>CM040124.1:259036362-260443095 GCA_022559845.1 Amorphophallus konjac | reverse complement strand
CTCTTTCTCTTCTCTTCTCTCTTCTTTCTTCTTTTCTGCTGGATCGAAGTCTCTGCACTTCTATTTTTTCTTTCTCCGCTTCGATCAATCTTCAACTGAGAATGAAGACCTCCTTTTATAACAGCAGCCAGCAGGAGGGCAGCACTGGGCGCGTGTGGCTTCCACATTTCCCGCCCAGAACTTTTGGCCACGTGTCAGCTTCCTGTCAGTCCTTCAGCCTCGGATCACGTGCTATTCATTAGCCTCCACGAGCAGAGCCTATCAGACAGACATAAGAAGATATCAGTTGGATGTATATACTTGGTTCATTCTGTTAACAATCGAGTGTACAAACTTCAACAGTTAACCAACGAGTGTACACACTTCGTTTTGAAGAGGATGCACAATAGAATGAATGTATGAATGTTGTGCGATGTACAGACTTGCTCTGCCTAAACCAATGTATAGACTTCAGAACAGATGCATGCAATACACTTAACAATGTTTGGACTTGGCCTATGCAGACTCGTCTGATGTATATACTAAGCTGAACAAGGCACACAATGTATAGACTTGCAGCCATGAACAAATGCAATGTATAGACTCTTCAATCGATAGGCAAACAATGTATATACTTGCTCAGTGTATGGACTTTATTAAAAGAACATGCAATGTATATACTTGCTCAGCCTTAAGCAATGTCTAGACTTCGGCTCAAAGCCAGTGTATAGACTTCAATGCCCTTCGTCAAAAGCGATGTACAGACTTGCATGAGATGCACGCTCCAGTGCAGTGTACAAACTTGCGTTCAGCAGCAATGTATAGACTTTACAAACTGAGACGCAAAATGAGACGATGCTTAACCTGCACTGACTGTACAGACTTATGCATGAGACGCTGAGGAAGACGGTGGATGTACAGACTTCTAAATGTACAGACTTTCCACCGACCAATGTATGGACTTGCTCTGCCTGAGGCACTGTATAGACTTTATGCATCTCTGCCCAATGTATAGACATCATGTATGCAGTGCTGTGCAATGTACATACTTCATATATGAAGGCACTCGCTGTACATACTTGCTGAAGAGAATGCAATGTGCAGACTTTGACTCGATGTACAGACTTCACAACTGATGAATGCAATGCAATGCAATCCAGTCCAATGTACATACTTCCTAAATGCTTCAAGACCATGCACATCAACTGTCTAGACTTCACAAGATGAACGGCTGTACTGACTTCCTATGTGAAGACAGCCGCTGTACAGACTTGAGCGAATCAAGGTCTGTATAGACTTGAAGTATAGAACGTGGGTAAAGATGCTACAGTCCAATGTATGGACTTAGCTTAGACAATGCATGAGACAAAAGCTCTGTACAGACTTGTAAAGCCTGAAGCCCAATGTGATGTATAGACTTACGTGAGACGCTCAATGAGACGCTCAATGTACACACTTCAATTTCTAGTGTATAGACTTGCCCTTGACGCTAAATGAGACTGACGTTGTGCAGACTTGCTGTGCCGTGCATGAACAGTGTAATGTATAGAGTTCATGTGCTGTGCAAACGGATGTATAGACTTGAGCTAAGCAAGCTACAGTGCCGATGTGTAGACTTGGCCAATGTTCAGACTTGAATGCTCGACCAGTGTACAGACTTGCAGATCATTCAGCAATGTGCAGACTTCGATAAAACACAACGTGCAGCAGTGTATAGACTTGGTTCCGTGAAAGCTACAGTGCAGTAGGATGTACAGACATCCTATATGAAGGCAATGGCTGTACAGACTTCACCTCGAGCTATCTATAGTGCATCAATGTGTGGACTTGAATGAAAGTGCATGCATTGTATGGACTTGTACAATGAACGATGTATAGACTTCACGAAGACACTGCATGAACAATATGATGCAATGTACAGGCTTGGGCTGTACAGAGTTCATGAACAATGCAAGCTATGCATGAATAAGAGGATGATGTACAGACTTTGAACAAGACTCTGAGTGCAACCAATGTCCAGACTTGATGGTGTGCAGTGCAAACATGCTAAGATGCAATGTATAGACTTATGCGAGCATGTTGCAGCCATTGTACAAGCTTGTCAATGTATGGACTTTAAGTCCAATGCAAAGCAGCAATGTATAGACTTTGGACTTCGCCATGCTTACACTAAGCGATGTACACACTTGCTGAACCACTGTATAGACTTATAGAGTTGACGTTGCAGACTTGAGAATGCTGTGTACACACTTAGAGCGTTGATGTTGCAGACTTGAGACACACTCACAGCGTTGACGCTGCATGAGACACTAAATAAGATGGACAGTCTGAGGGAGTCGACCCATCAAGGATATCAAACATGTGCCACTCATGCAATCTCCACAGACTAAATCAGATATAACACACTCAAGCATTCAAATCAACATGCCATCATCAAAACAAAACATAATATCATAATGCACTCACTGTGTTGCAATCATCAAAACAAAACAGCATTGCTATCATCAATTCAACATAGCACATGCTTGTGCCTAAGGGGCACAACATTCTCCCCCTTTTTGATGATGGCAACACACTGTGACAGTGAGTCACACACAAAATTTTCTCCCCCTTTGATATAATCAAAAAGAGAAAAAATAGTATAAACAAGAGTGCAAAGTGCATTATGCATGTAAATTCCTCTAGAGCAGTAAGCTCCCCCTGAAGATATGACTCCCCCTGAACTGGTTCTCCCCCTTAATAATTGCTCCCCCTTTGAGAAGGAATATGAACAAATAGGTAAAGGTAGAGAAGGTAGAGGGTCAATAGACAACAGCTGAATCATTGGTTCAGAAAATAAGCCTGATTATAAACAGTAGTTAAAGTATAAGAATCAGCAACATACAATTTTGACAAAAATTCAGGTTTAACAGTGATAAATCATGAGTAAAACACATGACCCTTGAAAAAGAGTTTATAGACTCTATTTATAGCAATGAATCTAGGGCACATGGTATTAATAGATAAGTTTGAAATAATACCCTTTTGTGATTAAACAAAGAAATTCAAGAAAGGCAACTTGAATATGTATTAATAAAAACAATTTTCACTCATTGACTTTTGATTTTCAAATGGTTACAGCAGTTTGTATTTCACTTTTGAATTTTCAGAAACTGAACTAAGTGAATAGACCTGTGGCATTTATGATGTTGACATTAGGTGTACACCTTGATAAGAGGCAGGTACCCTCAGTTACTAGGCATAAACTACAAGATCTACTTCAGATCAAGACCTACAAGGAATAGTCTTCACTTTTGACATTAAGGGTATACCTTGATTAGAGGCCAGTACCCTCAGTTACTTGGTGAGGACTCCCCCTATAGATTTGACCCTATGGACAGAGATATTCCGAAGCATCTCATGACATGTGAGTTCTCCTGCTTCATTGGAGGAGCTCACAGTTTCTCAGTGCAATCAACCATTGCTCTGTCACAATGTTCAGTTCTTTACATTTATGATCTTATTTACTACTGCCTTAATTCATTTAGAGTGATTGTTTGAAAAACATTACACACTCTTGTTCACCTGTTCTAGATATTTCCAGTTCAACACATTTAGGCATTACAAAAAAACTTTTCTATTTTAGCCATGAGACAAAGATTAAGAGCTATAAAAGTTTTCTTTTATCTCAAATTCTGAAGTGCAGACACTTAACTCTCCAATTTATAAAGGTTAAACCTTTAGTTCCTTTCAATTTGTAAGAGTGATTCTTATAAGTGAACAATTGCATTAATCACAGCTCAATATACTAAACCAGAAACAATTGCTGTTGTTCAGTGAAAAAGATGGGGAAAAGATAGCAATAAGCATTATGGTCCAATGGCATCTGATTGTCAAAGAATACGAGTGAATTCAATGGGGACAGTGATAAGTAGCAAGGATTCAATATGATGAACTAAGCTCTCAGCTCCCCCTGACACCATGATGCAAAAGATATGCTATGCAGCACACTGCTCTATATGCAAACTATGCAACAATGAAACATGAGACAAGTATGCAATCATTTTAATTTTATGCGCCCAAGTCATTTCTTTTTAGATTTTTCAAAATTTAATTATATGCAGGACACTGCTCTACATGAAGACAGGACCCATGGTACTAGGCAGAGAACCCGGTCTCAAAGACCATCTCACACATGGTAGAAAGCTACGGACAGATTTCCCTGCCTTTTAGTAACATACCATTTGATATACCAGGGTTATGCAAGACAATGCAACATAAAGCAGTCCTACATGCATTGAACAACATCATTGACAGTCATGCAAATGAAGTATGCAGACATAAGACACATGGATTGACTGTGTACACTAAATGAACCATTCACAATCAGCAAGTTATGCATTTAACAGCAAGCATGCAATGCATTAACACAAAACACATGCATTGACACAAAGTCTATATAGTGCATCAACTGAATACACTAAAAAAGCATTCAAATTCAGTTCAACATATAGCAAGAGAAGAGCATCAGATATGCAGAATTGAATTCAATAGCTGAGTCTGGAATGCAGACTGATCAGCTAGACATGAAGAGATCATCATAAATCAAGCAGACAGTTCAACAATTTCAGTTAATGAATTTAAAGCAAGGTTCAGAACTGACCTGAAATATAGAATCCTGGGATTTTCTGTTGAGTGCCTTGGATCATAAACCCCTTTATTCATCAGCTTCCAAGGCACACCTGCAGCATGTCAATCAATTTGATCCTGCAGGGACCCAAGCAGCCTTGGGTCCTGCATTTGCCCGGACAGGTGTTCTAAACACCCTTTTTGTAGCATTATCATCAAATTCCATTAGACAACAATCAGACATAGAATGTCTAAAATTTGCACAGTAATCACATGAACCAATAGATTGTCTGGTCCTATGATGCATATCAACAGCTGCATGAGACCTATGAAACTTAGCATGAAATGTTCTGTTGTTTACATGGACATTTTATTTCTTACTAGCAGCATTGGGAGCAGGAAATTTTACAGATTTGAAATTAAATCTACTTCCTTATACATGCCAACAGTCCTTGACTGTGTGGCCATGCCTCCCATATTCGAAGCACCTTGGGTGCTTACCTTTGGAGCCAAGGTTATTCCTGTCAAACATCTTTTTGTTAACATGAAAATTAACAGGTTTAGAGTTGAATCTCTTTCTCGGATTCTGCCAACATTGTGCAGCAATGTGGCCAAACTTCCCACGACAAAAATAATTTAGATTTTGTCTCCTAGAAACATGATTTCTAGCATGAAATTCTTTAACATTCAGATTACCCTTTTTCTGATCAGACAGAACTTTTCTAGCATACTTTCTGTCATCTTGTTTCATCACAAAACACTCACTCATAAAGTGTCCATGCTTACCACAATAATGACAAGAACAAGAACCATTAGATTTATTTTAACATGGCACTTATCAGATGAGTTTTTAGCATGCAGATTGTTCCTTTGAGTTTTTGGGGTTTTCTGATTTTTAGTTCGTTTTTGAATTTCCTTAGCAGCATGCATATTTGAAGAAGAAGTTAAAGTGCTAGCTAAACCAGAGCTACGAATAAAAGTGGTATACAGCTGGTTCTTCTTAGCTTGCTTAATTTCAGAAATGTTATCAATCTCCTCACATTGATCACTTACTACATCTTCCGAGGATATTTTCATTTTGCCTTTATCCTTAGCAACCTTAGATGAAGTACCATTCATCTCAGTAATTTTACTTTCCAAGGAGATTATAAGATTTTCTGAATCAACTTTCTCCTTTTCACAACTAGCCAATTTTTCTTTTAATAACACAATTTCATTTTCCAAATCAGCAGTGTGTATTAAAAAACTAGCAATTTCTTCATCACTGCAATTGATACACTCTTTCAATACTGATTTCTCTTTTTCAATCGTCATCCATCTTTCAGAGAAAACAGTGTTAAGAACCATTAACTTTTTATTTTGTTCCTTCATATGAGCATTTTCTTCAAGCATTTTACTTTCAATTTCTTCAGCTTCAGTTTTCTTTTCTAACAATAATTTGTTTTCCTCTTTCAGAGATTTGATTGATTCCTTTTGCAATACCATCATGATCAAACTCATTTATCATATCTTCTAAAATAGCACATGCATTGCAAGAATCATCTTCTCTAATGTGTTTATTTCTGAAGTTCTCATTTTCTGATTTCAAGTTTTCATTTTCTGCCTTCAAACGAGTGACTTCAAGATTCATGTCTTTTCTCAATTTTTTATTTTCAGATTTTAATTTCTTGGACACTTTGAACAGATTTTCATACATCACTATCAATTCATCAAAAGAGACTCCCTCTGATCCGGAGCTTACCTGAGATGAGGTTTCCTCATCATCACTTCCCCGGTTGGCCATTAAGCATATGGACTTTTCTCCTTCTTCATCAATGTCCGAGGTGTTCCCTTTGAGTTTCGATAGTTCTAGACAGTCAGCCTTCGTATGGCCAGCCTTCCTGCATTTGTAGCAAACGTTAGTGTCAACAATCTTGGCAGGATTAGAATTATACCTTATTTGCTTTCTGCCATCACCATGCTTTCCTTCTCTTTTTCTCCGGAATTTCTTGAAATCACTGATCACCATTGTAATGTGGTCTCCATCAATTTCAGACCGCGAGAGGCTGATTTTCTCGGTTAATGATACACTGTGGCTGGATCTGTTTACTTTGCTGGAGCCAGCCTTCAGCACGATTTGTTCCATTGCAAATAATCTGAAGACACAGAAAAACTGAAGCACCTAGACCAAATGAGCAAGGCAAGGCACTAAGTCGGAGAACCAAAATAACGAACACAAAAAGCACACTATGAAATGCACCAAACAGAAATGCACTAAACCAGATGATCAAAGTAAAGCAGTAAGATAGTGAAACAAATCAACGAGCACAAGAGATCCACTCTGAAATGCACCAAAACTAGCAGGATCCTCTGCAGATTGTTAGATCTGATAGATCAGAGACCCGCTCTGATACCAAGTGTTGGGTTCGGTGCTATGTATTCAGAGGGGGGGTGAATGAATATAGCCCTTTAAAAATTTCGCTCAATTAACAACTAGAATGCTAACAAGACAGATTAGATAATCTGAAGGCTAATTAAATCTTCTGTTCAACCTGTAAGCAAACAGATGGAGCACCCCTATGCAAACATCTAGCAGAAGCAAAAACATATAGAGAAATCAAACCACTGCACAGAGGTTTTTAGGTGGTTCGGTCCAGCAGACCTACATCCACCCCACACTCAACCCGAGTGTGGCTTCCTGCTGACTCACAGCTTGAACAGCTGGGCATCACAGCTTGCCATACAACCGCTGGGCAACACAGCTTGCCGTCCGAGGAATCCTCCCCGCCCCGCTGAGTAACACAGCTTGCTGTCCAGTGGAGTCCTCCACTGTAAACCGCTGGGCAATACAACTTAGCCGTCCAGAGGCAGCACCTCTGTAAAACCTGCTGACTAACAGCTTGATAAAAGGAGTTCAAAAGAAAATGAAAAATAGACACTACAGCACCGGAAAGCTGTAAAGAAATGAAGCACAAATATAGCTCTCGAAGGAGCAGTTCTGGCTTCGATTTGATCCAAAAGCCAGACAACCTCAACCTCTCTCTCTTTCTCAACTCGAGCTCTCTATCTCTCTCTTTCTCTTCTCTTCTCTCTTCTTTCTTCTTTTCTGCTGGATCGAAGTCTCTGCACTTCTGCTTTTTCTTTCTCCGCTTCGATCAATCTTCAACTGAGAACGAAGAGCTTCTTTTATAACAGCAGCTAGCAGGAGGGCAGCACTGGGCGCGTGTGGCTTCCACATTTCCCACCCATAACTTTTGGCCACGTGTCAGCTTCCTGTCAGTCCTTCAGCCTCGGATCACGTGCTATTCATTAGCCTCCACGAGCAGAGCCTGTCAGACAGACATAAGAAGGTATCAGTTGCATGTATATACTTGGTTCAGTCTGTTAACAATCGAGTGTACAGACTTCAACAGTTAGCCAACGAGTGTACACACTTCGTTTTGAAGAGGATGCACAATAGAATGAAAGTATGAATGTTGTGCGATGTACAGACTTGCTCTGCCTAAACCAATGTATAGACTTCAGAACAGATGCATGCAATACACTTAACAATGTATGGACTTGGCCTATGCAGACTCGTCTGATGTATATACTAAGCTGAACAAGACACACAATGTATAGACTTGCAGCCATGAACAAATGCAATGTATAGACTCTTCAATCGACAGGCAAACAATGTATATACTTGCTCAGTGTATGGATTTTATTATAAGAACATGTAATGTATATACTTGCTCAGCCTTAAGCAATGTCTAGACTTCAGCTCAAAGCCAGTGTATAGACTTCAATGCCCTTCATCAAAAGCGATGTACAGACTTGCATGAGATGCACGCTCCAGTGCAGTGTACAGACTTGCGTTCAGTAGCAATGTATAGACTTTGCAAACTGAGACGTAAAATGAGACGATGCTTAACCTGCACTGACTGTACAGACTTATGCATGAGACGGTGAGGAAGACGGTGGATGTACAGACTTCTAAATGTACAGACTTTCCACCGACCAATGTATGGACTTGCTCAGCCTGAGGCACTGTATAGACTTTATGTGTCTCTGCCCAATGTATAGACATCATGTATGCAGTGCTGTGCAATGTACATACTTCATATATGAAGGCACTCGCTGTACATACTTGTTGAAGAGAATGCAATGTGCAGACTTTGACTCGATGTACAGACTTCACAACTTATGAATGCAATGCAATGCAATGCAGTCCAATGTATAGACTTCCTAAATGCTTCAAGACCATGCACATCAACTGTCTAGACTTCACAAGATGAACGGATGTACTGACTTCCTATGTGAATATAGCCGCTGTACAGACTTGAGCGAATCAAGGTCTGTATAGACTTGAAGCATAGAACGTGGGTAAAGATGCTACAGTCCAATGTATGGACTTAGCTTAGACAATGCATGAGACGAAAACTCTGAACAGACTTGTAAAGCCTGAAGCCCAATGTGATGTATAGACTTACGTGAGACGCTCAATGTACACACTTCAATTTCCAGTGTATAGACTTGCCCTAGACGCTAAATGAGACGGACGTTGTGCAGACTTGCTGTGCCGTGCATGAACAGTGCAATGTAGAGAGTTCATGTGCTGTGCAAACGGATGTATAGACTTGAGCTAAGCAAGCTACAGTGCCGATGTGTAGACTTGGCCAATGTTTAGACTTGAATGCTCGACCAGTGTACAGACTTGCAGATCATTCAGCAATGTGCAGACTTCGATAAAACACAACGTGCAGCAGTGTATAGACTTGGTTCCGTGAAAGGTACCGTGCAGTAGGATGTACAGACATCCTATATGAAGGCAATGGCTGTACAGACTTCACCTCAAGCTATCTACAGTGCATCAATGTGTGGACTTGAATGAAAGTGCATGCATTGTATGGACTTGTACAGTGAACAATGTATAGACTTCACCAGACACTGCATGAACAATATGATGCGATGTACAGGCTTGGGATGTACAGAGTTCATGAACAATGCAAGCTATGCATGAATAAGAGGACGATGTACAGACTTTCAACAAGACTCTGAGTGCAACCAATGTCCAGACTTGATGGTGTGCAGTGCAAACATGCTAAGATGCAATGTATTGACTTATGCGAGCATGCTGCAGCCATTGTACAAGCTTGTCAATGTATGGACTTTAAGTCCAATGCAAAGCAGCAATGTATAGACTTTGGACTTCGCCATGCTCACACTAAGCGATGTACACACTTGCTGAACCACTGTATAGACTTATAGAGTTGACGCTGCAGACTTGAGAATGCTGTGTACACACTCACAGCGTTGACGCTGCAGACTTGAGACACACTCACAGCGTTGACGCTGCATGAGACACTAAATAAGATGGACAGTCTGAGGGAGTCGACCCATCAAGGATATCAAACATGGCACACTCATGCAATCTCCACAGACTAAATCAGATATAACACACTCAAGCATTCAAATCAACATGCCATCATCAAAATAAAACATAATATCATAAGGCACTTACTGTGTTGCAATCATCAAAACAAAACAGCATTGCTATCATCAATTCAACATAGCACATGCTTGTGCCTAAGGGGCACAACACTCTCATGGGCCAAGAATAGCACCATGTAAGGGTCGGGTTACCACGTTCTCCAGAGTGACATGGCATTAAAATGGGTACAAGGTGTTTAAGGTACCACCAGCTCAGTCGTTCTTGAGGGAATCCAAGGCTACGAGGAGACTTACGGAGGTCCCGATGACTAACTTGCTAGTCCGAAGGAACGGAATGTCCAACGGAGAGCTCGTATGTCGCCAAGAGTTGAAGTGTATAACGTGAACCAATCATGAAACATGGACTCCATCTACGGACGTGAGATGAGAGTGCCAGAAGACCCGCGGTATGGGTCAAAATCGGAAGAAAACGGTGAGAATATGAATACGTTAATTATAGAATTCATGTCCATCCAATTCTATAATTAACTATAATTAAATAAACTTATATTAATTAATGTCCATGAGTGACGTCATTTATTAATTAGCGTCTACATAGAGAGCCATTAATTTTAAGATTTTTTTCTTAATTTATTTAACAAGAATTCACGTCAATATCTATTTAATTGAATAATTTCAAAAATATACATTCTAAGAGACATTAATTTATATAAAATAATTTAGAAAAATAGAATATTTGAAAATTAGGAGAAAAATTCAAGGATTCTAAAAATATAATTTTTTATAATTTTCTGCTGCATAGTTTAGTAGATATGGATTTTAAAAGATATAATTACAAGTTATATGTATATATATATATTTATATATATATATATATACTTAAATAATTTGACGACTGTTTACGATGGCGTCAAAAACACTTTGAACGACATCAACCTTATCGTCATTTCAACAAATTCTCAATCTTCAAACCTCCGGTTCTCGACGTACACATGTCGGAATCACGCGTTCTATATATCGAAATGACGGGCTCGAAAAACTCTACCTAACCGGACATTCAAAATAATTTTTTGTTGAGAGATGGGGAATCTTGAGATAGGGGGCATGAAAAATGGTGCAACCACTCTCACTACCTCGGTCACCTTCCCAACACTACACCCATAAAATTTCATAGCCAAAGGACGCTCCGGTGATTCGAAACGAGTCGTCAAAAGAAAAATCTATAACTTGTATGCTACAGTAATAATGCTATTAACCGAGTAACATGATTATATATATATTAAATTGTTTAATTTATTTAAGCTTATAGCATATAAGGTATGACAATTTAGGAATAATCATGAGGATTTAAGAAGTATATTTATCCAGAAGTTTTTTGGTGGGTGATTACTTCGTTATAAAAATCCTTAACGTGCTGAGATTATTTAAGATAATTAAGCAGTAAACTAAACTTAAGCAATCGATGGTAACAAAACATGAGTCTTAAACATGCAATTTAACTACTATTATCTTTGGGCTTCAGTTATTGAGAAAACCTACCTTTGTTGAAGATCGGAAGATGAACAGGTTGAATGAACTTCAAGAATCGATACTCTGTCTTGTACAGAGTATGGTGGGAGAAAGAGGATGGCGCCAAGGCTTGTAGTATGGGCTTTTAACTGCAACAGGAGGAAGAAAAGGAAGCGGAACCGCTCCTCTTTGTTGCAGTCACGGTCGCAGGATGAAGTGGAAGGAAGAAGACTCTCCTCCCTTGGTGGCTTCACTGCAACCGGAGGAATGGAGGCTCAGCCGCTTCCTCACGTTCATAGCAACGTGACGAAGGCTTGGGTCTTTAATGCAGCAGGAGGAAGAAGTCAAAGAACTTATTATGTTCTTCACGTACTGAATAGCATCAGGTTGTTAAAGAAAAGAGCCAACAGGTTTGGCTCGATGGAAGGGGGTATTTATAGGAGAAAGAATCCTAATGGGTTCTAGGAGTTTGATTAGGACTAACATTTTCTAGGTAGAATCCTTACTAAACTTAATTACCCACGTATCGATCTCTTTCCCTAATCAATACTTACCCCGGATAACATCCCTATTCGATCCAAATACCAACGGGTTCTGTTGGAAATGACGTCTAGGATTGGGGCGTTATTTCAATAAATGACGCTCGTATACACAATCGTCAATTCTTTAATTGACGACTTGCTCAGAGGCGTCATTCATCTTTCAGTATTTGTTAATTTAAGGTGTCACAATCTTCCTGTATTTTTAATTTTTTTCTTGATGTGATCTTGTTGGGAAATTTTAGGGGTACGAGTTTTCTATTTTTCTCTATTTTTCCATATAATTAGTTTTCCAAAATTCTTTAATTCAAAAATTGGCACTATTCATTTTAGAATAAAATAACGACTTAGCTTAAGTCGTTTCCTATGTAATTGACGCATGCATACGTTGGCGTCATTTCATTTTTGGCATTTCACTTAACCTTTAAAAGACTAATATTGTATATATATCCTTATTATTTCTATAACTCTTTAACTATATACTTTATTTGAATTTTGCTAATTTGTAAATAACGACTTGCTTTAAGTCGTGTTTCATGTTAGATACGCCTGTACCAAGAGGCGTCAATTGAGTTTTTGGCCTTTTCTCAATGCCCTTGAAAGAACCGAAATTGCATATATGCCCATTCTTTTATCTTTTACTTATCTTTACTGTAATTAAAGCTTATCTTTGTGATATATTTGTATCTCCATATCCTATGATATCGAGACCTGTCTAGTAGTGACCAGAGAACCCAATCGTGAGTATTGGGCAGCTCACTGGTAAAAGGAAAAAGCCCATATCTCATGTTTATGTTACACTTAAATTTTTTAATGCAAAGGCCCACTACCCCCACCAATTGTTTGGGTAAATTGGACAAGCCCACTAAAAGAGAACCATTTTTCCTACATGAAAGCCTAATGCAGAAAAGCCTTCAAGGCCGATTGATTCAATTAGTTGTTAAGGCTTTTAAGGTTAGATGCATTTGGGTTAAGGTTTGAATGGGATAAGGCTTGTAGAGTTTAACAACCTTCTTTAAGTCTAACCATTAATTGGGTTGGGCTCTACAGGTTCTAATATATATGTGGGTTGGGTCTTTGTTAAGTATCATGCTTTTATTAGCCTATTAACTAGTTGGCTAGCTAATTATTAATGTAAATTTTTTGATCTAAGTCAGGCTTTAAATGTATATATTATTATTATTATTATTCTCATTTATTTATCTATTTCCTCTTAACATTTGTCAGAATTATTCTCATTTCCAACCCTTGGCTAATGTTAAATAGCTATTATCATTTATTCTCTATATTAAATTTTTGGGGTGCTACAGCTACGGTGCCCGAGGGAGGCATCGGAGATGAGGAGGATGAACCCACGACCGAGGAGGTGCTAGAGACGGCGGCCGGACGCCGATCATCTGAGGTAGGCCGAGACCCATAAAAAAACATTTTTTTTTGAATTATTTAAACCATGCATGGGTGTAGATAGGAAGGAAATGGGTCAGGAGAACCCATAGAACGATTGTACAGGCCTTCAGGGCCTTCCCACAAGCTTGGGAGAACAGGGAGAAAATCGCCATTACGGTGGGACCCTAGCAGTCCTTCCAGCGACCGCTAGGAAGGCAAACGGTCTAGACCAAACCACTAATGTTTGACAAATGGTCTAGAGGGGACCGCTTAGGGTTCTGAGAGGAAAATTTTTTTATTTCTTTTTATTTTTTTCTTTTTATTTGAATGCAATGCATGATTACAAACTATATGGATGACTAACTTTTGACTGTTAAAAATATGTAGGGAAAGAGACGGACCATGATATCATGGTTGCAAGTCCGGGCAGTGTACTTGGCGCTACCGGGCTTCCAGAGAGAGCAGTTAGCAGCGATGGGGTTTGTAGAGCTCCTCGGGATAGATGCTATGAGGATAGACACTGCGTTCCTATACGCACGGCACGATAGGTGGGACCCGGTCTGTAAGGCCTTCCTGTTCCCGTGGGGGCATATGATCCCCACGTTCGAGGACGTGGCACGGATCACCGGACTGCGGGTGCATGGAGCGCCAGTGACGGGGACGACATACGACGACTACCGGGAGTTGGCGCGGGAGTTACTGGACTTAGAGCTGACGCGATCGGGACACCACTCGTCGATGCTGGCGAGAGCAACGCTCCAGGAGAGCCTGGGGCTAAGAGGAGTGGCGATAGCCATGGGAGAGCTACCCGAGGAGCACCTGGGACGTCTGACAGATAGAACAAGGGAGAGAGTAGCTGTGGGACGGGGACCGGAGGGAGACATCATCCTTCGTCGCTTCCTGATGCTGATGTTCGGGAAGCTGATCTTCGTGATGAGGGCAGATGGAGTGAGCTGTAAGCTCCTCCAACTGCTACGCGATCTGGACAGAGTGGGGGACTATGTGTGGGGTGCCACGGCTTTGGCATTCCTGTTCGACTCCCTCAGCACCACCGACCGACATGCGATGCTGGGCATGTTCTCGCCTCTACTTCAGGTAAAATGCTCTACTTCAAAAATGCCTATGCTTATGATCATGATTAATGATTACTATATGCTAACTCTTACCTAATATAGGTATGGAGCTACCTGTACCTCCCTGGCCTAGGGTGGGGAAAGGAGGTACATCCAGACCGAGTACCTATCGCGAGGCGATGGATGGCGGTTCGGGACACGGGGTCGCTGTGATGCTTAGCGCGGGTGATCCAGGATGACATGCACACATTTCCTTATGCATTGGTAAGCTTCTAGATTTGAGCTTCTAAATGCACTAAAATGCTCTTATAAATGCTGACACTTGATTCAATTACCCTTTCAGGTGCGCTGGACACCATACCATGATGAGGGTCACGAGGGATAGCCCTGGGTGGAGGCGGCCCAGGCTTACACAGGACGGGAGGTATGGCTTCATTGCATGAACATCATCGAGCCTCTCCATCACCGCCTGATGATGAGTACCAGGGGCGTCCACCAGCCAGAGGTGGTGTTCCCAGCGAGGGATGACGAGCGCGTAGGAGGGTCCTCGACGGGACTGAGCGGCGAGATCGACTGGGTCACCCAGGCGATCGACCAGGTGCACGACTAGACGTGTAGAGGTCGGGTGGTATGAGCCCGAACTACTAGGGATGAGGCCTACCTGAGGGCCTATGCTAAGAGATACGGAGACCATGTCTTCTGCGACACTCGATGACTGGTACGACTTTCTAAACTTATGCTTCTTAATTACTTCTACTGCATTGACACCTTGACTTGCTATATGCAATTAGACCCACAAGGACGGATAGCGGAGCTCCATGGTCTCCTCCACTCTACTGTTCAACAGAGGGATGAGTTCCAGCGCGCACTGGAGCTTCGAGTGAGTTTCATTAAACCTTAGACTTAATTATGCAAATGCTTATGCACTTGACCGACTTGATTTCTAAAATGTAGCGAGCCGAGGGAGCATAGCGGCAGGAACCATACGCTCCATCCTCTTCCTCCCCGCCAGCAGACCACGCTGAGCGAGATGCTGACTTTGCTCAGGAGGTTGCTCGGGCTGAGGAGGCCGAGGCCACTCTCACAGAGAGGGTAAGCAAACAAACTAATTTCCTTTGACTAAATGCTATGACAATGCAAATGACTGACATGATGAATGTTTATGCAGGTGAGGGAGATGACCACAACACTTAGCGAGGCAGAGCGCGCTCGAGTGGAGGCGGAGCGACTCCGGGCAAAGCTAGAGCAGTCATGAGCAGAGGTGGAGTGACTCCGAGCAGAGGCGGAGCGACTCCGTACAGGAGCACCAGACCTAGAGCGCTACCGGACTGAGGCGAGGGAGGATCGACGCCAGGCCTTTGAGGATCGAGCTACGAGCCGTAGAGCGGACAATGTGGGTGATGAGCCAAGGACCCGAGGGGAGCGCATCGTAGAGCGGCGCACGGAGCAGCGCGTTCCCCGACTTTCTCACCAACTCCTCCGGCCTGCGGAGGAATGAGGAGGCAGAGAGGAGACGACGACAAGAGGAGGGTAGCACAGCCATGGGCCCGCCAGAGAAGCGGCACGAGGGTACCGACGACAGTGGAGGTCCAGGAGAGGGACCTGCTGGGGAGTGATTTTGTACCTTTCTTTTCATTATGGACACTCATGTCCATGACTCTTATTTTAGTGAACACGTGATATTTTTTGTCAAATTCAAATGTGTGGATGTGAATGCTGACTAACTAACAACGACCTCTAGGACTGACAAAGAGAGTAGGAGAGAGAGAGAGTGGGAGAGAATAGACGATTAAAGTGAAAAAAGATAATCAAAATAGGACAGAAATTGTTAAAATGGACATCTATAAGACCGCAAGGAGGAACAAACGGTCAAATCATGACCGTTAGATGAACGGGAGAGAAGGCGGCGAAGAAGAAGAAGAAGCGGTCGTCTGACGACTGCTTGAGGCAACCTAGCGGTCGCTCGATAGACCGCAAGGGCGAAGACTCAGTTAAATCCGAGCGGGACTCTCCGATAGAGTCCCAACCCATGGCTAGAAGCACCTAATCTGCACTAAAACTTATCCTAACTTAAATTGAGTCCACCTAGCCTCAATCTTAATGCATTAGGACCAGAATTGGAGCCCTAAAACTAGGAATAGACCCAGAATTTGCAACTCACAGAAATCTCGACTTTAAGCTTTGAAAACTTCATAAAAGTTACTCAAATCACCATGAAGAGGAGCTTAGAAGCTAGCACCATGGGAGAGGTCGTTGACACTGGGCCAAAGCTGGATAGGAAGGAGCATGGGGAGCTGCAGCAGCTGACTTCCATCCCCAAGCACTTGAGCACAAGCTCTTCAAGAGGGGTGAGTTCAAATCAATTTCAAACATTCATGAATTTCCTTTAGTTTCTTCTCATGTCATTCCTCTTCTTCTTCTTTTCTTCTTCTTCCTCTTTCTAACTCCTTCTTGGCCCAAGATACTACTCTAGCATGAATTGGGTGGCTCCCATGATAAAAGAACTTCCTTTAGAGGTCCTCTCAATCCTAAGGGCATGGCACCTTCACCCTTTAGTAGTTCTAGCCAAGAATTTCTAGAAAATTTCATTAGATTGGCCTAGCATTTCGGCTCTAGTGGAGTTATGACATCCTCAAACACACGCCTTCATGTTCCCAACCTTTGAAGTTATTGTCCTTGTAGAAGAGGTAGAGACCTACCTAGCCCTTCCTAAGACTAAGGTGGGGGATGAAGACTTGGTGTGTCATACGGTTGAACCTATAGATCCATCGCTCATCTTAGGGGATTTCATACACAACCCAAAGGATGTGAAAACCATGATTAGCTCTCGCCATATTCATTTGATACCCATAGCCCAATGGGTCACTTCCCATTGCAAAAATAAGTGGGGGAAGTATGAAGCCATAGCCAAAGCTACTTCCATTTGCTTGTGCGAGGTCTTGCCCTTTTCTACCACCGACCACCTCTTAGACATCCAAAACCTCAGCATTATTAGTGGGTTGTGGCAGGGTTTATCCATCTCCTAAGCTGTCCTTTCTTACCTCTATGAAGGCCTTAGTTCAACTTCTTTAGGGGGGCCCTCTTAGGGTCTATGATTGTCCTTGAGTGTTGGATGGGAATTAGACTCAAATTTCTACCCAAGGAGGACATGCCATCAGCTAGCCGCATATTTGGGAGCGACCCACTCTCTTTATAGGAGGTGCCCCGGGTTCTCTTCACAGGTTGAATGCCGGACTGTGGATAAGAAGACAAGGGACGAATGGCACCTCTTCCTCAACACCTTGCCAATTGACAAGCTCATGATGCGACCTCGGGTTCTTCAAGGCACTACCCTTAAACTACACCGGCGATTGGGCCTAGACCAGCGGATAGTGGGGAACATCACCTTGGCGATCTACAACCCGCACCGGTGCTACTTACAAATTGGGCTTTCCCGTACTACGATTCTAGCACTATCACACTACCCTCCCCTTCAAGCTAGGAAAATTGGGACTGAGGCGGACGAGCGGGCGATCCGGAGCACTCTAAACATGTGGGAGATCAGCCATGTCCATGCCTTGCAAGCAGAAGTGACAGAGAATGAAGAGGATTACCGAGCTTATGTGAAGGAATTACGCAAGATCTGGCCCTGTGCGGATGCAAAATTGAATGTAATTTGAGCTTGCATTGATCATGCATTTGAATCTTATTGGAAGAATGATGTATTATGAACCTTGAATGAATGAAATGCAATATTGAACTTGAAAGATTTGAAGCAAGATTGTCCCTTAGCTTGATGGTTCAGATAGAATAAGATCCTCTATTTGAAAAACAGTCTAGCAAAGGACCACTAGGCCATCTTAACAGTCTAGCGTAGACCGCAAGGGGAAAGGGCAAATGAAAATTGTGTGTTTTCTAGCTCTCGGGTGTGTCATGCGGTCACCACTTGACCACTAGGAAAATCTTAACGGTCTACCGAAGGACCGTAAAGGCTGAGAAACAGAGAAACCTGAGAGTTCTGGTTCTCGGGTGAGGAAAACGGTCTCCGTGTGACAGCTTAGCGGGGGTTAACGGTCTAACAAAAGATCGCAAAGGGACCGGAGATAGGGAAACCTGTGAGCGTTGAATCCCGGGCTACGGAACCTGTGTCTGCACACACTTGAAACAAGAAAACAAGTGAGATCTGTTCTTAGGCTCAACCCCTTGCATGTAGCAAGTTAGAAAATGACAGATCCTTGATATTTGGTCAAGGGGTGGAGCCTTATTAAATAGGAGAGATGTAATGAAATGTATAAATGCATTGCATGCTATACAAAGGATGGTGGTTTTTTGTTAAAATTTTGAAAATATCTGATTTTTGTTGGGTTTTGAAATATCTGATTTTTTTGGATTTTGAAATATCTGATTTTTTTGGATTTTGAAATATTTGATTTTTTTTTGATTTCGAAAGCTAGTTTCGTCTTGGCAATGAGAGCCCTACCTGTCTCATTAGGAATCTCCTAAGGTTGGCGTGCTTTTGAGGTGACAATCCCCGACCGGGGGCCAATCTATATGATGGTGCTTCTACAGAGGCCATACCCAGGGTACGGTCTAGTCCTAAAAGAAAAAAAGGAATTCGAGAGGTAAGCCTAGGCCAGGTATAGAGGTTTTTAAGGCTTGAATTCTTATCGTGACAACCCGTTTAGAGATTCAGTCTGTTGCGCCGAGGCTTTGTGTCCATCATCGAACCTTTATCCATTTTAGGAACATATACAACCAGACTCATAACGTCTCGCGGGGAAACTGTACTGCCACTCTTGCCATGCCTAGTTTCATACTTTTGAGTATTTGGGCTTTGAGCTTTGAGCTTTTGAATAAGCTTTTGGCTTTGATTTTTTCTTTTTGCCCATCTTCTTCTCTTTTTCTTTGGTTATTTTGTTCTTGCTTTTCCTTGTGGAGTCAGGTCATAACGGATTGCCCCTATTTGAGACCTCCTTTCATTGGGGTGCCTAGATCAGTCATCGCCCCCTTATTCGCCTCTTGCCCCTAGATTCAACCGAAGAGAGAAACGGACAGGGACTTTCACTTCCCTTAAGCATGGCCAGAGGAGAAACGGTTTTACACAAAAACTGAGAAACCTGACCAGGGATGCCATGAAGTGTATGAGTGCGATGCTCGGAATCTTCCTTCGCGATTGAGGAAAGGAACACCTCGCTACCGGGCCATTATTAGCCTGACTCTAATGGAAAAAATACTTAAGATACAACCCATTCCAAGCGTGTTATAGCTCCTCACCTTCCACGTTAACTAGACGATATGCATTCCCTGGATAAGCTTCTCTAACAACGAACGGCCCTTCCCAGTTAGGTTGTAATTTATACCTAGGACCTCCAGACCTAATGAATTTAAGTTTCAAAATCACATCACCTATTTAAATTTACGCTCAATTACCTTCTTTTGAAAATAACGTGAAACGCGCTTTTGATAAGCAGACACGTGATCGGCCGCATTTAGCCTCTTCTGATCCAAGAGTTCCAACTAGACGAGCAACGCCTCTCAACGTTCATCGAGATTAAGTTCCTTATCGAGCTGTACCCTTAGGGAAGGGATCAAGATCTCATATGGGAGCACTGCCTCCACCCCGTAAGTGAGAGCATAGGGGGTTTGCCCCATAGGAGTACGGACGGAGGTGCGGTAAGCCCATAGAGCTTCCACCAATCGTTTAGGCCAATCTGCAAATTTATGAGATTAGCACATTTTATTTAAAATTTTAAGAATGGTTTTATTAGTGGCTTCGGCTTGGCCGTTACCTTGAGGGTAATATGGAGATGAATGATGCAATGCAATATTAAACTTCTTATAGAGGTCCTGGAGCTCTTGTCAGATGAACTGGGGTCCATTGTCGGTGACGATGCTACTTGGTACTCCGAACCACGAGATGATGTTCTTTAGGATGAAGCGGCACACCGTGGTTGCTTTGATCACTACATATGCTTCTGCTTCGGCTCACTTGGTGAAGTATTCAGTGGCAGTGAGGATAAATGATTTTTGTTTAGTCTGAGAATTGGGATCACCTAGCGGGCCAACAATGTCGAAAGCCCACATAGAGAATGGCCAAGAGGCCGAGAGAGGGTGAAGAGATGAAGCAGGAGCATGGATTTTATCGACATGGAGTTGGCATTTAAGACACCTCTGTACATAGAGGGAGCAATCTTCCTCTAGAGTGGGCCAATAGTAACCCTGCCTAAGGATTTTCTTTGCTAGAGCCTGGCCATTGACATGACCTCCACACTCACTTGAATGGGCTGCTTCGGCCACCTTTCAAGCTTCATCGTCATCTAGACATCTCATTAGCATTCCATTGAGAGCGCGCCTGTATAATTCTCCAGCAATGACAGTGTACCTCGAGACAGCTCTTCTAAAAGCCTTACGCTACTCAACACTTGACCCTTCTGGGAACGATCCATCCCTGCAATACAGCTCGATTTTATGGTACCATGGCAATTCTTCTTCCTCCAAGATCTCTTCTAACTCTGTTAAAGATACCTCCTTTAAACCTTCCTTCTCAGCCCTCGCCTCTATAGTCTTCCTAAGGTTGTCGTACCAAGGATCTTGAAGAGAGGGAGTGTTCAATTTTTGGACGACGATAGTTTAAGTGTTCCGACTGAGAGGGAAAGACAAGGAGGAAGCGAGAGATGCCAGTGCATCGGTGAGGATGTTCTAAGACCGAGGAGTATGGATATAGATCAATTGCCGGAATTGCCTAGCTAAGAGGGTGACCAAATCTTGATATGGCTTGAGCTTCACGTCACGAGTGTGATAAGTGGATAGAACTTTCCGTAGAACGAGCTGAGAGTCTCCTATGATGTTCAAATACCGCGCGCCTAAGAGGTAGGCGTGTTTCAATCCAGCTAGGAGAGCTTCATACTCAGCAATATTGTTGGTAGCAGGAAAATAGAGCTGATAAGCGAAAGGAATCGTCACCCCTTCCAGAGTGAGGAGAACGGCACCTATCTCTCGGACTTGGGAATTGAGTGTGCCATCGAAGTGCAGAGACCAAAAGGGATGATGGGTAAGGACAAAGAGATGCTCATCAAGAAAATCATCCTGAATAGAGTCCGTACAGGGGTTGGGAAGGTGGGCGAGGTGCTCAGCGATGGCATATCCTTTGACTACCTTCTGAACAATGAATGTGATGTCAAACTGAGAGAGGAAGCTCTGCCAGCGAGCTAACCTACTAGAAAGGACAGGCTTTTCTAAGAGACAGCGGATCAGGTCCATTCTAGAGATCAGCCTAATCAGGTGGGCTAGAAAGTAGTGCTTCAGCTTCTAAGCTACCCAAACCAAGGCGGCACAAGTTTTCTCCATGGCAGTGTACTTGGCCTCTGCCGGGTTAAATAACCTGGAGAGGTAATAAGCTGCCCACTCTTTGCCTTCATCATCTACTTGTGCCAAGACAGCTCCTAGGGAATCCTCGATAACAAAAATGTATAGGATTAGGGGTTTCCCAGGGATAGGAGGTTGCAAAACCAGGGGATTGGACAAATATACCTTCAAATCTTCATAGGCCTTTTGACAGTCTTCATTCCATTAAAATTTGACCCCCGTCTTGAGCAGTTCATAAAACCGGCAGCACCTCTGAGAATGTTGGGATATAAATCTTCTAATAAATTCCAATCGTCCATTCAATCCTCGAAGTTCAGAAATGTTCTTAGGCGGCGGCAATGTCAAGACGGCCTTGGCTTTGTTAGGATCAATCTGAATCCCCCGTTTGCTAACTATAAAGCCTAGCAATCTCCCTAAAGAGACTCCAAAAGTACACTTATTGGGATTCATTTTCAACTTATGCTCCCTAGCTCTCTGATGCACTTTGGCTAAAATGGCGGGGTGTTCTTCCTTAGACCTTGACTTTACCAAGATATCATCCACATAAGCATCCATATAGACTTGCATCATATCTTGGAATATTGCCATCATCGCCCGTTCGTATGTGGCACCCGCATTCTTAAGACCAAATGGCATGACCACGTAGCAGTAAGTGCCCCAGGGAGTGGTGAAGGAAGTTTTCTCTTGATCTTCAGTAGTGAGACGGATTTGGTTATAACTGGAATAACCATCCATGAATGACAATGCTTCGTACTCGACTATGTTGTCCACCAATACATCTATATGAGGCAGCGTGAAATCATCCTTGGGACATATCTTATTCAGATCCTTGAAATCAAAGAAAATATGCACCTTTCTGTCCTTATTGATGACAGGGACTATATTCGCCACCCACTGAGGATATAAGACAACTCTAATGAATCTGGCCTTATGCAATTTGTCTACTTCTTCTTTAATCTTTAAGGCCATGTGGGGGTGAAATCTTCTTAGCCTTTGTTTAACGGGCGTTGCCCCTGGCTTAATCACTAATCGGTGTTCCACCAAGGAGGGGTCAAGACCAGGCATGTCCTCATAAAACCAAGCGAAAGAATCGCTATATTCCCTAAGGACCTTCACTAAATCTTTTTCGACTTCTGGAGGGAGATTAGCGGCAATAATAATGGGCATGGGGTCCTCATTAGTTCCCAGATTTACCTCCTTCTTAGGTTCATCCACTATTGATGACGGTTCATCGAATCTTTTTAAGCCTTGCGCATACAAGTCGGCAGTGTCGTCTACATCGCTGTCCTTAGAATCGACCAGGTCCTTCTCATCCATGACTTCATAGACTCCCAGTCCATCATCACTCCACACCCCATCTTGCTCCTCGTCTTCCTCGATCACAATTGCCGTAGCTATGAACTCTGGGCATTTAAGAAGAGCACGACATCGCTGAGCTAGATCTTGCAAGAACCTATCAGGAATGGATTTAGAATGTCGCGCCAGCGGGCGTTGCTCAGGTAAGGATGGGTTGGATGACCTAGAACAGGATCCTACTTCTTTACACCTAACGGACTCTACTTCCTTAGACCGGATGGACCCTACGTCTAACCTAGGAGAGAGGAAATCTAGTGGGAGGGAGGCAGCATGGGCCTCATGCCCCTGGGAGGAGGATCGAGAGAAGATAGCGTAATCTTCCACTAAGACCTCTGTTTCGAATTTGACATTTTTTTGGAGATCAGTGGTGATCATGCAACAAGATGGAGAGGAAGGTAAAGAAGGGAGCCTAAGGGGATACATGGACAGACAGAAGAGATCGAGGAAGGGATCGGCGGAGGAGAAGAAAGGAGTATATAGATAAACTGGAGGACAGCAACTGCATGTTCTGATGATGAGGAAATCAGTAGGAATCTTAAATAGTAACAGATCAATCAAGAGAGGAGGTGATCGAGGTATCAATTCCAGGTTTTGAAAAAAAGACATCAAATGGGAACGAGACCAAGTGAAAATGACGGGTGAGCTCCCCTTTTTCCGCTCACGGAAGGCTGGCTTCTTCTACTCATAATGCACAAGCCACACCTCCTGGTTCCTTCGGCAACTGTCTTTTTCATGAAATAATCTTGCAAATGTCTGGCTAAAATCGAGCATATCATCAACGGTCCCCTTTGGCAGTAATGGCAGGCTGACAACTGCATAAGTTGTATCTTCTTTCTCAGGCTGACTTGGTGAGGATTTCAATGTACCTGGCTGGAGAGGGCCTTTGACAAAATGTTGGCGATACTCCCAGGTTAAGGCCCCTGAGTCGCCTAAAATTGAAAGCGAGGATTCTCGATAACCGAGGCCTCTCCTATTCATTTTTCTGCCCCTGGGGACCGGCTTGGTCCGCCCTTGTAATTGTGCGTTGAGACCTCTCCCCGACTAATAGCCCAACTTTAGTATAATGGACCAGCCTTTTGAATCTCTGATCTTGGGCTTTTCTTTGATGTTGACCGACATGGTAGCAGGCTTGTGTGGTGTATAGGCCCATGGAAAATCCAAATCTAATACTGAAATGATAGGCCGATTACTAGGCCACAGTGTTGGCAAAATCTTTTCTGAAACAGCTTTGACGGATTGGACCGTGGATATGCTTTTTACCTTGACCACCCTCCCTTGAAAAGGAAATTTGAGACACTGATGAGCGGTGGATGGTACATCATTAAGATTGTCAATCCACGGGCGACCCAAGATGGCCTTGAACATAGTATCGATCTCCAGCACATAAAACACAATCGGCATTGTAATAGGCCCAAGCTCAGCTTGAATGGTGACTATCCCGTGACATGCTCTTCTGGAATTGTCATATGCTGCAATGGTGGTCGGGGTTGGCCTTAGTAAATCTTCTGACAGGTTGCAGGCCCTTGGAGTGCTGAGAGGACAGACATTGATAGAGGCCCATGTGTCTACCAACGCCGCATCTATGCTTACTTTATTTAGAATGATAGAAATGCATAGCGACATCTGGCGAGCCTCGGGAGATGCTAGTTCAGTATCGAAAAATGTGATTGCCCGCCCCTTGGAGATGGTAGCAAGGGTTGTTGGTAAGCTATCCACTGCCATGTCCTCGTTTACTATAACTTTCTGGAGGAAAGTCCGGAGTGCATCTTGGTGAAGCGTGGACCTCTTGATCAACTCTAACACAGAAATTTTAGCGGACACCCTGTCCAGATGATGTAGAAAATCATATTGGGTACCTGGCAGCGGATCTGCCTCCTCTTGATCAACAGCATGTTGCGAGGACTGGGAGTTGGGTGCAGGTGCACTAGTGGAAGGATAGTTTCCATGGAACAAACGCTCGCTCTGTAGGGCAAGGTTCTAGGTCAGCACGACATCAGATGGGCTCAAGATTAGCAACTTAATGGGCCCGACGAGGTGGATGAATGGCATGTTGGAGATAATGGGGGTGACGGGAGTAGTGGTGGAGATAATGGGGGTGACGGGAGTGGTGGTGGAGATAATGGGCCGTGGAGAGAGGATGACGGCTGAAGGGTTAGGTGGAGGCGAGGTAATGACAGGGGTAGGCATTGTCGGTGGAGTGGATATGGGTAGAACAATAGGGGAAGCGGGTGGTAGGATGAGGGGTTTGGTGAACGCGGAGGGTGGAGGGGATTGATGGTTAAGTGGGAGGATGACGAGGGTGGAAGGCAAAAAAGGGTTACGGTAGTTATGATGGAGGGCCATGAGCCACTGTACTGAAGCTTCATCATCGTAGGACCGCCCGACGTCGAGAGCCGGGGGTTGAATAAGATTAACCTTAGCCGGTGCTGGTGGCTGAGGTTACGGAGTGGGCAGATTATTTTGCATGGGGTCCTGGTGGATTCCCAAGTCCTGGATGGGCTGCTGCTGTTGTGGTGCGACTGCGGCTGCGGTGCTTGTTGATGCACTTGCTGCCTCGACGCTTGTCTTATCTTCTCTTTTATTTCAACAATGGCCTTATGCATCTCAGCCCAGTCAATGCGCTGCCCTTCATGTAAATCATACACCAGATCTCAAAACTGAAAATAACCTTCAATGGTGTGCCTGGGCTGCCGGTGGAACATGTAGTACTTGGATTGGTCAACGGCCGGGTTCTAGTTGGGCCGTTCCGGAGGGATCTGAATCGCACTTATCAACATTTGAGCGGAGATGATGTCAGTGAGAGGCTCGGGCAAAGGAGGGTATTGCGCTCTTTTCGGAGTCGGGCGTTTATTGGTATAGCCGTTGGGTGGAGGGGCGTTGTGGTATTGCGGGAGTTGTTGCGGTTGTTGTGGAGCGGGAAAGACATTTTGTGGAGCGGAGAAGGTAGGCTGGGCATTTTGTGGAGCAGGAAAAATGGGTTGAGGATTTTGAGGAGTAGAGAATTGGGGATTGCACGTGGTTTGTGGAAAGCGGAGTGGAGTGGACTGGTTAAGGAAGGGGAATGCAACGGCTTGCACTTGTTCATTAGTTTGGACTCCCTCGGTGATAGGCCCCTGAGGTTTTCTATTGTATTTGGGCTTTTGGGCCTCAAAGAGAGAGTGGATAGGGGAGTCCTTGAACTGGGTCTGTATAAATCTCACCCGACTATAAAGTTGATGCATGTTGGCAATATCATTCATGGCCAATATGTTGCGAAAAGTGGGTGTTGCATTAGATATGAGCAACTTGACCTTCTCCTCTTCTGGAATATGACCCGGCACACGGGCAGCCATCTGCCTCCATCTGTCGGCGTATGTAGCAAAGTCCGCATCGGCTTTCATCTTTTCGGCCACAAGATCTGTAAATGAATATTTCGGGCTAACCCGGTCCTGGAACATTTAAATAAAATTCTCCTTCACAACCTTGAAGCCCTCGGCATCTTCCAATGGCAGGGCATAAAATCACTCCAGTGCAACTTCATCTAGCGATCGGCGGAATAAATAAGCCATGAGGCAATCATCATACTGGAACTGCGCCGACTCATACAAGAAATCCCTCACATGAATAAAAGGGTTGCTATTCCCGTCATACTTGCGGTATGTGGGGAGCTCAGATTGAGGAGGGAATCGAATGTTGTGGAAGCTAGGAACCCGAATGTCTGCCAAGGATTGTGGGTCAACCCGCTTTTGAAGGAAGTCGAGGTGTTGTTGCATGGCGGCTCATTTATCGAGGAGTTCATGCTCCCAAGATGGAGTAGTTGTAGTGAACGGAGTAAGCTCAAGGTGAGGAGCCGAAGGGTAGATGGAAGGAGGGGGAGGCCCATAAAAATGATATTGGGCCGAAGGATGACCCAAATTGCAGTGGACATGGGCCTCCCCTTGCTGAGGACGAGTGAAATCAATCGGCCACCGAGGGAATGGACCTCTAAGAATCAGTCTGGGTGGATGAGGGAAGAACGGCCTTCCCTTTATAAAGGATTTGTGGGGTAGAGCCAGAAGACTGGCCCGCCTCCAGACTGGAGAATCGAAGTATCTTGGGCTGGAACGGGGTAAGATCAATAGGAATGGGTGGAACTTCGGGCCCATCAACCCTAGACTGAGAGACGGAGGTGGTGGACAAACCTTGTGCGATCGTGGGAGATGGGGCGCTGGACCCCTACAAGGTCTGATAAAGGGCCTAGAGCTGGGTCGGATCCAACCGGGCCATCATTTGCAAGATGTGACTGGTGGGATTGTCTGTGGAAAGGGAGGGCTGACTGGCCTCCATGGAAACAGAGGATGGAGGAGGGACGAACCCTTCTCCAGACTGAAGTGGGGTGACCCTGGGCGGGTCCTCTATGAGTCCCTGGGGAAGAGGTTCCTCATGGGAACGTGGAAGATCGTAGGGTGACATGTTGGATTTGAAGAAAGGATTGGAGTAAGAAGTGAAAGAGGGATTGCTCTTGGGAGATGAATCTAGAAATTGGAAGCAACTCCACATGCAATGTGACACCTTGAAAGAAAAAAATGTAAACAACACAAACAACCTCAAATTAGTAACTAGTCAAAAGGATTCCAAGTTTATGTAAATAAGAAAGGGATGAGAGGCAACCAAAGTCAACCAAGTTATGATGATGCACAAATTTTATTTATCTCTTCCTTTAGAACCTCGATGATTTCAATTAAAGTGTTCTATCCAACAATAGGTTCTTAATGGAAAGGATATTGGGAACTTGGGTAACTCTA
The DNA here is from genome assembly GCA_022559845.1 of Amorphophallus konjac. NCBI lineage: Eukaryota > Viridiplantae > Streptophyta > Magnoliopsida > Alismatales > Araceae > Amorphophallus > Amorphophallus konjac. Next base: position 260,415,126 of record CM040124.1, on the reverse strand, counting down.
GGTGTAAACTCTCCCTTACTTATGCAACCTAGACACGGGGTGGTGAAGATGAAACCGGCCTGACGTCCGTGTGGGAATCCACGGCTCACGAGGACTTATGGAGGTCCCTGACGTGGTCACCTAGTCGACCCCAAGGAATATGGGGGCGAGAGGATCACACACCAAGGTGGGAATGCAACTATGATATGAAAGATGAATGATCATATGTGCATTGGAGTGCATGCAATTTATAGCCTATGAACTAGCAAACAATATGCAAATAATGATATGAGTATATGCCACAACAAAAGGAGGAGACCAGATAGCACCCAGGAGGAATAAGAACAGCAAAAACTACAGAAATAACAGTAACCTCGGTGTGCGTACCTATAACTATAGAAAGGAATGTCTGAGGACTGCCAAGGAGATAAGACGGTCTATCGCTAGACCGCTTTTAGGCCAGAAACGGCAGAGAGGAGACCGCCAAGGAACCAGAGAGCAGAAAACAAAAGGGAATAAAATGGAAAAACTAAGGAAAACACAAGGGCAACTGAAAACAACAAAGAACAGCAAGTCAAACAGTAACTCAGCACGATTGGCACTATATGTCCCACCGTGATCGCCAAAAAATAGGGGTTGTAGATATTCTTTTGTGTTTTGTGGTGTTATGTGATGATGTGTGTAATGAATGTGAATATGGTGTGAGCAAGCGATGCACTAACTCAAGCAATCAATATGAAGCACGAAATTCAAGGGCATGTCATCTTAACAATGCAGAAAATAAAGGAAAACACACGTCGGGACGTGGAGCAAAGGGATAAAAGGAAAGCACACACCGTGGGTGTGGAGCAACTAAAAGTAACGAAATAAAATAAAGGAGATAATGAACTAGATGACAAATACCCAAGGAAAGAAGGATGTGATCGCCACCAAGGTAAATAATGCAGTAAAGCCACACTATGTACCTTGGAAAGAGCTGTGTGATGCCACTCGCCCACGGAGAGAAAGAAACCAGGCGCTACAACAGAAAAATGGTCTTCAGACGATCGCAAAGCAACGTCAAACGGCCCTACGATAGATCGCCTGAGATTCCTAAACGGTCTTCCAAACAGCCGCTAGGCGCACCCAGAACAGAAACGTGGAACTTGAATCTCCACCCCTCTTGGCCGGCTATAAGAGCTGGGCCTCGTGGAATGAACTCTGTAAACCTGCAGAAGAATGTAAACACGAAGCAAAACAACACAATGAGCCCTTAGACTAGTGTAGTATCTATAAAGCAATTAAACTAAGATGCATAAAAGGAAGAATGAATACCTGGGGGTTTGTGATTTTTTAACCCCTGTGGGGCGTAGAAAAGAGTAGGAGGATGTTTGAAAATGATGAAAGTGCAGAAGAACGTGGAAGAGGAACAAGAAATATGCTATGAAGATGCAAGAGGGGAGAGGGGAAAACTTAGAGAAAAAGACACAAACTAAACCAAATGAAATTTAATACTCCTTGGACCAGAAGCCTTAAGGACATAGAAAAGACATCTCCCTGGTTGGTACTCGCTCTAGGATGTAGCAGCACTTCGACACAAGCTCCAGAGATCTTCCCCTCAAGCCATGAAGTCAAGGGTTCTATTTATAGAGCCCCCAAACCCTAGGTCTAGTTGGAGAGATAATGACACGAAAATAGGCCTGAACCTAGATAAATCTCGAAGATAATACTCTCAAGAGTCCATAGAAACAAACAGAAGCTTCTGAGGATCACTACTCAAAGAGAAATCATCAAACCATGGACTCTAGTTCGACCACGGCCAAAGAAAGGAAGAACAGACAGAGTAAGACTCTCTGTCTCCCCTAACTGTCTTGCGATAGACCACAAGGCTCGGAAAAATAGTTGACCGATAGACCGCAAGGCTCGGCCGATCAGAAAGAGATAAGATCAAAGAAACCCAACATGACTCTCTGCCACCTAACGGTCTAGCAAAGAACAACCAACCGTCACTAAACGGTTGTACGATAGACCACACGGCTGATAGGCGTGGCAAAAGAGATAAAGGCCAATAAATCTTCGTATAAATCCGCAATAAAACCCTTACCAGCCCTTATCCAGGCCCAATAAGCTCAAATATAGAAAGATAAAAGGAACCAAGCCCAACCAGGCAGAGTGACCCATAAAAATAAACCCAAAAGTCAACCAAAAAGTGGCCCAATAATCGGTAAACAACTTGGGACATCATTAAAATAGATAAGGAGATTGTAGATATTTTTGTGATGGTTTTGTGTGTTGATGATGGTGTGATGTGAGATATATGAAAGATATGAAATATGTCTGAGCAAGTGGTGCACTAACTCAAGCAATCAACATGGAATTCGTGAGCATGTCATCTCAATACTGTAGAAATAAAGAAGGGGAAATAAAAACACACGCCGAGGCGTGGAGCAAAGGAGTAAGAAAAAGACACACACCTTAGGTGTGGAGCAACTAAAAGTAAAAGAAAGTAAGAAATATGATGATGGAGAAGATGACCAATACCCAAATAAAGGAAGGTGTGATCACCACCAAGGTGAATAACACAGTAAAACCACAATACATACTTTGGAAAGAGCCGAGTGAGACCACCCGCCTGTGGGAGAAAGAAAACCAGGCACTGCGGAAGGAAAACGGCCTTCAAGACGACCGCCAGATAACGTCAAATGGTTCTGCGATAGACCGCCTGAGATTAGCAAACGGTCTTCCAAACGGCCGCAAGAGCACCCAGAATAGCAACGTGGAACTTGTATCTCCTCCCCTCCTGGCCAGCCAGAAGAGCTGGGTCTCGTACAATAAGCTCTGTAAACTTCCAGAAGAATGTAGACACGAAGAAAATAACCCAATAAGCCCTTGGACTAGTGTAGTATCTATAAAGCAATTAAGCTAAGGGGTTGGTGGTTTTTTAACCCCTCCGGGGCGTGGAAAAGAGTGGGAGGATGTTTAAAACTTCAATTTTATGCAGAGAACGTGGGAGAGGAAGATGGAATATGCTATGATGATGCAAAGAGAAGAGAGAAAACTATGAAAGAAAGACACAAACCCTTAAGGTACGTAGAAAGGACTTCTCTCTGGTTGGTACTTGCTCCAGGATGTAGCAGCACTTCGACGTAAACTCCATAAATATCTCCCTCAATCCATGAAGTCAAGGGTTCTATTTATAGAGCCTCAAACCCTAGGTCGAGTTGGAGAGATAATGCCTCAAAAATAGGCCTAAACTTAGGTAATTCTCGAAGATAATAGTCCCAAGAGTCCATGAAAACAAACACAAGGTTCTGAGGATCACTACTCAGAGAGAAATCAGCAAATTATGGGCTCTAGTTCGACCACAGCCGAAGAGAGGAAGAACAAACAGAGCAGGACTCTCTGTCTCTCCTAACGGTCTTGCGATAGACCGAAAGGCTCCATAAATGGTCGGCCGATAGACCGCAAGGCTGAGTCGTTCAGAAAGAGATAAGACCGAAGAACTTCAATAGGACTCTCTACCTCCCTAACGGTCTAGCAAAGGACTGCCAACGATACCAAACGGTCGTGCGATAGATCGCAAGGCTGATAGGCGTGGCAAAAGAGATAAAGAGTGATAAATCTCCGTATAAATCCATAATAAAACCCTTATTAGCCCTTATCCTTGCCCAATAAGCTCAAATGTCAAAAAATAAATGGAGCCAAGCCCAACCAGGGAGAGTGACCCATAAAAATAAGCCCAAAAAGTGACCAAAAATGGCCCAATAAACCGGTGAACAACTCGGGACATCATTAAAAATAGATAAGGAGATGACCCAACTCATTGGTCATAAAACGGGTGTCAACATATGCCCTTCCTTAACGTCCTCTTCGCAGGGGAGCGAGCGGAGGTGAAGCGAAAGAGAAATGGAACATAGAGATGAAGCGGAAATGTAGCGGAGCGTACTGAAAAGTGGGAGTTAAGGTAAACTGACACCCGTCCTCAACCAACGAGCGATAGAAATCATCCGAAAAACTTTGAACCAATCACAAGGAATGGCCGAACCGAATGACACATGTCCGGAGGAAATAAGGAAAATAAAACATGACCAACCTCCTCATTGGAACGCACAGCTGATAGGCGGTCGGAGCAAACTGAAAAGTAAAGAGACGAGCAACTAAACTCCAGACAGGAATCCTCAGCTAACCAAACTGAGCAAGTAGGTCGAAGGAACCCTTCCAACTCACAGTGGAATGATTCTCCTTATGCGAGACCATGGATACATAGTTATCCACCATTCCTGAGACACTTTAGACAGATGAGGGCACATGAATGCTCAAAGATGCGTATGATGTATGTTGGTCTAAAATAAAGGAAATCATCAAAATAAATGCAAAGAAAGGATAAAATTAGAAAATACTCGAGAATAGTATTACTAGACCGGACAAATCAGGTCAAGATACTATCTGCAACCACGACGTGTAAGATAGAACCATCGTCCCCTAACTCTTCCAACCTAACGGCCTATCCAACGATTAAACATGTGCACCTAGATCGTCATCATTTTATTGAAGGGGAACATCAGATCCCAGAACACATGAATGACAAGTCGGTTCTCGAGATAATATATCATAGATACCATATAGTAATGCATTAAGGGACTAGGATCGAGATACTTACCTGACTTACCTACTTGGTGAGAAATCAACGGTATGATGGCGTTTACGATTTTGACAATAAGAGGGGTTAGCCATCAACAATTAAATCCATAGAATAAGCATAAAGCATAACTGAGATGAAGACCACACAAGAATAGAGCAAAGAATAGAGCAAATATACCATTCCAAACTATTAATCATGTAGCTGCTCCAAACGGTCTAGCAAGGACCGCAAAGAGACTCCTAACGGTCTAGCGATAGACCGCTAGACGAAGGACGGTTCACATTCTTTAATGAGGGTGACCCAGATGACAAACGGTCTGCATGAAGACCGCTAACGACTGCCTAACGGTCTGGCGATAGACCACATGGCTCTGAAAAAATTCAAAATAGATCGACCGTTCCCTCCCCCCACTCTTCACACTCATTCCACTCCAAGTCCCAACACCTGCCACTCCGGCGACCACCGAGACCCCCCACACCAATGACCATCGTGACCGGGCAACCCCCCCCCCTACACGAGGATGGTGAAGAAGAGAGCTGTTCATCGCTTCCAACGGCGTTTAAAAGAAGAAGAAGAAGCTCCAATGGCGGCGGCGAGCCCACCGGAGGGGGAAGAGGTCCCTTCGGGTCAACCGGTGTGGGAAGGGCATGAAGAAGCTCACGAGGACGAGGAGAGAGGGCATACTTCCGAGGAGGTCACCGGGGCGGTGACCGGAAGGCGATCGTCGGAGGTAGGCCGAGACCAAAGACCCCACTTTTGATTATTTTAAGCTCATGCATGTGGTTAGATTAGGATGGGAATGGGGCTGGGGACCTATTGGAATGATTGTACAGGCCTTTTAGGCCATTTCTCAATCCTGGCGAACGGGTTGAAACCAATCACAACGGCGATCGCCAAACGGTCCTCACAGCGACCGCATGGACACCATGCGGTCTGGGTCAGACCGTTTGGAGAAGGGAAACGGTCTAGAGAAGACCGCTTGGGATTCTGAATGCATGAATTGCTTATTCTATTATGGATGGTTGATTACAAAAAAATGCTTAAATGTATGCATGGAAAGAGACGGACGAGGATCTCCTTACTGTAGGTCCGAGCAGTGTACCTCGCACTGCCAGATTTCCAGAGAGAGAGGGTGACAACGATGGGCTTCACAGAGTTCCTCGAGTTGGAGGTGATGAGGATCGACATGCCGTTGCTATACGTGCTACACGAGAGATGGTGTGCGATCAGCAGAGCCTTCTTATTCTCGTGGAACATATGATCCCTACGCTAGAGGACGTGGCGAGAATCACGGGGCTGTAGGTACACGGAGTGCCGGTGACGGGGACCACGCATGCCGACTATCGAGAGTTGGCGAGGGAGCTGCTGGACCTAGATATGACACGACCGGGATGCCATTTGACCATGCTGGCAAGAGCAATGCTCCAGGAGAGCCTGGGGCTGAGAGGAGCAACGATAGCCGTGGGGGAGCTACCTGAGGAGCACATTGGACGGTTGACGGATAGCACCAGAGAGAGGGTAGCTACGGGACCAGGACCGGAGGGAGACATCGTCCTGTGTCGCTTCCTGATGCTGATGTTCGGGAAGCTGCTCTTCGCAATGAGGGTGAACGGAGTGAGCTACAGGCTCCTTTCACTGTTGAGGGACCTAGACGGAGTGGGAGGCTACGCCTAGGGCACTGTTGCGTCAGTATTCCTTTTTGACTCACTTAGCACAACCGACCGGTAGACGATGTTGGGTGGCTTCTCCCCTTTGCTTCATGTAAAAAATGCTCTGCTTAAAAATGCTTATGCTTATGATTATGATTTGCTATATGCTAACTCTTGGCTAATGCAGGTATGGAACTATTGGATTTTCTAGCGTCTCCCTTAGGGATTTGCTATTCCACGTGGATTATGGGGTCCACGTGGGACATCGGTGTGTTGGCAGCCCATCCCGCCACATGGATTATCGGGTCCATGTGCGAAGCCCCTCATGTCTGCCCACAGCACGATAGTGTGGGGTTTTACAATGCCATAAGGAAATACGGTCCGCTTTCGCTACCAGCTCGAGCTTTTAGCTCAACGGTTAGGGCATGATCCTATAAATAGGTATCAAAGTGAGGTCGTGGGTTCAAATCCCCCAGGTGCCGCTGGGGGGGGAGATTGTTCGATTTTCCAGTATCTCCCTTAGGGATTTGTGTTGTGCCTCTTAGGCACAAGCATGTGCTATGTTGATTTGATGATAGCAATGCTGTTTTGTTTTGATGATAGCAACCCAGTGAGTGCTTTATGAGATTGTGTTTTGATGATAGCAACATAACTTATTTTGTGGAGAATGCATGTGTATGACTGATATATTGGTTGTGCTTGATTTCTGCTCTGTGCGTTGCTTTTCTGTCTGCATGTAGTTTGATGACTAGCAAGTCTATACACTGCAGAGTAAAGCATTTCAGAGTCTTTACATCGTTCATGCATGTGCACAGTTCGTGGACAAAGTCTGCACATCGCCCTAGATTGCATTAGCAAGTCCATACATCATCAGGGCTCTTCATGCATGTGCATAGTCTATACATTCGTTACAGTGCACACACCGTCTCAACTTGCGTCTCATGCATATAGTAAGTCTATACATTGCTACAGTAACGCAAGTCTATACATCGTCCGTCTCATGCATTTTCTTAGGCTAAGTCTGTACAGCCTACCGTCTCATGCAGCGTCTTATGCAAAGTCCATACATTGCACTGTGCATCCTACGTTGAACTTCCAAGTCTATACATTGAAGTAAAGTTTGTACATCTGTTAGGCTTGCTCATGCATTGTTCTTCTGAAGTCTGTACAGCCATGGCTTCTGCCTCAAAGTCTGTACATCTGTTTCAAAGGCGAACTCTATACATTGTGCATCCTTGGGTTAAAGTCCATTCATCGGTAGTCTGTACAGAGTTTCTCTTGGCTTTAAGATGAAGTCTGAACATTGCATAGTCTGCACATTGCATCACTATTCTGCAAGTCTATACACTGGCTGCTGCACTCTCATGAAGTCTTCACATGTGCTAGTGTAAGTCTATACAACGCCCAGTGTTATGCTTGCAAAGTTTGTACATCGGTTGCCTTCTTACATAAAGGCTATACATTTGCACTGTAGATGCACGCACTGTTCATAAGTCTAGACATTGGAAAGTCTGTACATCGTGCATCTTTAAGTTGAAGTCTGTACAGAGTCAGCGTCTCGTTGACCGTCTCTTGATGTGTCTTATGAAACATTTCATTTAGCAAGTATGTACAGTTGACCGTCTCTGGCAGTGTCTCTTTGTGCGTCTCTTGCAAGTCCATACAACGCTTCAGACTAAAGCCTGTACATCGGACAGTGTTTAGGCGAAGTCTATACATCCGTCCGTACAGTGTCTTGGCCACCGTCTCACGACCACCAAGTCTATACTTTGGTCGGTGGCAAGACTGCACATTGGACTCTTGATCAAGTCTACATATTCAACAGTGTTCTTCCAAGTCTGTACATTGGAAGCTTCACCTATGTTTCCCTTCAAGTCTATACATCGGTAGCTTTACCGTTGTTTCCCTTGAAGTCTATACACTGTTGACTTTACCGTCGTTCCACTTTGAATTCTATACACTTGACTGCCTTTGCCTTGATCAAGTCTGTACAGAGCTCTCGTGTTCAAGTCTGTACAGCCGTTTGCATTAGATCTCAAGTCCATACATTGGCCTGCAACGGCTAAGTCTGTACACTGGACTCGTATTCACAACGTTCATTCAGTAAAGTTTGTACATTGAACTCACGCTTCACAAAGTCTGTACAGACTTTCTCATTTGCACAATGCATTTCATTCATAAAGTCTGTACATTGTCCATGTTTCATGTAGCGTCAACTTAGTGTGTCTTGTAGCGTCAACTCAGCAAGTGTGTACATTGCTTGGTTAAGTCTATACGCTGCTTCATATGCAGTGAAGTCTGCACATTGTTGAATGCTCTTCAAAGTCTGCACACTGGTAAAGTCTATACAGACTGTGTTTGCCCAAGTATGTACATCGTTCATTCGTCTTGGCAAGTCTGTACATCGTGAAGTCCATAGATTGTCAGTTGTCTGTCCAAGTCTTCACATTGCCTAAGTCTGTACAGCGAGTGCCTTCATATATGAAGTCTGTGCATCGCACAGCACTGCATATAGGAACTCTATACATTGGGCAGAGTCTATACATTGCTCTTGGACCTTGGCTTGAAGTCTACACATTGGGGCAAAGTGTATACATTGTTGTTTGCATTGTAAAGTCCATACATCAAAGTCTATACATTGGATTTGAAATAAAGTCTATACAGTGCACTTCATTTCAAAGTTTATACAGAGTTCTTCACTTAAACTGATGACTTATCCGATACTCTGTCTGACAGGTGTTCTGATCGTGAAGCTTAAGGAGGGCACGTGATCCGAGGCTGAAGGACTGACAGAAAGCTGACACGTGGCCAAAAGTTCTGGGCGAGAAATGTGGAAGCCACACGCGCCCAGTGCTGCCCTCCTGCTGGCTGCTGTTATAAAAGGAGGTCTTCGTCCACAGATGAATGTTGATCGAGTTGGCAAGAGGTGAAGTCCATACAGAGAGCCACGATCCAGACAGAGAGTTGAAGAAGAGCAGAAGAAGAAGAGAAAGAAGAAGAAGAAGAGAAAGAAGAGAAAGAGTGAAATAGAGAGTTCTAGCTGAGAGAGAGAGAGAGTTTGGGTTCTCTGGCATTGGATCAAATCCAAGCCAGATCTGCTCCATTCGAGAGCTATATTTGTGCTTCATTGTTTCAGCTTTCCGTTGCTGTCTTGTTCTATCTTTCATTTTCCTTTATACATTTCTTCAAGCTATTAGTCAGCGGAGCAAGCTGTGAGGCTCATCGTTTGCAGGGGAGGATTCCACTGGACGGGTTAAGCTGTAATCCCCAGCGGGTTCAAGCTGTGAGTCAGCGATGGCTAAGCTGTATTGCCCAGCGGAAGCAAGCTCTGATGCTCAGTGGATGGCAAGATGTGAGGCCCAGCTGATGTATGGCAAGCTGTGATGCCCAGCTGTTCAAGCTGTGAGTCAGCAGGAAGCCACACTCGGGTTGAGTGTGGGGTGGATGTAGGTCTGCTGGACCGAACCACCTAAAAACCCCTTGTGCAGTGGTTTGATGTTTCTATCTGTTTGCTTCCGCTAGATGATTGCATAGGGGCGCTCTAAGTATTTGATTTCTGGTTGAGCAGAAGAGTTGATCAGTTTTCTTAGAGTGTTTTAATCTGTTCTGAGTGAGCGAAATCTTGTTTGAGCGAAATTCTATTTGGGTGAAGGTTTTTAAAGGGCTATATTCATTCACCCCCCTCTGAATACATAGCACCGAACCCAACACTTGGTATCAGAGCGGGTTGCTGTGCATAGGATCTAACAATCCGCAGCAGTTCCTGCTAGCTTTTGGTGCACATCAGAGTGGGCTTCTTCTGCTCGTTGATTTGTTTCACTATCTTACTGCTTTACTTTGATCATCTGGTTTAGTGCATTTCTATTTGGTGCATTTCATAGTGTGCTTTTTGTGTTCGTTATTTTGGTTCTCCGACTTAGTGCCTTGCCTTGCTCATTTGGTCTAGGTGCTTCGGTTTTTCTGTGTCTTCAGATTATTTGCAATGGAACCAATCGTGCTGAAGGCTGGCTCCAGCAAAGTAAACAGATCCAGCCACGGTGTATCATTAAGCGAGAAAATCAGCCTCTCGCGGTCTGAAATTGATGGAGACCACATTGCAATGGTGATCAGTGATTTCAGGAAATTCCTGAGAAAAAGAGAAGGAAAGCATGGTGATGGCAGAAAGCAAATAAGGTATAATTCTAATCCTGCCAAGATTGTTGACACTAACATCTGCTACAAATGCAGGAAGGCTGGCCATACGAAGGCTGACTGTCTAGAACTATCGAAACTCAAAGGGAACACCTCGGACATTGATGAAGAAGGAGAAAAGTCCATATGCTTAATGGCCAACCGGGGAAGTGATGATGAGGAAACCTCATCTCAGGTAAGCTCCGGATCAGAGGGAGTCTCTTTTGATGAATTGATAGTGATGTATGAAAATATGTTCAAAATGTCCAAGAAATTAAAATCTGAAAATAAAAAATTGAGAAAAGACATGAATCTTGAAGTCACTCGTTTGAAGGCAGAAAATGAAAACTTGAAATCTGAAAATGAGAACCTCAGAAATAAGCACATTAGAGAAGATGATTCTTGCAATGCATGTGCTATTTTAGAAGACATGATAAATGAGTTTGATCATGATGGTAATTTGCAAAAGGAATCAATCAAATCCCTGAAAGAGGAAAACAAATTATTGTTAGAAAAGAAAACTGAAGCTGAAGAAATTGAAAGTAAAATGCTTGAAGAAAATGCTCATCTGAAGGAACAAAATAAAAAGTTAATGGTTCTTAACACTGTTTTCTCTGAAAGATGGATGACGATTGAAAAAGAGAAATCAGTATTGAAAGAGTGTCTCAATTGCAGTGATGAAGAAATTGCTAGTTTTTTAATACACACTGCTGATTTGGAAAATGAAATTGTGTTATTAAAAGAAAAACTGGCTAGTTGTGAAAAGGAGAAAGTTGATTCAGAAAATCTTATAATCTCCTTGGAAAGTAAAATTACTGAGATGAATGGTACTTCATCTAAGGTTGCTAAGGATAAAGGCAAAATGAAAATATCCTCAGAAGATGTAGTAAGTGATCAATGTGAGGAGATTGATAACATTTCTGAAATTAAGCAAGCTAAGAAGAACCAGATATATACCACTTTTATTCGTAGCTCTGGTTTAGCTAGCACTTCAGCTTCTTCTTCAAATATGCATGTTGCTAAGGAAATTCAAAAACGAAATAAAAATCAGAAAACCCCAAAAACTCAAAGGAACAATCTGCATGCTAAAAACTCATCTGATAAGTGCCATGTTTTAAATAAATCTAATGGTTCTTGTTTTTGTCATTATTGTGGTAAGCATGGACACTTTATGAGTGAGTGTTTTGTGATGAAACAAGATGACAGAAAGCATGCTAGAAAAGTTCTGTCTGATCAGAAAAAGGGTAATCTGAATGTTAAAGAATTTCATGCTAGAAATCATGTTTCTAGGAGATAGAATCTAAATTGTTTTTGTTGTGGGAAGTTTGGCCACATTACTGCTCAATGTTGGCAGAATCTGAGAAAGAGATTCAACTCTAAACCTGTTAATTTTCATGTCAACAAAAAGATGTTTGACATGAATAACCATGGCTCCAAAGGTAAGCACCCAAGGTGCTTCGAATATGGGAGGCATGGCCACACAGTCAAGGACTGTTGGCATGTACAAGGAAGTAGATTTAATTTCAAATCTGTAAAATTTCCTGCTCCCAATGCTGCTAGTAAGAAACAAAATGTCCATGTAAACAACAGAACATTTCATGCTAAGTTTCATAGGTCTCATGCTGCTGTTGATATGCATCATAGGACCAGACAATCTGTTGTTTCATGTTATTACTATGGAAATTTTTGACATTCTATGTCTGATTGTTGTCTAATGGAATTTGATGATAATGCTGCAAAAAGGGTGTTTAGAACACCTGTCCGGGTAAATGCAGGACCCAAGGCTGCTTGGGTCCCTGCAGGATCAAATTGATTGACATGCTGCAGGTGTGCCTTGGAAGCTGATGAATAAAGGGGTTTATGATCCAAGGCACTCAACAGAAAACCCCAGGATTCTATATTTCAGGTCAATTCTGAACTTTGCTTTAAATTCATTAACTGAAATTGTTGAACTGTTTGCTTGATTTATGATGATCTCTTCATGTCTAGCTGATCAGTCTGCATTCCAGACTCAGCTATTGACTTCAATTCTGCGTATATGATGCTCTTCTCTTGCTATATGTTGAACTGAATTTGAATGCTTCTTTAGTGTATTCAGTTGATGCACTATATAGACTTTGTGTAAATGCATGTGTTTTGTGTCAGTGCAATGCATGCTTGTTGTTGAATGCATACTTGGACTGAGTGTGAATGGTTCATTTAGTGTACGCAATCAATGCATGTGTCTTATGTCTGCATACATCATTTGCATGACTGTCATTGATGCTGTTCAATGCATGTAGGACTGCTTTATGTTGCATTGTCCTTGTTAACCCTGGTATATCATATGGTAAGTTACTAAAAGGCAGGAAAATCTGCCCGGAGGTTCCTACCATGTGTGAGATGGTCTTTGAGACAAGGTTCTCCACCTAGTACCATGGGTCCAGTCTTCATGTAGAACAGTGCATTGCATCATATTTTGAAAAATTTGAAAAAGGATAAAAATGTTCATGACTTGGATGTATAAACCTGAATTGATTGCATACTTGCCTCATGTATCCTTGGTGCATAGTCTGCATGTAGAACAATGTGTTGCATAGCATAATCCTTGCATCATGGTGTCAGGGGGAGCTGTGAGTTTAGTTCAATTCTTGAATCCTATTTACTCCTCATTGTCCTCATTCAATTGATTCATATCTTTTGACATCAGATGCCATTGGACCATATTGCCAATTGCTATCTTTTCCCTATTATTTTCACTGAACAACAGTTCTGTATCTGGTTTAGTACATTGAGTTGTGATAATTGCAATTGTTCTTTTATAAGAATTTCTCTTACAAATTGAAAGGAATTAAAGGTTTAACCTTTATAAATTAGAGAGTAAAGTGTCTGCACTTCAGAATTTGAGATAAAAGAAAACTTTTATAGCTCTTAATCTTTGTCTCATGGCTAAAATATAAAAAGTTTTTTTGTAATGCCTAAATGTGTTGAACTGGAAATGTCTAGAACAGGTGAATAAGAGTATGTAATGATTTTTTTTACAATCACTCTAAAAGAATTAAGGGCAGCAGTAAATTAGATCATAAATGTAAAAGAACTGAACATAGTGACAGAGCAATGGCTGATTGCACTGAGAAACTGTGAACTCCTCCAAAGATGCAGGAGAACTCACATGTCATGAGGTGCTTCAGAATATCTCTGTGCATAGGGTCAAATCTATAGGGGGAGTCCTCACCAAGTAATTGACGGTACTGGCCTCTTATCAAGGTATACCTTTAATGTCAAAAGTGAAGACTATTCCTTGTAGGTCTTGATCTGAAGTAGATCCTGTAGTTTATGCCTAGTAACTGGGGGTACCTGCCTCTTATCAAGGTGTACACCTAATGTCAACAGCATAAATGCCACAGGTCTATTCACTTAGTTCAGGTTCAGAAATTGAAAATGAAAATCAAACTGCTGTAACCCTTTGAAATCAAAAGTCATTGAGTGAAAATTATCTTTCTCAATACATATGCAAGTTGTCTTTCTTGAACTTCCATATTTAAACACAAAAGGGTATTATTTCTGACTTATCTATTAATACCATATGCCCTAGATTCATTGCTATAAATGGAATCTAAAACTCTTTTGCAGGAGGCGGGTGTTTTACTCTAGATTTATCACTGTTAAACCTGAATTTTTTAAAATTGTGTGTTGATGATTCTTATACTTTAACCATTGTTTATAATCAGTCTTATTCTCTGAACCAATGATTCAGCTGTTGTCTAGTGACCCTCCTACCTTCTCTACCTTTGTATATCTGTCCATATTCCTTCTCAAAGGGGGCGCAATTATTTAGGGGGAGAAATAATTCAGAGGGAGTCATACCTTCAGGGGGAGCTTATTGCATGCATACTGCCATGTTGCACTCTTGTTTATACTATTTTTCTCTTTTTGATTATGTCAAAGGGGGAGAAAATTTTATGTGTGACTCACTGTCACATTGTGTTGCCATCATCAAAAAGGGGGAGAATGTTACTTGTGCTATGTTGATTTGATGATAGCAATGCTGTTTTATTTTGATGATAGCAACACAATCAGTGCTTTATGAGATTGTGTTTTGATGATAGCAACATAACTTGTTTTGTGGAGAATGCATGTGTATGACTGATATATTGGTTGTGCTTGATTTCTGCTCTGTGCGTTGCTTTTCTGTCTGCATGTAGTTTGATGACTAGCAAGTCTATATACTGCAGGGTAAAGCATTTCAGAGTCTTTACATCGTTCATGCATGTGCACAGTTCGTGGACAAAGTCTGCACATCGCCCTAGATTGCATTAGCAAGTCCATACATCATCAGGGCTCTTCATGCATGTGCATAGTCTATACATTCGTTACAGTGCACACACCGTCTCAACTTGCGTCTCATACATATAGTAAGTCTATACATTGCTATAGTAACGCAAGTCTATACAACGTCTGTCTCATGCATTTTCTTAGGCTAAGTCTGTACAGCCTACCGTCTCATGCAGCGTCTTATGCAAAGTCCATACATTGCACTGTGCATCCTACGTTGAACTTCCAAGTCTATACATTGAAGTAAAGTTTGTACATCCGTTAGGCTTGCTCATGCATTGTTCTTCTGAAGTCGGTACAGCCGTGGCTTCTGCCTCAAAGTCTGTACATCTGTTTCAAAGGTGAACTCTATACATTGTGCATCCTTGGGTTAAAGTCCATTCATCGGAAGTCTGTACAGAGTTTCTCTTGGCTTTAAGATGAAGTCTGAACATTGCATAGTCTGCACATTGCATCACTATTGTGCATCCTTGTCAGAGTTTTTCTCTTTTTGATTATGTCAAAGGGGGAGAAAGTTTTGTGTGTGACTCACTGTCACATTGTGTTGCCATCATCAAAAAGGGGGAGAATGTTGTGCCTCTTAGGCACAAGCATGTGCTATGTTTATTTGATGATAGAAATGCTGTTTTGTTTTGATGATAGCAACACAGTGAGTGCTTTATGAGATTGTGTTTTGATGACAGTAACATAACTTGTTTTGTGGAGAATGCATGTGTATGACTGATATATTGGTTGTGCTTGATTTCTGCTCTGTGCGTTGCTTTTCTGTCTGCATGTAGTTTGATGACTAGCAAGTCTATACACTACAGGGTAAAGCATTTCAGAGTCTTTACATCGTTCATGCATGTGCACAGTTCGTGGATAAAGTCTGCACATCGCCCTAGATTGCATTAGCAAGTCCATACATATCAGGGCTCTTCATGCATGTGCATAGTCTATACATTCGTTACAGTGCACACACCGTCTCAACTTGCGTCTCATGCATATAGTAAGTCTATACATTGCTACAGTAACGCAAGTCTATACATCGTCCGTCTCATGCATTTTCTTATGCTAAGTCTGTACAGCCTACCGTCTCATGCAGCGTCTTATGCAAAGTCCATACATTGCATTGTGCATCCTACGTTGAACTTCCAAGTCTATACATTGAAGTAAAGTTTGTACATCCGTTAGGCTTGCTCATGCATTGTTCTTCTGAAGTCTGTACAGCCGTGGCTTCTGCCTCAAAGTCTGTACATCTATTTCAAAGGTGAACTCTATACATAGTGCGTCCTTGGGTTAAAGTCCATTCATCGGAAGTCTGTACAGAGTTTCTCTTGGCTTTAAGATGAAGTCTGAACATTGCATAGTCTGCACATTGCATCACTATTCTGCAAGTCTATACACTGGCTGCTGCACTCTCATGAAGTCTTCACCTGTGCTAGTGTAAGTCTATACAACGCCCAGTGTTATGCTTGCAAAGTATGTACATCAGTTGCCTTCTTACATAAAGGCTATACATTTGCACTGTAGATGCACGCACTGTTCATAAGTTTAGACATTGGAAAGTCTGTACATCGTGCATCTTTAAGTTGAAGTCTATACAGAGTCAGCGTCTCGTTGACCGTCTCTTGATGTGTCTTACGAAACATTTCATTTAGCAAGTATGTAAAGTTGACCGTCTCAGGCAGTGTCTCTTTGTGCGTCTCTTGCAAGTCCATACAACGCTTCAGACTTAGCCTGTACATCGGACAGTGTTTAGGCGAAGTCTATACATCCGTCCGTACAGTGTCTTGGCTACCGTCTCATGACCACCAAGTCTATACTTTGGTCGGTGGCAAGTCTGCACATTGGACTCTTGATCAAGTCTACATATTCAACAGTGTTCTTCCAAGTCTGTACATTGGAAGCTTCACCTATGTTTCCCTTCAAGTCTATACATCGGTAGCTTTACCGTCGTTTCCCTTGAAGTCTATACACTGTTGACTTTACCGTCGTTCCACTTTGAATTCTATACACTTGACTGCCTTTGCCTTGATCAAGTCTGTACAGAGCTCCCGTGTTCAAGTCTGTACAGCCGTTTGCATTAGATCTCAAGTCTATACATTGGTCTGCAACGGCTAAGTCTGTACACTGGACTCGTATTCACAACATTCATTCAGCAAAGTTTGTACATTGAAGTCACGCTTCATAAAGTCTGTACAGACTTTCTCATTTGCACAATGCATTTCATTCATAAAGTCTGTACACTGTCCATGTTTCATGTAGCGTCAACTCAGTGTGTCTTGTAGCGTCAAGTCAGCAAGTGTGTACATTGCTTGGTTAAGTCTATACGCTGCTTCATATGCAGTGAAGTCTGCACATTGCTGAATGCTCTTCAAAGTCTGCACATTGGTAAAGTCTATACAGACTGTGTTTGCCCAAGTATGTACATTGTTCATTCGTCTTGGCAAGTATGTACATCGTGAAGTCCATAGATTGCCAGTTGTCTATCTAAGTCTTCACATTGCCTAAGTCTGTACAGCGAGTGCCTTCATATATGAAGTCTATACATCGCACAACACTGCATATAGGAACACTATACATTGGGCAGAGTCTATACATTGCTCTTGGACCTTGGCTTGAAGTCTACACATTGAGGCAAAGTGTATACATTATTGTTTGCATTGTAAAGTCCATACATCGAAGTCTATACATTGGATTTGAAATAAAGTCTATACAGTGCACTTCATTTCAAAGTTTATACAGAGTTCTTCACTTAAACTGATGACTTATCCAATACTCTGTCTGACAGGTGCTCTGATCGTGAAGCTTAAGGAGGGCACGTGATTCGAGGCTGAAGGACTGACAGAAAGCTGGCACGTGGCCAAAAGTTCTGGGCGGGAAATGTGGAAGCCACACGCGCCCAGTGCTACCCTCCTGTTGGCTGCTGTTATAAAAGGAGGTCTTCATCCACAGATGAATGTTGATCGAGTTGGCAAGAGGTGAAGTCCATACAGAGAGCCACGATCCAGACAGAGAGTGAAAGAAGAGCAGAAGAAGAAGAGAAAGAAGATGAAGAAGAGAAAGAAGAGAAAGAGTGAAATAGAGAGTTCTAGCTGAGAGAGAGAGAGAGTTTGGGTTCTCTAGCATTGGATCAAATCCAAGCTAGATCTGCTCCATTCGAGAGCTATATTTGTGCTTCATTGTTTCAGCTTTCCGTTGCTGTCTTGTTCTATCTTTCATTTTCCTTTAAACATTTCTTCAAGCTGTTAGTCAGCGGAGCAAGCTGTGAGGCTCAGCGTTTGTAGTGGAGGATTCCACTGGACGGGTTAATCTGTAATCCCCAGCGGGTTCAAGCTGTGAGTCAGCGATGGCTAAGCTGTATTGCCCAGCGGAAGCAAGCTGTGATGCTCAGCGGATGGCAAGCTGTGAGGCCCAGCTGATGTATGGGAAGCTGTGATGCCCAGCTGTTCAAGCTGTGAGTCAGCAGGAAGCCACACTCGGGTTGAGTGTGGGGTGGATGTAGGTCTGCTAGACCGAACCACCTAAAAACCCCTTGTGCAGTGGTTTGATGTTTCTATCTATTTGCTTCCGCTAGATGATTGCATAGCGGCGCTCTAAGTATTTGGTTTCTGGTTGAGCAGAAGAGTTGATCAGTTTTCTCAGAGTGTTTTAACCTGTTCTGAGTGAGCGAAATATTGTTTGAGCGAAATTCTATTTGGGTGAAGGTTTTTAAAGGGCTATATTCATTCACCCCCCCTCTGAATACATAGCACCGAACCCAACAATTTGCTGTTCCACATGGATTATGCGGTCCACGTGGGGCATCGGTGCGTTGGCAGCCCATCTCGCCGCATGGATTATGAGGTCCATGTGCGAAGCCCCTCATCTCCGCCCATAGCATGATAGTGTGGGGTTCTGTAATGCCATAAGGAAATACGATCCGCTTTCGCTACCAACTCGAGTTTTTAGCGCAACAGTTGGCGCATGATCCTATAAACTGGTATCAGACCCTCCTCACACATAGCCAATTGCTCATTGAGCATAGCATTTACCCACTTGTAATTTTCAATTTCCATTTGAAGTTCATTAAATTTTTTCGAACAGTCTTGGGCAATGCCCTTACCCTTCTCATAAATGGATAGTTGTTCAAGTAGCATGTAGTTTTGTTCTTTTACCATTCTTATTTCTTCAGTCAACCCTATGTTTGGAATTTGCTTGTCCGACATGGTTTGTTCATTGGGAATTGAGTTAGGTTGGTTTCTGAGTTATCACAAGGGAAATAAACACAGGGTGATCATGGAAATAAAAGCTCAAGGCACAGGTATGTAGAAAAAGTTATTTGTTTAAATCGCTGCATGATAGGCTTGCATTGTAAAGTCACTGCATATTAGGGATGTTATGTGTCATTAAATCATTCAAGAAGATGTCTCTCTGAACTGCTGAGTTATTATCTTTGTGTAAAATAAGTTCCTTAGTAGATTAACTGCTTGCATCTTACGCGACCTTTGGTATTTCAAATGGTCTAGGGCAGAAAGGCAAGTCATGCTTGCTCGGAGCTCTCACTATGCGTGAGCAGGATCTCACATCCACTCCACTACCTTATACCAAAGCTCACTTGGTTCCGTTTCATAACTCATGAAAAATGTGTCATGTTGATAAGATTGTTATGATGATTGAGTTGCTATTTAAGTCATGTCAACCATGTAACAACCGTGTGAGCTCCATGCTTAGCATTAATGATCATTTTTTTTTATATAAAAGCCCTGCCTAGAGAGAAGGGGGTGGAGTAGAATGTCTACTCCAACACCTTACCACTAGGGGGAATTTTATTGAATAATGATAAAGATAAAAAAACCAATTACATCACACGAACACTGGGCATACCCAGCTTGTCAAGTCTGATAGCACCCTTAATGACGGAAGGAATCTCAGGGAAAGGATAAAAAGAATTACATTTCAAATAACAAGCTAAAGAAGCCAAGGAGTCTGCCACTGTGTTCCCTTCTCTATAGATGTGAGTGATAGAATCTGCAGGGGTTAGAAAGCTCCATATCTCTCTGACAAAGGAGAGGATTGACCAAGGGCATGTAGCTTCTCTGTTGATAATGTGGACAAGTGTTTTTGAATCACATTCTATAAAGGTGGCAGCAGAACCAGTTGTTCTTAAATATTTTAGACCATCCAAGAGAGCACGAGCTTCAGCAGTAATGCTGTTAGATTTACCATAGTAGTGGGTGAAAGCAAGCAGAACATTACCTTTATGATCTCTTATGACCCCACCTCCACCAGATTCACCATTATGTTTTGAAGCACCATCTGTATTTAGCTTGAGAGAAGGCCAAGGAGGACAAATCCATTTAACGGCCAGAAATCTAGGCTGTCTGGGTTTATAGTGTTGCAGGCCAAAAGCTTCTAAAATTTTGATGCTACCATGATTGGCTTCGGTTAAAGCAGCAACCTGGCAAATCTCCTTGACTTTGTGGCAGATTTTATGGAGAAGCCTCTGTTTTGAGACAACTAGCCCATCAAACTTAGCTGAATTTCTAGCACACCAAATCTCCCACATGCCAACACCAATAGCAGCAAGACTAAATAAACCAAACAAGGATTTCTTCTGAGTGGAACATATAGAATGGAGAATAATGTTGCTTACAGAATTAGCATCAATTTGCATGCCTAAGGATTTGAAGTAAGACCAAGTGTGAGAAGCCCAGTCACTCTGTATGAATAGGTGGCTGTAGTCTTCAGACTGAGCATTCTTACAGCAGCTGCATTTAGAACATAGCTGAATACCAATCCTTTGTATGTTGGAATCCAATGGGAGACATCTATTTAGGATCTTCCAGAGATGAACTGAGATTTTTGTAGGAAGCCATGGAGACCATAACCAAGTCCATTGGTTATTCAATTGTATCCTGTGGTTGCTTCTGATAAAATTATAGGTAGATGAAACTGTACAGTTCCCTGAAGAAGAAAGACTCCAGGCAGCTTGATCATGCTCTTGATTTAATTTTGTATGCCTTAGAGCAATACAAATGTCAGTAGGGAAAATCCTATTATGCATAATTGAGTCTTCCACATTTTGCTGTAATAGAAAGTCTCGGACTGACAGGCCAGGGTTAAGAATGTTGTCTGCAGGCAGAAAATCAGCAAGGGTGTTATTTCCTAACCATCTGTCATACCAGAAGCTAGTCCGGCTGCCATCTCCAACTACAACCCTTTTATGCTGCATGATAAGATTTTTTGCTGTAAGCCAACACCTCCTTTCAAATCCTTTCATGTTGTTGAACTGAACCTTGTCTAAGGGAC
The DNA here is from genome assembly GCA_022559845.1 of Amorphophallus konjac. Lineage (NCBI taxonomy): Eukaryota > Viridiplantae > Streptophyta > Magnoliopsida > Alismatales > Araceae > Amorphophallus > Amorphophallus konjac. Next base: position 260,394,120 of record CM040124.1, on the reverse strand, counting down.
AATCCCTTATGTATTTGGCTCTGAAGTACACAGCCCATAAGGAGTTTGAATGCAAAGCTTGCCACAACATTTTAACTCGCAAGGCTATCTCCATATGTCTTAGAGACATTATAAAGGCCACCTTGCAAAATTGGATTACAAATATTTTTCCAGGATCTCCAATGTTTCTTATTTCCATGTGCAGATGAACCCCAGAAAAAATTTGCAAAAGACTGCTCAAGAACTTGGTGGGTGCCAATATGCAAGGATGAGGAAGTTAAAAAGTATATTGGCAAAGAGGACAGAACATGTTTGATAAGAGTCAGCTTTGCACCTTGGGAAAGCATCCCTGATTTCCATCCTGAGATCCGTTTCTGAATAGTACTGATAATACCATTGTAATGGACCTTCTTGCATCTACCTTTTACCAGGGGAAAGCCAAGATATCCTTGAGGAAATGAATGTCTAACAAAACCTGTGGCTTCCTCAATTTTCCTGGCAACTGAATTATTATGTCTGGTATGTATGAAGAAACCACTTTTGCCAGCATTAATCATCTGCCCCGAAGCCCTTTCATATGCTTTGAGAACTTTAAGTAGATTCCTGATTGAGTTAATACTTCCATTGCAAAAGATCAGTGTATCATCTGCAAAGAGAAGATGAGATAACTTGGGACAGAATCTAGGGCCAGCAAACCAGTCCACAAAACCACATTGGAAAGCTCTGGTCAGAGATCTACTAAGAGCTTCTTCAGCTATGATGAACAGAGAGGGAGCAATTGGGTCACCTTGACGGACTCCTCTAGAGGATTTGAAGAGACCAGCTGGCACTCCATTTAAAAGAATTGAAAACCAGTTGTTGTTAACCATTTTCCTGACAAGGAATATGAACTGATTACTGAACCCAAACTTGTGCAGAGCTGAAAATAAGAAATCCCATTCTAACCTGTCATAGGCCTTAGCCATGTCAAGCTTTATCATCACATTTGAGCCCCTGGTTTTCTTACCCAGTTCATGGGTTAATTCCTGAGCCAAAGCAATATTCTCAACTATATTCCTTCCTTTCACAAAAGCAGATTGTTCAGAGGAGATGATCTTAGGCAGGATGCTGGATAATCTGTAATTGATGATAGAGGCAATAATCTTGTAGAAGAAATTGCAAAGACTAATAGGTCTAAACTCAGAAATCTTAGTGGCATTAACCTGTTTAGGGATTAAAGCTACCAAGGTAGCAGTGACAGGTCTGGGAAGGTCTTCCTGGGAAATGAAGAATTCCTGTACAGCCTTAACCACAATAGATGAAATAATAACCCAAGCTGATTTGTAGAAGGCACCAGAAAACCCATCTGGCCCTGGAGCACTATCCTGAGATAACCTGAAGACAGCCTCTTTAATTTCATATTCAGTTGGGATAGCACAGAGTACTTCATTATCCAACTGTGCAACCACTTGAGGAATGCATTCAAGTAAGGTGCTATCTATAACATGAGGTTGAGTTGAAAAAGCTTGCTGAAAGTGAGACACAGCAATAGCCTTCAATTCCTCCGGGTCTGAAGTGGGCAAGCCAGCTGAATTCTGAAGCTGAGAGATGCACATTTTTTTCCTTTTAGCCATAGTGGTAGAATGGAAAAACTTAGTATTTCTATCACCTTCAGTGAGCCAACGGACTCTTGATTTCTGCCTCCAAAAGCACTCTTCCTGAAGAAGAATCCTAGACAGGACTGACTTGGCCTCATCAAGAGCAACTGAATTATCTGCTGATGGCTGTAGATCATAAACATGTTCAGCTTTAAGGACATCATCTTCAGCTGCTGTCAAGTTAGCATGAACATTGCCAAAAACATGGTGGTTCCAAACCTTAAGCATTTTCCTAAGACTCTTAAGCTTGAGATAAAGAGTGGTTGTAGGGGAAGAAGCCACTGGACTTGTATCCCAACATTTTTTAATATCATCCAGAAATTGATCATGGTAAGTCCACATTTTTTGAAAGCAGAATCTGCTCCTTACTTTGTTATGAGTGACCTGTTGAACTAGTAAGGGAGCATGATCAGATGCTTCCCTGGAGAGGTGCACAACAGAAATGGGAGAACAAGCTATCCAGTCAGCATTTATTAAAACTCTGTCCAGTCTAGGCCAAATGCGACGACCATCTGACTGGTTATTATGCCAAGTATAAGATGAACCTTTAAAACCAGCATCAAGGAGAGCACAGTCTGATATACATTCCTTGAAATCTGCCATTGTAGAAGAATTAGGGTCATTACCACCAAGCTTTTCACCAACATCAATGATGCAATTGAAATCCCCTGCCACCATCCAAGGCCCAATAATTTGAGAATGAACATTGAGCAGAGAAGTCCATAAGGCCTTCCTTTCAGGTACATTGCATTTAGCATAGACAAAGGTTAAATGTGATGCTACTTGAACAGACGAAGACAAAAGAAGAGTGATTTGCTGATCATCTCTAGCAACCAAAGAAAAATCTAGGTGGTCTTTCCACAAGACCCAAATGTGTGCCATACCATCTTCATTTGCAATTGCTTTGGACATTCCCAATCTTCTACAGATTATGTCCATATTGCTAGTGTGAATCTTGGGCTCCATCAGGGCTATACAATCAAGGTTATAGATTGTAGTAAGCAGTTTGACATGACCAATAGAAGTGTCATTACCAATTCCTCTGATATTCCAGGATATGAAATTCATTTGGAATGGAGGTTTTGAGGAATGTCACCAGCAGATCCACTTCTGGTCATGGATCTTGTAGTGATACGTGGGATTACACCTTGCATAGCCTTCAAATTATCAACAGCAGCCAATTCAGCTATTTCCTTCCTTTTTTTAAAAGTCTCATCAGGCTGCAACTCACAACTATAATTAGCAGCATTCATGAAATCCTGATCTGGCAAAGTGGACTGAGAGTCGACAATCTCAGTCTCAGGGACAGGAACAATGGCATTAACAGGGGAAAGAATTTGGTCTGAAGGGAGATCAGAGATAATATCAGTGTCCTTGATAACAGTTGAGGGATCCAGAAAATTAATATTGCAGGCATCCTCCGTAACCAGAACATTAACAGAATGATCTATAGAGGAAGGGTGAAGACCATTATCACAACCTGCAGGGGGAAGAGAAGTAGCCTTTTCCAAACCAGTACCTTGTCGGTTATCTGTTGTAACAGGGTTGGCAGAAGCCACATTTAAGCTACTTGAGGCCTCAGAATGAGAATTGAGAAATCCAGGATGATCTCCATCATCAGCGGGAACTGAAGGAACTGAGTGCACATGGCCTGACGAATCTGCAGGACGTGAAGTACCTGGAACAGACAACAAGGCAGGGACAGGGCGCCATATTTTCTTTTGTCGTGGTTGAACAAGTGATTGAGTCATGACATTCTCAACCTCATCAGAAGCCTTGGAATCGTCCATCCTTTTTCTGCACTTGGTGGAAATATGCCCAAGCCTTCTGCAAGTGGAACAGAACAATGGAAGGGCCGGGAACACAAGGGGTTGCCACACACCTTTGTTACCTGCGCCAACCCAAACCCGCCGAGGAAGCTCCTTGGAGACATCAATTTGAATACAAACACGGGCAGCATGAGTGCGTGTAAGGCATAAGGTGTTTCTGTCCACCTGAAGAACAGGCCCTACACTCCCTGCTATAGAACGCACCATGGCCTCGTTATAGAAATTTGTAGGAAGACCTGGTAATTCCATCCACACCAGGACAATCGGCGAATCCTCATCCGGAGAAAATTCCATCGTCCATTTGGAGAACCAGAAAGGCTTGCCCTTGATGTACAAAGACTCTTTGAGAAGAACACTCAAAAAATCTTCATGGTTTTGAAACCGAAGAAGTAGATGTCGACCATCAAGAGCGCTTAAGTAAAAATCTTGCTTGAAAAGGAACCTCTGCGCAAGGTGCTGTCTTATTTCTTGGAACGCAGGCCTCCCCAAAGGAGTTTTAGCAACTATAGCATATTCCAGAGGCTTGTAGGAAAGTTGAATCTCTTCCATAGAAAAGAAAGTCGTAGGCTCCTGTGGACGCGCTTTATTATTCTTTTTATTTATTTTGTTTATTTATTGGCGTGCCAGTCACCGGAGTGACGATTTCATTGTGCGCTCGATCTGACTTGGTCAGTCGATTGTGAACTCCGAGTCGGGACCAGAAGTCCGTCATACCATAAAGGCTATGACGTTAATTACGCCCTTCCAAGGAAGGACAACCCTTGATTAAACGCCAAAATAGGAGGCCTCGAGAGGCAAACATGTATTCATGTGCGCAAAATGGAACTTCATACCAGAGCCAGGAAGGCGGGCAAGATAACAACATCAGCTGTAGAAACAGACGGTATTGTCAAGCCAGCGGCTCAGAGACGATATCATTAAGTCAGCGGTTCAAAGACTGAGCCGTGGCCATGATGGAGGTTTAAAGCATTGATCAGTATTTCGACAGCATTTCCCCTTAATCTGGATTATGCCCAGGGGGAAATAGGCTATCACCCACGGAGTGCCGGGATGAAAGCCGAGAGAGAGAAGTGTTGAACTTCCCGAACCGCATATCTGCCATAGGGCAATGTTTGATATTCCCTGTAGAAGCCGGTGGAACTCATGCAGTGGCAGAGCCCTCCCGAGCTAAAGGGGTTATTCATGAACCCGATGCGGGACGACGGAAAGCGAGCGAACGCTCAATGTTGCGCCCTCGCACGCGGATCGACCTGCGCGGTCAGGTCGCGGGGATCAACCTGCCCGGTCAGGTCGCGTGGGTCAAGGGGGCAGCGCCCCTTGCGGGGGTTTCCGGGGGCGGAGCCCCCGGAACAAAATTTGGATTGAAGGCCCAGTAACAATATTTGAGTAGGTTATCGGTGCAGCTGGGAGGCAGAAGGGGACTCCCGGCGCAAGGGGCTACTTAGTGCGAAGAGGAAACGGCCAGGCAGGTTCCCGGCGTGGGCTTCCCGGCGCGCAAAGGAAGTGGCCAGGAGGGCTCCCGGCGCCAGCTTCCCGGCGCGCAAAGGAGACGGCCAAGGGGGGATCTCGGCGTGGTCTTCTTTTTATGGCTAAGGAGGGGCTCTCGGCGCGGCTGGGAGGCAGAAGGGGGTTCCCGGCGCCAGGAAGCCTCCAGGCCAGAAAAGGTTGTATTGAGGGGGGAGCCCTCTCGGCGGCATGGCTCTCGGCGTGCAAAATACCGCACCGGGAGCTAGTGCGCCGGGAAGGTAAAAGGACTCAGGACAGAAAGGGTTTATGGCCTGATTACGATGCTCTATTTTGGGTCCATTGATGATCCAGGCTGAAATAGATAGATTCAGTGGGGTCAAGGTGGATCAGTTCATCAAAGTTGAATTGGATTGGGCTTGAGCTTTATAGAGACATCAGGCTCGAGGAGGAATTAGGGAAATCAGGGTCTGCAGAACTCCTGTCACCAGTGTGCAAAGTCCCGGGGGCAGCTTAATGTCGACTTTCATCCTCCTGGGAGAATTTTGGCAGCACCTCCCCTGGACCGAGCATTTGCCACAGAATGATATAGGCTGACATCCACGGAGTGCTGGGATGAAAGCCGGAAGGTGAGGGAGCACTAAGGCTCAAGGAGACTGTACATGTCTCTAGCATCGGTCATTATTCCCCCTCTCGGAGACCGACGAAACCCTTGTAGAAACAAGGCCCACCGAACCCGCGGGGTTGCATGTGAATCAAATTCGGGACATAGGAATGTAGGGGAGGTCCTCCCCATTATTGTACCACCTCAGGGCACATATGATGATCTCTGAGCATCCCCTAGACAGATGTATAGGGAACCAAAAGGGTCAAAGGATGACCATGCAGAGGAGGGCCTCGGACTAGGTTTCATTGGCCAAAGCAGGGGTATCGGCGTGGATTTCTATCGGCCAGAGGAGGGTCTCGGCGGAGGTTTATTGGTTGGCCAAGGGGGTTCTCGGCGTGGGTTTTAGTGGTTGGCCAAGGGGGTCTCGGCGTGGGTTTCAGTGGCTTGAAGAGGGTCTCGGCGTGGGGCTTCCCGGCGCGCTCGTCGCCGCGCCGAGAACCTGGCGCCGGGATGGCTGTGAAGGAGGGGGCTTGATGCCCTTGAATGGGGGGTTATCAGCATGGCTTTACTGGCCAAGGGAGGCTCTCGGCGGGGAAATTATCGCGCCGAGAAGGTAAAAAGGTTAAGGGTTTCAGGGCTTCATTACGGCACTCTGTTCGGGAATTTTCTCAGATTCTAGCTCAGATTGAGACCGGATTTGGAGTACATGAGGGGGTTTCATGGATGCTTCTGCTAGGGGGATGCCAAGGGAGCCGAGAGGCCAAATCAGCAGGAGGAAAAAAGAGATCATGATCTGAACCCTGAGAATCCTTCTCTGTTTGCCGTCAGCCGTCTGGGGGATCAAGAGATGACTGTCTCTGATTCCCTGGACGAACCCAATGGCGTTGAAAACCGGCGACGGAGGGACTTTCAGCACCCAAACTCCAGGCCCTAAGCATTCAAGGCTTAGAATGGAGGACCCAGGGATCGATATTATCGGTTATCAGAGCTCGGTAGTTTAGGGAACCAAGAGATTGATGTCTCTGGTTCCTAAACTGCATGAAGGGCTCAAGGGAAAACTCGGACTATATGGGGGGAATCTGCCATTGAGACAGGAGGGGAGAAGGAAATAGAGCCCAATCACCCATTAGATAGGGGTGGGGGTCCGATTCTCATCCCTGTTCGAGGAACAGACTCGTAGAAAGATTCTGAAACCTGGAGCGTCTAAACTATCGGACATTCCTGATAAAAGATATACATAGAAAGACAGAGAGCAGATATCTCAATCAATCAACACCCAAATGGGCCATGGTAGTATTTCATTTCATAACATCATTCCAACACCGACCACAAGGAGGGAGTGAGGGAAAGGGAGATGAATATACATCAGGATATCCCGGTTACATCCAAAAGAAAATCGAGATAAACTCGGCAGGATTACATGAAGAAGAAAACAAAACCATGGGGGAGGGCGGAGCATTGACTCCTCTCCCTCCCCGGCTGCCCACCTGGAGCTTCCTCTCCTTCTTTCTTTTCTCAACGGAGGAGTCTCTCTCTCTCTGTGTTGGTCTCTTCTTTTCTCTTTTTTTCAGTGGAGGAGGCTCTCCCTCCTTTTTTCTTGCTCTGTTCTATCCTCTCCTCCGATCCCCCTCCCTTTCGAGAGAAAAGGGCTTTTTATAGCAGAACCCTCCCTCTTCTCGGCATGATCTTTCTCGGCGTGAAGAAGGCAGCTTCCCGGCGCACCTCTTTCAATCGGGGAGGCCTCCCGGCGCCAAAGGGCATGACTTCCCAGCGCGCCCCCCTCATATGGGCTTTTGGGCCTTGGTGAGGGTCTCTCGGCGCCATTCTCTGGAGCTCATTCGGTAGGCCCATTCAGGGCTTTTAAACTTCATATGCACCTCGACCTCTCTTAGTTCTTCAAATATATCTTCCAGAACCGAGGAAGGCCCTCTACTGGTGACATAGCTTCTATTGAGATAATTCATAGATCTACATCAGTCTGTAGACTCGGGTTTCATCGACATCGCCACCTGAATGATGACAAAGCCGGACATCATTTCATTATCATCGTCACCCGAATGGTGACAAGACCGGACATCAGCTTTCTGAGAAGACTTCAGCCCGGTATATTGCCATGGAGATGGTTCCTCTTTTGTTTTGACTTTGCAAAAGCCTTTACAATCTTCATTTGCTAGTTCTGGCTTCATCTTTATGTTTGCTCCTGCCTCATCTGTCAATAAGTCAACATCTGACTCACTCTGGCATGTCATCTGTAGATTCTTGGGCAGGGCAGCAATACAGCTCGTATTAAAATATGGTAGGAGGTCTCATCAGTCAGGTGACTGCTAATTCATCAGTGCTGCCATCTGGCTGACGACGACACCGGTCATCAGCTTGGCCGAACAAGGCTTCAGCCGGGAAGATGGTTGTCGAGTTTCATCAGACATCTTCCGTTGCTTGTCTAATCTTCTTTTCAATTCTGCTTCCGCCTTTGCTCATTTTCCAGGCGTCAACAGCTCCCCAAGGTCCGTATAAGCAGGGGAATGAACAGATAAAGGCACAGACGGTGGGGATATAGATGATAGCAGAACCTGTGCAAAAGAGGGAAGCGCAGCCAGGGGATTATCACCCCTCACGTCCTTGGCAGAAGACGACGAAGGAAGAGTTGGCCATGCACCAGTGGCCACATGTGAACAAGAAGGAGCAGCAGTTGGACCTGCGTCAGGAGATATTGCATGGGAAGGTTTAGCGCAAGCCGACACTTCAACAGGCGCTTTAAATGATCTACTGGTCATGCCGTCCTTTGAAGGAATAGGTAAAGCATCAATAGCAATGTGCCTGCATGCCGCAAGACCATGGGAAGATGTTTCGTAGACACCAACGTGACGAAAACTAGCAGGAGGCAGAGGTTGATCATTGACAGGAACACCATCACCAAAAGGAGTCAGCGAGCAAGGAGGGGGAGGCGGAGGCTCCCCCCCAGGACCGGCCATGGCCGGCAGCCAAAACCCTAACAAGGAGAGCGGCAGCCAGCCAAAACCTGACGTATCGTTTTGATCATTTGTTCCTCATTATGATGATATCTTGATGATATTTTGATGATATCTTGCATAGTTGCACATATCTCAACTCATCATCCCTATGGTCAATTATGATGCTGATTGCTGTCCTAACCTCCATGAGAATTGGACAGGAGGGGAGCTTAAAAGGTTGCTCCTAAAAGAAGAAGTGCATTGCATGTTGGTGTGCTCTAATCTATGAGCATCTACCTGAAATCTCATACCACATCATGCATTTCTTGATCAAGGGACCCAACTCTGCATGACCTCTTGGTATATAAAATGGTAAGATGGAAGAAGGACAGATCACCTCTGTCTGGAAACCCCTATCATGCGTGAGGTGGTCCTAAGACCTCAGTTCTCCTCCCGGTACCAAAGGTCAACCCATCATGTGAACTATCTAGCTGTTCATTCAAATAGCTCGCCAAATTCCATACTTTGTTCCCACTGCATGAAGGGCACTCAGAATTCAGGTAATCAACGCACATAGTCAGGGGGAGTTCTTGCATTTCATGGTTTGCCAACTTGCATGTCTGTTCAGAATGCATCTTGAAACTCCATGTTTGCATAAATATTGTGGTCTCTCATACTCCATTGCATATCATGCTTGAAAAACACAAAAACGCATAATCATCTTGTAGCATTGTTATTACATTGTGCATCCATTCATGTCATTTGCTGCACAGTGCATTACAATCCATGAGTGGATCTAGGGGAATTCAACATCAAAATTATGCATGCTTCATTCTATAGTTTACTGACATCCTTCCATAGATTGCATTCCCTCAGGGGGAGTTTTCATCACCAATTCCTTCATTCAATTCGCTACATTCCCTTCTTGAACCAATCCAGCGCATCTTAATGCTTATCTCTATTGTGATTCAACTTGGACTCAAATTATCTTGAACTTCTTGGAGGATTCTATCTGTTATCAAGGTTGTTCATCAGAGTAAATCTTTTAGATGAATCTTATGTTATAGAGATTTGTGACTGCCTCGATCATGAATGAATCTGGTTTAACATTAATGATTTCATGTGTCTTGTGGTCTAATTGTCTTGAAAATGTTTGTGATTGATTTTAATAGTCTTAAACCAATTTCTCATGTTATTGTTCAGTTATGCCTTCTGAAATCTGAAAGTTTTTTCAAGTACAAAGGCTACTATGATTGAGAAGCGTTTATCTGAGTATTGTGTTTAAACAATTTGTCTTTATGAAGTTCTCTAATGGCAAATGGTCATAGCAATGACATCAGTTCACTGAGAAATATGCCTCCTCATAAATACATTGTGTTAAGGCTCATGAAGTGCCGTTGCTAACTCTGCTATGTCTTATGGTATATCTTGAGGTAGAGCAATGGCTAGTTGCTGAGAAACATGTCCCCTCATCCAAAAATGTGGATCGATATGTCATGAGGTGACAATGCTATCTCTGTTCTAATTGAAGCACGACAGCCAGTCTTACGAATTACCCTGGGATACTTGCATCTAAACAATGTGTATCCTTACGGATATGAGACATGCACTAGACTTAATTGCTCATAAAATCTTCTCCTGTACTCATTGAACATTTTGGTTGAGTTTGTAATTGCTGAATGCTCATCTATCGAAATTATAAAATTCCATTTAGTCTTCATGATTATTTAACTTCAATACTTTTTGAAGAGTGTCTCTCAAAGGGGCCAATGGAAATGAATGAGTAAGATTAGAGGAGGTTAATCCATCATTGATATGACATTTTGGTTTATCTCTATTAAAGTTGGATACAAGCGTCTTCTTGAGATTCTACTAAGTAGGCCAGAATTCATTAACATTAAACCAATCTAAGTGTAAGGGCTAGTTCATTCAGGTTCTATAACTGAAAATTCTGAAAAATTCCACAACTCTGATTTATGAACTTGGTCTCAGGTCAACGAACCTTCATCCTCTCTAAAGATAAGTTGTCCTCTATATCCCCTGATCTCGTCCCCTCTAGTCGTATTGCATCAATGCTCCTTGGCACTTACCTTGCATGAATCATATCACATCTGTATTTGCTAGCATTGTTGTATGTGCATAATGTTGCTATCATCCTTTGGATATAATACTTGGAATCATCATCCATGTGCATCTGCCATAAGTCCTAGCATCATTGGCATTTTGTTTCAACTAAAATGGTTTCAGTTCTTGTTCATAAAATTGGATGGACTGCATTCTTTAACTGTGTGCACACATTTCTTGCATAGAAAACCCAAAAAGTCCCATGCATTGCATAGAAAACCCAAAAATATTGAAAAATCTCAAAATCCAAAATGTGCCATTTAGCTGATACTGCATCTTGCTGCTGCAACCACGCCTTCAAAATATACCATTGATTCCAACATTGGGCCATGTTCGATAAATCCTTATCACTCTTTGATAGTTGTCCTAAGTTTACAATCATTGACAGTGTATCTCAGGTTGCTGCTCTTAAGTTGCTACCTTCAGGTATCTCTCTCACTCCTACCTTTCTCATTATGATATTTTGATGATGTCAAAGGGGGAGAGATTTGTATGTGTCATTAACTAAGAATTTCATAAGGGAGAGAGAATCGTGTATACTCGCACAACCTTGTGGAGAGAATTTCCTAGAAGGGTCTTTGTGCTTTTATGTGATTACACTCCTTTATTCTCCGACCTTCAACTTTCTCTTAATGACTCACAGCTCATTGTTGCCATCATCAAAAAGGGGGAGAATGTTGGTCAAGTATACAACATGTGTAACTCCATTGTTTTGATGATGGCTGACTATGTTTGTCGGGCTTTTGTATAATATTCTTATTGTTTCAATGATATCTGACGATTGATTCATCAATATAGTTTGACCTACATTTGATAAAGATAAATACTCATGCATTTTAGGTTAAGCCCACACATGCAACAATGTATGTCTACAAGGTTGAAAGAAATCATGTAAGAAATCAAGTCTCTCAGTGAGGCATTAGGCTGCACAAGAAAGAAGGACCAAGGTCTATGCAAGAAATGACAAGGGAAATGGCTAAATCTTATGGCAAGACAAAGTCCGTGCATGTTGCTCTAAAGGTCCAAGCATCAAGAGCTGAAATAGAAAAGAAAACATCTCGACACCTTCGGATGATTACTCTGCACATACAGCTTGTGTCGACACATCTAACAAATGTCTCGACACCTCAAAAAGAAATCAGATGAAGCAGAAGCCATCCTCTATTGGCATAATCCACGACTTGTGTGGTCATGCTACTACTAGCTTCTCTAGTGCATAGTCCACGACTTGTGTGGTCATGTACAACCTCCATTAGCACTCTTTCCTCAGATTGCTAAGTTTTGTACTTTTTTACCATTATTAATTTATCTACTCACTTACCAAAAAAAAAAGAAATGTCTCGACACACTGAGTGAAAAGTGTCGACACATTCGAGTGATTATCCAGGCACAAGGCGTTCATGTCTCGACACCATATTACGTCATCTCTGCACATAAATCACTTGTCTCGACACCGTCTGGCGTTGTCTCGTCTCTTCAGCCATGGTACTTCAAGATGTCAAAGGAATGTCTCGACACACTAGAGGAAAAGTGTCGACACGTCATCGTTCAAACAGAACATACTTGCATCCGGCAGAAACTGTGTTCAAGGCCCGTTAAAAGGATGTCTCGGCACACTGCAAGGAAAGTGTCGACACACTATTGTCATTCTAAATCCTCAAACAAATACATTGTTAGATCAGTGGACCATCCAGAGAGAGAGAAAGGAACCGTAAATCATTAAAATTAAGGATTTTGGGGTCTGGACCACGTTCCGAGGTCTAACCCGTGCTCTACCATCTTACCTCACATTTGTCTACCTTATGGAGTTAGTTTTGTCAGAAATCCTGTAGGAAGAGCCACTTCAATCTGTCGCGATGTCAGTCTGGTCTGTCTGCCTGTCCAGACTGTCTGCTGTTGGGAATAGGACACTCCGCAGTCTGCCACTATCTTGCTGTCGACCAATGGGCTGTCCAACCAGTTACTATACGCAGAAGAGTACACTTGTGGGGAATGAGAAGACTGGTTCGGAATGAAATTTAGTGTGAAAGGATATCTCATCTGCTCCCAGATCTGTCCGTCACCGTACCTGCTTGTACTAAAAGCTAGGTTCAGCCATTAGAAAAAAGTAGGCCAGTGGGAGCAATTAATGAGAGATCTCCAAGCATCCAATATAAGAAGACTCAGTCACTTCTTCAAGGTGTTGCCCCCGTCGAACATGAAACTTGCCTGGAAGACTCCAAGTTATCACTTCACCCCATCGCATGCTTCAAGAAATTTATTTAAGGGAAAATACAGCCTGTGTAATGATCCATCAGGGACTTCTTGGCGCTATTTTCTCCTAGGTCAGGAAGACAGTTTTCTATATATGTATACCTTGCTTCCAAAACTGAAGAAGGGCGAGCTGCCTCCCACCTAGTGCCAAGCTCTAGGCCAACCCTCAAAAACATTCCTAAGCAAGCTTGAGAGCATGACCAACACTTGGTCAACATACTCCAGTGATGTGAGAGCAATAGAAGAAGAAGAGAGCAGCCTTGAGAGAGAAGAAAAACTCGACAGTATACCGGTGGTTGAAGAAAAGGATCATTGGTTCCAATCTTGTAGCTGCACCCACTAGCTCTTCTGTCTTGATCCTGTCTTTCAGCTGGTGTCCACGAAATATCTACTCCTTCTCCACTGCACCTGTAATGTTCACTTTCTACTTGTTTCGATTCTTCTTTCATCACTACTGTTAGCCTTTTCCGACCCCCTGCATTAAGGACTGTGTTCCCTCTGTGGTTTCAGAGGAAGAGAGGATCAGATCCTCTGGGTTAAGCAAGTTGTGTTGCTCAGCTGTGTAGACAAGCTGTGTTGCTCAACTGTGTAAGCAAGCTATGTTGCTCAGCTGTATAAGCAAGCTGTGTTGCTCAGCTGTGTAAGAAAGCTGTGATGCTCAGCAGATCAAGATGTGTGTCAGCAGGAAAGCCATACCAAGTTTGGTATGGGGTGGACGTAGGTTGTGAGCTAATAACCGAACCACGTAAAAAACTTTGGGTTGTGGGTCGTTCATCTAGTGAGCATGTTCTATATCTCTATCCCCTCTCACAAGCTCGTGTGCTACATTCGCTATTTAGTTTCTCTAAAGCATTCTTCTTGCACAACTGTCTCATCTTGATCCTCCTGCTATCATTGCTAACTTGCATCCTCTTAGTTGTCTGCAGCACTTTTTGCTTGCAGACACCTTGAAGCATCTCTCTAGCAGAGGTAGGTATCACGATGTGTAAGCTGATTTATCTCCCTTATCATTAATTGCATCAGCTTCTTGGGTTGCCTGATGCACCACTATACACGGGTATCTAGGTGAAAGCTTAGCCAAAAGAATTCACCTCGGTTGTCACTTACACACCCCTAGTGATCACCTCTGTTCACATACTCTACGTATTCTTTTCACACCTAGCTATTGTGATTTATGTCCTTAGTGTTTCGGATCCTTTGTAGGTGTGTCGACCTACCCTGTGGTAGTGTCGATTCTGTTCTAAACTAAGCATCATGCCTTAACATTATAACTTGCTCGATTCACATCTATTCAGATGTGATGTGTGTCTAAGCGTTTTTATTGGCTAATTGGAGTGTTTCTTGTGTTAGGGAGTCTAGATTTAAATAGGCCATAATTTTCAATTGGATTTATTCAACCCCCTTCTAGATCCGACTGCACTCCGTGGGACCCAACAGGAACTACCTGTACCTCCCTGGCCTAGGGCAGGGAAAGGAGGTACATCCGGACCGGTTACCCATCGCGAGATGATGGATGGCGGTTCTGGACACGGGGTCGCGGTGACGCTTAGCGCGGGTGATCCAGGATGACATGGACACATTTCCTTATGCATTGGTAAGACTCTAGACTTAAGGCTTCTAAAATGCACTTAAATGCTCTTATAAATGCTGACTTTACTTGATTGCCCTTTCAGGTGCGCTGGATGTTGTACCGTGACGAGGGTTACGAGGGACAGCCCTGGGTGGAGGTAGCCCAGGCTTACGCGGGACGAGAGTTATGGCTTCATTGCAAGAACATCATCGAGCCTCTCCATCACTGCCTGATCATGAGGACCAGGGCATCCACCAGTCAGAGGTGGAGTTCCCAGCGAGGGACGATGAGCACGTTGGACGGTCCTCCAAGGGGCTGAGCGGCGACATCAACTGGGTCACCCCGGCGATCGACCAGGTGCGTGAGTTGATGTAGAGGGGTTGGGTGGTACGGGCCTAGGCTACCAGCAATGAGGCCTACCTAAAGGCCCATGCTAGGAGATACGGAGAACAGGTCTTCTGCGGCGCGCGACGACCGTTACGACTCTCTAAACTTATGCTTCTTAATTACTTCTAATGCACTGACACTTGGACTTGCTATATACAGCTAGACCCCCAACGACGAATAGCGGAGCTCCAGGGACTCCTCCACTATACCGTTCAGCAGGGGGATGAGTTCCAGCACGCGCTGGAGCTTCTGGTGAGTTTCAAACCTTAGACTTAATATGCAGATGTTGATGCACTTGACTGACTTGATTTCTAAAATGCAGCGAGCCGAGGGAGCACAGCGATAGGGACCGGACGTTCCATCCTCTTCTTCCCAGCTAGCGGATCGGGCGGAGCGAGATGCCGACTTTGCTCGGGTGGTTGCTCGGGCCGAGGAGGCCGAGGCCACTCTCGCAGAGAGGGTAAGCAAACCAACCAATTTCCTTTGACTAAATGCAATGACTGACATGATGAATGTTTATGTAGGCGAGGGAGCTAACCACAGCACTTAGCGAGGTAGAGCGCACTCGAGCGGAGGCAGAGCGACTCAGAGTAGAGCTGGAGCAGTCACGAGTCGAGGCGGGGGGACTCCGAGGAGAGACGGAGCGACTCCGTACAGGAGCAGCGCACTTAGAGCGCTACCGGGCCGAGGATAGGGAGGCGTGATGCTAGGCCTACGACTTGAGGATCGAGCTACGGGTTGTAGAGAGGACAGTGCAGATGATGGGCCGAGGACGCGAGCGGACTGCCTCGCAGAGTGGCGCGCGGAGTAGCGCGTTACCTAACTTCCTTACCGGCTCCTCCAGCCATCGGAGGAACGAGGAGGGAGAGAGGCGACGATGACGAGAGGAGGGGAGCGCAGCCATGGACCCGCCAAAAAAGTGGCACGAGGGCACCGGCGACAGTGGAGGTCCACGAGAGGGACCTGCTTGAGAGCTACCTTGTACTTATGCATGCATGTACATGATCTGTTGATTAGTAAAATGTGATCTTCTTTGTCTTTTCAAATACAAAATGTGTGGATGCGAATGCTGACTTACTAACAACAACCTCTAGGACTAACAAAGAGAGCAGGAGAGACAGAGAGAACTAATGTTTAAGATAAGAAAAGATGATCAAACGGGACATGAAGCTTGAAAATGGTCTAATGAAAGACCGCAGGGAGAGATAAACGATCGCGACATGACCGTTTGGCAAGAGGGAGAGAAGGCAGTGAAGGAAGGGAAGAAACGGTCGTCTGACGATCGCTTATGGGAGCGTAGCGGTCGCACGATAGACCGCAAAGGCGAAGACTTAGTCAAATCCGAGTGGGACTCTCCAGGAGAGTCCCAACCCGTGGCTAAAAGCACCTAATCTGCATGAAGACCTATCCTAACTTAAATTTAGGCCACCTAGCCTCAATCCTAATGAATTAGGGCTAGAATTAGAGCCCTATAACTAGGAAAAGACCTAGAATTTACAGCTCACAGAAATCTCTGCTTTAAGCTCTTGAAAACTTCATAAAAAGCACTCAAATCATCATGAAGAGGAGCTTTGAAACTAGCACCATGGGAGAGGTCGCCTATACCGGGCCAAAGGCGGCTAGGAAGGAGCATGGAGAGCTGCAGCGGCTGACTTCCATCCCCAAGCACTTCAAGAGAGGTGAGTTCAAATCAATCTCAAAAATTCCATGAATTTCCGTAAGTTTCTTCTCATGGCATTCCTCTTCTTCTTTTTTTCTTCTTTTTTCCCTCTTTCTAGTGCTTTTCTGTCCCAAGATGCTACTCTAGCTTGAAGTGGGTGGCTCCCATGATAAGGGAACTCCCTTTAGAGGTCCTATCATTCTTAAGGGCATGGCACCTTCACCCTTTAGTAGTCATAGCCAAGAATTTCCATGAAATTTCATTAGATTGGCCTAGCATTTTAGCTCTAGTGGAGTTATGGCATCCTCAAACACACACTTTCATATTCCCAACCTTTGAAGCTACTGTCCTTATAGAAGAGGTAGATACCTTCCTAGCCCTTCCCAAGACTAAGGTGGGGGATGAAGACTTGGTGTGTCATACGGTTGAACCTATAGATCCATCACTCATCATAGAGGATTTTATACATAACCCAAAGGATGTGAAAACCATGATTAGCTCCGACCATATCCATTTGATACCCATAGCCCATTGGGTCACTTCCCATTAAAAAAACAAGTGGGGGAGATATGAATCCATAGACAAAGCTACTTCCATTTGCTTGTGCGTGGTCTTGCTTTTTTCCACCACCGACCACCTCTTAGACATCCAAAACCTCAGCATTATTAGTGGGTTGTGGCGGGGTTTATCCATCTCCCAAGCTGTCCTTTCTTACCTCTATGAAGGCCTTAGTTCAGCTTCATTAGGGGGGCCCTCTTTGGGTCTATGATTATCCTTGAGTGTTAGATGAGAATTATACTCAAATTTCTACCCAAGGAGGACATGCCATCAGCTAGCCGCATATTCGGGAGCCACCTACTCTACTTCATAGTTGGTGCATCTGGATTTTTTTCACAGGTTGAATGTCAGATTGCAGATAAGAAGACGAGGGACGAATGACGCCTCTTCCTCAACACCTTGCTAATTGACAAGTTCGTGATGCGACCCCGGGTTCTTCAAGGCACTACCCTTAGACTACCTCGGCGATTGGGCCTAGACTTGTAGCTAGTGGGGAACACTACCTTGCCGATCTACAACCCACACCGGTGCTACTTACAAATCGGGCTTCCTCGAACTACGGTTCGAGCACTATCACACTACCCTCCCCTTCAAGCTAGGAAGATCGGGACCGAGGAGGACGAGCGGATTGTCCGGAGTGCTCTGACCATGTGGGAGATCAGTCGCGTCCGTGCCTTGCAATCAGAAGTGATAGAGGATGAAGGGGAATACTGAGCTTATGTGAAGGAATTACGCAAGATCCGGCCTACGCGGATAGAAAATTGAATGCAATTTGAATTTTATTGATGATGTACTTGAGAACCTTGATAGAACAATGTATTATGAACCTTGATTGAATGAAATAAGAGACTATTTTGAAAGATGTATAATGAATCCTTTTTTAGCTTGATAGTTCAAAAAGGATAGAGTTCTCTGTTTGACAAACGTTCCAACAAAGGACTGCCAGGCCCAACTAACGATCTAGCGATAGACCGCAAGGGGAAAGAACACAGAAAAATTGTATTTTCTATCTTTCGGGTGTGACATGTGGTTGCCATTTGACCGCGTGGAAGATCTTTAATGGTCTACCAAAGGACCGCAAAGGATGAGAAATAGAAAAACCAGAGAGTTTTGGTTCTCGGGTGAGGAAAACGGTCGCCATGCGACCGCAAGGCGAGATGAAGCGGCCTACAAAAGACTGCAAAGGGACCAGAGATAGAGAAACCTGAGAGTCTTGAATCCTGGGGAAATGGAACCTGTGCTTGCACACACTTAAACAAGCAAACATGCCAGATCCGTTCTTAGGCTCAACCCCTTGCCTGCAGCAAGTTTGAAAATGACTGATCCTTGATATTTGGTTAAGCGGTGGAGCCTTATTAAATAGGCGAGATGTAATGAAATGCAAAGGATGATGTTTTTTTTTTAGATTTTGAAATATCTGAATTTTTTAGGTTTTGAAATATTTGATTTGTTTGTGTGTTTTTGAAGGCTAACTTCGTCTCAGCAACAAGAGCCCTACCTGTCCCACTAGGAATCTCCTGAGGTTGCATGCTTTTAAGGTGACAATCCCCGGCCAGGGGCCAATTTCTACGATGGTGCTTCTACCGAGGCCATACCCAAGGTATGGTGTAGTCCTAAAAGAAAAAAGGAATTCGAGAGGTAAGCCTAGGCCAAGTATAGAGGTTTTTAAGGCTTGAATCCTTCTCGTGACAACCCCTTCAGAGATTCAGTATGTTGCACCGGGGCTTGGTGCCCATCATCGAACCTTTATCCAGTTTGGGCACACATACGACCGGGCTCACAACGTCCCGCAGGAAAACTGTACTGCCACTCTTGCCATGCCTAGTTTTATACTTTTGGACTTTGAGCTTTGAGCTTTTGGCTTTGCTTTGATTTTTGCTCCTTTTTTTCTTCTTTTTTCTTTGGTGCTAATGTTGCTTTTCTTTTTGTGGAATCAGGTCAAAACGGACTGCCCCTATTTGAGACCTCCTTTCATCAAGGTGTCTAGATCAGTCATCGCCCCCCTATTCGGCTCTTTCCCCTAGATTCAGCCAAAGAGAGAAATTGATAGGGACTTGCACTTCCACCGAGCATGGCCAGAGGAGAAATGGTGTTACACTAAAAAATGGGGAATCCCGACCAGGGACACCATGAAGTATGTGAGTGCCAAGCTCGTAATCTTCCTTCACAACCGAGGAAAGGAACACCTCGCTACCGGGCCTTTATTAGCCTGACTCTATGGGAAAAAATGCTTCAGATACTTCCCATTTCAGGCGTGAGACAACTCTCACCTTCCGCGTTAACTAGACGATATGCATCCCATGGATAAGCTTCTCTAACGACAAATGGCCCTTCCCAGTTAGGTTGTAATTTAGACCAAGGACCTCCATACCTAATGAATTTGAATTTCAAAACCATATCACCTATTTGAAATTTACGCTCAATTACCTTCTTTTTGTTAGGGTGCTAGGCCTGGATACAGAGGGGGGTGAATGTATCCCTCTAGAAAATATGGCCCATTTTTAGAAAACTAAAGCTCAGATATGCGGAATTAAAACTAATGAGCTTTCCAAGATGAAATGATAAGGCAATCAAATGAACAAATAGTTGGACTGCAACAATGCAGCCACCTGATCAACCAGAAACGAATGCAGAGTAAAACAACCCAAACACATTTAGCAGAATATAATGCCAAAAAAAAAAACTCTCTAGATAATGCAACAGGCCAAACATGCACAACCTGTGAATGGGAGGTAGAAGATATGGAGCTAACGCAAGCAAACCACTGCACAGATAATTTTTAGGTGGTTCGGTCCTCCAGACCTACATCCACCCCTCACTCCCAACCGGAGTGAGGCTTCCACTAGTAACACTAGCACAGCAGACTTAGTCTGCAACAAATGCTGCCAAACAGCTTGACCAGGGGAACAACCTCCCCTCTTCCTCCCAACCGGAGGGAACCCACAAGCAGCACCCAGCTACTTGCAACCGGAGATCAAATCTCCCGTCTCCTGACCCACAGGAGGAATCCACAAGTAGCATCCAGCTACTTTTGACCGAAGATCAAATCTCCCTTCTCCTGACCCACCATGAGGAAACCAATCCCCAACAAGGCAATCGGAAGAATCACAAGGAAATGTAAACGAAACTAAGAAAAGGAAAATATAGTAATCAGAAAACTGTAGCTATGGTAGCACAACCGTGGCTTTCAACTAGAGCTAACTGGGATGGATATGATCCACGGTACAGCATGAACAAATATTCAAGTAGCTTTGCCTCTCTTCTCACTCTGCTCGAGCTCTCTATCTCTTTCTTTCTCTCTTCTTTCTCTTATGCTTCTTCTCTTCTCTCTCTTTTATTTTCCTTTCTTCTTCTGGATCGTGGAAGCTCTCACTCTTTTTTTCTTTTGTCGATCACCATCAGTCTTATTCAGATAGAGGAGTCTTCCTTATATATCAGCAGCATTTAGGGCGACATGCGCTCACCACGATTCCCGCCAAGAGGCCTCAGTCCACGTGTCAGCATGCTGGTACCTCGTCCAACCTGGGATCACGAGCCAGTCACCTCGGATCATGTGCCCTTCATTAGCACGTTCAGCAACTACAGTCTGGTGGCGTCACCTCAGTTGCTCCAAAAGGTTGACGTAGCCTTCAAGGGTATTCTACCAGCAAGACTTAAGTCTGCTACGTTGATTCCATCAGCCTGCTGCGTTGACGCATTGATACATTCCAGCGAGCAATCAGCCTAGCCTTTTTAACTGCTACGTCGACGCTTCCAACCCATGGCGTTGACACATTGATGATCCAGTGATCAAGTCTTCAGTAGATGGGCGTGCTGCGTCGACGCTCTCATCATGCTGCGTTGACGCATTGCTGTTCCAGCAGCTGAAATTTGGATGGCTTCAGCCTTCTTGCGTCAAGGAGTGCGTTGACGCATTATGCAGCTGCGTCCACCCTCTGGTCACCTTGTCGATCCATCAAGCTGCTGCGTCGACCCAACGAGCTGCAGCGTCGACGCTGCCAAGGTACTCCAGAGGTTGCAAGGAGATACTTGAACTGCCGCGTCCACGCTGCCAGTTGGTGGCATTGACGCACGAACATGTACTTCAAGCCTGTCTTGCCTTGTATATTGGCGTCTCTTAACCCACTGCGTCGACGCTGCTTCATAGTGGCATTGACGCATCGAGCACCCTGCATCCTTCTGTTCCTGTTAAACATTCATTAAAACTTAAGTGTTTATATCACTTAGCTTATCGTTGTCATCATCAAAACCAGGAGTACAACAATCTCCCCCTTTTTGATGATGGCAACTCTGGACTGTTTTAAGGATGAGGCACCAAACAAACGCATGGACAGGTATCTAAGATTCAAGAAGCTTCATTACATTGTATCACAGTTGTATCATTACATTGTATCACAGTTGTATCACAGATAAATCACAGGTAAACTATATGCTATCATTCATCAATGCGTTTGTCATCAATGCGTTTGTCATTACAAAAAGAACTCAAGCTACTGTAAACTCTTTTCTCCCCCTTTGACATCATCATGAAGGGGGCAATATGTGATCTGGCACGAGGCTTCAATTGAAAAATCTAGCATGACTGGAAGAAGATCCGCGAGCCCTTGGTGGTTGACTGGAGTAGAGTGAAATCGTGGAGTGGTAGATTGATCTCTGCCCAGCAACGTGCGAATGTCTTGAGATATAGCAGCTAAGTCATGTTGCAGTGTGGTCCTCACATGTGCAATAGCAGAGGACATATCATCTTGGACATTTTTGGTGTTCTTCAGTAGATTTCCAAGAGAATTAAGCGTGACAGTGTCAATCTTGCTTAAAATAGGTTTGATGCATTGGGGAAGAGCATTAACAGGACCCTTGATGGTTTCAACAGCAATCCTCACATCAAAACAAAGATCAGTAATCTTGGCAAGGGATTGACAAAATGAAGATTGATTGCTATGTATGTCGGTCACCAATGTTGATAGTTTGTCAAGTAGAGATGATAGGTTTTTCAAGACGGACCTTGTAGCTTGGTCAGATAGCATCTCGGAGAGTAAGAATTTTTGCCACTCGGATAAGACAGAGACTTCAAATTGTATAACCCGAGCAGTCAGTTTATTGAGATGATAATTTGTAAACTCCATTAGCTTGTCCATCTTTGCATCCTGACGATGCAGCATCATAGACATGTGAGCAAACATCTCTTCAACAGTGGCTGGTGGTGGAGCTGCATCAGAAGTTGGAAAAGGCCTCCTATAAACACCAATTTCCATTGTAGGTGTAGAGCCACTGGGTTCCCCAGTTTCCAACTGAGGGCTTGATGATCTCACAAATGTTTCTTCAACTTCATGCTCTTCTCTTACTGAACTACCATCTGGTCTGCCTTCTCTCACCACAGGTGGAATTGGTATCTCTGTCCTGTTTACTTGACTATCGTCCATAGTGACTGTTCTTGATGGCTGTCTTGTCTCTGATTGAGCTGATTTCTGACTGGGAAGGATTCTAACAGCCTTACCATCAATGACTTGGAAGCCCATAAATCTCTGAACGTAAGACATGGAATATATGTTTCCTTTGGGGATAACATGTTTCTTTTCAGTTCCAAAATCCACTCCTACCTTTTTTAAGATTGATGTGAGGTGTGCTGCATAAGGTAGTGTTCTAGAGTGGTGAAGACAAGTTCCAATTGTCTGAACTACCACATCAGTTAAAGAAATCTTAACTTCCTTTAGCATGCAATACAACAGGAATCGCTGCATATCTGTGACTCTTTCTCTACCACTGCTTTGAGGTGTGATGATAGACGTGCATATGTGATGAAGTAGTCTGACAGATGGTATAAATCAATTAGCTTTCAGACTGGACAGGTATGTCTATTTCACGTCAGAGGGGTCTTTGGTTAACCCAGTCAAAACAGCAAACGCCTCATGTTCATCTAGCTCATATGAATGAAGCTTTGCTCCTCCCATTGGTATTTTCCAAACTCGAGCAAGTAGGGCACTAGTTAACTCAAAATGAACATTTCTAACAGTGGAGGACAATTTGGGAATCTTTGGTTCATATTTCAAATTCTGATAGAATTCCCTAACGAGTGTAGGATAGTAAATAGTGTGCTTCGTCACAAACTTCCACCAGCCTGGAAATTCTAATGCAGGCCATACCTCAGGAAATGCAGTCAGTAGCTCTTCATCGGAACTTACAATGTACCTGGGGATAAGAACCTTGAGAGGTTCTTCTATATTGATGACAACAGAAGACTTGGATTTCTTCTTCCCCGTTATACCAGAAGAGGTGCGTGGTTCAGCTGAAATCGATTTTGAGGACTTTCTTCTCTTGACCGGCGGACTAGGGCTCCGAGGACGTGTCTCCTTCTCCTTTCCTTTGTGCTTCCTGGAAATAGCTGTAGATGGTGTCGCTTCTGGAGGGTTGGCCACTGGAGCATCAGGCGCATCCTCTGTGAGTGAGTCCATCGTCAACTGTGTCGCACTCGAATCCCTCAAGTTCTGCTCCATCAACAGCTTTCCCGACTGAGCACCCTTGCCGAAGATGATCGGAAACAAGAAATGGTGTGGGAGGGTGTTTGGAGAACACGGAAGGTAAGCCGTCCAAGGGTTTCGAACAGAGTGGAGACGAGTGGCGGTCAAGCTACTCTTTTAAAGAGACTACGAAGACCCTTTTAGTGAACGGTTCAGCCGGTTCAAGTCAGTGAACCGGGTTGAAGAAAGTTGCATTAGAGGCAATGCGTGGACGCCAAGGGGACATTGCGTCTACGCAGTTAGGCTTATGTGAGTAGAAACCACAAGACAAGTAGTCAGAAAGACACAAGGCGTGGACGCCAAGGGACATTGCGTCTACGTAGTAAGGCATATGTGAACAGAAGAAGCAAGACAAGTAGCCAGAGGGACATCCGTTCAAGGGATTTTCTTAAGGTACTAAGATAGTAAGATAATCAGGCTTATATTCAAGAAATTTTAAGTGTTGCAGATCGAGTTCCCATGAGAGAGATGTAAGTAAATAGGCTCTAATTCATTTAATGATAAAGAGAAGAGATAATCTTAAAACATTGAATTAGAGGCCATGAACCACTAAAGCCACCTGCCTGGAGAAAAATAGAACTCTTTTCACACTAGAACCATTTTCATTTCTGTCCCTTATATCTATCAATTTTAAGAAGCCTTTCAGATAGAGAGAAATTTAACTGGCATTGAAGATAGACTCAGTTGAATAAGGAGCATCAGATCAACCAAACTCACATGTTTTAATTGTTTTCACATTTTCAGCATTTTCAACATCTTTTTACATTTTCATTTGCAGTCAAGTATTGCTAGCATTTTGACACGGGTACACATGTTTATCAGACACCCGAGTCCCCGATTACTCAGCATAGCAAACTATTCTGCATTGACTAACCAGAGATGGCAGCTGACTTCATGACATGCCTATCAGCACTTCAAGTGCTTGAAGGTAGTTTCTCAGTTGATAGTTACCATTGCTCTGGAATGATTTGTTTTTCTCTTGAAGACAGAGATAGTAGTGCACCTCATGACTTGCTCTTCAGCACTTCTTCGGTGCATAGGGCTAATTTCTCAGTGAACAACTACCATTGCTCTGCATTATATTACATGTGAATAGATTGCATCTTTAGCGTTTATAAACACTTTCTAAGTTCATCATCAATACAATTATTAAATTCCTCTACACACATTGGTTTCTTTACTTTTAAACAATAAGGATCGAGAGATGATGAGGTCCTGGTTTTATTAAATTGTTCAGCTTTTGCTCCATACATAGTGCCTAAATGGGTTCAAAAGTTCTTGAACTCAAACATCATAAGAATTATGGATCTCCTATCATTAACATATCATAGAGCAATTCAGAAAATATCTCATATTTCACAGGAATTATCACTGTAACTCCCCCTAAATTTAAGACATCATCTACATATCTCAGTGCTCTAGAGATTTTTCCCATACACGGATGTCGAGGAAGCTTTAATGTGGGATAAGAACGAAAAGGACAAGATATATGGACAGAGCAAGTTGATGTGAGAGGGAGGTTTCCAAAGAGAGGAAGATGTAACCATGAGATTCCAATAAGGCACAGCTGCGTTAACTCACCCTCTTCACTGCGTCAACTCATCCATCTAGACATCACAACCATTTGTTCAATTTCAGAACCCAGTTGCCCACAGCGTTAACTCAGTTTCACCATAGCGTCAACTCACTCTACCAGCCACAGACACTCCACATCAAGGTTCTCAAGGAATAAGCTGTCTGGTGCGATAACTCTATTTCCACACTGAGTTAACTCAGTCCTCCAACCAGCAGTAACAGCTCTGTACTTTATTCAGCATTTTGTCACCAAGAATTTTATCTTAAGCTAACTCCCCCTTAGATCATGCAATGTTTGCCATGAAAACTGAATCTATGAGATTGTGATACATGCACATTCAGACTGCCCTAATAAGCAAGGTCACCCATGGTACTAGGCGGAGCACTTGGTCTAAAAGACCACTTCACACATAGTAAGAACCTCCAGACAGATCTCCCTGCCTTTTGGTAGCTTACCATTTAATATACCACAGAGGTCAGTCATAATAATTCAACATGTAGTTCTGATTTCCAATCAATTCTCAATCTGAATTATGCACTGATATCTCAACATGTGCTCATGAGAAACAAAGCAGATTTTTAAATGTGAGCATGCATGCATGGATCAATTTTCAGCTTTTCAGATTTTTAGAATGCAAGTTTATTCTCTTTTCAATGTCTAAACAGACAATTAAGTATGAGCATTGAGAGACATGAATGTTCATAGTGTTCAATAGATGACAAGTGTGAAAGAACACATCAATCAAGATATGCAGTGAATTTCATTATAGGAAGTGCAGAGAATTTACCTGAAAATTTCAGTCCTAGGGATTTTCTTCTTAAGTGCCTTGGTTTATTACCCCTCTTTATTCTTCAGCTTCCAAGGCACACCTGCAGGTAAGCAAACTATTTTGCACAGATAGGCACCCAAGAAGTCTTGGGTCCTGACATGACAGTATTACTCCTAGCAGGTTTTCTCAGCACATTTCTAGCAGCATGGTCATCGGATTTCATCAAGTAGCAATTGTTGATTGAATGACCAAATTGTCTACAGTAATGGCATTAATTAGCAGATTTCAAATTCTTTTTATGCACATTACTGTTGTCATGAAATTTATTGACAGAGAAAAAGGTTTGTTTACTGAAGCCGGCCAGCCAACATTCAGCAACTCTATGACCTAGCTTCCCACAGTGATAGCATGCAAAAGACTTTTTGCTAATGGCAGGGAATTTATCAGTTTTAGAATTGAATTTACTACCCTGAGCATGCCAGCATTCAATGGTCCTATGGCCTATCTTCCCCCAGTTGACACATGCAGAATATTTTCTATTTGCAGCAATTTTATTCCTATCAACATCATTACGGTTTGCAGGGGATTTAGCATGATGTGAGAAAGACATTTTCTTACCATCTTTAAACCAGCATTGTGCAATGCTGTGTCCTAGTTTGCCACAGTGCAGACATTCAACTTTCTTTTTCTGGAATGAAGATTTTTTATCATGAAGTTTCTCAGCATTAATTATTTCAACATTCAAATCATCCAGTTCTTTTAATTCACACTCATGCATCAAATGACCAATTCTATGGCAGTAATAACATGACATTTTCTTTTTCTGAACCTCATGATTTCTGACATGAGTTTTCCTAACATGCATTTCACTGGCATTCATGTCGTCTCTTCCTTTCAGTTTGCATTCATGCATTTGATGACCAACTTTATGACAATTTAGGCATGACATGAGTTTCTTGTTAGCATGAGATTTAAAAACATGATGCATGTAAGTAGTAGAAGCCATTTTGTTCTTTCCCTTTTGTTTTTCAGTTGGCATCAAAATTCTTTGAGCAGCAAATTGAAACACTGAAGGATTGGCTGAACTAGCAGAGGCAACATTTGGAACAGCTGAAGTTTGAATCTTATTTTCAAAATTCTTTTTCTTGGTTGGACTATAGCCCAACCCTTCTTTTTGAAAATTGACCTTAACACCTAGCAGTTTATCTAGATTTTCTTGACCATGAACAAATTTGGACAAGGAATTTTTTAAGTCATGAATTTCATTTTCCAAGGAGGTGATTTGTAACTCATAGCTGGCGATTTCTTGCTCGCTGCAATTCACACATTCAGTTAACACCTTGTTAGCAGTTTTATATTTTTCAATTTCTTATTCTAGATTGCTCAATTTTTCAGGAGTTTCAATACAAACCGTTTTTCCTTTTTCTAAGGTTAGAAGTCTCTCAGACATTGCACTGTTTAACAGCTTCAATTTTTCAATTTCTTCTTTGAGCTTATCATTTTGAACCAATTCATTTATTAGAAGCTGGTCTTCTGAATTGACTTCATACTTTCTTCCATTTTCAGTTTGTTTCATTTCTCTTTGTTGTTTCACACTCTTTCTGTAATTCTATGTTTACAGATTTTATGGCATTCATTTTTTCAATCAGCAAATCATTCTCTTGTTTGAGTTTCTCAAATTCTTTATCATTTCCTTTAGCAGATTGTTTTAGAGAGTCATTTTCAGATTTTAGCTTGCTTAGTTCTGAGTTAACAGAATCCTGATTCTTTTTCCTTAGCAATTTAACTTGACTCTCAAGCTCACGAATTTCAGATATAGAATCATCATTTGTTTGTTTCAATTTTAAACAATTTTGACATGAAGAGGAATTTACACTGTTTAACCTAATACCCTTTTTCAGTTTCTTATGTTCCCTTTTTAATTTTTCATATAGCCCCATCAAGTCAGCATAAGTATTTTCCCAATCATCTGAAGTATAGTTTTCAAAGGGATTTACCTCATTATCATCATCATCTTCATCTTGACTACTGCCTTGATTATATCTGTCTGCCATCATGCAACTGTCCTCATTTGCCCTGTGAATTTTCTTTAGCATATCCAAGATGTCTTTAGCGGACCTGCAATCATGAAAGCAAGACCATAGAGCTCTGCCAGTAGCTGCTTTCATCAGATTAAAGGCTTCCTGATTTTCTCTGTCCTTTGATATGTGTCTGTCGGTCCATTTGGACACTTTCGTAGGTAAGGTGTGAGGACCTTGTGAAATTAATTTCCACAGATCAGGATTAACAGCATTAACATAAACATGGAGAGCAGCGTGCCACTGATTAAAATCAGAACCACTAAAGACGGGAGGAGGAGCCATTGAAACAAATAGAAAGTAGATTCAATGCAACAGGAATAATGATTCACTAGAACAAATTAGCACCTAAGACAGCAAGATCGGATCTGCAGGTCGCTGGACCTTCCAAGCAGACACCGCTTTGATACCAATTGTTAGGGTGCTAGGCCTAGATACAGAGGGGGGGTGAATGTATCTCTCTAGAAAATATGGCCCATTTTTAGAAAACTAAAGCTCAGATATGCGGAATTAAAACTAATGAGCTTTCCAAGATGAAATGATAAGGCAATCAAATGAACAAACAGTTGGACTGCAACAATGCAGCCACCTGATCAACCAGAAACGAATGCAGAGTAAAACAACCCAAACACATTTAGCAGAATATAATGCAAAAAAAAAACTCTCTAGATAATGCAACAGGCCAAACATGCACAACCTGTGAATGGGAGGTAGAAGATATGGAGCTAATGCAAGGCAAACCACTGCACAGATAATTTTTAGGTGGTTCGGTCCTCCAGACCTACATCCACCCCTCACTCCCAACCGGAGTGAGGCTTCCACTAGTAACACTAGCACAGCAGACTTAGTCTGCAACAAATGCTGCCAAATAGCTTGACCAGGGGAACAACCTCCCCTCTTCCTCCCAACCGGAGGGAACCCACAAGCAGCACCCAGCTACTTGCAACCGGAGATCAAATCTCCCGTCTCCTGACCCACAAGAGGAATCCACAAGTAGCATCCAGCTACTTTCGACCGGAGATCAAATCTCCCTTCTCCTGACCCACCAGGAAGAAACCAATCCCCAACAAGGCAATCAGAAGAATCACAAGGAAATGTAAACGAAAGTAAGAAAAGGAAAATACAGTAATCAGAAAACTGTAGCTATGGTAGCACAACCGTGGCTTTCAACTAGAGCTAACTGGGATGGATATGATCCACGGTACAGCATGAACAAATACTCAAGTAGCTTTGCCTCTCTTCTCACTCTGCTCGAGCTCTCTATCTCTTTCTTTCTCTCTTCTTTCTCTTATGCTTCTTCTCTTCTCTCTCTTTTCTTTTCCTTTCTTCTTCTGGATCGTGGAAGCTCTCACTCTTTTTTTCTTTTGTCGATCACCATCAGTCTTATTCAGACAGAGGAGTCTTCCTTATATATCAGCAGCATTTAGGGCGACATGCGCTCACCACGATTCCCGCCAAGAGGCCTTAGTCCACGTGTCAGCATCCTGGTACCTCGTCCAACCTGGGATCACGAGCGAGTCACCTCGGATCACGTGCCCTTCATTAGCACGTTCAGCAACTACAGTCTGGTGGCGTCACCACACTTGCTCCAAAAGGTTGACGTAGCCTTCAAGGGCATTCTACCAGCAAGACTTAAGTCTGCTGCGTTGACTCCATCAGCCTGCTACGTCGACGCATTGATACATTCCAGCGAGCAATCAGCCTAGCCTTTTTAACTGCTACGTCGACGCTTCCAACCCGTGGCGTTGACTCATTGATGATCCAGTGATCAAGTCTTCAGCAGATGGGCGTGCTGCATCGATGCTCTCATCATGCTGCGTTGACGCATTGCTGTTCCAGCAGCTGAAATTTGGATGGCTTCAGCCTTCTTGCATCAAGGAGTGCGTTGACGCATTGTGCAGCTGCGTCCACCCTCTGGTCACCTTGTCGATCCATCAAGCTGCTGCGTCGACCCAATGAGCTGCAGCGTCGACACTGCCAAGGTACTCCAGAGGTTGCAAGGAGATACTTGAATTGCCGCGTCCACGCTGCCAGTTGGTGGCGTTGACGCACGAACATGTACTTCAAGCCTGTCTTGCCTTGTATATTGGCGTCTCTTAACCCGCTGCGTCGACGCTGCTTTATAGTGGCGTTGACGCATCGAGCACCCTGCATCCTTTTGTTCCTGTTAAACATTCATTAAAACTTAAGTGTTTATATCACTTAGCTTATCGTTGTCATCATCAAAACCAGGAGTACAACATCTTTTGAAAATAACGTGAAACTTTTTTTTGATAAACAGACACGTGGTCGGCCGCATTTAGCCTCTTCTCATCCAAGAGTTCCAGTTGGACGAGCAACGCCTCTCGACGTTTGTCGAGATTAAGTTCCTTATCGAGCTATACCCCTAGGGAAGGGATCAAGATCTCATATAGGAGAATCGCCTCCATCCCGTAAGTGAGAGCATTGGGGGTTTGCCCCGTAGGAGTACGGACGGAGGTGCGGTAAGCCCACAGAGCTTCCACTAATCATTCGGACCAATCAGAAAATTTGTGAGATTCACATGTTTTCTTTATGATTTTGAGAAGGGTTTTATCAGTGGCTTCGGCTTGGCCATTATCTTGAGGATAATGTGGAGATGAATGATGTAATTCAATATTGAACTTCTTACAAAGGTCTTGGAGCTCTTGAGAGATGAACTGGGGTCCATTGTCGATGACGATGCTACTTGGTACTCCGAACCGCTAGATGATGTACATTATGATGAAGTGGAACACCGTGGTAGCCTTGATCTCTGCGTACGCTTCTGCTTCGGCCCACTTGGTGAAGTACTCAGTGGCGGTAAGGATAAAAGACTTCTGCTTGGTCTGAGAATTGGGATCACCTAGCGGGCCAATGATGTCGAAAGCCCACATGGAGAATGGCCAAGGAGTAGAGAGAGGGTGAAGAGATGAAGCAGGAGCGTGGATTTTATCAGCATGGAGTTGGCATTTACGACAACTCCGAACGTAGAGGGAGTAATCTTCCTCTAGAGTGGGCCAATAGTAACCATGCCTAAGGATCTTCATTGCTAGAGCTTGGCCATTGACATGACCCCCACACTCACTCGAATGGGCCACCTCGGCCACCTTCCAAGCTTCATCATCATCTAAGCATATCATAATCATTCCATTGAGAGCCCGCCTGTATAGTTCTCCAGCAATGATAGTGTACTTCGAGGAGGCTCTTCTAATAGCCTTACATTGTTCAGCACTTGCCCCTTCTGGGAGCATTCCATCCCTACAATATAGCTCGATTTCATGCTACCATGGTAACTCTTCTTCTTCCAGGATCTCTTCTAACTCTGTTAAAGATACTTCCTTCAAATCTTCCTTCTCAGCCCTTGCCTCTACAGTTATCCTATGGTTGTGATGCCAAGGATCCTGAAGAGAAGTGGCATCCAATCTCTGGATTACGATAATCTCAGTGCTTCGACTGGAGGGAAAGACAAGGAGGAAGCGAGAGACGCCAGTGCATCGGCGAGGATATTCTGAGATCATGGAGTATGGATATAGATCAATTTGTGGAATTGCCTAGCCAAGAGAGTGACCAAATCCTAATATGGCTTAAGCTTCAAGTCACGAGTGTGGTAAGTGGACAGAACTTACTGCAGAACGAGCTGAGAGTCTCTTATGATGTTCAAATTGCGCACGCCCAAGAGATAGGCGTGCTTCAATCCAGTCAGGAGAGCTTCATACTCAGCAATATTGTTGGAAGTAGGAAAACGAAGCTGATATGCAAAGGGAATGTCACCCCTTTCGGAGTGAGGAGAACATCACCTATCCCTCGGCCTTGAGAGTTGAGCGCACCATCAAAGTGTCGAGACCAAAAGGGATGATGAGTAAGAACGGAGATATACTCATCACGGAAATCATCTTGAATAGAGTCCGTGCAGGGGATGGGAAGATGGACAAGGTGCTCAGCAATGGCATATCCTTTGACTGTCTTTTGAACAACAAATGTAATGTCAAACTGAGAGAGGAAGCTCTGCCAGCGAGCTAACTTGCTAGAAAGGATGGGCTTTTCTAAGAGATAGCGGATCGGGTCCATTCTAGAGATCAGCCTAATCGGGTGGGCTAGAAAGTAGTGTTTCAGCTTCTGAGCTACCAAAACTAAGGCGGCACAAGTTTTCTCCATGGCAGTATACTTGGCCTCTGTTGGGTTAAATAACCTGGAGAGGTAACAAGCTACCCACTCTTTGCCTTCATCATCTACTTGTGCCAAGACAGCTCCTAGGGAATCCTCGATAATAGAAATATATAGGATTGGGGGTTTCCCAGGGACAAGAGATTACAAAACTGGGGGATTGGACAAATATACCTTTAAATCCTCATAGGCTTTTTGACAGTCTTCATTCCATTCAAATTTGTCCCTTGCCTTTAGCAGTTCATAAAACGGGCGGCACCTTTGAGAATGTTGGGATATGAATCTTCTAATAAATTGTAACCGTCTAATCAATCCTTAAAGTTCCGTAATATTCATAGGCGGTGGCATATCTATGACGGCCTTTGCTTTGTTAGGATCAATCTGAATCCCCCTTTTGCTAACTATAAAGCCTAGCAATTTTCCTGAAGAGACTCCAAAAACACACTTCTTTGGATTCATTTTCAACTTATACTCCCTAGCTCTTTGAAGCACCTTGGCTAAAATGGCGGGGTGTTCTTCTTTAGTCCTTGACTTCACCAAGATATCATCCACGTAGGTGTAGACACGCCATTCTTGACGTCTCATGAGAAAGTCTCATATTACTATACGACGCCCCGCGATGGCCTACGCATTTCGAATCGCTCGAGTGCTTCCTTTTCCTGAGTCTTCTTCCGCCTTTTTCGGCATCCGGAATCATCTCGTCACGGCATTCGGACGGCATCAACACCAGTCAGACGCATCAAGAGGTTCCGGAATCAAGAAGGGGGTCTGCCGGGCGACCGCCGACGCCTGATTTGAGGACCCGGGTGGGTCTTAATGGGGGCGTCCAGGCCCCTGGACGCCCCCATTATTTTAATTTGTTTTATTCTTTTCTCAGGGCCCAAAACCAAATATAAAAATATAAAAAATATATATATTTATGGAGGCGTCCAGGACCCTGGACGCCTCCATAAAAACAAAAATAAAAAAAATAATAAGTGTAAAATGCCAGTTGGCATACAAAAACAAATAAAATAAATAAAAAAAATACATATTAATGGAGGCGTCCAGGCCCCTGGACGCCTCCATAAAAACAAATAAAAAATATAAAATGCCAGCCCTAGCACAAAAAGACAAAGAAACAATAAACTTTTGGAGGCGTCCAGGGCCATGGACGCCTCCATCAACTCACTCACGGGCGCCGGCCACCGAACGACGGTTGGTCGTGTGTGAAAAAAGCCAAATTTAGAGACGTCGAGCTGACTGGACGCGCCCATTTCTGAATCACGAGGCGCCGCTCACAAAACCACGCGTTGTGCCAAACCGCGTGCGTCCGTCGTCGGTTTTCGGTGGACCTGTTAGAGGCGTCCGGGACCCTGGACGCCCCCATAAAAGTATTCTAAAAAAATCAATAAAAATAGAATAAAATATTATTTCAGCCCTGATGGAGGTGTCCAGGGTCCTGGACGCCTCCACCTTCCGGAGCTCTATAAATAGAGACCCACCCCCTCAGTTCTGGGGGAGCTAAGCAGTGATCCGATAGGCTGCCGGAGCCCAGAGGCTACGGAGTCATTTTTCTAACCCGTGGGGTCTTTTGTAGGTGGAGGTTCTGCCGGCTTCTCGGGTGCCCACGCTCGCGAGAGGAAGGTCGTCTTCATCCACCGCGCTTCTATGTCGTCCCCACGTTGCCGGAGCTCCGCCGAATTTCACCACCGGCACATCCAATAAGCCAACTCTTTCCTTTTCTTCGTAGTTCCTTGCATTCATCATCTCACATCCATCATCTCATTTTCCTCCTACTCGAGTCCGAGAGGGGTTTAAAAGATAACACCAACCAGGTGTGTGTCTTCCCGTTATTTCGTCATTTTTATTACAAGGATATGAATACTACACATTCATCTTTCTAAGCCACTTGTCATTTGTTTGTCGTTGTTTTGCAAGGGTAGCCGAGGAAAGCCCTCTCCGTCGGCCGACCGGAAGGAGAGGAAGAAGCAACCCGCCATCTCCCGCTCTTGAGGTAGGCGCGATCACTTTCTTATTTTGGGGTCTTTCGGCCCCTGGCGATCACATCTTTTCATCGAGGCCGCGGCGAGTCACTTCCCCAATGGCCGTTTAAATTTCTGTTCTCATATTCTCTTTATATCCTGTTATATTTCGTTCATATCATCGAGGCCGCGGCGAGTCACTTCCTCAATGGCCGTTTAAATTTCTGTTCTCATATTCTCTTTATATCCTGTTATATTCTGCTCATATCATCGAGGCCGCGGCGAGTCACTTCCCCAATGGCCGTTTAAATTTCCGTTCCTATATTCTTTCTATATTATATTATATTTTGCTCATATCATCGAGGCCGCGGCGAGTCACTTCCCCAATGGCCGTTTAAATTTCCGTTCTTATATTCTCTTTATAATCTGTTATGTTCTGCTCATATCATCGAGGCCGCGGCGAGTCACTTCCCCAATGGCCGTTTAAATCTCTGTTCTTATATTCTCTTTTATATTCTGCTATATTCTGCTCATATTCTCGAGGCCGCGGCGAGTCACTTCCCCAATGGCCGTTTCAATTCTTGTTATTTAATTTCTGCACCATTCCCGTCCCCCCGAGGCCGCGGCGAGTCACTTCCCGCTATGGCCGTTTGAACCTCATATCTTGCTATATTATACTTGTCCCGCTCGCCCCACCGGAGCAATCTCCCGTGGTGGCCCCTTCTCTCTTCTCTATCATTTCTGTGTTGCAGCAAAACAAGCAAACAAACAAAAAAGAGGAGCCCGCGCGCTCTCCGCATCCTCTTCCTCGCACCATCGAACTCCGAACCGCGTGACGTCGCTCACAGTAGGCTTCCATGTAAATATGCATCATATCATGGAATATAGCCATCATCACCCTTTGATAAGTGGCGCCAGCGTTCTTCAACCCAAACGGCATCACCACGTGGCCGTAAGTGTCCCAAGGCATGGTGAACGAGGTTTTCTCTTGATCTTCAGGAGCAAGACGGATTTGGTTGTATCCTGAATAACCATCCATGAATGACAATGCTTCATACCCGGCGGTGTTGTCCACTAATACATCTATATGAGGCAGCAAGAAATCGTCTTTGGGGCATGCCTTATTTAGATCCCTGAAATCAATGCAAATACGCACCTTTCCGTCCTTCTTGATGACAGGGACTATATTCGCCACCCACTGGGGATATAAGACAACTCTAATGAATCTGGCCTTATGCAATTTGTCTAATTCTTCTTTCATCTTCAAGGCCATGTGGGGGTGAAATCTTCTCAACTTCTATTTCACGGGCGTTGCCCCAGGCTTAAGTACTAGTCGGTGTTCCACCAAGGAGAGGTCAATCCCCGGCATGTCCTCGTAAGACCAGGCAAAACAATCACTATACTCCCTTAGGACCTTGACTAAATCTTCTTCAACATCTGCAGGGAGACTAGCACCAATAATAATAGGCCTGGGGTCCTCATCAGTTCGCAAATTTATTTCCTTCGTAGGTTCATCCACTGCTGACGATGGCTCATCAAACCTCTTTAAGCCTTGCGCATACAAGTCGGCAGTGGCATCTACATCGCTATCCTCACAATCGACCGGGTCCTTCTCATCCATGACTTCATAGACTCCCAGTCCGTCGTCGCTCCACACCCTGCCTTGCTCCTCGTCTTCTTCGATCACAATCGCTGTAGCTATGAACTCTGGGCATGTAAGAAGAGCACGGCATCGCTGTGGAAGATCTTGCAAGAACCTATCAGGAATGGATTTAGAATGTCACGCCAGCGGGCGCAGCTCAGGTAAGTATGGGTTGGATGACCTAGAACAAGACCGACTTCTCTAGACCTAACAGACTCTACTTACCTAGACTCGACGGACCCTACGTCTAACCTAAGAGAGAGAAAATCTAGTGGGAGGGAGGTAGTAGGGGCATCATGCCCCTGGGTGGAGGATGGAGAGAAGATAGCGTAATCTTCCACTGAGACCTTCGTTTCAAATTTGACATTTTTTTTTTGAGATCAGTGGAGATCATGCAACAAGATGGAGAGGAAGGCGGAAGAGGGAGCCTAAGAAGATACATGGACGGACAGAAGAGATCGAAGAAGGGATCGGAGGAGGAGAAGAAAGGAGCAGATAGATCAACTGGAGGATAGCAACTGCATGTTCTAATGATGAGGAAATCAGTAGGGATCTCAAATACAAACGGATCAATCAAGGGAGGAGGTGATCGGGTATAAATTCTAGCTTTTGAAGGAGAGACGTCAAACGGGAAGGAGACCAAGTGAAAATGATGGGTGAGCTCCCCCTTTCCCGCGCACGGACGGCTGGCTTCTTCTGCTCATAATGCACAAGCCGCACCTCCTAGCTCCTTAGGCAATTGTCTTCTTCATGAAATAATCTTGCAAGTGGCTGGCTAAAATCGAACATATCATCAACATGCCCCTTTCGCAGCAATGGCGGGATGATAACTGTACAAGATGTATCTTCTTTCTCAGGCTGACTTGGCGATGCTTCCAATGTACCTGGCTGGAGAGGACCTTTGACAAAATGTTGGTGGTAGTCCCAGGTTAATGGCTCTGAGTCACCCAAAACTGAGAGTAAGGATTCTCGATAACCAAGACCTCTCCTGTTCATTTTCATGCCCTTGGGGACCAGTTTTATCTGCCCTTGTAATTGTGCGCCGAGACCTCTCCCCGACTGATAACCCAGCTTCAGTATAATGGACCATCCTTTTGAATATCTGATCTTGGGCTTTTCTCTGATGTCGACCGACATGGTGGCTGGCTTGCGTGGTGTATAGACCCATGGAAAATCCAGATCTAATATTGAAAGGATAGGCTGATTACTAGGCCATAGTGTTGGCAAAATCTTTTCAGAAATAGCTTTGACGGATTGGACCATGGATATGCTTTATACCTTGACCACCCTCCCTTGAAAAGAGAATTTGAGACACTGATGAGTTGTGGATGGTAGAGCATTAAGATTGTCAATCCATGGGCGACCCAAGATGGCCTTGAACATAGGATCGATATCCAGCACATAAAACACAATCGGCATTGCAAGAGGCCCAAGCTCAGCTTGAATGGTGACTACCCCATGACATGCCCTTCTGGAATTGTCATATGCTGCAGTGGTGGTCGGGGTTGGCCTTAGTAAATCTTCTGACAGGTTGCAGGCCCTTAGAGTGCTGAGAGGATAGACATTAATAGAGGCCCATGTGTCTACCAACGCCACGTCTATGCTTACTTTATTTAGAATGATAGAAATGCATAGCGGCATCTGGCGAGCCTCAGGAGGTGCTAGTTCAGTCTCAGAAAATGTAATTGCCAGCCCCTTGGAGATCGTAGCCAGGGCTGTCGGTAAGCTATCCACTGCATGTCCTCGTTTACTATAACCTTCTGCAGGAACTTCCAGATTGCTTCTTGGTGAAGTGTGGACCTCTTGATCAATTCTAACACAAAAATTTTAACAGGCACCCTGTCCAGATGGTGTAGCAAATCATATTGGGTACCTGGCAGTGGATCTACCTCCTCTTGATCAGCAGCCTATTGCGAGGATTGGGGATTGGGTGCGGATGCACCGGTGGAAGGATAGTTTCTATGGAACAAACGCCCGCTCCGTAGGGCAAGGTTCTGAGCCTGCACGACATCAGATGGGCTCGAGATTAGTGGCTCAATAGGCTCGACGGGATGAAATAATGGCACGGTGGAGATGATGGGGGTGACGGGAGTAGTTATGGAGATACTGGAGGTGACGGGAGTAGTGGTGGTGATAATGGGCCATGGAGGGAGAATGACGGGTAAAGGGTTAGGTGGAGGCGAGTTAATAATGGGGGTAGGTGTTGGCAGTGGAGTGGAGATGGGCGGAGCAATAGGGGAAGCGGGTGGTAGGATGAGGGGTTTGGCGAACGCGGAGGGTGGAGGGGTTTGATGGTTAAGCGGGAGGGTGACGAGGGTAGAAGGTGAAGAAGGGTTGCGGTAGTTGTTGTGGAGGGCCATGAGCCGCTGTACTGAAGTTTCATCATCGTAGGACCACCCGACGTCGGGAGCCGGGGGTTGAACAAGATTAACCTGGGCCGGTGCTGGTGGCTAAGGTGGTAGAGTGGGCGGATGATTTGGCATGAGGTTTTGGTGGATCTCTAAGTCTTGAACAGGCTACTGTTGTTGTGGTGCTTGTTGTTGCACTTGCCGCCTCGGCGCTTGCCTTCTCTTCTCTTTTATTTCGACAATGGCCTTATGCATCTCGCCCCAGTCAATGCGCTGCCCTTCATGTAAATCATACCCCATATCTCGGAACTAAAAACAACCTTCAATGGTGTGCCTGGGATGTTGGTGGAACATGCAGTACTTGGATTGGTTGACGGCCAGGTTCTAGTTGGGTCATTCTGGAGGGAGCTGAATTGCACTTATTGACATGAGAGCATAGAAGATGTCTATAAGGGAATCGGGCAAAGGAGGATATTGAGCCCTCTTCGGAGCCGGGCGCTTATTGGTATAGCCGTTGGGTAGAGGGACGATGTGGTATTGCGGAGGTTGTTGCGGATGTTCTGGAGCGGGAAAGATATTTTGTGGAGTGGGGAAGGTAGGCTGGGCGTTTTGTGGAGTGGGAAACATGGGTTCAGGATTTTGAGGAGTGGCGACTTAGGGACTGCGCGGAGTTTGTGGAAAGTGAGTGGAGTGGACTGGTTAGGGAAGGGGAATGCAACGACTTGCACTTATTCATTGGTTTGGACTCCCTCGGTGACAGGCTGCTGAGATTTCTATTGTGTTTGGGCTTTTGGGCCTCAAAGTTGGTGCATGTGGAGCGGGAAACATGGGTTGAGGATTTTGAGGAGTGGCGACTTAGGGACTGCACGGAGTTTGTGGAAAGTGGAGTGGAGTGGACTGGTTAGGGAAGGGGAATGCAACGGCTTGCACTTATTCATTGGTTTGGACTCCCTCGGTGACAGGCTGCTGAGATTTCTATTGTGTTTGGGCTTTTGGGCCTCAAAGTTGGTGCATGTTGGCAATATCATTCATGGCCAATATGTTGCGAAAAGTGGGTGTAGCATTGGATATGAGCAACTTGACCTTCTCCTCCTCCAGAATATGACCCGACACATAGGCGGTCATCTGCCTCCATCTGTCAGCGTATGTAGCAAAGTCCGCATCGGCTTTCATCTTTTCGGCCACAAGATCTGTAAATGAATATTCCGGGCCGACCCGGTCCTAGAACCTTTGAATAAATTCATCCTTCACAACCTTGAAGCTCTCGGCGTCTTCTAATGGCAAAGCATAGAACCACTCCAGTGCAACTCCATCTAGCAATCAGCGGAATAGATATGCCATAAGGCGATCATCACATTGGAACTTCGCCGACTCATACATGAAATCCCTCATATGAATAAAAGGATTGTTGTTCCGATCATACTTGCGGTATGTGGAGAGCTCGGATTGAGGAGGGAATCAAATGTTATGGAAGTTGGGAACTGGAACGTCTGCCAAGGATTGTGGGCCAACCCGCTTTTGAAGGAAGTCGAGTTGTTGTTGCATGGTGGCCCATTTATCAAGGAGTTTCTGCTCTTGAGATGGAGTAGGTGCAGTGAAAGGAGTAAGCTCAAGGCGAGGAGCCGAAGGATAGATGGAAGGAGGGGGCGGCCCGAAAGAATGATATTGGGCCGAAGGATGACCGAAATTGGTGTAGACATCGGCCGCCCCTTGCTAAGGGTGAGTGAAATCGACCGGGCCAACAAGGACTTGTGGCACCGATGGAATGGACCTATAAGAATCAGTCTAGGTGGATGAGAGAAAGAATGGTCTTCCCTTTATCAAGGATTTGAGGGGCTGAGCCAGAGGACTGGCCCACCTCCAGACTGGAGAATCGAAGGATCTAGGGCTGGACCGGGGTAAGATCAATAGGAATGGGCGAAACCCCGGGCCCATCTACCCTATGCTGAGAGACGGAGGTGGTGGACAGACCCTGCGCAATCGTGGGAGATGGGTCGCTGGACCCCTGCAAGGTCTGATAAAGGGCCTGAAGTTGGGCCGGATCCAACTAGGGCATCATTTGCAAGATGTGACCGGTGGGATTATTAGTGGAAAGGGAGGGTTGTGCGCCCTCCATGGAGATAGATGATGGAGGAGGGACGGACCCTTCTTCGGATGGAAGTTGGATGACCCTGGGCGGGTCCTCTAAGAGACCCTGGGAAAGAGATTCCACATGGGAACGGGGAAGATCATAGGAAGACATGTTGGACTCGAACAAAGGATTAGAGTAAGAAGTGTACGAGGAATTGCTCCTAGGAGATGAATGTAAGGATCGAAAGCAACTCCACATGCAATGTGACACCTTAAAAATAAAACACAAACAACCACAAATGTGTAACTAGACAAGATGACTTCAAACTTATGAAAATAAGAAATGGATGAAAGGCAACCAAAGTCAACCAAGTTATAATGATGCATAAATTTTATTTATCTCTTCCTTTAGAACTATAGTAATTTCAATTAAAATGTTCTCTCCAACAATAGGTTCTTATTGGGAGGGATATTGGGAACTTGGGTAATTCTAGGTGTAAACTCTCCCTTGCTTATGCAACCTAGACACGGGATGGCAAAGATACAACCGGCCCGGAGTCCGTGTGGGAATCAATGGCTCACGGGGACTTATGGAGGTCCCTGATGCGGTCACCTAGTCGACCCCAAGAAATATGGAGGCGAGAGGATCACACACCGAGGTGGGAATGCAACTATGATATGAAAGATAAATGATCTTATGTGAACCGGAGTGCATGCAACTTCTAGCCTATGAACTAGCAAACAATATGCAAATAATGATATGAGTATATGCTATAGCAAAAAGAGGAGATCATATAGCACCCAGGAATGATAAAAATAGCAAAAACTATAGAAATAATAGCAACCTCGGTGTGTGTACCTATAATTGGAGAAACGGTCGTATGAGAGACCGCTAAGAAGATAAGACGGTCTATCGCTAGACCGCTTTTAGGCTAGAAAGGGCCGGGAGGAGACCGCCAAGGAACTAGAGAGCATAAAATAACAGTGAATAAAATGAGAAAACTGAGGAAAACACAAGGGCAACTAGGAATAGCAAAGAACAGTAGGTCAAACAGTAACTCAGCACGAACGGCACTAGATGTCCCACAGTGATCACGAAAAAATAGAGGTTGTATATATTTTTGTGATGGTTTTGTGTTGATGATGGTGTGATGTGAGAGATATGAAAGATGTGAAATATGTGTGTGCAAGTGGTGCACTAACTCAAGCAATCAACATGGAATTCGTGAGCATGTCATCTCAATACTACAGAAATAAAGAAGGGGAAATAAAAACACACGCTGGGGCATGGAGCAAAGGAGTAAGAGAAAGAGACACACCGTAGGTGTGGAGCAACTAAAAGTAAGAGAAAGTAAGAAAGATGATGATGGAGAAGATGACCAATACCCAAATAAAGGAAGGTGTGATCGCCACCAAGGTAAATAACGCAGTAAAACCACAATACGTACGTTGGAAAGAGCCGAGTAAGACCACCCGCCCGCGGGAGAAAGAAAACCAGGCACTGCGGAAGGAAAACGGTCTTCAAGACAACCGCCAGACAACGTCAAATGGTTCTGCGATAGACCGCCTGATATTAGCAAACGCTCTTCCAAATGGTCGCAAGAGCACCCGGAATAGCAACGTGGAACTTGTATCTCCACCCCTCCTGGCCGGCCAGAAGAGTTGGGCCTCATACAATAAGCTCTATAAACATGCAAAAGAATGTAGACACGAAGAAAATAACCCAATAAGCCCTTGGACTAGTGTAGTATCTATAAAGTAATTAAGCTAAAGTGCATAAAAGGAAGGGTGAATACTTGGGGGTT
The DNA here is from genome assembly GCA_022559845.1 of Amorphophallus konjac. NCBI lineage: Eukaryota > Viridiplantae > Streptophyta > Magnoliopsida > Alismatales > Araceae > Amorphophallus > Amorphophallus konjac. The sequence continues at coordinate 260,352,170 of CM040124.1, read as the reverse complement.
GGTGGTTTTTTAACCCCTGTGGGGCGTGAAAAGAGTGGGAGGATGTTTAAAACATGAGTTCAATGCAGAGAACGTGGGAGAGGAAGAGGGAATATGCTATGATGATACAAAGAGAAGAGAGAAAACTAAGAAAGAAAGACACAAACTAAACCAATGGAACTCAATACTCCCTGGACTAGAAGCCTTAAGGATGTAGAAAGTACTTCTCCCTGGTTGGTACTTGCTCCAAGATGTAGCAGCACTTTGACGCAAACTCCAGAGATCTCCCCCTCAAGCCGTGAAGTCAAGGGTTCTATTTATGGGATCCCCAAACCCTAGGTCGAGTTGGAAAGATAATGCCTCGAAAATAGGCCTGAACTTAGATAATTCTCAAACATAATATTCCCAAGAGTCCATAGAAACAAACAGAAGGTTCTAAGGATCACTACTCAGAAAGAAATCAGCAAATCATGGACTCTAGTTCGACCATGGACGAAGAGAGGAAGAACAGATAGAGCAGGATTGTCTGTCTCTCCTAACGGTCTTGCGATAGACCGCAAGGCTCCATAAATGATCGATCGATAGACCGCAAGGCTGAGTCGTCCAGATAGAGATAAGACCGAAGAAACTCAACAGGACTCTCTACCTCCCTAACGGTGTAGCAAATGACCGCCAATGATACGAAACAGTCGTGCGATAGACCGCAAGGCTGATAGGCGTGGCAAAAGAGATAAAGAGTAATAAATCTCCATATAAATCCACAATAAAACCCTTATTAGCCCTTATCCAGGCCCAATAAGCTCAAATGTCGAAAAATAAAAGGAACCAAACCCAACCAAGGAGAGTGAGCCATAAAAATAAGCCCAAAAAGTGACCAAAAATCGCCCAATAAACTGGTGAACAAGTCGAGACATCATTAAAAATAGATAAGGAGATGACCCAACTCATTGGTCATAAAACGGGTGTCAACAGAGATGACCCAACTCATTGGTCATAAAACGGGGATCAACACCAGGCTGAGAACAAATGTGTCTGCAGTATCCTTAAACTTCATGGGCTGGCATAGCAGGGAAGGACATCCTTTACCTAGATATTTTTCTCCTTTCAAACAATATTCCAGCTAGTTGGCGCAGGGGACAGGACTGGCAGACAGAAGGACTTTTCCAAGATTTGGTGGCAGGCCAACCTTTCTCCAAGATAATGTTCTGAGTTGTTATTATGGGATGACAGAATCTCTGACCTTGGTACCTTCTTCCAGACCTCAAAAGAGGTGTTTTTGGAACTTTGCGCCTGCCGTTAATGCTCTCTAGATGACCTGACGTACTTGACAGAATGAGAAGAGATGCTTCTGGAGAAGTAGCATGAGGTCGACCTGATTTAAGAAAACTCCCAACATAACAGGTTCTGGAAGACACATAGGTCGACCTGCTGTAACTGTAGTGTCGATACTACTTTAGAAAATCCCTTTTATAATAGCTTCTAGAAGAAGCATAAGGTAGACCTCGTGTGAAGCTAAGGTCGACACTACCTTGCAAAGTCCTATCTCCAACGGGTTCAGGAAGCACCATATGGTTGAGGCAGCTACTAGGCGAGGTCAAGGCACCTTCTGATGCTAGACGGTCTGACTGCCCCTTGAGCTGATTAGGTCGATGCAACATTGCAGTAATGTCAGAGCAGTTGTGAAGGTTTAACAGATAACGCTTGGAAGGCTTCTGGTGCGTCTATGCAGCAATAACTTTGTGTTGACTTAGCTTTGCACGACAGAACGTTCGTGAAAAGGAGTCGACACTTAGAGTCGAAACTTTTGTCTTGCAAGCTTTGAAGAGGTCAGAGCAGTGAGATGGTGAGGTCGGAGCAATTCTTCTGTGAGGTCGACCTGTCCTTTTTGAAGTTGCACTTCTTATTTAAATTCTACTCAACCTTTGCAACTAAGTTCCACCATATGCATAGATCCTTGTCCTTGAAGTTTTTCCCAATCATTTTTTAGCTTTATATCAATATGGGGAAGCCCTTCTTCACCTTAGACTGAACGTGTATAAGGCTTCTCATTTGAATTGCCATTTCTGTTGCTAAGTTTGTTGTTGCTTGCCGTTGCTCCCCAAGTCATCTTGGCTAAATGCTTTGATCTGAGAGTGGCACTCTTTGATCATGAGATCTTAACACAGGAGAGTCTTTTCATGATGAGCATAGTATGGAAGTATCAAAAGTATTTACTGAGCATATTGAAGCATAGTTGAATCAATTCACAATTGTAATGAATCAAACTCATACATCATCAAAAAAACATATATCCAACACTGGTGACTTGTGCTGGGTTAAGGAAGGTTGTTTACTCATCGACTCGGACGGGAGGTCTAAGCCGAAGGCTTTGTAAGGGGCCCGATGGAGCGGGAGGAGTTTGTGGGTTAATTGTTATATTCAGGTGGAAGGTTCAAACTAAGGGTTTATTTGCCAGTGTCGACAGGGCGCCGGGAGCTGATGTGGTTTATTCATTGACATGGGGTGAGTGCCAAAGCAAAAGAGGTCTTTTTATTCGTCGACTTGGATGGAAGGTCCGAGCCAAAGCAAGGGGTCTTTTTGTTCATTGACTTGGACGGATGGTCCGAGTCAAAGCAAGGGGTCTTTTTGTTCATTGACTTAAGATGAAAGGTATGGGCCAATGTGGAAGGGTCTTTTTGTTCTCTGGCCGAGATGGGAAGCCCGATTCAGAGTGATAGGGATCTTTTTATTCTTCAATGCATCGGAGTGCCGATTATATGAGGGGTCTTTTTATTCTTTAATGCGCCGGTGACGCCGACTGTATGAGGGGTCTTTTTGTTCTCTATCTGGATGAAAAGGTCCGATCCAAAGTGGAAGTTCATGGCTTCGGACGGAAGGTCTGGGCCACAGGTTTATTCATCGGTGGGACAAGAGGTTGTAATGTTGAGGTGGTTTATTCGTTGACACAGGGTTAGCGTCAATGCAAGAAAGGGGGTCTTTTTTATTCACCGAATCCAGATGGAGGATCTGGGTCGAAGGAAGGAGGTCTTTTCGTTCATTGACCATGATGAAAGGTCCGAGTCAAAGTAAGTGTTTTTATTTTGCCTGCTCAGACGGAAGGTCCAAGTCAGAAGTTTTATGCGTTAGTAGGACAAGATGAATTGACATCCCTTTATGACTTTGACGAGTTTTTTCCTTCTTTCCTCTTCTCCTTTTCCTCTTCTTCTTTCTTCTTTCTTCTTTCTTTTTTTCCTTCTCTTCTTTCTTTTTTTTTCTTTCTCTTTTTTCCTTTTTTTTGAATGGATATTGCATAATCTCACGGGAGATCTAAGAAACATTCTTGCTCCATGTGAGGTGCAGGGTTTAATTGTTCATTGAACTGGGGAAGTGATGTGCGATATAGTTTCAAATACTTTCCATTAAGGGTGAGAATTGAGTCTCCCCCCTATGGTTGACAACTACATAGGCACCTCCTTCGTAGACTTTCTGGTCAACATAGGGCCCAAGCCAGTTTTCATTCAGCTTGCCTTTAGGGTTGGCGGTCATGACCTCTCTTCTTTTGACCATCACAAGGTCACCTTTATTGAATTCACGCCCTTTGACCAGCTTGTCAAAGGCACGTGTTATGCGGGCCTGATAGACCTGTATGTTCTGCTGAGCCTAAAGTTGCTTCCCTTCTGGATCGTAGAGCTCCTCCAATCTTCGCTCTACATTTGTTCGATCGTCCTTGACCAATTCATGTTGGATTGCGACCCGAAGTGAGGGCACTTCTAGTTCAATGGGGACAACTGCTTCCGAGCCGTACACCGAAGAGAAGGGCGAACATCCCATTGGAATTTTATAAACGGTACGGTACACCCAGAGTGCCTTGTACATCTTATCTTCCTAGTCCCTTTTGCTGGAAGTGACGGTCTTCACCCGAAGGGTGTAGAGGGTTTTATTAAGTGCTTCTGCCAGCTCGTTTGCCTGCGGGTTGAATGGAGTGGATGTCCTCTGGTCAATCTTGTACTTTTCGGCAAGTCTGTAGACCTTTTGATTCCGAAAATGACTTCCGTTGTCTGAGACGATCCGGTTAGGGATGCCGAATCAGAATATTACATTTCGTCAGATAAATCGGGCCACGATTTCTCCTGTCACTTCTCTTAGGGATAGAGCCTCCGCCCAGTGGGAGAAAAAGTATGTTATTGCTAGGATATACTTGCAGTCCGAAGTGGATGGGGGCAATGGGCCCACGACATCTATTCCCCATTGGGCAAATGGCCAACTGGGTTTTGTTGGATGTAGCTGTGTTGGAGGTCGCCACGGGACCTTTTCATGCTCTTGGCACTTTTGACACGACTTGGCATACTTGCGGCAGTCGTCGAACATTGTCGGCCAATAATAGCCCAGCTTTTTAATTTTGATCTTCATTTTTGGCCCGGCCTGGTGTGCCTCAGCTGACCATGCATGGATTTCCTTCATGACTCTCACGGCTTCTTCCGTAAAGAGGCATCAAAGCAGTATTTTCTTTTTGGCATTTGCCACAATTCGGAATAGGACCCCATTTCTGAGCTCGTAGGAGTCTTTCATTCAAATCAGCCTGATCTTCTCTTCCCTTCGCCTAGGCAGCTGCTGGTGTTATACCATTGCGTGAGGGGTTCACGCTAGTCAGGTGAGACGACCACTTCTGCAGTTGCTACTTCAGGTTCACCTCCACCTGGTTCCTCTTCTATCATGCTGGGGACTTGCCGTCGGTTGATCACCCGTATGTTGAGTGACTAATCAGGCGGGATCGCCAGTGAGCTTGCTAGCTTTGCTAGTGCATCGGCCTGTGCATTTTTGTTATGTGCAAAGTCGAGATCTAGAGGGGGGGTGAATATATCCCCTTACAAAATTTATGCTTGAATTAAAATTCAAACCAAATCAAATTAAACTAGAAGGAAATGAATGATAGATCACAAAGCTCTCTCACATAATGGATGCTTCAAACAGAACTGATATCGAACACTATACACACTTCTACCGGACACAAGGTCAAACGCTTGGCGGCTGTTCAAGTTTTGAACTATGAAGCCAAATCAACATACGACCAACCCTGTGAAGGTGGTAGAAGAAGGAGACAATCGCACAAAAACAAACCACAGACACATGCAATTTTTAGGTGGTTCAGTCTGCATCCAGCAGACGTACATCCACCCCCCACTCAACTTGAGTGAGGATTCTGTTGACTCACAGCTTGAATCGCTGATCCACAGCTTTGAGGGAACAAATCCCTTACAACCGCTGATCCACAGCTTCGGGGAACCAATCCCAAATAGCTGAGCCTCACTGCTTGCTTAAACACGATCTCTAAACAGAGCATCAGAAGTAACTTCAGAGAAACGAAAAACAAATCAAACAATGAAAGAAACATATAAAAAAATGTAGCTCCACAGAGCAGAGTGACTCTGGATTTGATCTATGAGTCAATGGCTTCAATATATCTTCAAAGGGGCTCTGGCTGCACTCAAATATTTCTCTCACGAATTGAGTATGCAGATCTGAAACTAGGCTCTCAATCTTTTTCTCTTTTCTTCTTCTTCTACACTCAAATTCTCTCTCAATTCCTCTTCGAACTAAACTACTCTCACGCTTTCAGCTTTCCCGCATTCTTTTGCTGCCCTTTTCTTCTCACGAAGACACTCTATTATATAGAGCATAAAATCACTTTTTCTGAATTAATCTTATCTTCAAACTGAAATTCTATTGGTCCACATGTCAAGAGACTTCTGAGAGGTTACTTCGTGGCCTAGGGTACTGTGCCAATCATTTGCCTTCGAAGCCACGTGGTCACTTAAGTGACTCACGTGAGCTTGCCCATTTTTCAGCCTTGGTAGGTTATTTTTCACCTTTAAAGAACTATTTGTCTGTCTTACCAAGCTATTTTTCACCCTTAGTCTCCTTAGGCCATCGCCACCGCTTCTTTATTCACCCAACGTGACTTGCATCGACTCTGGAGGCATGTTGAGTCGACTCTCCCTCTTCGCTCTTTACACTCTCAGCCTCGTCACCGATTTTTCACCTTTACTCAGTTATTTGTCAGCCTTATCACCTATTTGTCACCACTGACCGCCTATTTGTCACCACTATTCGCCACGAGCCATCGCCCTAGACCTAGGCTTTTCTGCTTTGCGGGCTGAAGCCAAGTTGACTCCTAATGCATTCGAAGTCGACCCTAGTCGACTCTTCTTCTTCAAATTCCTTCTTCTTTCTTCTGTCAACTTCATTTAATATGTTCTTCACCGTTCTTCATCTATTTGTTGGCTTTAGAAGCTATTTGTCACCCGTATGAAGGCATTTGTCAGCCATGTGAGCTTAAATCATTATGACTTCTTCCCTGGTGCACTTCTTAGCTTGACAAAACTTGACTGCATTGACTTTGCATTGACGGGGCTTGTTTAAGGGCTTGACTTTATTGACTTTACATTGACTCTTGGCTTGACTACGTTGACTGTTTATGATACTGCATTTACTCTACTTGATACTGTGTTGACTCCGTTGACTACATTGACTTTTCTTCTATTCTTCATAATTTAACTGGTTGTCAACCTGTCTTCACATACATTGTGAATGTGCATGTATATAATATCATCAACAAAAGTATAAAGTCTCAAGAATGAGTCATAATTTGTCATCATCAAAACACAGGGACACAACATTCTCCCCCTTTTTGATGATGACAACTATGAGTCATTATGAACAATATAACCAAGACATCAAGAAACAATCAAAACAACATTATCATGAAAATAGCATCTCTCCCTTAATGATTGACTCTCTCCACTACCTAAGTGAATGACTCATCAAACTCTTCTCCCCCGTTGACATCATCAAAAAAAGTCTAATGCTAAGATTATAACGTGGAGATGAGCAATTTCTGACAAGACAAGTTTAGAGATATATGAGGTCACATCAAAACCACAGATCAGATACCAAGTGAGAAGATCAAAGCATTTCCAAAAATTGCAAGATCAATATCAACAGAAAAAGAATAAAAAACTCTTCTCCCCCTTTGAGAGGCAGAAGGGAGCATCAGAGTAATGGTTGAGTAAACAATCCAGACAAGGATTTTCAAAGTGAATAGCAGCAGTCAAAGAGATAAACAAGGAGTTTTAGCATGACGGAATTCTATGATGACAAATTCAATAGTAGACATTGTCTAAACAAAATTAGCAAGGTGACATGATAAGTGAAGAACTTGGAAAAATTATTGCATGAAGTTCAAGAAAATCATTGAATTAGAAGAATCTAAATCTGAAACATCATTCATTAGTCAAGCTTACAATTTTTAGATTCTTCTATTATATGAGCTCTTATGATGCGGCCCTTATTTTCTGCTTGGTTCAAGTATAATAAATTTAGAGTTTATCAATTAAACACTTTGAAGCATTTTGCACTCAGACTTAATAAGCATAAACCAAGGCTACATGTTTAATTCTTGTTTAACCTCCCTTAACCTTACTCATTCAAAAATCAATGACTCCCTTAGGAGTAACTAAAGACTAGTATTGAGATTAAACACATTCAGCATTTCTGATTTTTATCCATAGGGTTACAACACTTTTTCTGATTTTTCTTTTGGCTCATAATTTTTTTAAGAACATTCAAATATAGTCCACACCTTTTGACGTAAGAGTGTACGTTGATTAGACGCCAGCACCCCTAGTTATTCAGTAAGACTAACCATCTTGTTTCATTTTGAGTAGAGACAACAAAGACACCTCATGACATAGTTCACTACATTTCTTTGATGAAGGATTTAGTTTCTCAGTGAACCTTAGCCATTGCTCTACCTTGAGCTTTGATTCATAATTTTTCATCATATGCTGCCCTTTGGAGTTTTCAGATTATTCTATGTTTAAGAACAATACTTAATCTAAGTTTCTCAAGCAAGGTTGCCATAACCTTAAGTTTTCAGATCTAGGAGATTGCACAGGACACAACATGTGGGAATTGGTTGAGACTTATTAAATCTGAATAGAACCTTTTTTAGAAAATTTAATTTTTAAACTCTTGAGTTCATTAAGCTTGAACCAACGGTTATATTCATGGGTTATCATATGGTCTTATAAAAGAAGATTCCTCAATGTGATTTGCTCAAATTAATGAATTTTTGAACAGATTGGAATCCTTCTAGAATTAACACATCAATGAGTGCACCAATGGGCATACATCAGAATAACTAAAGCACATGATATTCCAAGAGAGAGTATATTTTCGAGCAGATGGCAGAATTTTAGGGAATTAAAGGTGAAGCAATTGGAACCAATTTTCATGAAAGTGAGCATCATGAAATTCAGTATAGATCAAGAATTTTTCAGATGGGGCTCCCCCTCAACAAATGCAGGGAATTAATCAAACAGAGAGAGTTTCAAAAACAATCAAAACTTTTTAAGTTGAACCAATTTTATTTCAATTTTAGCAATGTCAAAAACGTTCAATCCATGAGTGTAAACAAGAAGTTTATTGATTTACTCCCCCTAAGTGTGTGCATATAACTCAAATGATCTTTTCAAATTTTTATCAAGAATGGAGTACAACCAATTCTAAAAACATTATATGCATGAGAAAAACTCATGTGTGCATTGACTCCCCCTATCTAAATGCACGAACATCAGATTTGACACAGGAACTAAGTAGAGAGGTTAATTAACCTAGATGAATGACTCTAACTGCAACAATGACCCATGGTACTAGGTGAACTTAGGTCTAAAGACCACCTCACACGTAGTGCGGGTTTCCAGACAGACATAATCTGCTTATCTCCCAACACCATTTAATATACCATAAGGTCATGAATGAAAATGCAACATTCAATGTAATTCATTTCAGTATGTGTAATAATTTTTTCAAAGAAAACATGACAAATCAAATTAACCAAATGAATCCTTTCTGACCAGATATGCAACTACCAAGAGAGAAATTATTGACAACCAACAACTAAAACAGTAAGTAATATGAATATGGTTTTTACCAACAATGGATGCCTTGACTTATTGAACCCCTTTTTATTTTCCTTCTTCAGGCACACCTACAACCACAAGTTCTCATTTTGTAATTTTAGGTACCCAAAAAAATTTGGGTCCTTGTGAGTTAGTGGAACCTCTGGTGGGTGCCTTCCAAGACTTTTGGGTTTTCAAGTCATCAAATTACAACATGAAACAATCACTCATGATATGGCCAATTTTCCCACAGTAATCATAGTAAACATGTGATTTTGTGTTTTTCTTGTAAGAATAATCATGGAATTTCCGTGAAGACATGTAGTTGTTTTCAGTTTTGTTTGAAAAAATCTTTCTTTTCTTTATTTGCCAACAATTTTTCATCACATGTCCAGTTTTATTGCAGTGAAAGAACTGCATTCTATTTTTCTAAACATTATGATTCGTAGGATGCTCTCTATATGCATTTTGTTCATCCCTCATCATTACACGATAGCTTCTCATAAGATGACCATGAGCACCATAATAAAATCATGAAATTCTGACTTCCCTTCAACTCACATGTGTGTGTGAAATAGAATTGTGATTAGCATGCAAAGAGACACCAGCATGATTTATGAATTTACTGTTCACATTTTTCATTTTATCAGATTTGATTTTCAAAGTTTTCAACTGTGGAACCTGAGAAGATTTCTTGGAAGTTCCAGAGTCATTTGATGCATGAACAAATGAAGTCTGCATTTTATACTCAAATAATTTCTTATTCACAGGGCTATAGCCGAGCCCTTCCTTTTGGAAGTTAACCTTAACTCCCAAAAGTTTATTCAAGTTTTCTTTCCCATCAACAAACCTTGATATGGAATTATTCAGATCATGGATTTCTGACTGAAGGGATGAAATATGGAATTCATAGCTTGCTATGTTTTCCTCACATGAAATGATTTGCTGATGCAATACATCATTCAGACTTTTGAGAGTTTTAATTTCCTGTTTAGATTTTAGTTCATTTTCAGATTCATTTTCATACAAAGCACATTTTCCTTTTTCAAAAATCATTAGTCTTTCAGACATGGCTGTATTTAATACATTAAGCTTCTCATTTTCAAGTTTTAGTGAATTTTCCCTTTCATTTAATTCCTCCTCCAATTTTTCAAGTTCAATTTTCTTGTCAAGCAGATTTTTATTCTCTTCTCTCAAGGAAACAATTAAATCTTTCTGCCATTCTAGATCAAAATGAAGTGATTCATTTAATTCCTTCACAAATGAGCATTCATTGCATGCAGAGTTGTTTGAACATGGATTTTAAGCTTTCTTAATTTTAGTTCTGAGATTTTCATTTGCAGACTTTAAAACTTCTAGTTCAAAACAGATAGCATGAAAATCTTTCAATTGTTTTCTCAGATCATCATTTTCAGATTAGAGCATTTCTAAATTTACATTTTTTGAGTTAGAGTCAATGATAGCATTCAACTTATTTTTCATGGCTTTGTTTTGTTTTGTTATTTTTTCATGGGATTCAAACAAAATAGTATAAGCATGTTCCCATTCTTCTATGGATAAAATTTTGAATAGAGAACCTACCTCTTCATCCTCTTCATTTGTATTTGCCATGAGTCCACAAATTTCCTCTTCTTCCTCTTCACTTGAAGTGCTCTCTTCCTCTTCAGTCCAAGTTGTAACCATGGCCTTGTGCTTCTTTTCTTTGGCCGTGGAATTCTTCTTTAATAGTTCTGGACATTCATCTCGTACATGACCCGGTTTCCTACAATAAAAATAAGTGAATTTGTAAGTCTTTTTGTGCATTTCAGGTTTGACATGTGACTCTCTATGATAATTTTTCTTATTCTTTCCATGTGTACCTTTCATTCTTAAAAATATTCTGAATTTCCTAGTGAGGAATGCTTGTTCACATGCTGACAATTCACTTGTTTCCTTACTACTTTCTCCACTGCTTTCAGAACCCTTGAGACCTACTGTCTTGGGTTTCTTATTAGCATCTTCACTTCTCTTGAAATTTATTTCATAGGACATCAATGACCCAATTAGTTCGTCTACTTTCATATTAGATAAATCCTTAGAATCCTCAATAATATTGACTTTGGTATGCCACGCAACAAGAAGTGATCTTAAAATTTTTCTGACCAGCTCACTGTCAGAATAGTTTTTACCAAGTGAATTCAAACCATTGATTATTGTAGAAAACCTAGCATACATTTCAGAAATAGACTCACTAGACTTCATTCTAAACATCTCATATTCTGTAACTAGCAGATTGGCTTTTGTGGCTCTTACCTCAGCTATACCCTCGTAAATTACCTCTAGTCGGTCCCACATCTCCTTGGCTGATTTGCATGTGGAGACCCTTGAGAACTCTTCAGGATGGATGACACACTGCATTGCATTGAGGGTGCTTCAATTGACTATTGATTGGCGGATATGCTCTCTTTCCTAGCCATCTTCATTTTCTGGGAAAATATATGGTCCCTTCTCAATGACTCTCCACATCTCATGGCTCTGAGCTGGCATGAAGACATGCATCCTGTTCTTCCAATAAGTATGGTTATTGCCATTGAAGAAGGGCGGTCTATTAATAGAAGAACCTTCAGCTTGAAACTGCAAGATTGCACCTCATTAGATCTCCCCTTGTCGTTCAACCACATGATGGGGAACCTTGCTTTGATACCAATTGTTAGGTGCAAGGCCAGGATCTAGAGGGCGGATGAATAGATCCCCTTCCAAAATTTATGCTCTAATTAAAATTCAAACCAAATCAAATTAAACTAGAAGGAAATGAATGATAGATAGAAAAGCTCTCTCACAGAACAGATGCTTCAAATAGAACAGATATCGAACACTATGCACGCTTCTACCAGACACAAGGTCAAACGCTTGGCGACTGTGCCAGTTTCAAACTATGAAGCCAAATCAACATACGACGAACCCTGTGAAGGTGGTAGAAGAAGGAGACAATCGTACAAAGATAAACCACAGACAAAGGCAATTTTCAGGTGGTTCAGTCTACAACTAGCAGACCTACGTCCAACCCCACTCAACCTGAGTGAAGATTCCACTGACTCACAGCTTGAATCGCTGATACACAGCTTCAAGAGAACAAATTGATATAGATCTAGAGGGGGGTTGAATAGATCTACCCCAAATTTTAAACTAAGATTAAGAAATTATAATGCGGAATTAAAAGTTGCTTAATCAGGACCACCAATTTAGACACAGAGTAACTAGAGCCATAGAATTGACAAAAGACTTAGTCAAGTGATATTAAGAGAGCGAATGAGTAAATTATTGCATGTTGGCTTTAGTCTCTCTCACTTGGGATGTGCCTTCGTATATAACCTCCAATTTATCCCACATCTCCTTAGCTGTTGAATAGGATGAGATTCTGGAGAACTCCCTGGGATGAAGGGCAAACTGAATGGCGTTGATAGCGCTCTAGTTGAGTGTTGATCTTTGGATTTGCTCTCGTGTCCATAGATCCTCGAAGGGGCCATTGCTAACAACTTTCCAAATTTCAAAATCTTTTGCCCTCAGGAAGACTTGCATTCAGTTCTTCCAGTATGCATAGTTTGAACCATCAAAGTATGGAGGCTTGGTCGTAGATTGTCCTTCAGTTGTCATTCCTCTAGCATCTATGATGTCTATCTCTTCAGGATGTTAGTCCCTGCAGAAGAGTTAGGCTCTGATGCCACGTGATATAGATCTAGAGGGGGGGTGAATAGATCTACCCCAAATTTTAAACTAAGATTAAGCAGATAAAATGCGGAATTAAAAGTTGCTTAATCAGGATAACCAATATTGACACAGAGTCACTAGAGCCACTGAATTGACAAAAGACTTAGTCAAGTGATATTAATAGAGAGAATGAGTAAATTCAAATCGACAGATGAAACACAATAGCAGCAGAACTAAATTCCAAAGATATGGAGTGTAAAGAGGTACTTAGCGGAGGTTGAACTCAACGAGTGTCCTCACGCAAGATAAACCACTTTTCAGATAAGCCTAACTTATCCTTCGAGCAGTACCTTTCTATATACCTTCTCCACTCTCTAGAATACCCAGTATATCAATCAAATGAAACAGGATAGCAGCCAGATATGTAAATTCAACAATCATAAACCATCAAGCATGGACACACGATTTTTAGGTGGTTCGATCTCCTGCAGAGATCTACGTCCACCCCACACTTAATCCAAGTGTGGCTTCACTGCTGATTCACAGCTTCCAATCTGCTGATCCACATCTTCGAGGAAATCTTCCCAATACACGCTGAGCCTTACAGCTTAAGCTACCAGAGGAATCCTCCTCTACCGTTGGGGATTATAGCTTACCCACCGCTGACTCACAGCTTGCTATAACAAGAGTTCGAAATTGAAAAACAAAAGCAACAGAAAAATAGAAAACAGTAAAATAATATGTAGCTCTTACAAATAGCAGATCGGCTCTGGCATTGTACCGAGAAGCCGGAAATAATGACTCACAGAAACTCTGACTCACACCCTTCAAACGACTCTAAGCTCTTCTCTCAAAGCTCTCTCAAGGCTCCTCTTCTTCTCTGATGTCTCTCTCTCTCTCGATCTTGCTGGAACGTCCTCTTGACTTGGCTACGGCTATCCTCTCTGTATATGCTTCTGTGTATGCTCAGTGTCTTGTTATCATCGACAATGGGTGATCTGCCCCTTTTATAAGGTAGCAGATGATGGGCGCGTGGAAACCACGTATCTCGCCCAAACGTTCATTCAGATATGAGCTTGGAATGTCCACGTGGCAGCATCGTGATTAGGTTGCTTTCCACGTGTCAAACATAGAGCTTCACCTTTTGCTTTGGATTACGTGCCTTTTATCCTGGTACTTTAGTTACTCGTGACTTGGAGCTCGCAGGTAGTTGGGACACGCGTCAGGTGTTTGATCATAAGTCTCACCTGTCATTTTAACGAACTCAGTGTCAATCACGTGTTATGGACTTTGACAATTCACATGTCTATGTATGTGCACAGATGCAAGAAGGACTAGCACAGACTATGTCATACAACTAGCACAGACCTGAAATACACATGCACCAACCCTAAGTGTGCGTGAGGCTCTACGTGTTATGATATAGAACAGAAAGTGCACTGACCATCTATACATCGTAAAGCAAGCAATGCACTGACTTTGGTTGGGCAGGAAACAAGTGTGCACTGACCTTATTAAGCATGTATAACATGCATGGACCTTAATATGCATGAAGCAGACAGTGCACCAACTCTTTGCATGCAAATGGCTAAACAATGCACCGACCTATTATGTGTAAAGCAAAATGTGCACAGACCTTAAATACTCACATCAAAACTTGCACCGACCTGATGTGGTCACAACGAAACTTGCACCGACTTATATGCCCACAGCAAAACCTGCACTGACCCTATATGCTCAATGCGGATGTTGCACCGACTATGTACACACATGGTAAGTTGCATCGATTTCACTAAGTGAAGACGACGACTAGCACTGACCTGAGGTGTGCGAGCGGCACTACTTGCACCGACCTTACTTAGTGCAAGACAAACGCCTGCACTAACTTATATGCGTTTCTTACACCAACATGCACCAACTAAATGCAAGCACAATTCAGACATGCACCGACCTTAGATTCAGAATAACAAAGTGTGCAGAAATATTTTATGAAAAGGTCTGACATATAACCAATTCATCAAAATACATAATATTACCATGATTAATATACACAATATTACCATGATCAATATAAATTCATCAACGTCAACTCTATAATCAACAAAGTCAACACCATTGTTGCCAATCATTCAAAACACATCATTCAAAACACAATCAATGCATAGCAGTCTTCACACTGCTGATCAACTCTAGAGGAGACCCGACATTCTCCCCCTTTTTGATGATGGCAGCATCCAAAAGTATGATGTATTTTGATGAGACAAGATTAATCCAATATCAAACGTATTTAACATAAAGCACAGTCAGACAATGCACCAGACAGACACACGCAGACCTATCAAATAGTGAAAATCAGATGCAGCCAAATATAATCCTATCTGATACGAATTGATCAGCTCTCCCCCTGAATCTGACACAAGTGTCTGTCTCTCCCCCTGAAGAAACTCTCCCCCAAAAATCTCCTGACACTAGATACTCTTCCCAAACACATCTACCCGCTGAAAATGTTCCCCCCGAAAATGTTATGTTCTCCCCCTTTAACAAGCTTATCCTGAAATATAGCTCCCCTTTAATCAAAATACCATGAAGTACCTTTTCTCTCCCCCTTTACCATCAGCAAACAAGGAGTAAGAAAGGCTATAGAAGAGAAGAAGGGGAACCAGAGGAAGAAGGGAACAAAGTAACACCTTGTGCAATAGTTCAGTAGATAAGCAGTTTATAGAGAAAGTCTTCAGATAGAGAATCACAATTATGCATTCATGACAGATGACTGGTTTAATAGTGATTAAAGGTAGAGTAGATTCACTGAATGTCATATATAAGGTTGTAGTTCCTCGTTATAGTAATAAACCTAAGTCACATAACCATGATAGACTTGGTCAAAACTGTATCCTACTATTTTAAGAACCAATGAATATCTATGGGACTAACAAGGATATGTATTGAGGTTAAACAATTTGACACTTAGTGAAATTAGAATTGCAAGGGTTACCGTGAACTTTTTCAATGTTGATTTTAAAACTGAGCTTATTGAACAGACATGTAACTTCTATACCTTTGACATTAAGGGTATACGTGGGTTAGGCGCCAGTACCCCCAGGTACTAAGCATAGAATACTATATCTGTCTCTAATCAAAAATAGTAGTCATGATTACACATTTTTGAATAAGGGTACACGTTTATCAAATCCCAATACCCCCAACTACTCAGTGAAACAAACTCTACATATTTGATCATGTGAACAGAGTTAACATGAAGCACTTCATGACATGAGTTTGTATCCATTTCATTGATGAACTACCCAGTTTCTCAGTACAGTTTAGTTATTTCTTTGCCAATCGAGTTATTCAATTCCTATACTAGTGATTTTCTTTTTGCTGCCCTTTTTTAATTGGTGCGGACACCAGCGCGAGCGAATAGCACGAGTCGGCGAACCGACGGTACCATATGCGGAGCACCAATCAGACTAGTTCAGCTTTCCTTTGAAATGGAGGCAATTTGGCTTAAGATTGGATACTTCTTGCATGAAATTTGGGCTTGTAATGATCATTGTACTTGTGTTTTTATATTGGGTTGGTTGTAAGGCTCGTAAAGGGCCATTTTGGTTAAGCCCTTTAGAATGCATTAAGAAGGAGTGGCCTTGGACCATTATGATGGATCCATAAGCTATGGAAGGCCCAATTGGGCTTCCTTCCTTCATGGGCTATCTAGGATGGAAAGGCCTTAAGCCATATTGGTTGAATGGGCTTAAGGGGTGGCCATGGCCAAACTTGGCCCATTCAAGGCCCATGAAGGGGGGGCCCCCTATTTTGTTTGTATTAGGCTAGCTATTTTATTTTATTTTCTTCCCTTCCCCATTTACCACACGGGAACATTAGAATGGCTGCTGGTCCAAGTGGAATGGCTGCCACCTACCTCCCTTTACTTGAATTTCAAAGTTAGGTGAGTCCATGTCCCCTTGTTCCCCCCCTCTCTCCCATCAATGTCAAAGGGGCACACCCCTCTCCCCCTCCCCTTGTTCCATCGAAGCTCCTCTCCCCCTACCCCTTTCCAATTCCTATATAAACATGTGTATAGTGTAAGGGAAGAAGCTAATGAAGTTTTATTGAGTGAAAGTTGCAATTACAGAGTGATTCTCTTGTTTCCCCCTTGGGCGTGATACCCTGTTCAGTCCTGTGATGGGATAGACTTTGGGCGTGTGACTCGCCCCCATATCTCCCCCATCCCCTTATCATCTGCTTCCACCAAAATTATCCTTGATATCTCTACGAGTCCGAATGATTTCAGAGGTTGTTTCACGTCGATCGGAGTTCCGGATCGCCGGTGGTTATTTTTCTCGTGATGGCGCGTAGATCTGCCCCAGCCTGCTGCCCAGATCTGAAGTTTCCTGATTACGAATTTCCCCAGATCGCCTCTCAAGTCTTCTGGAGCTGATTCTTGGAGTGATTGTAGTATTTTTAGTCCTCTTCGCGTTGCCGCTGATCTCGTCTTGATCCAATATCGGTACTGATCATGGTGACGAATCTCGTGGGATCGCGCGAGCTGATCTGAGCAGGCCCGGCTCTGATCCAGAGTCGACTTTCAGAGTCTGCCCCGCCTCACCCGGTCAAGATCCATGCGAGACCGTTAGAGTACATCTTCCTATGGACGTTGCCAACGATCTCCCATAAACAGTGCCTCGATCCAACATCGGAAACTAATTTTCCGTTATTTAATCGTGTTTCTGTGCAGTTCTGGGTGCACAGAACTAGAAGCCGATTGTAACTACTGCTGCGCCCAGATCTGAAAAAATCCGCTCACGCCCTTCAGAGTGGACAAACTACGTCATGTCGCCGACATTCTCCAACAAACGGAGCTTCGATCTGCCTTCAGATCTTGGCGTACCGGCCTCCACAAGCTTGCTGCACAGGGTGACCAGCGCGGATAGAATCGAGTCGGCTTCCATTCGGCTCACCCGATCGGCTCCGACTCGCGTCCCTCACCTCCTGCGAGTGTGGCCCGTCAACCCGGGTTCCAGCAACCCCAAATTTGACCATTGTATCCCTATACCTCCCTGCATGGAGTGGGCATTAAGTTCTGCAATTGTAATTTTAACCATTGTGTGTATTGGGGTTGTTTGGATTCGGCCGGGAATTCTTCCCCACGCCTAGTCGTGGAGGTATGCGCTCGTTCCTCTCTCACGTTGCTGGTTTAGTATATTATCATATATGCTGCGTTTGTGAGATTAGGGCCGTTAGCTAGCTGCAAATCACCGTGATTGTGAGTTGTGAGCGCCCGTTCCTTAGCTCTAGTCAAGCACCGAGCCCAAACTGGATACCCCTAGGCGACAGTGGTTCCTTAACCGCTGCAATCCCCACGTTTCCCTCACAAGGGACGATCGTCGGGCTACCTAGTGTTGCTGTTGAGAGGCGTCTCCACCCGGAGAACGCCACGGTGGTCAGCCACCCAGCTTGCCTTTAGCGTGTTAGTGCTGGCCGCACGTTGCGTCCGTCATACATCGTAGCCCGGTCATCATCCGTCCCGCATCAAATTGGTATCATAGCGTCGTTTAAGTCTAGGGTCATTTAAGTCCAAGGTTGCATTTGCATTCTAATATTCGATATATCAAAAGGTGTTGTCCGAACATTAGGCTACGCCTATCGGGAAGGCCGCACACTTGCGCGAGTGATCTTCGGATCGATTAACTCCGCCACGTGCCGAGTGTTGGTTAAGTCTAGGTTCCTAGTTAGTGCACTCCAACCTTCGTGTCTTTGGATGCCCACCCAGCGTGGTAGCCAATACCATCGCCCCACATCTATGGCTAACCCTCATGATGCCGCCTCGGGAGACTTCCACTCCTTACGTGAGGTAATGATGGCGATTATGGCTCGATTGGACCAATCCGAGGCTACCTTTCGGAATTTCTCCGATAATATGGATGGTCGCCTTAGGGCCATGGAGGGACGCATGGAGACCTCTGACAGGTCTGTCCAAGATCTAGTGGGATGATTAGATAGAATGTCACACGGGGACCCCCCGGGAGCGGCGCAAGGCCCATCCGCACCCCCTCCCGCTGTGGCCCAAGGCCAACCCGCTCCCATGGCCCAAGTCCAGGCCGCTCCCGCGGCCCAAAACCAGCGCCCACCCGCTCCTCAAAACACCCGGCAACAGGCCATCGAACCACAACATTGTGACCTTGGCCAAGTTTGACTATGGGTCCGATAATGCGCATGGGGGGAATGGCCGACGCCGTCATGGCTTTCATCACCCAAGAGATGATGAGGAGGATAGAGTCCTTAGGACCATGCGAGCAGACCCTCCCACTTTCAACGGGTCTTTGGACCCAAAGGTCTATCTCGATTGGGAGGCCGGCATGGATCGGTACTTCGAGTGGTTCGAAATGACGGACCTCTGGAGAGTCAGGTTTACGAAAATGAAGTTGTTAGGGCAGGCGCAAACTTATTGGCGCAATGTGGAGAGCTTGCTCTATCATCGTCGAGAGCCCCCGGTAGAGTCTTGGGATGAAATGAAGGATAGGCTTAGAACTAAGTATCTTCCTACCTCGTACCGTCAACGGCTCATTGATCGATGGCAGAACCTCACCCAAGGTGATAGGTTTGTGTCCGAGTACATCGCAGAGTTTGATGAATATTTTTTGTGATGTGACATCTCGGAAGAGAGCACGATGCCTATTTCCCGCTTCCGTCGTGGTCTGCGGCCCCATTATCAGTACGAACTCTCTCGCCGCAATGTAACCACCCTGGAGGCCACCTATCAAGTTGCTCTCGAATTAGAGCAGTTTGAGTCAGATTTTGCTCCTGTCCAGCCACTGGGAACCATCCCTCAACGTGGGTCCGACTCTCGAACCACACCTAGTTCCTATAGCCGATTTTCGGTGGTTCACCCTCCGGAACCCCCTCGCCAGGACCCCTTTGCTCTCAGGCCTCGGCCTCCCCCTCCAAGGGACCCTCGCCCACAGGCACCCATCCCCACCTCACAACCCCAGTAGCCCAGTTTGCCTACCCGAGCTCAGCTCCCGTCACCCCCGGTCTGACGAGAAGACAAGGGACGATCGTCGAGCTACCTACTGTTGCTGTTGAGAGACGTCTCCACCCAGAGAACGCCACGGTGGTCAGCCGCCCGGCATGCCTTTAGCGTGTTAGTGATGGCCGCACGTCGAGTCCATCGTACGTCGTAGCCTGGTCGTCATCCGTCCCGCATCAAATTGACAAGGGAAAGGGACCGATGACCGGTGGAGCATCTTCTAGCACAGGGCCAAGTGACCAGTGCTATAGGTGTGGTGGGATTGGCCACTTTGCGGCCAAGTGTCCCACTCGGGAGTCATTGGCTATTTCGGACACCCCAGTTCGTGACCCCACACCGGAGCTATGGAGGTCATCTATGAAGCAGACCCCGAACTCGAGCAGGAGTACTTTGATTCGCTTCTAGAAGAGTCTGCTGCAAACCCAGGTACCCAGGGTGATGTGCACTTGGGTGTGATCCTCCCGAACCTCTGAACCCCATTCAGAAGTCAGTAGGTTCATGTTAGGTGTCTAAGAGTTCCCCCACTTTGGGTTGCATTGTTTGTTTGTTGTCTAGGTATGTCTAAGGTCATGTGTGTGTCTGTTTGTTTCTACAGTTTGTTTCCTTTCATGCATATGGTTTGTATTTAGTCGTGTCCCAATAAAAGGCCAGCCATGCACGTATAAGGAGTTAGCTGATACATGCTACATGTCCGTGAGTTCAAAAGGGAGAGTACGTCATGATCAGGGTCATACCTGAACGGTTTCCTCTTGGGGGCCGTAAAGCAACTCTAGGCCCGCGATACCCGCACTTCCCGAGTCACGAAACAAGTGGGTTCAAATGCATACGTTATTGAACTATCGGATGACTATGGTGTCAGTTTGACGCTCCATGCTTCTGATCTGGTAGCATATCGGAACCCACGGTGATCCCTAGTGAGTTTCGGGCTTTATCCTTCTATTGTGAGTGACACACCACCCGAGAGTCCACCTCTTCCAGCCTCAACACACGCATATAGATTTTATACTGGATGAGCAGGTGATCATCACAAGGAATGGAGCCTACCAACACTTCTTAGTGCGTTAGCGAGGATGCCCCACGATGAGCAACGCCTTGATCACATGCGTAGAGTTCAAGCCCCAGGACCCTTACTCAACGGGGTCGAGTTCCTCCCACCCGGGGTGAATTGGTGCGGACACCAGCGCGAGCGAATAGCACGAGTCGGCGAACCGACGATACCATACGCGGAGCACCAATCGGACTACTTCGGCTCTCCTTTGAAATGGAGGCAATTTGGCTTAAGATTGTATTCTTTTTGCATGAAAATTGGGCTTGTAATGGTCATTGTACTTGTGTTTTCATATTGGGCTGGTTGTAAGGCTCGTAAAGGGCCATTTTGGTTAAGCCCTTTAGAATGCATTAAGAAGGAGTGGCCTTGGACCATTATGATGGATCCATAAGCTATGGAAGGCCCAATTGGGCTTCCTTCCTTCATGGGCTATCTAGGATGGAAAGGCCTTAAGCCATATTGGTTGAATGGGCTTAAGGGGTGGCCATGGCCAAACTTGGCCCATTCAAGGCCCATGAAGGGGGGCGCCCCCTATTTTGTTTGTATTAGGCTAGCTATTTTATTATATTTTCTTCCCTTCCCCATTTACCACATGGGAACATTAGAATGGCTGCTGATCCAAGTGGAATGGCTGCCACCTACCTCCCTTTACTTGAATTTCAAATTAGGTGAGTCCATGTCCCCTTGTTCCCCCCCTCTCTCCCATCAATGTCAAGGGGGCGCACCCCTCTCCCCCTCCCCTTGTTCCATCGAAGCTCCCCTCCCCCTACCCCTTGCCAATTCCTATATAAACATGTGTATAGTGTAAGGGAAGAAGCTAATGAAGTTTTATTGAGTGAAAGTTGCAATTAGAGAGTGATTCTCTTGTTTCCCCCTTGGGTGTGATACCCTATTCAGTCCTGTGACGGGACAGACTTTGGGCGTGTGACTCACCCCCATATCTCCCCCATCCTCTTATCATCTGCTTCCACCAAAAATATCCTCGATACCTCTACGTGTCAGGAAGATTTCAGAGGAGGTTTCACATCGATCGGAGTTTGGGATTGCCAGTGGTAATTTTTCTCGTGACGGCGCGCAGATCTGCCCCAGCCTGCTGCCCAGATCTGAAGTTTCCTGATTACAAATTTCCCCAGATCACCTCTCAAGTATTCTGGATCTGATTCTTGGAATGATCGTAGGATTTTGAGTCCTCTTCGCGTTACCGCTGATCTCGTCTCGATCCGAGATCGGTACTGATCGTGGCGATGATTCTCGTGGGATCGCGCGAGCTGAGCTGAGCAGGCCCGACTCAAATCCAGAGTCGACTTTCGGAGTCCGCCCCGACTCACCCGTTCAAGATCCGTGCGAGATCTTTGGAGTACTTCTTCCTATGGACGTCGCCAACGATCTCCCACAAACGGCGCATAGATCCAACATCGGAAACTAATTTTCCGTTATTTAATCGTGTTTCTGTGCAGTTCTGGGTGCACAGAACTAGAAGCCGATTGTAACTACTGCTGCGCCCAGATCTGAAAAAATCCGCTCACGCCCTTCAGAGTGGACAAACTACGTCATGTCGCCGACATTCTCCAACAAACGGAGCTTCGATCTGCCTTCAGATATTGGCGTACCGGCCTCCGCAAGCTTGCTGCGCAGGGTGACCAGCGCGGACAGAACCGAGTCGGCTTCCATTCGGCTCACCTGATCGGCTCCGACTCGCGTCCCTCGCCTCCTGCCAATGTGGCCCATAAACCCGGGTTCCAGCAACCCCAAATTTGGCCATTGTAGCCCTATACCTCCCTGCGTGGAGTGGGCATTAAGTTCTGCAATTGTAATTTTAACCGTTGTGTGTATTGGGGTTGTTTGGATTCGGCTAGGAATTCTTCCCCACGCCTAGTCGTGGAGGTATGCGCTCATTCTTCTCTCACGTTGCTGGTTTAGTATATTATCATATATGCTGCGTTTGTGAGATTAGGGCCATTAGCTAGCTACAAATCACCGCGATTGTGAGTTGTGAGTGCCCGTTCCTTAGCTCCAGTCGAGCACCGAGCCCGAACTGGATACCCCTAGGCGACAGTGGTTCCTTAACCGCTGCGATCGCCACGTTTCCCTCACAAGGGACGATCATCGGGCTACCTAGTGTTACTGTTGAGAGACGTCTCCACCCGGAGAATGCCACGGTGGTCAGCCGCCTGGCTTGCCTTTAGCGTGTTAGTGCTGGCCGCATGTCGAGTCCGTCGTACGTCGTAGCCCGGTCGTCATCCGTCCCGCATCATTAATTTTTCAAAGTGACTTGTTTAAAAATAATACACTATCTGAGTTTCTCAACCTAGATTTCACTAAGTCTTTCATTTTCAGATACTGTAAAGATCTTATCTGTCACAACATGAGAAGGAGGTTCAGAGCTATAGACATTTTTCCACCACCCTATTTTCTGAATACAATCTTTAAACTCTACAGTTTGTGAAGATTAAACCAACAGTTCATCCATGAAGCAAACATGATTCTTATAGAAGACATATGATGGTTGCTGCTTAAAATAATGAACTGATTGCAAGACTGTCATTTATTCAGAATGAGGGAATTGAAATTGAAGCACCGAATCAGCTCTTGGGAAATATCAAAGAATGGAAAAGACAACAAATGATGGGAATGGATACCACATGATGAAATTGAAGAAATTGAGTCCAAAAGAGACTAAGTGATGAGGGTTTCTGTATCCGGAGAGAATTTAAATGATAGGGATTTGAAGTTTCAAAGCATACTGATCTAATTCTAACTAAATATCTTGCACCCAAGATCAGACTGTACCAGACACCCCCTGACAAAATAATGCAGTATGGACAAGCAGACTTGTTCTAAACCAAAAACTCCCCCTGCCGCTATGCATCTTTATTCCAACATTCAGATACAACTATCCACAAGACACTAGACCCAACATTTAAGAGATGCAGTGCAATGCATAGACTCTCTTGATTCATGGTACCTGGCGGAGGATAGTCCTCTACACATGGTATGGTGTTTCAAACATATAGAATCTGTCTTTCCACCACCTTGTAGATATGTTCTTTCCTTCCCTAACTCAAAAAACAAATGAAAATGGATGCAAAAGGGGGGGAAAGAGTGGATGTGTGTGTGTGAGTGAATATCATGGAAAAGACAACAATGCAAACAATGAATCACTCACAAGCATGGACGAGTTGTGATCGCCACCAAGGTATTAAGTGCAAGGAGAGGGCACCACCTACCTTGGAAAGGGGAGACGGATGAAGACACTCGCCCAATGATGCAGAGCTGGTACATGATGAAGACAGTCTTGGGAAGACCACTGAAGGATGTAGATGGACGAACGAGAGACAGCCACCAATGATGAAGAGTGACACGGGAAGAAGACCTGGCTGGGGACTAAACGGTCTGAATCATGCAACAGGAGGGCACTGAATGGTCTGAAGAAGATCGCAAACTCCTCTCCACAGTCAGAGAGGAACTGCGTAGAAACTCCAGATCCCTGGCCGTGGGTGATGTGGGACGGGACGCAAACTGGGACAACAAGGGACTCTAGCTCACGGACATCCCTAAGCGAGGGAAACGTGCGGATGTACGCGATTGAGAAATCGGCAATGAGTCTCGGGTATCGACTTTTCCGCGTGCTCGGATTGAGTCACGGGATGGGTCACACTCAATCTCTCACAGCGGTGATTGAAATAATATAACGAGCTAGTTATCCTATCACTCTAGCAGTGGCATTCAAAAATATACGAGTAAAGCAAATGCCAAGTGGGGAGCGGACACGATGCCTCCACTCTCTGGGCGTGGGGAAGACGACCCCGGCCAAGACTCGTACTCCCGGTACACAATAATTAAATAATTACAGCGGTAAGTTTATGGCCCACTCCACACAGGGAGGTACAGGGCGACAACAATAACCTAGGAATACCAAGCTTGGGTTGACGGGCAGCAATTTGGAACGCTCCCGGGCCGGTGATGGGCTGCTAGTCTGGCTCGGTTCTACGGGGCCCACGGGACAGCAGGTGGGTTCGGCTACTGGGACGGCAGTACCCGGACATCTCCTTGCTGCGGCGGCTGGCTGGGACGCTGCTGATGGGTTGCCAATCGACGTCTGTGAGCGGCGGTCGTCGAAGCTATCCCGACGTATTTTACCGGGATTAACCGGTTGACTGATCTGCTGGCCTGTTCTCGGATCAGAAATGCGCGCCTCCACAAAAAGAATTTCTGAGCCCAGATCCAGTGTCAGATTGAAGCAAAATTGGTACCGATGGATAGTGGACTCAAAGGGCTACAACATATAATTATTTCAGATCCATCCAGTAGACGGATTAGAAATGAAAATGACCGTTCCCAAGGTTTTTTTACTGACTCGGATTACAGATAGTTAGGACAGAGTAGGTTCTGCCTGAAAATGAATTTTGACCAACACAAAAACGATTGATCTACACTCTGAGAAAATTATGAGCGGAAGAGGGGGATGTGAGGAACACGTATGATTTGTTTGGTAATTTTTGGAGGTGGATAAGGGGGTGGAAAAAATAGAAGAACAGACTCCTATCCAGCAGATCTGTTGATTGGCAGACTGCCATGGGTGGAATTAAAATTACAGAAAAATTACCAAATGGCCTCTGATTTGCACGAAATGTAAGATGGAGATAGGGGATAACAAGAGAAACAACCACTAAAAATTGCAGCTCGATCAGATCTCATGATTTGGAGATAAAATTTGGGCTTCAACCTTTTGTCCTGATGTGGACAGAACTCCGACGGGGTGGCGGTGGTGGTGCGACGGCGGCTCGGTGGCGGCGGCGCTGAGCTTCTCACTCAGAGAGGGGGAGATGGGGGGGCTTCACACCTCAAGAATTTCACAGAAATCCATCTGCAATGGGGTGGGAGAGAGAGAGGGTCGCCCTTGGGCTCTTGGAGGCAAATGCCAATTTTCTAATTTCTTCTTTATTAATTCCTTACAAAATGGAAAATACATGGGTTATATAGAAATATACAAATGACCAAAACTAGCCCTAGATCTAGGGTTTAGGAGGGGTAAACTAGGGATACTATATTTAATCCCCATGTGGTCAAATGACCAAAATATAAAAAAAATACAACAAGTATTAAACAATATTAAATGGGGGGGGGCGCCCCCTTGACTTAAGGGACCTTCAATTTTGAAATTTTCATTTTTTGTCCCCCCTTTGCCCAAGTCCAATCTTGGACTTTGAACCATCCCCACATGGGCCCTAGAACCTAGGTGGACCAATGGGGAAGAGGGTAGGGGACCATGCTGGACCCACTGGCATTTTACATGGAAACCCGAAGACTTTAAAGACCAACCCTTTGGCTTATAATGCTTTACAATTGTAAATCCAATTAGCCAAGGATATAAATACAAACAAAAGGACACAATTGTAAAATAAAAATGTTAGTGCCCAGTGTTGATTCCCATCAGTGGGACTTGATCCTCCACCCCTTCTGGTCGGCCAGAGGGGATGGGCCTCGTGATAGAACTCCTGTTGACTTGCGAAAACACAGCAAATGACTAGAAAACATGACCCAAATTAGCTTTATGAAGTGTAATATCTATGAAAACGAATGGAAAACTAAACACATAAATGGAATGGGGAATACCTGGGGGTTGGGTTTTTAAACCCCTATGGGGCGTGGAAAACAGTGGGAAGGTGGTGAATATGAGGATGACAGTGAAAAACGTGGGAGAAAGTAACAGAAAATGGCAATGCAATGATGAACAAATAATGAAAAATGACTAAATGAAGACACTAAACACAAACGACTCGGACTACTCCCTGAACCGAAGGCTTGACGGACGTGGAAAGCCTTCCTCCCTGGCTGGAATTCGCTCAAGAGAATGGCAGCACTTTGACGTGAATTCCCGATCTCCCCCCCCCCCCCCCCTCGCGAGCTTGGACTAACAGTGCTATTTATAGACCCTTGAATGTCAGCCCCGAATTGAGAGTTTTTCAGCGAGATTTAGGCCTAGATTCTTTAGGATAAATCGTAGATAAAACTCCCAATTTTCACTAGAATCAAACGGCATCGAATTTGGTTAAGAATCCACGGAGAAATTCGAGGACGAAGCAGCTAACTTAACCACGGATGGAAAGAGAAAAAACTTTTAAAGCAGGGACTTCGGCCTCATATGCGGTCGAACGATGGGCCGCCCACACATATAAACGGTCATTTGCTAGACCGCCTACATGGTGTCGGTGAAAATTAATAAATAGATAAATATAACCTTTTATCCCAAGAACAGACCGACTTAACCAGCGTAGGACTCTCAGGAATAAAAGGGCCTATCGATAGACCGCCCAACGAGTCAAACGGCCCATTGCCAGACCGTTAAAACAGTGTTGGTGGTAAATCAATAAAAATATATATTTATCCAGAATCTAACCCATTTAGGACTCTAGCCCATAAACGGTCGTTCGAAGGATCACCCAACTTAAATAAATGGCCTAATGCAAGACCGTTTATTAGGTTGTCGGTGGAAATTAGAAAAATAGCCAATTAATCCAAAGGCAAAACAAACGGTCTTACTATAGACCGCCGGTCCTGCTAAACTGTCTATCGCTAGACCGCTTTTAAGCTGGACAGTGAAAAATAATAAAATGGGATAAATAAGACTACTTACCCCATAGACCAAGTGAAATCAAAGCCCATTAAGCTCAAACTTGAGAAATTTGAGAGCAAGCCCAGCAGGGCGGAAAATACCCAAAAAAATAAGCCCAATGCCATGCCTGAAAATGGCCCAATGAGTAATGGATAACTCGAGGCATTAAAAATAAGGGTAAGAAAAATGACTCAACTCAAAGGTAAAAATGAGTGTCAACAGATACCCCTCCTTAACGTCCTCTTTCTAGGAGAGCGAGTGAAGGTGAATCGAATGTGAAATAGAACATGGAGATGAAGCAGAAATGAAGTGGAGCGGACTGAAAAGCGGGCGTTAAGGTAAACGACACCCGTTTCCTCGCCAACGAGCGATAGGAATCTTCCGGAAAACTCCGAACCTAACACAAGGAATGAACAGACCAAAGCGACACCAGTCTGGAGAAACTAACTAAATAAAAGGAGGGAGAAAACTGAACCTCATCAGGGGACAAAATCCATAACCAATGTGGGAACCAAAATAAGTAGTAAAAAATGAAGAAACCAACTATAACCTCTAGACGGGGACCCTTAGTCAATCAAACCAGGTGGATAGACCAGAGAAAACCTTCGAACTCTGAGTGGAATAGCTCTTCCCTAAACCATGAACGCACAATCATCCATCACAAATGGGGCACTTTCAGACAGACCATGGGTCGTGAATGCCCAAAAGATTCGTATAATGCATGCTGGTTTAAAATAAAAAGAAATCATCAAAGCGAATGCAAAGAAAACCATAAAATAGAAAGTACTCGAGAATAGTATTGCTAGACCGGAATAATCAGGGTCAGGATACTATCTGCAACCACGGCGTGCGAGATAGAACCATCGTCTCCTAATTTTCCCAACCTAACAGCTTATCCGACGATTAAGCATGTGCACCTAGATAATCATCATTTTTGTTGTAGGGGAACATCAGATCCAGGAACACGTGAATGACCAGCCAGTTCTTGAGATAATGTAGCATAGATACCATATAGTAATGCATTAAGGGGCACATGGATCGAAATACTTACCTGACTTGGAAGTGGAAGGCAAAGTGATGCTACAATAAGTCATGATCAAGGTTTTGCAATGATGTATCATGAGATAATATTATTCAAGCCAATAGATTATCAATAAAGCATATAATGTAGCAAGATAAGCTTAAAAGTTCATTCATCATATCAGCCAATACACGGTCCAACCCTAGACCGCTAAAAAAATGAAAATGGATCACAGGGGATCGCACAGGCCAAGAAAATTTGAATTTCAATCGTGCCTGAAACACCATCCACAGTAAGGCAGCTCAAAGTTAAACGGTCCTAACCTGACCGTCCAAGGGTAGGCGATTCGTCACGTAAAATTGTCTTCAAGAGAGACCACCCAATGAGTGAAACGGTCTATCGCTAGACCGTGTATATACTGTCAGTTTCAAAAAAAGGAAACCGACCCCCCATCATCTCCCTCCTCCGTAACCGACGGCGAATGGAAGGGAAACCCCCCCTATGGCCGGCGTTCACTCTCAATCCCCCACTCCCCATTCTCTCTTTCAATTCACATCTCACACTCTCCCCCACTCTCTTCCCATTTTCTATGCGCTTCAAGCACCAAGCCTTGGTGCGACGAATGGCTGGAGAAGACGTTGCACCGCCGCCGTCTAACTCGCCGGAGGAGGCGATGCTGCCACCTCCCGTGGCCGAAGGGGAGGTTCCGCCATAGTCAGCGGCCGAGGTGGAAGCCACGACGATCGTCGCGGTGGGGAGGAGGATGCAGGAGCACCGCCAGAGGTGGCCACAGCAGTAGTGGAGAGGCCGACACGAACCTCCGAGGTAGGCCCCCTTAAAACCTCCCCCATTTCCATTTTAATGCATGCATGTAGCCCTAGGCGGTAGTAAGGGGGCATACGACCCCTTTAGGACCGGTTGGGAGGCCCTTTGGGCCATCGCCGCCGGTGGGCGATGGGGTTGGACGCCACCGGGAACGGCGAGTGAAACACGATTCTATAGGAACCGTCTGACGATCAAACGGTCCACATAGGACCGTTAGGAACACTAAACGGCCCAAATCGGTCTGTCCAACAGTCTATACGGTCCACGGGGGACCGTTCAAAGGGAGTTGAACAGACGGGGTATTAGGGAGTGAACGCGGTCTGAGGAAGACTATGGAGATGTTAGGCGGTCCGCCTAGGACCGTTCAGAAGCTGAACCGTTGAGAATAAAATAGTCTCCATCAGACCGTCCAGTAAGCAAACGGTCAAAGGATTGACCGTGTAGACTCAGATCAACAGGGGGCTTGAAGGGGAGATCAAACGGTCTGCTGGGAACCGTTAGTCGCCCAAACGGTAAGAGAGCTGCCGTTATTGGGATGGACACATGAGATATTAAATGGTCCTCACTCAGCCGTTTACTGATGAAAATGGTCAATGGTTGACCGTGCAGGCTCAGATCAGAGGGAGGGCCCTTTTAGGAGTGAAGACGGCCAGAAACCAACTGTTATTGGGATACAAACGGCCCAGTAGGGACCGTTAACCTGACAGATTGCATTTTTTTCTTTTTCTTTTTCTTTGATGCATGATTTATTATGACATGTCTAACTAATGCAAATTGTTTAAATGCATGTAAGGAAAATGGAGGACCTGGATCTCATGGCTGTCCGTGCAGTGTACCTCGCACTGTTGGACTTCCAGCGAGAGCGCCTAGCGGCCATGGGATTTGGCGAGTTCCTGGGTGTGGAGGTGACTCGGCTCGACACCGCCCTCCACTATGCCCTACACGACCAGTGGGACCCGGTAAGCCGCACATTCCTCTTCCCCTGGGGCCACATGGTCCCGACGTTGGAGGACGTCACGTGCATCACCAGCCTGCGCGTGCACGGGTTGCCAGTCAGTGGGAGGACGCTGGTGGACTATCGGGAGTTGGCCTAGAGACTGCTGGGCCTGGAGTTGTTGTGGCCGAAGTGTCAGTCGACGACGCTGCCGAGAGTGAGGCTGCAGGAGAGCCTTGGTCTGAGGGGAGCCAGGATCGCCTCTGGAGAGCTACTGGAGCAGCATCTCAAGAGACTGACAGAGCGAGTGTGGAGGCAGGTAGCGGCCGCGCAGGGACCAGAGGCAGACGTGGTCCTGAGGCGGTTCCTGTTCTTGTTCTTTCGGAGGATCCTCTTCGCCACTCGGGAAGATGTGGTGAGCTACCGGCTACTTCCTCTGCTGGAGGACGTTGACCGAGTCGAGGAGTACACTTGGGGGGCAGCAGTCCTCACCTTCCTATTCGACACCTTGAGCTCCACCAGTGGGCGCACGATGCTCGGCGGCTTCTCCCCACTACACCAGGTATAACTCGATTCCCAAAATGATTATGCAATTGCTATATGATTATATGTTGTACACTGACATTTTGGTGATGCAATGTAGGTGTGGGCCTATGTGGACCTCCCCGAGCTGGGGAGAGGAGTGGAGACGTACCCGGATCGGCTACCCATCGCGAGAAGAGTGGTGGGATCCCTACGTCACCAGGTCTGGGCAATCCAGGATGACCTTGAAATGCTACCCTACACTTCGGTAAGATCTTTAACTTAGGCTTTGTGTAAATGCAACTATATGCTTATATGCTGATGCAATTTGCCTATTTGGCAGGTCCGGTGGACGCCCTACCAGGGAGAGGGGCACGAGGGCCAGCCGTGGGTGGTGGTGGCCCTAGCGTATGCTGGGCGAGACATCTGGCTCCACTGCATGAATGTGGTGTAGCCACTCCACTACCGGCTAGTCATAAGGACCATTGGCGTCCACCAGGCGGAGGTCGAGTTCCCGGCGCATGAGAAGTCAGGGGAGCGCATCGGATGCCACGCCCATGGGCTGGCGATGGAGATAGATTAGGTTACTCGAGTAATGGAGTAGATCTGAGATTGGACAGGGCTTGGTGGAGCGGTGCGCGCCCGACCCGAGAGCGACGAGGCCTACTTGACGGCCTACTCCAAATGCTACGGAGACCAGGTCTTCCATGGCACTCGACGACCGGTACGGATCTAAACTCATGATTTCTAATATGCTTTATGATTACAATTCATTGACACTTGACTTCTTACATGCAGCTCGACCCCCAGGGATGGATCGCTGATCTCCAGGGGTTACTTCATTCTACCGTCTAGTATTGAGATGACCTCCGACTTTCTTTGGACCTCCTGGTAAGTTTTACTCAGCCTCATACTTAAAATGTTTATGCCATGCTTATGAATTTAACCATGATTTTTGTAGCGGGGTGAGGGAGCCCAACGTCAGGGAGTTGACGCTCCATCCTCATCTTCCCAGCCACCCGCAGATCGGGCAGAGCGAGATGCTGAGAGTGCCCAGGCAGTGGCACGGGCCGAGGAGGCCGACGCCGCACTCACCGAGAGGGTAAGTAAACGGTTGTACTTTCACTTTTGTTGATTATGACTATGAATGCAATTAGCTGATTATGATGTGTGTGTACAGACGACCGAGCTGGGAGCGGCACTGAGTGAGGCCACCCGGTAGAGGGAGGAGGTTGAGCATTCCCGTGCTAAGGCAGAGACACTCCGCCCAGAGGTAGTTGAGGCTGCACGCCTCTGTACAGAGATGGAGCGATCGCGCGTCGGGACGGCGGAGACGGAGCATCTTCGAGCCCGGGCGGCGGAGGCGGACCTGCATCGAGTTGAGGTAGGGCGCGCCCACATAGAGGCGGCCGAGCTGCGGGGAGAGGTGCGGGCGCTGAGAGAGTCCGTCCGACTTCTGAGCGGGAGGCCAGGTGGCTGTTGCAGTCATAGCATCGCACCTAGCTACTTCACTGGCTCCTCCAGTCATCGGAGGAATGAGGATGAGGAGCGAGGCCGATGTTGTCATGTAGAGAAGAGCACCTCCATGGCGCCACCGGCAAAGTGCCATGAGGGCTCAGGGGAGAGCGACCGCCCAGGGGAGGGTCAGGCCTGATGCACTTTATGCAACTTATGTACATATGGGTCTTATGATATGTTATGATATGATATGTTTTGTTTTGGGATTTACGAATGAATGTGAATGAATGCATGTATGCTTGATGCTAACTGACTACCAATGAATCCTACATTGACATGAGAGAGTGAGAGGGAGAGAGAGATGAAAAGGGACTTGAGTGGAATGATGCAAAAAAGACAAAACTAATGCCACAGAGATTCAAACAGTCATCCAAACGGCCATTCCGATGGCCAGACGGTCCCATGGCAGCCCGATCAGGGCTGTTCGGCCGAGATCCCAAAGAAGTTTATAAATGGTCCCCATTGGACCCCAGAGGGTAGAAACACAGTTCTGCATGGACCGTTGGATATGAAACACGGCTTCCCCAGGACCGTTTAGTCTGCCAGGGAGGCGAAGTGTGTAGAAGGTGCATAAACGGTCCATTGTAGACCATGATTAAACTCTAGCGGTCTCTCGATAGAACGCGTACGAGGAAACCCTGGTAGCTCTGATCGGGACTCTCTTGGAGAGTCCCAACCCGAGGGTAAAGAGTCCCAAACTGTGTCAAGGCATATCCTGACCCAACTTGGAGCTATCCTACCTCAATCCTAGTGGTATTAGGCCACGAATTGGGTCCTATAAGTAGGAGGGCACTCTAAACTCGTTTCTCACACCACACCCCTCTTGTACGCCTTGAAAACCTTGCTAAACCTCCTCAAATCATCATGAAGAGGGCTATTGAAGGAAGCTCTATGGATGGGGCTGCTTACCACGGGTCAAAGCCGGCCAAAAAAGAGTACGGGGTGCTACAAAGGTTGACCGCCATCCCCAGGTATCTTAGCTCCAGTCCCTTGAGAGAGGTAAGTCAGTGTAACTTCTTTCATCTTATTCAATTTCCTTCAAAAAAAATGCTTATTATTCTGTCTCTTTTCCTATCTTTGTTTTCCTTCTCCTTTCTCATCACTTCAGCTCCTTCCCAGCCCTAGGCGTTATTCCACCCTAAAGTGGATGTCTCCCATGATCCGTGAGCTCCCCATAGTAGTAATAGCCATCTTAAGGGTCTGGCTCTTGCACCCTCTTTTAATCCTGGCCAAAAACTACCCCAAGCTTTCATTGGATTGGCACAGCATCACAGCTATAGTAGAAGTATGGCATCCCCATACGCATACCTTCATCTTCCCCTCTTTTGAGGCCACGATTTTATTAGAGGAGGTAGAGGCTTATCTTTCCCTTCCAAGATCTAAAGTGGGTGAGGAGGACTTGGTTTGCCACACTGTTTCCCCTATAGATCCTACCCTCATTCTAGGGGAGTTTCTACCTAGCACTAAGGACATTCGCACCATAATTATCCAACACCACATTCATCTGATATCCTTGAGCCAGTGGGTCATAGCTCATTGTAAGAACAAGTGTGGGTGGGATGAAGCCATAGTCAAAGTTATCTCCATCTGCTTGTGTGGTGCCATACTCTTCCCCTCTGCCGACCATGTTCTGGACATCCCCAACCTTAGTACCATTAGTGGATTGTGGCGGGGTCTTTCCATTTCCCAGGCCGTTCTTTCTTACTTGTACGAGGGCCTTAGCTCAACAGTCTTAGGGGGCCCACTCTTTGGCTCCATGATCCTTCTTGAGTGCTGGATGGGGGTCAGGCTGAAGTTCATACCTAGGGAGGATATCACTTCCATCAACCGTATCTTTGAGAACCATCCATTGTTATTTATTGGCGGCGCCTTCAGGTTTTCTCAACAGGTGGAGTGTCGCACCGCGGACAAGAAGACTAGGGATGAATGGCACCTCTACATCGACACTCTGCCGCTGGACCGGTTCATGATGCACCCATCCTTCCACCATGGCACCACCCTCAGGCTTCCTAGGAGGCTTGGACTTGACTTGAGGCTCATGGGAGAGACCACCCTGGTGATGTATAGCCCCCACAGGTGTTTTCTACAGGTTGGACTCCCCCGTACTACAGTTCCAGCGCTACCCCACCTTCCTACACTCCAAGCTAGGAGACTCGGGACAGAGGAGGATGAGCAGGCGGTCAGGAGCGCGCTGATCATGAGGGAGGTCAGCCAGGTGCGTACCCTACCAGCGGAGGTGACAGAGCTTCAGGAGGAGTACCAGGCCTATGTGAGAGAGTTGCGTGAGATTCGACCTCGTAGGGATGCCCGACTGAGGATTGAGTGATTTTTCTTTCATGATGTGTAGAGACCCACATATTGATCTTGATTTGTTTAATCTTGAACAAAGGTATGGAATACTTTGATTGAATGAGATTGGCCTTATCTTTTGTGCATTTATGTTGATTAAGGTTGTTCTCTGGGCAGGAAGCAGTCTAAAAGAGACCACTGGATCAGTTAGACGGTCATCATGTGGCCGCCGACTTAATAAAAATGGTCTTAGCTAGACCGCTCAACAGGCGGATGTCAGGGGTTCAGAATGAGGGCCTAAGCGGTCTATCGAGGGACCGTTTAAGCACATAGAATGGTTTGTGAGAGATCGCTTCAAGAGCAAGCGGTCATGTGCAGACCGTAGCACCCTGGGTGCAAAGACGAGCCAGTGGGCTCGTGAGATAGGATTCTAGGAATGAAAGCGGCCTTCTGAAGACCGTCTAGAAGAATGAAACGGTCACATTGTGACCACTTGAGCTGGTTGGAACGGTCGTCGAGGGACTATTTACCTGCAGATGCCATAAACCTGTCCCTGCACACATACTTAAACACAACACAGGTTAGATCTATTTTTGGCTTAACTCCTTGCTTGTAGCAAGTTAGGGAATGACCAATCCTTGATTTTCGGTCAAGGGGGTAAGTGTCACGCCCCGAGCCCTTATGACAGCGGAAGACTCGCTCGAGAAACGGGAACAGCTGGCATGGTAAGCCTCTTGCAAGCAAGAATGATCAGAGCGCAAGACAATCACACACATAAATGCAATTTCACACTATTTTAATCAAACTCCAACTTATTTCATTGATAATCAATATCCAAATACAATAACTTTCAACTTCTTCCAATCTATCAGACTTAAGTAATAGGAAAATTACAGAGACTCGATCTAAACAAAATATACTTTCCTAAGTCTTCACTCTCATCTTGAGAACACTTTCATTCGCTCTCGGACCCGCTACTTGTATAACCCGAATCCGAATTCGAATCACTTTCATTTCCTGAAAAAAATGGAAATAGGTAATGAGCACACTTGCCCAGTAGGTATCTTCGCATCAACATGAAGGCATCATTAAAGTAATTAACATTTTAGCTCTAAAGAAATAAGGTAAAATCATGCAAAAGTGATCAATCACGAATTAAACTAAAGTAACAAGATGATCATGTAAGATAGAATGAGAGCAAGACTGAACTAGCAAGAATGTAACAAGAACATGTTATTGGCCTTTTATGAAAAAGAGTGCATCGAGAATGTACTAGCAATGCCACATAATCATCACTCCAGTATCTTTTGCTTATGAGCAAGTACTTAATGAATTTCTGTGGAATATCAAGCAAGAAAGTCATGTACAAGTATCAATCATGCTGTATCGTATTGTGGATTTTCACTTATTTATAAAGAAAGTACTCCCAATGTAATGCGACGCTAGTAGCATCATATCCCATGGTTTATAATAGTATATTTCCGACAATCAGCCAAGGGGACTAGCATAGAGCCCTTGAACACAATCAGTGCTCGATCGCATCTTCAAGTATAAATGAAGCTACTTCCACGCATGTAACAATAAAGTATGGCCAAGAATGTATAATTCAATAAGTTCATGATAACACTATTCATCGAATGAAGGCTTCAATTTAATAGTGCGAGAGTCAAGAATGACTTAAACAAGGTTATGCTTATGGAAATAAATCGGTAGTATAACGGTACATTTCTTTAACTTCCATTCATTATATTAGGTTTCTTGATCAATATGATAAGTTCTAGATCATCAAGAGTCCATCTAGAAACCTTGGAATATCAACCCTTGGTCAAACCCCGGGTTAAAATACTCAAACAGTGTGACGGTCGTGTACTGGGCCGTTACATGATGTGACGCTCCAGTATTGGGCCGTTACATTAGTCTGAATTCAGAAACAAAAAAATAGACTCAGTGAAATGTGACGGTCGTATATTGGGCCGTTACATGTTCCTGATGGTCCAATATAGATCCGTTACACTACTGATAACCAGAAACCTCGATAGTGTAACCTAATCAATGGGCTTTAATGGTACAACCAACTCGGCGTCTTAGTGGGAATCCCAGGCTCGTGGAGAATTACGAAGACCTTGAAACAAGATTTCCTAGTCCATTGGATGGAATATCCAATAGAGAGGTCCTCATGTCCAAGAATAATGTTCCTATAGTGCAAAGTGTGAACTAATGGACAACATATCAGAATATGTGCCATGAACTTAAAGAGATGACTCTATAGATAGAGAGAGAATGTGTAATCAATGTGAAACCAAGATAAAACTCCGTCAATACGTCTTTGGAAAATCATTATTCAGATACAAAACTATAGAATTTTGGCACATGCAATTAACATAACTTAAAGTAACTTAAGATACCTAAATCATGCAATTTCTATCATGAATCAGTAAAAAATATAAAAGACATGAAATCAGGTCAAGACTTAGATAACTAAGCTTATTTATAAGTTAAATTAACTAGTTTCCCATTCTGCCTATAGTTATCCTGACGGTCTAGAATGGGTGTGTCACAGTGACTGTGACGGTTTATCGTGAGGCCGTTACAGTAATGTAACGCCCCATTGATGGTGCGTCAGAGACAACATAAAACTTCAAACACCAAAGAAGGTGTGACGGCTTATCGTAAGGCCGTTATATAATTGTAACGGTCTTAGCTTGATGCGTCAGATCGTCTGCTGGCAGTAAAATAAAGAAAATGTTTATGAAAACATACCATGCCTAGAAATCAAAATACTACAATTATTATAGACATGATAAACGAAGTATGGGCCAACTACATGCATGGGTTTTAGTGAATAGACAAGATACTATCTTTGATCTTTGATTAGGGCTAAGGATATGTATGTATGCATGAACCCACTAAAACATGGAATTCATGATTCATGATGCATGAAATCAATCAAAACCAGAGGGCTTTTATCCCTAACAAGACATTTTTGTCAATCATGAGATGACCTACCTCTTAACTAGGCTTTAAGCTTCTAATTTGAGTCTGAAAATCGAGCCCTAGCTCCCATTTTCCAGCGATTTTCCAGCAACTTCATGCCGCTCTATCTCTCCAACCTCTTGTCCTAAAGATGTGAAATTTTGAGGGTAAGA
This sequence comes from Amorphophallus konjac, assembly GCA_022559845.1. Taxonomy (NCBI): domain Eukaryota; kingdom Viridiplantae; phylum Streptophyta; class Magnoliopsida; order Alismatales; family Araceae; genus Amorphophallus; species Amorphophallus konjac. The sequence continues at coordinate 260,314,622 of CM040124.1, read as the reverse complement.
AGATGAAACTAAGATGTTCAAATAGTTCTAAAGGATTGAATTCTAATTACCTCGTTTAGATGTCCTAATCTTCTGATCTTTAGAGGACTTTCGTTCAGATTCCTGGGTAATTATGGTCGAACCAGCAACTTTGGAAGCTTCAATCTCCTTGGTTGCTTGATCTCCTAACATGAAATTTAGAGAGATATTAGTCTATAGTATGCTAAACAAAATCTTCTAAGGAACTTACCCGAAATTATTACTCCTTACCTTGATTCTTCATGAGCCAAAAGTAAGGGTCGCTCAGTTCAGAACTAGGTCCTATTTATAGGGTTTTGACTAGGGTTTGAAGATTAGATCGATTCTAGAGTCCTTAATTTGCCAGAACCTAATCCCTAAGAGTACTTAGTAATGTTATAAACCCTCCCAAATTGATCTCTTACAGATAGGATCCCAAAGTTTCAATCTTTTTGCTCGTTCTTTTATTCACGGAACTATCAGGGTGTAACGCATCAGTCTAGGTACGTTACGTGCATGTGACAGTCGTACGATAGACCGTTACATCCCACGTGCACATACTTCAACATAACTCAAACTCATTTGTTAATTTTCTATTTTATTATCTATAAAAATAGTATTTATCCGTAAATAGGCTAAATAACCTTCTAGAATATGGGCCAAACTTAATGGGCTTGGTCCTTAGACCCTTTGGATCTTATTTAAATAGGCTAGGTTAATTATTTGACACAATTGGGCCTTATAATGACTTATTAATCCAATAATCTATTTATAAATCTATTTAGTCCTTAAAAATTCCTAATAAATTCGAGAAAATTATATAAATAATCTAAAAATTATTACATAAATTCTGGGGCACTACAGTAAGCCTTCTTAAATAGGCAAAATGAATAACATATGAAAATGCAATGCATGCCATGAAATACATGGTACTATGTGATGATCTTTGAAAATATTTTTGTAGTTTTTGGAAAATATCTGATTTTTTAGATTTTTGAAATATCTAATTTTTTTGGAATTTTGAAATATTTGATTTTTTTTTGAATTTTGAAATATCTAATTTTTTTGGAATATTGAAATATCTGACTTTTTTAGAATTTTAAAATATCTATTTTTTATATATTTGAAATATCTGATTTTTTTTGGAATTTTGAAATATCTGATTTTTTTAGAATTTTGAATTTGAACCAGTTCAAACCCGGTGACGAGAGACCCATATATCTCATTAGGGGCTTCCCCAGTACAACGTGCATTGTGGGTGACCATCCATGGCCAGGGTCCATTTTTACTTAACCCTCTGCTAAGGCCATACCTGGGGTATGATCCAGTCCTTGGAAATCAAAAAAGGAATTTGAAAGGAAAGTTGGGGATAGGTATAGAGGCTCTTAGGGCGTGAGTTCTTTTCATGACAACCCCTTTTCAAGAGATTCGGTATGTTGCGCCGGGGCTTTATGTCCGTCCTCGAACTTTCATCCGCTCTAGGCACGCATACAACCGGGCTCATGACGTTCCGCGGGAAAATTATACTGCCACTCTTGCCATGCCTAGTTTCATTTTTCAGAGTAGTTACACTTTTGAGCTTCGAGCTTTTGGCTGAGCTTTTAGCTTTTGCCTTGATTTTTACCCCTTTTCTTTTCTTTTTCTGTTCTTTTATGATTACTTCATGCGGAATCAGGTCATAATAGACTACCCCTATTTGAGACCTCTTTTGAATCGGGGTGTCTAGATCAGTCCTCGCCCCCTTATTCACCACTTGCCCCCATATTCAGTCGAAGAGGGGAAAAAACAAGGACTGTTACTTTCCCCCAAGTGTGCCCAAAGGAGAAACAGTGTTGCGCAAAAAGAGAAAAGCTCAACCTCGGATATCGTGTAGTGTGTGAGTGTTGTGCTAGGAATCTCCCTTCATGATCAAAGAGAGGAACACCCCGCCACCGGGCCGTTGCTAGCTCGACTCTAAGGATAAAAGCGTTTGAGGTACAACATGTTCCATGCATGAGATAATTTTTCGCCCTCCGCGTTGATTAAACGGTATGCGTTCCCAGGATAAACTTCTTTGATTACAAATAGACCCTCCCAGTTGGGTTGCAGCTTAGACCTAGGACCTCCTGATCGAATAAATTTACGCTTCAAAACCATATTTCCCAGTTGAAATTTTCTTTCAATGACCTTCTTTTGAAAATGACGCAAGACATGCTTTTGGTAAACGGAGACATGATTGGCCGCATTAAGCCTCTTCTCGTCCAAGAGTTCCAACTGGACTAACAACGCCTCTCTACGTTCATCGAGATTAAGTTCTTTGTCAAGCTGCATTCTTATGGAAGGGATCAAAATCTCATACGGGAGTACCGCCTCCATCCCATAAGTGAGGGCAAAAGGAGTTTTTCCCGTGGGAGTACGGAGGGAGGTGCGATATGCCCATAGAGCTTCTATCAGTTTATCGGCCCAGTCAGCGAATTTATGCGACTCGCATGTTTTCTTGATGATTTTAAGAAGAGTCTTATTGGTGGCGTTGGCTTGGCCGTTGCCTTGGGGATAATATGGTGATGAAAGATGCAATGAAATATTAAATTTCTTACAGAGGTCCTGAAGTCTTGTGACACGAATTGTGGTCCATTATCGGTGACGATATCGCATGGCACTCCAAATCGCAAAATGATGTTCTTCAAGATGAAGTGGCAAACTGTGGTAGCCTTGATTTCCACGTATGCTTCGACTTCGGCCCACATGGTGAAATACTCCGTAGCAGTGAGGATGAATGATTTATGTTTGGTTTGGGAGTTTGGATCACCTAGTGGACCTACAATATCAAAAGCCCACATGGAGAATGGCCAAGGAGCAGAAAGTGGATGGAGAGATGAAGCAGGAGCGTGAATCTTGTCGGTGTGGAGTTGGCATTGAAGACACCTACGGACATAGGTGGAACAATCCTCCTCTAAGGTTGGCCAGTAATAGCCCTGCCTAAGAATCTTCTTCGCTAAGGCCTGACCATTAACATGCCCTCCACACTCACTCGAGTGAGCTGCTTCAACGACCTTCCAGGCCTCATCATCGTCCAGACATCTCATAAGAACTCCATTAAGAGCACGCATATACAATTCTCCTGCAATGATTGTGTATCTGGAGGCGACTCTTCTAATGGCCTTGCGCTGCTCGGCGTTAGCTGATTCTGGGAATGACCCATCCCTGCAATATTGCTCGATCTCATGATACCAAGGAAATTCCTCCTCTTCTAGGATCTCCTCGAGCTCAGTTAAAGACGCCTCCTTCAAATCTTCCTTCTCAACCTTCTTCTCTACAGATTTCCTAAGGTTATCAAATCACGGATCCTGAAGGGAAGGAGCATCTAATCGCTGGACCACAATGGTCTCAGTGGAGTGACTAAGAGGGAAGGAGAGGGAAGAAGCAAGCGATGCAAGTGCATCGGCGAGAATATTCTACGATCGAGGAGTGTGAATGTAAATCAACTTATAGAATTGCTTAGCCAAGAGCGTGACCAGATCTTGCTAAAGTTTGAGTTTAGGGTAATGGGTGTGATAGGTAGAGAGAACCTGGCACATCCCCAGCTGAGAATCTCCTATAATTTTCAAGTATCGCGCGCCATGAACATAGGAGTGCTTCAATCCATCAAGAAGAGCCTCATACTCGGCAATGTTATTGGTAGTAGAAAAAGAGAGTTGATATGCAATGGGAATATTCACTCCCTCTGGAGTGAGGAGGACGACGCCGATCCCTCGGCCCCGAGAATTGAGTGCACCACCGAAGTGCAGTGACCAGAAAGGGTGATAGTGAGCACAGCCAGGTGTTCATCGGGGAACTCATCTTGGATAGAATCTTTACAAGGGATAGGTAAGTAAGCAAGATGTTCAGCGATAGCATATACTTGATTGCTTTCTGAATGACGAAGGTAATACCGAATTGAGAGAGAAAGCTCTGCCAGAGAGCCAACCTACTAGAAAGGATGGGTTTCTCTAAAAGATAGCGGATTGGGTCCATCCTAGAGATCAGCTTAACCTTATGGGCAAGAAAATAGTGTTTCAATTTCTGGGCTACCCAAACTAAGGCCACGCAGGTCTTCTCCATGGTGGTATACTAAGTTTCTGCAGGATTGAACAACCTAGAGAGGTAATAGGCTGCCCTTTCGTTCTCTTCGTCGTCCACTTGTGCCAGGACAGCTCATAGGGAGTCCTCAATAATAGAAATGTATAAAATCAGGGGTTTATTAGGAACATGGGGTTGTAAAACTGGGAGATTAGATAAATAAACCTTCAAATCCTCATAGGCCTTTTGACATTATTCGTTCCATTCAAATTTGGCTCCTGCCTTCAGCAGCTCGTAGAATGGACAACATCTTTGCGAATGTTAAGATATAAACCTTCGAATGAACTGCAAACGCCTAATCAATCCTCGAAGCTCAGTAATGTTCTTAGGCGGTGGCATATCCATAACGGCCTTTGCTTTGTTCGGATCAATTTGAATCCCCCGCTTACTAACTATGATACCTAGTAACTTCCCTGATGATACTCCAAACACACATTTCTTCGAATTCATTTTCAATTTATACTCCCTAGCTCTTTGCAACACCTTCGCCAAGATAGCAGGGTGCTCTTCCTTCGACCTTGATTTCACCAGGATGGCATCCACATATGCTTCCATATAAACATGCATCATATCGTGGAGGATTGCCATCATCGCCCGTTGATATGTGGCACCCGTATTCTTCAGTCCAAACGGCATGACCACGTAGCAGTAGGTGCCCTAGGGCGTGTTGAACGATGTCTTTTCTTGATCTTCTGGAGCTAAACTGTAGTACCCCAGAATTTATATATATAATTTTTGAATTATAAAATAGTTTTCTGGAAATTATAAAGGCCTAAATAAATTAAGGAAGGATTATTGGATTAATAAGTCATTATAAGGCTCAATTAGGTTAATTAGTTAACCTAGCCTATCTAATTATTATCCAAAAGGTTAATGGACTAAGCCCATTAAGTTTGGCCCATATTCTAGAAGGGTAATTGGCTTATTCACGTATTTTAAGGATAAATACGAATTATATAAGATAATTATATAGATAAACGAATAAAAGAGTTTTATCAAATTGAAACTCTATATACGTTACATGTAACGGTCTATCGGGCGACCGCCACTGCCCTGTAACGCACCTAGACACGGCCGTTACATCCTGCAGATTCCGTAAGGTGAGGAGATTACAAAAAGATTGGAACTTTGAAATTCCATCTACAAGAGATCGACTTGGGGAAGCTTATAACATTGCTATGGACTCTTAGGGATTAGGTTCTAGCAAATTAAGGACTCTAGAATCGATCTAATTTTCAAACCCTAGTCAAAACCCTATACAAAGGACCTAGTTCTGAACTGAGCGACCCTTACTTTTGGCTCGTGATGAATCAAGGTAAGGAGTCATAAATTTGGGTAAGTTCTTTAGAAGCTTTTGTTTAGTATACTTTATACTAATGGTTCTCCAAATTTTATGCTAGGAGATCAAGCAACCAAGGAGATAGAAGCTTCCAAAGTTGCTGATTCAACCTTAGCAACCCAGGAATCTGAACGCAAGTCCCCTGAAGATCCATATATTAGGACAACTAAACGAGGTAATTAGAGTATGATCCTTTAGAACTTTTTGTTCCCAATAGTTTCATCTTCTTTCCCTCAAAATTTCACATCCTTAGGTCAAGAGGCTGAGGAAATAGAGCAGATTGAAGTTGCTGATTTATCACAAGAAGTACAAGGGACTAAGGGTAGCACCTAGCATCAAATTCGAAGTTTGAAGGTCTTAAAAGAGGTAGCTTATCTCATGATAGGTAAAAAAAACTTGTTAGGAATAAAAGCCCTCTGATTGTGCTTTATTTCATGCATTATAGACTAAGAATTTCATGATTTTATAGTTCTATACATTCATGCATTTCTTAGACCTAAATGGAAATTTAAAAGATATTATTCTGTCTATTCACTAAACTTATGCATATAGTTGGCCTATACTTCGTTTTCATGACTAGGACAGTGGTAGTATGTTGATTTCCAGGCATGTTATGTTTTCATAAACCTTTACTTAGTTTACTGCCGCGGATTCTCTGACTCACCAACATAAGACCGTCACATGAATGTAACGGCCTTACGATAGACCGTCACATCCTATTATGCTTTTATTTGTTCTATTGTCTTTGACGCACCCTAGCAGGAGCGTTACACCACTGTAACGGCCCCTCGATAAACCGTCATACGCTGTAACGTACCTATCCTAGACCGTCAGACACCTGTGTTCTGTCAGCCCAAGGCAGAATAATAACCAGTTAAGTTTACTTATAAATAAGCTTAGATAGCTAAGTTTGGACCTATTATAATGACTTTGAGTTTAGTTTCTGATTCATAATCAAATTGCATGATTAATATGTCTTAGGTTATTTTAAGTTATGCCAATTTCATTGGCTAAAACTCTATAGTTTTGTATTCTAAATCATGATTTTCCAAAGCTGTATGGACGGAGTTTTATCTTGGTTTCATAATGTTACACATTCTTTCCTATCTATAGAGTCATTTCTTTAAGTATATGGCACATATTCCGGTATGTTGTCCATTAGTTCACTTTGCACTATAGGAGCACTATTCTTGGACATGAGGACCTCTCTATTGGATATTCCTTCCAATGGACTAGGAAATCTTGTTTCAAGGCCTTCGTAATTCTCCGCGAGCCTGGGATTCCCACTAGGACGTCGAGTTGGTTGTACCATTAAAGCCCATTGATTAGATTACACTATTGATATTTTTGGTTATCAGTAATGTAACGGCTCTATGTTGGACCGTCAGGCACAAGTAACGGCCCAATATACGACCGTCACATTCCACTGAGTCCGATTTCTTGGTTCTAGATTCAGCCTAATGTAACGGCCCAATACTGGAGCGTCACATCATGTAACAGTCCAGTACACGACCGTCACACCGCTAGAGTATTTTAACCCAAGGTGGACCAAGGGTTGATATTCCAAGGTTTCTAGATGGACTATTAATGATCTAGAACTTATCATATTGATCAAGAAACCTAATATAATGAATGGAAGATAAAGAACGTATCGTTATGCTGCCGATTTATTTCTATAAGCATAACCTTGCTTAAGTCATTCTTGATTTCTCATGATTCTTATTGAAGCATTCATTCATTGAATTATTGTTATCATGAGCTTCTTTGAACTCATTATATTCTTGGCCATACTTTATTGGTACATACGTGGAAAAAGCTTGATTTATACTTGAAGATGCGATCGAGCACTGATTGTGTTAAAGGGCTCTATGCTAGTCCCCTCGACTGATTGTCGGAAACATACTATTTTATAAACCATGGGATATGATGCTACTGGCGTAGCATTGCACTGGGAGTACTTTCTCTATAAATAAGTGAAAATCCACGGCACGACATACATTCTTGTACATGACTTTCTTAGTTGATATTCCACAGAAATTCACGAAGTACTTGCTCATAAGTAAAAGATACTGGAGTGATGATTATGTGGCTTGCTAGTACTTTGTCGATACATTCTTGTTCATGAAAGGCCAATATCATGTTCTTGTTACATTCTTACTAGTTCGTATTTGTTCTCATTCTAACTTACTTGATCATCTTGTTACTTTGGTTTAATCACATGATTGATCGCATTCTCATTATTTTTACTTTATTCTTTAGAGCTAAGTTGTTAATTACTTTAATAGTGCCTTCATGTTGATACGAAGATACCTACTGGACAAGTGTGCTCATTACCTATTTCTAATCTTTTCAGGAGATGGAAGTGATTCAAATTCGGATTCGAGTTATACAAGTAGCGGGTCCAAGAGCGAATGAAAGTATTGTCAAGATGAGAGTGAAGTCTTAGGAAAGTCTATATTGTTTAGATTGAGTCTATGTAATTTTCCTAGAGGCTTTTGACTCATTCTTGATTTCTTCTAATTCAGAACATGTGAGTTTGAGTTTATTATTCTCAGATTCAAGACATGCAATTTTATCAGTTAGAGTTGTATCATTTTGCATGGAGTTAATATTTCTTCTTAGATGCCTGTTTTCCCTTCTAATGTCATCTGCTTTATCAGCTATTTCATGATAGGCATCTACCCAATCAGTAATAGTAAAATTATCGAATCGAGAAGTTACCTCATCTGAATCCTCCTCTCTGTCTTCAGAGCTTGTTGCCATAAGGCAAATGGGCTTTTCAGATTCGGCTTCACTGTCAGAGGTATTGCTCAAGGAGCCTTCATCTTCATCACTCCAGGTAGTCACCATAGCTTTCCCTTTCGTGTTCCTCTTCTTTGACTTGTCCTTGTATTTCTGATTCTCTGAACAGTCAGCTTTCAGATGGCCTGTCTTCCTGCATTGATAACAAGTATTAGTTTCAAATTTCTTTGCAGGGTTATGTTTATACCTTTTATCCCTTCGGCCGCCACTATACTTCTTTTGGCTGAATCATCCTCCTTCTTTCCTAAGGAGCCACCTGAACTCTCTGGTCATCATTACCATCTCAGTACGAGTTATATCTTGTTCATTCAGGGTCTCCTCGGATGATGATCCACTATAGTTGGATCTGCTGGACTTGCGGGATTTGCTGGCACCAGCTTTCAGAGCGATTAGCTTCTTCTTCTTTTCAGCTTCCTCTATCTTTGGCAAATTAATCTCATATGTGTTGACACCCATTTTATACCCAATAAGTCGGGTCATCTCCTTATTTTCATTCTATATGATGCTCCGAGTTGTTCACTCTTCATTGAGTCTCTTGATCAATTGAGGCTTGTTTCTTAGGTCTTAATTCCTGGATTAAGAATTGGCTTCTGGTGGCGTTTCGTTGGCAACAGCTTAGCAACCCTTTATTGTTATTTTTGAAACTCAATGGTAATAACGGCCCGAACCAGGCGCGTTGTTTCATTATAACGCATGGGGCTTGGACCGTTACTCTTTGAAGAGACCTAAGGCTTAAGGCCTCGTTGAAAAGCTTATCCTTTTGATTCCACATTGGTAATAACGGTCTGTCGAGCAGCCGTTGTTTCATTCTGACGCCCTATGCCTTGGCCGTTGCTTCCTTGAAGAGTCCAACTTGTTGGGTCTTCTTCCCGTTGATCTTATCTTTTAGGGATAAGGTTGATAGTAACGGACGGTTCTTGATGCGTTACTTCCAAGTGGCGGTCTGTCGTGCAGCCGTTACTTCCTCCAGAGAGTCCTGGCAGTTCAGGCCTTTTTTCTGCTACTCCGGGGTCGAGATAAGGGTTTGGATTGATGATATCTCTTTCAAATCTGATCCTCAGGACCTTCCGTTCGATTCTATGGACTCTTGGTGATATTATCTTCGAGGATTTGCTAAGAGTTATCTCTTTATCTTGCTGAATTATCCTCTGCTCGACCTGAGAGTTTGAGGGTCTATAAATAGAGCCCTTGACTTCATAGCTCGGGGGAGGAAGATTTGGAGTTCACGACGAAGTGCTGCCAAACTCAGGAGCCATCTTCATCCAAGAGGAACTGCTTCCCACGTCCATCCATCTCATAATCAAGGGAGTACTTTGGTTTTGGTCTTTCAAGTTCATCATTGCATGCTTGAGTTCTTCCCTGGTTTTTCCTCAATCAAAGCATTATCCCTCCTCTTTCTCCACATTTTTCACTGTCCTCTAAGCATATAAACATCTTCCCAAACTTTTAAAACACCCAGAGGGGTTAAAAAACCAAAAAACTCCCCGGTAATCCCCTCTCCTTTTGATGATGTTAAGTCCTTTGAGAATTGATGCTATGCTTGTGAAAAGGACTAATTGAGGTTGTTGTGTTTGGTCTTTCTACATCTTTGGCAGGTTTACAGGTTCATTGACACGAGGCCCAGGTCTTCTAGCCGGTTGGAAGAGTTGGAGTTAAAAGAATTCAAGCTTTGCTACTGCAGGTTATCTGACGGCCTTGTGCAGGCACGTCACTCTCCTCCGGCGGTCTATCGTGTGGCCGTCACTTCCAAGCGACGCACGGGGTTCTGGCCGTTACTTCTAAGTTAATCTGCAGGCTTTCTCTGGTTTTCTCTCCCGTGGGCGGGTGTTTCATCCACCTATTTCCAAGGTATATTCAGGTTTTTTGACTTATTTTTACTTTGGTGGCGATCACATCTTTCCTTGGTATTGGGCATTAGCTGTCTTCTTCATCATATCTTTCTATTTTCCTTGCTTGTTCCACCTTCACGGTGTGTTTTTATTTATTCCTTGCTCCACGCTCCGGCGTGTGTTTTCCTTTTCCTTAGCGTAGTTTGATTGAGATAGCATGCCCATGCTAGAGCTAGCTATGATTGCCTAGGTTCATGATCACATGTTCATAGGTTTGAGTAGATCTTTGATTGTTTGTTTGTTATCTTACCATATCACTCTCCAAACCTCAAAAGAAAGATAAAAGATAGACAAATAAATATCAACATATAATTTTTTGGCGATCACGGTGGGACGACTTGTGCCAATCGTGCTTTTGATTCTTGTTTAAACCTGCCATCATCTGATTGTTGAGTTACCTTTTGTTTCCCCTTTGATTACTGTTCATTCTGGTTTTCTGAGTTCTCTGACGGCCAGGTGTCCCCGCGTCACAGTCCTCTGACGCAGGGACATTAGACCGCCGCTTTGGTTCTGCTATGTGAACTTCCACGGGCTCGCCGGTTACTTCTGTCTGGTTTTGGTTCCCTGGCTCATTCGACGGTCTCATCCCCCTGCGTTATATATTATCTGGCGGTCTGGCCTTTGACCGTTATTGTGCTCTGACGCAGGGTCCTTCGACCGTTATTCTCCTGGCAGGTACACATCCGAGGTGCATTTATTTCCACAATTTTTGCTGTGATTTCTTGCTTGGGCGATACTTGACCTTCTCCTTGCTTTGCTCATATCTCCGTATCATTGTGTGCATCACTGATTGTTAGATTCTAGGCTAGACATTGCATACACTCCGGTGCACATAGGGTCATTCATTTTTTTCATACATCAGATTGCATCTTCCTACCTTGTTGTGAGGACCTCTCGTCTCCATATTCCTTGGGGTCGACTAGGAAATCATAGCAGGGACCTCCGTAAGTCCCCGCGAGCCGTGGATTCCCACACGGACGCCGGGCTGGTTGTACCTTTCCCACCCCGTGTCTAGGGTTGCATAAGTGAATGAGTGGTTACACTTAGAGTCAAACCAAGTCCCATATCCATCTCCTACTAGGAACCCATTGTTGAGAGCACATATCAATCAATTCACTAAAGTTCCAAAGGAGAAATCATTAGAACCTTGTTGCATCATCTTAAACAACTTGGTTGATCTTTGAGTGTCTTCGTCTTTTATCACTTGCATCTTGTTAGAATCACCTAAAGTTTGGTTGCTTATTGAGTGTTTTTTGTGTTGGTTGTTTTCGCATTTCCAAGGTTGTCCGTTGCATGTGGAGTTGTTTTCGTCCATCTGAATCATCTTTTCGAGTCGGTTCCTTCTTCACGTTCTATTCTAATCCCCTCTTCGAGTCCACCATGGCATCCTTCAATCCTCCTCACTCCCAAGAGGACTCTCTTCCTCAAGGGCTCCTTGAAAACCCCCCTAGGGTTATTACATTTTCCTCTGGAGAGGGGACTGCCCCTCTCCCATCCTCCACCTCTATGGAAGGTAGTCAAGTTACCCCTTCTCTCTCTACTCCTTCTGCGGGCTCCGTCCTTCATATGATGGCCCAATTGGATCCGACCCAACTCCAAGTTTTACATCAAGCTATGCAAGGGTCCAATACTTCTCCTTCTGCCACTATCCAAGGTCAATCTAATCCTTCCATTATTGGGCCGTCCGTTCAGCCCACTCCGATTGATCTCACTCCGGTCCAACCCCGGACCATCACTTTCGCTGGCATGGAGATGGGCCAATCTTCTAATTCAGCCCATCAATCTTTCGATAAAGGGAAGTCACCCATCCCTTCCTTTGTCCAGGTGGATCATCACAACTCTGGTTCGGTAGCTTCACAGCTCCTTATGAACCCTTCCGATTTCTTACGCCCTCAGCAAGGAGTGGCCCAAAATCATTCTAATCCGGGTCTATCTCAGGCCCAATATCCTTCTTACGGGCCGCCTATTTCCATTGTCTATCCTTCCACTCCTTCTTACGGGCTCCCGCCTGTTGCTACAGCTATTCCATCTGCCCCTCAAATACAATCAGCATCCTTCACTACCCCTGCTCCCTCCCGAGAGCAAGACTTGCTTGACAAGTGGGCCGCCATGCAGCAACAACTCGACTTTCTCCAGAAAAGGGTTGGCCCACAATCCTTGGCCGATATTCCTATTCCGAGCTTCCAGAACATCCGGTTCCCTCCGCAATCAGAGCTCCCCAACTATCGCAAGTACGATGGGAACAGCAATCCCTTCATCCATGTGAGGGATTTTCTTTATGAATCGGCGCAGTTCCAATATGATGATCGCCTCATGGCGTACTTATTCCGCCGATCTTTGGACAGTGTTGCTCTAGAGTGGTTCTATTCTCTACCACTGGAAGAGGCCAAGAGTTTCAAGGTAGTAAAAGATAAATTCATCCAGCGGTTCCAAGACAGGGTCGGCCCTGAATATTCATTTACGGATCTAGTGGCCGAGAAGATGAAGTCAGATGAAGAGTTCGCCACCTATGCAGACAGGTGGAGACAAATGGCCGCCAGAGTACCGGGCCACATTCCGGAGGAAGAGAAGGTCAAACTACTGATTTCCAATGCCACCCCGACCTTCCGCAACATCCTGGCAATGAATGACATAGCCAACATGCATCAACTTTATAGCCGGGCGTGCTTCATCCAGACTCAGTTCAAGGACTCCCCTATCCATTCCCTCTTCGAAAACCAAAAGCCGAAGTACCACAAGAAACCACAAGGGCCGGTTACTGAGGGAGTCCAAACAAATGAGCAAGTACAAGTCGTTGCTTTTCTATATCAGGCCGCACCTTTCCGCTACAACCAAAACCCCCGCAATTCACAAAACGCCGCTCCGCAAAACTTCCAAGCCACTCCACAAAACCCTCCCCCCGCCTTCACCAGTCCACAAAACACCTTCGCCACACCACAACAACCATCACCACCACCACAATACCATAACGTCTCTCCACCCAACGGCTACAACAACAACAATCCAAATAGCAAGCGCCCGGCTCCCAGGAGAGCCCAGTATCCTCCGTTGCCAGAGATGCTTACAGATATCTTCTCAGCTCTCATGTCAGTAAATGCAATCCAACTTCCTCCGGAACGGCCTGTTTGGAACCCGACAGTTGATCAGACTAAGTATTGTATGTTCCACCGGCAGCCAGGCCATACCATAGAAGGATGTTTTCAGTTCCGAGATCTTGTGTATGACCTACATGAGGGGCAGAGAATCGACTGGGCCGAAATGCATAGGGCCATTGTTGAGATTAAAGAGAAGAGAAGGCAGCCGCAGGGGCAGCAAGTGCAGCAGCATCAAGCACCGCAGCCACAGCAGCCACCACAACAGCAGCAACCACAGCAAGTACAAGACCTGGGCATCCATCAGAATCCGATGCCGAATCATCCACCCGCTCCTCAGCAGCAGCCGCCAGCACCAGCGCAAGTAAACATGGTCCAGCCACCGGCCCCCAATGCCGGATGGTCTTTCGATGATGATGGCGCCACACCGCAGGTCATGGCCCTCCACCATAACTACCGCAATCCTCCCTTCATCGTCCCTGCACAGCCGACGCCCTCTCAAATCGTCCCCCCATTCACACCCGCTCCAGCAAATCCTCTACCACTCTCCATTCCATCGTACCCTCCATCACCCGCTCCCATCACCGCCATCACACCACCATCCAATCCCTCACCCATTCTTACCCATCCGCTAGCCTTCCCTCCACCCGCATCAACATTCATCACCACCCTGCCTTCCACCCATCCTTCACCCACCATCCGCGCACCGTCCACTAACCTCACCAACCCTACGCTCCACCAAACCGCCTCCCCCGCACCACCTGTTCCATTCATCCATCCCGCAGGGCCCATCATACTATCTTCAGATGCCGCGGCAAACTGTGCTTTGAGGAGCGGGAAGATGTTCCATCGGAATTACGCTACTACTTCTAATCCCCAATCCTCTCAGCCAGTGGTCGAGCAAGAAGAAACTGAACCTTTGTCGGGTACTCAATATGACTTGCTGCATCATCTGGATCGAGTACCCGCCAAAATATCTATGCTGGAGCTGATCAAAAGGTCCACCCTTCATCAGGATGCATTGAGGGATTTCCTACAGAAGGTAATGGTTAGCGAAGACATGGCAGTTGATAGCCTACCAACGGCACTGGCAACTATCTCTAAAGGGCCGGCAATCACATTCTCTGAAACCGAGCTTGCACCTCCGGGGGCTCGGTAAATGCCGCTCTGCATAATAATTACCCTGAACAAAGTCGACATTGAAGCAGCACTGGTTGACACAGGGGCCTCAATTAATGTTTGCCCACTCAGCACCCTCCGAGCATGCAACATATCTGAAGAGTTACTACGGCCTACTCCCACCACTATAGCAGCATATGACAACTCAAGGCGAGCATGTCACGGGGTAGTCACCATTCAGGCAGAGCTCGGGCCCCTTACTATGGCCGTGGAATTCTATGTTCTTGATATCGACCCTATGTTCAAGGCTATCTTGGGTCGTCCCTGGATTAACACACTCGGCACCGTGCCCTCCACCGCACATCAGTGCATTAAATTTCCCTTCTAAGGGAGGGTCGTCAAAGTTAAGAGCTTATCCACAGCACAGTCAGTAAAGGCTATTTCAGAGCAGGTTCTTCCCACACTTTGGCCAAGCAGCCGGCCCATTCTGTCAGTATTGGATTTGAACTTTCCTTGGGCTTACACATCCCCTAAGCCCGTCGCTACTCCAGTTAATGTCAAAGTGAAGCCGTAGATTCGAGATTCAAAGGGGTGGAACATTATATTGAAACTGGGCTATCAACCGGGGAGAGGCCTCGGTGCGCAACTGCAAGGGATGACTAAGCCTATACCTAAGGGAAGAAAAATGTGTAGGAGAGGTCTCGGCTATAGAGAGACAGCATTATCTATGATAAGTGATTCTGGGCCGCTCACCTGGGATTATCGTCAGCATTTTGTCAAAGGGCCTCTCCAGCCTGGCACATTAGCTCCAAAGCCGGTTCAACAAGAAAGGAATACAGTTTGTCCAATTGCCAGTCCGCCTCCCTTGCCAAGAGGGTCAGATGATGACATGCTCGACTACAGTCAGGCCTTGCAGGGGCTCTTTTATGAGGAAGAATGTCAGAAGAAGCAACAAGAAGTTCGGCTTATGCAGTGGAGGCCGAAGAAGCAGATTATTGTTGATCTACAGAAGGAGGAGAGCTCTCCAGTTGTCTGTTCTTGGTCTCTCTCACGCTTCCAATCTATCTTTCAACGAAAGGAGTTCTTACCCCGCCTTCCTCCTGTCATGATAAATTCATCTTTCATTGATCCACCGGAGATTCTATTCATTCCTTGTGCTTGCGGGAAATGTCCACGCATTGATCTATCCACTATGTTTACTCCTCCTCCTCCCAACGCTCAGCTCCACGAGATGTGGTTCTCTTCTTCTGATCCCTTCTTTGATTGCATCTTCCCCGAGCTGTTCCCTATGCAGCTCCCACCTCCTCCATCTTGCTGTGTAGTCTCCGCTGATCTCAAAAAAAAAAAATGTCAAAGTTGAAACGGAGATTTCAGTGGAAGATTACGCTATCCTGTCACCATCCTCCTCCTCCCAAGGGCACGAGTCCCCTGCTCCTCCCCTTCCACTAGGTCTTCTGTCCCCTAGGTTAGGATTAGGGTCCGTCGAGTCTAGAGGAGTAGAGTCAGTTAGGTCTAGAGAAGTAGGGTCCTGTTCTGGGTCGTCCAACCCTTCCCATTCTGAACCGCGCTCGCTTGCGCATCCTTCCCGATCTGTTCCTGATAGGTTCTTGCTAGATCTAGCTCAGCGGTGTCATGCTCTTTTGAAGTGTCCGGAATTCGTCGCTACAGCAATCGTGATTGAGGATGAAGAGGAAATAGAAGGGGAGTGGAGCGACGACGGATTAGGCGTCTATGAGGTCTTGGATGAGAAGGATCCAATAGATGAAGACAGCGATGTAGATAACACTGCCGACTTATATGCACAAGGACTAAAGAGATTCGACCAGCCGTCAATGGCAGTGGATGAACCTACAAAGGAAATCAACTTGGGAACGGAAGAAGACCCAAGGCCCATCATTATTTCTGCTGATCTCCCTTCACAGGTAGAAGAAGATCTAATTAAGGTATTAAGGGAGTATAGTGATTCTTTCGCCTGGTCTTATGAGGACATGCCAGGTCTTGACCCCTCCTTAGTGGAACATCGACTCGTGCTTAAACCAGGGGCAACACCTGTGAAACAACGGTCAAGAAGATTTCACCCCCACATGGCCTTAAGGATCAAAGAAGAGGTCGACAAACTATATAAGGCCAGGTTCGTCAGAGTGGTTTTATATCCTCAGTGGGTGGCGAACATAGTCTATGTTCTCAAAAAGGATGGAAAAGTGCGCATATGCATTGATTTCAGGGATCTAAACAAAGCATGTCCCAAAGATGATTTCCCGCTACCTCATATAGACGTCCTAGTGGATAACACTGCCGGGTATGAAGCTCTGTCATTTATGGATGGGTACTCGGGCTATAATCAGATCCGTCTCGCTCCGGAAGACCAAGAGAAAACTTCCTTCACCACGCCCTGGGGCACGTATTGTTATGTAGTAATGCCATTTGGTTTGAAAAATGCAGGTGCCACCTATCAAAGGGCGATGATGGCCATTTTCCACGACATGATGTACATATACATGGAAGCTTACGTGGATGACATCTTGGTGAAGTCAAGAACAAAAGAAGAACACCCCTCTATCCTAGCTAAGGTGCTGCAGAGAGCCAGGGAGTACAAGCTTAAGATGAATCCAAAGAAGTGTGTATTCGGAGTCTCCTCAAGGAAGTTGTTAGGGTTCATAGTGAGCAAACGAGAGATCCAGATTGATCCTAATAAAGCACAGGCCGTCATAGACATGCCTCCGCCAAAGAACATTACGGAACTTCGAGGATTGATTGGTAGATTACAATTCATTAGAAGATTTATATCTCAGCATTCTCAGAGCTGTCGTCCGTTTTATAAGTTGTTTAAGGCGGGTGTCAAGTTCGAATGGAATCAAGATTGTCAGAAGGCCTATGAGGACCTCAAAGAGTATCTGTCCAATCCCCCGGTTTTGCAACCTCCTGTCCCTGGGAAACCCCTAATCCTATACATCTCGATTATTGAGGACTCCCTAGGGGCGGTCTTAGCACAAGTGGATGATGAAGGAAAAGAGCGGGCCGCGTACTACCTCTCTCGACTGTTTAATCCAGCTGAATCCAAGTACACCGCTATGGAGAAGACTTGTGCCGCTTTAGTGTGGGTAGCTCAGAAGCTTAAACATTACTTTCTCGCCCACCCAGTTAGGTTGATCTCTAGAATGGACCCGATCTGTTATCTCTTAGAAAAACCCATCCTTTCTAGTAGGTTAGCTCGCTGGCAGAGCTTCCTCTCTCAGTTCGACATCACCTTTGTTGTTCAGAAGGCAGTCAAAGGATATGCCATTGCTGAACATCTTGCACATCTCCCTATTCCTCACACCGATTCTATTCAGGATGATTTCCCTGATGAGCACCTCTCTGTCCTTTCTCATCATCCCTTTTGGTCTCTGCACTTCGATGGTGCACTCAACTCCCAAGGCCAAGGGATCGGTGCTGTCTTGCTTACTCCAGAGGGAGTAACCATTCCCTTTGCTTATCAACTTCGATTTCCTGCTACCAACAACATCGCCGAGTATGAGGCTCTCCTAGCCGGCTTGAAGCACGCCTATCTGATGCGGGACAGGACTGAGATGGGCTAAGACCTATGAATGCAACAAGTGCGGCCAGCACTCGCACGCCAAAGGCAAGCCGGGCGGCTGACCTCCGTATCGTTCCTCCAGGTGGAGGCGTCTCTCAACAAGAAATCCAAGCCCAACGGCCGTCCCGATGAGGGAAGCGCGGGGATCTCAGCGACTAAGGAGCCGCCGAACGTCTAAGGGAATCTAGCTCGAGCTCGGCGCTCGACTAGGACCACGGGATGGGTGCTCTCAACTCGCAGTCACGCGGTGACTAAGAGACTAGCTAGGAGCCTAAGCACTCACGCGGCATATCAGAAAGTATACTAGTAAAGCAAATACCAACTACGGGAGCGTTGCACGTACCTCCACGCCTAGGCGTGGGGAAGAAACCCCGGCCGAGACCAACAACCCCGGTACACAAAGACGAGCAATAGTACAACCTCAACCACAAATGCCCACTCCTCGCAGGGAGATAACAGGCTACACAAAGAGATCCGGGGCTGTCGATGCACGGGCTGACGGGCAGCACTCGGTGAAGGGCTGGCCGCGAGGAGGTTCCGTGCGGTGGTCGGCAGATTCGCAGCACTGCGTGGCTCGGCGGTGGAAGCTCCCACGACCTGCTCCGACGTCCGATTGAGGCGCCGTCAGTGATGGCGCGCAGCTAGGTCACGGGAGGAAGCCTCAGTCAAAGGGCGTGCGCAAATTCTGTCCGTGGAAGTCGGGGGCGCACCTGCAAGTCGTGACTGGTTTCTGCTCCCAGAACTGCGTGCTCGAGCAGGGAAAATAAGAAGAAATGGATCCGAAGGGCGAACGGGGCTCCGCTTGTTGGAGGACGAAGAGGACGCAGAGCAGCAGGTCCCGCCCGAAGGGATCGATCAGATCTGGTCGTGGCTGAGAGCAGCAGGCTCTGAAATCCGCTGGTGGTTCTGGCGCCGGTTGGGCAGGGCAGACCTGCGTGACTTCACGGGAATGGATGCCACGAGCAGCTCGGACGTCGGAACGACGTGAGGTTGGCGGCGTTGGACAGAGGACGGAGAGAGGTACGACCGGTGAAGATCCCGCACTCAAACTCGCAGACGTCCGTCCTGTGGGATTTTGGCAATGGGGCGAACAGAACCAGGCTCGCAGGGAGAGGGGTCCTGCACGCGTTCACAAGAAAAATTGCCACGGGCGGTGCCGATCTCTGAATGGGGCGAGACCACCTCGCACGCGTCGGCGACTCGTAGCAGAACCACACAAAAATGGGCTGGTCGCCCAAGGTCTTCACAAACAGGGGGTGGTCATCGCTGCTCTTGGAGGAGAAGTCCGGGCGCACAGAAACTAGAACTTGAGAAGGGATAGAAGAGAAAGGGGCCCTCGGCGTCGCACCGAGGGATGGGGAGTCACACCCCGGGTTTGCTCCCGTCGCAGGAGCAAGGAGGAACAGAGGAGGGGGCGCAGCCACCTTCAGCAAATGCCTTTTCAATTCTATTCAATAATCTTCCAAAGAAAATACATGAGATGTTTTATATGGGGAGGGGGAATGCTAGGGTTGAAACCCTAGCCAAGAGGGAGGGGAGGGGGGTGCGCACATGGCATGGGGGAAAGGGGGGTGTGCAACATGGCAAGGGGGGAAAGGGGGGGTGCGCACCACTCCTTGATTGTAGGAGTGGATTGGGGGATGGGGGCGGCCAAAGGAGGGAGGGGGGATCAGATGGGGAAGGGAAAGGGGGGGGGGGGCGCACCCCTCTTCCTATAATCTAGGAGAGGGGCGGCTGCCACCTTCCAAGAGGAGGGAAAGAGGTGGGGACGCCCAAAACCCTAACCCTAGGTGGGCCAAGCCTTGGGTTAGGCAGCCATGCCAAATGGGCCAAGGCTTGAACCAAGAAAGTGGCCCAATAGCCCTATCTCCTACCTAATAAGCATAAAAAGACCCAACTAAAGCCTAATTGGCCCCAATTGGCCTACAAAGGTCCACACAACTAATAAAAGTGTCCACGCAGGGACTAAACCAAGGCCCAGCATGGCCTAAAGCATAAATAACTAAAGATAACTCTGCTCGTCCGCCAAGTGATCGCCGAGCCAAAGGGATGTCGGCGAGATCCGTGTACTCCGTCGTGAAGTGTGGCGCGTGTCCTCACCAATTCTCCCCGGGTGAGAAGAACTCGACCCTGTCGAGTACGGGTCCTGGTCGCTCCAGTAGCGCTCCAGCAGGTCCGGGTCGATCCTCTCTAGCTCTCCACGTGTGATCCAGGTGTCGTCTGTCGCAGGGCGCCCTCTCCAACGCACTAGGAAGCGTTGGTAGGCTCCGCTCCTGGTCGTGGTCACCTGCTCATCCAGTATACAATCTATATGCTCGCGTTTCTGTAATGGGGCTAGAAGAGGTGGACGCTCAGAAGGTGTAATACTCTCAACAGGAGGGGAGGGCCCAAAAAGCTCACTGGGAATCACCGCGGGATCCCGATATGCCACCAGATCTGAGACATTGAACGTCGAACATATCCCATAGTCGTCTGGCAGCTCAATCTCATACGCATTCGACCCGATTCACTTCAAGACTCGAAAGGGTCCAGCACCGCGGGCCTGGAGTTTCTTCACGGCCCCCGAAGGAAACCGTTCAGGTCTGACCCTGATCATGACGTACTCTCCCTCTCGGAACTCACGGGTGCGTCGATGCACATCAGCTAACTCCTTATAACGTGCGTTGCTGGCCTCGAGGTGGTGATGATGCAGACTCCGAACTAGCTGTGTTGACTCATACCTATGTGAATGCAGTGGTGGTCCTGGACATCCAAACACAGACCTAGCATGCCTATGACTCCTACTTGATTGGTCAACACGAGGAGGACCTGGACAACCAAAGTTGTATCTATCATGCATGGGTGTCCTACTGAATGTGGTAGACTCATGGGGACTAGATTGCTCAAACTCACTCATGACATTACCCCTATATGATGAGGGACATGGAGAAACATGAGAGTGAGACATGTGTCCCTGGCCTCCTAAACTCTGGCGTCTGGAAGTATGCAAGGTGAGGTGTTGACTAGAAGGCCTAGGTGGTGTATGATAGTGGACCTCCGCGACGAGGTGGGGAAAAGAATATGGGTCGAGAGGCTCACTAGGGAGGGGATCGAATGGGTCAAAGAAATGATGAACCCTCTCGACAGGTCCCTTCACAATACTTGCCCATGTGTGACATTCGCCCAGGTGCAGATGATCACCTTCAGGCGCTCTAATGTATGGGGGAAGAGGCTCATGAGGAAGGTAAGGAAGGCAAGGTTCCTCCCTTGGGACCGTGATACCATAAGAGGGGACGAAGTCAACCTCCTCGGGAATGGGAAAGAGTAAAAGGACCTCAGAGGTGATATGTCCCATGGTGTAGACCGAGGTAATAGACCCCAAAGCAGGGAGTGTAAAGCTATGACTATAGGGTTGGTCAGACCCTAAGGTCAACATATATGTCAACTCCCATTGACAATCTAAACTCCTAAGGAAGCCCTTCACATTTTCAAGAAAGCAGAAGGACCGAAAAGTGGTGTGAAAGGAGTCAAGGGGTACAATTGGGAGAGCTGGCTCCATGGATGGGTAGCAAGGGATCGGGGCATCTAGAATTAGGCCCTTCCTTAACCAGCTAGCTAAAGACTCTCCAATAACCAGTTCACCCTCGGAAGGTAAGAATGGCTCTATATGAGGGTCTAAGGGTGAAGCATCTCCCTCGGGAATGGAAATAGAGTCTTCTATGATGTGGAGGGGCCCCTGGCTCTCAGTCGAGGGTCTCAGGCCGAGAGTGTCGGCCCTAACTTCCAAAGGTTCAGGCACGACTGGGTGCTCCATGGGGTCACTCCCTAACTCCTCAACCTCAGTTAGGTACTCCTCAGCCAACTCCTGTTCAGCCTCGTAAGTCACTGGAACAAGAGGCGGAGTGGATCGCTGGGGGTGGGTGGCTAGCGACACGGAGGTGGTCGGCGTAACGCCGTCGTGGAAGACGAACTCGCCTGGAAGGTGAGATGGGTGTAAGGTGCAGGTCCTCCTGTCCAGGTCGATGGTCGCTCTTCTCTCCTCCAACCAAGTTTGCCCTAAGATGATGCATGGACCAGCAAGTGTGCCGATCTTGCACCATGCACCATCGTAATATTGAACGGGGCCAAACCACCGTTGAAACTCGATAAAAGCTAAGCCATCGCAGAGAACAATCTCCCCAGTCTTTGAGAGAGACTCTACAATGTCCTGTGAGACATTATTAGATGGAACCCTATTGATGAAGTCGATCTCCGTATGCAACCCATTAGGTAGGATGGCCACGGACTTGACAGGGCGCTGAAACGACTCGGTCATCGGCATAGGGATCGGGTCTCCCGACGACTGAGTGGTAGGGGCGACACCTAGGGGTCATGCCATAAGAGCCTCGAATTGGGCCACCAGGGATGACCAATCTGACACGTGGGCTCGTGGAACCACCATGGGGCTGGCGGTGAGCTGGACATGCAAGACTCAACGAGACAAGAATAAAACTCTAACTAGACACAAACCTAAAAAGACAATGCAATGGTAGGTTACCTAGATGAACTAAGAGACTCAATGCACCCTAGACAACCTAAAGACTCAAAAGACCTAAGACCCCAATTTGTTAGAACAAACTGGTTCCCTAAGCTCTGATACCACTTTGATGCGGGACAGGACTGAGATGGGCTAAGACCTATGAATGCAACAAGTGCGGCCAGCACTCGCACGCCAAAGGCAAGACGGGCGGCTGACCTCCGTATCGTTCCTCCAGGTGGAGGCGTCTCTCAACAAGAAATCCAAGCCCAACGGCCGTCCCGATGAGGGAAGTGCGGGGATCTCAGCGACTAAGGAGCCGCCGAACGTCTAAGGGAATCTAGCTCGAGCTCGGCGCTCGACTAGGACCACGGGATGGGTGCTCTCAACTCGCAGTCACGCGGTGACTAAGAGACTAGCTAGGAGCTTAAGCACTCACGCGGCATATCAGAAAGTATACTAGTAAAGTAAATACCAACTACGGGAGCGTTGCACGTACCTCCACGCCTAGGCGTGGGGAAGAAACCCCGGCCGAGACCAACAACCCCGGTACACAAAGACGAGCAATAGTACAACCTCAACCACAAATGCCCACTCCTCGCAGGGAGATAACAGGCTACACAAAGAGATCCGGGGCTGTCGATGCACGGGCTGACGGGCAGCACTCGATGAAGGGCTGGCCGCGAGGAGGTTCCGTGCGGTGGTCGGCAGATTCGCAGCACTGCATGGCTCGGCGGTGGAAGCTCCCACGACCTGCTCCGACGTCCGATTGAGGCGCCGTCAGTGATGGCGCGCAGCAAGGTCACGGGAGGAAGCCTCAGTCAAAGGGCGTGCGTAGATTCCGTCTGTGGAAGCCGGGGGCGCACCTGCAAGTAGTGACTGGTTTCTGCTCCTAGAACTGCGTGCTCGAGCAGGGAAAATAAGAAGAAATGGATCCGAAGGGCGAACGGGGCTCCGCTTGTTGGAGGACGAAGAGGACGCAGAGCAGCAGGTCCCGCCCGAAGGGATCGATCAGATCTGGTCGTGGCTGAGAGCAGCAGGCTCTGAAATCCGCTGGTGGTTCTGGCGCCGGTTGGGCAGGGCAGACCTGCGTGACTTCACGGGAATGGATGCCACTAGCAGCTCGGACGTCGGAACGACGTGAGGTTGGAGGCGTTGGACAGAGGACGGAGAGAGGTACGACCGGTGAAGATCCCGCGCTCAAACTCGCAGACGTCCGTCCTGTGGGATTTTGGCAATGGGGCGAACAGAACCAGGCTCGCAGGGAGAGGGGTCCTGCACGCGCTCACGAGAAAAATTACCACAGGCGGTGCTGATCTCTGAATGGGTCGAGACCACCTCGCACGCGTCGGCGACTCGTAGCAGAACCACACAAAAATGGGCTGGTCGCCCAAAGTCCTCACGAACATGGGGTGGTCGTCGCTGCTCTTGGAGGAGAAATCCGGGCGCACCAAACTAGAACTTGAGAAGGGATTGAAGAGAAAGGGGCCCTCGGCGTCGCACCGAGGGTTGGGGAGTCACACCCCGAGCTTGCTCCGTCGCAGGAGCAAGGAGGAACAAAGGATGGGGCGCAGCCACCTTCAGCAAAAGCTTTTTTCAATTTCATTCAATAATCCTCCAAAGAAAATACATGAGATGTTTTATATGGGGAGGGGGAATGCTAGGGTTGAAACCCTAGCCAAGAAGGAGGGGAGGGGGGTGCGCACATGGCATGGGGGAAAGGGGGGGTGCGCAACATGGCAAGGGGGGGAAAGGGGGGTGCGCACCACTCCTTGATTGTAGGAGTGGATTGGGGGATGGGGGCGGCCAAAGGAGGGAAGGGGATCGGATGGGGAAGGGAAAGGGGGGAGGGCCGCACCCCTCTTCCTTAATCTAGGAGAGGGGCGGCTGCCACCTTCCAAGAGGAGGGAAAGAGGTGGGGGAGCCCCAAACCCTAACCCTAGGTGGGCCAAGCCGTGGGTTAGGCAGCCATGCCAAATGGGCCAAGGCTTGAACCAAGAAAGTGGCCCAATAGCCCTATCTCCTACCTAATAAGCATAAAAAGACCCAACTAAAGCCTAATTGGCCCCAATTGGCCTACAAAGGTCCACACAACTAATAAAAGTGTCCACGCAGGGACTAAACCAAGGCCCAACATGGCCTCAAATGAGAAAAAGATCCTCTAGTCGATGCCGTAGTCGCCTAGCCAAAGAGATGCTGACGTGCTCCGTGTGCTCTGTCGAGTGATGCGGCGCGTGTCCTCACCACTATCTCCTAGGCGCGCGCTATTTAAACATCATAGGAGACTCTCATCTCGTTCTACGGCAAGTTCTGTCCACTTACCGTACTCGTGACCCAAAGCTCAAGCCTTATCGAGATTTGGTCACGCTCATTGCTAAGCGATTCCGTAAGCTGATCTATATCCATACTCCCCGTTCTCTGAACATTCTAGCTGATGCTTTGGCATCTCTTGCTTCCTCCTTATCTTTCCCTCTCAGTCGTAGTACTGAGACCATCGTCGTCCAGAGATTGGACACACCTTCTCTTCAAGATCCTTGGTTCATCAACCTCAGGAAATCTGTAGAGGCAAGAGCTGAGAAGGAAGATCTCAAGAAAGTTTCATTAACAGAGCTAGAGGAGATTCTGGACGAAGAAGAATTGCCTTGGTATCATGAAATCGAGTTGTTTTGCAAAGAAGGGTCATTCCCAGAAGAGGCAAAGGTCGAGCAGCGTAAAGCAATAAGAAGAGCCGCCGCAAGGTACACTATCATTGTAGGAGAACTGTATAGGCGTGCTACTAATGGAATGCTCATGAGATGCTTGGATGATGTAGAAGCTTGGAAAGTGGCTGAAGCGGCCCATTCTAGTGAGTGTGGAGGTCATGTCAATGGCCAGGCTCTAGCGAAGAAGATCCTTAGGCAGGGCTACTATTGGCCCACTCTAGAGGAAGATTGCTCCCTCTATGTCTGGAGGTGTCTTAAATGCCAACTCCATGCTGATAAAATTCACTCTCCAGCTTCGTCTCTCCATCCTATGACTGCTCCTTGGCCATTCTCTATGTGGGCTTTTGACGTCGTCGGCCCGCTCGGGGATCCTAATTCTCAGATCAAGCAAAAATCCTTCATCCTCACCGCTACTGAGTACTTCACCAAATGGGCCGAAGCCGAGGCGTACGCAGAAATCAAAGCTACAACGGTGTGCCACTTTATCATGAAGAATATCGTCTCACGGTTCGGAGTGCCAAGCAGCATCATCACCGACAACGGACCCCAGTTCGTCTCCCAAGAGCTTAAGGACCTATGTAAGAAGTTCAATATTACATTGCATCATTCATCTCCATATTATCCTCAAGGCAACGGTCAAGCCGAGGCCACTAATAAAACCCTTCTTAAAATCATCAAGAAAACATGCGAAGCACATAAATTTTCTGATTGGCCTGAAAAATTGGTGGAAGCTCTGTGGGCTTACCGCACCTCCGTCCGTACCCCTACGGGGCAAACTCCCTATTCCCTGACCTATGGGATGGAGGCGATGCTCCCATATGAGATCTTAATCCCTTCCCTTAGAGTGCAGCTCGATAAAGAACTTAATCTCGATGAACGTCGGGAGGCGTTGCTAGTCCAGTTGGAACTCTTGGATGAGAAGAGGATGAATGCGGCTGATCACGTTTCTATTTATCAAAAGAGGGTTTTGCGTTATTTTCAAAAGAAGGTGATTGAACGTAAGTTTATGACGGGTGATATTGTTTTGAAACGTAAATTCATTTGGTCTGCAGGTCCTAGGTCTAAATTGCAACCTAACTGCGAAGGGCCGTTTGTAATAAAAGAAGCTTATCCAGGGAATGCTTATCGTTTAATAAATGCAGAAGGTGAGGAGCTCTCTCACCCGTGGAATGGGTTGTATCTTAAGCGTTTCTTTCCTTAGAGTCTAAACCACGTGCTTTCCCGACAGCAAGATCTTCCTTTCTATCTTCAAAAGAAGAGGTCCCGAGCAAGGTAATCACACACCACACGACATCTCTGGTCGGGCTCCTTGTTTAAAAGACACAGTTTCTCCTTGGCCATGCTTTAGGGGAAAGTCGAAGTCCCTGTCCGCTTCATTCTTCGGCTGAATCCAGGGGCAAGGAGTGAATAAGGAGGCGACGACCAATCCAAACACCCTAACGAGAGGAGGTCTCAAACAGGGGCAAGTCCGTTATGACCTGACGCCACAAGCAAGAAAGGAAAAGAAAAGAAAAGGAGTGCTCTTTACGAAAAAATCAAAAGCGTTATCTCAAAGGTCTACAGATTCCGAATTTCCAAAAAACTCCAAGGAGGAAAGAAAGCTAGGCATGACAAGAGTGGCAGTACAGTTCCCCGCGGGACGTTATGAGCCCGGTCGCATGCATGCCTAGGGTGGACAAAGGTTCGATGACGGACGCAAAAAAGGCCCCGACGCAATAGACCAAATCTCTGATAGGGTTGTGCGGTGAGAAAATCAAGTCCTAAAAACTCTCATACCTGGCCTAAGCTTACCCCCATGATCTTTTTTCCTTTTAGGACTAAGATGAGTACCCTGAGTATGGCATTGGTAGAAACACCGTCATGATGATTAGGTCTCGGCCAGAGGTTGTCACACTATTACACGCCAATCTCGGGACTCAATCTAAAACAAGGAAGGGTTCGCGTTACTTGAGAGGCACCGGTTTTTCAAAATCCAAAATCATCAAATATTTCAAAATCCAAAAACATCAAATATTTCAAAATCTAAAAAAACAACAAATATTTTCAAAAATCCAAAACAAAACAGATATCTCTAAAAAATCCAAGAACGTTAAATATTTCCCAAAACTCCCAAAAATACCATCATGTGCATAGCATGCATTGCATTTTCATTATGTTTTCGCCTATTTAATAAAGGCTCCACCCCTTGACCGAATATCAAGGAACGATCATTATCTAACTTGCTTCAAGGCAAGGGGTTGAGTCCAAGAACAGATCTAACTTGATTCATGTTTAAAGTGTGTGTGCAGAATGCAGGGGCAAGATTTAAAGCAAAAAGTTCACAGCCATGCAGGTTCAAGGTATGTAACGCGCCAACATCGGACCGTGACAGTCATATAACGGCCCCCTCTGCGACCGTTATTGTCATGCAGGCATGGGCCTTCTTTCTTTCACTAATCGTCACTATAACGGTCTGGAGAATACCGTTACTTTCTTATAACGGCCCAAGGCCTATCCGTCATATCCTTTAGAGACAGGGTTCTATTGTTACTCTCATTCTGACGGCCTGTCGTAGGACCGTTATTTCCGTGTGGCGGCCCATTGCATATCCGTTGCTATCTCCAGAGGCTCTGCCTGTCCACATCATTCCAGCCATTCAAACTACGAAGCTCAAGCTCATTCAACTAAGACAATTTCATTTCATTCAAGCAAGCTTAATGAAATATACTTCATGATAAACCAAGCTCTGATGATCAAGTACACATAACATCTCTCATGAACAAAAAGAAAATCAAGATACATTCAATTTCTTATCCGCAAGAGGGCGGATTCTTCTCAACTCTTGCACATAATTTCGGCGTGCTTCGTCGTTCTCTTCAACTTCTTCTTGCCACGGGTGCACCTTGCTGATCTCCCACATGATCAGCGCATTCCGGACTGTTCGTTCATCTTCCTCGGTCCCCATCTTCCTAGTAGGAGGGGAGGGTAGTGTGATAGTGCAGAAATGCCGGTTCGAGGTAGTCCGATCTGAAGATGGCATCGGTGCGGGTTGTAGATCGCCATGGTAGTATTCCCCACTAGATGGAGGTCCAGGCCTTGGCGCCGCGGTACTTTGAGAAGAGTGCTTCGAAGGATTCTTGGTCGCATGATGAACTTGTCAATTGGCAAAGTGTTGAAAAAGAGGCGCCATTCATCCCGAGTTTTCTTATCCGCCGTCCTGCACTCCACCTGAGAAGAATATCCAAATGCCCCTCCAATAAAGAAGAGAGGGTGGCTCCCGAAGATCCGGCTTGCAGAAGTTATGTCTTCCTTGGGAAGGAATTTGACTCTCACTCCTGTCCAGCACTCAAGGAGTATCATGGAACCAAACAAAGGACCTCTATGCAAGCCGAGCTTAGTCCTTCATAGAGGTATGAGAGGACCGCTTGAGAGATAGACATTCCCCGCCACAGCCCGCTAATAATACCAAGATTTTGGATGTCTAAGAGGTGGTCAGTCGTGGTAAAAAGGAAGACCCCGCACAAGCAAACCGCCACCGCCTTGGCTATTGCTTCATGTCTCTCCCACTTATTTTTACAATGAGACACTATCCATTGTGCTAAGGGTATCAAGTGAATGTGGTGTGGGCTGATCATGGTTCTCACGTCCTTTGGATTATGAATGAAGTCGCTCAAGATCAAGGACGGGTCAATGGGCTCTATTGTATAGCAAACCCGGTCTTCATCCCCCGCCTTAATCTTAGGAAGGGTTAGGTAGGCTTCTACCTCTTCTAATAGGATCGTTGCTTCAAAAGAAGGGAAGATGAAGGTGTGAGTATGTGGATGCCACAATTCTATGAGGGCTGAAGTGCTTGGCCAATCTAAGGATAATTTCTGGAAATTTTTGCCTAAAACCAAGAGTGGCTGAAGGTGCCAAGCTTTAAAGATTGATGTAACTTCTATAGGGAGGGCCTTCACCATGGGAGCCACCCACTTCAGATTAGAGTAGCATCTTGGGCCTGGAAGAGGCTTGAAGAAAGAAGGAGAATAAGAAGTCATAAAACGAATTGAAGTGCAGAATTTTATGAACTTGGATGTGTTGTTGAAGGACTCACCACCCTTTGAACATTGGAGCTTAAGTGCTTGGGAATTGATGTCAACCGCTGGAGCTTTCCGTGTTCTTTTCTGGCAGGTTTAGGTCCGGTGTAGACCTTCCCTTCCATGATCATCGCCTCCAAGCTCCTCTTCATCTTGATTTCTGCCCTTAGGAGAGGTTCTTCAACCCTAAAGCAGAGGTTTTCATCAAAGCTACGATTTTGATTGAGTTTTCGAGTCTTAAAAGCTTGATTTTGGCTTTTGGAAGGATAGGATTCGGACTAGAAAGCTTTATCTTCAATCAAGAGGAGTTCTAGTAAGGGATTAGATGGATAAACCTCGGGTTTAAGTTCTCACGGCTCAATCCGTCTCGGAATACAACCCAGAATCTAACGGTCTATCGTAAGGCCGTTATTTTACTCCAACGCGCCAACCTTAGGCCGTCGCATTTTCCTGTGGGTTTAGTTCCCCGATCGTGTTCTGCGAAGATTAACGGTCTAAGGCCTGACCGTCGTTTCTTACAACGCGCGAATCTTGAGCCGTTATATTCTCATCCACTCAGTCCTTTCTCATCTAGGCTAAGCACTTCCTTACGGCCCTAGTTATGGCCATTGCTTCACTCTGACGCATCTCCCTCAGGCCGTCGCATTTTCTGCTAGTTGTCCTGACAACCATCGCTCTGCCATGATCAACGGTCTAGTCTTTGGCCGTTATTTGTCTTTGACGCACCTGCCGTTGGCCGTCGTTTCTCCTGAAGCCCTACTACCAGGATGGGCCCCTGTTATGAGTAACGGCCTTTCATCGGCGCGTCGTTTGATTATGACGGTCTGAGCCTAGACCGTTACTTTCTCTGCTATTGAATTCTGGTTATTCCTTCTGCCCTTGCCTAGACCTGGCGGTCTCTCGCATTGTACACCTCATTTTTCACACACATACATTCCCACAAGTAACTCATGCACACATTCCTGCCCATGACTCATTAATCCATTCATTCATTTCATCCATCCCTGCACCAATCAAACACCCATCCTTTCATTCACAAAACAAACAGAAAACCCAAAAAAGATCTTATTCCATCTACCACAAGTTCTGTACAAAAGATAATAAAAAACATAAAAAAGTACATCATTCGGTCGGCTTATCCGCCGGACCACCCTCATCCTCTCCATCCTCGGGTCTCCTCGCGGGTGGCGGTGCTATAGAAGCACTCTCCTCCTGCTGTCCCCGCTCCGCCCTCTCATTCCTCCGTTGGGCGGAGGAGCTGACAAGAAAATCCCCTACCGAGCCGCTCGGGGCAGCACTCCTCCGTGCCCCACTCTGCGAGGCACTCCGCTCTGGTCCCCGGCCCATCATCCGGACCGTCCGCTCCAGCGTCCGCAGCTCGATCTTCAGTGTAAAGATCTGACGCCGCGTCTCCCGTGCCTCGGTCCGGTAGCGATCCAGGTCCGCCGTCCCGATACGGAGCTGCTCCACCTCAGCCTATGCTCGCGCTAACTCTGTCCGTAGTTGCTCCATCTCTGCATTATCCGAGCGTCGCGGGGTCTCCGCTCTCAGCCGAGCCAGCTCTGCCCGTACAAGCTCTGTCTCCGCTCGGGCTCGATCGGTCTCAGCCCGGCTTCTCTCTGCCTCTGCCCTCGCCTGACTGGCCTCGATCACTGCTGCTACTAGCTCCCTCGCCTGTAGGTTGCATTTCATATCATAGCATTAATCATAAGGCATTTTTTAGGCATAATCATAAGCATGAGCATTTTAGCATCTTACCCGCTCCGCGAGGGTGGCCTCCGCCTCCTCGGCCCGGGCAACTGCTCGAGCAAAATCGGCCTCCTGCTCAGCCCTGCCTCCCGCAGGCTGTGAGGAAGACGATGGGGCATCCGGTCCGGCTCGTTGGGCTCCCACGGCCCGCTGCATTTTAGAAATCATGGTTAGAAGTCATGGTTAATCAGCATTTGCATGACGATATTCCATTAAGCATAATCATAAAAGCATTTTAGGTCTCACCAGGAGCTCCAGAGCGGTCCGGTACCCGTCCCGCTGCTGGACGGTGGAATGGAGTAATCCCTCCAGCTCGGCTATCCGTCCCTCAGGATCTAGCTGCATTTTAGAAAACATGAGTCAATACATCCATCGCATGGCATTTTTGCATATAGAATGGGCTGTTAGATTTAGACTTGCATACCGGTCGTCGGGTACCGCGGTACACCCGGTCGCCGTAGAGCCGAGCGAAGGCCTTTAGATATGCCTCCTCGCTCTCGTCTCGCTCCTTCACCGCTCGGCCCCGCCTATTCCAGTCGTGGACGTACTTCACCTTCCGGGCACACCAATCCACATTGCCGCTGATGCCCCTTGCTGACTTGCCGGGGTGGTCATCGCTGTGGCGTGGAAAGGTCACCTCGGGCTGGTGTAGTCCCCGAGTCCGCAGGATCAGCCTATAGTGCAGAGGCTCGATGATTTGGATGCAATGCAGCCATATGTCTCGCCCCCGGTACGATAAAGCCGCCTCCACCCATGGCTGTCCCGTATAACCCTCGTCGCGATATGGGGTCCATCTCACCTCAAAGCATTTTTAGTCCATTCATCAGCATTAGCATATAAAAGCATTAAAGGCAAAAGCATTTAGAAAGCATTTAGAAGCATATAGAAATCATTTTTCAGCTCTGGACTTACCGACGTATACGGGAAGGAGTCCAAGTCATCCTGGATCGTCCGGGTCAGTCTGATGATCGACCCTGTGTCCCTCGCCACCGACCATCGCCTCGCGATCGGTATGCGGCCGCGATGGAGTAATGCGCCTCTCCCGATGCCCGGGAGGTACATATAGCTCCAGATCTGCATTTAGAAATCAAGTCAGTCGCATGGCATTGCATAAATCATTTCATAAATCATGGCATAAATATTCATGGCATAATAGAAAGCATATGAAGTGCATTTACCTGTAGGAAAGGCGAGAAGCCGCCCAGCATTGTCTGCCGGTCCGTGGTGCTGAGGGACTCGAACAAGAATGCGAGCACTGTCGCTCCCCAGGCGTATCTCCTAACTCTACCCAAATCCTCTATCATCGGCAGCAGTCTGCAGCTGATGACATCTGCCCGAGTCGCGAAGAGGAGCTTCCCGAATAGCAGCATCAGGAAGCGTCTGAGCAATCTATCTCCCTCTGGTCCAGCCTCTGCCGCCACGCGAGGGTGCACCTGGTCTATCACTCTGCCCAGATGCTCCTCAGGTAGCTCTCCCACGGCGATCGCTGCTCCTCTCAGTCCCAAGCTCTCCTACAGCACTGATCTCGAAAGCTGAGAGGAGGACTGGCCCGGTCTAATCAAATCTAGCCCGAGCAGCTGCTGCGCCATCTCTCGGTAGTCGCCGTATGTCCACCCTGTCACCGCGGCTCCGTGGACTCTCAATCCGGTAATCCTCGCTATGTCTTCTAGCGTGGGGATCATGTGGCCCCACGGGAAGATGAAAGCTCTGCTGATCGGGTCCCATCTCTCGTGCAAGGCATACAGTAGCGGCGTGTCCATCCGGATCACCTCGATGCTGAGCACCTCGACGAATCCCATGCCGGCTAATCTCTCTCTCTGGTAGTCGGGCAATGCCTGGTACACTGCCCGGATCTGTAGCCAGGAGATGCGCGATCGTCTTTTCCCCTGCATTGCACATTAGAACATTAATCAGTCCAACTTGCATTACATAAACATTCATAATTGAAAACAAAACAAAAAAATTTTGAAAATTGAAAACCCTAAAAAACAGCTTAAGTCCCTGGCATAAGTGATGGCCCTGGGGTAGGGCGTCATTTGACTCTGACGGACTCAGCATGGTGCGTCAGAAGAGTGACGGTCGCTGGCAGGACCGTCACATTGTCTGCATTTGGGAATTTTTTCCCTTGCATCCCCGTGGTCTCCCACTATGGCCAAATGGCCTACAATTGTTCCTAGGGGGTTTGTGGACCCATTTCTACCCTCAAAACCCACATGGATTCACATAAAAATTCAAAAACATTAAAAATTCAAGTTAGGGTGGGAGGACCTGCCTCATGGTCCATGCCCCTTCTCCTCTTCTTGGCTGATTCTTTGGGCTCTTCTTCACCCAATGGGGCTTCCCCTTGGTCCCCCACGGCCGTGGGAGCTTCTTCTTCTTCTCTTGGCTCTCTTCTCCTCGGTTCTTCTTCCGTGACCGGTGGGATCGCCTCCCGTTCGAGCCGGCGGTGGAACCGCCGTATTGCCTTCCTCTTTCCTCTCTCCCTCTTCTGTGGAGGCGGCTGGGAACCCTCGTCGCCGGCCATGGTGGTGGTGGGAGTTGGTGATCGCCGGAGGGTTTCTCGGTTGGAGTTTTTGGGGTGTTGAATGTGGAATGAATGGCCGTGACCGTTCGGTTTTATTTTTTTGAACGCTCAGGAAATGTGACGGTCTATCGACCGACCGTCACATCCTTCTGACGCGTCTGTTTTTGACCGTTACATGGCTGGCCCTGTTTTATTGAAGAATGTGAACCGCCTGGTTTATGACGGACTAGGGATGGTTCGTTACTTTATGTAACGCCCTTTCTTCAGACCGTTACAAACTTGCAAGTTTCTTGATGAATTAAATGGTCTATTGGATGTCAAAATGGTTCCATTTTCTTCCATGTTGTTCCTTATTGATGTTCCTTGCACGTACAATGGTTATGCCTTGGTTCATGATCATATTTATTATTGGATAACCTATCTTTCATGAAGGAATTATGAGTGAAGTCAAGCTTTATCGTCCGTCAGGCAGGTAAGTC
This sequence comes from Amorphophallus konjac, assembly GCA_022559845.1. Lineage (NCBI taxonomy): Eukaryota > Viridiplantae > Streptophyta > Magnoliopsida > Alismatales > Araceae > Amorphophallus > Amorphophallus konjac. Next base: position 260,280,705 of record CM040124.1, on the reverse strand, counting down.
AGGTATTGTATCTCGTTCCCTCACTCCCTTAATGCATTACTATATGTTACTTATGATATATTACCTCGAGAACCGGCTGGTCATTCATGTGTCCTGGGATTTGATGTTCCCCTAAAAAAAAAACGATGATGATCTAAGTTCACATGTTTAATCGTTGGATAGGCCGTTAGATTGGAAAGTTTAGGGACGACGGTTCTATCTTGCACGCCGTGGTTGCAGATGGTGTCCTGACTCTGATTTTCTCTGATCTAGCAATATTATTCTCGAGTATTTTTCTATTTTATCTTTTCTTCGCATTTTGTTTTGAAGATTTTGTTTTCCTTTAGCCCAGCATGCATCATACGCAATCTTTGAGCATTCGTGAAGCTTCATTTGTTCAAGGTCTCGATGATGGTGAACAGCTGTGTTCTTGATTCTGAATAAGGAGAATTATTCCACTCTGAATTAGAAGGTTTCCTTCGATCTGCTCGCTTGATCTGGTTCGCTGAAGATTCCTGTCTGGAGTTTAGTCTCTTTCCTTTCCGTTGCCTCCGGCGGCTAGCCGTGTTTCCTTTCCTTAGTTAATTAGTTCCTCCAGACTCGCATCCCTTTGGCTGGCTATTTCCTTGTGATCAATTCGAAGTTTTCCAGAAAATTCCTATTGCTTGTCGATAAAGAACGGGTGTCGTTTACCTTAACGCCCTCTTTTTGATACACTCCGCTTCATCTTCCGCTTCATCTTTCATGTTCCACTTCGCTTTTGTAACAACCCTGAAAAAAGCAAGATTTATAAATAAATCAAATTAAAAAAAAGATAAGTAAATAAATGATAAAACTAAAATAGAATTAAATTAAACCCTTAGGAAAATAACGCCACAGATAAAGGCACTACTTGACAAGAAACGCCCTCACCTAAGGCGTGTTTTTGAGAAAGGACGCCCACATTTCAAGGCGTCAAATCTTAAACAACCAAAATTACATAAAAAGGCAAGTATTTGAAACGCCCTTTGCTTGGACGCGTTTCCACAAGAAACGACGCATGCCAAGGCGTCAATTTAAAATTCGACGCCCTAGAATAAGGCTTTAATTCCATTCCAGTTTCGTTCGAACCGGGAACTTATCCCTAGTAAGTTGATAACTATGAGAAAGAGTTCGAATGTAGTAATAACTCTATCATGGAAGTGTTACTTCCAATCGAACACTAACCTTATTAGGATTTCCAGAATCCTATAAATACCTTGATGGATCGAACCCTAGAAAGCTATTTGGTCGATCGTCTCTGCTACGGTAGGTAAAGAACTAACAGTTCTTCCTTATTTCCTTCTCTGTTTACTATTATGTGAAGAACATGAATTGATTCTTCATCCTCTTTTGTTTATAGGGAATCTGACTGCCGTCCATGAAGAACATGTGGGTTCTTCCTTTGGTTTTCCTTCTCTTCCGATAGGATAGTATGAAGAATAAATCTTCTTCATCTTCTTCCACTTACAGGTCGAGGAGCTCTTAATCTACTGAAGAACGTGGGTTCTTCATCAACAAACGACTGTGTCTGTTCGTGCCTCCTCTGCCTTGCTGCTGATATTGAATTCAAAAGCTTCAGAATACTCTGTTTATAAAACAGAGTATCGTTCTTTTCTTCCCAGAACCTGCATCCGTTCAAAATCTTCATAAAGGTAGGATTTTCTCAGGGATTGTAGCCCAAACTAGCATATTAATATCTATAACATCATCCGTTAATACCTGCATATAGATTTCATGCGTTTCGGTTAGTTTCTAAAGAGTTTTGAAATAGACGCCCTTATCAAGGACGCTACATTAAAAGACACGACCACGACTAGGTCGTCAATGTAATATTTGACGCCCTGCACATGGACGTCAATTTCTCTTAATTAATAAATACCATGTTTAAAAATTATATATCAATGCAAACATGATTCTAAATTAATGCATGGCCAATCTCTTGTAATACTGCTATTTCTTATGGTACTAACCCTATATCATGTTTCCTGAAATTTCATTGTCTCGAAACTTGTAAACTTGTGAATTAACGATCTTGTCCAGGTCGTCTTTTCTTGAACTGACGCCCCATACCAGGACGCCTTCTGTAAACGAACGCCCCTGTCCAGGGCGCGTTTCATTAAAATTTCCAGATTTATAATATTCTGCAAAACTAGAAATATTGAAAGGACGACTGCTGTACACGTCATCAAATCTAATATAAACGCCCCTGATTAAGGTGTTAATTACATAAAAAATGACTTTACCAAAGTCGCTACTTTCTGCATTACTGATTTTTCCAGATTACTGTTATCCGAGGGATTCATTACATATATTTATATATATTGGCACTATTACTCCACTCCGTGAGTATAGTCCCATGTTTTCTACGATGATTTATCGCATTACACACTCAATTCTCATTGACATACAAGCTCTCCATTGGACATTCCGTTCCTTTGGACTAGCAAGTTAGTCATAGAGACCTCCGTAAGACTCCTCGCCGTCTTGGATTCCCTCAAGGCCGACTGAGCTGGTTGTACCATAAAAACCCATTACACAATCTTTGCCATGTCCCTCTATAGAAACATGGTGATACCGGCCCTCATGTCATGCCATGGGTATGATATGAGAATTATCTTAATGAACGGGGAAGAATATATCAACATTGTTATGATGTTCTTGTAAACCCCAATTCTATATCAAACTTGATGTTCTTGTGAACCTCAGTTCTATATTAAGAATGAGGACGTCTTGTCATTGAGGTGATATTCATATGGACCTCAATTCTATATAAAAGAGTGTCTCTACTTACTTATCATGGTACCCGAGTTAAGGGAACCAATTCCACCTAGTTTTATCGATAATCGTGATTGTACCGTTATTATCGCCTATCTATGTCAAGTATCATATTTTTGGACTCTATTCTTTCAAAGTCTATCCTACATGTCTACAAGCTTTATCCTTGAAATTCCATATTGGCTATATACAAAAGTGGATGTTAAAATACATGATTAATGCCTGCGCATATAGGGCCCGATCTGGTCCTGGGAGGAGCACCCGAAAGTACTTGTGCCCATGGGAGTTGATTGATCACGGTATTAGCATTATACCGAAATGCATGACTAGCTTGATTGAACATTCCACAAATCTTGTGCTTGACTTGATAATACATGACTTGCGTGGCCCGAAAAAGGGTAATTACTTGCATGTTTGAACGTGATAGCCAAATTTCATCTTGACATGATAAAGTACTTGCTTGAATATCTTGAGGTCATTTGATATAAGTACTTGAAAGGTTCATGACTAGTTCTCCCTGTTATCTTATTGTTATATCATCTTTCTATCTTGTCGTTTTAGGCGAGCATGCACAGCTATAGTGCATTCATGAAAGATGTGGCTACTTAAACCCCTTGCTAGTTCCTGAGATATAATTTCCTACTGAGCGTTCGCTCACTCCGTGTTTCCCTTACTTTTCAGGTAAGTCCGACGATGAGGAAAGTCAATCGGATGGGGAGAATCAAGAGTGAAAGAGCTAGAGCTTTTCCAAGTGTCATCTGGTCTTTTATGTATTTCTTGAGTCAAATGTGTACTTTTCTTTTTCTGAATAGAGTATTGGGTTTGTAATAGACTATTTATTATGAAGAAATAAATGGATTGGGTTATCTTTACTTTTGCGCATCTCTGTCTTTGTGTCGAATACACTACTACTCTGATTGACATGATTGATATAAACTCGTCACGCATCTCCGGGTATCTTCCGCTCTCGGGGCGTGACAATTTTTATGGTATCAGAGCCTAGGGTATTCAATTCCTAGGAAAAACCCAAGTCCAAGGATAGGTTTTAACCCTTTAACCAGTGAGATTGGGTAGAACCAAGGGTTAAAGTTAACATAGAATGCTAGTCTTTAAAATACAAATCACGTATTAATCTAGTTATTATAATTGTAGGATAATGGCTGTCGAACGTGCTCAATGGCGCAACATGCAGCGTACACTGCAAGGCATGACTCAAGTGCTGCAACAAGTAACACAAGGAGGTGGACAACGAGTAGGAAGTCTCCACCAGACTTTCAAGAACATGAACCCGCCCAAGTTCACGGGTTCTACTGATCCAGATGACGCTGAACACTGGATTAGGGAAACAGAACGAATATTCCGTGTTATGCAATGCACAGATCAAGATAAGGTCTTATTAGCTACTTTTCAGTTAGAAAGGGATGCTAAATGCTGGTGGGAATCAATAGAGGCTACTATAAATCAAGATTAGGTTACGTGGGAGGAATTCGTTGAACACTTCAACGCAAAATATTTCTCGGGCCGAGTTCAGGAAAAGAAGGCTGCAGAATTTGCTGCATTAAAGCAACGATCTTTGTCAGTGGCCGAGTATGAGGCCCAATTCTCTAGATTGTCTCGGTATGCTAAGCACTTAGTTAGCACCAAGAAGATGAAAGCTAGGAGGTTCCTAAACGGGCTCAGGCCCCAAGCTATTACCCAACTGGCGCCGATGGACATTAAGGTCTATTCGGAGATAATACGCTGCGTACAACTGTTAGAAGATGCCACAGAACTATCTAATAGGATTCGTGGTAAGGATAAGAAGGAACAAGTTACAGGATCGGGTTCCTTTAAACCCAACTTCAAGAAGAGGCCTAGCAATGGAGGTATTTCCTCGCAAGAGCAAAAGTTCAAGAAGACCAAGCCCTTCTCTATCACCACTACCTCTTCAAATACAGTGTGCAAACATTGTGATAAAGCGGGTCATAGAGCAGAAGAATGCTGGAGGAAACTTGGAGCATGTCTCCATTGTGGGAGTCGTGAGCATCGGATTCCCGATTGCCCACTACTAAATAACCAAGCCGGTGACAGAAAGCGCCCAGTAACCAAGAATGCTCGTCTTCATGCAATCAAGGAGACCGAGCGAGAAGAAGAAGGCGGCTTAGTTGAAGGTACATTGAAAGTTTGTTCCAAGAATGCATATGTCTTAATTGATACTGGTGCATCGCATTCTATTATTTCTAAGAAGTTTGCTGACCCATTACCCCTAGAACCGGAATGGATGAAGTTAGTTTTGTCTACTCCTCTGGGTGATGAGACTGATATTACACATCATTACCAAAACTGCGAAGTATTGGTTCAGGATAGAAATCTCCCTATCGATCTCATATGTTTAGATCTGAAGGAGTATGATGTCATACTAGGAGCAGATTGGTTATCCAAGTATCAGGCAACGGTTGATTGCCGCAATAGCAAGGTTACATTCAAGGAATTTTCAGAACTAATCTTTACTAGCCCCAAGGGTCGGAGCAGATCCCCTCTTATTTCAGCTCTCCGAGCTAGCAAGCTCATCAGGAAAGGATGTGCATCTTTCCTTGCCTTTGTCACAGTTAAAGAAGCTAAGGAAGCTAAGCTAGAAGACATTCCTGTGGTGCAGGAATTTCCGGACGTGTTTCTGGAAGATTTGCGGGGATTACCCCCGCAAAGAGAAGTGGCCTTCACCATTGACTTAGTCCCTGGTGCTGGTCCGATTTCAAAGGCACCTTATAGGATGTCACCTGCTGAACTCAAGGAGTTAAAAGAGCAATTGATGGAACTCATTAAGAAAGGATTCATTAGACCAAGTACTTCCCCGTGGGGAGCGCCTGTATTATTTGTAAAGAAGAAAGACGGATCCATGAGGTTATGCATCGACTATCGACAATTGAATCATCTCACTATCAAGAAAAAGTATCCACTGCCGAGAATCGATGAATTGTTTGATCAAATTTCAGGATCCAAGTACTTTTCCAAAATTGATCTTAGGTCAGGATATCACCAACTAAGAATCAAGGACGAGGATATTCATAAAACCGCATTCAGAAGCAGGTATGGCCATTATGAATTTGTTGTTATGCCTTTCGGACTAACGAATGCCCCTGCTGCCTTTATGCAGTTAATGAATAGTATATTCAGGCCTTATTTGGATCAATTCGTGGTGGTCTTTATTGATGATATATTGATTTATTCCAAGACCAAGGAAGAGCATGAGGAACATTTGAGGATTGCATTACAAATATTGAGGACAAACCAATTATATGCAAAACTTAGCAAGTGTGAATTCTGGCTTGAAGAAGTGACTTTTCTCGGACATGTTATATCAAAGGGTGGCTTGTCTGTACACCCATCAAAGGTTGAAGCTGTAAGGAACTGGGAAAGACCGACCAATGCTAGCAAGATCCAAAGTTTCTTAGGTCTTGTCGGCTATTACAGGCGATTCATCAAGGATTTCTCTAAAATCGCCATGCCACTTACGAGGTTAACTCGCAAGGAGATCCGTTCTGAATGGAGTGAGGAATGTGAAAGAAGCTTCCAAACTCTCAAGGATCATCTTACTACAGCTCCTATCTTAGCATTGCCAATTGAAGGAGAAAAGTTCGAGGTATACACTGATGCTTCTGGCATTGGCCTCAGATGTGTTCTAATGTAACAAGGGCTTTACAGCTTGCCGACCAGAGGAACAAATCCTCTGCAACCGCTGGGCGATACAGCTTAGCCGTCCGAGACCTGGTCTCGCCTACTGAGGATTACAGCTTCACCTGTCCAGTGAAAACCTCCACTACAATTGTTGGCTCATAGCTTGATAACAAAAGAGTTTCGAAAATAGTAAAGACAGAAACAAACGAAATGGAAAACCAAAACAAATGTAGCTCAATTGAGCAGTATCAGCTCTGATATCTGAACCAAGAGACTGATTTACAAGACTTCGAAAAGACTCTCTCAACTCAACTCTCTCAATCTTCTCTTCTCTCTTTCTCTTCTTCTCTCTGAATCTTCTTCTCTCTTTTTCTTCTTCTCTGTGGATCGTGCAGGCGCTCACTCTCTGTTCTTTTCTCTTACCTCTGGCTGCTTCTATTCGATCAGCCTTCTTCTGAGGAAGAAGACTTCCTTTTATACCAGCAGCAGATTGGATAGGGCGTGTGGCTTCCACATTTCCCGCCCAAAGAATTCGCTAGATCTGAGGAATTTCGACCACATGGCCGCATCCTGGCTGGGCTGCTTCCACGTGTCATAATCTGGGCACCTCGTCCTTCCTTGGATCATGAGCCAATCCTTCATCTTTGCACTTTAGTCCCTGTCAGTTAGTCGAAAGGAACTTATCAGTTTATTGTCGACACTTTGTACAGACTTCATAGTATGCAATGCAAACATTGTATAGACTTGCTGAAGTGTAATGCAATGTGCAGACTTTCATCGTAGTTAAAGACATCAATGTGCAGACTTTGTCCAATGCATGGACTTGCGTTCAGCAGCAATGTATAGACTTGAACACATGCATGCTATACGATGTACAGACTTCCTATATGAAGGTAACCGCTGGAGCATGTATAGACTTCATATATGCTGTGCTATGCCATGTGCAGATTTCATATATTCAAGACTGAGTTGTGTATAGGCTTAGTGAATGCTGAAGCATGTACAGACTTCACGTATGCAAGACTATGAACATTACACATGGATGTACTGACTTGCTACTATCGAATGTGCAGACTTGAGTAGCATTCAGCAGCCAATGTACAGACAGTAGACTTGTGCAGACTACGTGCAATGCATGAAGCAGTGTATAGACTTGGAGTGCAATGTGCAACCAATGTACATACTTTGCAATGCCTAGTGTTATAGCATGAGAGCACAATGCATCATGTACAGACTATGCGTTATGCAACCAGACGATGTCTAGACTTGCTCATGACTGTCTAGACTCTGCATGCGTGCTATAGCAATGTGCAGACTTGCTGACAAAGCGTTGTGCAGACTCTGCGTGCCACAATGTGCAGACTTGCGAGTGTGTGACATGCACAAAGACGCTAAGTAAGACATTCCAATGTATAGACTTCAAGTCCACTTGAGACGCTGAGTGAGACGGACCTCACAGGCTGTACAGACTTAAGAATGCACGATGTATAGACTTGGCAAAGGAAGGGCTGTACAGACTTGAGCAAAGCAAGGTCTGTATAGACTTGAGAGTTCATGATGTATAAACTTGCCAGAGGAACTGGACGATGTACAGAGTTGAGAAAAGCAAGGTCTGTATAGAGTTGAGAGAGAGTCCACGATGTATTGACTTAGCCAAGACACGATGTATAGACTTTGGCAAAGCAAGGGATGTACAGACTTCAACTCAGCTGTAATATATAGACTTACAGGTGCAACGTAGGTAAAGATCAAGGAGTGTATAGACTTGATATCGTGGAACACACGGGCTGTACCGACTTCATCGATGTCTAGACTTGGAAAGTTAAGCTGGTGAATGTACAGACTTCACCGATGTCTGGACTTGGAAAGTTAAGCTGGTGAATGTACAGACTTCATCGATGTCTTGACTTTGAATGAATGTGTATGCATTGAATAGACTTCGCATATGATGTACAGACTTGCTAGTCAGACAGGCACAAGCTCTGTACAGACTTTAGCGTGCAGACAGGCCATGTGAATGTATAGACTTATGTTCTAAATGATGCACAAACACAACAATGCAATGTATGGACTTTGAGTGTGTAGACTTGTGTGTGTGCAATGTGTAGACCTGTGTGTGTGTGCATGGTGATGTATAGACTCTTACTGCATAGAACACATAGACAATCTGACAGTGATAGTTTCATCAAAACATAAACAGTTACCAATCAATCAAAACAAGTTGTTGCCAATGAAATAAAGCTATTGTCAACATCTTCAACACCGAGGAGTCACAACAATCTCCCCCTTTTTGATGATGGCAACACCCTATCATATGGAATTGCAACATCCCGTCATACAGATGTAATTTTGATGAAAGACATGAATTATTAGTCAGATTTGTCATGTAGATGCTATGGATGCATGCTGAGAAATGAAAACAGCACCCTGCCAACAAGATCTCCCCCTATGCCATAATATGATGCATACACTCCCCCTAGAATTCACCAAACACACAATAAATTCTCCCCCTTTGCCATCAACAAAGAGGAGGGAAAGAAAGTACAAGGTAAGGAACAAGAGAAATCATCTGACTGGCATTCTGAACAAGTAGTTCAGGAATAAGCATTCTAAAGCACAGAGTCTTCAATCATATGAATTTAAAACTGCTTTGAGATAGAATTCTGGTTTAAAGGTTATAAATTTTGAGTTCATGCACTACAATCAATGGATAAGTTTTCTGTGCATGATAAAATAATAAACCAGAATCACATTTGCATGAGAGATTCAGTTTCAAAATATCTTACTTTCATAAACTCAGTAAAAACATGGTTAAGAGATACCAGGTCATGTATTGAATTTAAACAAATTGTCATCCCTGAAATTTCTTTTGAAGGAATAACATTTTCAATATTATTTCATTAAGGGCATTCAGGTACCATTTGTCTTTTTACGTAAGGGTATACGTTTATCAGACGCCAATACCCCTAGATACTCAACATGATGGACCATTCTGCCTATGATCAAACTCAAAAAAATTGATTTACGCCTTTTTGTATGAGGGTACACGTTTATCAGACGCCAGTTACCCCCAGGTACTCAGTGAAACCACCCTACTGTTTTGATCATTTTATACAGAGATAACTGATACACCTCATGACTTAAGTATCGTCCATTTCTTTGATGGATCACTTTATTTCTCAGTATTTTACCAGTCATTGCTCTGCCAATGTTATTTTTCAATTAATTTTTAATGTTTTTCAATATCTTTCTTAGCTGTCCTTTATTTATTTCAGAATGTTTAAGGACAATACACATACTTAGCCTTCTCTAACAGGATTTTAGATGAGTTTTTAGATTTCAGATATAATTGGCTTTGTCTGACATGAAATAAGATAAGGGTTGAGAGCTTTATCAATTTTCAGCTTTCTTATTTACTGATTGCAATCTTTAAACTTTAAAGTTTATAAAATTTAAACCATTAAGTCAGTCTTCAAGCAATTAAAGTTCTTATAAATGAAGAAGTCTATTTTCTATTGCTTAGGAATCAGAACTGACTAACATATTGTCATATTGTCAGACTCAACTCATTCAGGGTCAAAGAATTTAGATTTCAATAAAGTTGATGACCACTCTGAATTTCTAACAATACTCCCCCTGTCTATATGCATGTGGTTTTAGATGAGAGAGAGCTTAGACACAGTCATGACTAAATGATATGCAATGATGATCATGAGTGTGATGCCAAAAAAAATATGAATGTCATGCATGATCATGAGTCTGTTGCAACATTCAACATTCACAAGGTTTATTCAAGCCATCAGAGAGTTTATTCATTATGCTGAAATTTACACAAGCCAAGTTCTCTTCTAAGAAATTTAAACCTTTCATTCCCAAGAGGCTTAGTTAAAATATTAGCAATTTGTTTTTCAGTTTCAATGAAGTTCATTTCAATTTCCTTTTTATTTACAACATCTCTAAGAAAATGGTGTTTTATCTCTATATGCTTAGTCCTAGAATGATGAACATGATTTTTAGCTAAACATATAGCACTAGTATTATCACACAAAATTGGAATACATTCCAACTTTATTTGATAATCAACCAGTTGGTGCTTGATCCAAAGTACTTGGGCTGCACAGTTACCAGCTGCAACATATTCAGCTTCAGCTGTGGACAAAGCAATTGTGTGTTGCTTCTTGGATGCCCAAGATACTAGACAGCCACCAAGGAATTGACAGTAGCCACTAGTACTTTTTCTATCTACTCAACACCCAGCATAGTCTGCATCAGTGTAGGCTAGAAGTTCTAACTCACACCTAGCAGGATACCATAGACCAAGCTCTTGAGTGCCTAATAGATAACTAAAAATCCTTTTCACAGATTTAAGATGTGATTCTTTAGGACTAGCCTAAAATCTAGAGCATAAACACACTGTAAATTGAATATCAGGCCTAGATGCTGTAAGATATAGAAGGGATCCGATCATACCTCTATATAGCCTTAGGTCCACTGGTTTATCTTGAGGATCTTCATCTAAACTGGTTGAGGTACCCATTGGAGCAGCTATTTCCTTGAGGTTATCCACCTTGTACTTCTTCAATAAATCCCTTATGTACTTGGACTGAGAGATGAAGGTTCCATCTTTTGATTGTGTCACCTGCAGTCCAAGAAATAATTTGAGTCACCCATTGAGCTCATTTCAAACTCATTAGTCATTATCTGAGAGAATTCCTCACACAATTTGGGGTTAGTTGACCCAAAGACAATGTCATCCACATAAATTTGAATGATAAGAATATCTGAATGACTTACCTTAGTAAACAGGGTTTGATCAACTACACCTCCTGTGAAGTTCTTATCAGTGAGGAATTTGCTCAACCTGTCATACCAAGCTCTAGGAGCTTGCTTAAGACCATAAAGAGCTTTTCGAAGTTTATACACATGATTGGGGAAGTCTAAACATTCAAAGCCAAGAGGCTGCCTCACATAGACATCCTCACTGATTTCCCCATTCAGAAAAGCAGATTTTACATCCATCTGCTGAAGATTTATTCCTAGGGAACATGCATAAGCCAATAAGATTCTGATAGCTTCTAACCTGGCTACAGGGGCAAAAGACTCTTCAAAGTCAATTCCAAATTCCTAGTTATACCCCTGAGCTACAAGTCTGGCCTTATTTTTAATGACATTCCCTGATTCATCAGTTTTATTTTTAAATACTCATTTAGTCCCTATGACTGTTTCATGATCAGGAGGTGGAACCAAGTGCCGCACCTTATTCCTGTCAAATTGATTGAGCTCTTCATGCATGGCATTAATCCAATGCGCATCCTTAAGAGCACAGTCAATGGACTTGGGTTCTACATTTGATACAAAGGCATATGCATTCAATTCATTTTGAATTCTTAAGTGGCCTCTAGTCCTAGGAGGGTCATACAAATTGCCAATCACATTATCTACATGATGATCTTTTAGATATCTAATGTTGACAATTTTATTATCATGATTTTCATTTACCTCCCCCTGAACTGTAGGCTCTTCTTCATTAAGCTCCTCATTTCCTTCCTCATCTTCGGATTTGTCTGCAATATTCCCTTTTTCAGAATATCACCATTGTCTTCATTCCTGCATTGACCAATATTAGACTTTACCAAAGATTCATCAAAAATAATATGTGGAGATTCTTCAATAGTTTTGGAATTCAGATTATACACTCTATATGCTCGGGTGTTTTCAGAGTAACCAAGAAAAATTCCTGGTTCACCTTTAGGTTCAAATTTATCAAGGTCTCTTTTATCATTTATATGAATAAAACATTTACAACCAAAAACTTTGAAATGAGCAATAGAAGGTTTCTTACCCTTTATGATCTCATAGGATGTTTTCTGGGTAGAAGGTCTTACCATGGCTCTGTTAATTACATAACAGGCAGTATTTACTGCTTCAGCCCAGAACTTCCTTGGCACCTTCAACCAAGAGTGTACGACCCAACTCCACCAAGGTTCTGTTCCTCCTTTCCACAACTCCATTCTGCTCGGGTGTCCTTGGTGAGGAGTACTTGTGATGAATTCCATTTGACCTGCATAATTCATCAAACTGTGAGTTTTCAAACTCACCTCCATGATCAGTTAAAATATTTTCAATTTTCTGGTTTTTCTTAAGACAGAACTCCTGAAATTCTGAGAATGCATCACTTTTATGTGATAAGAAATATACCCAAGTATACCTAGAGAAGTCATCTACCATGACAAACCCATACTTCCTCCCTGATAAGCTGACAGACCTGGTTGGCCCAAAAAGGTCCATGTGTATCTGCTCATAGGGTTTAGAAGACAGATTTTCTGTTTTAGATTTAAATGACTTTCTAGTTAACTTTGACTGAGTGCATGCATCACAGATTTTATTTTCTTTCTTAAAGGAAACTTCAGGAAGTCCTCTAACCATACTATGCTTATTCAGTTTATGCAATACAGTGTAACTAGCATGGCCTAACCTACGATGCCATAAAAATGCTAAGTCCTCTCTGCTAGCAGTAAGGCATAGGTTAGAATGTTGTATATCATCTAAGTCTATCATGTAAGTGTTATTTATCCTTTTACTAGAAAATTTAACAGTTTCGGAATCAGGTTCAAAAACTTTGCAGTAATGAGAGTCAAAATGAACTTTGCATCCTTTATCACATAGTTGACTGATGCTAAGTAAATTATATACTAAACCTTCAACCAACATGACATCTTCAATGCAATAGGTAGTACACTTACCTACCTTACCTGTCCTAACAATCTTACCCTTTGTGTTGCTACCAAAGGTGACAAGGCCTCCTTGTTTCTCTGTCAGCATGCAGAACTTGGCCTTATCTCCTGTCATATGCCTGGAGCAGCCACTATCCAAGTACCATAAATTGTTCTTGGCTGCCAGACATACCTGCACGCACAATCAGGTAGAGAAGTTTGGAACCCAAGACTGATTGGGCTCCAGAGAAGATGAAAAGTAATTAAAACAAGAAAGCAGATTTTTAGGAATCCACATTTGTTTGAAACAGTTCTGTTCAGTGGATTTTCCAGATTTCTTTTTGTTATGCTTTTTCTTGTTGACACTAGCATGATTATTTCTGTGCCAGTGCCTTGGACAGTGTGTATTCACGAAATTTTGGCCATAGTAATCATTGGGCTGGCTGTGGAAATGTTGGTTCCTAAGTGTCCAAGAGCCATACCCATTAACCCAATTTCTAGTGTAAGGTTTATAGGACTGTGTAGCCTGATGTCCATAACCTGTAAACCTTCCTTGAGTCCTAGTCCATCCTGACCTATTTGGATAGGTTGACTGTGCAAAGAAGTGGGACTGGGCTCTAGGTTGGTAGAAATGTTTGGGTTGAGCTCTAAAAGCATTCTACCTCCCCTGCACCTTGGACCCTGCTGACCTATTCATAGGTGTGTATTGGGTCTTCTTCAGAGGTGGTGGTGATGGTGGAGACTTGGTGACCTTAACGTGTTGTTTATAAGACTGTGTAGGTTGACCCCTAACCTGAGACTGAGCTTTGGGATTTTGCTTGGATGTGCTACCTCTACTAGGCTCACTCAGCTTTTATTTGCCCTTCTCCTCCGCACTGGGCTTTTTCAGATTTACAGCTTTGTTCACTGAAATGTTTGACTTTATGTTGATTAGAGGTCCTTTCTCTTTTTGTGCGACAAATGAAATAGTTTTCATTCCAAAGCTTTTTGTTGCACTAGAATTAAATCTAAGACCCTCTTTTCTGAAGTTGACTTTTGACCCTAACAAAGCATTTAGGTTACCTGAACCTTAGGTCATTTTCTCAATAGTTTTAAGCTTGCCCTCATTATCCTTTTGAATGTCTTCAATGGATTTTTTCAGTTCTGTATTCACACTTAGGACAGCTTGATATTTTTCATTCACAATTTTTATCTCAGTTTCATATTTCTGAATTTTCAACTTCCATTCATCAGCTTCTTTTTCTAACATCTCATTATCTTCTTTAGAGGCTTTTGACTCATTCTTGATTTCTTCTAATTCAGAACATGTGAGTTTGAGTTTATTATTCTCAGATTCAAGACATGCAATTTTATCAGTTAGAGTTGTATCATTTTGCATGGAGTTAATCTTTCTTCTTAGATGCCTGTTTTCCCTTCTAATGTCATTTGCTTTATCAGCTATTTCATGATAGGCATCTACCCAGTCAGCAATAGTAAAATTACCGAATCGAGAAGTTACCTCATCTGAATCCTCCTCTCCGTCTTCAGAGCTTGTTGCCATAAGGCAAATGGGCTTTTTAGATTTGGCTTCACTGTCAGAGGTATTGCTCAAGGAGCCTTCATCTTCATCACTCCAAGTACTCACCATAGCTTTCCCTTTCGTGTTCCTCTTCTTTGACTTGTCCTTGTATTTCTGATTCTCTGGACAGTCAGCTTTCAGATGGCATGTCTTCCTGCATTGATAACAAGTATTAGTTTCAATTTTCTTTGCAGGGTTATGTTTATACCTTTTATCCCTTCGGCCGCCACTATACTTCTTTTGGCTGAATCGTCCTCTTTCTTTCCTGAGGAATCACCTGAACTCTCTGGTCATCATTGCCATCTCAGTACGAGTTATATCTTGTTCATTCAGGCTCTCCTCGGATGATGATCCACTAGAGTTGGATCTGCTGGACTTGCTGGATTTGCTGGCACCAGCTTTCAGAGCGATTGGCTTCTTCTTCTTTTCAACTCCCTCTATCTTTGGCATATTAATCTTGTAACAACCCTGATAAAAGCAAGATTTATAAATAAATCAAATTGAAAATAAAAGATAAGTAAATAAATGATAAAACTGAAAATGGAATTAAATTAAACCCTTAGAAAAATAACACCGCAGATAAAGGCGCTACTTGACAAGAAACGCCCTCACCTAAGGCGTGTTTTTGAGAAAGGACGCCCACATTTCAAGGCGTCAAATCTTAAACAACCAAAATTACATAAAAAGGCAAGTATTTGAAACGCCCTTTGCTTGGACGCGTTTCCACAAGAAACGACGCATGCCAAGGCGTCAATTTAAAATTCGACGCCCTAGAATAAGGCGTTAATTCCATTCCAGTTTCGTTCGAACCGAGAACTTATCCAGGGTAAGTTGATAACTATGAGAAAGAGTTCAAATGTAGTAATAACTCTATCATGGAAGTGTTACTTCCAATCGAACACTAACTTTATTAGGATTTCCAGAATCCTATAAATACCTTGATGGATCGAACCCTAGAAAGCTATTTGGTCGATCGTCTCTGCTACGGTAGGTAAAGAACTAACAGTTCTTCCTTATTTCCTTCTCTGTTTACTATTATGTGAAGAACATGAATTGATTCTTCATCCTCTTTTGCTTATAGAGAATCTGACTGCCGTCCGTGAAGAACAGGTGGGTTCTTCCTTTGGTTTTCCTTCTCTTCCGATAGGATAGTATGAAGAATAAATCTTCTTCATCTTCTTCCACTTACAGGTCGAGGAGCTCTTAATCTACTGAAGAACGTGGGTTCTTCATCAACAAACGACTGTGTCTGTTCGTGCCTCCTCTGCCTTGCTGCTGATATTGAATTCAAAAGGTTCAGAATACTCTATTTATAAAACAGAGTATCGTTCTTTTCTTCCCAGAACCTGCATCCGTTCAAAATCTTCATAAAGGTAGGATTTTCTCAGGGATTGTAGCCCAAACTAGCATATTAATATCTATAACATCATCCGTTAAAACCTGCATATAGATTTCATGCGTTTCGGTTAGTTTCTAAAGAGTTTTGAAATAGACGCCCTTATCAAGGACGCTACATTAAAAGACACGACCACGACTAGGTCGTCAATGTAATATTTGACGCCCTGCACACGGACGTCAATTTCTCTTAATTAATAAACACCATGTTTAAAAATTATATATCAATGCAAACATGATTCTAAATTAATGCATGGTCAATCTCTTGTAATCCTGCTATTTCTTATGGTACTGACCCTATATCATGTTTCCTGAAATTTCATTGTCTCGAAACTTGTAAACTTGTGAATTAACGACCGTGTCTAGGTCGTCTTTTCTTGAACTGACGCCCCATACCAGGACGCCTTCTGTAAACTAACGCCCCTGTCCAGGGCGCGTTTCATTAAAATTTCCAAATTTATAATATTATGCAAAACTAGAAATATTAAAAGGACGACTGCTGTACACGTCGTCAAATCTAATATAAACGCCCCTGATTAAGAGGTTAATTACATAAAAAATGACTTTACCAAAGTCGCTACTTTCTGCATTACTGATTTTTCCTGATTACTGTTATCTGAGGGATTCATTACATATATTTATATATATTGGCACCATTACTCCACTCCGTGAGTATAGTCTCATGTTTTCTACGATGATTTATCGCATTACACACTCAATTCTCATTGACATACAAGCTCTCCATTGGACATTCCGTTCCTTTGGACTAGCAAGTTAGTCATAGAGACCTCCGTAAGACTCCTCGTCGCCTTAGATTCCCTCAAGGCCGACTGAGCTGGTTGTACCCTAAAAACCCATTACACAATCTTTGCCATGTCCCTCTATAGAAACATGGTGATACCGGCCCTCATGTCATGCCATGGGTATGATATGAGAATTATCTTAATGAACGGGGAAGAATATATCAACATTGTTATGATGTTCTTGTAAACCCCAATTCTATATCAAACTTGATGTTCTTGTAAACCTCAGTTCTATATTAAGAATGAGGACATCTTGCCATTGAGGTGCTATTCATATGGACCTCAATTCTATATAAAAGAGTGTCTCTACTTACTTATCATGGTACCCGAGTTAAGGGAATCAATTCCACCTAGTTTTATCGATAATCGTGATTGTACCGTTATTATCGTCTATCTATGTCAAGTATCATATTTTTGGACTCTATTCTTTCAAAGTCTATCCTACATGTCTACAAGCTTTATCCTTGAAATTCCATATTGACTATATACAAAAGTGGATGTTAAAATACATGATTAATGCCTGCGCATATAGGGCCCGATCTGGTCCTGGGAGGAGCACCCTAAAGTACTTGTGCCCATGGGAGTTGATTGATCACGGTATTGGCATTATACCAAAGTGCATGACTAGCTTGATTGAACATTCCACAAATCTTGTGCTTGACTTAGTCCCTGGTGCTGGTCCGATTTCAAAGGCACCTTATAGGATGTCACCTGCTGAACTCAAGGAGTTAAAAGAGCAATTGATGGAACTCATTAAGAAAGGATTCATTAGACCAAGTACTTCCCCGTGGGGAGTGCCTGTATTATTTGTAAAGAAGAAAGACGGATCCATGAGGTTATGCATCGACTATCGACAATTGAATCATCTCACTATCAAGAAAAAGTATCCACTGCCGAGAATCGATGAATTGTTTGATCAAATTTCAGGATCCAAGTACTTTTCCAAAATTGATCTTAGGTCAGGATATCACCAACTAAGAATCAAGGACGAGGATATTCATAAAACCGCATTCAGAAGCAGGTATGGCCATTATGAATTTGTTGTTATGCCTTTCGGACTAACGAATGCCCCTACTGCCTTTATGCAGTTAATGAATAGTATATTCAGGCCTTATTTGGATCAATTCGTGGTGGTCTTTATTGATGATATATTGATTTATTCCAAGACCAAGGAAGAGCATGAGGAACATTTGAGGATTGCATTACAAATATTGAGGACAAACCAATTATATGCAAAACTTAGCAAGTGTGAATTCTGGCTTGAAGAAGTGACTTTTCTCGGACATGTTATATCAAAGGGTGGCTTGTCTGTAGACCCATCAAAGGTTGAAGCTGTAAGGAACTGGGAAAGACCGACCAATGCTAGCGAGATCCGAAGTTTCTTAGGTCTTGTCGGCTATTACAGGCGATTCATCAAGGATTTCTCTAAAATCGCCATGCCACTTACGAGGTTAACTCGCAAAGAGATCCGTTATGAATGGAGTGAGGAATGTGAAAGAAGCTTCCAAACTCTCAAGGATCATCTTACTACAGCTCCTATCTTAGCATTGTCAATTGAAGGAGAAAAGTTCGAGGTATACACTGATGCTTCTGGCATTGGCCTCGGATGTGTTCTAATGCAACAAGGGAAGGTTATAATGTAGAGAACTGCCCCGTCCATGACTTAGAATTGGCCGCGGTAGTATTTGCACTGAAGATATGGAGACATTATCTCTATGGAGTACAGTTTACTGTATACTCCGATCACAAGAGTTTCAAATATCTTTTCTCACAGAAGGAGTTAAATATGAGGCAAAGACGATGGCCGGAATATCTCAAGGACTTCGACCTCAAAATACAATATCATCCCGGAAAGGGTAATCATGTAGCAGATGCCCTTAGTCGAAATCCGAGAGCACTGTTAGCCAATTGTATGATTCGAGAATGGAAGTTGCTGGAGCAATTCTCTGAACTCAATATAAGCATGGACATGGACTCTAGGTGCATCATATTATCTCACATAAGTATTCAGTCAGACCTACTAACTGAAATACAAGGACTTCAGGGTGATGATCCAACATTAGTGGAGGTCAAGGGCTGATTAGAAGGACAATCGGATTTCCAATTAACTTCTGATAGAAGATTGTTATTCAAGAATAGAACTTGTATACCAGACTGCCCAGAATTGAAGAAGAAGATCTTAGATGAAGCTCATAGGTCAAGGTATACGATTCATCCAGGATCTACCAAAATGTACCAAGATGTAAAAAGAAATTTTTGGTGGCCTAACATGAAAAGAGAAATAGCGGACTACGTATCACGTTGTCTCACATGCCAACAAGTCAAGGCGGAACATCAAAAACCTGCTGGAAAACTACATCCTCTAGATATCCCTAAATGGAAGTGGGAGGATATTGGTATGGATTTCATCATGGGTTTATCTAAATCAAAAAGAGGACATGATGGAATATGGGTTATCATTGACCGATTGACTAAATCAGCGCATTTCTTGCCAATCAAGAGTCGATGGTCAGTTGATGTCTTAGCTGCACTATACATCAAGGAAATAGTCAGATTACATGGTATTCCTGTTTCAATCATGTCTGACAGAGATCCCCGTTTTACTTCTCATTTTTGGAAAGGACTACAACAGTCGTTGGGGACGAGACTTAGCTTTAGTACAGCTTTTCACCCTCAAACGGATGGTCAGACCGAGAGAACCAATCAAGTAGTCGAAGATATGCTAAGAGCATGCATTATTGATTTTGGTGGAAA
Source organism: Amorphophallus konjac (assembly GCA_022559845.1). Lineage (NCBI taxonomy): Eukaryota > Viridiplantae > Streptophyta > Magnoliopsida > Alismatales > Araceae > Amorphophallus > Amorphophallus konjac. Next base: position 260,261,053 of record CM040124.1, on the reverse strand, counting down.
CTGGCGTGATCACTTGCCTCTGGTCGAATTTGCATACAATAATAGCTACCAGGCAAGTATACAAATGGCACCTTTTGAAGCCTTATACGGAAGGAGTTGTCGATCACCCTTATGCTGGGACGAAGTTGGAGAGAAACAACTATTAGGTCCAGACATGATAAGGGACACTACCGAGAAGATACAATTGATCATAGAAAGACTACAAGTTGCTCAGTCTAGACAAAAAGCTTATACCGACACGAGAAGAAGAGATCTTGAATTCCAAGTTGGAGATCATGTATTTCTCAAGATATCGCCTGGACGTGGAATACGAAGATTTGGTGTTAAGGGCAAGCTTACACCAAGATTTATCGGACCTTTTGAGATACTAGAAAGAGTTGGCAAGGTTGCTTATCGCATCGCATTGCCACCTCAACTGTCCGAAGTACATGATGTATTCCACATATCTATGTTGAAGAAGTATGTGCATGATCCATCACATATTATTGAGCATGGAAATCTAGTAATCCGGAAAGATCTCACATACGAGCAGAAGCCCATAAGAATACTAGATCAAGAAGTACGAACCCTAAGGAATAAGGTTATTCCCATGCTAAAAGTACAATGGAATAAGAATTCAGAACATGAAGCTACATGGGAGACCGAGGAATCTATGAGGAAGCGAATTCCAGAATTATTTTAGAAGGTATGTGCTCTACACTCTCTATATAAATATATGCTATGGAATTTGGGGACCAAATTCATTTTAAGTAGGGGAGGGTGTAACAACCCTGATAAAAGCAAGATTTATAAATAAATCAAATTGAAATTAAAAGATAAGTAAATAAATGATAAAATCAAAAATAGAATTAAATTAAACCCTTAGGAAAATAACGTCGCAGATAAAGGCGCTACTTGACAAGAAACGCCCTCACCTAAGGCGTGTTTTTGAGAAAGGACGCCCACATTTCAAGGCGTCAAATCTTAAACAACCAAAATTACATAAAAAGGTAAGTATTTGAAACGCCCTTTGCTTGGACGCGTTTCCACAAGAAACGACGCATGCCAAGGCATCAATTTAAAATTCGACGGCCTAGAATAAGGCGTTAATTCCATTCCAATTTCGTTCGAACCGGGAACTTATCCAGGGTAAGTTGATAACTATGAGAAAGAGTTCGAATGTAGTAATAACTCTATCATGGAAGTGTTACTTCCAATCGAACACTAACCTTATTAGGATTTCCAAAATCTTATAAATACCTTGATGGATCGAACCCTAGAATGCTATTTGGTCGATCGTCTCTGCTACGGTAGGTAAAGAACTAACATTTCTTCCTTATTTCCTTCTCTGTTTACTATTATGTGAAGAACATGAATTGATTCTTCATCCTCTTTTGTTTATAGGGAATCTGACTGCCGTCCGTGAAGAACAGGTGGGTTCTTCCTTTGGTTTTCCTTCTCTTCCGATAGGATAGTATGAAGAATAAATCTTCTTCATCTTCTTCCACTTACAGGTCGAGGAGCTCTTAATCTACTGAAGAACGTGGGTTCTTCATCAACAAACGACTGTGTCTGTTCGTGCCTCCTCTGCCTTGCTACTGATATTGAATTCAAAAGCTTCAGAATACTCTGTTTATAAAACAGAGTATCGTTCTTTTCTTCCCAGAACCTGCATCCGTTCAAAATCTTCATAAAGGTAGGATTTTCTCAGGGATTGTAGCCCAAACTAGCATATTAATATCTATAACATCATCCGTTAATACCTGCATATAGATTTCATGCGTTTCGGTTAGTTTCTAAAGAGTTTTGAAATAGACGCCCTTATCAAGGACGCTACATTAAAAGACACGACCACGACTAGGTCGTCAATGTAATATTTGACGCCCTGCACACGGACGTCAATTTCTCTTAATTAATAAACACCATGTTTAAAATTATATATCAATGCAAACATGATTTTAAATTAATGCATGGTCAATCTCTTGTAATCCTGCTATTTCTTATGGTACTGACCCTATATCATGTTTCCTGAAATTTCATTATCTCGGAACTTGTAAACTTGTGAATTAACGACCTTGTCCAGGTCGTCTTTTCTTGAACTGACGCCCCATACCAGGACGCCTTCTGTAAACTAACGCCCCTGTCTAGGGCGCGTTTCATTAAAATTTCCAGATTTATAATATTTTGCAAAACTAGAAATATTGAAAGGACGACTATTGTACACGTCGTCAAATCTAATATAAACGCCCATGATTAAGGCGTTAATTACATAAAAAATGACTTTACCAAAGTCGCTGCTTTCTGCATTACTGAATTTTCCAGATTACTATTATCCGAGGGATTCATTACATATATTTATATATATTGGCACTATTACTCCACTCCGTGAGTATAGTCCCATGTTTTCTACGATGATTTATCGCATTACACACTCAATTCTCATTGACATACAAGCTCTCCATTGGACATTCCGTTCCTTTGGACTAGCAAGTTAGTCATAGAGACCTCCGTAAGACTCCTCGCCGCCTTGGATTCCCTCAAGGCCGACTGAGCTGGTTGTACCCTAAAAACTCATTACACAATCTTTGCCATGTCCCTCTATAGAAACATGGTGATACCAGCCCTCATGTCATGCAATGGGTATGATATGAGAATTATCTTAATGAACGGGGAAGAATATATCAACATTGTTATGATGTTCTTGTAAACCCCAATTCTATATCAAACTTGATGTTCTTGTGAACCTCAGTTCTATATTAAGAATGAGGACGTCTTGCCATTGAGGTGCTATTCATATGGACCTCAATTCTATATAAAAGAGTGTCTCTACTTACTTATCATGGCACCCGAGTTAAGGGAACCAATTCCACCTAGTTTTATCGATAATCGTGATTGTACTGTTATTATCGCCTCTCTATGTCAAGTATCATATTTTTGGACTCTATTCTTTCAAAGTCTATCCTACATGTCTACAAGCTTTATCCTTGAAATTCCATATTGGTTATATACAAAAGTGGATGTTAAAATTCATGATTAATGCCTGCGCATATAGGGCCCGATCTGGTCCTGGGAGGGGCACCCGAAAGTACTTGTGCCCATGGGAGTTGATTGATCACGGTATTGGCATTATACCGAAGTGCATGACTAGCTTGATTGAACATTCCACAAATCTTGTGCTTGACTTGATATTACATGACTTGCGTGGCCCGAAAAAGGGTAATTACTTGCGTGTTTGAACGTGATAGCCAAATTTCATCTTGACATGATAAAGTACTTGCTTGAATATCTTGAGGTCATTTGATATAAGTTCTTGAAAGGTTCATGACTAGTTCTCCCTGTTATCTTATTGTTATATCCTCTTTCTATCTTATCGTTTTAGGCGAGCATGCATAGCTATAGTGCATTCATGAAAGATGTGACTACTTAAACCCCTTGCTAGTTCCTGAGATATAATTTCCTACTAAGCGTTCGCTCACTCCGTGTTTCCCTTACTTTTCAGGTAAGTCCGACGATGAGGAAAGTCAATCGGATGGGGAGAATCAAGAGTGAAAGAGCTAGAGCTTTTCCAAGTGTCATCTAGTCTTTTATGTATTTCTTGAGTCAAATGTGTACTTTTCTTTTTCTGAATAGAGTATTGGGTTTGTAATAGACTATTTATTATGAAGAAATAAATGGACTGTGTTATCTTTACTTTTGCGCATCTCTGTCTTTGTGTCGAATACACTACTACTCTGATTGACATGATTGATATAAACTCGTCACGCATCTCCGGGTATCTTCCGCTCTCGGGACGTGACAAATCTCATATGCCATCAGCGAGCCAATTAGCTCATCGGCCCTTGTATTTCACAAATCCCTTGACTCCTCCATTACTGTAGCTTTAGTATGCCAAGCATGAGTCAGGGAACGCAATATCTTCCTCACTACATCGTATTCTGTCTGAGCCTTCCCGAGACCTCTAAGACCATTTGTGATGATAGTTAACCGAGAGTACATCTCCTTGATGGTCTCATTTGGCTTCATCTTGAAGGCTTCATATTCTGACACAAGGAAATTAGCCTTCGTCTCTCTAACCTGAGAAGTCCCTTCATGAATAACTTCCAGTGCATCCCACATCTTTTTAGCTGAGCTGCAAGCTGATACTCGAGAAAATTCCGTGGGGTGCAGAGAGCATTGAATAGCGTTTATGGCACTCCAGTTTAGAGTAGACCTCCTGATCTCCTCCTTGGTCCAGACTTCCTCATTATGGGACAGCTCATAAGGTCCCTTGCTGACTACCTTCCAGATCTCATAATCCCTCGCCCTCAAAAATACTTGCATACGGTTCTTCCAGTATGCATAGTTAGATCCATCGAAGAAAGGGGGCTTGGTGGTTGAGTGTCCTTCAGCGATCATCCCTCGAGCATCCATCTGTACCTTCCTCTTCGGGCTGTAAGTCCCTGTAGAAGAGTTAGGCTCTGATACCAACTGCTATGTTAGATGGACGCAGTCTATTACCATTGAGAGTGGATCTAGAGGGGGGTGAATAGATCTAATGTCTAATTTTAAAACACAGTTGAACTCTAATGCAGAATTAAAACAAGCAACTGTTGAACGACAGAAGGAACACTATGAAATCACATAAACAACATGCAATCACACAGTAGACACCGATCTTTAAGGTGGTTCGATCTCAATCCAGAGATCTACGTCCACCCCACACTCCAACTGGAATGTGGATCCTGCTGACTCACAGCTCGAACAGCTGGGCTTCACAGCTTGCCAACAGACCGCTGATACACAGCTTCGCTGGGCTTTACAGCTTGCCGACCAGAGGAACAAATCCTCTGCAACCGATGGGCGATACAGCTTAGCCGTCCGAGACTTGGTCTCGCCTGCTGAGGATTACAGCTTCACCTGTCTAGTGGAAACCTCCACTGCAATTGCTGGCTCACAGCTTGATAACAAAAGAGTTTCGAAAATAGTAAAGACAGAAACAAACGAAATGGAAAACCAAAACGAATGTAGCTCAATTGAGCAGTATAAGCTCTGGTCTCTGAACCAAGAGACTGATTTACAAGACTTCGAAAAGACTCTCTCAACTCAACTCTCTCAATCTTCTCTTCTCTCTTTCTCTTCTTCTCTCTGAATCTTCTTCTCTCTTTTTTTTCTTCTCTGTGGATCGTGCAGGTGCTCACTCTCTGTTCTTTTCTCTTAGCTCTGGCTGCTTCTATTCGATCAGCCTTCTTCTGAGGAAGAAGACTTACTTTTATACCAGCAGCAGATTGGATAGGGCATGTGGCTTCCACATTTCCTGCCCAGAGAATTCGCCAGATCCGAGGAATTTTGACCACATGGCAGCATCCTGGTTGGGCTGCTTCCACGTGTCATAATATGGGCACCTCGTCCTTCCTTGGATCATGAGCCAATCCTTCATCTTTGCACTTTAGTCCCTGTCAGTCAGTCGAAAGGAACTTATCAGTTTAATGTCGACACTTTGTACAGACTTCATAGTATGTAATGCAGACATTGTATAGACTTGCTGAAGTGTAATGCAATGTGCAGACTTTGATCGTAGTTAAAGACAGCAATGTGCAGACTTTGTCCAATGTATGGACTTGCGTTCAGCAGTAATGTATAGACTTGAACACATGCATGCTATACGATGTACAGACTTCCTATATGAAGGCAACCGCTGGAGCATGTATAGACTTCATATATGCAGTGCTATGGCATGTGCAGATTTCATATATTCAAGACTGAGGTGTGTACAAGCTTAGTGAATGCAACACTGAAGCATGTACAGACTTCACGTATGCAAGACTATGAACATTACACATGGATGTACTGACTTGCTACTATCGAATGTGCAGACTTGAGTAGCATTCAGCAGCCAATGTATAGACATGTAGACTTGTGTAGACTACGTGCAATGCATGAAGCAGTGTATAGACTTGGAGTGCAATGTGCAACCAATGTACATACTTTGCAATGCCTAGTGTTAAAGCATGAGAGCACAATGCATCATGTACAGACTATGCGTTATGCAACCAGATGATGTCTAGACTTGCTCATGACTGTCTAGACTCTGCATGCGTGCTATAGTAATATGCAGACTTGCTGACAAAGTGTTGTACAGACTCTGCGTGCCACAATGTGCAGACTTGCGAGTGTGTGACATGCACAAAGACGCTAAGTAAGACATTCCAATGTATAGACTTCAAGTCCACTTGAGACGCCGAGTGAGACAGACCTCACAGGCTGTACAGACTTAAGAATGCACGATGTATAGACTTGGCAAAGGAAGGGCTGTATAGACTTGAGCAAAGCAAGGTCTGTATAGACTTGAGAGTTCATGATGTATAAACTTGCTAGAGGAACTGGACGATGTACAGACTTGAGCAAAGCAAGGTCTGTATAGAGTTGAGAGAGAGTTCACAATGTATTGACTTAGCCAAGACACGATGTATAGACTTTGGCAAAGCAAGGGTTGTACAGACTTCAACTCAGCTGCAATGTATAGACTTGCAGGTGCAACGTAGGTAAAGATCAAGGATTGTCTAGACTGTTGTGCCTGGCATGTCTTTACATTGCCTAGTCTATACACTGGATGCTGAATATTCTTCAAAGTCTGCACATTGCATTACACTTCAGCAAGTCTGTACAGCGGTTGCCTTCATATAGGAAGCATGTACATCGCATAGCTCTGCATATATGAAGTCTATACAGTCTGAAGTCTATAAACTGCAGTCGAGTTCACGAAGTCTATACACTGCATCCTGCAATGTCTGTACATGGTTTTGGACTTAAACTGATAACTTGATTCTTTGTCTGAAATGCACTCTTCGTGAAGCCTAATGAAGGCACGTGATCCAAGGAAGGATGAGGTGCCCAGATTATGACACGTGGAAGCAGCCCAGCCAGGATGTTGCCAGGTGGTCGAAATGCCTTGGTTCTGGCGAAATGCTTTGGGCGGGAAATATGGAAGCCACACGACCCTATCCACCCTGCTGCTCTATATAAATGAAGACTCCTTTGTCTGAAGAAGAGTGATCGAGAGGCAAAGTCTATACAGTGAGAGTGATCGACTAAAGGAGAAGATAGCCTGCACGATCCTGTGAGAAAGAATAGAGAAGCAGAAGAAGCAGAGAAGAAAAAGATAAAGAAGAGAAAGAGAGAGATAGAGAGCTCGAGCAGACTGTGAAGAGAAGAAGAAGAGAGGCAGAGAGAAGCTTCGTTCTGAAGAACTTCCTTCAATAGAGCGTGGATCAAATCCAGGCCAGTCAGCACATTCTGAGCCACATTGTGCTTCATTGTTTACAGCCTTCCGATTGCTGCTTGTTTCCCATTTTCATGTTTTCTTTTTGAACATTTCTTCAAGCTGTTAGTCAGCACTTGCAGTGGAGGATTCCACTGGACGGCTAAGCTGTATTGCCCAGTTGAGTAAGCTGTGAGGCTCAGCAGGTGAGGAGGATTCCTCAGACAGCAAGCTGTGAGGCTCAGCGGATTGTATGGCAAGCTGTGATGCCCAGCTGTTCAAGCTGTGAGTCAGCGGAATCCACACTCGGGTTGAGTGTGGGGTGGATGTAGGTTTGCAGGACCGAACCACCTAAAAATCATTGTGCAGTGGTTTGATCTCTCTGTGAGTGTGGCGCTAGATGAATGCATAGGGTCGATATGGTTTGATTTTCTATATGTGTTCATCTCATTGCTGCGCACACTATATGTTTGATTGTGGTTTGATTTCTCTATCTGTTGTTGCTTCCGCTAGGTGAATGATTAGGTGCATTCCACCTATTTGAGTACTGGTTCAACAGAAGACTAGTTTAGTTTCTTTCAGGTTGTCTTATCTTGTCTTGTTAGCTTTCTAGTGAGCATTAGATTTTAATTGGGTGAAAGTTTTTAAAGGGTATATTTATTCACCCCCCCTCTGAATACATAGCACCGAACCCAACACTTGGCATCAGAGCCTAACTCTTTGTGCAGGACTAACATCCTAAAGAGGAACGGCCATGGAAGCTAGAGGGTTAACAGCAAAGGGACAGTCTACTACGAAGCCACCATTCTTCGACGAATCCAACTTCTCATATTGGAAGAACCGGATGCAGGTCTTCCTCAGAGCCAAAGACTACGAGATCTGGAAGATCATAAGTAAGGGTCCCTATGAGCTACATGAGAATGAGGAATTGTGGACCAAAGAAAAAATCAGGAAATCTACTCTGAATTGGAGCGCCATCAACGCCATTCAGTGTGCACTCCATCCCACTGAATTTGATAGAGTGTCAACCTGCAAGACAGTGAAGGAGATGTGGGATACCCTTGAAGTTATCTATGAGGGAACATGTCAAGTGAGAGAGACGAGGGCTAATATGCTAGTATCAAAGTATGAAGCATTTCGGATGAAGCCTGGTGAAACAGTGACCGAAATGTATGCTCGTTTGACCATCATAACAAATGGTCTAAGAAATCTGGGAAAAGGCTATACTGATCATGATGTTGTGAGGAAGATTCTTCGATCGCTGACTCCGATGTGGCATACCAAAGCAACTGTGATTGAGGAGTCAAAAGATCTACAAACGATGAAACCCAATGAGCTGATAGGCTCTTTGATGGCGTATAAGATGAATCTTTTACAAGCTGAAGAGCTCGAATACAAGAAGCCTATTGCTCTGAAGGCCAAGCATAGCTGTTCAAAATAGTCCAGATGCAATGGATCATCCAGTGATCGGAGCCTATCTGGATCAGATTTTGAAAAGGATGAACTAGCTATGATTACAAAAGCGTTCAAAAGATTTCTTAGAACAGAAGGGAAAAATGTCTACAGAAAATATCACAGTAGGAAGTAAAACAGGTATAAATTTAACCCTGCTGAAAAATCTGATGATAATACTTGTTATCATTGCAGGAAGACTGGACATATGAAGGCTGAATGTCCAAGGTTACAGAAAATCAAAGGAAGACCATGGAAGAAAGCACCAAAGGGAAAGGCCATGGTCAGTACATGGAGTGATGAGGAAGAAGGCAGGCTGAGCACTTCCTCAGATAGTGAGAAATCAGAAAAGGACATCTGCTTGATGGCCAAGAATGGAAGAGAAGAAGAGTCTGATCAGGTATCATCCCCTTTCGAACATTATACTATTTCTGATTGGGAAGATGCTTATGGAGATCTATTAGATAAAGCGAATGATATTAAGAAGGAGAACAGACACTTGAAGAAGAAAATGAATTCTCTGGTTAATGATAAAACACTTACTGATAAAGTTGCATGTTTACAATCAGAGAATGAAAAATTAAAAAGTGCATGTTCTGAGTTTGATGAATTAAAGCATGTTGTGATTGATTGTAGGAAAGAACATGAGTTGCTGAAAAATGTCATTGATGAGCTGAAGTTGTCAATTCAGAAATTTGAAAATCAAGTAAAGATTTCAACTGAAAAATATGAAGCTATTTTGTCAGTGAATGATGAACAGAAGAAAAATGTTGAAAATTTAGAAAATGAAAATTCTGACAAACAGAAAATCATTGAAAGCATGGCCCAAGGAAAAGAAAATCTTAATACCTTGCTAGGGTCAAAAGTTAATTTCAGAAAAGAGGGTCTCGGTTTTAATCTCTCAGCTAAAAAGAGTTTTGAATCGAAAACCATTTCACTCGCGGGAGAAAAGAACAAAGTACCACTCATAAAAATGGTTAGTGAAATATCTACTTTCAATAATGTAAAATCAAAAGTGTCCAGTGCTAAGTACAAGGGAAAGCAGAAAGTTGTAGAGCCTAGAGCTGCATGCTCTTCTCCCAAGGGTAAGTCCAAGGCTGCGAAGTCTCCACCACCATCCACTGCTCAGAAAAAGACCCAATATAAGTCAGTGCAGAAACCTAGAGGGTCAAAGGTGGCAGGGAGACCAAGTGCAGCCAGGAACCAGTTTGCTCATCCCTATTTCCCTAGAGCCCAAGTCTATCATCACATTCACTCACAACCACTTAATAGGTTTGGGTGGAATCCTGTGTACATGAGGTCTAAGTATCAGAATTTCCCCGCTCAGCCCTATAGATCTCAGCCAGCTAGGAGATGGGATAGTCACTTTAGGACATGGAGTCCTAGTCAACAGGTGTGCTATGGTCAGCCTAGGACCAATTTGGGCCACAACTTCCAGCACAATCATTGGCCAAGGTACTGGCAGAAAAACAAAAATGTTTTTAATAAAATGAATGCCAGGACTACACAACAACCATCAAAGCACCAAAAAAAGAAAACTAAACCTGTTGGTGCTGAGAAAAAGAAAAATAACAAAAAGAACTCTCAAGCTGTAGAATCCACCAAACCTTCCACCTTTACACAAATGTGGATCCCTAAACAGCTGTTGTCATGTTCTCACTCTCAAATGTCTGGTTCTATCTTGGGGCCCAAAATATCTTGGGTTCCAAAACCTGCTCCCTAAGTGTGTTTGCAGGTATGTCTGGTAGCCGGGAACAAACTGATGAAACAGAAAAAGCTACTTCAGGCATATGACAAGAGGCATGGCCAAAATCCTAAGAGCTGAAAGAAATTGGAGGCCTTGTCAAAAATCTGATGCAACACCAAGGGTAAAAATAAATCAGTCTGGTAAAGCAGGTAAGTGATTTACCTTCAGAACTGAATTGAGAAAGTCATGTTGATTTGATCGTTTGATGTCTGATATTCTATTCGTGTCTAGCTGATTGGTCTGTATTCCAGACTCAGCTATTGAATTTAATTCTGCTCAAATTCAATGCTATTCTGTTGCCAGTTATTGCATGTGTACATAAGATGCTAGATGCACTACACAACCATGTTCATAGTCAATGCATGTGTCTAATGTTTGCATATCTCATTTGCATGACTATCCTTTGCTTATTGTTGTAGTCTGCATGTCGTGTAATGCATATCATCATATGTTGAAAAATCTGAAAACGATAAAAATGTTCATGACTTGGGTGGATAAACTTGAAATGATTGCATACTTGCTCTATGTATAATTGTTGCATAGTTTGCATGTAGAACAGTGTATTGCTTATCATATCTTTTGCATCTTGGTGTCAGGAGGAGCTGAGAGTTCTGTTCAATTCTTTGAATCATTTCACTTCTCATTGTCCCCATTCAATTCATTCACATTCTTTAACATCAGATGCCATTGGACCTTATTGCCTATTGCTATCACTATTTATCAATTGCCATCATTTCCCTAACCTTCACTGAACAACAGTATTGCTTCGGTTTATACATTGAGCTGTGGTTATTATAATTGTTCACTTATAAGAATCACACGTACAAATTGAAAGGAACTGAAGGTTTAACTTTTATAAATTGAAGAGTTTACTGTCTGCACTCCAGAAATTGAGATAAAAGAAAACTTTATAGCTCTTAATCTTTGTCTTGTGGTTAAAATAGAATAAGTTTTTTTTAATGTCTGAAAGTGTTAGACTGGAAATGACTAGAAAAGGTAAATGAGAGTGTGTACTGATTTTTAAACAATCACTCTAAAAGAAATAAGGGCAGCTGTAAATAAGATCATCAATGCAAAGAGCTGAACATAGTGACAGAGCAATGGCTGAATTGCACTGAGAAACTGTGATATCCTCCAATGAAGTAGGAGAATTCATAAGTCATGAAGTGCTTCAGATTACCTCTGTTCATAGGGTCAAGTCTATAGGGGGAGTTTTCACCAAGTAACTGGGGGTACTGGCCTCTGATCAAGGTGTGCCCTTAATGTCAAAGGTGAAAATTGTTCCTTGTAGGTCTTAATCTGAAATAGATCTAGTAGTTTATGCCTAGTAACTGGGGATACCTGCCTCTGATCAAGGTGTACACCTAATGTCAAAAGCATAAATGCCACTCGTCTATTCACTTAAGTCAGTTTCTGAAAATTAAAAAGTGAAAAACAAACTACTGTAACCCTTTGAAATCAAAAGTCATTGAGTGAAAATTGTTTTTCTCAATACATATTCAATTTGTCTTTCTTGAACTTCCATGTTTAATCACAAAGGGTATTATTTCTGACTTCTCTATTAAAAACATGTGCCTTAGATTCATTGCTATAAATGGAGTCTAAAACACTTTTTCAGTGGTCAGCTACTTTACTCTAATTTTATCACTATTAAACCTGAATTCTTTCAAGACTTATATTACTGAATCTTATACTTTAACAGTCATTTATAATCATACTCATTTTTCTGAACCACTGCTTCAGCTGTTGTGTAATGACCCCTTATTCTCTTCATGTTCCTTCCCTACCTTTGATCATTTGTTTCATCGGTCCATATTCCTTCTCAAAGGGGGAGCCATAATTCAGGGGGAGTCAGTGCTTCAGGGGGAGTTTGAGCATGTATTCTGCATGTTGCAATCATGTGTTTCTTTCTTTTTGATCATGTCAAAGGGGGAGAATATTTGACTCACTGTCACTTTGTTGCCATCATCAAAAAGGGGGAGAATGTTATGCCTCTTAGGCACAAGCATATGCTATGTTGTTTTGATGATAGAAACACAGTGAGAGTATCACAGGTGCATTCATAACAGTGAGTCAGTATAGATGCATTGCATTCTGTCAGTTAGCTGTTCAATATCTGCTATGTGCATACATTGCATCAGTGCACTTAGATGGGTCGACCCCCCAAGTCTACACAATGCACACACACATAAGTCTACACACTGCACACACACAAGTCTACACAGTCAATGTCCATACATTATCTTGTGTTGTGTTTGTGCATCGTTTAGAACATAAGTCTATACATCCTTTAACTATGTAAGTTCATACATCGCTTTTGGGGCAGACATGGCAAGTCTATACATTGGACTTGAACATTGGCAAGTCTGTACAGCCGGCCTGTTCATGCATTCATCGAACAAGTCTATACATTCATGCATTGTTCATAAAGTCTGTACATTGGACTGTTCATGCATTCATCGAACAAGTCTATACATTCATGCATTGTTCATAAAGTCTGTACATTGGATTGTTCATGCAGTGTCTTTCAAAGTCTATACATTCATGCTTGTTCATTCATCCAAGTCTGTACAGCCCTTTACATTGCACTTAATGTCTATACATTGTGCATCGTCTTACTTAGTGTCTCATGCTAAGCATATAGGAAGTCTGTACATCGTCTGCTTTCCATGCATCGAAGTCTGTACATCATCCATCGTCTCAACTTGCATTTCATGCCAAGTCTGTACAGCCTGCATCGTCTCATGCAGCGTCTCAAGCCAAGTCTATACATCGTTCGTCTGCATTTAGAAGTCTATATAGTCTTGGCTATTTAGCGTCTCATGCATCGTCTTGGTGGAAAGTGTGTACAACCGTCCGTCTCAGGTAGCGTCTCTCTTTGTGTCCCACTGTTGAAGTCTGTACATCATTTTACCGTTAAAGTCTATACAGACTTCACCGTCTCATGCAAGTCTGTACATTTGGTATATTTTACCTACGTTGCAACCAGCAAGTCTGTACAGCGAGTTGAATGCTGGCTAAGTCTGCACATTACTGCACGCTCATCAAGTCCATAAACTGGCATGTCTTTACATTGCCTAGTCTATACACTGGATGCTGAATGTTCTTCAAAGTCTGCACATTGCATTACACTTCAGCAAGTCTGTACAGCGGTTGCCTTCATATAGGAAGCATGTACATTGCATAGCTCTGCATATATGAAGTCTATACAGTCTGAAGTCTATACACTGTAGTCGAGTTCACGAAGTCTATACACTGCATCCTGCAATGTCTGTACAGGGTTTTAGACTTAAATTGATAACTTGATTCTCTATCTGACAGGCACTCTTCGTGAAGCCTAATGAAGGCACGTGATCCAAGGAAGGACGAGGTGCCCAGATTATGACACGTGGAAGCAGCCCAGCCACGATGTTGCTAGGTGGTCGAAATGCCTTGGTTCTGGCAAAATTCTTTGGGCGGGAAATGTGGAAGCCACACGACCCTATCCACCCTGCTGCTCTATATAAATGAAGACTCCTTTGTCTGAAGAAGGAGATAGCCTGCACGATCCTGTGGGAAAGAATAGAGAAGCAGAAGAAGTAGAGAAGAAAAAGAAAAAGCAGAGAAAGAGAGAGATAGAGAGCTCGAGCAGAGTGTGAAGAGAAGAAGAAGAGAGGCAGAGAGAAGCTTCGTTCTGAAGATCTACCTTCACTGGACCGTGGATCAAATCCAGGCCAGTCAGCTCATTCTGAGCCACATTGTGCTTCATTGTTTACAGCCTTCCGATTGCTGCTTGTTTCCCATTTTTCTGTTTTCTTTTTGAACATTTCTTCAAGCTGTTAGTCAGCACTTGCAGTGGAGGATTCCACTGGACGGCTAAGCTGTATTGCGCACCATAGCAAGCTGTGAGGCTCAGCAGGCGAGGAGGATTCCTCGGACAGTAAGCTGTGAGGCTCAGCGGATTGTATGGCAAGCTGTGATGCCCAGCTGTTCAAGCTGTGAGTCAGCGGAATCCACACTCGGGTTGAGTGTGGGGTGGATGTAGGTCTGCAGGACCGAACCACCTAAAAATCATTGTGCAGTGGTTTGATCTCTCTGTGAGTGTGGCGCTAGATGAATGCATAGGGTCGATATGGTTTGATTTTCTATATGTGTTCATCTCATTGCTGCCCACACTATATGTTTGACTATCGTTTGATTTCTCTATCTGTTCTTGCTTCCGCTAGGTGAATGATTAGGTGCATTCCACCTATTTGAGTACTGGTTCAACAGAAGACTAGTTTAGTTTCTTTCAGGTTGTCTTATTTTGTCTTGTTAGCTTTCTAGTGAGCATTAGATTTTAATTGGGCGAAAGTTTTTAAAGGGTATATTCATTCACCCCCCTCTGAATACATAACACCAAACCCAACATAGACTTGATATCGTGGAACACACAGGCTGTACAAGCTTCATCGATTTCTAGACTTGGAAAGTTAAGCTGGTGAATGTACAGACTTCACCGATGTCTGGACTTGGAAAGTTAAGCTGGTGAATGTACAGACTTCACCGATGTCTAGACTTTGAATGAATGTGCATGCATTGAATAGACTTCGCATATGATGTACAGACTTGCTAGTCAGACAGGCACAAGCTCTGTACAGACTTTAACGTGCAGACAGGCCATGTGAATGTATAGACTTATGTTCTAAATGATGCACAAACATAACAATGCAATGTATGGACTTTGAGTGTGTAGACTTGTATGTGTGCAATGTGTAGACCTGTGTGTGTGCATGACGATGTATAAACTCTTACTGCATAGAACACATAGACAATCTGACAGAGATAGTTTCATCAAAACATAAACAGTTACCAATCAATCAAAATAAGCTGTTGCCAATGAAATAAAGCTATTGTCAACATCATCAACACAGAGGAGTCACAATAATTTCTTGAGTCTAGTGCATAATGGAAATTGAATTAGTGGTTGTACTTGATTATTTTGAAATAAAGTTAGAGTTTAAGTAATATTGTGCAATTGCATTTATGTATGTGATTGTCTTGAGCTCTGATCATTCTTGCTCGCAAGAGGCTTACCATGCCGGCTGTTCGCGCTCCCCGAGTTAGTCTTCCGCTGTAATAAAGGATCGGGGCGTGACAGTTAAGTTGGTATCAGAGCCTAAGTCTCAGAACTTAAGAAGAAGAGTCGTGTCATAGGAAAAGTCCAAGGTTTAAGGACCCCTACCTATAAACTAAGGAAGAATTTTCCATACCCATGTGAGAATTGGGTAGAGCCCGGTATAAGATAATTAATTAGCTTTAAGATTATTTCTCCCAATTTCATGAGAAATATCAAGTTGTTATTTTTCTCTCAGGTACCTCATTTTACAAATGGCTCATCGTGTAGATTGGGATGGTATGCCTTGACATGAAAGGTTATGATGCCATTTTAGGGGTAGATTGGCTTGTAGATCATGATGCTTATATCAATTGCCGAAATAGGATTATATCCTTTCGAAAGCCTGGTCTTCGAAGATTCTCTTTTCTTGGCATCAAATACAAGAAACACCCCACTATCATATCCTCACTTCATGCTTGCAAACTTATCTCGCAAGGATGTGAAGCTTTTCTTGCTTCCGTAATTATCACTGAATCTAAGGAGATTATCTTAGGAGACATTCCTATTGTAAATGAGTTCCCCGATGTGTTTCCATCAGAACTACCCAGTTTATCGCCCGAGAGGGAAGTGAACTTCACCATTGAACTCATTCCGGGAGCAACACCTGTTTCTATAGCCCCTTAAAGGATGTCCCCCACAGAACTCAAGGAATTGAAGAAGCAATTGTAGGAACTTCTGGACAAGGGTTTCATCAGACCTAGCACATCCCCTTGGGGTGCACCGATTCTATTTTTCAAGAAGAAGGATGGTTCTCTCAGGCTATGCATCGATTACCGGCGACTGAATCAACTCACAATTAAAAATTAGTATCTGTTGCCGCGTATTGATGAGCTCTTCGATCAGCTTTCGGGAGCAGAATATTTCTCTAAGATAGACCTCAGATCAGGTTATCATCAGCTTAGAATTAAAGAAGAGGACATTTATAAAATGGCTTTTCGAAGTCGTTATGGCCACTATGAATTCGTAGTGATACCGTTTGGGTTAACCGATGCCCCAGCAACATTCATGCAACTTATGAACAATGTCTTCCAGCCATATCTGGACCAGATCATTGTCGTCTTCATTGATGACATCTTGATATATTCCAAGACGAAAGAGGAACATGAACAACATTTGAAAATAGCTTTACAAATACTTAGAGAACACAAGCTTTATGTCAAACTCAATAAGTGTGAATTCTGGCTCGAGGAAGTCCCATTTCTAGGCCACATTATTTCAAAAGAAGGTATTGCTATGGATCCTTCTAAGGTAGAAGCTGTCAAGAATTGGAGTCGGCCAATGACTGTATCAGAAGTAAGAAGCTTTCTGGGTCTAACTGGTTATTATAGGAGATTCATTAAAGACTTCTAAAAAATTGCGGTTCCTTTAACTAGACTCATAAGAAAAGAAAATCATTTTGTCTGGTCAGAGGAATGTGAGAAGAGTTTCCAAACTCTTAAGAATCATCTTACAACAGCTCTTATTTTATCACTACCAATGGAGGGTGGTGGATTCGAAGTGTATACGGATGCGTCTGGCATTGGCTTAGGATGCGTTCTCATGCAGAATGGAAAAATAATCTGTTATTCTTCAAGACAATTGAAACGTCACGAGGAAAACTATCTCATACATGATCTGGAAGTAGCAGCGGTTATTTTCACCTTGAAAATTTGGCGTCATTATCTTTATGGAGAAAAGTTCATGGTCTACTCGGACCACAAAAGCCTGAAATATTTATTCTCTTAAAAGGAGCTTAACATGAGGCAGAGGAGGTGGTTAGAATACTCAAAGACTTTGATTTTGCTATTCAATATCATCCTGGCAAGGCTAATGCTGTAGCAGATGCACTCAACAGAAAACCAATAGATATGATATCAAGTCTTATGATAAGTATAACTAACCTTGTTCCTCAATTTGCTCAGTTGAACTTAGATATTGACATAAATGAAGAAGATTGTTTCATAGCTAATATCTGAGCTCAACCTACATTGATAGAAGATCTGGTCAAGCTGTAAAATGATGATCCTATATTATTGGAAATTATAGCCAATATGGAACAAAGGCCGGATTTTTATATTTCCAATGACGGAAGATTGTTATTTAAGGGCCGAATATGTGTACCAGATCATAAGGCTACGAAGAAACTAATCTTAGATGGAGCGCATAATTCCAAATACACAATTCATCCAGGAGTAACAAAGATGTATCAAGATCTCAAAAGAAATTTCTGGTGGCCCAATATGAAGAGAGAAATAGCTGATTTCGTATCTCGCTGTCTCACCTGCCAACAAGTAAAGGCAGAGCATTTTAGACTCGCAGGTAAATTACACCGCTTGAGTATTCCCGAATGGAAATGGGAGAGTATAGGGATGGACTTTATTATGGGTTTACCCAAGACCAATGTATACATGATGGAATATGGGTAATCATAGACCGATTGACTAAATCCGCACACTTCATACCAATAACGAGTCGATGGTCTGTGGATATCCTGGCAGCATTGTACATAAAGGAGATGTCAAACTACATGGTGTCCCAGTCACTATTATATCTGATAGGGATCCTCGATTCACATCATAATTCTGGAAGGGTCTACAACATTCACTAGGGACTAGATTGAATTTCAGCACAGCTTTTCATCCACAAATAGATGGTCAAACGGAAAAAACAAATCAGGTAGTAGAAGATATGCTCAAGACTTGTGCTATCGATTTTGGAGTTAGTTGGCATGATCACTTACCTCTAGTAAAGTTTACATATAACAATAGCTATCAGGCTAGCATACGAATGACACCTTTTGAAGCTTTATATGAAAAAAGCTGTCGATCTCCAATATGCTGAATGAAATAGGGGAAAAGTAATTTTTAGGCCCCGACCATATAAGGGATTCTACTGAGAAGATCAAGCTCATTCAAGAAAGAATGAAGATGGTACAAGATAGGCAAAAGTCTTATGCTGACAATTGAAGACGTGACTTGGAGTTTCAGCTAGGAGATCATGTATATTTAAAGGTTTCTCCAGGTCATGGTATTCGAAGATTTGGCATTAAAGGAAAGCTAACTCCAAGATTCATTGGCCCATTTGAAATTCTTGAACAGATTGGTGAAGTGGCTTATAAACTGGCTTTACCTCCACAATTAGCAGGAGTTCATGACGTATTTCACGTCTCTATGCTGAAGAAGTATGTATATGATCCTGACCATATTATCACTTATGACAATATGAAGATTCATAAGGATATGACATTCTAGCCAACGCCAATAAAGATTCTGGAACGAGAAGTGCGTCAACTACGAAATAAAGTTATTCCTATGGTCAAGATTCAATGGAAGAAAACATGGCCATACGAAGCAACTTGAGAAACCGAAGCAGCCATACAAAAAAAATTTCCAGAATTATTTAACTGTAAGTACACTCTCCGAAATCCATATATTAATTTTGGGGATCAAATTCTTCTAAGTGGGGGAGGGTGTAGTACCCCAGAATATATATATATATATATATTTTGAATTATAAAATAGTTTTCTAGAAATTATAAAGGCCTAAATAAATTAATGAAGAATTATTAGATTAATAAGTCATTATAAGGCTCAATTAGGCTAATTAGTTAACCTAACCTATCTAATTATTATCCAAAAGGTTAATGGACTAAGCCTATTAAGTTTGGCCCATATTCTAGAAGGGTAATTGGCTTATTCACGTATTTTAAGGATAAATACTAAATATATAAGATAATTATATGGATAAACGAATAAAAGAGTTTTATCAAATTGAAACTCTATATACATTCCATGTAACGGTCTATCGGGCGGCCGCCACAGCCCTGTAACGCACCTAGACACGATCGTTACATCCTGCAGATTTCGTAAGGTGAGGAAATTGTAAAAAGATTGGAACTTTGAAATCCCATCTACAAGAGATCGACTTGGGGAAGCTTATAACATTGCTAAGGACTCTTAGGGATTAGGTTCTGGCAAATTAAGGACTCCAGAATCGATCTAATCTTCAAACCCTAGTCAAAACCATATAAATAGGACCTAGTTCTGAACTGAGCGACCTTTACTTTTGGCTTGTGAAGAATCAAGGTAAGGAGTCATAAATTCAGGTAAGTTCTTTAGAAGCTTTTGTTTAGTATACTTTAGACTAATGGTTCTCTAAATTTCGTGCTAGGAGATCAAGCAACCAAGGAGATAGAAGCTTCCAAAGTTGCTGATTCAACCTTAGCAACTAAGGAATCTGAACGCAAGTCCCCTGAAGATCCATAGATTAGGACAACTAAACGAGGTAATTAGATTACGATCCTTTAGAACTTTTTGTTCCCAATAGTTTCATCTTCTTTCCCTCAAAATTTCACATCCTTAGGTCAAGAGGCTAAGGAAATAGAGCAGATTGAACTTGCTGATTTATCACAAGAAGTACAAGGGACTAAGGGTAGCACCTAGCATCAAATTCAAACTTTGAAGGTCTTAAAAGAGGTATGTTATCTCATGATTGGTAAAAACAACTTGTTAGGAATAAAAGACCTCTGATTGTGCTTGATTTCATGCATTATAGACTAAGAATTTCATGATTTTATAGTTTTATACATTCATGCATTTCTTAGCCCTAAATGGAAATTTAAAAGATATTATCCTCTCTATTCACTAAACCTATGCATATAGTTGGCCTATATTTCATTTTGATGACTAGGACAGTGGTAGTATGTTGATTTCCAGGCATGTTATGTTTTCATAAACCTTTACTTAGTTTACTGCCAGCGGATTCTCTAATGCACCAACGTAAGACCGTCACATGAATGTAACGGCCTTACGATAGACCGTCACATCCTGTTATGCTTTTATTTGTTCTATTGTCTCTGACGCACCCTAGCAAGAGCGTTACACCACTGTAACGGCCCCTCGATAAACCGTCACACATTGTAACGCACCTATCCTAGACCGTCAGACACATGTGTTCTGTCAGCCCAAGGCAGAATAATAACCAGTTAAGTTTACTTATAAATAAGCTTAGATAGCTAAGTTTGGACCTATTATCATGACTTTGAGTTTAGTTTCTGATTCATAATCAAATTACATGATTAATGTGTCTTAGGTTATTTTAAGTTATGCCAATTTCATTGGCTAAAACTTAACTCTATAGTTTTGTATTCTAAATCATGATTTTCCAAAGTTATATTGACGGAGTTTTATCTTGGTTTCATAATGTTACACATTCTTTCCTATCTATAGAGTCATTTCTTTATGTATATGGCACATATTCCGATATGTTGTCCATAAGTTCACTTTGCACTATAGGAACACTATTCTTTGACATGAGGACCTCTCTATTGGATATTCCTTTCAATGGACTAGGAAAACTTTTTTCAAGGCCTCCGTAATTCTCCGCGAGCTTGGGATTCCCACTAGGACGCTGTGTTGGTTGTACCATTAAAGCCCATTGATTAGATTACACTATTGATATTTTTGGTTATCAGTAATGTAACGGCTCTATGTTGGACCGTCAGGCACAAGTAACGGCCCAATATACGATCGTCACATTCCACTGAGTCTGATTTCTTGATTCTGGATTCAGACTAATGTAACGGTCCAATACTGGAGCGTCACATCATGTAACGGCCTAGTACACGACTGTCACACTGCTTGAGTATTTTAACCCAAGGTGGACCAAGGGTTGATATTCCAAGGTTTCTAGATGGACTATTAATGATCTAGAACTTAACATATTGATCAAGAAACCTAATATAATGAATGGAAGATAAAGAACGTATCGTTATACTGCCGATTTATTTCCATAAGCATAACCTTGCTTAAGTCATTCTTCATTTCTCATGATTCTTATTGAAGCATTCATTCATTGAATTATTGTTATCATGAGCTTATTTGAACTCATTATATTCTTGGCCATACTTTATTGTTACATGCGTGGAAAAAGCTTGATTTATACTTGAAGATGCGATCGAGCACTGATTGGGTTAAAGGGCTCTATACTAGTCCCCTCGGCTGATTGTCGGAAACATACTATTTTATAAACCATAGGGTATGATGCTACTGGCGTCGCATTGCGCTGGGAGTACTTTCTCTATAAATAAGTGAAAATCTACGGCACGACATGACGTTCTTGTACATGACTTTCTTACTTGATATTCCATAGAAATTCACGAAGTACTTGCTCATAAGTAAAAGATACTGGAGTGATGATTATGTGGCTTGCTAGTACATTCTCGATACATTCTTGTTCATGAAAGGCCAATATCATGTTCTTGTTACATTCTTACTAGTTCGTATTTGTTCTCATTCTAACTTACTTGATCATCTTGTTACATTGGTTTAATCGCATGATTGATCGCATTCGCATGATTTTTACCTTATTCTTTATAGCTAAATTGCTAATTACTTTAATAGTGCCTTCATGTTGATGCGAAGATACCTACTGGGCAAGTGTGCTCATTATTTATTTCCAATCTTTTCAGGAGATGGAAGTGATTCAAATTCAGATTCGGGTTATACAAGTAGCGGATCCGAGAGCGAATGAAAGTATTGTCAAGATGAGAGTGAAGACTTAGGAAAGTCTATATTGTTTAGATTGAGTCTATGTAATTTTCCTATTTCTTGAGTCTAGTGCATAATGGAAATTGAATTAGTGGTTGTACTTGATTATTTTGAAATAAAGTTGGAGTTTGAGTAATATTGTGCAATTGCATTTATGTGTGTTATTGTCTTGAGCTCTGATCGTTCTTCCTCGTAAGAGGCTTACCATGCCGGCTGTTCGCGCTCCCCGAGTTAGTCGTCCGCTGTATTAAAGGCTCGGGGCGTGACATTAACAGATTTGGTTATATCCTGAATATCTATCCATAAATGAGAGGGCTTCGTACCCGGCCGTGTTATCTACCAACACGTCGATATGAGGAAGCGAAAAATCATCTTTAGGACATGCTTTATTCAAGTCCCTAAAGTCGATGCAAATTCAAACTTTTCCATCCTTCTTCATCACAAGAACTATATTTGCCATCCATTGAGGATATAAAACAACTCTGATGAACCTGGCCTTATGTAATTTATCCACTTCTTCTTTTATCCTTAAGGCCATATGGGGGTGAAATCTTCTTCATTTTTGCTTAACGGGCATTGCCCCTGGTTTGAGTATGAGTCTGTGTTCCACCAGGGCGGGGTCAAGGCCCGACATGTCCTCGTAGGAACAGGCGAATGAATCGCTACACTCCCTCAGAACCTTGACTAACTCCTCTTCAACCTGAGGAGGGAGATTAGCTGAGATAATTATGAGCTTGAGATCCTCTTATGTTCCAAGATTTATTTCTTTTGTGGGCTCATCCACTGCCAATGACAGTTCATCAAACCTCTTCAAACCCTGTGTGTACAAATCGACAGTATCATCCATGTCGCCATCCTCATAGTCGATCGGGTCTTTCTCATCTTTGATCTCTCATAAACACCTAATCCATCGTCGCTCCATACCCTGTCTAGCTCCTCATCATCCTCCAGGATGATGGCTGTTTCTACAAACTCAGGACATCTAAGAAGGGCGTGGCAACGCTGAGCAAGATCCTAGAGGAACCTATCAGGAATTGATTTAGAGTGACGCGTCACTGGGCACGTAGCAAGCGTGGAAGGGTTGGAGACACCGGAACAAGACCCTACTTCACTAGACCCAATCGACTCTACTTCCCTAGACTCAACAAGCCCTACATCTGACTTAGAGGATAGAGAATCTACAGGAAGGGAGACAGGGGCCTCGTGGCCCTTGGACGAGGACTGACAAAACATAGCATAATCCTCCACTGAAATCTCCATTTTAAAATTGGCATTGTTTTTTTTTTGGGAGATTGGTGGAGACCACGCAACAAGATGGATCAGAGGGGGGAGGAGGAGGAAGTTGAAGGGGGAAGAGAGATGGAAAAAGAACATCAAAGAACAAATCGGATGAAGAAAATCACATGGTTGACAGATCAACAGGTAGGCAGTGTCCACATGAACATGGCACGATCAACACCTCTGTTGGCATTTCCATCAGAAACAGATCGATCATGATAGGAGGTGAGTAGGGTATGGACTCCAGCTCTTGGAAAAGGGAAGCAAGGCGGGAAGGAGACCAAGAAATGGCAATAAGGGAGTGTAGACGTCAAAAAATGACGGTGACGATCATACGGCAGTCGCGTCCACGTGCGAGTCGAAGACGGGAAAGCCGAACAAACCTATACCTCACCCAGTCAGGACGAGAACTCGCCCGGTGGCCCGCTACCCATCAAGGGAGACCCTTCGAGCAGAAGATACCACCACAATTCTCCAACCGGCCATGCCGAGAGCAGAATCAAAGAAAAGCTGGGATGTTCGGCACAGTACGCAAAGTCTGGGACCAAGTCCCGGAGGCCACGAACGGAATATTACGGAGGCCATACATTACAACCGGAACATTCCGGGAATGCCAACATTCATATAAACGGCCGCGACTTCGAAAAGAATCCGTTCGGTGCTTAAAACGGTGTGGAAAGGCCGTAAAGCGGCGCGCCTTAAAATGGCACGCCCCTTTACTTTAACAGCGCGCCCCACTTTATGCTCTAATACGAGCCCCCCTTGGTTTTGTTAGAATGGCACCACCCCCCTGTATGCTAAAACGGCGCGCTCCCGTTGGAGGGCCACCCCTTTGAATGCACTAAAACGGTGCCGTTTCAACCCCTCATTCTTAAAGCCCACAGTAGACTATTCTCTGAAGCGTTTCCCCGACGCACAATCAACCCATCCCGTCATCAATGCGGTCCCCTGTTTCCTGCGAATAGCACGTCGATGAACAGCTTAAAATGGCTAAACATTTGCTTCGATCCATTGGGCAACCAAGCATGTTCTTTAAATAGAAATTCTCGAGCCCTGCACCACCGAATGGCCATTCCCGGCCGGCCACCCACTGCCTTGCAGGTCATGGCGATGTTAACGTGGCTGGCAAAGGAGCTCGACAGCAAATCGACGCGACGTGGGCAAGCGTCCGGCGCGCTCAGCTTCGAATAAAGACTTGAGTGCTTCACCCTGTATATATATCAAGCATTTGTTAAGCAGGGTGGCTCTATGGGGTGGCTCTCTGGCACGCACAGGAAGAAACAAAGGTTCCCGAGAGGTGTGTGTAAGAAGAGAATAGGGGTGAGAGAGTTTATTTTTCCTCCCTCCAGGGAGCTTCCATCGAAGAAAGCCGAAGGGTGAACAAGCTTTGTTTTCGTGCCGGAGAAGAAAAGGGAGAGAGAGGGGTGAGTGTGAGAGGTGAGTCGGGGGGGGGGGGGGGGGGTTCTGTGTTCTTTTTCTTTCCTCGACAGTATCTTCTTCCTCCCCCCTTCGATGTAGTCCATTTGTATCTTGGGATGAATATCTTTCTATGCAAAACTCCTTCCACGTTGTGTGGATGAATAAAAGAAGAAAAGCCATTTTCGCAACTCTAGTATTCTCTGTTCCAATCTCTACTCTTCCTTTCCTCACTCTCCGATCATCCGCGGCCTTTGAGGTCCGCCTCTTCATGGCGTGACCCTCAAAGGAACCCGGCCGAGGGATGAACATTCATTTCCCTTGTGGCGAACACTTGCCCCGCTTCAAAGAATAATTGGCCGTGAGTCGTGGTCCCTCTTGTAGGCTGGTCCTCGAGTGCTCCACACTCACATTTGGGTTCGGACCGCCGTGAGGCCACTCCGATATTTTTAGGGTCACCCCGGGGCAATCCGTTTGGTGGTCTTCGCTTCTCTCTGGCAAGCCCCGGTTTGGGGGAGATGCTACCCAATTTTCACCAGGGGATTAAGAACACTCAAGAATAAACGGACACTGCAATCTCCGAGAGCAAGAACAATGCACATATTGAATCCCCTGTGAACAAACCACCACCAAACTATCTCACGGGTGAAAAGAAAAAAAAGAAAACATAGTAAAATAGCTTTTAAACAACCCTCTGGAGAGGTTATTCCAGCACGGGTTGAAACGGCAAGGTCACTGTTCCACAGCGCCGTTTTAACCCTTCTCATAACCCATCCATCCACCATTCCACCCTTAAAACGGCGTGGCCATAACCGGCGCGCCCTCCCTCCAATCCTATTCCGGCGCGGTCAATTCCGGGCCCCCCCTTTTTTCGTCCCCCCTTTGATGCTTAGAACGGCGCCATCCTCTGAAGTCCTAATCTAGCGCGCCTCCCCCTTTGTTAACCTTGTTCACTCCTTATCCGGCGCAGTTAATTTCGGCGTGCCCAGGGGCGGGCCGGATTAACCTCCGCTTTTGTCCACTTCAAACTCGGCGCGCCTCTTATATATAAAGAGGGGGGGTAAATAACAATAATAAAGGGAGGGAAAGGTTCAAACAAAAAAGAATGCAAAGATCAATGCCATTAAAAAATATGAAAGGAACTCTATTACCCGTGCTTCATTTAAAATTTTGTTCCGAGGGCGCTACCCCCATAAACCCTGTAGACACGCCAAAATTGACGTTATTATGAGTACATCTCATATTGCCTTGTAATGTCCCATTTGACCCTCAAATCAGCTTATTTGAGTGGTTTTTCCCACTTTTCTTGAATTTCTCCTATTTTTCCCTCATTTCTTATTTTTCTGGATTTTCTGGACATTTATCTCTATTTTCTGAATTCACGCCCTCATCAGAGGCGTTTTTTTTGAAACACGACCTGGTCTAGGGCGTGTCTTCCCATTTTATCTATTTCTCCCCCATTTTATCTATTTTATGAATTTTCTGAATTTACGACCTGGGTAAGGGCGTGTTTTCTTAAAACATGACTTAATCTAGGGCGTTTCTTAAAGAAAGGACGACCTCACATGAGGGCGTTAATTCTTTTGGTTTTGACCGACTTCCCCATTTGAGCTCTTGAAATTAACGCCCTTCTCAGGGGCGTGTTTTTAAACATGGCTTTAATTAAGGCGTGTTTTACATTTTTCAAATATGGGGAGTTTTTATTTCTAAATTTGGTTTTTGAGAAACGCCCTTGTGCAGGGCGTGTTTTTGAGAAACGCCCTATGCGTAGGTCGTCAATTCGTAAATTGACGCCCTGACCTAAGGCGTGTTTCACCGTCTGCCTTCGCAGCCCTTTCCCCAGAGAGTCCTTGCTTCGATAGATGCCTACTTGATTTGGGCTCTTGCCCATTCTTATCCTTCCCCTTCGTAGGACTCTTGCCTTCTTATCTCTCATCCAATTCTATTTAAACAGAGCATTTAGCTCTGTTAACGGGTTGGATGCCGGAGGTTTTCTTCCCTGTTGTTTTTATTATTTCTTCTTCTTCTTCCTTTTTTTTTCTTTCTTCTGCTGCTGTCTTCTTCTTCTTCCGTCTCCCTTCTCTTCTGTTTTTTTCTCTTTTTCTTCTATTCTTCTTCTTCTTCTTCTGCTCCCTTTTCTTCTGTTTGTTTCTTTTGTTTCTTTTTACAGGAACCGAAGGTGGCCTTTGGCTAAGGAGGGCTTCTCACGATCAACCTCTTCATCCCTCTTGAAGTTTCTCCCCATCGAGCATCAAAGCCAAACAATCAGATTTTTCTATTCCCCTTCTCCCCTATCTTATTTTTATTTTAGTTCATAATTCACATGCATGCATCATTGTTATTGATAATTCTTTCTCAATCATCATATTGAGACCTCCCCTTTTTTATTATTATTTGCATTCATCATACATCTCCCACACCCTCTTTGCATAGGGGTTTAAGGGCTAATACCCTTAAGGTGTGTTCTTAATCAATTTTCATGCTCATCTTTATTAAGAATTGATGCTACACACACATTATTTCTAATCCAATTCTTTTGTGTTGTGTGTCTTTTTTTGCAAGGGTAACCAAGTTGAAGAACTCTCTTCGTCGGCCGGCCGATTTGAAGAGAAAAGGAGTACTCACAATCAACCGCACATTTGAGGTATTTGCGATCACTTTCCCCTTATCATCTCCACTTGAGACCCTCGTGTCTCTGGCGATCACATCACAACCTCCTTTTAGCACCTCGTGCATGTTTCATCTCCACTATTGTTTATTGATTATTGCTTTTTATTCTTAATATTTTCCTTAAGTGGATTTTTTAAATAGATCTACAAATTGGCGATCACGGTGGGACCCTTTCTTGTTTTTATTTTGATTACCCCCTTCCCTTTGGCACCCACGTGTGCCCTTTCCCATTGGTACCCTCGGTACCCTTTCCTTTGTGCCCCTCGGGCACCCTCCATTGTGCTTTGCACTCTCCCCTAAGTGATTTGTCAATTGAATAGATTTGTTTTAAAATTTCCACTTATTTAAAATTTTGATGAGCATGATTCTGTTGATTGCCCTGCTGCTGTGAGTGCTTCTGTCATTTCTGGCCGTGAAAGAGTTTCTGAAGGAAGCTAATTCACGCCCCTGTCAGAGGCGTCTCTTTCATGAGTAACGCCTTCTGACAGGGCGTTTTTATTCATATCTCCTACACTGAGAATTCACGCACTAGAGCAGGGCGTTTCTTTGTTGCGTAGCGCCCCACATCAGGGTGCGTTTTTTAATTTGACGCCCTACCCCAAGGGCGTCCTTTCCTTTGTAACGCCTCACCCCAGGGCGTTTCTTTGACTTGGTTGGCATCTAGTGCATTTTAACGTCCTCTCCAGAGGCGTTTCTTTTAGTTTTAGCGCCTTGATCCAGGGCGCGTTTTACCTTGCCTGTGGGCCCCCCACAGTGTTTCACGCCCTTCCCCAGGGCGTCTTTTTGATTAGTAGCGCCCTGCCCCAGGGCGTCTTCTTCCTGTGTTTTCACCGTGCTTCCCCGTTTATTTTTTTCATATTTTATATTCTGTTATACATCTGTTGCATTTACACATATTTGCATTTGGGTTGGGAGCCCCCCACTCTTCATTAGGATCCACACACCCTCTTGGAATCGGGACGACCCTCCATTGAGCATTCCGTCTCTTTGGACCGGAAATCCCTTTTTCAAGCCTCCGTAAGTCCCCGCACCCGTGGATTCCCTCACGGACGCCGGGCAGGTTGTACCCTTTTGGAGTCCCGAGCTAGTTGGCCTATACGTGGTGAGAGAGTGTTCCTAGTTGGCATTGGAGTTAAATCATATTGAAACTAGGATCCTCCCTTGTGTGAATCATATCAATTTGCATAAAATTTATCAATTCACTAAGGTTTAAACACATCAAAATCACGGTAACCATTCCAACTTGTGTGCTTATTTGCATATTATTGTGAAATTTGATCATATAATGGCTTACCATAAACAAAATAACATGTTTAATTCAATTCATGAGGATGCACAACCTAGCACTTCTTATCCTCAAATTCAACATGTTCGTCAAAATTCTCACCATTCTTTCAAGGGACCACGTTCTTATTCTTATGGTCATGCCCGACCCATGGGTAATGTCCATTCTTATGGTCCCCCAACTCAAGTTCGAGCCACTACTCCCTTGGGATCCTCTCGTCCTAATGATGAGAAGGTCTCCCAGATCATTCATGCATTAGACCATCTTACCCCTCAACAGATCCAAGCCCTTAAGGCTGCTGTTGAGGGTACATCTCATGCATCTCTCCCTCCTTCCAATTCTACACGGGTGGCCCATCACCTACCTCCTTCCAATTCTATTCGGGTGGCCCATCACCCATCTCCCTCCAATTCTACACGGGTGGCCCATCACCCCCCTCCTCCTTCCAATCCTGATCGGGTAGCCCATTACCCATCTCCTCCTGTTCATTCTACTCGGGTGGCCCATCACCCGCCTCCTTCTGTTCCTCCTCCCTCATGGCCCCATGGCCCATTTATTCATTGCAATCCGGCCCATCCGGGTTCTTCTATGGGTCGGCCCTTTAATCCACCTCCACGGCCTCTTTATACGGCTCCTCCTTCAATGCCCTGCCAACCTTCTGTAGTTCAAGCCACACCCCTCCAACAATCTCTGCTTGATAAGATTACTTTGATGGAGGAACAATTAAAGAGGGTCACAGCTCCTCCTACTCCGGTCAATCCTCTCCATGCCGCTCTGGATGAGATTACAAAGATGGAGAGAGAATGGAAAGACAGGAGGGATGATTATGACTTCGGCATTTCAAGTGAGCAAGAGCCGGCATTTGAAGAATCTGAGGCAATATACGAGGATGATGAAGCTCCGCAGGCACCCCTTTCGAGTTTCCTTAACTTTCCACTTCCCCCACTTTCATTCGATGAACCCCTCGCTCAGGATGAAGCCACCATCCCCGATCCAACCCCTATTTCCGAGACTTCTTGGTGTTACGACGATGGGTCGATACTCCAATCACCCGCGCCGACGCATCTTGAGTTTTTCACCACTCCAAACACCGCTCGCCCCATTCGGCATTTCCTACGCACCAAACCTTCACCCATTAACCCTCCACCCATTACACCTCCTCCAGTTACACCATTAACCTCCGCAACACTGGCCTCCCCCAAGCCTTCCACTATTAAACCACCACCCGTTAAGCCATCTACCTCCACACCATCGGCCTCCATTAATTACACCATTAAACCTTCCCCAATTAGCCTCCCATTACCGCCACCTCGGTCTTCCATTATCCCTTTAAAACCAACTTTGCCTATTCCACCACATAACCCTCCACCTTTACCTATGGCTAATCCTGAGCAGGACCCACCGCTTTTTGCACTCGAGCTAACCCCGACCGCTTGCAAGCAAAGGGAGAAACTTGATGTGTTTGAACCTCCGCCTCCACTTACGCCAACACTTTCCATTATACCTCCACCACTCACAAAGCCTTCCGCCTCCGCTTCACCTCCTTTTACTACTCGGAATGGGAGTGCTTCTGCAGGTACTTGTGCCGAAGGTGATCAAGAGCCGGGCAAGACAGATGTGGCCACGGTTATGCGATTCAAGATTCAAGAAGTCATTCACCGGATGCCAATCCGGATTATTGTGCCGAGCATGGTCGCAGAGGCCAAGTCATCGCCATTGCTTAGGGAAGAATGCCAAGAATTGATGCCATCCAAGGGCCAGGCAGGGCACCCCTTGTTCAAACTTTCCAATCCAGAATTCATTATTCCTTACAAGGGGCGAATGCCCATTTTGCTCAACATTCCATATACACCACATTCAATGGGCAACTCAATGCTTCCCGTTCCAACTCTACAACTCCCCCACATTATTGATCTTTGCTTTCCAAGGGAGTTGTCTTTTACTATTGAAGCTTCTTTTATTGGGCCAATTGACCGTACATGTTCACTGCCATGGAGGGGCAGTCATCTTAATGCTAAGGGGCCATCCCTTATTTGCTCCACTTTCTATTCATCCATCTCTATCACTTCATGGGCCATTCCCTTGGTTAGGAGGAGGATCTCATCCTCTCGCCCTTCACATTCTTCATATTCTTTGCATTTCATGCATTCATCGCATCCATCCCATTACATGCATTTGCACCTCCTGCTTCCCGGGTTTCCAAACCCGTATCTTCCTCGCCTTCTGGCCCCGCCGGATATTCCGCATTTCCCATCTTATTCATATTCATCCTTTTATCCACTCCCCTTGGGGCATCGCGTCCCCCTTCCTGCCATTTCCCTGGAACTTCCAGGAATTTTATCCCTCCTCTTTGGGCATCTCGCCCTTTCTGATTCTATTTCTCCAGAACCTCCGGACCTTTCTCTCGGGCACGACGCCCCTTTCCATCTTCTCCTTACTGATTTTATTTCTCCGGAACCTCCGGACTTTCCCCTCGGGCATCACGCCCCTTTTCATCTTCTTCCTCCGGAACCTCCGGATTCTCCGTCCTATTCTTTCCATCTTTTTCCAGGGCATGACGCCCCTTTCCATTTGCTTCCTCCGGTACCTCCGGATATCCCGCATTTCCCATCTTATTCACCTTCATTCTCTTCTAATCCACTCTCCCCGGGGCATCGCGTCCCCTTTCCCCCTATTCCTGGAATTCCAGGTGTTTTATCTCTCTGCTTAGGGCATGACGCCCCTTTCCACCTCATTCTTCCGGAACCTCCGGACTTTCCCCTCGGGCATCGCGTCCCTCCTTCCATCATTCCTCCGGACCTCCGGATTCTCCGTCTTATTCTCTCTATCATTTTCCAAGGCATCACGCCCCTTTCCATCCCATTCCTCCGGAACCTCCGGACCATCCATCTTTCTTCCGATTCATCTTTCTGCTCCTCCAGGACATCACTCCTTCATTTTCTTCTTCCTTTTTCATCATCTTTTTCCCTATTTCTCCCCAGGGCATCGCGTCCCTTCTTTCGTTATCCCTCGGAGCCTCCGGATTCCTCCTATCATGATTCTCCTCCTCTGCCTCCGGACCCTCCGGATCCACCTCTTTCCATCTACCAATTTCTTCTTCTGATTCCTCCTAATTCTGGGTCTGACCCAACTTCTTCCACATCCACTGCTTGGGCATCTGCCCTTCTCCCATTGCTTCGAGGCTTTAGTCCTCACCCCTCTTCTTGATTTTCCGCTTCTTCTGTAGACTGTTCCATGTGATCAGGGTCTCCGCGCCTTAGTGAGGGAGTTCTAGCCCTCGCCTCTTTCTTTTCTCCTTATTCGTCTGAGTCTGGTTTGAGCACCACTCATTCTTGTTAAGCCACTCCAAATCCTTTGCTTCCAATCCTTTTGACTGCCAAAGAGGACAGATCCCACGATGATCAACCTCGCCTCTGACAGCTGCTTCTACAAAGGTTGCAAGGTAACATATTGGCGTAAGTAAGCATTTTTATGATATCATTTCCTCATTACTTCACGCATGATATTCAAAATGAAGTGCTTCTTAACGAGATTAAGAGTGGTGTTTTAAACCTTTATCTTAGGCTTTTGTTTAATTAAATCACTCTCAAAAGAGTCTTTAGGCTTGCTATGCAGCACCTTTGGTTAATAAGAACCCCGCGCTGGGAATTCGACATTCTCTCCCCGCTTGTTAAGAGCAACCCTTAGCTGGGCATTCCACACACTTCACGGCGTCCTTAGCCGGCTTCTTTGGTTAAACACCGTTGCTACCTTGGCCATGCCATGAGTATATCTGAAGTCTTTTCTCTTCTTTACTCGGCCGAGGGCAGGTGCAAGAGATTGACGGATGAGATGACCAACCTAGGTAATCCCCAATACGAGAGGAGTCTCAAATAGGGGCAGTCTTGACCCAAAATCAACATCAATATGAGTTTTCATATGAGCTTTCATGATATACATCTCGCCACAAGGGCTGTTATGAAAATCAAATCAAAATTTCAATAAATTAAAATTGTGAATTATGGCATGACAAGAGTGGCAAAGTCCCCGCAGGGAAAACCCTGGTCGTATGCATGTCAAGGGTCTAAAAATCAAAGGCACAAAGCCCCGGCACAACAGACTATCTCTTTGAGGGGAAACATCTTGGAAGGAATTCAAATCCTGATATCTCCCATCCTGCTTAAGCTTATCTCCAATTATTCTTCTCTTCTCCCTCCAAGACCGAATGTTTCTCGGGTATGGCCTTGGTAGGGGCATCGTTAATCAAGGGCAGTCAGTTATAGGGCGCCACCCTTTCAATGCACGCCCGGCTTTGGGCAGTTTTAAGCAAAAAGGGAGGAACGAGGACCCCTAGCCAGTGGTTCAAAAACACCCTTTGATGCTGCTTTAGCAATGTCTAACCAAAATCTCCACAAAAATTTGAATATTTCCAAAATCTCCACAAAAATTTGAATATTTCCAAAATTCCACAAAAATTTGAATATTTTCAAAATCTCCACAAAAATTTGAATATTTCCAAAATTCCACAAAAATTTGAATATTTCCAAAATCTCATAAAAAATTTACATATTTCCAAAATCCAAAAATTTTGCATTGTATTTTCTGATGGTGTTTTGCAGGAATAACTTTCCAAGGATCAGGAGCACGGGATGAGTCCTCTCTCCACTCATTGCTATCAATCTATTGATTCTTTCCCGATATTTTCATGACATGCCACCCTGGGCATTTTTGATTATCATCTCCCTATATCATTTTGATTGTTATATCTCCTGATTATCTCTTGAATATCATTCTGATTATTCATCTCCAAATCTTTCAATCAACTCCTGCTGATTCACTTGATCACTTTGCCAAGGGGCATTATCATTCCCTGATTACTCTGCCGATGGGCATTATATCAGATCTTGATTATTTAACTCCAAAACTTGATTAGCCAGATTGTCATCCTCATGACAAACAACAAACAATGATGATTTGCAATACCATGATTTAATTTGTGCTATTCATGCCATATACATGCTGTAATTGATGCTTTGATGATTGCTATGCTTAAATGCCTCATTCATTGCTTGTTATCTTTTATATCTTGGCTGATGAATTTTTGAGCGCAGGATAAGAAGCTCTTGGTCCCGCCGACTGGGCATCATCATCAAAGTCCCACGGTGCTTGCAGCTCATTTCTCAGTTCCCATGCTTATTGATATCACCATCTCCCTGTATGCATTCTACTATATGTTACTTACGCTACTAGATTATATCAAGGACCTTGTGGCTTTGGTAAATCTGGATTTGAGTTCCCCTTCATCAAAAACAATGACGATTCCAGAGGAGTCTTAGTCACACGGATAGGCCGTTGAGCCGTCCAAGGCTGGGGACGATGGTTCCCTTTTTACGAGTTGGTGCGTGGATAAACGGGCTTCGGCTTAGTATCAGCTCGCAGAATCGGTTTCTTGACCCAGTCTGGGCAGTTTAGCAATATTATCCTTGATTATTCTGTATTTTTCGTTTGATTTAATTTTCCCTTTAAACCCAGCATGCATTCATGTAGGAATTTGAAACAATTGTTGAAAATCATTCTGATAAGCTGTTTTTGTGGGTCAAATTGATCTTGATCTTTGATGTGAGATATTCCATGCCGAATTGAGTCCTCAGTTCGTTTTGTCGCTGTTTTGGGTGATTTTCTCGAAAGCTCCTTGTTTGGATTTTTATCATCTTATTTTTAATCTCCTTTCCTTTGATCCACCTTGGCTGCAGCACGTCCACTGGCTGGTAACCGCTCCCCAATGGTGAAACCTTCAGGTTTGTGACCTGGGGTACTTCCACCGCGCTGGAAGTTGATCATTTATTTTATCTCCTTCGTGCACCGCGTGCACACTCCCCTTTTATCCGAACATTGTTGATTTCGTTGGATTTCCCGAGATTTGCTTCATCTCGTGCTTTTGATTTGATTCTCATCAAGTGATGTTGATTGCGTGTCTCATCACACCTTGGCATCTACTTTTCAGTTTGCTCTGCTCCCTTGCAAAGCAGACGCCAAGGCGGGGCAGCTGTAGACACGCCAAAATTGACGTTATTATGAGTACATCTCATATTGCCTTGTAATGTCCCATTTGACCCTCAAATCAGCTTATTTGAGTGGTTTTTCCCACTTTTCTTGAATTTCTCCTATTTTTCCCTCATTTCTTATTTTTCTGGATTTTCTGGGCATTTATCTCTATTTTCTGAATTCACGCCCTCATCAGAGGCGTTTTTTTTGAAACACGACCTGGTCTAGGGCGTGTCTTCCCATTTTATCTATTTCTCCCCCATTTTATCTATTTTATGAATTTTCTGAATTTACGACCTGGGTAAGGGCGTGTTTTCTTAAAACATGACTTAATCTAGGGCGTTTCTTAAAGAAAGGACGACCTCACATGAGGGCGTTAATTCTTTTGGTTTTGACCGACTTCCCCATTTGAGCTCTTGAAATTAACGCCCTTCTCAGGGGCGTGTTTTTAAACGTGGCTTTAATTAAGGCGTGTTTTACATTTTTCAAATATGGGGAGTTTTTATTTCTAAATTTGGTTTTTGAGAAACGCCCTTGTGCAGGGCGTGTTTTTGAGAAACGCCCTATGCGTAGGTCGTCAATTCGTAAATTGACGCCCTGACCTAAGGCGTGTTTCACCGTCTGCCTTCGCAGCCCTTTCCCCAGAGAGTCCTTGCTTCGATAGATGCCTACTTGATTTGGGCTCTTGCCCATTCTTATCCTTCCCCTTCATAGGACTCTTGCCTTCTTATCTCTCATCCAATTCTATTTAAACAGAGCATTTAGCTCTGTTAACGGGTTGGATGCCGGAGGTTTTCTTCCCTGTTGTTTTTATTATTTCTTCTTCTTCTTCCTTTTTTTTTCTTTCTTCTGCTGCTGTCTTCTTCTTCTTCCGTCTCCCTTCTCTTCTGTTTTTTTCTCTTTTTCTTCTATTCTTCTTCTTCTTCTTCTGCTCCCTTTTCTTCTGTTTGTTTCTTTTGTTTCTTTTTACAGGAACCGAAGATGGCCTTTGGCTAAGGAGGGCTTCTCACGATCAACCTCTTCATCCCTCTTGAAGTTTCTCCCCATCGAGCATCAAAGCCAAACAATCAGATTTTTCTATTCCCCTTCTCCCCTATCTTATTTTTATTTTAGTTCATAATTCACATGCATGCATCATTGTTATTGATAATTCTTTCTCAATCATCATATTGAGACCTCCCCTTTTTTTATTATTATTTGCATTCATCATACATCTCCCACACCCTCTTTGCATAGGGGTTTAAGGGCTAATACCCTTAAGGTGTGTTCTTAATCAATTTTCATGCTCATCTTTATTAAGAATTGATGCTACACACACATTATTTCTAATCCAATTCTTTTGTGTTGTGTGTCTTTTTTTGCAAGGGTAACCAAGTTGAAGAACTCTCTTCGTCGGCCGGCCGATTTGAAGAGAAAAGGAGTACTCACAATCAACCGCACATTTGAGGTATTTGCGATCACTTTCCCCTTATCATCTCCACTTGAGACCCTCGTGTCTCTGGCGATCACATCACAACCTCCTTTTAGCACCTCGTGCATGTTTCATCTCCACTATTGTTTATTGATTATTGCTTTTTATTCTTAATATTTTCCTTAAGTGGATTTTTTTAAATAGATCTACAAATTGGCGATCACGGTGGGACCCTTTCTTGTTTTTATTTTGATTACCCCCTTCCCTTTGGCACCCACGTGTGCCCTTTCCCATTGGTACCCTCGGTACCCTTTCCTTTGTGCCCCTCGGGCACCCTCCATTGTGCTTTGCACTCTCCCCTAAGTGATTTGTCAATTGAATAGATTTGTTTTAAAATTTCCACTTATTTAAAATTTTGATGAGCATGATTCTGTTGATTGCCCTGCTGCTGTGAGTGCTTCTGTCATTTCTGGCCGTGAAAGAGTTTCTGAAGGAAGCTAATTCACGCCCCTGTCAGAGGCGTCTCTTTCATGAGTAACGCCTTCTGACAGGGCGTTTTTATTCATATCTCCTACACTGAGAATTCACGCACTAGAGCAGGGCGTTTCTTTGTTGCGTAGCGCCCCACATCAGGGTGCGTTTTTTAATTTGACGCCCTACCCCAAGGGCGTCCTTTCCTTTGTAACGCCTCACCCCAGGGCGTTTCTTTGACTTGGTTGGCATCTAGTGCATTTTAACGTCCTCTCCAGAGGCGTTTCTTTTAGTTTTAGCGCCTTGATCCAGGGCGCGTTTTACCTTGCCTGTGGGCCCCCCACAGTGTTTCACGCCCTTCCCCAGGGCGTCTTTTTGATTAGTAGCGCCCTGCCCCTGGGCGTCTTCTTCCTGTGTTTTCACCGTGCTTCCCCGTTTATTTTTTTCATATTTTATATTCTGTTATACATCTGTTGCATTTACACATATTTGCATTTGGGTTGGGAGCCCCCCACTCTTCATTAGGATCCACACACCCTCTTGGAATCGGGACGACCCTCCATTGAGCATTCCGTCTCTTTGGACCGGAAATCCCTTTTCAAGCCTCCGTAAGTCCCCGCACCCGTGGATTCCCTCACGGACGCCGGGCAGGTTGTACCCTTTTGGAGTCCCGAGCTAGTTGGCCTATACGTGGTGAGAGAGTGTTCCTAGTTGGCATTGGAGTTAAATCATATTGAAACTAGGATCCTCCCTTGTGTGAATCATATCAATTTGCATAAAATTTATCAATTCACTAAGGTTTAAACACATCAAAATCACGGTAACCATTCCAACTTGTGTGCTTATTTGCATATTATTGTGAAATTTGATCATATAATGGCTTACCATAAACAAAATAACATGTTTAATTCAATTCATGAGGATGCACAACCTAGCACTTCTTATCCTCAAATTCAACATGTTCGTCAAAATTCTCACCATTCTTTCAAGGGACCACGTTCTTATTCTTATGGTCATGCCCGACCCATGGGTAATGTCCATTCTTATGGTCCCCCTACTCAATTTCAGGCCACTATTCCCTCGGGACCGTCTCCTCCCAATGACGAGAAGGTCTCTCGAATCATCCATGCATTAGATCATCTTACCCCTCAACAGATCCAAGCCCTTAAGGCTGCCGTTGAGGGTACATCTCATGCATCTCCCCCTCTTTCCAATTCTATACGGGTGGCCCATCACCTACCTCCTTCCAATTCTATTCGGGTGACCCATCACCCATCTCCCTCCAATTCTACACGGGTGGCCCATCACCCACCTCCTCCTTCCAATCATATTCGGGTAGCCCATTACCCATCTCCCCTATTCATTCTACTCGGGTGGTCCGACACCCGCCTCCTTCTATTCCTCCTCCCTCACGGCCCCGAGGCCCATTTATTCATTGCAATCCGGCCCTTCCGGGTTCTTTTACGGGTCACACCGTCAACTCCCCTCCACGGCCTTTTTATGCGGCCCTCCTCCTTCAAGGCCCTGCCAGCCCTCTATTGTTCAAGTCACACCCCTCCAACAATCTCTTTTGATAAGATTACTTCCATGGAGGAACAATTAAAGAGGGTCACGGTTCCTCCTACTCCGGTCAATCCTCTCTATGCGGCTTTGGATGACATTACAAGAATGGAGAGAGAATGGAAGGATAGGATGGACGACTACGGCGTTGATATTCCAAGCGAGCAAGAACCGGCAATTGAAGAATCCGAGCCGGTGTATGATGATGAAGCTCCGCAGGCACCCCTTTCGAGTTTCCTTAACTTTCCACTTCCCCCACTTTCATTCGATGAACCCCTCGCTCAGGATGAAGCCACCATCCCCGATCCAACCCCTATTTCCGAGACTTCTTGGTGTTACGACGATGGGTCGATACTCCAATCACCCGCGCCGACGCATCTTGAGTTTTTCACCACTCCAAACACCGCTCGCCCCATTCGGCATTTCCTACGCACCAAACCTTCACCCATTAACCCTCCACCCATTACACCTCCTCCAGTTACACCATTAACCTCCGCAACACTGGCCTCCCCCAAGCCTTCCACTATTAAACCACCACCCGTTAAGCCATCTACCTCCACACCATCGGCCTCCATTAATTACACCATTAAACCTTCCCCAATTAGCCTCCCATTACCGCCACCTCGGTCTTCCATTATCCCTTTAAAACCAACTTTGCCTATTCCACCACATAACCCTCCACCTTTACCTATGGCTAATCCTGAGCAGGACCCACCGCTTTTTGCACTCGAGCTAACCCCGACCGCTTGCAAGCAAAGGGAGAAACTTGATGTGTTTGAACCTCCGCCTCCACTTACGCCAACACTTTCCATTATACCTCCACCACTCACAAAGCCTTCCGCCTCCGCTTCACCTCCTTTTACTACTCGGAATGGGAGTGCTTCTGCAAGTACTTGTGCCGAAGGTGATCAAGAGCCGGGCAAGACAGATGTGGCCACGGTTATGCGATTCAAGATTCAAGAAGTCATTACCGGATGCCAATCCGGATTATTGTGCCGAGCATGGTCGCAGAGGCCAAGTCATCGCCATTGCTCAGGGAAGAATGCCAAGAATTGATGCCATCCAAGGGCCAGGCAGGGCACCCCTTGTTCAAACTTTCCAATCCAGAATTCATTATTCCTTACAAGGGGCGAATGCCCATTTTGCTCAACATTCCATATACACCACATTCAATGGGCAACTCAATGCTTCCCGTTCCAACTCTACAACTCCCCCACATTATTGATCTTTGCTTTCCAAGGGAGTTGTCTTTTACTATTGAAGCTTCTTTTATTGGGCCAATTGACCGTACATGTTCACTGCCGTGGAGGGGCAGTTATCTTAATGCTAAGGGGCCATCCCTTATTTGCTCCACTTTCTATTCATCCATCTCTATCACTTTTCTTCATGGGCCATTCCCAGGGTTAGGAGGAGGATCTCATCCTCTCGCCCTTCACATTCTTCATATTCTTTGCATTTCATGCATTCATCGCATCCATCCCATTACATGCATTTGCACCTCCTGCTTCCCGGGTTTCCAAACCCGTATCTTCCTCGCCTTCTGGCCCCGCCGGATATTCCGCATTTCCCATCTTATTCATATTCATCCTTTTATCCACTCCCCTTGGGGCATCGCGTCCCCCTTCCTGCCATTTCCCTGGAACTTCCAGGAATTTTATCCCTCCTCTTTGGGCATCTCGCCCTTTCTGATTCTATTTCTCCAGAACCTCCGGACCTTTCTCTCGGGCACGACGCCCCTTTCCATCTTCTCCTTACTGATTTTATTTCTCCGGAACCTCCGGACTTTCCCCTCGGGCATCACGCCCCTTTTCATCTTCTTCCTCCGGAACCTCCGGATTCTCCGTCCTATTCTTTCTATCTTTTTCCAGGGCATGACGCCCCTTTCCATTTGCTTCCTCCGGTACCTCCGGATATCCCGCATTTTCCATCTTATTCACCTTCATTCTCTTCTAATCCACTCTCCCCGGGGCATCGCGTCCCCGTTCCCCCTATTTCCCTGGAATTCCCAGGTGTTTTATCTCTCTACTTAGGGCATGACGCCCCTTTCCACCTCATTCTTCCGGAACCTCCGGACTTTCCCCTCGGGCATCACGCCCCTTTTCATTCTCCTCCTCCAGAACCTCCGGACTTTTCCCTCGGGCACGACGCCCCTTTCCACTTTCTCCTTCCTGATTTTATCCCTCCGGAACCTCCGGATTCTCCGTCTTATTCTCTCTATCATCTCCCAGGGCATCGCGACCCTCCTGATTTCATTCCTCCGGAACCTCCGGACCTTCCATATTTCCTTCAATTCATCTTTTTGCTCCTCCGGGACTCCATATCTTTTATTCTCTTCTTTCTTTTCCGTCATCTTTTTCATCATCTTTTTCCCTATTTCTCCCCAGGGCATCGCGTCCCTTCTTTCGTTATCCCTCTGGAGCCTCCGGATTCCTCCTATCATGATTCTCCTCCTCTGCCTCCGGACCCTCCGGATCCACCTCTTTCCATCTACCAATTTCTTCTTCTGATTCCTCCTAATTCTGGGTCTGACCCAACTTCTTCCACATCCACTGCTTTGGGCATTTGCCCCTTCTCCCATTGCTTCCGAGGCTTTAGTCCTCACCCCTCTTCTTGATTTTCCGCTTCTTCTGTAGACTGTTCCATGTGATCAGGGTCTCCGCGCCTTAGTGAGGGAGTTCTAGCCCTCGCCTCTTTCTTTTCTCCTTATTCGTCTGAGTCTGGTTTGAGCACCACTCATTCTTGTTAAGCCACTCCCAAAATCCTTTGCTTCCAATCCTTTTGACTGCCAAAGAGGACAGATCCCACGATGATCAACCTCGCCTCTGACAGCTGCTTCTACAAAGGTTGCAAGGTAACATATTGGCGTAAGTAAGCATTTTTATGATATCATTTCCTCATTACTTCACGCATGATATTCAAAATGAAGTGCTTCTTAACGAGATTAAGAGTGGTGTTTTAAACCTTTATCTTAGGCTTTTGTTTAATTAAATCACTCTCAAAAGAGTCTTTAGGCTTGCTATGCAGCACCTTTGGTTAATAAGAACCCCGCGCTGGGAATTCGACATTCTCTCCCCGCTTGTTAAGAGCAACCCTTAGCTGGGCATTCCACACACTTCACGGCGTCCTTAGCCGGCTTCTTTGGTTAAACACCGTTGCTACCTTGGCCATGCCATGAGTATATCTGGAAGTCTTTTCTCTTCTTTACTCGGCCGAGGGCAGGTGCAAGAGATTGACGGATGAGATGACCAACCTAGGTAATCCCCAATACGAGAGGAGTCTCAAATAGGGGCAGTCTTGACCCAAAATCAACATCAATATGAGTTTTCATATGAGCTTTCATGATATACATCTCGCCACAAGGGCTGTTATGAAAATCAAATCAAAATTTCAATAAATTCAAAATTGTGAATTATGGCATGACAAGAGTGGCAAAGTCCCCGCAGGGAAAACCCTGGTCGTATGCATGTCAAGGGTCTAAAAATCAAAGGCACAAAGCCCCGGCACAACAGACTATCTCTTTGAGGGGAAGCACCTTGGAAAGAATTCAAGTCCCGATATCTCCCATCCTGCACAAAGCTTGTCACAATTATTCTTCTCTTCTCCCTCCAAGACCGAATGTTTCTCGGGTATGGCCTTAGTAGGGGCACCGTTGATCAAAGGCAGTCGGTTATAGGGCGCCACCTTACAATGCACGCCCAGCTTTGGACAGTTTTAAGCAAAAAGGGAAGGAACGAGGACCCCTAGCCAGTGGTTTAAAACACCCTTTGATGCTGCTTTAGCAATGTCTAACCAAAATCAAACAAAAAATTGAATATTTCTTGTCCAAAATCCATAAAAATTGGAATACCTTTCTCAAAACTTCACAAAAAATTGAATATCTTTTACAAAACTTCACAAAAATTTGCATATTGATCAAAACTCATAAAATTTTTTATCTTTTTCAAAACTCATAAAAATTTGCATATTCCAAAACTCCATAAAAAAATTTGCATATTTCTAAAATCTAAAAATTTGCATTGTATTTTCTGATGGTGTTTTGCAGGAATAACTTTCCAAGGATCAGGAGCACGGGATGAGTCCTCTCTCCACTCATTGCTATCAATCTATTGATTCTTTCCCGATATTTTCATGACATGCCACCCTGGGCATTTTTGATTATCATCTCCCTATATCATTTTGATTGTTATATCTCCTGATTATCTCTTGAATATCATTCTGATTATTCATCTCCAAATCTTTCAATCAACTCCTGCTGATTCACTTGATCACTTTGCCAAGGGGCATTATCATTCCCTGATTACTCTGCCGATGGGCATTATATCAGATCTTGATTATTTAACTCCAAAACTTGATTAGCCAGATTGTCATCCTCATGACAAACAACAAACAATGATGATTTGCAATACCATGATTTAATTTGTGCTATTCATGCCATATACATGCTATGATTGATGCTTTAATGATTGTTATGCTTAAATGCCTCATTCATTGCTTGTTATCTTTTATATCTTGGCTGATGAATTTTTGAGCGCAGGAAGAAGCTCTTGGTCCCGCCGACTGGGCATCATCATCAAAGTCCCACGGTGCTTGCAGCTCATTTCTCAGTTCCCATGCTTATTGATATCACCATCTCCCTGTATGCATTCTACTATATGTTACATACGCTACTAGATTATATCAAGGACCTTGTGGCTTTGGTAAATCTGGATTTGAGTTCCCCTTCATCAAAAACAATGATGATTCCAGAGGAGTCTTAGTCACACGGATAGGCCGTTGAGCCGTCCAAGACTGGGGACGATGGTTCCCTTTTTACGAGTTGGTGCGTGGATAAACGGGCTTCGGCTTAGTATCAGCTCGCGAAATCGGTTTCTTGACCCAGTCTGGGCAGTTTAACAATATTATCCTTGATTATTCTATATTTTCATTTGATTTATTTTCCCTTTAACCCAGCATGCATTCATGTAGGAATTTGAAACAATTGTTGAAAATCATTCTGATAAGCTGTTTTTGTGGGTCAAATTGATCTTGATCTTCGATGTGAGATATTCATGCCGAATTGAGTCCTCAGTTCGTTTTGTCGCTGTTTTGGGTCTTTTCTCGAAAGCTCCTTGTTTGGATTTTTATCATCTTATTTTTAATCTCTTTCCCTTGATCCACCTTGGCTGCAGCACGTCCACTGGCTGGTAACCGCTCCCCAATGGTGAAACCTTCAGGTTTGTGACCTGGGGTACTTCCACCGCGCTGGAAGTTGATCATTTATTTTATCTCCTTCGTGCACCGCGTGCACATCTCCCCGTTTTATCCGAACATTGTTGATTTCGTTGGATTTCCCGAGATTTGCTTCATCTCGTGCTTTTGATTTGATTCTCATCAAGTGATGTTGATTGCGTGTCTCATCACACCTTGGCATCTACTTTTCAGTTTGCTCTGCTCCCTTGCAAAGCAGACGCCAAGGCGGGGCAGCTGTAGACACGCCAAAATTGACGTTATTATGAGTACATCTCATATTGCCTTGTAATGTCCCATTTGACCCTCAAATCAGCTTATTTGAGTGGTTTTTCCCACTTTTCTTGAATTTCTCCTATTTTTCCCCATTTTATCTCATTTCTATTTTTCTGGATTTCTTGGGCATTTATCTCTATTTTCTGAATTCACGCCCTCATCAGGGGCGTTTTTTTGAAACACGCCCTGGTCTAGGGCGTGTCTTCCCATTTTATCTATTTCTCCCCCATTCTATCTATTTTATGAATTTTCTGAATTCACGACCTGGGTAAGGGCGTGTTTTCTTAAAACATGACTTGTACTAGGGCGTTTCTTAAGAAAGGACGACCACACTTGAGGGCGTCAATTCTTTTGGTTTTGACCGACTTCCCCATTTGAGCTCTTGAAATTAACGCCCTTCTCAGGGGCGTGTTTTTAAACGTGGCTTTGATTGAGGCGTGTTTTACATTTTTCAAATATGGGGAGTTTTTATTTCTAAATTTGGTTTTGAGAAACGCCCTTGTGCAGGGCGTGTTTTTGAGAAACGCCCTATGCGTAGGTCGTCAATTCGTAAATTGACGCCCTGACCTAAGGCGTGTTTCACCGTCTGCCTTCGCAGCCCTTTCCCCAGAGAGTCCTTGCTTCGATAGATGCCTACTTGATTTGGGCTCTTGCCCATTCTTATCCTTCCCCTTCATAGGACTCTTGCCTTCTTATCTCTCATCCAATTCTATTTAAACAGAGCATTTAGCTCTGTTAACGGGTTGGATGCCGGAGGTTTTCTTCCCTGTTGTTTTTATTATTTCTTCTTCTTCTTCCTTTTTTTTTCTTTCTTCTGCTGCTGTCTTCTTCTTCTTCCGTCTCCCTTCTCTTCTGTTTTTTTCTCTTTTTCTTCTATT
The DNA here is from genome assembly GCA_022559845.1 of Amorphophallus konjac. Classification (NCBI taxonomy): domain Eukaryota; kingdom Viridiplantae; phylum Streptophyta; class Magnoliopsida; order Alismatales; family Araceae; genus Amorphophallus; species Amorphophallus konjac. The sequence continues at coordinate 260,216,479 of CM040124.1, read as the reverse complement.
CTTCTTCTTCTTCTTCTGCTCCCTTTTCTTCTGTTTGTTTCTTTTGTTTCTTTTTACAGGAACCGAAGATGGCCTTTGGCTAAGGAGGGCTTCTCACGATCAACCTCTTCATCCCTCTTGAAGTTTCTCCCCATCGAGCATCAAAGCCAAACAATCAGATTTTTCTATTCCCCTTCTCCCCTATCTTATTTTTATTTTAGTTCATAATTCACATGCATGCATCATTGTTATTGATAATTCTTTCTCAATCATCATATTGAGACCTCCCCTTTTTTATTATTATTTGCATTCATCATACATCTCCCACACCCTCTTTGCATAGGGGTTTAAGGGCTAATACCCTTAAGGTGTGTTCTTAATCAATTTTCATGCTCATCTTTATTAAGAATTGATGCTACACACACATTATTTCTAATCCAATTCTTTTGTGTTGTGTGTCTTTTTTTGCAAGGGTAACCAAGTTGAAGAACTCTCTTCGTCGGTCGGCCGATTTGAAGAGAAAAGGAGTACTCACAATCAACCGCACATTTGAGGTATTTGCGATCACTTTCCCCTTATCATCTCCACTTGAGACCCTCGTGTCTCTGGCGATCACATCACAACCTCCTTTTAGCACCTCGTGCATGTTTCATCTCCACTATTGTTTATTGATTATTGCTTTTTATTCTTAATATTTTCCTTAAGTGGATTTTTTTAAATAGATCTACAAATTGGCGATCACGGTGGGACCCTTTCTTGTTTTTATTTTGATTACCCCCTTCCCTTTGGCACCCACGTGTGCCCTTTCCCATTGGTACCCTCGGTACCCTTTCCTTTGTGCCCCTCGGGCACCCTCCATTGTGCTTTGCACTCTCCCCTAAGTGATTTGTCAATTGAATAGATTTGTTTTAAAATTTCCACTTATTTAAAATTTTGATGAGCATGATTCTGTTGATTGCCCTGCTGCTGTGAGTGCTTCTGTCATTTCTGGCCGTGAAAGAGTTTCTGAAGGAAGCTAATTCACGCCCCTGTCAGAGGCGTCTCTTTCATGAGTAACGCCTTCTGACAGGGCGTTTTTATTCATATCTCCTACACTGAGAATTCACGCACTAGAGCAGGGCGTTTCTTTGTTGCGTAGCGCCCCACATCAGGGTGCGTTTTTTAATTTGACGCCCTACCCCAAGGGCGTCCTTTCCTTTGTAACGCCTCACCCCAGGGCGTTTCTTTGACTTGGTTGGCATCTAGTGCATTTTAACGTCCTCTCCAGAGGCGTTTCTTTTAGTTTTAGCGCCTTGATCCAGGGCGCGTTTTACCTTGCCTGTGGGCCCCCCACAGTGTTTCACGCCCTTCCCCAGGGCGTCTTTTTGATTAGTAGCGCCCTGCCCCTGGGCGTCTTCTTCCTGTGTTTTCACCGTGCTTCCCCGTTTATTTTTTTCATATTTTATATTCTGTTATACATCTGTTGCATTTACACATATTTGCATTTGGGTTGGGAGCCCCCCACTCTTCATTAGGATCCACACACCCTCTTGGAATCGGGACGACCCTCCATTGAGCATTCCGTCTCTTTGGACCGGAAATCCCTTTTTCAAGCCTCCGTAAGTCCCCGCACCCGTGGATTCCCTCACGGACGCCGGGCAGGTTGTACCCTTTTGGAGTCCCGAGCTAGTTGGCCTATACGTGGTGAGAGAGTGTTCCTAGTTGGCATTGGAGTTAAATCATATTGAAACTAGGATCCTCCCTTGTGTGAATCATATCAATTTGCATAAAATTTATCAATTCACTAAGGTTTAAACACATCAAAATCACGGTAACCATTCCAACTTGTGTGCTTATTTGCATATTATTGTGAAATTTGATCATATAATGGCTTACCATAAACAAAATAACATGTTTAATTCAATTCATGAGGATGCACAACCTAGCACTTCTTATCCTCAAATTCAACATGTTCGTCAAAATTCTCACCATTCTTTCAAGGGACCACGTTCTTATTCTTATGGTCATGCCCGACCCATGGGTAATGTCCATTCTTATGGTCCCCCAACTCAAGTTCGAGCCACTACTCCCTTGGGATCCTCTCGTCCTAATGATGAGAAGGTCTCCCAGATCATTCATGCATTAGACCATCTTACCCCTCAACAGATCCAAGCCCTTAAGGCTGCCGTTGAGGGTACATCTCATGCATCTCCCCCTCTTTCCAATTCTATACGGGTGGCCCATCACCTACCTCCTTCCAATTCTATTCGGGTGACCCATCACCCATCTCCCTCCAATTCTACACGGGTGGCCCATCACCCACCTCCTCCTTCCAATCATATTCGGGTAGCCCATTACCCATCTCCCCCTATTCATTCTACTCGGGTGGTCCGACACCCGCCTCCTTCTATTCCTCCTCCCTCACGGCCCCGAGGCCCATTTATTCATTGCAATCCGGCCCTTCCGGGTTCTTTTACGGGTCACACCGTCAACTCCCCTCCACGGCCTTTTTATGCGGCCCTCCTCCTTCAAGGCCCTGCCAGCCCTCTATTGTTCAAGTCACACCCCTCCAACAATCTCTTTTTGATAAGATTACTTCCATGGAGGAACAATTAAAGAGGGTCACGGTTCCTCCTACTCCGGTCAATCCTCTCTATGCGGCTTTGGATGACATTACAAGAATGGAGAGAGAATGGAAGGACAGGATGGACGACTACGGCGTTGATATTCAAGTGAGCAAGAGCCGGCAATTGAAGAATCTGAGGCAGTATACGAGGATGATGAAGCTCCGCAGGCACCCCTTCCGAGTTTCCTTAACTTTCCACTTCCCCCACTTTCATTCGATGAACCCCTCGCTCAGGATGAAGCCACCATCCCCGATCCAACCCCTATTTCCGAGACTTCTTGGTGTTACGACGATGGGTCGATACTCCAATCACCCGCGCCGACGCATCTTGAGTTTTTCACCACTCCAAACACCGCTCGCCCCATTCGGCATTTCCTACGCACCAAACCTTCACCCATTAACCCTCCACCCATTACACCTCCTCCAGTTACACCATTAACCTCCGCAACACTGGCCTCCCCCAAGCCTTCCACTATTAAACCACCACCCGTTAAGCCATCTACCTCCACACCATCGGCCTCCATTAATTACACCATTAAACCTTCCCCAATTAGCCTCCCATTACCGCCACCTCGGTCTTCCATTATCCCTTTAAAACCAACTTTGCCTATTCCACCACATAACCCTCCACCTTTACCTATGGCTAATCCTGAGCAGGACCCACCGCTTTTTGCACTCGAGCTAACCCCGACCGCTTGCAAGCAAAGGGAGAAACTTGATGTGTTTGAACCTCCGCCTCCACTTACGCCAACACTTTCCATTATACCTCCACCACTCACAAAGCCTTCCGCCTCCGCTTCACCTCCTTTTACTACTCGGAATGGGAGTGCTTCTGCAAGTACTTGTGCCGAAGGTGATCAAGAGCCGGGCAAGACAGATGTGGCCACGGTTATGCGATTCAAGATTCAAGAAGTCATTCACCGGATGCCAATCCGGATTATTGTGCCGAGCATGGTCGCAGAGGCCAAGTCATCGCCATTGCTCAGGGAAGAATGCCAAGAATTGATGCCATCCAAGGGCCAGGCAGGGCACCCCTTGTTCAAACTTTCCAATCCAGAATTCATTATTCCTTACAAGGGGCGAATGCCCATTTTGCTCAACATTCCATATACACCACATTCAATGGGCAACTCAATGCTTCCCGTTCCAACTCTACAACTCCCCCACATTATTGATCTTTGCTTTCCAAGGGAGTTGTCTTTTACTATTGAAGCTTCTTTTATTGGGCCAATTGACCGTACATGTTCACTGCCATGGAGGGGCAGTTATCTTAATGCTAAGGGGCCATCCCTTATTTGCTCCACTTTCTATTCATCCATCTCTATCACTTTCATGGGCCATTCCCTTGGTTAGGAGGAGGATCTCATCCTCTCGCCCTTCACATTCTTCATATTCTTTGCATTTCATGCATTCATCGCATCCATCCCATTACATGCATTTGCACCTCCTGCTTCCCGGGTTTCCAAACCCGTATCTTCCTCGCCTTCTGGCACCGCCGGATATTCCGCATTTCCCATCTTATTCATATTCATCCTTTTATCCACTCCCCTTGGGGCATCGCGTCCCCCTTCCTGCCATTTCCCTGGAACTTCCAGGAATTTTATCCCTCCTCTTTGGGCATCTCGCCCTTTCTGATTCTATTTCTCCAGAACCTCCGGACCTTTCTCTCGGGCACGACGCCCCTTTCCATCTTCTCCTTACTGATTTTATTTCTCCGGAACCTCCGGACTTTCCCCTCGGGCATCACGCCCCTTTTCATCTTCTTCCTCCGGAACCTCCGGATTCTCCGTCCTATTCTTTCTATCTTTTTCCAGGGCATGACGCCCCTTTCCATTTGCTTCCTCCGGTACCTCCGGATATCCCGCATTTTCCATCTTATTCACCTTCATTCTCTTCTAATCCACTCTCCCCGGGGCATCGCGTCCCCGTTCCCCCTATTTCCCTGGAATTCCCAGGTGTTTTATCTCTCTACTTAGGGCATGACGCCCCTTTCCACCTCATTCTTCCGGAACCTCCGGACTTTCCCCTCGGGCATCACGCCCCTTTTCATTCTCCTCCTCCAGAACCTCCGGACTTTTCCCTCGGGCACGACGCCCCTTTCCACTTTCTCCTTCCTGATTTTATCCCTCCGGAACCTCCGGATTCTCCGTCTTATTCTCTCTATCATCTCCCAGGGCATCGCGACCCTCCTGATTTCATTCCTCCGGAACCTCCGGACCTTCCATATTTCCTTCAATTCATCTTTTTGCTCCTCCGGGACTCCATATCTTTTATTCTCTTCTTTCTTTTCCGTCATCTTTTTCATCATCTTTTTCCCTATTTCTCCCCAGGGCATCGCGTCCCTTCTTTCGTTATCCCTCTGGAGCCTCCGGATTCCTCCTATCATGATTCTCCTCCTCTGCCTCCGGACCCTCCGGATCCACCTCTTTCCATCTACCAATTTCTTCTTCTGATTCCTCCTAATTCTGGGTCTGACCCAACTTCTTCCACATCCACTGCTTTGGGCATTTGCCCCTTCTCCCATTGCTTCCGAGGCTTTAGTCCTCACCCCTCTTCTTGATTTTCCGCTTCTTCTGTAGACTGTTCCATGTGATCAGGGTCTCCGCGCCTTAGTGAGGGAGTTCTAGCCCTCGCCTCTTTTCTTTTCTCCTTATTCGTCTGAGTCTGGTTTGAGCACCACTCATTCTTGTTAAGCCACTCCCAAAATCCTTTGCTTCCAATCCTTTTGACTGCCAAAGAGGACAGATCCCACGATGATCAACCTCGCCTCTGACAGCTGCTTCTACAAAGGTTGCAAGGTAACATATTGGCGTAAGTAAGCATTTTTATGATATCATTTCCTCATTACTTCACGCATGATATTCAAAATGAAGTGCTTCTTAACGAGATTAAGAGTGGTGTTTTAAACCTTTATCTTAGGCTTTTGTTTAATTAAATCACTCTCAAAAGAGTCTTTAGGCTTGCTATGCAGCACCTTTGGTTAATAAGAACCCCGCGCTGGGAATTCGACATTCTCTCCCCGCTTGTTAAGAGCAACCCTTAGCTGGGCATTCCACACACTTCACGGCGTCCTTAGCCGGCTCTTTGGTTAAACACCGTTGCTACCTTGGCCATGCCATGAGTATATCTGGAAGTCTTTTCTCTTCTTTACTCGGCCGAGGGCAGGTGCAAGAGATTGACGGATGAGATGACCAACCTAGGTAATCCCCAATACGAGAGGAGTCTCAAATAGGGGCAGTCTTGACCCAAAATCAACATCAATATGAGTTTTCATATGAGCTTTCATGATATACATCTCGCCACAAGGGCTGTTATGAAAATCAAATCAAAATTTCAATAAATTCAAAATTGTGAATTATGGCATGACAAGAGTGGCAAAGTCCCCGCAGGGAAAACCCTGGTCGTATGCATGTCAAGGGTCTAAAAATCAAAGGCACAAAGCCCCGGCACAACAGACTATCTCTTTGAGGGGAAACATCTTGGAAGGAATTCAAATCCTGATATCTCCCATCCTGCTTTAAGCTTATCTCCAATTATTCTTCTCTTCTCCCTCCAAGACCGAATGTTTCTCGGGTATGGCCTTGGTAGGGGCATCGTTAATCAAGGGCAGTCAGTTATAGGGCGCCACCCTTTCAATGCACGCCCGGCTTTGGGCAGTTTTAAGCAAAAAGGGAGGAAACGAGGACCCCTAGCCAGTGGTTCAAAAACACCCTTTGATGCTGCTTTAGCAATGTCTAACCAAAATCTCCACAAAAATTTGAATATTTCCAAAATCTCCACAAAAATTTGAATATTTCCAAAATTCCACAAAAATTTGAATATTTTCAAAATCTCCACAAAAATTTGAATATTTCCAAAATTCCACAAAAATTTGAATATTTCCAAAATCTCATAAAAAATTTACATATTTCCAAAATCCAAAAATTTTGCATTGTATTTTCTGATGGTGTTTTGCAGGAATAACTTTCCAAGGATCAGGAGCACGGGATGAGTCCTCTCTCCACTCATTGCTATCAATCTATTGATTCTTTCCCGATATTTTCATGACATGCCACCCTGGGCATTTTTGATTATCATCTCCCTATATCATTTTGATTGTTATATCTCCTGATTATCTCTTGAATATCATTCTGATTATTCATCTCCAAATCTTTCAATCAACTCCTGCTGATTCACTTGATCACTTTGCCAAGGGGCATTATCATTCCCTGATTACTCTGCCGATGGGCATTATATCAGATCTTGATTATTTAACTCCAAAACTTGATTAGCCAGATTGTCATCCTCATGACAAACAACAAACAATGATGATTTGCAATACCATGATTTAATTTGTGCTATTCATGCCATATACATGCTATGATTGATGCTTTAATGATTGTTATGCTTAAATGCCTCATTCATTGCTTGTTATCTTTTATATCTTGGCTGATGAATTTTTGAGCGCAGGATAAGAAGCTCTTGGTCCCGCCGACTGGGCATCATCATCAAAGTCCCACGGTGCTTGCAGCTCATTTCTCAGTTCCCATGCTTATTGATATCACCATCTCCCTGTATGCATTCTACTATACGTTATTACGCTATTAGATTATATCAAGGACCTTGTGGCTTTGGCAAAACTGGAATTTGAGTTCCCCTTCATCAAAAACAATGACGATTCCAGAGGAGTCTTAGTCACACGGATAGGCCGTTGAGCCGTCCAAGGCTGGGGACGATGGTTCCCTTTTTACGAGTTGGTGCGCGGATAAACATGCTTCGGCTTAGTATCAGCTCGCAGAATCGGTTTCTTGACCCAGTCTGGGCAGTTTAGCAATATTATCCTTGATTATTCTGTATTTTTCGTTTGATTTAATTTTCCCTTTAAACCCAGCATGCATTCATGTAGGAATTTGAAACAATTGTTGAAAATCATTCTGATAAGCTGTTTTTGTGGGTCAAATTGATCTTGATCTTCGATGTGAGATATTCCATGCCGAATTGAGTCCTCATTTCGTTTTGTCGCTGTTTTGGGTGATTTTCTCGAAAGCTCCTTGTTTGGATTTTTATCATCTTATTTTTTAATCTCCTTTCCTTTGATCCACCTTGGCTGCAGCACGTCCACTGGCTGGTAACCGCTCCCCAATGGTGAAACCTTCAGGTTTGTGACCTGGGGTACTTCCACCGCGCTGGAAGTTGATCATTTATTTTATCTCCTTCGTGCACCGCGTGCACACTCCCCGTTTTATCTGAACATTGTTGATTTCGTTGGATTTCCCGAGATTTGCTTCATCTCGTGCTTTTGATTTGATTCTCATCAAGTAATGTTGATTGCGTGTCTCATCACACCTTGGCATCTACTTTTCAGTTTGCTCTGCTCCCTTGCAAAGCAGACGCCAAGGCGGGGCAGCTGTAGACACGCCAAAATTGACGTTATTATGAGTACATCTCATATTGCCTTGTAATGTCCCATTTGACCCTCAAATCAGCTTATTTGAGTGGTTTTTCCCACTTTTCTTGAATTTCTCCTATTTTTCCCTCATTTCTTATTTTTCTGGATTTTCTGGGCATTTATCTCTATTTTCTGAATTCACGCCCTCATCAGAGGCGTTTTTTTTGAAACACGACCTGGTCTAGGGCGTGTCTTCCCATTTTATCTATTTCTCCCCCATTTTATCTATTTTATGAATTTTCTGAATTTACGACCTGGGTAAGGGCGTGTTTTCTTAAAACATGACTTAATCTAGGGCGTTTCTTAAAGAAAGGACGACCTCACATGAGGGCGTTAATTCTTTTGGTTTTGACCGACTTCCCCATTTGAGCTCTTGAAATTAACGCCCTTCTCAGGGGCGTGTTTTTAAACGTGGCTTTAATTAAGGCGTGTTTTACATTTTTCAAATATGGGGAGTTTTTATTTCTAAATTTGGTTTTTGAGAAACGCCCTTGTGCAGGGCGTGTTTTTGAGAAACGCCCTATGCGTAGGTCGTCAATTCGTAAATTGACGCCCTGACCTAAGGCGTGTTTCACCGTCTGCCTTCGCAGCCCTTTCCCCAGAGAGTCCTTGCTTCGATAGATGCCTACTTGATTTGGGCTCTTGCCCATTCTTATCCTTCCCCTTCGTAGGACTCTTGCCTTCTTATCTCTCATCCAATTCTATTTAAACAGAGCATTTAGCTCTGTTAACGGGTTGGATGCCGGAGGTTTTCTTCCCTGTTGTTTTTATTATTTCTTCTTCTTCTTCCTTTTTTTTTCTTTCTTCTGCTGCTGTCTTCTTCTTCTTCCGTCTCCCTTCTCTTCTGTTTTTTTCTCTTTTTCTTCTATTCTTCTTCTTCTTCTTCTGCTCCCTTTTCTTCTGTTTGTTTCTTTTGTTTCTTTTTACAGGAACCGAAGGTGGCCTTTGGCTAAGGAGGGCTTCTCACGATCAACCTCTTCATCCCTCTTGAAGTTTCTCCCCATCGAGCATCAAAGCCAAACAATCAGATTTTTCTATTCCCCTTCTCCCCTATCTTATTTTTATTTTAGTTCATAATTCACATGCATGCATCATTGTTATTGATAATTCTTTCTCAATCATCATATTGAGACCTCCCCTTTTTTATTATTATTTGCATTCATCATACATCTCCCACACCCTCTTTGCATAGGGGTTTAAGGGCTAATACCCTTAAGGTGTGTTCTTAATCAATTTTCATGCTCATCTTTATTAAGAATTGATGCTACACACACATTATTTCTAATCCAATTCTTTTGTGTTGTGTGTCTTTTTTTGCAAGGGTAACCAAGTTGAAGAACTCTCTTCGTCGGCCGGCCGATTTGAAGAGAAAAGGAGTACTCACAATCAACCGCACATTTGAGGTATTTGCGATCACTTTCCCCTTATCATCTCCACTTGAGACCCTCGTGTCTCTGGCGATCACATCACAACCTCCTTTTAGCACCTCGTGCATGTTTCATCTCCACTATTGTTTATTGATTATTGCTTTTTATTCTTAATATTTTCCTTAAGTGGATTTTTTTAAATAGATCTACAAACCCCCGTAAGGGGCGCTGCCCCCTTGACCCCTACGACCTGACTGGGCAAGTCGATCCCCACGACCTGACCGCGCAGGTCGATCCGCGTGTGAGGGCGCACGTTGGTGAGCTCGGGCTACGCACTTAATAATTCACTACCTGGGACTGGGTGCAAAGAGAAAATCAACGACGCCTTATGGTATCGGACGTGGTTCACAAAATTTTTGACATGGCCATAGTCCGAAATCATCTCGGGCCAACAATCAATCAATTTGTCCCACTTCTATCTGATGCGGGACAATATGCTCTGATACCAAAATTTGATGCGGGACAATATGCTCTGATACCAAAATTTGATGGGGGACGGGGACCGACACGGACTAAGACTCACAAGGACTCTAACTGAGGCAAGCAGTAGCACGCTCAAGGGTCGCCAAGTGGCTGACCACCGTGATACCCCACAGAGTGAAGGACGTCTCTCAACAGAAACTCCGACCTCGGCCGTCCCAAGGAGGGAAGCGCACGTGTCTAGGCGTAAAGTCGATTTCCAAAGACAAGGGGAGTCGCGTTCTAGCTCGATGCTCTAATGGTGCTAAGGGATGGGTGCTCTCACTCACGATCCGCGGTGATGGCAACAAAGTAGCTAGGCACCTACTCTCTCTCACGCGGCATAATCAAAAGCATACTAAAAGAGCAAGCACAAGAGAGGAGTCGGAACGCGTACCTCCACGCCTAGGCGTGGGGAAGGAACCCCGGCCGTGGGCCAACAACCCCGATACACTGAAGACCAATAAAATACAACCCAATAGTGGCCCACTCCTCGCAGGGAGGTAAAAGGCTACAAGCGACGCATTCGGGGCTGCCGGGCACGGGCTGACGGGCCGCACTCGGTGACGGGCACGATGCTGCAGAATCGGTGTCGCGCGCGCCTGGACGGAGACGGGTCCCACGGGCTGATGCGACGTCCGATCGAGGCGCCGTCAGAGAGGACGCGTCGCTGACTGCTGGAGGAACGCTCCGGCCAGAGGGGATGCGCTGGGTGCGCCGGTGGTGGCCGTGGGCGCTGCTGAAAACCAGGTCTGGTTCTGTGGTCGCAGAACCGCGCACGCCGCCGGTAAAATCTGGAACTTGGTCGTCCGGTGCCCGAACAGGTCCGGGCCGGTTGGAGATGAGAGCTGACTGGTAGAGGAAGCCCTCGGCCAAACGGCGCGGGCAGACGATGCCGGTACGAGTCGCAGGAGCCGCTGGAAGTTGGTGTTGATTCGCTGGCCGGACTGTGCAGGCACGCCGGCGCAACCCCACGAGAACGACTGCCACGGACGGTGACGACGTCGAAACGCGACGTCGTCGGCGGCGTTGGACAGGAGACCTGGAGATCTACGAACCCTGAAGAAACCAGGGTAACAGGCGCAGTGTGGAGGCCTGGGGAAAATTCGCAAGAAGGGCCTCCCTGCTGGGCGAGCAGAGAAGGGGGTGCTGGCGCAGGTCGACGGAGAAAATCGGTACGGGCGGTGCCGACCTCCGATTGACGCGAAACCAGCGCCGACGCGAAGCTGATCCGCCGACGTATCTCCAGAATTTAGCTTGGGGCGAAACTCGTCCAGGAGAGGGGTGCGAGCTCTGCTACAAGTCGGGGCAGAAATCTGATTCACGAATACAAACCGTCGAGGAAGAAGAAGAAGATAAGAAGGAACCCCGGAGTCCACCGGGGGCTGAGGCGTCGCACCTCGCCGATCTCCCGTCGCAGGAGAAGAGAGAAAGAGAGAGGGGGCGCACAAGGCTTTTGCACAATGGCTCAATATTTTAATTCATGTGTAAACTGAAACAAGTACAAGATGGAGACTACTTATAGGGGAGGGGAGAAAACCCTAATTCTACTAGAAGGAGGGGTGCGCCTAGCTCCAAGGAGAGAAGGGCGGCCCATATTCCAGCAAGTCTAGCAAAATAAGAAAGAATCTAAGTGGGAGAAGGAAGGGGTGGAGTTGTGGAAAGGAGGAGATGGGGAAAGGGGGAAAGGGAGAGGGGAGCGCCCCCCACCTTCCCTAGTAGGGCTAGGAAGGGTGGGCGGCTGCCTCCACCTTCTCTACATGAAGAGGGGGCCGCACCCTAACCCTAATGGGCCCTCAATAAGTGGGCTTCAAGCCCCATTATGCCCATGAACCAACTACAAGACCCATTATCCCTAAATGCAACCCAATAAGCCATCACATGGCCCAATAAGTGTCTAAATAAGATAAAGTGTCCACGCAGGGACCAAAAGACAAGGCCCACATGGCCTGAGCAAGCAGAGAAGATAGCTAGAAGATGCCGTCATCGCCGAGCCACAAGGAAGTAGCGGTGTGCCGGGTGCTCCGTCGAGGATAGCGCCGTGTGTCCTCACCAATTCTCCCCGGGTGGGAAGAACTCGACCCCGTCGAGTAAGGGTCACGGTCGCTGAGGTACCGCTCCAGCAAGTCCGGGTCCATCCGCTCCAGCTCCCCGCGTGTAATCCAGGTGTTGTCCGACTCCGGGCGCCCTCTCCAACGCACTAGGAAGCGTTGGTAGGCTCCGCTCCTGGTAGTTGTCACCTGCTCATCCAGTATGCAATCTATATGCTCGCGTTTTTGTAATGGGGCTGGAGGAGGTGGGCTCTCAGTAGGTGTATCACTCACAACGGGAGGGTCAGGCCCAAATAACTCGCTGGGTATCACCGCGGGATCCTTATAAGCTACCAGATCAGAAACATTGAATGTCGAACTGATCCCGTAGTCGTCTGGAAGCTCGATCTCATACGCGTTCGACCCAATACGCCTCAACACTCTGAATGGTCCTGCACCGCGGTCTTGGAGTTTCTTTACGGCTCCCGAAGGAAACCGTTCCGGTCTAACCCGGACCATGACGTACTCTCCCTCGCGGAACTCACGTGTGCGTCTGTGCGCGTCAGCTAACTCCTTGTAACGTGCGTTGCTGGCCTCGAGGTGGTGATGATGCAGACTCCGAACTAGCTGTGTTGACTCATACCTATGTGAATGCAGTGGTGGTCCTGGACATCCGAACATGGATCTAACATGCCTATGATGTCTACCTGACTTGACAACATGGGGAGGGCCTGGACAACCAAAGTAGAACCTAGCATGCACATGTGTCCTATGACATATGGTAGACTCAGAAGGATGAATAATCCCAAGCTTACTCATGACATCTCCCCTATATGACGATGGACATGGTGAAACATGGGGAAGAGACATGTGTCCCTGGCCTCCTAAGCTCGGGCATCTGGATGCCTGCATGGTGAGGTGTTGACTAGAAGGCCTAGGTGGTGTATGATAGTGGACCTCCTCGACAAGGTGGGGAAAATAATATGGGTCGAGAGGCTCACTAGGGAGGGGATCGAAAGGGTCAAAGAAATGATGACCCCTCCCGACAGGTCCCTTCACTATACTTGCCCATGTGCGACATTCGCCCAGGTGCAGATAATCACCTTCAGGCACTCTCATGTATGGGGCAAGAGGCTCATAAGGAAGGCAAGGAAGGCTAGGTTCCTCCCTCGGGACCGTGAAACCATAAGCGGGGACAAAATCAACCTCCACGGGTATGGGAAATAATAAAAGGACCTCGGATGTGATATGTCCTATGGTGTAGACCGAGGTAATAGACCCCAAAACAGGGAGTGTAAAGCTATGACTATAGGGTTGGTCAGACCCTAAGGTCAACATATAAGTCAACTCCCATTGATAATCTAAACTCCTAAGGAAGTCCTTCACATTTTCAAGAAAGCAGAAGGACCGAAAAGTGGTGTGAAAGGAGTTAAGGGGTATTATTGGGAGGGCTGGTCCCATGGGTGTATAGCAAGGAATGGAGACATCTAGAAGTGGATCCTCCCTTAGCCAGCTAGCTAAAGACTCACCAATGACCAGTTCACCCTCGGAAGGTAAGAATGTCTCTATATGAGGGTCTAAGGGTGAAGCCTCTCTCTCGGGAGGGGAAACGGAGTCCTCTATGATGTGGAGGGGATCACTCCCTAACTCCTCAACCTCAGTTAGGTACTCCTCAATCAACTCCTGTTCAGCCTCGTAACTCACTGGAACAAACCCAGGTGATGACATGGAGGTGGTCGGCGTAACGCCGTCATGGAAGACAAACTCACCGGGAAGGTGAGATGGGTGTAAGGTGCAGGTCCTCCTATCCAGGTCGATGGTCGCACTTCTTTCCTCCAACCAAGTTCGCCCTAAAATGATGCATGGACCAGCAAGTGTGCTGATCTTGCACCAAGCGCCATCGAAATATTTAACGGGGCCAAACCACCGTTGAAACTCGATAAAAGCTAAACCATCACGGAGAACAATCTCCCCAGTCTTAGAGAGAGACTCAACAATATCCTGTGAGACACAATTATATGAAACCTTACTGATGAAGTCGATCTCCGTATGCAACCCATTAGGTAGGATGGCCACGGACATGACAGGGCGCTGAAACGACTCGGTCATCGGTATAGGGATCGGGTCTCCCGACGACTGAGTGGTAGGGCCGACACCCACGGGTCGTGCCATAAGAGCGTCGAATCGGGCCAACAGGGATGACCAATCTGACACGTGGGCACGAGGAACCACCATGGGGCTGGCGGGGAGCTGGACATGCAAGACTCAACGAGACAAGGATAAAAACTCTAACTAGACACAAGCCTAAAATGACAATGCAATGGTTGGTTACCTAGATGAACTAAGAGACTCAATGCACCCTAGACAACCTAAAGACTCAAAAGACCTAAGACCCCAATTTGTTAGAACAAACTGGTTCCCTAAGCTCTGATACCAAAATTTGATGCGGGACGATATGCTCTGATACCAAAATTTGATGCGGGACAATATGCTCTGATACCAAAATTTGATGGGGGACGGGGACCGACACGGACTAAGACTCACAAGGACTCTAACTGAGGCAAGCAGTAGCACGCTCAAGGGTCGCCAAGTGGCTGACCACCGTGATACCCCACAGAGTGAAGGACGTCTCTCAACAGAAACTCCGACCTCGGCCGTCCCAAGGAGGGAAGCGCACGTGTCTAGGCGTAAAGTCGATTTCCAAAGACAAGGGGAGTCGCGTTCTAGCTCGATGCTCTAATGGTGCTAAGGGATGGGTGCTCTCACTCACGATCCGCGGTGATGGCAACAAAGTAGCTAGGCGCCTACTCTCTCTCACGCGGCATAATCAAAAGCATACTAAAAGAGCAAGCACAAGAGAGGAGTCGGAACGCGTACCTCCACGCCTAGGCGTGGGGAAGGAACCCCGGCCGTGGGCCAACAACCCCGATACACTGAAGACCAATAAAATACAACCCAATAGTGGCCCACTCCTCGCAGGGAGGTAAAAGGCTACAAGCGACGCATTCGGGGCTGCCGGGCACGGGCTGACGGGCCGCACTCGGTGACGGGCACGATGCTGCAGAATCGGTGTCGCGCGCGCCTGGACGGAGACGGGTCCCACGGGCTGATGCGACGTCCGATCGAGGCGCCGTCAGAGAGGACGCGTCGCTGACTGCTGGAGGAACGCTCCGGCCAGAGGGGATGCGCTGGGTGCGCCGGTGGTGGCCGTGGGCGCTGCTGAAAACCAGGTCTGGTTCTGTGGTCGCAGAACCGCGCACGCCGCCGGTAAAATCTGGAACTTGGTCGTCCGGTGCCCGAACAGGTCCGGGCCGGTTGGAGATGAGAGCTGACTGGTAGAGGAAGCCCTCGGCCAAACGGCGCGGGCAGACGATGCCGGTACGAGTCGCAGGAGCCGCTGGAAGTTGGTGTTGATTCGCTGGCCGGACTGTGCAGGCACGCCGGCGCAACCCCACGAGAACGACTGCCACGGACGGTGACGACGTCGAAACGCGACGTCGTCGGCGGCGTTGGACAGGAGACCTGGAGATCTACGAACCCTGAAGAAACCAGGGTAACAGGCGCAGTGTGGAGGCCTGGGGAAAATTCGCAAGAAGGGCCTCCCTGCTGGGCGAGCAGAGAAGGGGGTGCTGGCGCAGGTCGACGGAGAAAATCGGTACGGGCGGTGCCGACCTCCGATTGACGCGAAACCAGCGCCGACGCGAAG
Organism: Amorphophallus konjac; assembly: GCA_022559845.1. NCBI lineage: Eukaryota > Viridiplantae > Streptophyta > Magnoliopsida > Alismatales > Araceae > Amorphophallus > Amorphophallus konjac. The sequence continues at coordinate 260,200,845 of CM040124.1, read as the reverse complement.
CTGATCCGCCGACGTATCTCCAGAATTTAGCTTGGGGCGAAACTCGTCCAGGAGAGGGGCGCGAGCTCTGCTACAAGTCGGGGCAGAAATCTGATTCACGAATACAAACCGTCGAGGAAGAAGAAGAAGATAAGAAGGAACCCCGGAGTCCACCGGGGGCTGAGGCGTCGCACCTCGCCGATCTCCCGTCGCAGGAGAAGAGAGAAAGAGAGAGGGGGCGCACAAGGCTTTTGCACAATGGCTCAATATTTTAATTCATGTGTAAACTGAAACAAGTACAAGATGGAGACTACTTATAGGGGAGGGGAGAAAACCCTAATTCTACTAGAAGGAGGGGTGCGCCTAGCTCCAAGGAGAGAAGGGCGGCCCATATTCCAGCAAGTCTAGCAAAATAAGAAAGAATCTAAGTGGGAGAAGGAAGGGGTGGAGTTGTGGAAAGGAGGAGATGGGGAAAGGGGGAAAGGGAGAGGGGAGCGCCCCCCACCTTCCCTAGTAGGGCTAGGAAGGGTGGGCGGCTGCCTCCACCTTCTCTACATGAAGAGGGGGCCGCACCCTAACCCTAATGGGCCCTCAATAAGTGGGCTTCAAGCCCCATTATGCCCATGAACCAACTACAAGACCCATTATCCCTAAATGCAACCCAATAAGCCATCACATGGCCCAATAAGTGTCTAAATAAGATAAAGTGTCCACGCAGGGACCAAAAGACAAGGCCCACATGGCCTGAGCAAGCAGAGAAGATAGCTAGAAGATGCCGTCATCGCCGAGCCACAAGGAAGTAGCGGTGTGCCGGGTGCTCCGTCGAGGATAGCGCCGTGTGTCCTCACCACTATCGGTATCCGATCCCACAACTCACATGAAATTTGTCGTACGTATGGCAGACATTTGACTGGTTTCCACCGTCGCTTTCGATACTACTAACCCGGACTTCTGTCCGAATAAGAAATGGTCCGTGAGTGACCGACATACATAGGTTTATTAACGTTTATGCCCTAACGCGGGGTTTGTTTAAACGCAATCCTAGATTTTACTCTCGCTCCCATTACTATGAACTTCAGGCCATTGGGCCCCTTTTCCTGGCAATCAATCAAGGGTCTTCCTCTCTCCGAGGGGATGTAAATGACGCCATGACCTTTATGACGCGGCGGGTTTTGGTCCCGACACGAACCACATAATCGTCTGATTAGTCAGATCGAGCGCACAATAGATCATCACCTAGGTGATTGGCACGCCCACGCACTTAATAAACCCAATAACCATAGATCTTAATTAATTAATAAAAAAGTACGTCCACAAGTCTGGCACGCCCGGTGGGACCGAAATCACTCTTCATCTCTTTGCCGGGACTAAGGGCCCTACGGCCCCTTTCTTGTAATACTAATTGTTTGATTTGCAAATGTAGGTTGCATTTCGGACACTAGGATGGGCCCCACATTTGGTCAACAGGCTGTAGAGAGCCATGTTCGGAACCGCTACTTGGCCATCCCCCTCAGCTTCGGGAGCTTCCCTCCTGCGGTAGGCTTCCCCAACTTCATCGGGGTAGCCTTCACGAACCTACTGGACGTGGAAGCGTCTGACAGAACTGAAAGCAACGCTCCGATCCAGGGGGCTGCTAGAGTTGCTGCCGGTCGATCAATGGCCGAGACTTCCAAGATCATCCCGACCGGGACGCTGAGCTGCAACGTGCACCATGTGCACCAAACTGCCGGACCATCTCGCCAGGGGTCGACCTCTCACCAGAGGAGGCTTTGGAGGGGCCACGCCACGACATCACCCCGAGGCCGGTTCTCCAGCACCGGCAAGTCTACTGTCATCGGTGTTGTGTCTCTTAGGCACAAGCATGTGCTATGTTACTTTGATGATAGCAATGCTATTTGGTTTTGATGATAGTAACACAGTGAGTGCATTTGAGTGCATTTGATATTGTATTTTGATGATAGCAATGTTATTGTGCATTGATGATTGCAATAAACAAAGTGCATTTCTATGCATTCTTATTCTTGAGCATTCTGCATATTGATAGCAACATGAATGATGATGTTTAGCATTGATGGCATTTGCTCTTTATATATGTGCATTGCATTATGTCAGATATCATGTCTCTGCATATATCATGTCTGGGTAGCAAAGTCTATACACTGGATTGTGTATTTGTGCATCATGCAAGTCTATACATTGGACTCTCGTTCAAGCCTATGCATTGCATTGGTTAAGTGTGTACAGCGTCAACGCGTGAAGTCTGTACAGCCGGGTCATATGCTCCTAAGTCTATGCATTACTGTTCATGCATCAGTATTCATCAAGTCTGTACAGCATGTCTCTCACGTTGGAAGTCTATACATTGGTGTGGGTCATCCAAGTCTGTACACTTGCTGCACTGTTCAAGCTCATACACTGGCAGCTCTGCTTAAGTCTATACATTCGCTGCAGAGATCACTGTCAAGTCTGCACATTGGTCTTCGATTTCAAGTCTATACACTGGCTTATTCTTCAAGTCTGTACAGCCGTTTGCATTGGATTTCATGTCTAGACGTTGCACTGTAGCATCCATTGTCTTCGTGTTGTGTTTACGTCTTCGTGTTAATTTTGTGTTCAAGTCTTCATGATTGTTTTTGTATTTCTATCTTCGAGTCATCTTTTCGCTGGGTCTTTAAGTCTGTCTAGGTTCAAGTGTCGTTTCACTTCGCGTCGTTCTCCGTGCTGTCTGTCACCTCGTGGTGTTTTTCATAATTGTGTCTTCGCGTTATCTTGTGTATCTGGTCTTCGTGTTGTGTTCGTGTCATTCCCTCTATTATGTCTTCGTGTCACTTACTGTAGTTCTTCGTATTGTTTCAGTGTCTACGTCGTCGTGTTACCCCGTGTCAATTACTGTTCTTGACTTCGTGTCAAATCACTGTTCTGTCTTCGTGTTGTTCCTACACTCTGTGTCGATTTCATCTTTTGTCTTTGTCTTGTGTTTTCATAACCTCGTGTTAGTGTTTCTGTGACTTCGTTCATGTTTCGTAACCACACTTCGTGTTGGTTACTGTTGTTTCTGTGACTTCGTGTCATGTTTCCACACTTCGTGTCGTTCATGTTTCGTAACCACACTTCGTGTTGGTTACTGTTGCTCTTATGACTTTGTGTCGTGTCTCCCAGACCTCGTGTCATTTTTCACTCCGTGTCTATTTCAGTTTTCGTCTTCGTGTTGTTTTCAACTCGTGACGGTCTCTGTCATCTGTCTCCATGTCATTTTCACTCCGTGTCAACTTCGTCTTAAGTGTTGTTTTCATCTTCGTGTTGTTTTCATCTTCGTGTCGCTTTTCACTCCGTGTCGTTTTTGTTCCACTGCGTGCAGAACATTGCAGCACTTCGTGTTGCTTTCTGTGTCACCACCTCGTGTCGTTCTCTGTGTAGTGTGTGCTTTTGTCACCACTATACTTCGTGTCGTTGTTCTTCACTTCGTGCTGATTACACCGTCTTCATGTTGGTCTTTCTCATTAGACCTCGTGTCGTTCTCGCTTTAACCACACTTCGTGTTGCTTTACGTAGACCTCGTGTCTTGCTTGTTTGCAACCACTTCGTGTCGGTTTCTGCTGTCAGCCCATGTTGTCCTCGTGTTGTTTTTCACCTCGCGTCGGTTATTGTTTTCATCTTCTGCGTGTAGTTCTCTTTGTAGTGTTATCTCTGTTACAAGTTGCATATCGTGTTATCATTTATGTCTGTATGGTTTTACTTCGTGTCGTTTCTCCGTCTCAGGTCTTCGTGTCGTTCGTATGTTGAAACCACACTTCGTGTTGGTTTCTGTTCTGTCTCCATGTATCTTGTGTCGTTCTTCTTTTTACCTCGTGTTGTTTTATAACCTCACTTCTTGTCGTTCTCTTCGTTGTGTCTGTTCTGTCACAGTGTATCTCGTGTCATTCTTTCCTTACCTCGTGCTGTAGTCACCCTGTGTATCTCGTGTCGTTCTCAGTGCATCTAGTATTGCTACTACATACTTCGTGCAGATCTAGTTATTGTGGCCCTCAGTTTTAATGGCTTTTCATCTCCTTGCAGGTCCGAGGAAGAAATATTTCCACGTGACTGGGCAGCACGTGATCCGAGGCTGGAATGAAGCCTGCTGAGAGACTGCCACGTGGACCGAATTCTTAGGGCTGGAAATGTGGAGGTCACACGTCGTGGCTGATGCTGCTGCTGCTGCTATATATATGAGACCTTCGTCCACAGATGAAGGTGATCGAGTTGGCGTGAAGAAACGCTTATACAGAGAGCCACGATCCAGATAGAAGAAGAAAAGAGAAAGAAGAAGAGCAGAAGGAGAAGAAGAGAGGTAGAGAGCTCGAGAAGAGTGTGAAGAGAAGAAGAAGCAGAGAGTAAGAGGAGAGCAGAAGAAAGAGAAAGAAAGATAGAGAGTGAGCGAGAGAGCTCGTGGAGAAGAAGGAAGATCTTACCTGAAGATCCGTCTACTGGACCGTGGATCAAATCCAGGCCAGTCAGCTCCGTTGAGAGCCACATTGTGCACTTCATCTTTCAGCTTTCTGTTTTGCTGAAGTCATTTTTCGTTTATTGTTCTTTCCTTTGTTTTCTGGTTTGCTGTGTTTCCGATACTCTGTAGAGTGGTCGGGGTTCCTCCTGTTAGTTCAGGAGAAGGGAGATTGACATCTCCGGTTCCAAGTGGCTGCAGTCACTTGTGGGTTCCTCCTGTTTGTTCAGGAGAAGGGAGATTGCTATCTCCGGTTGCAAGTAGCTGGGTGCTACTTGTTGATTCCCTCCGGTCTGGAGGAAGGGAGACTTGTCTCCGGTTCTGGGCTTGTGGATTCAAGTCTAGGGGTTCCCTCCAGGTCTGGAGGAAGAGAGACCTTGTGTCTCTGGTTTGCTAGTGACTGGTGTCACTAGTGGTTCCCTCCGGTTGGGAGGAAGAGGGGAGGCTGTTCCCCTGGTCAAGCTGTTTGGCAGCATTTGTTGCAGACTGAGTCTGCTGTTTCTAGCGTGAGCTAGTGGAAGCCACACTCGGTTTGAGTGTGGGGTGGATGTAGGTCTGGAGGACCGAACCACCTAAAAACCTCTGTGCAGTGGTTTGATTTCTCTATATGTTTTTTGCTTCCGCTAGATGTTTGCATAGGGGCGCTCCAAGTGTTTGATCACAGGTTCATTAAATGATTTAATCAGATCTTGTTCTGAGTGTTTAATCTGTTGAGTGAGCGAAAGTTTATTTGAGTGAAAGAATGGTTTAAATGAATACTTAGGTGCGCTTTGCTTTGGTTGCTCACTGTCTATTTGTTGAATTCCGCTACTGCTAATTAGTCTTTCAGATTTGATATATCTGTCTAGCTAGCATTCTAGATAGTTAGTGAGCATCATATTTTTAATTGGGTGAAGGCTTTTAAATAGGTTATATTCATTCACCCCCCCTCTGAATACTGCACCGAACCTAACAATTGGTATCAGAGCAGGTCTCTGATCTATCAGATCTAACAATCTGCAGAGGATCCTGCTGATTTGTTTGGTGCTTTTCAGAGTGTGCTTTCAGTGCTCGATATTTTGTTTTATCGACTTGTGCATTGCTTTGCTCATCTGGTTGCCTCTTACTTAAATGGGTCGACCTCCAGTTTATGACGGTTCTAACCTTGATAATTGGCTAGGAGGCCTATGTGTGTATGTAGATTCCATAGATCCCAAACTATGGAGCCTACTATCTAAAGGCCCACACAAACTGCCTCATGATGAGACCAAGTGGTCTAAAGAGGACAGTATAAAGAACCGTGACAATGTTATAATCCTTAACATCTTAAGAGCTGCAATCAATATTGATATGTACCCTTTTGCTCTCAGGTGCGCATCTGGAAAGGAGATATATGACGGAGTCATTTCTGCGCATAATCAACAAGGTGATAGCTGCTTGATGGCCAACCGGGATGATGAAGATGAGATCTCATCTCAGGTAAGCTCTGAATCAGATGGATACTCCTTTGATGAATTGATAGTGATGTATGAAGATTTGTTCAAAGTATCCAAGAAATTAAAATCTGAAAATAGAAGGTTGAAAAAGAGATGTGAACAGATTAACTCTAATGTTCTCTGTGAAAACTGTCAAAGATTAAAAACATCTCATGATATGTGCTTAGCTGATCTGAATATGAGTAAGGAACAAATCTCTTTATTGGAAAATAAAAATGAAGAATTGAGATTGCTAAATTCTGCCATGTCTGAGAGACTCTTAACGCTTGAAAAAGGGAAGAATTTAGTTGAAAATGAATGTGAGAAAGTGAGCACATTGATAGAAGAGATTGATAGCTACAAAGCCATTAATGTCTTACTAAATGAAAAGATCACAGATTCTGAAATGCTCATTTCTTCTCTCAAAAATGAAATCACTGAACTAAACAATTCCCTATTTAAGTCTCTTAAAAATAAAGAAAATCCAAAGGATGTTTCTAAGAAGAAAGTCTCTGATGGAGGCAGTAATCAGGAAAATAAGAAAACAAAGGAGAAAATAAAAGTTTTGAAAAAGAATGATAACGATCAGCATGCTAAGAAAGCTCAGGTCAAACATTCTAGTGTCAAAAATGTCAAATGCTTTTACTGTGGAAAGTTTGGCCATGAGATGGCTGATTGTTTTGTGATAAAGAAGGATGAATTGAAGTATGATAGAACTCATGCTAGGAAGCCTACTGTGAGTAAACCTTCTTCTGCTCACGCCAAAAGGCATCAATGTTTTTATTGTCATAAAATAGGTCATCTCATGCATGATTGCAGACAAATGAAATTAGATGATCTATATGCTGTTAGAATGCATGATAAAATGTTCCATGCTAAAAATCATGCATCTCATAAAGAGAACACTCAATGTTCTCATTGTGGCAAATTGGGCCACATGGTTGAAAATTGCTGGCATGCTCAGGGAAATAGATTGAATTCTAAATTTGTAAAATTCCCTGCTTTCTATGATTCTGGTAGAAATAATTTAATTGATAAAAAGAAAAACTCTGCATGCTTCATCTGTGGAAAGCCAGGCCACAGAGCTGCAAACTGTTGGCATGCTAAGGGAAGAACAATTAACTCCAAAATTGCTATAATCCCTGTAAAAAGACATGCACTCTATAAGAATCTTGACAGAATGAATTCTTCATGTTTTAATCGTGGAAAACCTGGCCACAAAGCCTCTGAGTGCTGGGTGGCAGAGTTCAGAAAATAAAATGCCCATGCACACAATAGAAATTTTGATGTTCATGCACATGAATATAATGCCTACAATAAGGTGCATAAAAGGAACTCAAATTCTGTTAGTTATCATGGTAAGTCTGGTCAATTTGGTTATTCCTTGTCCAGCTATAAGTTGATGGGCTATGTTGATAATTCTGTTAAGAGATCAGTCAGAACACCTGTTAGGGCTCATACAGGACCCAAGGCAGCTTGGGTTCCTGCAAGATCATATTGATTGATATGTTGCAGGTGTGCCTTGGTGAGAGAAATAAAAGGGGTATTTTAGCCAAGGCACTCAAATGAAAGCCCCATGATTCAACTCTTCAGGTTAGTTCTGAACTTGTTTTTTAAATTTCATCATCTGAAAATGCTGATTTGTCAGTTTGATATCTGAAATTGTTGAACTGATCGTTTGATGTCTGATATTCTCTCCATGTCTAGCTGATCAGTCTACATTCCAGACTCAGCTATTGAGTTTTACTTTGGATATAGCTGATGCTCTTCTGTTGCCATCTCCTGCCAATTGCTGAACTGAGTTTGAATGGTCTTTAGTGTATATAGTTGATGCACTATATAGACTTTGTATAATGCTTGTGTCTTGTGTCAATGCATTGCATGCTTGATTACATACTTGGACTGAGCTTAAATGGGTCAGTTAGTGCACACAGTCAATGCATGTGTCTAGTGTTTGCATACATCATTTGCATGACTGTCAATGAAATTGATCAATGCATATAAGACTGATTTGCACTGCATTACATCTTGAAAAATCTGAAAAAGGATAAAAATGCTCATGACTTGGATGCATAAAGCTGAACTGATTGCATAGCATATCTCTTGCATCATGATGTCAGGGGGAGCTGAGAGTTCTATTCAATTCATTGAATCCTATTCACTTCTCAGTGTTCTCATTCAAATGATTCATATTCTTTGACATCGGTTGCTCATTGAACCATATTGCCACTTGCTATCTTTTCCTCATCAGTTTCACTAAACAACAGCTTTGCATCTGGTTTAGTACATTGAATGGTGATTATTGCAATTGTTCACTTATAAGAATCACTCTTACAAATTGAAAAGAACTAAAGGTTTAACCTTTATAAATTGGAGAGTTAAGTGTCTGCACTTCAGAAATTGAGATAAAAGAAAAACTTTTATAGCTCTTAATCTTTGTCTCATGGCTAAAATAGAAAAAGTTTTTTTTAATGCCTAAATGTGTTAATCTGGAAATGTCTAGAACAGGTGAACAAGAGTGTGTAATGTTTTTCAAACAATCACTCTAAAAGAATTAAGGGCAGCAGTAAATAAGATCTTAAATGTAAAGAACTGATCATTGTGACAGAGCAATAGCTGATTGCACTGAGAAACTGTGAACTCCTCCAAAGAAGTAGGAAAATTCACATGTCATGAAGTGCTTTAGACTACCTCTGTTCATAGGGTCAAATCTATAGGGGGAGTCCTCACCAAGTAACTGAGGGTACTGGCCTCTAATCAAGGTATACCCTTAATGTCAAAAGTGAAGACTATTCCTTGTGGGTTTTGATCTGAAATAGGTCTAGTAATTTATGCCTAGTAACTGGGGGTACCTGCCTCTGATCAAGGTGTACACCTAATGTCAACAGCATAAATGCCACTGATCTATTTACTTAGTTCAGGTTCAGAAATTGAAAAATGAAAATCAAACTGCTGTAACCCTTTGAAAATCAAAAGTCTATGAGTGAAAATTATTTTTATTAATACATATTCAAGTTGCCTTTCTTGAAATTTCATGTTTAGACACAAAATGGTATTATTTCAGACTTATCTATTAATACCATGTGCCCTAGATTCATTGCTATAAATGGAATCAATAAACTCTTTTTCAGGGGTCAGGTTCTTTACTCTAAGATTTATCACTGTTAAACCTGAATTTTTGAAAATTGTATGTTGATGATTCTTATACTTTAACAGTGGCTTATAATCATGTTTCCTTTCTGAACATATGATTCAGCTGTTATCAAGTGACCCTCCTACCTTCTCTACCTTGTTTATCTGTTCATATTCCTTCTCAAAGGGGGAGCATTTATTTAGGGGGAGAAATACTTCAGGAGAAGTCATACCTTCAGGGGGAGCTTCTTGCTCTAGCAGTCACTTGCATGAATAATGCACTTTGCACTCTTGTTTTTACTGTTTTTCTCTTTTTGATCATGTCAAAGGGGGAGAAAATCTTGTGTGAGACTCACTGTCACATTGTGTTGCCATCATCAAAAAGGGGGAGAATGTTGTGTCTCTTAGGCACAAGCATGTGCTATGTTACTTTGATGATAGCAATGCTATTTGGTTTTGATGATAGCAACACAGTGAGTGCATTTGAGTGCATTTGATATTGTATTTTGATGATAGCAATGTTATTGTGCATTGATGATTGCAATAAACAAAGTGCATTTCTATGCATTCTTATGCATTCTTATTCTTGAGCATTCTGCATATTGATAGCAACATGAATGATGATGTTTAGCATTGATGGCATTTGCTCTTTATATATGTGCATTGCATTATGTCAGATATCATGTCTCTGCATATATCATGTCTGGGTAGCAAAGTCTATACACTGGATTGTGTATTTGTGCATCATGCAAGTCTATACATTGGACTCTCGTTCAAGCCTATGCATTGCATTGGTTAAGTGTGTACAGCGTCAACGCGTGAAGTCTGTACAGCCGGGTCATATGCTCCTAAGTCTATGCATTACTGTTCATGCATCAGTATTCATCAAGTCTGTACAGCATGTCTCTCACGTTGGAGGTCTATACATTGGTGTGGGTCATCCAAGTCTGTACACTTGCTGCACTGTTCAAGCTCATACACTGGCAGCTCTGCTTAAGTCTATACATTCGCTGCAGAGATCACTGTCAAGTCTGCACATTGGTCTTCGATTTCAAGTCTATACACTGGCTTATTCTTCAAGTCTGTACAGCCGTTTGCATTGGATTTCATGTCTAGACGTTGCACTGTAGCATCCATTGTCTTCGTGTTGTGTTTACGTCTTCGTGTTAATTTTGTGTTCAAGTCTTCATGATTGTTTTTGTATTTCTATCTTTGAGTCATCTTTTCGCTGGGTCTTTAAGTCTGTCTAGGTTCAAGTGTCGTTTCACTTCGCGTCGTTCTCCGTGCTGTCTGTCACCTCGTGGTGTTTTTCATAATTGTGTCTTCGCGTTATCTTGTGTATCTGGTCTTCGTGTTGTGTTCGTGTCATTCCCTCTATTATGTCTTCGTGTCACTTACTGTAGTTCTTCGTATTGTTTCAGTGTCTACGTCGTCGTGTTACCCCGTGTCAATTACTGTTCTTGACTTCGTGTCAAATCACTGTTCTGTCTTCGTGTTGTTCCTACACTCTGTGTCGATTTCATCTTTTGTCTTTGTCTTGTGTTTTCATAACCTCGTGTTAGTGTTTCTGTGACTTCGTTCATGTTTCGTAACCACACTTCGTGTTGGTTACTGTTGTTTCTGTGACTTCGTGTCATGTTTCCACACTTCGTGTCGTTCATGTTTCGTAACCACACTTCGTGTTGGTTACTGTCGCTCTTTTGACTTTGTGTCGTGTCTCCCAGACCTCGTGTCATTTTTCACTCCGTGTCTATTTCAGTTTTCGTCTTCGTGTTGTTTTCAACTCGTGATGGTCTCTGTCATCTGTCTCCATGTCATTTTCACTCCGTGTCAACTTCGTCTTAAGTGTTGTTTTCATCTTCGTGTTGTTTTCATCTTCGTGTCGCTTTTCACTCCGTGTCGTTTTTGTTCCACTGCGTGCAGAACATTGCAGCACTTCGTGTTGCTTTCTGTGTCACCACCTCGTGTCGTTCTCTGTGTAGTGTGTGCTTTTGTCACCACTATACTTCGTGTCGTTGTTCTTCACTTCGTGCTGATTACACCGTCTTCGTGTTGGTCTTTCTCATTAGACCTCGTGTCGTTCTCGCTTTAACCACACTTCGTGTTGCTTTACGTAGACCTCGTGTCTTGCTTGTTTGCAACCACTTCGTGTCGGTTTCTGCTGTCAGCCCATGTTGTCCTCGTGTTGTTTTTCACCTCGCGTCGGTTATTGTTTTCATCTTCTGCGTGTAGTTCTCTTTGTAGTGTTATCTCTGTTACAAGTTGCATATCGTGTTATCATTTATGTCTGTATGGTTTTACTTCGTGTCGTTTCTCCGTCTCAGGTCTTCGTGTCGTTCGTATGTTGAAACCACACTTCGTGTTGGTTTCTGTTCTGTCTCCATGTATCTTGTGTCGTTCTTCTTTTTACCTCGTGTTGTTTTATAACCTCACTTCTTGTCGTTCTCTTCGTTGTGTCTGTTCTGTCACAGTGTATCTCGTGTCATTCTTTCCTTACCTCGTGCTGTAGTCACCTTGTGTATCTCGTGTCGTTCTCAGTGCATCTAGTATTGCTACTACATACTTCGTGCAGATCTAGTTATTGTGGCCCTCATTTTTAATGGCTTTTCATCTCCTTGCAGGTCCGAGGAAGAAATATTTCCACGTGACTGGGCAGCACGTGATCCGAGGCTGGAATGAAGCCTGCTGAGAGACTGCCACGTGGACCGAATTCTTAGGGCTGGAAATGTGGAGGTCACACGTCGTGGCTGATGATGCTGCTGCTGCTATATATATGAGACCTTCGTCCACAGATGAAGGTGATCGAGTTGGCGTGAAGAAACGCTTATACAGAGAGCCACGATCCAGATAGAAGAAGAAAAGAGAAAGAAGAAGAGCAGAAGGAGAAGAAGAGAGGTAGAGAGCTCGAGAAGAGTGTGAAGAGAAGAAGAAGCAGAGAGTAAGAGGAGAGCAGAAGAAAGAGAAAGAAAGATAGAGAGTGAGCGAGAGAGCTCGTGGAGAAGAAGGAAGATCTTACCTGAAGATCCGTCTACTGGACCGTGGATCAAATCCAGGCCAGTCAGCTCCGTTGAGAGCCACATTGTGCACTTCATCTTTCAGCTTTCTGTTTTGCTGAAGTCATTTTTCGTTTATTGTTCTTTCCTTTGTTTTCTGGTTTGCTGTGTTTCCGATACTCTGTAGAGTGGTCGGGGTTCCTCCTGTTAGTTCAGGAGAAGGGAGATTGACATCTCCGGTTCCAAGTGGCTGCAGTCACTTGTGGGTTCCTCCTGTTTGTTCAGGAGAAGGGAGATTGCTATCTCCGGTTGCAAGTAGCTGGGTGCTACTTGTTGATTCCCTCCGGTCTGGAGGAAGGGAGACTTGTCTCCGGTTCTGGGCTTGTGGATTCAAGTCCAGGGGTTCCCTCCAGGTCTGGAGGAAGAGAGACCTTGTGTCTCTGGTTTGCTAGTGACTGGTGTCACTAGTGGTTCCCTCCGGTTGGGAGGAAGAGGGGAGGCTGTTCCCCTGGTCAAGCTGTTTGGCAGCATTTGTTGCAGACTGAGTCTGCTGTTTCTAGCGTGAGCTAGTGGAAGCCACACTCGGTTTGAGTGTGGGGTGGATGTAGGTCTGGAGGACCGAACCACCTAAAAACCTCTGTGCAGTGGTTTGATTTCTCTATATGTTTTTTGCTTCCGCTAGATGTTTGCATAGGGGCGCTCCAAGTGTTTGATCACAGGTTCATTAAATGATTTAATCAGATCTTGTTCTGAGTGTTTAATCTGTTGAGTGAGCGAAAGTTTATTTGAGTGAAAGAATGGTTTAAATGAATACTTAGGTGCGCTTTGCTTTGGTTGCTCACTGTCTATTTGTTGAATTCCGCTACTGCTAATTAGTCTTTCAGATTTGATATATCTGTCTAGTTAGCATTCTAGATAGTTAGTGAGCATCATATTTTTAATTGGGTGAAGGCTTTTAAATAGGTTATATTCATTCACCCCCCCTCTGAATACTGCACCGAACCTAACAATCGGGAGGGTCCGAGTGCATCTTATCGGACAACTTTTCGAGGTGATCACAGATCGCATTGTACCCACCGTACGAGTGCGCAACTCCTTTCAAGCACTGGAGAAGATGAAGGGCAAGATGACGCCCGCCACTCCAGCCCCAGCACCGTAGCATCAGTCAGCCTCCAAGCTGATCAAGGCCAAGCAAGTGTGGGTTCCCAAGGTGATCCGGCCCACTACACCAGCCGGGGTAGGGCCCAGCACCTTCCACCCGGCAAAGGCGCAACAAAGAGATCGGGTCAGGACATCGGCCCCCGTCTGCAAGCCAACATTGGCCATACCTACACCACCAGAGAACATCCGTCGTCGACACTACCAACGTTGCTATCACGCTGCCCGTGCGGAGCCTGTAACCCACATGCCTGTTGCTGTTGATAGGGCAACATCACCAGTGTCTCTTCCTGACCAGGACTGGGAAGGACTGGAGCAAGCCATGAGGAACTACTTGCGGGGCCCAAGGAGCACTCCCCTGAGTCGCCAGAGATTACTGGGGGCAGTAGCCTCCGCCTTTGAAGAAGAAGAGACCCGGCCGGTGCCGAGTCGAGAAACTGCACTGAAGAGCGCTATCAGTCCCCGCTGAAGGAAGAAGTGAAGCCGCGGAGATTGATCTTTGACAGATTGGTCTTTCCGGGTAGGTCGTCGAGAAGAGCAACAAGAAGAGGCAGAGACCTAAGGGTTTATACCTGCAACATGGCAGGGGTATCTAGCCGATACGATTCTCTTCCAACCGAGCCCGAAGAAGTGGCCAGGCTTGCCACAAGGCCAGAACCTCTTACTAGAAGAGGGAAAGCGGCAGCAGAGAAGACACAAGTCCACACTAGAGAAGGTGACTATGAGGAACCCTTAATGGCCTTGGCTGCCAATGTTATTACAGAAGGCACCGCGGGAGAACCATCCACTTCATCCGAAGAGGTGTCGATCGAAGAAAGAGGGGGCACCCCTAGCCTTTCCATGAACGACCCCGCGGTATTGCACATGATGCAGCAATATCAGCGGGAGATCGAATTGTTAAAGAAACAATTGACAGAAAGAGCCGCTCAGCCCTCAACATCTGGGCAGACTAAAGCATTGCTAGAGACCCCTGGGGGAAACGGTCAGGTCTCGGAAGCTTCTCCACAAGCGACGGTGTCTCCCCCAATACCTACCTACACTGGCGGCGTACCCTTGCGTCAGCCACAGCATATCACACCGGCCCCGCTACTGAACTTGCCATTCTAGGGGTCCACTATTGCACCTCAGGCAACAGTGTTAACAACGCAGCTGGCGCAACCTGCCCATTTCCATCCAAACCCGGTTGACCAGGCAACAGCGAGCAGACTAATGCTCGAACAAATGATAGATATGAAGTTGGCAGAGAGGAGCGATGCTGATCACACGCCATTCGACGTATACCGGGTACCTTACCCGACACACTATGCTGCCAAGAGGCTGCTGGCCAGCATCACCTGTCACGCCCCGAACATATAACAGCAGAATGTGTAGTTCGGAATGCGGCAGTGATACGGTCGTGAATAATCAGAGCATACATAAGACACAAAATTACAAACTGGACAATGTGGGCCAATTTAACCTTTATTGATAATCAAATATTCAAATTATATACCTCGACTCAACTTACATAAGTGAAGAAAGGACTCACTATTACACTCTAATAAAGAGAAATGACTCAAATAATAGGACGAGACACAAAGAAAGACACCGACACGATTCTCCATTTCGCTCATCACTCTTGCCCTTCCCCATCTGTTGGACTATCTACAATGTCGTTACCTGAAAAATGTTAAAGATAGGCTGGTGAGCGAAACACTCAATAGGAATTACATCTCTCATCAAGCAGAATAAAAGTGATTAGCCAATTAACATGTTCATGAAGATGCAATGCATGGAACTAGAAAATCATGATGGTCGATCTAACAGGAAAGATGAATATTAAAGTCAAAGGTAGTTATGAGCTCAAGAGAAATAGGGATGAATTCCCATGCAGAGTCAAGGACAAGCTATCAGAATATAACAAGGACAGATACTTAGATGAACATAACTTCAGAATTTGGCCAGAATATAACAGAATTCCAATAAATATAAGCAATCTAGCAGAATATCTAAATTATCAAAATAACCAAGCAACAAATTATCAGAATAACATATTTAACAGAATTAACAGAGTTTGTAGAATGACAGATATAACAGAATAACAGATGTACAAAGTTTGGTGCAATGCCACACCCAAAATTCCCATGGTTTACAGAATTAGACTTCCATCCTACCTGGCACAGAAAAGTCGGGGACCCACATCCCTTAATGTTTCAGAATCAGATTTGGCCAAATACAGAGTCAAAGGGTTATGTTCTTGAATTGATGACAAGTAGATTCCGAAAGGAATAGAGTGTCAAGACTAACGGAAAACCAAAGTGACACGGATCGGATCCTGAGGTTTTTAGGGTACAACCAGCTCGGCTGCCTTGAGGGAATCCAAGGCTAGCGAAGACTTACGGAGGCCCCAATGACTAACTTGCCAGTCCGAAGGAACGGAATGTCCAACGGAGGACTCGTATGTCACCGAGAGTTGAGGTGTATAACGTGAACTAATCATGAAACAAGGACTCCATCTACGGATGTGAGATGAGAGTTCCATAAGACCCACGGTATGGGTCAAAACCGAAAAAAATAGTGAGAACATGAATGCGTTAATTATGGAATTCATGTCCATCTAATTCTATAATTAACTATCATTAAATAAACTTTTCTTATTTGACGTCCGTGAGTAGTGTCATTTATTAATTAGCATCCACTTGGAGGGACGTTAATTCTATGATTTTTAACTTAATTTATTTAACAAGAATTCATCTCAATATCTATTTAATTGAATAATTTTAAAAATATACATTCAAAGACACATTAATTGATTTAAAATAATTTAAAAAAATAGAATATATGATAATTAGGAGAAAAATTCAAGGATTCCAAATATATAATTTTTATAATTTTCTATTGTATAGTTTAGTAGATATGGATTTTCAAGGATATGGTTACAAGATATATATATATATATTGATGTAACGACTTAATGTGAAAGCGTCAAAAAAAAATCAACACCCACAGAGTGTGTCGACATTTAACAATTAGTGTCAACTCCTAGGCCCTCTCGTTTCTTGACGTAACCACATCGGAATCGAGCTTATAATATACCAAAATGACGGGCTCGAAAAACTCTCCCTAACCGAGTGTTCAAAATAATTTTTTGTTGACAGATGGGGGATCTTGAGATAGGAGATACGGAAAATGGTGCAACCACTCCCACTACCTCGATCTCCATCCCCCTAGTACGCTCATAAATTTTCATGACTAAAGGAGACTCGGATACCTATGAACAAACTATTAAGGCGAAAACTCCATATCTAACTAGCTACTGTGTTCAACGTGTAAACTTAAATACAAAAGCATGCAAACCGTTCAATATCTACATGACAAGCTAATGCAGGTTTTACGTGAATATTGCATGCATCTTTTAATCATGTTTAGGCTCTTAGAGAGACCACCTACAAAAAATTAGAGACTATGAACTCAAACACAAGATATAAGCATGTTGTTTATGATCGTAAAAACATGTATTATCTTTGTTGATTGAGTTTAGCTGTCAGAGAGAACACCTACCTTTTTGTTCGGTGGAGAATGGATCTGACAAGAGAAAGACTCAAGGGAAAGCAGAGGAACATGGGGAGAAGCCCTTCCTTGCAGCACGTAGCTCACAGGAGCAGCAGAACGCAGCCGCTGGAACCAACGCAGCAACAGGTCCATGGTAGGAAGAAGCAACAGGAGGGAAGAAGCCTTCGCATGACCTTTCTTCCTTCGAACAACAGCAGCGGCAGCAACAACGTGCTGCACTGCATGGGTTATAAAGAGGCGAAATCTCGCGCTGTATCCTGAGCGGGCCGTGGATCACCAGAAGATGAGACTGCAAGACAGGAAAACGTATCAGAGGGCCCAGGGGATCTCCCTAGGGCAAAACCCTCCGATGGCTAAGTCAGTAGAGCTGCAGTGGAAGTAATGAGGGGAGGAGGAAAGCTGGTGCGCGAGACTCCTCTCCACTAAAAAGGGCGGTGAAGCGGATTGCTCAGGAGTTTTTCTTTTTTTCTTACCGGAGGGTAGCCCTGGCTTAAGTAGTATACCGCCTTCAAGAGTCCTGTAAGCTGAGGGGTCTCCGGCGGGAGTTACGTCCTCAGCGTGGGCTTTCATGGCCTTTATCGTGGGGACGTTATCGCCTTGAAGCCCGGTGGCTTCTTGATTCCCCTATCCATTGGGGACTCTTAACGGCAGCACGAACGGCTAGTGTCTGGTCCGGCCGAGCTACTGAAACGCCAGCCCTGTCCGGGCGATGAGCATAGCTCGGAAAAAGGGGGGGTCGGATAGGTCGGCTGGTGCCTGTCTCTCCCGAGCGGGGAGGCGGCTTAGACCGGACTGATCTAAAACCAACCTTGGACCTATTTAGCAAGCATTCAAGTTTGAGCAGCGGACTCACACTAGCGAGCTCACCCGTATGGCGCACACTAGTACCCGATGGCGACTAGGCGATGTTGTAGAGGGTCCGAGGCGGGACCTTTGGGCTCCAATGGTTGGCTAGCTTGGGAAGAACCCCAAATGGGCCTAGGATGCCCAAATCATGGGCGGCCAACACACCAAGGGTGTGGGTTAAGTGGATTCACTCTCAACTTGCCCGCGGTGGTCACTCACGGTACTAGCAATTTGAGCCGAGCTCTCACTCTCTGTCCGACGAAGCAATAGTAATAATACTAAGCTAAGCAAGTGATTAAACCAGTCAAGAGAGGGTCCAAGGCTCACCTAGCCAGCGTGAAGATGCCGACTCCGACCGGAGACGGGGGCGAGCGGGGAGGCGAGGGTATGCACCCGCACGCCGCGTCGATTGAAGCTTCAAACCTGTGACTTAATAATGACATGAACTACACCCCATGCAAGGGGGGGGATCTCGGGGTGGGGGTTATGTGAATTACAGCCCAAACTACCTCCGCGCAGGGAGGGGCCTTCAGCCGGCCAAGCGGGGTGGGGAATTATGAAGAAAACTCGACGTTCGGATTGATGCCGGTTATGCCAATCTTCAGAATGACGGGACAGGGGTGCGGTGATGATGCTGCCACAAATTCCACAGAGCTCATAACTTGATGAGACCTGCGCCAAAAGCTTCCCAACGGACCAAGGATGATCTCTGAATTTTTTGGGAAGCTCTGGACCTCGGGGCTGATCGGACCGGCGACTGGAGCAGGACAGCAACACTCTACTTCGGACAGATGCAGAACTGATGCAGTGGATTGCAGAAGGCGCTGCGGTCGCTCCCGAACTTCAAATTGAACGAAACTGGCGGTGACGCGATCGTGGTCGGAGTAGCTTCGAGTAGAAGTTGACGAGGCCACAATCCGAGTCCGGAGAAAATATGGAGGGGCAAGGGATGCCCTCATCATACCCCTGGGGTGGGGAAAACTCGACCCCGTCGAGTATGGGTCCACCAGGGAAGTAGTACATCGAACTGCGGCTCTGGGTGATCCACGATCTCCATACTCAACCCGCGACCATAGTCGGGGAACGGCGCTTCAGCTCGACAAAGTGGCTTGGTCATACCCTCATGCTGGCGATGGGATCTTGCTTGCCTAGTATTGTCGCTGTGTGCTCACGTCGGGCTCTCAGGCTATTTGTGGTGGCACTCCGAGGGTGTCTCTCACAAGGGTAGGTGTAAGTTCGAGGCACTCACTAGGATCCACCGTGGTGCCCTTAGAGCGTGCTGGATCCGCCACATGAGAAATGGGGAGAATCCCAAAACCCTTTTGAAAGTTCAACCCATAAGCTTGGTTGCCAAAGCCACTCGGAACTTGGCAAGGTCCAAGTCCTCGTGCCCTCATATTGGAGGTGACCCTAAAGTAGGGCCACTCCAAAGCCATCATCGCCAAGTTGTCAACTTGGAACTCAAAGTGGTGCTTAGGAGTTTGTGCTCGTTTCTTGTGAATCCCACCGCTTGTTGCTTGATACTTGCTTGAATGCATATGCCATGTACTATGATGCGGTGTGAGTTGACAATGTATGGTATGCAAAGGGGGTCCAGGACAACCACATATAGACCTATCATGCATTGATGTTATGAAGACTTTGAATGATTTGGGAGGACCGGGGCATCCATAGGTGTCCCTCTTGTGAGTGAGTGTGATGAATGTTGGAGGACCCGGACATCTATGAATGCTCCTATCATGCTTGAGATTTATGATGAATGATGGTGGACCATTACAACCAAATATTGACCACTCATGTTTTCTTCTTGACATGTGGGTGATATGGATGAATGTACTCGATGGACTAATCATGCCAAGCGGTGTGATGTGCCAAGACATATGAATTCCTTTCCCAAAGATGACTTCTTCATGTGGGATGGTGGGGTGGTCTTTGAGCTTCCACTGAAAAGGGTCGAAGGGATCTAGGTAGGTGGATATAGGGTGGGGCACCTTCTTGATCTCTAGACGGGTGTTGCCTAAGGTCATGATTCCTATGGTGTAACATGGGTCATGGATGAGGTGGGCTTGGCCCAACATGGTGGGTGGGGGTAGGAAAGGGTGGGTGGTGAATAAGGTGAGTGGGTTACATGGAGATCTAGGCTCCCATAGAAAATGGTTAAAGGGATCATGGTAAGGGTCACCTTGGTAGGGGTACTCTATGCTCTCAAGGTCCTCGAATGGTGAGTCCTCCTCCTCAATAATTGGGCCAAAGTTTCTAATGGGTTGGCCGATCAAAGCACTTGGGATCTCTATGGTTGGGGAGTGGAATAGGATAGGTTCTTCCTCCATGGGAAGAAGGAGGATGATCTCACTAGTAACTTGGCCATTAGTGTAGATGGAAGTGATGGAGCCAATGGTGGGATATGCTAGGCTAATGGTGTTAGTTTCGGACGGTCTCATGGCTAGCATATTGGTCAAGTGAATTTGCCAATGTAGGTAGTTCACTAAGTCTCCCAAATCTTCCACACAATAGGAAGTTTGATAAGTGACATGTGGCTGAATGGGAATGATTTGGGATTGATATCCCATGGGTAGGTGGCATGGTTGTGAACTAGGAATGGTGAAACATTTCTTGAGCCATTGGAGTATGGACTTACCTATGGTGAGGTTGGGTGTCTCTAGAGGAGCTAGGCTAGAGGTGTGTGAGTTGTTTGGCCTTTGGATTTCCTCTATGTTGAGAGGTGGATCCGGATGGGCATCCTTCTCCACTTGGGTGGGTGTGTGGGTTGCAACTTCTATTGCTAATGGAGTAGGGGGATCTATGGGGGGTGGTTTGGTGATAGCTAGCGTATGACACACCCGGGGTGGTGAACAAGCATGGGCTTAGGTTGGGATAGGAAGGGGAAGTAGAGGAGACCTAGGTTGGGGAAAGATTGGTGTAGGAAGCGGGAGGTGGGTTGGGTGAGGGATTTTGGGTTGATTTGTTTTGGGAGATGTGTCCCTTTTTGGGGATGATGATGGGTTTGTGGTGGTGGTCAAGGGGGCTTGTGGGGTATGGGTTTGGTGAGGGGTTTTGGGTTTGGGGTGGTGGCCATTATGGGCCTCGGTGGATGGGTGGACACGGGGTCCAATTGGGTTTGTGGACATATGGTTGTGGTGGGAGTTTGTAGGTAGGGTGCTGGTGTGGTGGTTGGGGTAGGATAGGTGGGAAGTGAGGTGGAATGGGGAATTAGGGTCATGGGTTGGCTAGGTGGGGATGAAGGAGTTGAAGTGCTCCTTAGGTCTTGGTGATTTGAGTATGATGGGGAAACATATCTAGCCCTAAGTTGCTCCTTCATGTCCTTCCAAGTGGTGATGGGAGTTTCCCTTCTAAATACCTTTAGCCCGACAATTTGCATCCAATAAGTTTCTGCCCGTTTGGTAAGTTGCATTTTGGCAACCAATGCCTTTTCATCCTCAGACATATGATACCAAGTGAAGTATTGGTCCATTGTAGCTTCCCAATCTAAATATTCTCTAGGAGAGGTTCCATCAAAGGTGGGAAGTGAGAAAGGGGCCATCCTATCGTCCGTCCTTGGGGCGGGCCTATTTTCTCCAAGTTGGTTGAGTCGGCCCGATATGTTATCAAGCCGCTCATTAGCATAGGTCAAGGCTTTCATGAAGTAGTTGACATGGCCTGGGAAGTTATGGGTGTTAGTGGTAGGCATCTCTTGGTGGCTTGGACTTATGGAGTGGGCCGATTGGTAAGGTCGATATGAGGTGGCCATATTAGGGGACAAAAGTGATGCACTTGAAGACTCTAAATGCATAGACATGCCCTAGGACCAACTTGATAGAGACAAGTTGTGAACTTGGCTCTGATACCACTGGATGTAAAACCAACCTTGGACCTATTTAGCAAGCATTCAAGTTTGAGCAGCGGACTCACACTAGCGAGCTCACCCGTATGGCGCACACTAGTACCCGATGGCGACTAGGCGATGTTGGAGAGGGTCCGAGGCGAGACCTTTGGGCTCCAATGGTTGGCTAGCTTGGGAAGAACCCCAAATGGGCCTAGGATGCCCAAATCATGGGCGGCCAACACACCAAGGGTGTGGGTTAAGTGGATTCACTCTCAACTTGCCCGCAGTGGTCACTCACGGTACTAGCAATTTGAGCCGAGCTCTCACTCTCCATCCGACGAAGCAATAGCAATAATACTAAGCTAAGCAAGTGATTAAACCAGTCAAGAGAGGGTCCAAGGCTCACCTAGCCAGCGTGAAGACGTCGACTCCGGCCGGAGACGGGGGCGAGCGGGGAGGCGAGGGTATGCACCCGCACGCCGCGTCGATTCAAGCTTCAAACCTGCGACTTAATAATGACATGAACTACACCCCATGCAAGGGGGGGGGGGGATCTCGGGGTGGGGGTTATGCGAATTACAGACAAAACTACCTCCGCGCAGGGAGGGGCCTTCAGCCGGCCAAGCGGGCTGGGGAATTATGAAGAAAACTCGACGTTCGGATTGATGCCGGTTCTGCCAATCTTCAGAATGACTGGACAGGGGTGCGGTGATGATGCCGCCACAACTTCCACAGAGCTCAGAACTTGATGAGACATCTGCCAAAAGCTTCCCAACGGACCAAGGATGATCTCTAAATTTTTTGGGAAGCTCTGGACCTCGGGGTTGATCGGACCGGCGACTGGAGCAGGACAGCAACACTCTGCTTCGGACTGATGCAGAACTGATGCAGTGGATTGCAGAAGGCGCTGCGGTCTCTCCCGAACTTTAAATTGAACGAAACTGGCAATGACGCGATCGTGGTCGGAGTAGCTTCGATCAGAAGTTGACGGGGATACAATCCGAGGTCGGAGATGAGAATGGTGGCCAGATAAATGAAGACAGGTCAAACCTGAGTCCACTGGTGGCAGACTGCACACTCCGACGAAATAATTCAGAACAAATAGCTCGGGCAGGCGATTGGCTTCGTTCTTTCTGATACTGATGGAGGACTAGATGAAGAAGAATTTTGTAGAAGGAAGTATGCTCGAATTCCTCCAAGGTTGACCGCAGAACAGCTTCCAAGATCGCTATGGTCTTCAGTCTGGGACAGATTGCGCAGTTGTTGAAGATGATGCTCCTCCGGACAGCTCCGAACTCGGAAGCCGGCGAGACCACCACCGTTGGAAAGCTATCTCGATGACAATTCCATAAATGTATGCCTTGCCACATGAATCTTTGAGAGACGGTCGTGGCTGCCTCTGCAAGTTGCTGCAACTCTGCTGCCTGAAACAGAGGCTGAATGAGAAGAAGATGAGGGGGTGGGGAAGGGGATGGCCAAGAGAGTAAGAGGTGGAGGGGAACTTGGCTGGTATGGGGAAGGGGGGCTGCGACTTTGGGTGGTTTGGGAGGTGGGGAGATGAAAGGGCACTGCCCTAGGGAGAGGG
The DNA here is from genome assembly GCA_022559845.1 of Amorphophallus konjac. Taxonomy (NCBI): domain Eukaryota; kingdom Viridiplantae; phylum Streptophyta; class Magnoliopsida; order Alismatales; family Araceae; genus Amorphophallus; species Amorphophallus konjac. The sequence goes on along the minus strand of CM040124.1, from coordinate 260,177,840 downwards.
AAATTTGAATTTGGGCTTAGGGAAGAGCCCCTTCAACCTTGGGGAGAGGAAGGGGTGCTTAGGAAGTGGTGTTGGGTAGTTGGGGGTTGGGAGGTGGGGTGTGGATTGGAGGATGCCACCTTGGGTTGGGGGGGAGTTAAATGGGTGTATGGGGAAGGGGAGAGGTCTTAATGAGGGGTGAATGGGGAGGAGAGAGAAAATTCCGAAAATTGGGGTGGAGGGAGAGAGAGAGAGAGAGGGGGGACCCCTTAGAGAGAGAGTGAGTGAGAGAGAGAGAGAGATCTAGTGGGATTTGGAATTGGATTTCAATTTTCATTCAATTGTTCATTACTTCAAAATGAGGGGAATGGGGTCCTATATATAGGCAACCCACATTTCTATAAAAGTCCCTGACATTTGACTCAATGACAAATAACCGAAGGGATAGGGGTGCTCTTGGGCCAAGCCCAATGAATTGGGCCCACTAGCCTAACAAACCAACCTAATGACACAATACTTAGGAAAATGACTCACTAACCTAGGTACATGACTCAAATAAAGGGAAAATTACATGATATTGACTCAAATAAAATGTGAAGATTACATGACTAGACTCAAAAATACATGACTAGCATAATGGCGCTTGTCGACGAACAATCCGAGTCCGGAGAAAATGTGGAGGGGCAAGGGATGCCCTCATCACGGACCCTCCTTGTGACCTGACCATCACTCGGGCCCTCCAAGCCTAGGGGCCGCCGGGGAGAGTTGGTTCCTTGAGTGTTTGTTAATTGGGCTTTCCTTTCCTGAGTGGGCCCTGTGGGCTATCACTCGGGTGAGCTTGCCTCGTTGGACCCTGTTGGGTCTTGTTGGGCTGCTCTTTGGGTGGGCTACAGAAATCCCCCTCTCCACTTGTCCCCCTCCTACTCCCGAGCCATGGAGGCTCGGTTGAGTAGTTTTTGAGGCTTTGGACCGGCGTGGCTCAGGTGGGTGGAATTCTGTTGGCGTTTATGAAGCCACGTGTAGTGGTCGCCGGGGCCCGTAATGATGATCCTGACAGATTTGAAACGAAGGGGCCCCCCTTTCTCGGAGCACGGAACGACGCCCCGCCTCCCTCCAGGGTTTTATAGGCGTTGGGCGCTGTTTGTCGTTCTAGGCTTCCAGCGTTTCGGGCTTTCCTTAGTCTCTTAGCTTTTGGGGCTCCGTGATGCACCGTGAGGGCACAGTGGAGGCGCGAAGTCTTGCGACGGCGTTCGAGGAGTTGGCGAGGATAACGCGGAGGCGGTCCGGAAACTTCCTTCCCCCCCGGAGTCCTCGAGCTCGTACGAGGGATCATCTTCCGACTCGATGGCTGGTTCGTCTCTGGAAATCGGGCAGGTGAGGCGGGAGCCCGTCCCCAACCGTAGTGAGTTGGGGGAGGCCGAGGTGAGGAAGCTGGAGCATCGCTTTCGTCTGCCTCTCAGGTATAGCTTTGCTACCGCCGCCCCGTACGACACGAGTCTGGACGACCGAACGGGGCACATTTGCACGTTCTTTCTGGCTTGGAAAAGCGGGTTCCACCTTCCCTTCTAGCCCCTTGTACTCCAGATTCTCGAATTTTTCCGGTTGGCGCCCATTCAGTTGGTTGCCAACTCGTACCTCCTCCTTTCCGCCTTTCGGATCCTCTGTCGTCAGCACGACATTTTTCCTTCCTTGGACCTCTTTCATTATTTTTTCAAGTTGAAGGTACACCCGTCGGCGGGGAAGGGCTTCTACTTTATCCAGGCGAGGAGGAACAGGAGTTGCATCTCCCTCGCGGCGAAGGATTCTTCGCACAAGGGGTGGAAAACCCAATTCTTCTGGGTGAAGGCGGAGGCGACGGATGAGTTTTGGAGATGCCGGATCTCGCCCAATTTCCATCCGAACATTCCTCCTCGCCAGGAGGAGTTCCCTCCCCACGTGGAGCGGCAGGCCGCCCATCTGCTGGATAACCGCCAATCGACCGAGGAGCTGGTGACGCCGGAGAATATCGAACGGTGTCTGCTTACGCGGTTGACGTCGACAGGTACAGCCCTCTAGGTTGTTCCCCTGGGGTGGTAGTTACTTTTCTTCTCCTGACCGGGTCTTCTTTCTTTGTTGTAGACGTGAGGCGGGAACCACTGGAGGAAACTGCTGAGGTCATCGATCTGGGAGAAGATGACTCGGCGGCTGACGAGCCGGAGGCTCCTGTGGGTCGCGCCCAAGCCCGGGATAAGGGCAAGGGGGTGGCCCCCAGGGGGTCTTCACGGCCAGCTGGCACAAAGCGCAAGGATCCCATGACGGGAAAGTTGCGGGAGGCCGCGAAGGCCAAGAAACGGGCCAAGAAGGCAGGTCTCCCTCCTACCGCCGGGGGTGACTCTGGCTCGGCGGCGCTCCCCTCTCGGGGGCAAGATGGGGCCGACCCCTCGGGGCCAGCTCCCCCATCTGCCAGACGAGAGGGGGCCGAGGAGACCGGGGGCCCTTCAGAGGACGGCGATAGGTCGGCTCTCCCCCCCACGGGGGTAGAGGGGGCCGATGCTGAAGTAGCTAACACCGAGGGCCGGGGGTCGGTCGGAGGCGGTGATGTCCCGGTCGCCGAGGTGCGGGCCGAGATAGGCGGGGCTGGGGGTTCACCCGCGAGGGCATTGCAGCCCCAGGTGCTTGGAGCTCCCGGTGCGGTTGGTCCCGCGGCACCGGTCGAGGTTGGGGGTTCACCCAGGGAGGCATCGCAACCCCAACCGACCGTGGCGCGCGAGGTGGCCGGTCCCGTTGCTCGAGCAGAGCCCTCTGGTGGAGTGCCCCGGGCGGAGCGGTCTCCTTTGCCGGAGTCCTTGGAAAGGCTCGGCATTACGGGCGACCTGTATCGGCTCTGCCGATCGATTGCCGCGAGGACGAAGGGGGGAGAAAGGCGCAATACCCCCCCCCCCCCCGGGCTCCTCGATGTTCTGATGGAGGGCGGCCTGGTCATAGCTCGGTCGGCGGCTTTGATGGCGGAGGCGCACGCACGGAGGAGGCGGAGCGGTCGAACCTTACCTGGACCCTCGGGGGATGCGAGAGGAAGCTGGCCCGACTAAAGGGGGAGCATGAGGGGCTCCGGCAGGAGTTCTCCGCGTTCCGAGAGGTGGCGCGGGCGAGCCGACTGGAAGCCGGGGTGCTGACCGAACAGCTCGCCAAGACCCGAGAGTCTATTGAGAGGGCAAGCCGATCCTTGGAGGAGGAGCGTCTACGTCGCCTCGAGCTGGGCAATCGCTGGGAGCTCGAGCGCGCTGAGCTGCTAGATCAGGCGGAGATGGTGGAGCGTCTCCGAGCTGAGGCTGAGGTGGACCGGGCCCGGGCAGAGGAACGTACGGCCGAGGCGGAGCGGGCTCGGGTCGAGCTCGTCGGAAGGGCGGGACAGATCGAGGCGGAGGCAATCGAGCATTACAGGAGCTCGGATGCTTACTCGGCCGACCTGTTGGAAGCCGCCCTACCTTACTACGAGGTAGCGCTACGCCGAGGTGCTCAAAAGGGGTTCAAGCAGGGCTATCGCCGGGCGGTAGACTGTGCCAAAGAACAAAACTCGGCGCTCAAGTTCCCCTTTGGCCAGTGTTATGACTCGGATGAGTCGGTTTCCAGCTCTTCTTCGTCGATCGGGGAAGATTCGGAGGGGTCACCTCCGTCAGGGTCACCGGCTCCGGGTGTCTCGGGAGGGCTCACGACTGAGACAGTTCTCGCACAGGCGAGGTCAGTGTCCGAGCCGGCCGTCACCGAAGGCACCGGGGGTGACGCGTCTCCTTCCGCCGGTCTCGAGCGTCAAAGTGGGCCCGAGGCCTGATGTATTTTGCCTCTTTCCCTTTTTGTCTCTCTTTCCTCTTTTTAGAGGGTTTCCTTTTGGTACGATAATAAATGACTTGCTCTGTTTGAGTACTATCCTTGCCGTGATTTGGTTGGCGAATCTTGAGTGGTTGAGAGGTGCCGATATGTCCTGCACGGTTCTCGCACGCTGTTTTGGTAGGTTTCTGACGGGGCGTCCCTCCGTCCCCTCACGCTTTGAATGTCAGGCCGCTTCGTGAATCCCGCGAGGGCGGGAAACGAGGAGTTGGAGGTGACTCTTCAGGGGAGAAATCCTTCGACGTGTTTCCGAGGGGGGCATTTAAGGCGTGTAGCCTCCTTTGGCCTATAAGAAGGACCGAAAGGCGCCCTTTCCTATCCATCGCTTGGGATTTTCTCTAACAGTCTTTCCTCGTTCCTTCCTCTTCGCTCTGCGTTGTGCCCTTGTATTCGGAGCATGGAGGATCCTTCGGAGGGCGATGCCACCGATGACGGGGAGCGGCTGGCTCCTGCTGTCTTGTGATGTTGAACGGATCCCACGGTCGCCGCGCGTGCACGAGACGGGTCCGACAGTCGACGCGCGGATCTGGGGAGGACTTCGGCGTGTAGACGCACGCCGTTGGCCTCTTCTTAGCTCCGGCGAGGCTTCCGGGTGGACGGCGAGGCGGAGGACGGATGGGGCATCAGGGGAGTCTACCGTCACTTCCCTCCGTGTGAGGGGAGGAGGCGTATCTGGATCCCTCCTCACCGAGGCCTTCCTCCGTCTGCAGCCTCTTTCTCCCTCTTCTGCTCTTCATTTCTTTCACTCTTCGGGGGCTGCTTGCTCTCTCCTTCCTTCCAAGGAGTTGGCAGATTGGAAGAGAGGAGGCCTTCACGGCGCTCCTTTTTCCTGGTTGTTGCCAACTTGGGAGGTGGCCTTCCTCAATGTTTAAAGGTGGCCTTCCTCCTGAAGTCCCTCTGTCACCTTTGTCACGGGCCATCCGAGCCAACTGGCTCGACCACCTTTTGTCCGAGCCAGTTTCCTCATGAGGCAGAGTCAGTGGCTGGATGCGAGGAGATCAAGACCGAGTCAGTCGAGTGATGACCCCTTGAAACGATGTTAGACGGACTTTTGCTTTGTTTTTTCTATGTGATGTACTGGCATTTGCCTACCTGATGTACCAATGGTTTGGAATGAAAAGAAAAGGGATTCTATTCTGTCCATCTTGCTGTACAATTTCAAAAGTAGAATCTGCATAGTGCGGCTACGTTCCACGTCCGAGGAATAGGCTCCCCTTCCATTGTCGCTAACCTGTACGCACCTTTCCCGAGTGTCTCGACCACTCGGTAGGGACCTTCCCAGTTGGGGGATAGCTTGCCCGCCGCCTCCAGTGGTCGAGAGGCTTCGGCCTTCCTGAGGATGAAGTTCCCTGGTTGGAAACGTATGTCTCGGACTTTGGCGTTGTAGTATCGAGTGAGGCGGCGCTGGTACTCCATTGCCCAGACGTTCGCGATCTCTCGTAGTTCGCTTATCAGGTCGAGGTTCTCGAGCAATTTTTGCCCGTTGGCCTCGGGTGAGAAGCTGATCACTCGGAGAAACGGATTGGCGATCTCCAATGGAAGGACGGCTTCGGTGCCATATACCAACTGAAAGGGGCTTTCACCGGTTGCCGTCCTGGGGGTTGTTCGGTGCGACCACAGTACGCTAGGCAATTCCTCGAGCCAGCTACCCTTAGCCTTGCCGAGTCTGGTTTTTATGCCTTTCAAGATAGTCTTGTTGGCATTTTCAACCAGCCCGTTGGCCTGAGGGTGGGCGACCGAAGTGAAGTGGTTGCGGATATTTAGGTCGGCGCATCTGTCTCGGAAGTACTGAGAGTCGAATTGTCGACCGTTATCGCTTACTATCTATCACTCGGGGGATGCCAAAGCGACAAATGATCGATTTCCAAACGAAGCCCCAAACGATCCACTTGGTGAAGTAGTCGATGGCGACGCTGATGAACTTCTTCTGGGACTGGGCCGTTGGGAATGGCCCAAGGATATCGATTCCCCACCGAGCGAAAGGGTAAGGCTCGGCTAGGGTGACAAGTTCCGTAGCCGGCTGATGGACCAAGTGGTCGAACCGTTGGCATCGGTCGCACTGTTGAACATAGACTGAGCAGTCGCGCTGTAGGGTGGGCCACCAGTACCCCTGTCGTAACAGGACTCTGGCCAGTGACCGTGCCCCTGAGTGCGCTCCGCACAGGCCTTCATGAATCTCTTGGATGGCTCGGCCTACCTCGTCGGGACCGAGGCACTTCAGGAGGGGACCGGAGAACGATCTTCGGTAGAGGGTGTTGTCGAGGACGACGAAGCGCCGAGCTTGATACTTCATTCGGCGGGCTTCTCGAGGGTCGGAGGGCTCTCGGGAGTCTTGTAGCCAGGATAGGTAGGGGGAGCGCCAGTCACTTGGGGTGGCCGAGTCAACAGCGAGGAGCTCCGTGTCGATGCTCGGGCGCTCTAGCTCTTCTAGGAGGACCGATCGTGTACCTTCCGGGTCTAGGGAGGAGGCCAATCGAGAGAGGGCATCCGCCCGGGAGTTTTGCTCCCGAGCTATTCGGACTACCTCAAATCCCTCGAACTGTCGGGCCAGGCTCCGGACCAACTGAAGGTATTTGATCATGGGTACCTCCCGAGCCTCATACTCGCCGTTGACCTGACCTGCGACTAGTTGAGAGTCGGTGTGGATCCTGACTCGCTCGACCCCCATCCGTCGGGCCATGCGTGCTCCCGAGATAAGGGCCTCGTACTCGGAAGCGTTGTTGGATGCCTAAAAGTTGAATCTTAGGCGTATTGTAGCTCTATCCCTTCGGGGGACCTTAGGAGGATCCCCGCACCACTGCCTACCGAATTGGACGATCCATCGACGAACAGTTCCCAGGCTAGCCCGGTTGTGGTCGGAGGCCTGTCCTCGGCAGGGATGGTGCTTTCGGCAATGAAGTCGGCGAGCGCTTGGCCTTTGATTGCTGATCGTGGCCGGTACGAGATGTCGTAGGCCCCGAGCATGATGGCCCATTTGACGAGTCGCCCCGAGGCCTCGGGGTGGGCCAGAATCTTCTTCAGCGGCTCGCCGTTTAGCACGGTGATGGGGTGCCCCTGGAAGTAGGGGCGGAGGCGCCTCGCGGAGGTGACCAACGCTAGCACAAGTTTCTCGGTTGCGGGGTACCTCCGTTCGGCACCACTGAGCACCTTGCTGGTGTAGTATACCGGTCTTTCGATTCCCGAGTCATTTCTGACTAGGACCGAGCTGACCGTGGATGGCGTCGCCGAGAGGTAGAGCAGCAAGACCTCGCCTAGGACGGGCTTGGAGAGCACCGGTGGCGAGGCCAAGAATTCCTTAAGCTCGGTGAATGCTGTCTGGCATTCCTCATCCCATGCGAACGTAGCAGATGCTAGCTTGGGCCCCCTCATCAATTTGAAGAAGGGCAAGCATCGTTCGGCCGCACGGGACAGGAAACGGCTGAGAGCGGCGACACGCCCCGTCAGACGCTGGACGTCTTTAAGGCACGTGGTCGGGCGCATGTCTAGGATGACCTGGACTTTGTCGGGGTTGGCCTCGATCCCGTGCTGAGTGACTAGGAAACCCAGGAACTTCCCGAATTTTACTCCAAAGGCGCACTTGGCGGGGTTGAGCTTCATGTTGTACTTTAGGAGGGTGCCGAAGGTTTCAGCAAGGTCGGCGAAGTGGTCTTGGGCCTTGGGGGTCTTGACGAGCATGTCATCGATGTAAGCCTCGACGTTCCGGCCTAGCTGTCCCTCGAACACGTGGTTTACCAGCCGCTGATATGTGGCTCCGACGTTCTTTAACCCGAAGGGCATCCGGGTGTAGCAGTACACGCCGCAGTCAGTGATGAAGGTTGTCTTCTCGACGTCTTCTGGATTCACTCTGATCTGGTGATAACCTGAATAGGCATCCAGGAAACTAAGTATCTCGTTGCCCGAGGTTGAATCAACCAATTGGTCGATGCTCGGTAGCGGATAGCAGTCCTTGGGGGTAGCCTTATTCAGATCGGTGAAGTCCACGCACATTCGCCACTTGCCTGTGGTTTTTGGCACCAGGACGACATTGGCTAGCCACGTAGGGTACAGGACTGGCCTGAAGAGGCCTGTCTCTTGTCCCTTGGTGACCTGCGCCTTGATGACCGCCTGCTTCTCGGGTGCATGCTTTCTTCTCCGTTGCTGTACGGGCCTGACGGTGGGGTCGAGGCTGAGCTTGTGCATCACGGTCTCCCCTGGTATGCCAGGGAGTTGGTCATCGTCCCAAGCGAAGACTTGAGCGTACTCAGAAAGAAATTTCTTATATTCCTACTGTTCCTTGGATGATAGGTCGGCTCCGATCCTTACTCCGAGGGCCGGGTCATCGTTTAGGAATACCGTTAGCAATTCGCCACCGGGCTCGGCGGTTACGGTCTTCCCTTCGATTCCCTTGGGGCCCTTATCCCCTCCGTCCGGCCTTGAGGCTTCCACCGAGATGTTGTAGCACCTTCTAGCCGTGGCCTGGTTACCTCGGACTTCCCCCAACCCGTTTTTGGTGGGAAACTTCATTTTTTGGTGATAGGTAGATGGTACGGCCTTTATTCGGCTGAGAATTTTCCGGCCAAAAATGGCGTTGTACGCTATCATACCCTTGATCACTATGAAGTCCACCATGACCGTAACGGTTTTGGGCGGGGTGCCGATGGTGACCGGCAGGCTTAGGGCTCCCTCGGGGTAGGTGGCCAGGCCGTTAAACCCGCAAAAGGGGGTTCGGATCGGGCGGAGCTTGGATGGGTCTTCCCCCATCTTAAGGAAACAGTCATAAGATAATACATCGGGGGTGCTTCCATTGTCAATCAGAATCCTATCGACGTTACAATGGTTTATTGTGGCCGAGATGACGAGGGCATCATCATGCGGGGTGCTTAGCCCTTCCAGGTCTTGGTCGGAGAAGACTATGACCTGGGGCTCCCTCGGCGGGCCCCCTGAGGGCTCTGAGACCCGGCTGGCCCGCTCGGCATGGCGCTTCCTTCCTCGGCTGGTGTCACCGCCCGATGTCGTTCCTCCGGAGATGACGTTGATGTGGACCCCTCGGGGGGCGTTGTTGATCTCCTCGGCGGCGTCTTTGTCTTCTTTGTGCCCAGCTGCGAACCGGGCCAGGTGCCCCTGACGGATGAGGCGTTCGATCTCGTCCTGGAGCTGGTGATAGTCGCCGGTGTGGTGCCCGTGGTCACCGTGGAACAGGCAATGTCTGTCGCGCTTGCGGTTCTTCGACCTCAGTGGTTCGGGCTGGCGGAGGAGTCCCGAGTCTTTGATGTCTTCATAGATCTCGTAGACTGGCGTGGTCAACGGGGTGTACCGCTCATACCTCCGTTTGTGCTCTCCTTCCCGATCACGCTTCTTGCCCGAGCCAGGGTTTGACTCGGGGGCCCGCTTCTTGTCCCCCTCCCGACCCGAGCCGGTTGTGTCTCGGCAGGCGCAGAGTACTTCTTCGCACTCGGCGTGGCGCAGTGCCAGAGTCACTAGCTCGGCAAGGGTCGAGGGAGGGTGGAGGACCAGTTCGCGGCGGAGATTTTCGTCCCGGGTGCCCCTAGTCAGAGCGGTCGTGGCTGAGGCCACATCCAGGGGGGGAATCCTGAGGGCTTCCGATTTAAATCGGTGGACGTAAGCCCGGAGCCTTTCCCCTTGTGCCTGTTTGAGGGCCAGGAGCCCCGCTACTGACCTTGGGGGGGCGCTTCCGGCGAAGCTCTCCTTGAAGACTCGCCCGAATTGCCTGAAGTCCCGGATGGACCCAGGGGCGAGGGCCCGGAACCACGCCTGAGCGCCTTGGACCAGGGTGGCCGCAAAGGCTCGGCATTTAATAGGATCCGGTGTTCCATGCAGGGTCACCAGGGCGTCGAAGCTGTCGTAGTGGTCGGCTGGGTCGCCCTGGCCATCATAGAGCTTGAAGGTAGGAATGGAGGTTCTGGGAGATACCTCTGCCTTCAAGATGTGCTCGGAGAAAGGGGATTTCTCCTCATCCTCTGAGAGGGAGGTCTTCTGCAGGGCGCGGAGGGCGCGCTCTTGCTCTGCGAAGCGTCTTTCGAAATCCCTCAACCGAAGGGATAGTTCTGGCTGCGGTCGCGCCGTGGGGCTGGGGGGAGCGTCGTGGCGATCCTCAGGACCGCCGGCGCTCGGGCGTGGAGCCCTCGCCCCCTGTTTCCCTCTCCTGGGCGTGGAGGAAGCCTCTTGCTCGGGGGTGGAGCTTGCGAGGGTCCTCCCGCGTTGTTGCGGATGAGCTGCTGACCGCGGAGGGTGAAGCGACCTCCAGCGGTATGCTGGGACGCACTTCGACGGGGGGGGGGGCTCCCGGACGGGGCGCGAGACCTGGCATCCCTTGCCGCCTGGGCCCTCATGAGCTCCACGAGGACGTCAAGCTTCTTATTGAGTGCCTGGAAGATCTCGTCGCCACCGTTGGGGGCTACCCCCGTCGCCGTCGGAGGGGGCGGCGGCCCGTTAGTGGGGACACTGGTGTTGGAGGGAGGGTTCTGTGAGGCCCTAGAGGGGTCATCTCCCGCCGCCACCACGGCCTTACCCTTCTCGACGGCGGATCTCCTCCCTGAGCTTCTTCTCACCATCTTGGCTCTTCGTGCGTTTCCCACAGACGGCGCCAGATGAAGAGGCGAAATCTCGCGCTGCGTCCTGAGCGGGCCGTGGATCACCAGAAGATGAGACTGCAGGACTGGAAAACGTATCAGAGGGCCCAGGGGATCTCCCTGGGGCAAAACCCTCCGATGGCTAAGTCAGTAGAGCTGCGGTGGAAGTAATGAGGGGAGGAGGAAAGCTGGTGCGCGAGACTCCTCTCCACCAAAAAGGGGGGTGAAGCGGATTGCTCAGGAGTTTTTCTTTTTTTCTTACCGGAGGGTAGCCCTGGCTTAAGTAGTATACCGCCTTCAAGAGTCCTGTAAGCTGAGGGGTCTCCGGCGGGAGTTACGTCCTCAGCGTGGGCTTTCATGGCCTTTATCGTGGGGACGTTATCGCCTTGAAGCCCGGTGGCTTTTTGATTCCCCTGTCCGTTGGGGACTCTTAACAGCAGCACGAACGGCTAGTGTCTAGTCCGGCCGAGCTACTGAAACGCCAGCCCTGTCTGGGTGATGAGCATAGCTCGGAAAAAGGGGGGGTCAGATAGGTCGGCTGGCGCCTATCTCTCCCGAGCGGGGAGGCGGCTTAGACCGGACCCTCCTTGTGACCTGACCATCACTCGGGCCCTCCGAGCCTAGGGGCCGCCGGGGAGAGTTGGTTCCTCGAATATTTGTTCATTGGGCTTTCCTTTCCTGAGTGGGCCCTGTGGGCTATCACTCGGGTGCGCTTGCCTCGTTGGACCCTGTTGGGTCTTGTTGGGCTGCTCTTTGGGTGGGCTACAGAAATCCCCCTCTCCAGGTTATTTTTATAGGGTGGGGGCTCTAGTGGAGTCCTATGTTTAGTAAGAATCCTAGTTGAAGTTGAAGTTTCTTAAAATTGGCTTTATCATTTCCTATGAGAAGTTATCCTTCTAAAGCCGCAGCCACCTTCCTTAATAGTTCGCAGGCACCTAAATGCCCCATGCACCTTCTGTTTCGAACAGGACTAAAGTTCAATCGTGGAAGGCCCTATTGCTATTAAGCTTAACCAGGGAGCCCATTAAGTATGTAATCTAATGGAAAACCCTCCAGAGTCCCATGCTAACTAATGCCCTTTCGTTTTATTTGCATAATCCCATTACGTAGGTTTGATGTGAAGTCCTTGAGCCTTTTTTTATAGTATATAAGTTTAATAAAGAAGCCCATGTAAGGCCTATTATCTGTTAAGAAAACTTAAGGCTTAATGGGTCCTTAACACATTAATTTGTTGATACAAGAGCCCATTTAGTGTTTAGCCTATTAACCAAAGATGCTACTGGCCTGAGTTGATATGAAACCCTTTATTCTTTTACGAGTTTTATATTAATTATTTATGAAGGCCCGATATGATTTACTCATGATCATTTTAAGTTCTTATTCAAAATTCCACAATGTTAATCTTATTACTATTTATTCTTTCATATACATATATCCATATTATACTATATTATATATATATATATATATATATATGGGTTATTACACCCTCCCTCACTTGAAAGAATTTGGTCCCCAAATTCACATGATTTTCTTCCAAAGTTAGTGGGGTAAGGTCATCATATCTAAAACATGTGTTCTAACTAGATCTATTCTCGCAGTATGCTAAGTACTGAAGGTCATATCCGATTAATGTAAATTTTAGAGTTTAACACATAACTCTACCCAAATCTCACTGGATTACTATAGGATAACTGACAAGGATGACTCAATCTAGGATCTGAGCTTGATGACCTAGGGATTTAGAAAGTCTAGGCTCTGATACCACAAACTGTCACCCCCCGAACCGATAACAACAGAACGTGTAGTTCGAAACGCGGCAGTGATACGGTCGTGAATAATCAGAGCATACATAAGACACAAAATTACAAACTGGACAACGTGGGCCAATTTAACCTTTATTGATAATCAAATATTCAAATTATATACCTCGACTCAACTTACATAAGTGAAGAAAGGACTCACTATTACACTCTAATAAAGAGAAATGACTCAAATAATAGGACGAGACTCAAAGAAAGACACCGACACGATTCTCCATTTCGCTCATCACTCTTGCCCTTCCCCGTCTGTTGGACTATCTTCAATGTCGTTACCTGAAAAATGTTAAAGATACACTGGTGAGCGAAACGCTCAGTAGGAATTACATCTCTCATCAAGCAGAATATAAGTGATTAGCCAATTAACATATTCATGAAGATGTAATGCATGGAACTAGAAAATCATGATGGTCGATCTAACCGGAAAGATGAATATTAAAGTCAAAGGTAGTTATGAGCTCAAGAGAAATAGGGATGAATTCCCATGCAGAGTCAAGGACAAGCTATAAGAATATAACAAGGACAGATACTTAGATGAACATAACTTCAGAATTTGGCCAGAATATAACAAAATTCCAATAAATATAAGCAATCTAGCAGAATATCTAAATTATCAAAATAACCAAGCAACAAATTATCAGAATAACAAATTTAACAGAATTAATAGAGTTTGTAGAATGACAGATATCACAAAATATAACAGATGTACAGAGGTTGGTACAATGTCACACCCAGAATTTCCATGGTTTACAGAATTGGACTTCCGTCCTACCTGGCACTGAAAAGTCACGGACCCATAGCCCTTAATGTTTCAGAATCAGATTTGGGCAAATACAGAGTCAAAGGGTTATGTTCTCGAATTGATGACAAGAAGATTCCGAAAGGAATAGAGTGTCAAGACTAACGGAAAACAAAAGTGACACGGATCGGATCTTGAGGTTTTAGGGTACAACCAGCTCGGCTGCCTTGAGGGAATCCAAGGCTAGCGGAGACGTACGGAGGCCCCAATGACTAACTTGCCAGTCCAAAGGAACGGAATGTCCAACGGAGGACTCGTATGTCACCGAGAGTTGAGGTGTATAACGTGAACTAATCATGAAACAAGGACTCCATCTACGGACGTGAGACGAGAGTGCCATAAGACCCACAGTATGGGTCAAAACCGAAAAAAATAGTGAGAACATGAATGCGTTAATTATCGAATTCACGTCCATCTAATTCTATAATTAACTATCATTAAATAAACTTATTGTAATTGACATCCATGAGTAGTGTCATTTATTAATTAGCGTCCACTTGGAGGGACGTTAATTCTATGTTTTTTAACTTAATTTATTTAACAAGAATTCATGTCAATATCTATTTAATTGAATAATTTCAAAAATTTACATTCAAAGACACATTGATTTATTTAAAATAATTTAAAGAAATATAATATATGATAATTAGGAGAAAAATTCAAGGATTCCAAATATATACTTTTTATAATTTTCTATTGTATAGTTTAGTAGATATGGATTTTCAAGGATATGGTTACAAAATATATATATATATATATATATATATATATATTTATATATATATATATATTGATTTAAGGACTTAATGTGAAAGCGTCAAAAAAAAAATCAACGCCCACAGAGTGTGTCGTCATTTAACAATTATTGCCAACTCTTAGGCCCTCTCGTTTCTCGACATAACCACGTCGGAATCGAGCTTATAATATACCAAAATGACGGGCTCGAAAAACTCTCCCTAATCGGGTGTTCAAAATAATTTTTTGTTGAGAGATGGGGGATCTTGAGATAGGAGGTACGGAAAATGGTGCAACCACTCCCACTACCTCGATCTCCATCCCACTAGTGCACCCATAAATTTTCAATGCTAAAGGAGACTCGGATACCTACGAACAAAGTATTAAGACGAAAACTCTATATCTAACTAGCTACCATGTTCAACGTGTAAACTTAAATACAAAAGCATGCAAACCATTCAATATCTACATGACAAGCTAATGGAGGTTTTACGTGAATATTGCATGCATCTTTTAATTATGTTTAGGCTCTTAGAGAGACCACCTACAAAAAATTAGAGACTATGAACTCAAACACAAGATATAAGCATGTTGTTTATGATCGTAAAAACATGTATTATCTTTGTTAATTGAGTTTAGCTGTCAGAGAGAACACCTACCTTTTTGTTCGGTGGAGAATGGATCTAACAGGAGGAAGACTCAAGGGAAAGCAGAGGAACAGGGGGAGAAGCCCTTCCTTGCAGCACGTAGCTCACAGGAGCAGCAGAACGCAGTCGCTGGAACCAACGCAGCAACAGCTCCATGGTAGGAAGAAGCAACAGGAGGGAAGAAGCCTTCGCATGACCTTTCTTCCTTCGAACAGCAGCAGCGGCAGCAACAACGTGCTGCACTGCATGGGTTATTTTTATAGGGTGGGGGCTCTAGTGGAGTCCTATGTTTAGTAAGATTCCTAGTTGAAGTTGAAGTTTCTTAAATTTGGCTTTATCATTTCCTATGATAAGTTATCCTTCTAAAGCCGCAGCCACCTTCCTTAATAGTTCGCAGGAACCTAAATGCCTCATACACCTTCTGTTTCGAATAGGACTAAAGTTCAATCGTGGAAGGCCCTATTGCTATTAAGCTTAACCAGGGATCCCATTAAGTATGTAATCTAATGGAAAACCCTCAAGAGTCCCATGCTAACTAATGCCCTTTCGTTTTATTTGCATAAGCCCATTACGTAGGTTTGATGTGAAGTCCTTTAGCCTTTTTTATAGTATATAAGTTTAATAAAGAAGCCCATGTAAGGCCTATTATCTGTTAATAAAACTTAAGGCTTAATGGGTCCTTAACACATTAATTTGTTGATACAAGAGCCCATTTAGTGTTTAGTCTATTAACCAAAGATGCTACTGGCCTGAGTTGATATGAAACCCTTTATTCTTTTACGAGTTTTATATTAATTATTTATGAAGGCCCGATATGATTTACTCATGATCATTTTAAGTTCTTATTCAAAATTCCATAATGTTAATCTTATTACTATTTATTCTTTCATATACATATATCCATATTATACTATATTATATTTTTTTTGGGTTATTACATCACCAAGCCGCCGAAGTTTGACAAATTTAATGGGCAAGGGTCTCCCATGGAGCACATTGCCTACTATGTAAATGTCATGGGGGGTCTAGCTGCGGATGAAGCTTATCTCTGCAAGTTCTTCGGCTCGACACTTACCGAGCTCGCTTTCGAGTGGTACTCGAGCTTGCCCGCCGAGTCCATTGCAGACTGGCCCAATATGCAGAAGAAATTCAAGGAAAGGTTCTACATAGTTGAGCGGGAGGTAACCGTGGCAGAGCTTTACGCCACAAGATAGAGAAATGATGAGTCGGCACTCGACTACATAAAGAGGTGGAGGAACCTCAGCATGAGGTGCAAACGTCCCCTGCATCAGGAGGACGCAGTGCAGATCTGTAAACAGAATCTGAAGAAGGAAATCCTTGAGAGGATGATCGGTGCTGAGGTAAGGTCATTTGACTGTCTCAATAACATAGTGGCAGAGATCGAGGCATTCCTTGCTCGATACTCTTCTACTCCAGCTGCATCGAGCCAGAGGGCCAGGCAGGTCGAGAAAAGACCAACATCGACAGAAGTTCACACACTGGACTTCGAAGCTTTCGAGAAGCAAACAGAGAAAGCCAAAGAGACAGCCGACCCTCCTCTGCCCAGGTCCACTGAACGGCGGGAAGGTCCCTCCCTGCGGGAGAAGATGAGGAATAAATTATATTCTTTTCCTTGAGACAAAGCTCGGGTCCTATTTGAATGGGCCACTAGGTACAATAAGATCACATTACCAGATCTAAAGAGGCCTGGTGACTTGAAGAAGAAGGATGATCCTCGCTTCTGCCCATACCATCAGATGCTTGGGCATACCATTGAGGATTGTTACATCTTCAAGGATGTCATTGAGTCCTTGATCAAGAAGGGAGAGCTGGACATGGGGGAGCACAAGGTGGATCCTCCGGAGTCGCATGAGATGTCGAACCCGAGCACCACTGTCAACATGGTGTCCTTACACCAACAGCTGCCTGAAGATTGGGCGGAGGCCAGTACACAGGCCACTTATCAAGCCTTTGTCATGGCGCTAGCTCAAGACCAAGGAGGTTGGCAAGCCGCGCCGATGAAGAACAGAAGAAGAAGACAAGCTCCCCGGCCCACTCCGGAAGTTCACATGTGGGGTGTTACACCCCGACCAACACCGCCACCGATGACACCCGTTTGGCATGACACAGCCCCCCGGCTCATTATGAGACGGCCCACTTGTTGACATGTTTTCATTCTTTCCCCTTCAAATTACCCTTTCAACCCCTTCTTCACTATGCTAATGTAAAGAACTAAACAATATGTAAATAGCAGGGGGAAGGATGTGGAGTGTGTGTGTGATCGCCACCAAGGTGCCGAATGTAAACAAGTACATCGTACCTTGGAAAGAGAGGGGGAGACACTCGCCTAGAACAGCACTGCAGTAATGTGCGGCTCTGAAAGAACTGCTTAGTAGGAGCGCGGTCGCTCGACAGACCGCTCAACAGCACTGGGACGAACGCGGGACGAAGAGCAACTGGATGACGGAACAGTTCTGGTTCAACCGCTGGTAAGAACTGGACGGTCGATGTTAAGCCGCCCTATTCCTCAAACGGACTGATGAAGACCGCTCTACACTGCCAAATTTCAAAACGTGGGATCTCTACCTCCACCCTTTCTGGCCAGCCAGAAAGAGTGGGCCTCGCGTTAGGACGTTGCTGACCTATGAAATACAGTGCAAAACACAGAAAGGAACCCAAGATTAATACTGTGAAGTGTAGCAACTATAAAAGAGTGCGTAAAATGAACTAACTAACATGAAATGGGGGATACCCTGGAGTTTTTAAACCCCTAGGGGCGTCAAAACAATGGGAGGGTGTATGTAATGATATGCAGATGAAGAAAAACGTGGAGAGAGAACAAAGACGATGATTGCATGCAACGAAGAGTGTGATGAAGAATAATTAAACTATGACCCGAAATGCAAATAGTCCCCGAACCGAAGGCTTATGTGGACGTGGAAAGCCTTCCTCCCTGACTGTAGGTCGCTTGAGAAATTGGCAGAGCTTCGCCGTGACCTTTAAATCTTCCCCCCCTTTCAAAGCTTGGCCTTATGGTCTTATTTATAGAGCCTTAGAAGCCAACCTCGAAATTAAGGTTTACCATGGATATTACTGCGAATTATCAAAATACAAATCGTAGCCAATGCAATTATCTTCCATCCAGAGAAAACGACACTCCATTTGGTGGAGTATCCGTAGAGAAACAGGTGGATGATGTTAAGGAATTATCCACGGGTGGAGAGAGAAAAACCCTTTAAATCCTCAGTTATCGCACCATTGAGCGGTCGTGCGATAGACCTCCCAATTCATTGAACGGTCTGTCCTGGACCGCTCAAAGCTGTCGGTGGAAATTAATTAAAATAAGAAACATAACCCACTTATCCAGCGAACTGACCGAGCATTTCGCCGTTAGACTCTCATGCATTGGACGGTATCAAATGAACCATTCAACGGATGGAACGGCCCAGCAACGACCGTTCACACCCTATCGGTGATAAATCTAATAAACCAGAATAAATAGATGATTATCTGAAAACCAACGCCCTTAGGACTCTGAAGAATAGGACGGTCCTAATCCCACCGTTCCATGGATCTGGATGGTGAGGAATAGACCGCTCTATGGTTTGTCGGTGGAAATTCAGAAGATCGGTTAAAACCCAGAAAATAGGTAAACGGCCCATGATCAACCGCTCCATGACTGGATGGCCCAGATATAGACCGCGCAATGGGTGGGCTTTTGAAAATCGACCAAAATATGGAAATCAAAGCAAATCGAGGCCCATTAAGCCCTGAATTGAAGCTGACCGAGTCAGGGAGGAAGGTACCCATAAAATGGGCCCAAGATTATGCCCTAAAATGGCCCAATAAGTAATGGACAACTCGAGACATCAACAAATGAAAGTGAAAGAAATGACTCAACTTATCAGTAAAAATGGGTGTCAACAGATGCCCCTCCTTAACGTCCTCTTTACAGGTGAGCGAGCGGAGGCGAAGCGCAATCGAAATGGAACATGAAGATGAAGCAGAGACGAAGCGGAGCGGACTGAAAAGTGGGCATTAAGATAAAACGAAATCCGTTTTGCCAACAAGCGATAGGAATCTTCCAGAAAACCCTGAATTAACCACAATGAGTAGTCAGACCAAAAGCGACTGCAATCTAGAGGCACTAACTAACTAAAAGGAAACACGCGGTCAACCTCATGGGGGACACAATCCTGCGGACCAATGAGGAGACCAAAATAAGTAAAAGTAAAGAAACAGACTAAAACTCCAGACGGGGACCTCTTAATCAACCAAACCAAGTGAACAAACTAGGGAAAACCTTCCGACTCAGAGTGGAATTGTTCCTCTTACTCAAACACTGAACGCACAGCCATCCATCATGTTAGGGTGCTAGGCCCGGATACAGAGGGGGGTGAATGTATCCCTCTAGAAATTATAGCCCAAATTAAAACACTAAAGCTCAGATATGCGGAATAAGGACTAATGAGCTTTCCAAGATGAAATGATAAGGCAACGAATGAACAAACAGTTGGACTGCAACAATGCAGCCACCTGATCAATCAGAAACGAAGGTAGAGCTAAACAACCCAAACACACTTAGCAGAATATAATGCTCAAAAAATAACTCTCTAGATAATGCAACTAGCCAAGCATGCACAACCTATGAATGGGAGGTAGAAGATATGGAGCTAACGCAAGGCAAACCACTGCACACATAATTTTAAGGTGGTTCGGTCCTCCAGACCTACATCCACCCCTCACTCCCAACCGGAGTGAGGCTTCACAAGCCAGAGCTAGAACCAACAGACTCAGTCTGCAACAGACGCTACCTCACAGCTTGACTAGGGGAACAGCCTCCCCTCTTCCTCCACGCTGGAGGGAACCCACAAATGGCACCAGCCACTTGCAACCGGAGGAATCAACCTCCCTTCCTCCAATCCCGGAGGGAAACACCTAGCAGCTCCCAGCTGTTGGCAGATCAAAGGTCTAGCCTCTCTTCCTCCTCAGCCGGAGGGAACCCACACGCGGCACCCTGCTGCGAGTAAATCGGAGATCCCACGATCTCCCTTCTCCTGAATCCACAGGAGGAACCCACAAGTAGCACCCAGCTACTTGCAACCGGAGATTAGATCTCCCTTCTCCTGACTCACCAGGAGGAACCCGATCCCCAACAGGGCAATCGGAGAACAAAGCTAACGAGAGAAACAAAATGAAAAATAAGAAAACATAAAAGGAACAACGACAAAGGCTGGAAATGAAACACAATAGTCATTCTGGATTTGATCCACGAACAGACTGAACAGGTCTTCAATAGAACTCTCCTCTCTTCTTTTCTTCCTCTTCTTTCTTCTTCTCAGCTCACGCAATCTTTCTCTCTTTCTTCTACTGCTCTCACTCTCTTCTTTTCTTCTCTTTCGCAGGCTCTCCCTATCTCTTCCTTTCTCTTCTTCTTCTGCTCTTTTTCTTCTTCTTTTCTTTTTCTGGATCGAAGGCCTTTCTGCTCTCCAGGCTTCTTCTTCGATCAACCTTCTACAGAGGATGAAGGCTTCCTTTTATAAGCATCAACAGCAGGCACACTGGGCGCGTGTGGCTTCCACATTTCCTGCCCTAGAAATTCGGACCACGTGGCAGCATCCTGGTTCACGAGCCAGGCACCTCGGATCACGTGCCCTTCGATTCAGTACGCTCAGCAACTGGAGTCAGGTGGCATTAACGCACTTGCTTCAAGGGGTTGACGCAGCCTTCAAGGACATTCTACCAGCAGAACTCAAGTCTGCTGCGTTGACGCTTCCAACTCATGGCGTTGACGCATTGATGCGTTCCAGTGAGCAACCAGCCTAGCCCTGTTGACAGTTGCGTCGACGCTACTCAGTTGTGGCGTTGACGCATCAGCATCGGCAGTCCAGTAAACAAACAGTCTACCCCTTTTTTTAACTACTGCGTCGACGCTGCTCCACTGCTGCGTTGATGCGTTGGTGTATTTTTGCAACTAATAGTTCAGCTTGTTTGCATGCTACGTGGATGCTAAGGACTACAGCGCTAACCTTCTAAACTATCTCCGAGCTAGATGCCTATCAGGCTTAATGGCTGCGTCGATGCTGTCTAGCAATGGCGTTGACGCATTGATACGTTCCAGTGAACAAACATCCTCCACTCTTTAACTGCTGCGTCGACTCTTCCAACTCGTGGCGTTGACGCACAGAGTAATCCAGGAGTTTCTTTCTTGATTGTTTGAACTGTTGTATCCACGCGTCAGCATTCCAGCTTCTTGGATCACGTGCCAAGTATTGATGGCCTGAATCATCTGCAGAGGAAAATGACCTTAGTTCAGACGAATGTATATACTTAAGTAGAGCTGCCAGTGTATGGTCTTTGAACAGTGCAGCGAGTGTACAGACTTGGTAAAACAAAGTTCAGTGTATAGACTTGGTGAAATGAAGTCCAGTGCATAGACTTCAAAAGCTTGAAGGCCCAATGTACAGACTTTAAAGGCTGTGAATAGCAAGGCATGCTGTACAGACTTCAACACAGGGAAGACTCTAAATGAGACGTTGGCAGAGACAATGCATGAGACGGTGAAGGACTGATGTAGAGACTTCACCAACACGAACAGGCTGCACAGTCCACTGTATAGACTTGGACGAAGGCATGAACAGTGGAAGCTACAGTCCAATGTATGGACTTTGAAGGATTTGAGCGTGAGACTGTATAGACTTGGCCCCTTTCCGGATGTATAGACCTTGAGTCAAGAAGACCAATGTGTGGGCTTACTATAAAGAACAATGTTCTGATGGGTCGACGCATCAGCAAGGGTGGGTCGACGCACTGCTGTGTAGACAGAGGCAAGTATGTGTGAAGGGTCGACGCATCAGCACAATGAGTTGACGCACTGCTGTGTAGACTGTGCAGATAGAGTGTAGACAGAATTGAGTAGAGCATGTTATCTGACAGCCATATGAACTCCATTCACTTACATGATAAAACATGAATTTATCGAGCATAGAAAAGACACAGCAAGATGACTCACAGTGAATAACTCACTTCAAAGGCCAATCATCAAAACCCCCATTAAAACCATCATCAAAACCACATGGGCACAACAATCTCCCCCTTTTTGATGATGACAACACTACACAGTGAGTCATCTACACAGTGAGTCAATCTGATGACTCAAACTATTCTCCCCCTTTGACTTCATCAAAAAGAAAATAGTTTGAGAAATTATAGCATGTATAAAAATTCAGTCAATTTCTCCCCCTTGCAAGAACATGATTCTCTTCCTTTAAGAGTTTCAGCAAAAGCATGAGTTAGAGATGATCAAAAGAAACCTGCATGCACTGATTGAATGAAATTCTCCCTCTTGGGCAACCAATCTCCCCCTTTGGTATAATCAAAATAAACCATGGGAAGGGGTATGAATGTAGATGCAGATACCAGAAATATGAATGCAAGAGCATAATTCTTCTCCTTCTATGCAGCATGATGCATATGACAAGGAGGCTCCCCCTCAATAAATGGAACCTTATGAAATGGATGAGAAGGAGACCTCATGGGCAAACAAGGAAAAGTTCAGGTCAATGAGCAGAAGAGTTTCAATTAACAGATTTTTCAAGGATGCTCCAAACACAAGAATTTTAGCCAGATTTTCAAAGAGATATCAATCTCATAAATCTAAAACATAAATTTTCAAAGTCTTCCATTATAGGGACTTATGAATGAGCTTTTTGAACAGCATGGTTTAAACTTGATGTATGCAGAGTTTATCAATAAAATTCTGTATTGATATCTAAAACCATGGTTTAATAAAGATGAACCAAGCTCTCATATTTATCTTGATTAATCTCCCTTTCTCTTACACAATCAAATCTATTGACTTCTTTCAGAATTACATGCACTAGTATTGAAATCAAGCAATTATGAATTCATATGATTTTTTCTAGGGCTGTAGCAAATTGATTTTTGCATCAATATTCAGATATTTTAATTTGTTCAACAATTTTCTTGCTGTAAATTTTACGAGCACTCTAGTTCAGTGCACACATTGTAACTTGAGGATATACCTTGATTAGAGGCCAATATCCCTAAGCCCTTAGTGTGACTAACTGTCACGCTTTATGTGAATAGAGTTAGCATTTACACATCATGACACACTACAAATCATTTTTTTTTAATGAGTGAGTTGTATTTCTCAGTGTGCATGCCATTGCTCTGCCTGATTTTCAATGAATTTTATGTAGAGTTAACTAAGGCACCTCATGACACAGTCCTTTGGACTTGTGTTTCTCAGTGACCAATGTCATTGCTCTGACAGATATAACCTTTTAGACATTTCAGAGACATTCATTTACTTCAAATCAATAATAGTTTCATGTACTTAACCAATTAAAGTCATGTATTCAAAAGTGCAGATTTCAGAAATTTTTCACAAGACACAGCATGAAACAAATGGTTAAGGTTTATTAAACATGCTTCAGATATTTTTAAGAGATTTTAAAGTCAAACTCCATGAACATTAAACTTAAACCACATGAGTTATTTCAGACATTCATAAAACTGTATAATATAAGATTTCTAGTTCAAAATTTTTAGATTTATGATCGAGATAGCCCATTGAAATCTTCATGAAGGATTGATGGAATTCTGAATCCAAATGATTACAATTGATAGGAGGAATACCAATTGTTAAGAGAGATTGTGAAGCTCAAAGTTTTCAGAATATGATTAAGATTTGTCAACAAAATCAGTAAGAGAGGATATGCAATGAGTTCTGACACATGTATGCATTTGACAACCTATATATAATGCATTGACTCCCCCTCACAATATGCTTCAAACTCTCTTTTTGGCATTTTCAATATAAGGAAATGCAATGCATTATATGTATGCAGGGACATGCAAAGACTCACATTGAATGCTATGCAAGGATATGCAACTAACTCCCCCTGAAAACATGCAATGTTTGCACTGGAAACTGAACATATGATACCAAATGATTCATACACATTCAGACTGTCCTAATCAGCAAGGTGACCTATGGTACTAGGCAGAGCACTTGGTCTAAAAGACCACCTCACACATAGTAAGAACCTCCGGACAGACCTCCCTGCCTTTTGGTACCTTACCATTTATTTACCATTGAGGTCATGCATAATTATTCAACATGCAGTCCTATATGCAATTCAGAATTTCAGTGAGCTATTGCAACACACAAGTTTCAAGTCACACTCATAAGCAGTTCAGATTTTTTTCAGAAAATTTGAAATGCAATTTGTTTTCAGAGTCTATGCATAATACAATTATCAAGCAATTGCAATTAGCCTATGTATGCATCAGATATAGACAATCCTTTTTAATCTGATATTTGCACAGAACTCTCAGTAAATGCATGATCAGAAAATAATGCACATGGCAGATGATGAATGAAAATGCAAAAATAGATTTAACTTGCTATGCATTAAAACTAAAAACAAGAAGAACAGGAAGTTTACCTGAAAAGTTCAGTATGGGGTTTTCTTCTTGAGTGCCTTGGATCATTACCCCTTTTTATTCCAGTCCCAAGGCACACCAGCATAGCAATGTTATTTTGCACAAACAGGTACCCAAGAAGTCTTGGGTCCTGACAAAAGAGTATTACTCCTAGCAGGTTTTCTCAGCACATTTCTAGGAGCAGTTTTCAGATCTGATTTATGCACATTCTTGTTAGCATGAATTCTATGTGCATAAGCATGAGATTTCTTGTTAACAGAATAAAAATTCTGTTTGTCAAAACTAATTTGGTTTTGATATCCTGCCAGCCAACAGGTTGCAGCCCTGTGACCTGGCTTCCCACAGTTATAACATGAAAATTTTGCAAATTGTCTTACAGGGAATTTAGCATGTTTGAGATTCACATTTCTACCCTGAATATGCTAACAGTCCTTGACTGTATGGCCATACTTCCCACATTTGAAGCACTCATTGTGTTTGCCTCTAAAAATATTACTTCCAAAAACATTTCCATTTGCAGGGAGTTTAACAGTTTTAGAATTGAATTGTCTACCTTGAGCATGCCAACAGTGGGCTGCAATGTGGCCCATCTTGCCACAGTGAAAGCATGAATTAGAACTTTTCTTACCAGCATTCAGCTAGCATTCAAATCTCTTATGACCCAATTTTCCACAATTAAAGCATGTCATATGCTGGTTTATTGGAACAGACTTGTTCTTGTTAAGAGCATGATCGTTTGCATGAAATTTATTTTTATCACTAACAAACCAGCATTGTGAAATTTTGTGTCCTAGTTTACCACAATGAAAGCACTCAATTCTCATTTTATGAGATGAAGGATTTTTATCATGATATCTCCTAGCATTCTTATCATCCTTCTCCATCAACTTACACTCATGCATCAGATGTCCAGCTTTATGACAGTAATGACAGATAATCTTCTTTTTAGATGCATGTGAGTGTGTGTGAGGACTGTGATCAGCAAACACTGATGAATCCTTTTCATTTATTTTCTGATTTACAGTCCTTTTCTGATTTTTATCCTCTTTTCCAGTTTTCTTAGCCTTGTACTGAATTGGGGATGAAGTGGAAAGCTTTTCCTGTTTAGAGGTTTTAATGAAAACAGTTTTCAGCTTGGATCCAACAACATTTTTCAACTTTTCAGTTTGTTTTTGATTTTTCTGAACATTTGGTTGTTTATTTTCTGAGGTGGTGGCTACATCTAATGCTTTGATAAAGGATGTCGTCAGCT
Source organism: Amorphophallus konjac (assembly GCA_022559845.1). Taxonomy (NCBI): domain Eukaryota; kingdom Viridiplantae; phylum Streptophyta; class Magnoliopsida; order Alismatales; family Araceae; genus Amorphophallus; species Amorphophallus konjac. The sequence goes on along the minus strand of CM040124.1, from coordinate 260,152,704 downwards.
TGTTTTCAAAAGCCTTTTTATTGACATTGTTTTAGCCTAACCCTTCCGTTTGAGTATTGACCTTAACTCCTAACAACATGTCTAGATTTTCTTGTCCACTTACAAACTTTGACAGAGAGTTCTTTAAGTCTTGGATTTCATTTTCTAAAGAGGTGATTTGTAACTCATAACTGGCAATCTCTTGCTCACTGCAATTCATAGCTTCATTCAAAACTTTGTTAGCAGTTTTATATTTCTCAATTTCATTTTTCAGATTGCTCAGTTTATCAGAATCTTCAAAGCAAACACTTTTACCTCTTTCTAAAGCTAGAAGTCTCTCAGACATAGTGGAGTTCAGCATTTTCAATTTCTCATTTTCTTGCTTAAGTTTGTCATTCTGAACCAATTCATTTATTAGAAGCTGATCTTCTGAATTAGTTTCAAGTTTTCTTCCAGCCTTAAATTCCTTCAAATCTTTTTCCTTCTTTTCAATGTTTTTCTATAATTCCACATTCACAGATTTGATGGCTTCAAGTTTTTCAGCAAGCAAGTTTTTCTCCTGCTCAAGTTTCTCAAAATTTTTATCATTTTTATTAGCAGATATTCTCAGAGAATCATTTTCAGATTTCAGCTTGTTTGAATCTGAGTTCACATTTTCAAAGTTTTTTAGCAATTTTTCATACTGGTCATGATAGTCAACAAGAGTCTGATTATCATTATCTGAGTTGAATTTTTCTTTGAGTTCAGATATCATATTTATATGGTCTTGATTTTCAATTTTCAATAATGAGACTTGTTTCTTCAATATTTGAAAATCAGATATACAGGCATCATGAATATTTTTCAATTCAACACAATTTCTACAAGGAGAGCTTGAACTATCTAAACCAGTACCCTTCTTCAATTTTTTATACTGTTCTCTTAACAGTTCATGAGATTCAAATAATTCAGCATATGCATTCTCCCAATCTTCTAGAGAAAAATTCTCGAAGAGATTTACCTCATCATCATCATCTTCTTCAGTTTGATTGCTACCTTGATCGCTGCCACTTTGATTGCTTCTGTTGGCCATCATGCAGCTGTCAACATCTATCTCCTGAATTCGCTTCAGTGTATCCAAAATATCTTTAGCAGAACTGCAATCAAAGAAACATGAATGGAAATCTCTATCAGTAGCTGCCTTCATCAGATTTATAGCTATCTGATTTTCTTCATGCTTAGACTTGTGACTGTCAGTCCATTTGGACTTTTTCTTTGGTAGTTCATGAGAACCGTGTGAAATTACTTTCCACAGGTCTGGATTCACAGATTTAACATAATTCTTCTGACTAGCGAACCATGCATTAAAATGCGTACCACTGAAAATCGGTGGATGAGCCATTGAAAACAAATCAGATTAATGCAACAGGAATATTGATGCACTAAAAATAAATTTGCACCTAAGACTGCAAGATCGAATCTGCAGGTCGCTGGACCTCGTATGCAGACACCGCTCTGATACCAACTGTTAGGGTCCTACGCCCGGATACAGAGGGGGGTGAATGTATCCCTCTAGAAAATATAGCCCAAATTAAAACACTAAAGCTCAGATATGTGGAATAAGGACAAATGAGCTTTCCAAGATGAAATGATAAGACAACGAATGAACAAACAGTTGGACTGCAACAATGCAGCCACCTGATCAATCAGAAACTAAGGCAGAGCTAAACAACCCAAACACACTTAGCAGAATATAATGCTAAAAAAATAACTCTCTAGATAATGCAACTAGCCAAGCATGCACAACCTGTGAATGGGAGGTAGAAGATATGGAGCCAACGCAAGGCAAACCACTGCACACATAATTTTAAGGTGGTTCGGTCCTCCAAACCTACATCCACCCCTCACTCCCAACCGGAGTGAGGCTTCACTAGCTAGAGCTAGAACCAGCAGACTCAGTCTGCAACAGACGCTGCCTCACAGCTTGACTAGGGGAACAGCCTCCCCTCTTCCTCCACGCCGGAGGGAACCCACAAATGGCACCAGCCACTTGCAACCGGAGGAATCAACCTCCCTTCCTCCAATCCTGGAGGGAAACACCAAGCAGCTCCCAGCTGCTGGCAGATCAGAGGTCTAGCCTCTCTTCCTCCTCAGCCGGAGGGAACCCACTCGCGGCACCCTGCTGCGAGCAAACCGGAGATCCCACGATCTCCCTCCTCCTGAATCCACAGGAGGAACCCACAAGTAGCACCCATCTACTTGCAACTGGAGATTAGATCTCCCTTCTCCTGACTCACCAGGAGGAACCCGATCCCCAACAGGGTAATCGGAAGAACAAAGCTAACCAGAGAAACAAAATGAAAAATAAGAAAACATAAAAGGAACAGCAACAAAGGCTGGAAATGAAACACAATAGTCGTTCTGGATTTGATCCACGAACAGACTGAACAGGTCTTCAATAGAACTCTCCTCTCTTCTTTTCTTCCTCTTCTTTCTTCTTCTCAGCTCACGCAATCTTTCTCTCTTTCTTCTACTGCTGTCACTCTCTTCTTTTCTTCTCTTTCGCAGGCTCTCCTTATCTCTTCTTTTCTCTTCTTCTTCTTCTGCTCTTTTTCTTCTTCTTTTCTTTTTCTAGATCGAAGGCCTTTCTGCTCTCCAGGCTTCTTCTTTGATCAACCTTCTACAGAGGATGAAGGCTTCCTTTTATAAGCATCAACAGCAGGCACACTGGGCGCGTGTGGCTTCCACGTTTCTTGCCCTAGAAATTCAGACCACGTGGCAGCATCCTGGTTCACGAGCCAGGCACCTCGGATCACGTGCCCTTCGATTCAGTACGCTCAACAACTGGAGTCAGGTGGCGTTAACGCACTTGCTTCAAGGGGTTGACGCAGCCTTCAAGGACATTCTACAAGCAGAACTCAAGTCTGCTGCGTTGACGCTTCCAACTCATGGCGTTGACGCATTGATGCGTTCCAGTGAGCAACCAGCCTAGCCTTGTTGATAGTTGCGTCGACGCTGCTCAGTTGTGGCGTTGACGCATCGGCATCGGCAGTCCAGTAAACAAACAATCTACCCCTTTTTTTAACTGCTGCGTTGACGCTGCTCCACTGCTGCGTTGACGCGTTGGTGTATTTTTGCAACTAATAGTTCAGCTTGTTTGCATGCTACGTGGATGCTAAGGACTACAGCGCTAACCTTCTAAACTATCTCCGAGCTAGATGCCTATCAGGCTTAATGGCTGCGTCGACGCTGTCTAGCAATGGCGTTGACGCATTGATACGTTCCAGTGAACAAACATCCTCCACTCTTTAACTGCTGCGTCGACTCTTCCAACTCGTGGCGTTGACGCACAGAGTAATCCAAGAGCTTCTTTCTTGATTTTTTGAACTGCTGTGTCCACGCGTCAGCATTCCAGCTTCTTGGATCACGTGCCAAGTCTTGATGGCCTGAATCATCTGCAGAGAAAAATGACCTTAGTTCAGATGAATGTATATACTTAAGCAGAGCTGCCAGTGTATGGTCTTTGAACAGTGCAGCGAGTGTACAGACTTGGTAAAATAGAGTTCAGTGTATAGACTTGGTGAAATGAAGTCCAGTGCATAGACTTCAAAAGCTTGAAGGCCCAATGTACTGACTTTAAAGGCTATGATGTACAGACTTCAACACAGGGAAGACTCTAAATGAGACGTTGGCAGAGACAATGCATGAGACGGTGAAGGACCGATGTAGAGACTTCACCAACACGAACAGGCTGCACAGTCCACTGTATAGACTTGGATGAAGGCATGAACAGTGGAAGCTACAGTCCAATGTATGGACTTTGAAGGATTTGAGCGTGAGACTATATAGACTTGGCCCCTTTCCGGATGTATAGACCTTGAGTCAAGAAGACCAATGTGTGGGCTTACTATAAAGAACAATGTTCTGATGGGTCGACGCATCAGCAAGGGTGGGTCGACGCACTGCTATGTAGACAGAGGCAAGTATGAATGAAGGGTCGACGCATCAGCACAATGAGTTGACGCACTGTTGTGTAAACTGTGCAGACAGAGTGTAGACAGAATTGAGTAGAGCATGTTATCTGACAGCCATATGAACTCCATTCACTTACATGATAAAACATGAATTAATCGAGCATAGAAAAGACACAGCAAGATGACTCACAGTGAATAACTCACTTCAAAGGCCAATCATCAAAACCACCATTAAAACCATCATCAAAACCGCATGGGCACAACACATCACAGGTGGGACATTTTCCAGGCAAACCATGGGACATGAATGCTCAAAAGATGCGTATGATGCATGCTGGGGTTAAAATAAAGGAAATCATTAAAACAAATGCAAAGAAAGGATAAAATATAAAATACTAAAGAATAATATTGCTAGACTGGGACAAACAGAGTCAAGACACTATCCGCAACCACAGCGTGCATGATAGAACCATCCTCCCCAGACCTTCCCAACCTAACGGCCTATCCGGAGGTTAAACGCGCGAACCTGGATCATCATCATTTTTGTTAAAGGGGAACATCAGATCCTGGAATACACGAGTAACCAATTGCTTCTCGAAGTAATATAGCATAGTACCAGATAGTAATGCAATATGGGATACAGGGATGGAAAGCCATACCTGACTTACCTGTGCAGGCGAAACAGCAAACGAAGGTGATGCTGCAAAAAAGAATAATGAGCAAAGTTGGCAATATATATCATTAAACCAAATTTATAGAATGCAGCACCAAGAAGGAGTCAAGCCACATCATTTAAGCAAGTGAATGGTCAAGAACAGACCGCTCGGACCATAGGACGGCCCATTCAGGACCATTCAATCATAGATGATTTAAACTCGTATGTGAATCCACACGGCCCTAATTTAGACCGTGCCCAATATTGAACGGCCAGTTTTTAGCCGCTTAATGCAAAGTGCCGTTGGTCTTTAAGTGGTCATATGTTGACCACGTGATGTTGGGGTGGTCTTACGATAGACCGCTCAATACCGGCGCCGTTTAAACAAAAAACCTCTCGTCTCTCTCCCTCCCCACCGTAACCGACGGTGGGAGGGAAGGGACACCACCCTTCTCTATCTCCTCCTCCACGCTTCCAATTCCCTACCTCACATTCTCCCCATCTTCCCTCCCCGTATGCGTTCGAAGCACCAAGCTAGGCGGGCACCGATGACTAACGTGGACGTGCCACCGCCGTCGACCACCACCGCGGCGGAGGTACCACCGGTAGAGGTGGTGCCGACACCGCCGTCGGCCGAGGGAGAGGCTCCCCCACCGTCGTCCGAGGCCGGGGAAGAAACCGGAGCCATTGCACCTGGAGACAGAGACACCGATGAGGAAGTACTGGCGGAGAGGCGGGCCAAAGGACCCCGTCCGACAGAGGTAGGTGCACTAGAAACACCCCCCCCCCCATTTCAACTTTTTATTTCATGCATGTTAGTTTTAAGGGGTGATAGGGGCACACGACCCCTTAGAAACACCATGGAAGGCCATTTGGGCCATGAACGGAGGTGGGGAGAGGGTTCTCCCGTCGTCGGAGACGACGGTAGCAGCGCGGTTCAGCTGTAACCGCCTAACAAAATGACACGGTTCCCATAGAACCGTTCAAAGAACACACGGCTCGTGGGTGGTCGTTCAAAGAACGTGAACCGACATCACAGGGTGGTTCCCTGTAAACCGTCTGAGCAAAGGGCGGCCCATTTTGGTCCGCTTAGAATGTGGGACGTTGAAAACAGAACGGTCTCTATCAGACTGTGGAACCTAGGACAGACTTACCTAGTCCGCTCAGAACTTGGAACACTTAAAGATAGAATGGCTGGATTCAGACCGCAAAATACAGAACGGCCAGTCGACAGACCGTGCAACCCCCAACGACCAACCACTCGAAAGGGAAGGGACACGGTCAGGTGGGGACCGTGTGATTACTAAACGGCCAAATGTGGTCCGTTTCAAGGCAAACATCAGATAAAAAGATGGCCTAAGGTGAGCCGTGGGGCTTATTTAAACAGTTAGAGCTCAACCGTCAGATGGGAAAACGACTCATAAGGGACCACTTATTAAGCTGAGAGCGAATTATTAAATTAAATGCCAAAATTCTAAACCAAGATGTAATTAATTTAAATGTGTGCATGGAAAGCGTAGGACCCGAATCTCATGGCTACAGGTTTGGGCAGTGTACCTCGCGCTGCCTGACTTTCAGCGTGAGAGGCTGAGAGTCATGGGATTCTCAGAGTTCCTGAGCATGGAGGTCAGCCGGTTTGACACACCGCTACTCTACGCTCTGCACGACCGCTGGGATCTAGTGAGTCGCACATTTTTTTTCCCGTGCGGGTACATGGTTCCCACGCTTGAGGACGTGGCCTGACTTACTGGCCTACGTATGCATGGGTCACCGGTTAGCGGGAGGACATACCCCGACTACCGGGAGATGGCCCAGGAGCTTCTGGGACTGGACTTGCTGCACCCTGAGTGGCAGTCCACCACCCTAACTCGGGCGGCGCTTCAAGACAGCCTTGGGCTTCGACGAGCGGGGATTGCGACCGGGGAGCTGCCTGAGCAGCACCTTGAGAGACTTGTGGACCGGGCGAGGCCACGAGCTGCGGCGGTGTGGACGTCAAAAAATGATGGTGTCGATCATACGGCATGCACGTCTCGACACTCGAGAGCAAGTCGAAGACGGAAATGCCGAATAAACCTCATGCCTCGCCCGATCAGGACGAGAACTTGTTTGGTGGTCCGCTACCCGTTAAGGAATCCCCCCGGGTGGAAGATACAGCCACAACTCTCCGACCAGTCATGCCGAGAGCTGAATCAGAGAAAAATCGGGAGCTCCAGCACAGTCTCGGAATGCATCGAAAGTTACGCAAAGTCTGGGACCAAGCCCCAGAGGCTGCGAACAGAATATTATAGAGGCCATGCATTGCAACTAGAACATTCCAGGAGCGCCAACATTCGAATAAATGGCTGCGACTTCGAAAAGAATCTATTTGAGGCTTGAAACGGCACGGAAGGGTCTTAAACCGACACGCTCTAAACCGGCGCGCCCCTTTAACATCTTAATCCGGCGCCCCTAAAATCGGCGCGCCCCAATCTTGCTGTTGCCTTAATACCTTAATACGGTGCGCTTCTCTTTTGGTTCTAAACCGGCGCGCTCACCCCCCGTGCCGTTTTACCTTCGAGGCGTCCCATCCTGCATCTGATCCCCTATTTTCGGGTGTGAACAGAAGTAACTTACTTGAAGCGGGTGAGCAGCCTGCTCCTGATCGACGTGCAACCGCCTGAGCCCCTACAGCTCCCAAGAATGGAGATCTTCGAGCTCTGCTCCGAACGTCGCTTCTCCGTCAGTCATCGTCGGCCAATCCCGTGGAGGCAACTTCCCTACGCTACTGCCTCCCCTAACCGCAGGCCGCTCAAGATCTTCGAGCAGGTGGAGGTGAAGAAGAAAAAGAAGGGAGGACCGCTCCCATCATGACTCTCATATAAAAAGGGAGGCATACTCCACCGGAGAAAGAGAGAGGGATTCGTCCGAGAGAGAGTCTAGTTCGTTCGGCTAAGGTCTCCGGCGTCGAAGAGAAGGAGAGTCTGTCTGTCCGCCCGCGGCAGCAAGGTGAAGAAAGAGAGGGAGGGGGGAGCTTGTGCTCCATTCCCTCTTCCCAACGGTGTATCTTTTCATTTTCTCCCTTCAATGTACATCCTTCGGGATGAACTTCCTTATACTTAAACATTCCCCCCTTCTATGGATGAATAAATAGCGCATCGTTGAAAGAACACATGCTTTTGTTAGCCTTCAGTCTCCTTTCTTCTTTTCTCTCTGTTTACTACTCACCCATGGTGCTTTGAAGCTTGCTCTTCCATAGCATGGTCTTCGAAGGAACCATCAGAAGGGTGACATTCATGGCCACCAATGGCACATATTTATCTCGTTCCACGAAATCATCACCCGTGAGTTACGAGAGCTCTTGAAGGCTAGTCCTCGAGCTTTTCTACACTCACATCTGGGTTATCGGACCGCCATAAGGTCTGGATTTGAGGTTCACCCCGGAGTTATCCGTTTGGTGTCCCTCTATTTTCTCTGGCAAATCTCAGTCCGGGGGAAGTGCTGCCCGATTTTTGCCAGGGCCAAGAACAAGAGGAACAAGAACAAGAACACATAAGAACGAACAAATGAAGCTTCCTCAGATAAAATTAACCCCACTCAGAAAACCCCCGCTAGAAATGAAACACAAACTAAACTACCCTGCACAATAAACACTTCTAATAAAAATATCTAAACTTTCGTGCCAATTCACCTTAACAAATGATCAAACACTTTCTATCAACTAAATCCACCAATTCGGTGAAGAAACCAATTGAGAAATTAACTTGCAATTGACAGAAAGAAGAAACAGAATCAAACGGAACGAAATAAGCCTCTTTGGAGCTTAGCCCGGCGCGCCCTAATCCGGCGTGGGCTAATCCGGCGCGCTCCCCCCCCCCCCCGCGCCGGATTAGCTCCACACTCAAATCCACATTCAAATCCTTGGAATGAATAGTGCTTATTCCGGCGCGCCATACTATTCATTGGCCTTAATCCGACACGCCCCCCCTTGTGCTTCCCTATCCGGCGCGCCCCACTTCTCCTTAGTCCCAAACCGGCGCGCCCCTCTTCCTTCTTGACCATTAACCGACGTGCCCCCTTGGCATCCTCTTATCCGGCGTGCCCTTTGTCTTCCTTAAACTGGCGTGCATCCCACTTTCCATCTAACCGGCGCGCTCTATTGCACTTTCTAAACCGGCACGCCCTATCTTCTCTTGGTGTCCCCTTGAACTGGCGCGCCCTATCTTCTCTTGGTGTCTCCTTGAACCGACGTGCCTAAAAGAGAAAGAATGATTAACCAACAAGAGAAAAGACTTTGAGCTAATGGATAAAACAAATGAAAGGAGTATGAAGCCAATAATCAAAACATCACCCCTGTCATAACTAAAATTTTTGTTCCGGGGGCGCTGCCACCGCAAACCCCCGCAAGGGGCGCTGCGAGCTAACCGCGACCTGACCGCGCAGGTCGATCCGCGTGCGAGGGCGCACTATGGCGAGTTCGGGCTCCACACCTAACGACTCACTTCCCCGGACTGTGCGTAAAGAGAAAAGCAATGACACCCCGTGGCATCAGATGTGGTCCTCGGAAACCCCGATATGGCCATAGTCCGCAACCAGCTTGGGCCAATAGATCATCAGCTTGACTCACCTCCATCGGGATCCAATCCCGCATCCACATTAACCTTGCCGTATCTGCGGCAGACATTCGTACGGTTTTGTCACCATCTTTTATGTTACAAACACAGACTTCTATCCGAATAAGAAATGGTCCATTAGTGACCGACATATATATATACCCATCCCGCACCTGCATTAAACTTGCCATACTCACGGCAGACATTCGTACGATTCGGTGAAGAGAAAAGTAATGATGCCCCACTAGATCGGACTTGGATCTCGGGAGCCCCCGCCCGGACGTGACCATGATCCAAACTTATCTCGGGCCGATAGTTCGTTAGCTCGACCCGTCTTCATCGGGATCCGATTCTGTACCCACATTAAACTTGCCGCACCTACGGCAGACATCCGCACGGTTTTATCGTCGTCCTCGATGCTACTAATACGGACTTCCGTCCGAATAATGAATGGTCCGTTAGTGACCGACATATATGCCAGGATCTAATCCCGCGCTTGCATTAAACTTGCCGTACTCACGGCAGACATTTACACGGACTCGCTCCCGTCGCCGTCTTGTTTTCTATAGGGACCTTTGTTCGAACATAAAATGGCCCGTGTATGACTGACAAAATCCGAACGGAATGAGGCGGCTGTCGTCCTCCCCGAACCCTACGCATGGGAACATTGATAAGACCGTCGTGAGTCACGCTCGGACCTCGGTTCGCCCCAACCATGGCCATCGCCTGACCCACATCCTAGGCCTATAGCCAGCTATCTCTGTACACATCTCTATTTTGGAATCTGGTCCCGGAACACTTTCCCGCTGCCCTTCGGCATCGGAAATATTAACGATGCCTACGCGAGCCCGACTTCGTCCCCGGGGGGGCCCACCGCAGTATGGTCGTAGCTTGATCTTGCACCGGGCCGACAAACTTATCAGTTTGCGACTGCTCTAACCGGGATTTAACTGAACGTTTCCCACCCCTTTGAACAATAAATTTGCCGTACCCCGGCATACATATGCTCCGGTTTTTCCCGTGACAATCATGATTTTCTAAAGCCGGACGCTCGTCTGAATATCGAAATGGTCCCTTGGGTGACCGACGTATTTTGAATGCTTGCTTCCCTAGACATCGGGCTTTCCGATTGATTCGAGACCGCTATCGGCTAGTTTGTCTCGATATAATTTCCTGGCCATGAGGCCCTGATTCCCGGCGATTAATCAAGGGTGTTCCCCTCTCCGAGGGGATGTAAAGTTGTTAGTTCCTCCAGACATGTGTCATTTGGTTGGCTATTTCCTTGTGAGTAGTTTGAGGTTTTCGAGAAAATTCCTATTGCTTGTTGGTTGAGAACGGGTGTCGTTTGCCTTAACTCCTGCTTTTCAGTCTGCTCCGCTTCATTTCCGCTTCATCTCCATGCTCCATTTCGCATTCGCTTCACCTCCGCTCGCTCCCCTACAAAGAGGACGTTAAGGAGGGGCATCTGTTGACACCCGTTTTATGACTAATAAGTTGGGTCATCTCCTTGTTCATTCTATATGATGCTCCGAGTTGTTCACTCTTTTGTTGAGCCTTTTTGGTCAATTTGAGGTTCAGTTCTTGAGTCGTGCCTCCTTGGTTGGGTCTGGTTCCTTATCCCTTTCCACTGGACGAGGCTTAGCAAGCTCTCATTTTCATTTTGAACTCTATTGTCTCTAACGGTCCTTTGATGGGGCGTTACAGTACTCTAATGCATCTACCCTGGTGCATTACGTCCTTCTAGAGTCCTTAAGCTTAGGGCTTCCTTTCAAGCTTATCTTTTGCCTATCCGTTGAGTGTGACGGTTTATCGTGCGACCGTTACCTTATTGTAACGCATCTGCTCTAGATCGTTACATTCATCTAGAGTCCAACGTTTGAAAACTTCCCCCGTTGATCTTATCTTCTTAGAGGATAGGGTTGTGTGACGGTCCCTTCCTAGAGCGTCACATCACTGTGGCGGTCTATCGTGTAGCCGTTACATCCAACAGAGAGTCTTGCCAAGCCTGGTCTTTGCTCTGCTATTCCGTGATCGAATTAAGAGTTTGATCTTGTGATTTCTCTTTCAGATCTCGTCCTAAAAACCTTCCGTTCGATTCTATGGACAATTGGGAGTATTATCTTTGAGAGTTTGCTAAGAAACGTCATCTTTTCTAGAAGGCTTATCCTCAACTCGAACCTAGACTTTGAGGGCCTATAAATAGAACCCTTGACTTCGTGGCTTGGAGAGGACAAATCTGGAGTTCGCGTCGAAGTGCTGTCACATCCTGGAGCTAGAACCAACCAAGGAGAGCTGCTTCCCACGTATATCTACTTCCAAAGTCCAGGGAGTATCGGTTGCAAGGGTTTAACTCAGTCAAGTCATTGTTCTTAGTGCTTGTCCCTCTTCTAAGCAATCATAGCATTGTCCCTATCCATCTTTCACGTTCTTTCATCTGTTGCATTCATTTAAAACATCCTCCCATCTTTTAAAACACCCCAGAGGGGTTAAAAAACCAATCTCCCCGGTATTTCCCTCTCCTTTTGCACGTTCATAAGTTCTTTGGATTATTGGTACTACTTTGTGAAAGGGCTAATCTGGGTTATTTTTCTTCTGTTCTACACTCTTTTGCAGGTTTACAGATTCCTTAGCACGAGGCCCAAGCTCTCTGGCCGGCTAGAAAGCTTGGAGATCAAAAGATTCCTAATCTTATTCTGCAGAAGCTCTGACGGTCTATCATAGGCGCGTTAGAGTGTTGTAGCGGTCTATCGTGAGACTGTCACAGTCCAGTGACGCACCATTCTTCGACCGTCACATCCCGCAGAGCTGCAGTTTCCTGATTATTTTCTCTCTCCCGTGGGCGGGTGCATCATCCTCCTATTCTAAGGTATTTATCAGGTCTTTGGCTTGTTTTTACCTTGGTGGCGATCACATCTTTTCTTAGTTTGGGCATTAACTTTTCTCTCTCATCATATCTCTTATTTACTTTTGCTTGTTCCACCTCTACGGTGTGTTTTTCTTATTCCTTATTCCATGCCCCGGCGTGTGTTTTTCTTTCCTTGCTTAGCTTAGTTTTGATTGAGATGGCATGCCCATGCTAGAGCTTATGTCGGTTGCCTAGGTTCATGATTCGCTTGTTCATAGGTTGATTGATTTCATTACTTGGCTCATTATCTGCTCATAGTTGGCATCATAGCCCACCTTGCAAATGAAGGGGCACATTAAAGCCAATAGGTGGCAGGGAGATGGAGCACCAACTCTCGCCAGAGAGCTTCGTCGCGGGTGCCCCAGGTCAACACAATGATGGTAGAAGCTACATCAAGACGGGGGATGCGCAGGGCTTCCGCCTTAAAACGGTTGATGTAGGCCCGCAGCTTTTCCCCCTGGGCCTGCTTGAGTGCCAGCAACCCCGCGATCAACCTCGGGGGGCCGCTACCAGTAAAGCTTTCTTTAAATAATCTCCCAAATTGTCAGAATCTAGTGACACTTTCGGCGGCGAGTGCTCGGAACAGGGCCTGAGTGCCTTGAGCCAAAGTGGTTACAAACGCTCGGCACATGACGTCATCAGGCGCCCCGTGCAGGGTCATCAGGGCGTCAAAACTGTCATAGTGGTCGGCTGGGTCACCCTGGTTGTCAAAGGAATTGAAGGTCGGCAGAGACACTCGTGGTGAGATCTCTGCTTCCAAGATTTCGTTGGAAATTGAGATTGCTCCTTGTCCTCCGCCGTGGAGCTCTATTGTAGGGCGCGATGGGGGTGCTCCTGTTCGGTGAACCGTCATTCAAAATCTCCCAGTCGAAGGGAGAGATTCGGCTGGGGTCAAGACGGTACCGGGGGCTCTGGGTGTTCCCCCGGCTCTTTTCCTACCACTCCATGGCTGGGACGTCCACCTCTGTACGCTGGTGAGGTTGTTCAGATTTTCTTCCTCACGGATTGGTGGAGGCCTCCTATTCCGGGGGCAGGACTTGCAAGGGTCCACCTAGCCCGCTCCGGATAATGCGTCCTCCTTGGAGGATAAAACGGCCTCCGGCCGTCAGCCGGGAGGCTTCTGCACGGGGGGGACTCGTCTGGGAATGCTGAGACCGTTCCTCCCTGGCTATCTGGGTCCTCATCAAATCGACGAGGATATCTAGCTTAGCGTTGAGGGATCGGAAGGCGTCTGGATCCCCGGAAGGGGTTTGTCCCGCCGCAGCCGGTGGAGGTAAGATATTGGCATGGTTGTTGGAAAGGGGGCTAGCCAAAGAGTGTGTCGGCACAGGCTCTCTACCTACGGCCGCCGGTGCCTTCCCTTTGTCATTGGTATTTCTCCTACTATTGCTTCTTTGCACCATATTGGCTCTTTGCTCGTTTCCCATAGACGGCGCCAGATGAAGAGGCGTGATCTCGTGCCGAAGCCTGAGCCGTCCAATATAGGGCGATCGCTGCTTGCAGCCACACTTCAGTAGAACTCTGAAATGAGGGAAGAAAAGGATCGGGGGGGCCCAGGGAGATAACCCTTGGGAAAACCCTCTGATGCCTAAGTCAGCAAGGCAACAGAGCTTTATGTGAAGGAGGATTAGAGAAGGAGATAGGGGGCACGATATTGCTCTTCACCAGTATGAGTGGCTGAGAGTGCTCAGAATGGCTTCCCTCTTCTCTTCGGAGGGATTTCCTGGGTTTATATGGCTGTTCATTTCTCCCGCTGGGGAAGAGAGTAGACGTAGGGCGCATTTCCATTGGGTTGAGGGCTCTTGTCCTTCCCTTATCCACCAGCGTAATGCCCAGGTGGTTATGAACCTCCGGCTCTTCATCTCCCAAGGGAGTCGGGTGGATAGTTGATCCACGCATGCTTAATTCTAGCTCGGTCATCCTTTCGGCTCTTCCCGGCCGAGCGGGGTGTCGAGTGGTCGGTAGCCGAGCTAAGTGCAGCTGTAGGTGCTATTACTAGTAGTGGCATGTATGCACCTACTTCCTCCTTCCACACTGACACGGGCAGAAGATACAGTCATAGTGAATGAGGACATGATTCACAGAGCCAATATAGACATCCATCAGGTTATGGAGGTGGCCAACACGAAGCAGGCATGTATTGGTGGGGTCATCAACCAGGATTCCAATTCCATCCAGTTCTAGCCAGTAGCAGTTATGGGTCAACATCCTCTTCTAATCCTCAAGGTTCTACTTCTTACCCTAATTTTGGATTCTAATCAAGCCAACAACCTTATACTCCAAGAAGGATCCAAAGAAGGATGCACGACTTGGTTGCATCATTGTTTAGTTACAGTGAATATACAGAATATATGCAGCCTTTTTATGGGTATCAACAGCAGAAGTCAGACGATGAGGGAGAATGTTCTTCTAAATATTATGGATGTTAGTGCATCATTATTTGTAATGAGAGAGTTTGTAATTTATAAGTGCTCCGTATGTTGTGGGATCTAGTATGAGCTTACTAGTTGTTGTAGAACTTTGCTCTGTATGCAGAACTATATTGTAATTTCAATATCAAAGTTTGTAATGATAGTATTTTGGATTTGATGGGTGATATTCCCATATTGCAGTGCCCTATTTTTCAATGAATAGAGCATGTTGAGGCTTGTCTTCCATGTTTTCAACTACCAGTTGCTTTCCATAAAAAAAAAAAAAAAAGAAGAAAAAGGAAAAGAGAAAAAAAGGAGAGAAAAAGAAGAAAAAGTGAAGAAAAAAAGAATATAATCTCCCTCTTCCACCTATCTCACTCTCCCTCTCTCCCTCCTCTGCCTATCTCGCCCTCCCTCCCTCCCTCTTCTGCCTATCTCGCCCTCACTCCCTCCCCCTTCCGCCTATCTCGCCCTCCCTCTCTCCCTCTTCTGCCTAGGCGCATAAAGGTTCACATAGGCGTATAAAAGTTAACATAGACACAAGAAACTGAAAAGCTAATCACCATTGCATCAATACTCACAATCTTGTTCATCACCTTTGCATTATTTTTGGCCAAAATCAGCCGATATCAAACCAATAGCCAAAATCAGTTTTCCTTCTTTTTTTTCTTCAATTGAAGAAGGAATCAGATTTTTCATATTGAAATCTGATCACCATTGGTCATTCATGATCTGAGCCAATTGATCCAGATGGGGATCAGCCGATTCCACAAGACATCTTATGTGGCCCCTTCGTCAATGGCCTAGGAGATAACAGAAGGATGAGAAGACACCCGGCTCCCGAGCCATGTAATTCAGGCTTTCGGGCTAAGTGGGCCCCGAGAGGCTATCACTTGGCGGACCATGTACTTGGGGCTTCCGGGCTAAGTGGGCCCCGGGGGGCTATCACCTGGCAGGCCATGTACTTGGGGCTTCCGGGCTACCCGGGCCAAGCATCTTATAGGGCCGCAAATTTCCTCCTCTTCATGGGCTTTTCCCGAGCAATGTGGGTCCGTCGGTCAGACGTCTGAGCCAGAGTTGGGTTGTGACGCCTCGACTCGTAAACCCGGTCTAGTCGTAAAAGCTCATGCCGGATCCCGATCAAAACGTCACAGTAGGACAACCCAAAGGGTACATTATGGTTGAGAATTTCACATAAATATTGAGATATCATTGCAGCAGAAATAAAATTCCTCGATCAATCAGCTTACAATCAAATGACTTCATCCACATAGATCGAAATAAAGAGCAACAATTTAACAAGTCAATTATTACATAATCAAATTTCATACGCATTTTTTTCTAACATAACTACCTAAGGTAGTGACACGGAGTAATTCCAAGCCGCGGTCATAACACTGCGAGATCACTTCTCACTTTCTTCTACCGCTTCTCCTGAAAATGTTCAAGAGGGTGAGTCTACGAGTACACCCAGTAACAGGCATAGTCCCCAGTCATAACATGCATAAATATATCCAAAGTGATTTACGACATTTCTTTTTATAAACCATTCTTAGGCATAATTTCAAATAGATAACAACATGAGATTAATGTATTATAACCCAATTTCAATTTTACAAATCTTAAGTCTTGGTGTTAACATTTTACAGATAATGTCATGCGGTACAATAAAACATTGTTCTATCAATGACAATGTGAAAGGGAATTCAACATTAGTAAACATTACCGTGCAATATAATTCGGCTCATTTATCAATATAATGATTCCAGTACTAGGCGGAGTAAAGTCTCACGTATAGTGAAAGGATCCAAACAGACTTAATCTTCCCTTTTTCAAATCACCATTTGATATACTAGAGATTCAATAACAGTAAACATTTACAGTGTAATAATAGTGAAATGCAATAATAGTTCATATACTAGAGACTCAATAACAGTAAATACTTACAATGTAATAATAGTGAAATGCAAAAATAGTTCAGTAGGCAATAACACTAGTTTCAATATCAGTTCAATGAGCAGTAAGAGTAGTTTCAATATCAAATCAGTGAATAGTAATAGTAGTTTCAATATCAATTCAGTGAGCAGTAGCAGTGGGGTAAATAGCCAAGACATAGTACCCAAACCACTACTAGGAGGATAGTCAGTCGGTACTCGATCACGTAGGTAAATAGTGATGGGACTTGGTTACTGCATAAAATCAGGAGAAGTCCTCTCCACCTTATCCAATGGTACTTGTCCACTTCTAGGATTTCATCCATGTTACACTCGGGGTCAGTAAACAGTGTGAACCTCCCCATAGGGACATTTCTATGACTTGGTTCTAGTCTCCCCCTATGGTGGCACTGTCCATTCGGCAGTAATAACAGTACGGTAAATATATATACGACTCATATGCAATGGACACATGCCACTAATAAAATCATACTGTGAACATTAAGTACGAAATATGCTAGTACTGAAAATCTTTTTTTTTTGAATTTCTAAACTTATCCAATTATAAAGGCATATATATATCAAAACTTTCTAATTCTGTTCACAAAGATCAAAATGTATTAAAATTTCAGGGAACCAATACATTAACATGAAGGTTTGAATCATAAATGTATCATCATTTGTTGGACAATATTTATAATTTTTCCAGAAGTATTTATACTCCATGATGCATAACACGTTAACTAAATTAAACTACCATATTCAGAAGACCACTAAACTTTTATATAATATCATATTTGTTTATAATATTACACAGAAAAATTATCATAATTTTTCATACAGGAATTAGAATTTTTCCATAATCATTTAAATTCTCCTATGCATAGAAAATTAACTAAATTTAACCATAGTACTCAGAAAATTACAAAATTTTTTAAAACCATTATTTATAACAGTAATATCATTTATGAAATTTTTCATTATTGCTCACACTATATTACTAATATTCCTTAGAATAACTAAAACTCTTTTTTTGAATAAAATACTTGACAGTGGAGAGGGAGAGCACTCACCCCCTCAAGGAGGGGGTAAGTAGATCGCTCCACTTCTACACACCTGACAGGCAAGATAATTTTATTGCTACAAAATTATGTACAGGGACCACCGGGGCATACCCCTAAAAAGAGACAGAGTTGCCCTTGGCCCATATAAAAGCCAAGCCAAAACCGTACACACTACAATCTGATTTAAAAGAGACCCATACGGTCGCAGACAAGAGTCCCCACGCAAGTCCTTGGAGGTCTCGCGCTGAATGGAAAACAAAGTTATTGCTACTGAGGCAGGCATGAGATGCTAAAGCATTAGCCAGTCTGTTAGCTTCCCGATAGACATGTGTGACATGAAGCCCCATTTGCTGTAATGAAGCATGGATTTCGTGCCACCACCGCAAGCATCTCCAAGATGGTGCGCTGCCGGATGTAAAAGAAGTCGCTAACACAGCAGAGTCAGTGTGAATGCCTGTCAAAGATAGACCGTGCTCCCTGACCAAGCGGAGACCATCACATAAGGCTCTAGTTTCCGCCACCAAGATGTTATCAAAACCATAATAATGGGCAAAGGCCAGCACTAAGTTCCCTCTACCATCCCTCACACAACCACCTCCTCCGCATGGTCCTGGGTTACCTTTACTAGTGCCATCAACATTGAGAACGGGACCCATCGTAGGCATAGACCTACGAACCAGCTTGGCCCTTGTAGGATAAACATGGATGCGCAGGCCGAGAGCAGACAGACCCTTTAGCTGTTGGCTATTCGGAGGCTGGGAAAAGGACTTCTTCTCCAGCGCTGTGTTGAGAGAGCATCAAATATTCTGAACCATGCTTGAGAAAGGAGTACACACGCCTTGAAAGTGATTTTTGCACCTGGCCCTCCATATCTCCCAGACGATTAAGATGGAGCAGTAAATAGTTAAGAAACCAGCCGAATAACTAATGTTACAGTTGTTGCTAATATCCCAAAGGCACATGGTAATTTGAATCTGATTAGCAACACCAGGGAGCATCACCGGAGAAAACCAATTCCACAAAGCTCTCGCTAAATCACTCTGCAAGAATAGGTGATTCAGATCTTCATTATTCCATTTTCGGCAGCAGTTGCACCTAGAGGCCAACGCGACCCCACATTCAGTAATAAGTGCATCCACAGGAACAGCCCGATGGAGAATCCTCCAAGCAAACATGGACGCCCGCTTGCTAAACAACCGATTACATATGATGAGCATAGGTGGTCGCTTGATTCCCCTCGGCCATAAAAGATTATACACACTTTTAGTGGAAAAAACTCTTGAAGGGGCGAGCGACCAAATACATTTGCCAGCATATGTAGATACACCGACACCGTCAAGGGAGAGCCCAACCGGTAGCAACAGACGCAGCGGATGCTCGACATTAAGCAACACCTCTCGAACCGTTGCTGGAGGGCCCTGGTAAGGCTGAGTGAGTAGACTCCATAGCTCAACACTCCCAGCCCAGATATCATCTAAGAATTCAGCCCTGCTACCATCTCTAATAATCCATCGAGCATGCAACTTGATAATATCGCAAGCAACGTGAAAGACCTTCTTGGCAACTCCATGAGGGCAAGAGGAGAACACCCCATTGTGAAGCTTGAATCGCTGCCTGGCATAGATGGCCCAAAGGGAAGACCCATGGAGAATCTGCCACACCATTTTCACCGCAAGGGACAGTTGAACATGCCATAAACTACGCACACCCAGCCCCCCTTCAATTTGAGGATGCTGGATGGACTGCCATGACACCCAATGCCTATGGTAATGGCCATCAACATCACCCCAAAAGAAAGTAGAAGACACGCTCTCAATATAGTGAACGATGGTCTTCGGTATAGTAGCTGCTGCAGCGAAATAGACGGGGATGGAATTGAGAACGGAATTGATGAGGACAAGTCTTCCAGCTTGAGATAAGAACCGGGTTTTCTAGACGAACAAACGGCCATTGATCCGGTTAATAAGGAACTTGTAGTCAGCAACGCAGGTTCTACCCGATCTGATGGGCAGACCTAAATAGGAGAGCGGTCCATTCTGATAATGGTAACCTCACCACTCTCAACACAGCACTTTGAGATGCTTTTGCAGAGATACAGAAGCTGCTCTTAGCCGGATTAATCTGCTGGCCAGAAGACCACTCATACTTTTCCAGAAACTTAAGAATGACCAGAATATTGGCTGCATGGCCATTGAGAAATAGGAGAGTGTCATCCGCATAAAGTAGATGAGAGATGACGGGAGTACCTATGGGGCTAGAATATGGCTTGGAAATGCCTTGCAGGCGCATATGAGAGAGCCTACAGCTCAAAACCTCTTGCATAATAATGAAAAGCGCAGGGGTGAGGGGATCTCCCTGCCGGACTCCACGAGTGGAGCGGAAGAAACCCGAGGGTGAGCCATTAAACAGAATCGAGAACCAATAGTTAGAGATCAACCTATGGACATTTGAGATAAACTTGTTGCAAAAGCCAAACCGTTGAAGCACGGCCACAAGGAAATCCCACTCCACACGATCATACGCCTTCATCATGTCAAGCTTAAAGACCACATTACGCCCACACACTTTCCTATTGAGATCAGAAACCAATTGTCTAGCCATAAAAATATTGTCCATGATTGAGCAACCTTTAACGAAGGCTCCCTGTTCTTGAGAGATGATGTTGGGAAGGATAGGGGTGAGCCGCGCACACGAGTCTGGAGATGATTTTATAGCTGAAATTGCAGAGGCTGATGGGCCGGAACTCACCAAAATGGGAAGGGTGTTACACCTTAGGGATTAAAGTGACGAGTGATGGGAACATCAGAGTAAGACCACTAACTTTTATTTTTACATTTGTGTCCTTTTAGTTGCTTTTATATCCTTGGGAAAATATATGTGCAATTGTAAGGCTTTATAAGCCAAACTGTGAGTCTTTAGGTTTTAGTGAATTTTTGTGTAAAAGTCCAGTAGGACCAGCAAGGGGCCCCCACACTCTTTTCCATTGGTCCACCTAAGCCCTAGAGACCCATGTGGGGCTGGTCAAAGTCCTAGGTGCGCTTCTAGATGGTTGGGCCATTCAAGGAGACAATGGGCTTAAAATGTCCAAGATGCCATCCCCATTTTTCAAAGCCCCCCCTCTTAATGTTTTTTTTTATTTTGTTCCAAACAACAAAGGGAATTAAATATGTTCTATCCCCTAAGTGCCCCTCCCCTAACAAGGATCTGAGGTTAGTTTAGGTCATTTTATATTTCATACAAATACCATGTAATTCCCATTTTACTAGAATTAATGAGAAGAAAATTCAAGAATTATTCTTGGCCATTGGGCGCCCCTCTCTCCCTCTCTTCTTGCAGCATAGATTTGCTATATTTCTAGGGTGTGAAGCCCTCATCTTGGTGTAACTCTAAGATCTCCAACCTCTGCTGGATGCGACTTTCGGCCGCCGCCTTCCGTTCCTGCCGCCACCGCACCGCCATCGCCGCTTCTTCGATATTCTATTCATCCTAGATAGAGCCATGTTCCGTGATTTTTAGCTCTCCATAAGAAGCTCTTGTGGCAACTAAACTTGGAGGGTGAGTCCCCCACGTCCACCCCAGCCTCAAAAAAAACATCCGGTCATTTACCCCTCGTTTGCGATTTTTCCATTTTCGTGTCCCTCAGTCTTCCAGTTCTGTCTGTACTCAGTTTTGTGTCACAGCAACCCTGAGTTTCTTTAGTTCGACCCCTTTTCCCTTATTTTATTGAATCACCAATTTTATTGGAAGTTTTGTCCACCACACCCATCATCCACGAATTTTCTTGGAATTTTTGGAGTCATTTTACTATTATCAAAAAATCTATGTCTTTTCCTAAATCTATTCTATCCTGTGTAGTTCAAATCCGACCCCTATCCAGTATAAAATCCCCAACAAATCGAAACATCCACCAAAAGTCAAACAACAATTATCCCCGTCTTCCTTATTTCTTCCTCTATAACTTTGATGAAGAACTCAACACTTGGATCCGACGTTTGAGGCACGGTCAATGCCAACTCTCAGGAAAACTCAATTCTATCCTGCCAGATCTAGTTCTGTGAGCCAACAGATGGTAAATTTGACTAAGGCCAGATCCGGGATATTCAAAATTCTTTCTCTGGCCATAGATCGAAGTACTTCAAGTCAGCTTTCCAACGGTACCACTTTTACATCGATCCGACGTCGGGAGTGATCGCAGTAGCTGATCTCGCCAGGTCACCCGCTGTAAAATAGAAGCTTCAGTTTTGTGGACAGTAACTCCCACTCATGCCAATCGGAGCCGACTCGCCTTCCACAAGACGAACCAGCATGCCGCCGCCCCAGGGAGCGCCCCTCCAAGAGCCACCATCACAGCGGTAGCACTCCGGGCCCACTCGGACCCGCCGACCAGCACGTGGGCCCCACAACCAGCAGCTTGCGCCATCCGAACCGCGCCGACAGGGTGATCAAAGTGCTGCCCGTCAACCCAAGATCGGTCCTCCCGGGTCCACTTGTAGCCCGTTACCTCCCTGCTTGGAGTGGGCATCAAAATTCACTGCTGTAATTTAAATATTTACTGTACCGGGAGTTACTGACTTGGCCGGGATCGTCTTCCCCACGCCCGGAGCGTGGAGGTAAATTCGCTCCCTCTCTCTTTCGCATTTGCTTTACTCGTATCTATTTGTATATGCCGCTGCGAGTGTTAGGATTCTTAGCCCGATATATTGTTCTCACCACTGCGAGAGAGCGAGAGTGAGTGACCCGTCCCGTGACTCGATCGGAGTACACGCGAAAAGTCGATACCCGAGACTCACTGCCGATTTCTTAACCACACATGGTCCCACGCATCCCTCGCTAGGGATGCCCGTGAGCTAGAGTCCTAGGGCACGTGTCCGTCCCGCATCAACGAGACTAGAAGTAACCCCCTTAGAGAGTTGAACACCCTCAAAGAAGCCGCAAACCGCTTCCACGACATCCTGGCCGATAATCTCCCAACAGGAGGAATAGAAGCATCCGATGAAGCCATCCGGACCCGGAGCACTGGCACCACTGAGGCTCCAAACAGCAGCTTTGATCTCCAGAGCAGAAAGAATAGAAGTAAGGTCGATGTTCTACTGGTCAGAGATGAGATGGGGGATAACCTGGAGCATCGACTCATCAATGCAATGAGGCTCAGAAGTGAGAAGATTAGAAAAAAACCTCTCTACCTCCTCCCGCAGAGTATTTTGGTCCGCACACCAACTGCTCCCTACCTTCAATTTGTGAATGAAGCTACTGCGCCTTCTACCTTGGACGACTGCATGATAAAAGGCCGTATTCCTGTCACCCTCCTCCAGCCATTGGACCTTTGCATTCTGAGACCAGAATATAGCTTGGCGATGCTAGACCCTCCACAATTCCGCATTTACAGCATTGAGAAGAGCCATATTGTCCGCCAAAGGAGTATCATCAAAGAGTTGTTGTCGGGACATCAAAAAGGCATCTGTCAACTTTAGCTGCTCCTCAAGTATACCAAACACGAGCTTGTCCCACGAACGGAGGGCCTGTTTCACCCCCTTCAGCTTAATCTGCAGTTTGACAATGGGGTTGGAGCACCACAGATCCCTTCGCGACCAAACTTGCTGAACACATGACTGAAAAGAAGGATGATCCACCCACATTTTTGGAAGATGAAACGAGAAGGTTGAAGCTGAATATCATGTAACCTGAGCAGCAGAGGGGCGTGGTTAGAAGGACCACGAGCTAGATGGTCGACAGTCAGCCCAGGGAATGCAACTTGGCACTGAATGTTCAGTAAAACTCGATCCAGCCGAGCCTTAATAGCCGCGCCCCCAACTCTATTATTGGACCAAGTGAATTGCGCACCTCTGAACCCAGCATCCAGTAACCCAGCCGCAGACAGAAAGGCATTGAAATCGACCATAGATTGGTTGCAGTTTAAGCGCCCTCCCCGCTTTTCTGAAGGATCAGCAATACAGTTGAAGTCTCCGTCGATTAGCCATGGCAAAGAGATGGAGTCAGCATTAGCAATCAATTCGTCAAACAAATACCTCCGACTTGCCACATCACAATTCGCATAAATAACAGAAACCATGCATATTGCCGTGCCACTACTCGAGAGGACACCCGTGAGATGTTGAGAGGATTGGGATGTACGCGAGAAGGAGAGAGGATGGTTCCAAAGAAGCCATATTTTGGCATCATCATCAAGATTTTCTTCAAAGTGATCCATACGTAGAAAACGACTCAAATGAGCAAGTCTGCAAAGAGGCACCTTAGGCTCAAAAATGGCAAGTAATTGAATCTGATGAGTATTGCATAATCGTTTAAGAGATCTTTTAGAGGCGATATTGGAAACGCCCCTAATGTTCTAGAATAAAGCGGAGCAAGTCATGAGGAGGCGTATCCCAGACCCTCCCTAGGCTGCTTGGCTTGGGACCTCATGCGCACCCCCAGTCCGGGCTTCGGAACCACTACTTTGTTCAGAGATTTGCTATCCATAAAAAGGTTTTCGGCTGAAGCCCTATAATCGGCAGTAATAGAAGATTACACAGGATTGCCCGCCAAACGAGGCAATAAGGAATCCTCCTATAGATACGTCGGAGTCCTGGGCTTCTCGACCGCCACCTTCGCCGTCGACGGCCCGAAGACATCACCAGGGGGCTGCTCCCCTGGGCCGACAATAGAAATAGCACCACAGACTACAGACCCCACAATGAGAAGCTGGCCATGCATAGCTGATAAAGTTCTTGATAAAGCGCAGGGCTCAGGCCCATCAGTTAATTGATGAACGACATTGTTGGGCATCACAGCACCAGAAAAAGAATCAACGCCGTCCGCATATAGCTCATGAACAGAAACATATTCCATGACAATTTTATGGCCCTCAGCCAAACCTTCATGAACATCATCATCATCACATCTTCGTTCCTAAAGACAACCTCCAGTATCAGGCTCATTGCAAGTACGTTCAGAAACCCTAAGAACCAGAGATTCAGATGGTCCTTGATTAGACGTGACCCCATGCTCCACCACCCGCCACTCCTTGCCGTTAGCAGGTCCCGCCGTAGCCACTTGTAGAGATACCTTCCCATTTTGCTGACCACCCTTCGCCTTTTTCCTGCAATCACCAACAACATGCCCAATACGCTTTTAGTAAGAGCAAAGAGTAGGAACTCGATAATACTTCGCAGGTTGCTAGAAACCATCCCCATCCCCACAGCCAACCCAAATCCGCTCAAGCAGCGGCTTAGCAATGTCCATGTCAATGCAAACAATCGCTTCTGCGGTTTGTGTCCAGGCCAAAGTGGCATCGTGCACCGGAAGAATAGGTCCCAGATTGCTAGGAATAGCTTTAAGATAATCCACATTATAAAAGTTGACAGGCAGATCGGGGAAGCCAACCCAGGTCGGAAGCAGCGAGGAATCAGCGTTAAAATCACAAGAACTAGACCACCTGGTAAACTGGAACAGATACCCCTTGACGTATAGATTCTTACGGACCAAAACTCTCACAAAGTCCTCCTCATCGTCAAACCGCAGAAGCAGGTGTCGAGGATTGAGAAGGCTGACAACGAAGTCTCTCTGCAAGGAGAGACGTTGCGACAAACAAGTCTTAAAGTCCGGGATAGCAGGTCGCCGATACGAACATTTCGCCACAATCGCAACCCCTAAAGGTTCCACAGAGCGTAAAACTTCCTCCTTCGAGAAAAAAATGGCAGGTTCTCCCCCGTCCGTGAATGCCGGGAGACGCTCTCCCAAGGCAACTTGTCGAGGTCAGAGAGCCGATGAAAGAGCTTGCGCATAGGAGCACGACCGGGATGGCCCAGGGATGCGAGCCGAAGGAGAAGACTCCACCGCCGGCCCCTCCATGCACGGAGAGGCCCTCCTCAGCAGGGGAGAGACACAGCGCCAAACCCTAGCAGAGAGGAAAACTCAACACCACTTTTTGAAAACTAGTTTTTAATAATCTCTCGATAACTAAAACTCATTGTGAATAATAAAGTAACTAAGTATATCCACAATGATCAGGAAATTACTAAAATGTTAATGAATATTATTCCAGATTAAAATATCATATATGAGAAACTTCACTATTTTTCGTTCAGTATTTCTAATTTTTTAAAATTTTACATCAGTTTTTAAAATTTGTAACAATAACTTTTAAATAGAGAAAATTACTTAGAATATTTATAATGACTAAAATATACTAATATTTAACTTATAAATATAAAAAATCAGTTATGTAATCTTCTCATGATTTTTTTCAGAATAGTTATATTTATTGAAAATTTTAATTATTTGTTCAAACATTGAAAATTATATAAGTCAAGATTCAGTGATCAAAACAAAATTCATTTCTACTCAATCAATTATAACACATATCTAAGTCTTTTTGTAAATTTTTAACATTTTCTATGCAGTATTTATATTTTTTTCATAATTGTATACTTCTATGAAAATATTAAAATTATGTAATTTCACTTACAGTCATTTATAAATATTGGTATTTTAAAACATAACACCACACATATATAAGAGCTTTAGTGTGAAATCCTAAGATTTTATGAACATGATTTCTAATTTTCACACAATTATTTACTTTTCTATCATGTATTAAAATTTTCTTAATAGAGATCTCCTGATCCAAAAATAATTAAAATTTTGCTACACATGGATCTCACGGTAATATTTATTCCTACAATTTGTGATGTTTTTATATCACCCATTTAGCATTTTAGTATAACTAAACACCTTTAAAATATCACTAAAATATTTCTAAACGTAAAAATATTTTGAATCAGATATGAAAATTCTTACAGTGAGCTTGAAATATCAGACCCCATGATTTTGTAAACATTCTAAAAAAATTTCATGCACCGTTGCTAATTTTTGATTTTACCGTTAATCACATGTCTTAATACTAGTGATCTCACGGTAATCCTACCTAAACATGATCACACATGGTTAAATAAGGATTTCTTGATTTAACAATCTCTATTGATGCTAATTATCACACCTTAAATCAATTTAAACATGCTAAACATGTTAATTATGAGGATGAATACTAATTCCCTTACCTTACTAAAGCTTAATTGTCTCCGTAGCTAGCTACCCTCAAACTTCTCCTACAGCACCTCAACGTGGTCAACCCCAAAGGAGATCGAATGAAGCCTCCTTTAAGGGTATTTATAGGGGTTTTCCCTTAAACCATCTTAACCATTGATTTTAATCCAATAGTGGAGATTTGATCTTTATTTTAATATAATATAAATTAAGAAATGTGCCTCAATGTATTCACCAACCCACTGAGCCCCTTCATTTGACTAACCCATATATATTTTTATTTATAGGGCACATGGGATTGACAAAGTGAGGGGGTTAAAAAAATTAAAAAATGATTTTTTTTAACCGCACCCGCAATACGGGGCCAAAAAAAAGGTGGGGGGGAGCGCACCAGTGCCCGCGCCCGCCCATGCGAGCGGCGCTCTCGGGTGGGCTGCGCGTGCTACCGATCCTGCCATTTTTTTTACTATGACTGAAATAAATATAATAAGACTTATAATTTAAATATTTAGGCATAATTTTTTTAATCAAATAAAATACTTTATGTTAAACTATGAATTCGTAGGGCATTACACCCTCTCCCCCTTAAAGAAAACATCATCCTCGAAGTTTGGGGTTATATCACATACCGAACAATCGAGGGTACTTCTTCTTCATCTCTTTCTCTAGTTACCACGTGGCCTCCTCCTCCGAGAAGTTCCTCCACAGTACCTTCACCAATGAAGTGACTTTAGTCCTCAACACCTGCTCTTTGCAGTCCAAAATTCGAACAGGTTGCTCCTCATAAGATAGGTTCTGCTGAAATTGCATTTACTCAGAACTGATCACGTGTGCCAGATCATGCATGTATCTTCTCAACAAGGGCGCGTGGAATACCAAATGTACTCCCTCCACAGACGGAGGTAAAGCCAACCGATATGCCACAATCACTAATTTCTCCAGAATCTCGAATGGTCTGATGAACTGCAGATTTAGCTTCCCACGCTTGTCGAACCGAACGATTCCTTTTGTCGGAGACACCTTGAGGAAAACGTGATCACCAATTTCGAATGCTAGTCCTTCCTTCGGTTATTAGCATAACTCTTCTATCGGTCTTGTGCTGTCGTCAATCTCTGCCTGATCAACCTGATCTTTTCAGAGGTCTCTTGTACAACTTCTGGCCCCACAAGCTACCTGTCCCATGTTTCCTTTCAACATAACGAAGATCGTACAAGGTCTACCATATAGTGCCTCGAACGGAGCCAAGCCTATACTCGAGTGGAGGCTATTGTTATAAGCAAATTCTACCAGAGGTAGATGTCACTCCCAATCGCCCATCCAATCCAGAACACAAGCCCAAAACATGTCCTCTAGTATCTGAATCATCCTCTCGGACTGACCGTCAGTTTGCGGGTGAAAAGCTAAACTAAGCTTGAGCTGCGAACCAAAAGCTTTCTGCAACCCTTGCCACAATCTGGATGTGAACCGGGGATCACTGTCGGAGATGATCGACTTTGGAATCCCGTGAAGTCTGACGATGTTATCTACATATAGTCTTGTCAAACTCTCCACCGATTACTTCATCTTCATAGGAAAGAAATGTGCACACTTTGAAAATCGATCCATGATCACCCATATAGAGTCATTGCCCTTTGCTGATCTAGGTAACCCAGTCACAAAATCCATAGTGATTGCTTTCCATTTTCACTAAGGAATTCCCATTTTCTACAATAGCCCTAATGGCTTTTGGTGCTCTACCTTTACCTGTTGACAAACCAAGCATCTAGCAACATAGTCGGCTACGTCCTTCTTTATTCCTTGCCACCAAAAAAGACTGTTTCAAGTCTTGATACATTTTACCACCTCCTAGATGAATAGAGAACATTGATCGGTGAGCTTTGTCCAGAACTTGCCTTTTCAGATCGGCTAAATCAGGTACATAGACCTAGTGCTGAAACTAAATCACTTCATCTTCATCACAAGCAAAGTCGATCTTCCTGATCAATTCTTGTAGCTAGGGATCATCTTTTTGTACATCTATCACATTGTCAACAATCTATCAGAGCGTAATGCTTTTCTAACCAATCTAGTCCTAAGATAGCATCAAAGTCTTGCATAGATAAACAGCAAAAATAATCGGGTAGAGTTCTTCCTTCTATATTAATGGATAGTGAGGGTATATGCCTCTTGGTAGACACCCCTCCTATAGGTGTGTGCACCAACAGGGGCACGTCTAGGTCTAAAGACTCAATTCTGAATTCCCCATGCAATTTATGAGCAAACCTCTCAAAAATGAAAGTATGTGTCGCACCGGTGTCAAACAATACTCTGGCAAGAATACTATTGATAGAGATAGTGCCTTCTATGAGCACCTCCGCTTGCTCAGCATCCTCTCTAGCTAATGCAAACACTCGAGCTGGCGCTTGGGGTCTCCCTGTGGGTCCCGCTACTGCTGGTCTGGCCACTACTAGAGCTGTTGTTGCTGCTACTAGCAGAGCTACTATAGGCTGCATCATCTTCGGACAATCTCGAATCATGTGGCCTTTCTCGCCAAAATTGACACCTTCCGGTGGCGATCCAACATACTTCCCCTCCATGTCACTTGCCGTAATGTTTACATTCTGGTTTGTCGTTGCCCCTTGCTGGTGGTGTGGTCTTCCCTATCATGAACGATCACGACGGATTCCCCATCATCCTTTTGCCTTTGTCATGCCGGTGAAATGGTGCCGATGGTCTCTTTTTTGAAGTCCTCTTCTTTTCTTGATATAATTCCATGTCGCTCTCTTGACGACATGCCGCGCCAAGAGCCGCCTCCATTGTAGCAAGATCTTGTGCAATTAGACTGATCCAAAGTGATAGTCGTAGACCCGCCACAAACTTCTTCACCTTCCTTCTTTTATCTGTAACAATGTGCGGTGGATACTTTGATAATTCTGCGAACTTAGCCTCATACTCGAGCACGGTCATCGACCCTTGAGTTAGGGCCAAAAAATCTTACTCCATCTTGTCTTGCACATGCTCCGGTATGTACTTTGTTGTGAATAGCTATCTAAATTCTTACCAAGAAATATCATGCTCTAGTCTGTCAGGTTGATTCCTTAGCATAGACAGCCACCAAACATCTGCTCTCTCTTGCAACATGTACACCGCTAGACTCATCTTGTCCTCATCTGCACACCGTATGACCTAGAAAATCTTTTCTATCTCGCGGAGCCAATTTTTAACTATGATTGGCTGACTCTCCCCCTTAAAAGAGGGTGGAGCCATCCGCCGAAATCTCTCCATCATGGTCACCCCACCACAAACCTGCTCCTGGGGTGATGCTACCTGAGTTTGGAGTTGCGCCTGAATTGCCACCTGTGTCTGAGCCTGGGTATACATAGCTTGAACCAGACCTTGCATGAACATTCCATAATCCACCAAAGGTTGTGGGGGTAGAGACGGGGGTCCTCTCGGCTCCTCCTGAACATCATCATTCTGAACTGCACGATGACCTCCTCCCACCATGGTCTAACAATACAATTATACGGTTAAGTTTTTGTCATAACAACCTACTAGTTCAAGACGTTGGAATGTGGATTAAGATAATGACTATTTATATAAATTCTCAACCGTGGTGTCTCTGATACCACTCTCTGTGACGCCCCGACTCGTAAACCCGATCTAGTCGTAAAGACTTACGCCAGATCCCGATCAAAACTTCACAGTGGGACAACCCAAAGAGTACATTATAGTTGAGAATTTGACATAAATATTGAGATATCATTACAGTGGAAATGAAATTAATTTCTCGATCAATCATCTTACAATCAAATAACTTCATCCACATAGATCGACATAAAGAGAAACAATTTAACAATTCAATTATTACATAACCAAATTTCACACGTAATTTTTTTCTAACATAACTACCTAAGGTAGTGACACAGAGTAATTGCAAGTCACGGTCAGAACACTGCGAGATCACTCCTCACTTTCTTCTACCGCTTCTCCTGAAAGTGTTCAATAAGGTGAGTCTACGAGTAGACCCAGTTAGAGACTAGGCATAGTCCCCAGTCATAACATGCATAAACATATACAAAGTGATTTACGACATTTCTTTTTATAATTCATTCTTAGGCATAATTTTAAATAGATAACAACATGAGATTAATACATTATAACCCAATTACAATTTTACAAATCATAAGTCATGGTGTTAACATTTTACAGATAATGCCATGCGGTACAATAAAACTTTGTTCTATCAATGACAATGTAAATGGAAATTCAACATTCGTAAACATTGCCATGCAATATAATTCAGCTCATTTATCAATAGAATGATTCCAACACTAGGCGGAGTAAAGTCTCATGCATAGTGAAAGGATCCAAACAGACTTAATCTACCCTTTTCCAAATCACCATTTGATATACTGGAGATTCAATAATAGTAAACATTTACAGTGTAATAATAGTGAAATGCAACAATAGTTCATATACTAGAGATTCAACAACAGTAAACATTTACAGTGTAATAATAATGAAATGTAATAATAGTTCAGTAAGTAATAACACTAGTTTCAATATCAGATCAATGAGCAGTAACAGTAGTTTCAATATCAAATCAGTCAACAGTAATAGCACTTTCAATATCAATTTAGTGAGCATTAACAGTGGGGTAAATAGCCAAGACATAGTGCTCAAACCACTACTAGGAGGACAGTCAGTCGGTACTCGATCACCTAGGTAAATAGTGATGGGTCTTGGTTACCGTGCAAAATCAGGAGAAGTCCTCTCCACCTTATACAATGGTACTTGACCACTTCTAGGATTTCATCCCTGTTACACTCGGGGTCAGTAAACAGTGTGAACCTCCCCATAGGGACATTTCTATGGCTTGGTTCCAGTCTCCCCCTATGGTGGCAGTGTCCAATTGAAAGTAATAACAGTATGGTAAATATATATACGACTCATATGCAATGGACACATGCCACTCATGAATTCATACTGTGAACATTAAGTATGAAATATGTCAGTACTGAAAATCCTTTTTTTTATGAATTTCCAAACTTATCCAATTATAAAGGCATATATATATCAACAATTTCTAATTCTGTTCACAGAGATAAAAATGGGTTGAAATTTTAGGGAACTAATACATTAACACGAAGGATCGAATCATAAAAGCATCATCATTTTTCGGACAATATTTATAATTTTTCCAAAAGTATTTATACTCTATCATGCATCACAAATTGACTAAATTAAACTACCATATTTAGAAGACCACTAACCTTTTATTGAATATCATATTTATATGTACCGTTACACAAAAAAATTATCATAATTTTTTATGCAGGAATTCGATTTTTTCTAGAATAATTTAAATTCTCCTGTGCATAGAAATCTAACTAAATTTAACCATAGTACTAAACAAATCACCAAAATTTTTAAAACCATTAATTATAATTGTAATATCATTTATGAAACTTTTCATTATTTTTCACACTTTATTACTAATATTCCTCTTGAATAACTAAAACATATCATGAATAACTAAACGTTATTCCTAACATGCATATCATATATGAGAAACTTCACTGTTTTTTGTTCAGTATTTCTAATTTTTTGAAATTTTATATCAGTTTCTAGAATTTGTAACATTAGCTTTTAAATAGAGAAAATTATCCAGAATATTTATAATGACTAAAAAATACTAATATTTAACTTATAAACATTAAAAATCATTTCTATAATCTTCTCATGATTTTTCTCAGAATATTAATATTTATTCAAATTTTCAATTGTCTGTTCAAACATTGAAAATTATACAAGTCAAAATTCAGTGATCCAAACAAAATGAATTTCTACTCAATCAATTATAACACATATCTAAGTCTTCTAGTAAATTTTCAAAATTTTATATTGTTGGGTTCGCTGTGCTACCTCTTGGTTTTGATGATAACAAAATATTGTGTGTGTGTGTGTGTGTAGAGGAACTTTATGTATACTTGCATATGTTTTTGATGATATTGTGCACTCATGATCATTGCTATGCTATGCTTGCATGTGTTAGATTGAGCCATTGTGTTCTTAATGGTATCATATGGTTGAGATTGTAAATGATTTAAATGTTACTTATACATGTTGCATGGATGGATTGTAATGTGTTTGCGATCTAGCTCATGCTATGATTGAACCTTGAGAAAGTTGATCAAATTATTCATGTGATTTACATGCTTTTCTTTCATGCATTTTGAGGCTCATACATGTTGGTTAAATGCATGGCTTTTGAAGTTGATTTTTTGTTTGAGAAAGATTGGGTTCCTATGTGCTTGAACTTGTGATTTGGTTTGATTGTATTCAATAGATTGCTCATGAGTTCTTAAGTGTCTTGAATGTACTTCATGCATATTTCTCTAAGACATTATGAGCTAGCTTAGTGTTATGAACTCCTCATGCAAATCTTGGCATAAATGAGTGAGTGATGTTCTCATGATCCATGATACTTGGTTTTTCAATGCTCTCATCAATCTTGAAAGATATGGCTACATGATGATCATTCATGTGGTCTAAATTCATTGTGATAATTAAGTTGACAAAGTGTTTTCATCCTCCTTGTTAATGAGTTTTTATGAATGTGTTTCATATATATTTAACTTGGGGTGA
Organism: Amorphophallus konjac; assembly: GCA_022559845.1. Lineage (NCBI taxonomy): Eukaryota > Viridiplantae > Streptophyta > Magnoliopsida > Alismatales > Araceae > Amorphophallus > Amorphophallus konjac. Next base: position 260,119,542 of record CM040124.1, on the reverse strand, counting down.
TTGAGTTTAAATCTCACATATTTCATTCATGTAGGTTGATCACATGGGCAAAGGGTCTCATCAGATTTTAGACTGAACTGTTGCAGTCTAGAATGCTGTAGAGTTCGGTCAACCGAACTGGCAAGTTCGGTCGACCGAACTAGCCAGTGTTGGCCACTCTGAAAAGTTTCAGAGTTCGGTCGACCGACCATCAATTTAGGTCGACCGATTCCCTCAGGCTTCCGCAACGGGCTTCGCGAATCTTATCCGAAACCCATCAAACCCTATCCAAATGGATCCTAATATTACCTCCTTGCCCTTAGGGTTCTAATATACAGATGTGAGGGGTTTTCCAAGGGTTTTGTGAGGGCTATATGGGTCTTTTTCATTGTTCTATATATATGTGTATATCAACTCCAAATTTGAGAGAGGGAACTCCATTGAGCTAATAGTTTCCTATCTTACAGGTGAAGAAAGGGGAGAAGAAGAAAAGAGGAAGAAGAGAAGGAGATTTCATCTCCTCCAAATGATTTCTGGAGTTCGAGGAAGAAAGGAAAGTGGAGCGGATTGAAGAGAGGAACCCATTGACGTTCGAATCGACGACATTCATCTTCCCTACGACTTGTGCTTCAAAGAACATCATCTTTCGGCCATTGAAAACAAAGGGGGATAATTTTTACATCTTCTATCTGTTCTTTGTGATGTGTTTCATGGTCTATATTTTGGGTTGAGCATTTTGGATATTTGTCTTGATTTCTTTGAACTAAGAAATAGTGTGTATGTTAAACGATCTGCGTATGGTTGTGGTTTATTATGTTATGTTTGTTGTAGCGTGTGTGTGTGTGTCGTTGATCCGGTCGTCGGATCGTGTTGAAGACTCCATCTCCGTGTGTGTGTTGGGACGTGTCCCCGTGTGTATGTGCAGGCGTCGTCCTACATGTCTGTTAGAGCTCGGATCCGTGTTGGGGAGTTATCCCCGAGTGAAGCCTTACCGATTTGGTAAGGGGTGGACATGTATTATGGTTTGCTTTGTGGTTGTGTGTTTAATAGCTTAATCCGTTAACGTGAGCGTGTGAGCTCGACGAGATCTAGAGAACTAGGTTTACTATCCTTAGTTTAATTTCTTCAATCTCGTTAAACTTGTTAATTCCACTGCTCAAGTTTTTAATTTACCATATCGTGTGGGAGTCATTTCAGCCCCCCTTCTTATCCGCTCGCCTACCCAGGGCCAACAATTGGTATTAGAGCCACGACTCTATCTTCTTGAGGTCTTACGACCTATAGAGAGATCCCTCGGTGAGCTTTTTAAGCACCATGTCTAATAGTTGTTTGTCTTCTCTCCCTCTTCATTTTAATGGTTCAAATTTCACTGAATGGCTTGGGCACATGAATCGTTATGTTAAAACCATTGATCCCAAACTCTGGGATTTAGTTAAGCATGATTCATATTGGTTGCCTAGTGATGAGTTTAGGTGGACTATCGAGCATGTGAAGAGAAACAAAGACAATTCTATGCTTTTAAATATTTTTAGAAGTTCAATTGATCTTCACAAATTTTCACTTGTTGTCTCATGCAGGACGGTCAAGGAAATATTGAAATGTTTGATCGAGAACTATGAAGGAAAGAAGGATAGTGAGTGCTTGATGGACGACAAGCACGATACAACAAGCAAGGAAAGCTTAAAGTTAGACTCTGAAGGTGAGGAAATTTCTTTCGAAGAGCTTATAGATCTTTATGATGAATTGTTTGAAAAATACAAGAAGATTAAATCTGAAAATAAAAAACTTAAAAAGAAACCTGAACATGCTTTCCATGATAATGCTTCTTGTGATAAGTATTCTGAACTTGAGCTTAAAAAGGAAAAGAGTGCTATATTGATTTAGATCTCTTTGCTTGAAAAATCTTGAAAAACTTGAAAATAAAAATTCTCAGATGAAATATGAAAACAATCAATATCTTCTTGATGAGTTGAGTTCAAAAAGGAATCTTGCTGAAGAAATTGAGAAACTCAAAGAACAAAATAATGTGTTGATTGTTAAATTGAACACTCATGAAAAAGAAAAATCTATGAATGTTGATGAATCAGAAAAATTTCTTGAGTTAACACAGGAAATAGAAAATCACAAAGTAGTGAATGTCATATTGAATGAAAGAATCATTTCCTATGAAGATGAGATAGCCAGCTATGAATTGAATGTTTCATCTCTTGAATCTGAAATTGTTGATTTGAATGCATCTTTGTCCAAAATTTTTAAAGGAAAAGATAATCTGGAGAAAATATTGGGGACCAAGGTGAATTTTTAAAGAGAAGGACTTGGGTATGAACCCACCAAAAAGAAAGCTTTTGGTTTGAAAACTCAAACATCTTTTGTGCATGCATTATGTTCCTCAAATATGTCAAATGCTTCTTGTGTTGAGAAACAAAATTCTAAAGCTAAGACTCAACCTAGGAACAATAGAATCAATGCTCACAAAAGTCACAAAAAGCATGCTCATATTAAAAAAATCACAAATATTTCTTATTTTTATTATGGTCAGCATGGTCATGTTATTAGTGATTGTTATGTGCTGAGAAACGATGAATTGAAAGCATGCAATGGAAAAGTTGATCTCAAGAATTCAAGGAGGTTTTCAAACCGAAAAAGTCAATGTGAAAATCCTAAAGTTCATGCTCAAAGACCATATGCTAGGAATGCATCTTTGTTTTGTTACAATTGTGGGAGATATGGTCATAAAATGGAATTTTATTTTCAAGTAAAAAGGGATAGCTTCCATGCATACAGAGATGAAATTGTGTTTGATAAACAAAGAAATTTGACTGATCACTGTCATTCTTGTGGAAAGCTACGACATAATGTATCACAATGTTGGAAAGCAAATAGGACATATTTCCATGTTAAAAATGATAACATTTCTACAACCCACAGAAATTCCATGCTCACTTTTACAAGAAAAATCTGAAGTCTTCAATTTGTTGTCATTACTGTAGGAACTTTGGGCGTACAAAGTATGATTGTGCTTTAATGGATTTTGATGATATGCATTCCGAGAAAATGTGGAAAGTACCCACTAGAGGTGCAACTAATCGTCTGGGACCCAAGAAGACTTGGGTAACCAAAACTGTTAAATGAGAATTTTGTTGCAGGAATGCCTTGAGGCTAGGTGGAAGGCTTGAAAAATAATGGCTGCTCAAAGCACAGGTTTGAAAATAAATTTCTGAGTTGTTTTTGAAAAACTAAAATTTGCTTTAACTAAATATCCATCCATAAAGATCATAAAAAACCTATTTTTCTTATGAGTTTACATTGCATCTATCTGATCATCATTGCATGACTACATGGTATATCAAATGGTGATCTGAGGAAGGACAGGTCATTCCTGTCTGAAATCTATCACTATGCATGAGAATGTCCGACTGGTACCATGAGTCACTTGTTCATATAAGTCATATGATTCATGATATTCTGAAAATGTCAATTGTGAAATTCATGCACCTAGTAAGCGGGAGTTTTTGAATGAATGACTTGGAATTGTAAATCTAACTCATTTTTGTGGAAATGCATCTCATGCCAATTGCTATACCTGAATTGATCATGATGCTGTTCTATGATTTTTGGATCAACCATTGTGCTTAAAAACTTCATTGAAAATGTCTGCAGTAGCTTATAGCACTTGGTGATGTTGTTCTTATGACAGGTATTGCTTCTAAAAACTTGAACTAATTGTTCCTCCATTCTAATGTGATGAAAATGTCCAAATGATTCCTTGAACTATTCTAAATGGCTCTTTGAATATTTTTCAATTGGTTGTGCATGAGCACATTTGAGCTTAAATGCGTATCTGGTATATAAAATGGTGTGTAGTGGAAGGGTGGATTACGTCCACCTGAAAACTTTCACTTTGCATGAGCTGGGTCTTCAGATCAAACCCTCCGCCTCGTACCAGAACGTGAGAAATATGTCTAGTGTGTGTGAATGATGTTTGATCTTCTCGAATGTTCTGAAAATCTATTTTTGAACTGCTTTTGAAAACAATTGAGTTGCGTTGCTTAAATTTGATCATTTCTGCACCCTTGTTCATAAAAGTCATGTGATGAAAAATGCTTATTGTTCATTAATTGAATCTGAATGCTTTCTTATGAAATCTATCATAATGTTCTAAAAAATAAACATTTGCATCTTGCATTGCATTCTCATGTTGTTATAGGTTGCATGCATTAGAGTTCATGCATTAGGTGCGATTAGATCATTCAAATGAAAATTAAACTTTCACATTTTGCACCCATGTTAAATTCTGAAATTTGTTTGGAACATTCAAATAAAATCTGAAACTTTGCATTCATAATGCATTCTACATTCTACATTGCGCATTGCATATCGTCCAAATTATGTGCTTGAATGTTTATGTATATGGTAAACAACCCCCCGTCCTTTGGAATTTCTAAGACCACATACTTCTTGCTAAATAATGTTGCAATTGAGTCATCACTAGAGTGTTTCATGTCACACACTCAGGGAGAGTAAATATTTGATAAGTGCATCTATGTAGGGGGAGTTGCACTATTATGTGTTTATATATTTTTGGTATACATGATGAATCAAATTCATAGACTTCATGCACTACATGTGAAAATGAGTGTTAAACATAATGATATAAGAATTTCTTTTCAACACTCTAGAGATTTTAAACTTGCTGCATGAATGTTAAGACGGTTGAGGAAAAAGCTACCTCCCTATTTTTTTGGAATGAAAGTGAAAAGAAAATGAATGGTAGAGCAATGCTTAGTATCACTAAGAAACCTGGATACACGTCACCTGAGACGTGATTTGGTTTATTTCTGAAAAGTGTGTACTAGAGTAACTCTGCTCAAAATGAGGTGAAACGGTTAATACACTGAGTAACCTGGGAGTCTGGCATGTGCTCCATGTGTCTCCTCGCGTAAAAAGGAGTAGATTGAACCTAATCACTCTTGAAAAATTCTGATTGTCAATGTGGTATTCCTTGAGTTGAAAAATTCTGGTGAAAAATTCTTTGTAGCAGAGCGTAGCCTCCAATACGTTGTTCTCATAAATTGAAGTGCAGTCTATATAATCTCTCATTGTGTTGATCTGAAAATCTGAATATCCATATGACAACAATCTATTTTCATGTTAGTCACTTACACATATGGAAATTTGATTTAATATGTATTCAGAAAATTGATTGACTGCATTGGCTATTGCATAATTCTTCTATATGATTGCACAATCTCCTAGGTGTTATACATGAACATCCTAGTTGTATTGACTCACCTCCACCTTTCGTACACCTATCCCATCTTTTTAAATAAAATATGTTGCATGTATATACGAATGTTTGCATGGTTACATTATATGCATTAATAGTGTCATCATTTGTGTTGAACCCCCTCCATGTGTGAAGATTTTAATGTGATAGCTTTTGATGATGACCAAACACTATCTGTGCATAAATTGTCTTTGAACTGTTCTAGCATAACTAGTCTTCGCAAATGCTCAACATTTTGCAAAAAGTCATGAATCTTTGAAGGTTCAAGAACAACCTCACCGGGTAAGAGTTTTGGGTTCAAATTGTAAAGCTAAATCTGACTCAGAATTTGTGTTTTGACAGGACAAGGAATGCACCTCACTATTTAAGAGTTTCGAGGACGTTTGGTGAGATCAATCCTATATTATAAACTCTTGATCTTTTGATTTCAAGTTGACATTCATGCCTTAGAATCAAGTATTTTATTGGAGTAAACCCTACTTGAATCCCCCTAGCTTGATCATTGGACTTATTGTGGTTTTTATTCATATCTTGGAAGTTTAGGGACAAGGGTCGACCCCTGATGGTAAATTCTTCAACCCGCATGGGTTCTTTATTGTCATTTGCAAGGAGAGAAAAGGAGAGAAAAGGGGATTCAAGCTGATGGTAAATAAAGGTTCTTCAGGGACGGTTCTTGCACCCCAAGGATCGTGCAAGAATCATTCTTCATCCATCAAGAACCGTCTTCAAGCTGCAGAAGCATTCAACTACCATCAAAGGAGAGAAAAGGGGAGCACTAAACAATACAAAATTGTTCTTCATTCTTCACTCTTAGAGTTCTTTTGTTTAAGCTTGAATATCTGTTGTAATTATTTAACCAGATTTCTGTGTGGTTGCTTGTGTTCGGAGACACGAGTGTGTGTGTGTGTGTGTGTGTGTGTGTGTGTGTGTGTGTGTGTGTGTGTGTGTGTGTGTGTGTGTGTGTGTGTGTGTGTGTGTGTGTGTGTGTGTATGTGTGTGGCAGCCCAGATCGGGTGCCGTGTATGTGGTTGCTGTTCTACATAGCATGTGTGTGGCTCACTTCATAGTGAAGCGTTAATCCTCACATGTGAGGGGTGGACGTAGGGGACACGGTTGTGTACCCGAACCACCTAAAAACTCTGTGCTTCATTTGTGGTTTGTTTCTTTATATATTTCTACGAGTGGGCTTCACGTTGAGCTGAGTGTCTATCACTTCCATCTTCAATCACCCACCTTCATCCACGCACATTCACGAGTGTGTTCCTGTTCGAGTGAGGCTGAGTGCTTATTAATCAAGCTGTTCATTCGAAAAGAAATTTTATTTGGCCAATCAATTCACCCCTCCCCTCTTGATTGCCACCATTTGGGACTCAAGAATTGGTATCAGAGCTTTGGTCTCTGTTTAACTCGACCACACGGTCGAAGAGCTAGATCTCACTAGATGGCGAACAAGGGGATGATGCCCAAAGGGCATTTGATTCAAAGGCCTCTATTCTTTGATGGATCTAACTTCCCATATTGGAAAAATAGAATGTATGTTTTCATGCGAGCCCTGGATTATGATGTGTGGCGTGTCATTAGTAAGGGTCCATATGTTCTACCTGATAATGAGGATGCGTGGGAAGAACAGGTGATAAAGAACTGTTCTACAAATTTTAAAGCTATGAATATAATTCAGTGTGCCATTCATCCTAACGAATACTCACGAGTTTCTCTGTGTTCCTCTACGTAGGAGATGTGGAACAAGCTGCGGTTGATCTATGAAGGAACATCATAAGTAAAGGAAACCAAGGTGAATTTGTTACTCCGGGATTATGAATTATTCATGATGAAACCAGAGAAGTCCATTTCTAATATGTTTGCAAGATTGGCGGAAATCACGAATGGACTAAAGGGTCTTGGTAAAGAGTATTCCAACAAGGAACTCGTCAGAAAAGTACTAAGATCCCTGTCACCACAGTGGCATACAAAGGCCACTGTATTCGAGGATTCAAAGGATCTTAGCACTTTGACTCTGGACGAGTTGATAGGCTATTTGATGACTTACCAAATAAATAACAAAAGGAGTGAGGACAATCACAAGAAGAAGAAGGTAGTCACACCATTGGCCCTGAAGGTGAATCCACAAGATTCAGAGTGTAGTGACGATGATTCCACGGGCAACATCGAGGATGAGGAGCTGGTTGCCATGATCACTAGAAGAGCAAGAAGATTTGTCAAAAGAACAAGGAACTTCGGTGGTTAATTCAGAAAAGGACCAAGAAAGCAAGGTCCTAACAGAGGTGAGAGTAGCAAGAAAGAAGAAGTCATTTGCTACGAGTGCAAGAAACCCAGTCATATGCGAGGTGAGTGCCCCGATTTGATGAAGAAGTTCAAGAAAGGAAAGTTCAAGAAGCCAAAGGCCATGGTGGCCACATGGAGTGATGAAGATGAGGAAGAGTCCGGGAATGAAGATGAACTAGATGAGCTGGTTCAGAATCTGTGCTTCATGGCAAATGAAGACGATGCCAAAGAGGTAAATTCTGAAACCGAATCTCTAACATATGAACAATGCCAGATTGCTTATGAATCTTTGCATGAAAAATGCAAAAAATTCAAATCTGAAAAAGAAAATTGATCATTTTGTGCATGCTGCAAAGTCTTGTGAAAACTGCCGTGCTTTAAAATCTGAAATTGAAAAGTTGAAACATGAAAATGAAATTCTTGTGTCTAAGATTGAGTTGTTTGAAGATGAGAGTTCATGCATGCGTGAGGACCAAGCCACTTTTATCAAAATGCATGAAGACTTAAAAAGAGATTTAAAACAAGAAAAGTTGGAAAGAAGTGCAAGCATTCAAGCCAAAGAAATGGCTGAAAACAAGATTCATTCATTAAAGCATGAAATCAATGAGTTGAAGGATGCTATTGCTATCCTTGAAAAAGGAAAAACATCACAATCAGGAACACATTCAACTCATTGGGCTCCCAGAAGTTCATCTCCATCCTCGTCAAAAACACATGTGCATAATTCATTCTTGAATGTAGGTAGGAGGAGAAATAGGGATAGAGCCATTACATGTTTTTATTGTGGAAGGTTGGGCCATGACATGTATGATTGCAGAATGCTGAAATTTGATGATGAACGTTTTGCTAGAATGAGAAATAAATCATACATATCTCATGTCTCTAACCATCGTGGACCCAAGCTTGCTTGGGTACCAAAATCTGAATAAGTACTCTTGTTGTGTTTGCAGGTCTGCTTGAGAGCTCGAAGGAATAAATGGTACTTGGACAGTGGATGCTCTCGGCACATGACGAGAAACAAGGAGATGTTCGTAGACCTGCATGAAAAAGGATGGTGGGACAGTAGCATTCGGTGGAAAGGACAAAGGGAAAATTGTAGGAGAAGGTAAGATAGGTAAGAATCAAACTCAAACTATTGAAAATGTTTTGCTTGTTAAAGGGTTGCATCACAATCTCTTAAGCATAAGTCAATTATATGAGAAGGGATGCAACGCAATTTTTGATTCTAACCATTGCACAGTTGTAGATAGAAAAACTCATGAAATAAAGTTCATAGGTTTCAAGCATAACAATGTATACATGATAGATTTGGATGATGCTTCTCATGATAATTTGTGTTTGGTTGCAAGGAATAATGATGATGCTTGGGTTTGACATCGCCGTCTTAGGCATGCCAATTTTAATGTTTTGCTAAAATTATCTAGAAGTGATTTAGTGGTTGGTTTACCTAAGTTGAAGGCCGTTGATGAAGGAGTTTGTGGAGTGTGCAGTAGGGGTAAGCAAACAAGAACATCATTCAAGTGTAAGAATGATGTAACCACATCGAGGCTCCTTGAATTAATCCACATTGATCTTTTTGGACCAAGCAGAACACATAGCTTGGGTGATAAACTCTATGGTTTGGCAATTGTGGATGATTTCTCAAGATTCTGTTGGGTATATTTCCTTTCTCATAAAAGTGATGCCCTAATGGAATTTGAAGGATTTTGCAGGCAAGTTCAGAATGAAAAGGGGTGCTACATCAAGACCGTGTGGAGCGATCATGGTAGGGAATTTGATAATCATGAATTCAACAACTTTTGCAGGGCTCAAGGTTATATGCACGACTTCTCCGTACCAAGAACCCCTGAACAGAATGGAGTTGTTGAAAGGAAGAACATGACATTGATTGAAATGGCCAGAACCATGCTGAATGAGAACAACTTACCGAGGTACTTCTAGGCTGAAGCAGTGAACACTGCTTGCTATATAATCAATCGTGCCATGGTAAGACCATTGTTGATGAAAACACCCTATGAGTTGTATCGAGGTAAGAAGCCAAATATTTCTTATTTCAGACCTTTTGGCTCCATTTGCTACATTCACAACAATGGTAAGGTGGACCTGGCAAAATTTGATCTCAAAAGTGACAAAGAATACTTCTTGGGTACTCTGTTAGCTCAAGAGCCTATCGAGTTTATAACTTGAGAACTCTTGTAGTTGAGGAAAGCCTACATGTCATTATTCATGAATCATCTTCCCAAAGAACTAATGAAAAATCTATTTTCCATGATGAAGAGTTGGATGATGGTGATACCGGGAAGATGGGAGAAAAAATTGAGAAACAAGAAGTAGAAGAACCCGAAGAAGATGATGCAAATCAGGAAGATCAAGTTGAACAGCAGTTACCAAGGCAATGGACATTTGCAAAGGACCATCCGCCGGAGAATGTGATGGGCAATGTAGATGAAGGAATAAGAACACGAGCCTCTTTCAGGGAAGTTGAAAATACAGATTACATAGCCTTACTTTCCCAGTTTGAACCTCACTCCATAGAAGAGGCCTTGAAAGATGAGTCATGGATCATGGCTATGCAAGAAGAACTACACCAGTTCCAAAGAAACAAAGCGTGGTTCCTCATGCCATGTCCTAGAAACCACTAAGTGATCGGAACAAAGTGGGTTTTTCGTAAAAAAACAAATGATCAAGGAGTGGTAACTAGGAACAAGGCTAGGCTAGTAGCTAAAGGCTAGAGCCAAGAGCTTGGAATTGATTTTGATGAGTCTTTTGCTCCTGTAGTAGGACTCGAGGCAGTGAGAGTTTTATTAGCATTTGCATGTAGCAACAATATTAAATTGTTTCAAATGGATGTTAAGAGTGCATTTTTGAATGGCTATATCCAGGAGGACGTGTATGTGGAGCAACCACCGGGGTTTGAAGACAGTAAGCATCCAGACCACGTGTACAAGCTAGACAAAGCACTCTACAGTCTGAAACAAGCACCCCGAGCGTGGTATGAACGGTTAAGTGATTTCTTTATTCAAAATGGATTCAAAAGAGGTAATGTTGATCAAACTCTTTTTAAAAAACTGAATGGCAAGGAAATCCTAATTGTTCAAGTGTATGTAGATGATATCATTTTTGGCTCCAGTAAGGATGCTTTAAGCAAAGACTTTGCTAAATTGATGCAAAGTGAATTTGAAATGAGTCTTATGGGAGAGCTAACATTCTTCTTGGGATTGCAAGTCACACAGACGATTGACGGTTTGTTCATACACCAGAAGAAGTACGCTATGGATTTGCTGAAGAAATTCAATTTGACCTCAACCAAACCACAAGCAACTCCCATGTCCACCTCAATAAAAATTGATCAAGATGAAATAGGTAAATCCGTGGACCAAAAACATTTCAGAAGCATGATAGGTTCATTGTTGTACTTAACTGCTAGCCGGCCCGACATACAATTTGTTGTATGCTTATGTGAGAGATTTCACTCCAATCTGAAACAATCACACATGTCGGCCGTGAAATCGATTTTCAGATATATTGCTGGTTCAGTTAATTGGGGATTGTGGTTTCTGCGTAATTCGAGCTTTGATTTAGTTGCCTATTCTGACGCCGATTATGCAGGCTGTAAAATGGATCGGAAAAGTACCAGCGGGTATTGCTAGTTTCTTGGGGGATGCGTGATCTCATGGGCCTCCAAGAAATAAAATTCAATGGCATTATCAACGGCCGAAGCCGAGTATGTGGCTGTAGGTAGTTGTGTTGCCCAGGTGTTATGGATCCAACAACAAATGATTGACTATGGCATTTATTTCAAAAACACCTCAATCCTTTGTGATAACACATCAGCCATAAATCTATCTAAGAACCATGTTCATCACTCTCGCACGAAGCATATTGAAATTAGACATAATTTTCTTAGGGATCATGTGAGCAAGGGTGATGTAGAAATTAGTTTCATTGAAACAGACCAACAAATTGCCAACATCTTCACCAAACCTCTAAATGAAGAGAAATTCACCACATTCAGGAGAGAACTAGGGGCTTGTAGGGTAGACGAGTTTGGATCATGATCATTTGCATCGTGTAGCAGCATTATATGTATAAGTTACTACATTACATGCATTTGCATTAATGAAGATGCATTATTGAACTTTCCTTCATCATGCATAAGCATTTTGTTGCTTGATAAACAAAAAAAAAAGGAAAAATACTTGTGTGAACAATCATCCTAGTGTGTATTGCATTACTTCTATTTATATTGTACACACACTATAGATATATTGCTCCTCCTGTCCATTTCCTCTAATGTCTTCCCAATGTCTATCCTATCATATTCAACACGAGAAGTGAACTAAGACAGAAGGAAAGGGAGGAAATAAAAACCTGTGATCGCCAGCAAGGTGCTGAACGTGATGAACAAGCCGTACCTTGGAAAGGGGAAGAGGAACTCGCCTGAGCTGCAGCGCTGGGAAGATGTACGGTTCAGGAGGAACCGCCTATAACATGCACGGTCTCACGATAGACCGTTCAAGAACGCTGCAGAAGTTGTGGGATGAAGCGCTCCTGGCAGTTGAACGAGCCTATCACGACCGCAGGAAGACGAAGGACAGTCCAGGATGCACCGCACGTCTTCTTGAACGGAAGGTAGACAACCGCGCAAGACTACCAAGCCAGAAGTCACAAAGGGTCCAACCTCCACCCTCTCCGGCCGGCCAGAGGGGATGGGCCTCGTGCTAGGGATTGCTGACCTGTAAAACAACGTGAAAACACAAAGAGAAGACCTAAATTAGAACTGAAAAGTGTAGTAGATGCCAAAATAACAAGAAATGAACATGAATAAGTGGAAAGGGGGATACCTAGGAGATTTTAAACCCCTAGGGTGTCATAAACGTGGGTGGGTGTGTGCATGGCAATGAAGATGAAGACAAACGTGAGGAGAAAGTGATGCATGCAATGAAAATATGAACAAAACTAATCAAACACAAAAGACTTAATAACTAGACTACTCCCTGAATCGGAGGCTTATATGGACGTGGAAAGCCTCCCTCCTTGGTGCTAGGTTGCTCAAGAATGCGGCAAGGCTTCGCTGTCGACCAAAAATCTCCCACCTTTCAAACCCGGCCTTCAGGGTCTATTTATAGAGCACCTAGAGTCCTAGCTCGAAATTAGGGTTTAGAAGCATTTTCAGGTCGAGATAATCAAAGGAAAATCATAGATAATCAGATTATCTCCTATCCAGTCAAAACGGCACTTAAAATGGTTCATTATTTGTGGAGAAAATGACGGGAGAAGTTGGGGATAAAACCACGGACTGAGAGAGAAAATCTGTTGAAATTCATGAATCGAAAGGATGAACGGTCTTACGATAGACCGTTCAACGGTATATGCGGCCAGGTTCTAGCCGTCCAACCATGTCGGTGGAAATTCAAAATAAATAATAAATAATCCAAATTATCCATCGAACTGACCGAAACATTCATCGTTGGACTCTCATAGATGAACGGCTCGGATGAGACCGTTCAAAGGTAAAGCGGCCAAAGACAAACCGGTCTAGCCTTGTCGGTGATAAATAGATTAATTGGATAATTATCTGAGAACACAACCAAACACAAGACTCTGAGAGATGAGCGGCTACTATCCATCCGTCCATCCTTTTGAACGGCTAGGGGAAGACCGCATAAATGCTTGTCGGTGGAAATTCAAAAAATTAACCAAAATATTCTAAAATAGATGAACGGTCCACGGTCAAACGCACATTGATTGAGCGGCCAGGTATATGTATATGGGTGCTTGAAACTCATAGAAAAGCCCAATCAACCAAAACCAAGGCCCATTAAGCCCTGAATCAACTCGGACCTAACCAGGGAGAGAGGCTACCCATAAAATTGGCCCAAAATATGCGTCAAAACAGTCCCAATAAGTGATGGACAACTCGAGGCATCAACAAATGGGAGTAAGAGGAACGACTCAACTCATCGGTAAAAAATGGGTGTCAATAGATGCCCCTCCTTAACATCCTCTTTGTAGGGGAGCGAGCGGAGGTGAAGCGAAAGTGACATGGAACATGGAGATGAAGCGAAAATGCATCGGAGTGGACCGGAAAGCGGGCGTTAAGGTAAAATGACACCCGTTTTTACCAACAAGCGACAGGAATCTTCTGGAAAACTCTGAACCAAACGTAAAGAATGATTAAACCAAAAGCGACACTAGTCTGGAGGAACTAAACTAAATGAAACAAATCGACAAGACCAACCTCATGGGGGACACAATCCCGCGGTCCAATGAGGAGGCCAAAAGCAGGCAGTAAAAGTAAAGGAAACAGGCTAAAGCTCCAGACGGGGACCTTTTAATCAACCAAACCAAGCGAAATGACCAAAGAGAACCTTCCAACTCAGAGTGGAATTAGTTCCTCTTACTCAAACACTGAACGCACAGCTAACCATCACTGACGGGACATTCTTCAAGCAAACCATGGGGCATGAAAGCTCAAAAAGATGCGTATGATGCATGCTGGGCTAAAATAAAAGAAATCGTTAAAACAAATGCAAAGAAAGATTAAAATATAAAATACTCGAGAATAATATTGCTAAGCTGGGAAAATCAGAGTCAAGATACTATCCGCAACCATAGCGTGCAAGATATAACCATCCTCCCCATGACATTCCAACCTAATGGCCTATCCGAAGATTAAACACGCGAACCTGGATGATCATCATTTTTGTTAAAGGGGAACATTAGATCCTAGAACACGTAGATAACCAACTGGTTCTCTAGATTATATATTAGAGTACCATATAATAATGCAATAAGGGTGATAAGGATAGAAGGCCATACCTGCCTTACCTGTGCAGGTGAAACGGCAAGTGAAAGTTTGATGCTGCACATAACATTGTTAACAATATTTGCAATGATATCAAAATTCATCAATTGAACAGCAAGTGCAGATAACTTCAAACATGAACGGTTAAGTACCAACCGCTCAAAGAAGAACGGTTAAATGTAAGCCGTATATCTTATGGAATTTGAACCGCCTTAAATAGCATACCGTTGAAGATGAACGGTCACATCTCAACCGTTCAAACTAAGGACGGTCTATCGCTAGACCGCACAACCTCTGCAACCTCGAAATGCTAAAACCCTTCGTCTCCCTCCACCGTAACCGACGAGGGGAGAGAACGAAGGGCACCAAGCCCCACTTCCCCCTCTCTCCATCTCTCTCGCCCCCAAATTCTCTTCCTTTCTCAACCCCTCTCACTCCCCATCTCTCATGCACTCAAAACATCAAGCAAGATGCCCTCCGACGATGGACTTGCCACCACTGACGACTGCCGCCGCGGCGGAGGAAACACCGGCGGAGGAGATACCGGCGACGTCATCGGCCGAGGGAGGGACCCTCCCACCGCCGTCCGAGGCCGAGGAAAGGACCGATGCCACCGCGCCTGGAGATGGAGACACCGGGGAGGTTGCTCCGGCGGAGAAGCCGACCAAGGGACCCCGTCCAACCGAGGTAGTTGCACTAAACCTCCTTTCTTTTCCATTTTTACAACAAGCATGTTAGATTAAGGGGTTTTTGGGGGGGATTTAGGAGGCTAAGGACCAGTTTGGGGCGGCATGGTGGCCTCCCCGCCGGTGGGGAAACCCTCACCGTCCTCGGGGAAGACGACGGTTGGGCGGTTCAGACAAAACCGCACAAACGAAAACAGACGGCTCACATAGAGCCGCCCAAACCTCATACGGCCCTGGGGTAGCCGTTCAAACTTACACAGCATTAGAACCGAACCAAGCAAGGACGGTGAGAGGGTCATCGTACAAACAACAAACGGACCACATTGGTCCGTTCAACACCCTGTCAACAAAGAACAATGCGGTCCCTATAGGACCGCCCAAACTTCCCGCGGCCTAGGAGTGGCCGTTTGACACTAAGAAGCCCGAGGGAAGAACGGTGCATGCTCACCCGTTCAAGATAAGAACGGCCCACGCTAGCCCGTTCGAAACACAGAACCTAGGGATTAGAACGGTGCACAGGGGACCGTTCAAAGGGACGAGCGGCCTGTGAGAGATCGCTCTTCCAACAGAGAATTAAACCTTGATGATTTTATTCATATGAAACAAAATGCTTAACTAAATTACTAAAATGCATTTAAAATGAATGAATGAATGCAGGGAAAGTGCAGGACCCGCACCTCGTGGCTGGAGGTCCGCGCAGTGTACTTAGCACTGCCATACTTCCGGAGGGAGCGGTTGGTTGCTATGGGGTTCGCCCCATTCCTAAGCATCAAGGTGTGTCGGTTTGACGCAGCTCTGCTCCACGCCCTGCACGACTGCTGGGACCCAGTGAGTCAGACATTCCTCTTCCCGTGGGGCCATATGGTCTCCACGCTGGAGGACGTGGCCAGGCTCACTGGCCTTCGAGTGCACGGGGCACCGGTTAGCGGGACCACTTTTCCCGACTACCGGGTGATGGCTCGGGGATTGCTGGGCTTAGAGCTGCGGCACCCTGAGAGGTAGTCGACCCTCCTACCCCGGGCTAGTCTCTAGGACAGCCTGGGATTACGACGGGCGGGAGTTGAAGTTGGAGAACAGCCGGAGGAGCACTTGCAGCGGTTGGTGGGGCTGGCGCGGCCGAGGGTAGCTGCAGGGCCGGGAGCAGAGGCAGACAGAGTACTGAGATGGTTCCTGATGCTGATGTTTGGGTGACTCCTCTTCTCCACCAGAGCGGACGTGATGAGCTGCCGGTTCCTTCCTTTCCTCAAGGAGCTGAGCCACGTGGGCGACTACGCGTGGGGAGCAGCAGTCCTCGCCTTCCTCTTCGACACGCTAAGTTCGACGGCCCGTCAGACGATGCTCGGGGGCTTCTCCCCCTTACTCCAGGTACGACTCTTACCCTAGACTTAATCATGCAATTCTATATGTTTCCTAAATGCTGACACGATGCTGTGATGCAAGTGTGGGCCTACGTGTACCTACGTGGGCTGGGCAGAGGCGAGGAGACCCATCCCGGGCTCCTGCCGATTCCACGGAGGTGGACAGCACCTCGGGAGACCGCAGCCCTGAGACGGCAGGTCCGAGAGCTGTAGGACGACCTGGATGCTCTACCGTTTGCCTCGGTATACTTCTAAACTCAGACTCTTTAATCAAATGCAATTCTTATATGATGATGATGCCGATGCGACCTTCTATTTCTTGTAGGTACGGTGGACACCTTACACAGAGGAGGGCCAGGAGGGTCAGCCTTGGGTGGTTGGCGCCCTCGCTTTTGCCGGACGAGATGTGTGGCTTCACTGCGTGAATGTGGTGGAGCCACTGCACTATAGATTGGTGATGAGGACCATCGGGGTCCATCTGCCTGCGGAGGCGGGGGAGCGAGTGACGAGGACTACCTGGGGCCTAGCGGCAGCATTTGATTGGTCTACAAGAAACGCTGCGCAGGTGGCCGACTGGATAGCTCTTGGGCGAGTGTTGTCCGCCTGAGCGGAGAGCGATTCAGCGTGCTACACCGCGTACGCCAGACACTACCGGGACCAGGTGTTCCGGGGTGCCCACCCACCGGTACAACTTCTAAACTCAAACTCTATCTATTATGCTTATGATTCTTATATGATGCACTGACACATGGACTTCTAAATGCAGATTGACCCTGAGGGACGACTGGCGGAGCTGCAGGGGCTCCTGCACTCCACCATCAGGGAGCGGGACGAGGCCCGACAGGCCCTAGCCTTACTGGTGAGTTTTCTAAGTCCTAAAGTCTTTAAATTATGCAAATGCTTATGATTATGATTGTGCATGTGACTGACATAAAGTTTTGGATGCAGTGTGCCGAGGGCGCCCAGCGATAGGGGGCCGATGCTCCTTCTTCTTCTTCTACCCAGACTCCTGCAGATCGGGCCGAGTGGGAGGCCGACTTCACTCGGATGGTAGCGCGGGCCAAGGCGGCCGAGGTGCGCTCACCGAGAGGGTACGCAAATCACTACACTTTCCCTTGGTATTTATGCTTATGATATGTATGAAATGTAATTGACTGACAATGATATGTGCATGCAGACGTCCGAGCTGACCCGCCTTAGGACCGAGCTTGAGTAGAGCCGGGCAGCGGCTCGGGAGGAGGTGGCCCATGTGCGGGAGGAGGCAGCACAGAGCTGACCAGCAGACGCGCTAGAGACGACGCTTCTTCGGGCTGAGCTGGAGCGACTCCGAGCCAGCACGATCGAGGCGGAGCGCTATCGAGCTGAGGCGGAGCAGGCTCGGTTACAGGTTGCCAGATTGGAAGGCATGGTGGCGTGCATGAGAGAGGTGAGTCGAGAGCGCAGTCGAGCGACTCTGAGCAGTAGCCACAACACTCATGGCTCTGTCAGGAGTTACTTTACGGGCTCCTCCGGCCACCGGAGCAATGAGGAGGACGAGCGGCACCGGCGACGTCAGCGTGACGAGGCGGTTTCAGCAATGCCTCCACCAAAGAGGCACGAGGGAGCCGGAGACAGCGACGGGGCCCGGGAGAGGGACAGGCTTGACTCTTGTACCCGGCCCGACTTTTGTACATATGATATGATATGATAGTGATAGTGACATGCTTTTTTGTTTAGATCTTGTGGATGTATGAATGTATGAATGGATGAATGCGACTACTGACTCGACACGAGTGCGTGAGTGTGAGACGACGACTACGGGTGAGACACGACTACGAGTGTGACGCGACACGACCAAGAGTGAGATAGAGGGACACCGACTCCGAGTGAGAGAGAGGGAGCGTGATGCCAAATGAGTGAGATGAGTGACGTCAAATGAGTGAGATGAGGGCGTCAAATGAGTGAGATGAGAGCGTCAAATGAGGGAGACGAGAGACGCCAAATGAGTGAGATGAGAGACGCCAAATGAGTGAGATGAGAGACGCCAAATGAGTGAGAGGAGAGACAGCACGACTATTAGTTGGACAGGTGCACAAAGGGCTTCAGATTAGAAGAACGGTTCTCAGTGGGCTGCTCAAAGTAATACACGGTCCATAATAGACCGTTCCAAGGGAAGTTGAACGGTTTTATATCAACCGTTCTGAATGTTGAACGGTTCACCACAGGTCGCATAAGAAGACGAACGGTCTAACTCAGGCCGCTTAAACTCCTGCCCCCGAATTATCTGGAAGATGATAAACGGTCCGTCACGGGCCGCGTAAGGGGATAGGCGGTCTATCGTAAGACCGTCCAAAGGGGCATCCTGCGAACTTGAAAGGGACTCTCCTGGAGAGTCCTTAACCCGAGGGTAAACTACCTTAAACCCATCCAAACTTCATCTTAACCTGCCCTAGACTTATCCAACCCCAATCTTAAGAGCCCTAGGCTTCCTAACCATCCCTATAAGTAGGAGGGGAGCCTAAATTCATGATTCACACATCCTCCTCCTTCTAAGCCTTGAAACCTTTGATATTCATCACCAAATCACCATGAAGAGGGCCCTAGAGGGGAGTTCCATGGAGGGATCATCTTTTGAAGGGCCAAAACCGGCCAGGAAGGAGCGGGAAGTGCTCCAACGACTGACCGCGATCCCGCGACATCTCAGCTCGAGCCCTCTGAGAGAGGTAAGCTAATCATGATTTCATTCAATTCATTTCTTTCATTTACTTACATGTTTTTCTTTCTTCTATCTTCTTCCATCTCCTTTCTTCCCACCTCAGCTTCTCCCTAGCCCCAGGCGGTATTCCACCTTGAAGTGGTTGGCTCCCATGGTCCGCGCCTTGCCCCTAGAGTGACATCTATCCTGAGATCTTGGCACTTACAACCTCTCCTAGTTAGGTCAGAACTACCCAAAGATTTCTCTTGACTGGCACATCATCTCAGCCTTAGTTGAAATTTGGCATCCTCAAACTCATACATTCATCTTCCCATCATTCGAGGCCACTATCCTACTGGAGGAGGTAGAGACCTACTTCTCTTTACCCGGGTCCTAGGTGGGAGGGGAAGACTCATTTGTCATACCGTTGCCCCTATAGATCCTAGGCTTATCTTGGGAGGGTTTATACCAGACAGCAAGGATGTCCACACTTTTGTAGGCCCACGTCAGAGTCACCTTCTTCCTCTTAGCCAGTGGGTAGTGGAGCATTGTAAGAACAGGTGTGGATGGGATGAAGCCATAGCTATGGCTGCGTCCATTTGCTTGTGCGGGGCTATCTTGTTTCCTTCAGTTGATCATGTGCTAGATATTCCCCTTCTTAGTACCATTAGCGGCCTATGGCAGGGACTCTCCATCTCCCAAGCCATCCTAGCTTACTTGTAGGAGGGCCTTACTTCAGCAGCCTTAGGAGGTCCCCTGTTTGGTTCTATGATCCTCCTAGAGTGTTGGATGGGTGTTAGGATGAAATTCATCTATAAGGAGGATGTCAATTCAGCTAGCAGGATCTTCGGGAGACACCCTCTCTTCTTCATAGGTGGCGCATTCGGATTCTCTCCACAGGTAGAGTGCAGGATAGCAGAAAAGAAGATCAGGGATGAGTGGCGACTGCACATCAACAGGTTGCCCCTGGATTGGTTCGTGATGCGCCCGGACTTCCTCCGTGATATAACCGTCAAAGTTCCCAGGAGGCCGGGCTTGGACTTGAGGATCGTGAGCGACACCGCGCTGGCGATGTACACCCCGCACCGGTGCTACCTACAGGTTGGACTATCCCGGACTGTTCTACCAGCACTACCCCACCTTCCCGCACTACAGGCGAGGAGGATCGGTACAGAGGAGGACGAGCAGCGGTCAGGAGTGCCCTGATCATGTGGGAGGTGAGCAGGGTGCTTACCCTACCAGTAGAGGTTGCAGAGATCCCGACGATGCGCCAGGCCTATCTTAGAGAGCTAAGAAAGATACGTCCCTGCGGGGATGCGTAGCGGAGGACTGAGTGATTTTCTTTCGTTTTCATGATGATGTTGGATAGGACTTGTGCTTAGAAAATTGATATATGGAATGAATAAAATTGATGATTGGATTGAGTTTGAGCTTTGGGCTTTGGGCTTGATGTGCTTGATGTGATTGCGTAGGTTGGGATAAGATTTTAACATTCACATAGTCACGAGCCAACTGAACTTTTAGCTTCAACCTGCCCCTGCACATATACAAATATAGAAAATAGATTAAACATGTTTTAGGCTTAACTCCTTGCCTATAACAAGTTAGGAAATGACCAATTCTTGATTTTTGGTCAAGGGGGTAAGCCTTATTAAATGGGCAAATAACAAATGTCAAATGAATGCAATGGATGCTATGAATGCAAATCAAGAAAATCTTTTTTTTTAAAATTTTGAAAATATCTGATTTTTGTTTGGATTTCAAAATATTTAATTTTATTTTGGATTTTGAACATATTTGATTTTTTTTTTGATTTTGAAATATTTGATTTTTTTTTTGGACTTTGAGATATTTGATTTTTTTAGATTTTGAAATATTTGATTTTTTTGGACTTTGAGATATTTGATTTTTTTTGGATTTTGAAATATTTGAATTTCTTGGATTTTGAAACATTTGATTTTTTTGGATTTTGAAATATTTGATTTTTTGGGTTTTGGAATATTTGATTTTTTTGGATTTTGAAATATTTAATTTTTTTGGATTTTGAAATATTTGATTTTTTTGGGTTTTGGAATATTTGATTTTTCTGGATTTTGAAATATTTGATTTTTTGGATTTTGAAACCAGCTTAGACTTGACGACAGGGACCCTCCTATCTCACCAGGGGCCTCCCGGGCTCAATGTGCAATATAAAGGACCGCCCGCGGCTGGTGCTAACTTTACTTTAACGGTGCCTCTGCCGAGGCCATACCCGGGTAGGATCCATTCCTTGAAAACTAAAACAGATTTTAACATAAAAGCTGACGATAGGTATGGAGGTTTTTAGGGCTTGGGTTCTTCTCACGACACCCCCTTTTTAAAGGATTTGGTCTGTTGTGTCGGGGCTTTGTGTCCATCATCAGACCTACTTCCGCTCTAGGCACGCATACGACCAGGCTCATAACGTCCCGCGGGGAAACTGTACTGCCACTCTTGTCGTGCCTAGTTCCATTATTTGGGGACTTTCAAACTTTTGAGAGCTTCGAGCTTTGGGTGAGCTTTTAGCCTTGATTTTTGCCCCTTTTCTTCATTCCTTTCTTTCTTTTCTTTCTTGTTCTTTTGCGGAATAAGGTCATAATGGACTGCCCCTATTTAAGACCTCTTTTATTGGGGGGTCTAGATCAGTTCTCGCCCCCTTATTCACCTTTTGCCCCTATTTTCAGCCGAAAGGGAAGGAAAAACATGGACTTTCACCCTCCCTGAAGCATGGCCAAAGGAGAAACGGTGTTATGCAAAAGAAGGAAATCGACCGACGGGGGTCGTGCAGTGTGTGAAATGTTGAACCGGGGATTTCCTTTTGTGATCAAGTGAAGGCGCACCCCGCCACCAAGTCGTTGCTGGTTTAACTCTATGGATAAAAGTGTTTTAAATATAGCCCATTCCACGGATTTGGTAATTCTTCACCCTCCGCGTTGATTAAACGATACGCATTACCCCGATAGACTTCCTTAACTACAAACGGCCCTTCCCAGTTGGGTTGCAGCTTAGACCTGAGACCTGATGACCTGATAAATTAGCGTTTCAAAACCATATTACCCACTTGGAATTTTCGTTCGATAACCTTCTTTTGAAAATACCGCGAGACGCGTTTTTGATAAACCGAGACATGATTGGCCGCGTTAAGCCTCTTCTCGTCTAAGAGTTCCAGTTGGACTAGCAACGCCTCTCGACGTTCGTCGAGATTAAGTTCATTGTCCAGCTGCACCCTTAGGGAAGGGATTAGGATCTCGTACGGGAGTACCGCCTCCATCCCGGAGGTGAGAGCAAAAGGAGTTTACCCTGTGGGAGTGCGGACGGAGGTGCGATAAGCCCATAGAGCTTCTACCAGTTTATCGGCCCAATCAGCAAATTTGTGCGACTCACATGTTTTCTTGATGATTTTAAGAAGGGTTTTGTTCTTGGCCTCAGCCTGGCCATTACTCTGGGGGTAGTATGGTGATGAATGATGCAATTATATATTAAACTTCTTATAGAGGTCCCGGAGTTCTTGAGAAATGAACTGAGGCCCGTTGTCGGTGACGATATCACTTGGCACTCCAAACCGCGAGATGATATTCTTCAGGATGAAGCGGCATACTGTGGTGGCTTTGATTTCTGCATAGGCTTCATCTTCTGCCCACTTGGTGAAGTACTCCGTAGCCGTCAGGATGAAGGACTTCTGCTTGACTACGGAATTCAGGTCACCGAGAGGTCCTATGATATCAAAGGCCCACATGGAAAATGGCCAAGGAGCAGAAAGAGGATGAAGAGAAGAAGCAGGAGCATGGAGCTGGCATTGAAGACACATACGGACATAGGTGGAGCAATCTTCTTTTAGGGTTGGCCAGTAATAGCCCTGCCTAAGAATCTTCTTCGCCAACACCTGCCCATTTACGTGTCCTCCACACTCACTAGAGTGAGCTGCTTCTACTACCTTCCAAGCTTCATCGTCATCTAGACACTATAGACATGCCAAAATTGACGATACTGTGAGTACATTTCGTATTATCTCACAATGCCCCAATTTGACCCTCAAATTAATTTTATTTGAGTGGTTTTTCTCACTTTTCTTCGATTTCTCCCTTTTCTTATTTTCCCTATTTTTTCGGATTTTCTAAGTATTTTTCTCTAATTTTTTGAATTTTTCAATAATTAACGACGTGAGACAGGGCATCATTTATTTTAAATAAAATTAAAGAAAATAAAATAAAAATGACGCCTCTTTGAGGAGGCGTCCATTCTTTATTTTTTTTCCATTTTTCTGGATTTTTCTGAGAATTTTTCAGATTTTTTTAGAATTGACGACATGTCAAGGGGCGTTGTTTTGAATTTAAATAAAATAAAATTTTAAAAAAATAGAATTAACGACATAGTGTCTGGCGTCAATTTCAAATTGAAATATTTTAATATTATTTCTAGCCCTCTTTCAGGGATGATTTGGTGGCCTTCCGGGTGTCAGAAAAATACGAAAAAATAGTAATTGGAATCAGCACAATTAGATGCACGTCCACCTAAAAAATAAGAAAATAATAATGAGAAATGAAAAATGACCCTATTTTACATGTTTTGGAATAACGACCTTCACTCGGACGTCATTTCAATTGACGCCCGATACGCGGTCGTCATTTCCTTTTGACTTTTTATTATTTTGATTCACGACACTGTGCAAGTCGTCATTTTTAATTAACGCCCCTGGTCAGGTCGTCATTTCCATTGCTATTTTTTGATATTTTAAATCCACCCGAAATTCGTATTAAATTATAAATAGCGCCCCCTAAAAGACGTCAATTCTTTTCAAATTTCAGAAAGTCCGTATCTGTCTCAAAATGCCTCCAAAATGGCGACGCCTCTGCGGGCGTTATTTGAAGCGACCATCTGTCCGGTCGTCAATTCTTGTTCAATTTCGAACTCCGACAGAACCTCCTTCTTTCCCCATTTTGAGCCCCTTTTCACTTGGGAAAGGACTCCTAAGGCTTTCTAATACTGAGGGGACACTTGTCTAATGAATATCTCCCTCCAAATCCTACTAATACATGTTTTCCTAATTTCCCTTGGAATTAACTCTGAATTTTAGCCCTATAAATAGGACCCCTCTCTCCCTTGTGTGGAGGGCATGAACACTAATTCAAGGGGAGGTGCTGTGAGATTGGAGGCTCAAGGAGAAGACTCCCACATGCTTAAAGCTTCATCCATGGATATCTTCTTCCCCTCTTGAAGATTTGGAGCCTCTTCTTCCTTGGAGCAAATTGAAGATATAAAGCCCCTTTTGGAGAAACACATCAATAAGCTCATCCCTCCCTTAATCTCTTTTGTTTATTTCATGAAGTAGTTTGCATGCATCATGTTATTTTCTCTTCTTTCATTATTTTTATCATCTCAACCATGTTGAGATCTCCTTAGTGCAACACTTGCACCCTCCTTTATCTTATCATTCATCATAATCTCTCATACCCTTTTGCATAGGGGTTTAAGGGCCAACACCCAACAAGGTGTGTTCTTATACATGCTTTTCATGCTCATCTCTATTATGAATTTGATGCTACACTCACCTTGATTTCTAATTCTTATTTTTATTGGTTGTTTTCTTTGATTCTTTGCAAGGGTAATCAACAAGAAGAACTCTCTTCATCGGCCGGCCGATCGGAAGAGAAGGTGCACTCACAATCTCCCCCGCATCCTTTTGAGGTATTTATATTCGCGATCCCTCCATATTGTTATTGTTTATATCCTTTGAGACCCTCGCGTCTCTAGCGATCACACATTCCTCTTAGCATCCTCGCATGCTCCCCTTTTCTCCCTCTTTTCCTATTGCTTCTTTCCTTCTTTTTTCCTTTTAATTGTTCTAAGTGGATTTCTTAGAATCTACAAATTGGCGATCACGGTAGAACCCCTTTTATTTTTCTTTTTGATTACCCTTCCCCTTGGGCACCCACGTGTGCCATCTCCCCATTTGCACCCACGGTGCACCTCCTTTTGTGTTCCACGTAGCACTCTCCCTATGTGATTGGTTAGTTTGATAGATTTTTAGAAATTCCATTTATCCATCTCTTAAAAAAAATGATGAGCATGCTATATCCTAATTCATGTTTTTATTGATTGCCATGATTCTTATCTTGTGATTGTGAGTGTTTTCATTCCTTCCTATTGGTATTTTTTGCACCGTTTGAGCTTTCTGGCCGCTGGAGTGTTACAGAAGGAATTAGCGCCCCTCACAGAGGCGTCATTTCAGCATATAGCGACCGTTTGAACAGGCGTCGCTTCCATTTTTATTGCCAGATTTTTCATTATTTTATAATTAACGCTCCTCTCAGAGGCGTCATTTCCCAATATAACGCTTCCCACCAAGGCATCATTTTCTTTGACATTACATTCTGACGCACCTGTCAGAGGCGTCTTTCACGTTTACAGCGCCTTACTAAGAGGCGTCAGTTTGATTATCATTTCTTCATCATTTTGGGTATTATTATCTGACGCCCCTGTGGACAGGCGTCCATTCTATAGGCAGCGCCTCACCTTAAGGCGCTATTTTTTACTCTACTTGCACTGTTCATAGTGATTAGCGACTGACACTCAGGCGCTGCTTCTTGATATAGCGACCTTTCCCAGGTCGTCATTTTTTGTTCTGTGGTGTTGCTGATACTGTCTACTTGATATTCTTCTTGCATTCATATTTGCATGTGGTTTGGCAGACCTCCTCTCCCCACATTTTTAGGAGATCTTACCCCCTCTTGGTGAAGGAAGGACCCTCCATTGAGCTTTCCGTCTCATTAGACCGTAAATTCCTAAGCCAAGCCTCCGTAAGTCCCCGCACCCGTGGATTCCCTCACGGACGCCGGGTAGGTTGTACCTTTGAAGTCTCGGGTTTAGTTGGCCTATGCATGGTGAGAGAGTGTTCTTAGTTGGCATCGAAGTGAACTTACATTAAAACTAGGTTCCTCCCTTGTGTGAATCACTCCGAAGTTTGTTAAAAGTCATTAATTCACCAAGATTCAAATAAATAAATAAAAATCAACGGTAACCATTCCAACTCGTGTGCTTCTTTGTAAATTTTTTTGCTTGAACTTTGATTGCATAATGGCTTACCTTGATAGACAAAATAACATGTTTAATCTTAATTATGTTCATGAGGATGCACAACCTAGCACATCCTATACTCCTTAATTTCAACCTGTTCATCATAATTCTCGCCACAATCATCCTAGGGAACCACATCCTCATTCTTATGGTGTTGCCCGACCCATGGGCAATGTCCAATCTCATGGTCCCTTGCCTCAATCACGAGCCACTACCCCCTCGGGACCGTCTCCTCCCAACGACGAGAAGGTCTCTCAATTCATCCGTGCATTGGATCATCTCACCCCTCAAAAAATCCAAGCCCTTAAGGCTATTGTTGAGGGCACATCCTCTCCTCATCCTCCTCCGTCCACACCTACTCCTATTCGGGTGGCCCATCACCTGCCTCCTTCATCCACACCTACTCTTATTCGGGTGGCCCATCACCCGCCTCCTTCATCGACATATACTCCTATTAGAGTGGTCCATCACCCGCCTCCTTCTATTTCCCATCCTTCACGGCCCCAAGGTCCATTTATTCCTTGTAATCCGGCCCGTCCGGGTCCTTTAACGGGTCGTCCTATTAACCCTCCTCCACGGCCGTCATATCAAGCCACCCCTCCAAGGCAATCATGCCAACCTTCCAATGTTCATGTTACACCCCTCCAGCAAAGTATCTTTAATAGAATTGCTTCCATGGAGGAACAACTTAAGAGGCTCACCAGCCCGCGGCCCGCTCCTCCTCCATCTCAAGTCAATCATGTTCATGATTTCATGAATAACATCGCTAAGTTAGAAAAAGATTGGAAGGAGATAAGAGAGAATGGCATCAATAACACGTGTGAGCAAGATATCAAAAATCAAGTGGACGTCGTTCACCCTCCACTCATCCACCCTGCTCATTTATCTGGCCCTCGTCTCCACCTTCACATTTACCTCCACAGAATTTTCCACAATATCATGACAATCTGCCTCCACTTTCACATGATCCTCCACAAAATCCTCCACCACCTATTATTATGCCTCCACCACGGTGTCCACTTGATGTTTTTGATGAAGATGAAGATTTGGAGACAGCACGAAATGTTGAAATTCCATAGGCACCCCTTTCGAGTTTCCTTCGTTTCCCACTCCCTCCATTGCCACCCGATGAACCCCTTGCTTAGGATGAAGCCACTATCCCTAACCCCATTTATGAGACCAATTGGTGCTATTATGATGGGTCGATACTCCAGTCACCCACACCGGTGCATCATGCGCCTTCCCCTGTACCTAATACTTCTCGCATCATCCGACGCTTTCCTTTTACACCTTCGACCTCTACTCCATCGGCCTCCACCGAACCTCCACTCCACTAACTCCCGCCAAGCCATCCAAGCTTATCTCCACTCCACTGGCCTCCGCCGAGCCTTCCACTAAACCTCCACCCAATCCGCCATTAGCCTCTACTCCATCGGCTTCCACCGAGCCCACCATCGAACCTTCCCCAATTAACCTTCCATCACCGCCACCTCGGCCCTCCATTATCCCTTTAACCCCAAAACCCACTTTGCCTATTCCTTCATCTATCCATTCACCCTTACCCATGGCTAGTCCTGAGCAGGATCCACCCTTTTTTGCACTCGAGCGAATCCCGACTACTTCTGGGCAAAGGGAGAAGCTCGACGTGTTTGAACCTCTGTTTCCACTCACCATTTCTCCAACACCTTCCATTACACCTCCACCATCCATGGAGCCTTCTGCCTCCGCTTCCTCTACCACTCAGAATAGGAGTGCTTCTGCAAGTACTTGTGCTGTAGATAATCAAGAGCAGGGCAAGAAGGATTTGGCCACGGCCATGCTATTCAAGATGCAAGAGTTTATTTTCCGGATGCCGATCCGTGTTGTCGTGCCGAGCATGGTTGAAGAGGCCGAGTCCCCTCCACTGCTCGCCAGAAGAGAATACCAAGCGTTGATGCCGCCCAAGGGCCGAGCAGGGCACCCCTTGTTCCAACTTTCAAATCTTGAGCCTTTTCTTCCATACAAGGGGCGAACTCCCATCTTGATCAATATTCTTCATACGCTACAATCCCTGGGCAACACGATGCTTCCTATCTCAACTTTCCAACTCTCTCACACTATACACTTTCACTCTCCAAGGAAGTTGTCGTTTACCATTGAAGCTTCGTCACGGGCTCTTGCTTTATCCATTGGGCCAATTGGCTATACACTTTCACTGCCATGGAGGGGCAGTTATCTTGGTGCTAAAGGGGTTTCCACGATTCTACCCACCTTCCATTCAACTCCACCCATATTTCCGTCTATCACCGATTCTACATGGTCCACTCCAAGGGTAAGGAGGAGGATCTCATCCTCTCGCCCTTCATGTTCTTTACATTCTTTGCATTTTATGTATCCATCGCATCCATTGCATTGCATCCACATGCATTTGCACTTCTTCTTTCCCGGGTTTCCAAACCCGTATCTTCCCCGCCTTCCAAAATCTCCGGATCCCCCACGTTTCCTATATCTTTCGCCCCTATCATCGGGATCTCCAGGTCCCCTTACACTCGCTGGGCATTGTGCCCCCTCTGATCTTCCCTCAGGGCATCGCGCCCCTTTCCAACTATTGCATCCGCACTCCTCGGATTTCTCTCTTGTCCTCCCTGGGTATCGCGTCCCTCGATATTTGCTTCCTCCAGAACCTCCAGATCCTTCATCCTCTTCTAATCCACTCCCCCCTGGGCATCGCGTCCCTCGATATTTGCTTCCTCCGGAACCTCCGGACCTCCTTTTTAGGGCATCGCGCCCCTCTACACCTCCAAATCTGGATCCTCCGGATTTTTCTCCCCTCCTCTTGGGGCATCACACCCCATGGTGTTTTATCCCTCCGGAACCTCCGGATCTTGCTCTTTGGGCATCGCGCCCCTACACACCCTCAAGTCCGGATCTTCTGGAATTTCCACTGATTCTCCCAGGGCATCGCGTCCCTTGATATTTGCTTCCTCCGGAACCTCCGGACCTCCCTTTTAGGGCATCACGCCCCTCTACACCTCTATATCCGGATCCTCTGGATTTCTCTCCCGTCCTCCCTAGGTATCGCATCCCATGGTGTCTTCCTCCTCTGGATCCTCGGGATTTCTTATCTCCCCTCCTAGGGCATCGCGTCCCATGGTGTCTCCTCCTCCGGATCCTCGGGATTTCTTATCTCCCCTCGTAGGGCATCGCATCCCTTCTTTCGCTATCCTTCCGGAACCTCCAGACCCTCCTGACCCTTTTCATCCACTCTTCCCGGGACACCACGTCCCTCGACATTTTCCTCCTTTGGAACCTCCGGACCCTCCATCTTTCCTCCAATTCATCCTTCTGCTCCTCCTGGACATCATGTCCTTTATCCGCTTCTTCCTTTTTCATCATTTTTTTTCATATCTCTTCCAAGGGCACCGCGTCCCTCGATATTTTATCCCTCCAGAGCCTCCGGATTCTTCTTCCAATGATGGTTTTCCTCCGCGGCCTCCAGACCCTCCGGAACCTCCGGATTCTCCTTCCCATCATGATTCTCCTCCTTCGCCTCCGGATGATTCCTTCTATCAGGATTCTCCCCCTCCGGATCCGCCTCTTTCCATCTATCAATTTCTTATTCTAATTCTTCCTGATCCTGGGTCCGACCCAACTTCTTCCACATTCACTGCCTTGGGCATCTGCCCTTTCTCCCACTGCTTTCGAGGCTTTAGTCCTCACTCCTCTTCTTGATTTTCCACTTCTTCTGTA
Source organism: Amorphophallus konjac (assembly GCA_022559845.1). NCBI lineage: Eukaryota > Viridiplantae > Streptophyta > Magnoliopsida > Alismatales > Araceae > Amorphophallus > Amorphophallus konjac. The sequence continues at coordinate 260,089,646 of CM040124.1, read as the reverse complement.
AATTGTTCCTTGTGATCAAGGTCTCTGTGCCTTAGCGAGGGAGTTCTAGCCCTCACCTATCTTCCTTTTCTCCTTATTCATCTGAGTTTGGTCTAAATACCACTCCTTCTTGTTAAGCCACTTCAAACCTTTGCTTCCAATCCTTTTGTTTGCTACTTGAGGACAAATCCCATTAACCTCGCCTCTGCAGCTGCTTAAACAAAGATCGCAGGGTAATATGTTGGCGTAAGTATACACTCTTATGCATTTTCATCACGTTCTTCACGCATGATTTTCAAACTAAAGTGCTTCTTAACAAGTTAAAAGTGGTGTTTTAGACCTTTATCTTAGGCTTTTGTTTAATTAAATCATCATTAAAAAGTCTTTAGGCTTGCTTCTGCAGCGCTTTGGTTAATAAGATCCCCGTGCTGGGAGTTCGACTGTCTCTCCCCGCTTGTTAAGAGCAACATATCCAGCTGTGTTATCCACCAATACATCAATGTGAGGAAGTGGGAAATCGTCTTTCGGACATGCCTTATTTAAGTCCCTGAAATCGATACAAATCTGAATTTTGCCATCCTTTTTCATTACCGGGGCTATATTTGCCACCCATTGTGGATATAAAACAACTCTAATAAACATGGCCTTATGCAATTTGTCGACTTCTTCCTTTATCCTTAAGGCCATCTGTGGGTGGAATCTTCTCACTTTCTGCTTAACAGGTGTTGCCCCTGGTTTAAGAATCAATCGATGTTCAACCAATGTGGGGTCAAGACCCGGCATGTCCTCCCTAATAGGACGACGCAAACGAATCGCTATACTCCCTCAAAACATTGATGAGCTCCTCTTCAACCTGAGGAGGGAGATTAGCAGAAATAAGTATGGGCCTGGGTCCTCTTCGGTTCCAAGATTAATTTCCTTAGTGGGTTCATCCACTGCCGAGGACGGTTCGTCAAACCTTTTCAAACCTTGTGCGTACAGATCGACAGTGTCATCCACATCGCTTTCCTCATCATCAGCTGGGTCCTTCTCATTCACAATTTCATATACCCCCAATCCGTCATTGCTCCACTCCCCATCCAATTCCTCATCTTCTTCTAAAACAATTGCGGTCTCTACAAACTCTGGGCACCTTAGAAGGGCATGGCACCTTTCGGCCAAATCTTGCAAAAACCTATTAGGGATGGATTTAGGACGACGCATCACAGGGTGCGCTGCAGACGAGGACGGGCTTACTAGACTGAACTAGACTCTACCCCAACTGACTCTACTAATCTAGGAGACTCTACACACTGTACATCTAACCTAGGAGATAGTAAATCTACCGGAAAAGGAATAGGGGTCTCATGCCCCTGGGAAGTTGAGCAGAACACATTGTAATCTTCCACCGAAACCTCTGTTTTGAAATTGGCATTTTTTTTGGAGGCTGGAGGAGAACACGCAGCAAGAGGAGGAATAAGACGGGGGAGGAGGTAGTTACATGGAGAACAAATCAGGGAAGATGCAATCGAAAAATGGATCAGAGGATCGAAACCACATCTCGTGGAGTTGAGCATTGGGGGGAGGAGGAGTAAATAAGGTTGAATGATCAATAGGTGGGCAGCGCCCGCAAGCACATGGAACAAATAGAATCTCAAGCGGTCTCTCCGTGAAGTACGGGTCGACCAGAATTGGAGGGGAATGGGGGACAAACCCCAATTGTTGGAACCAAGAGGCAAGACAGGATGGGGACAGAGAAAAGGTAGTGATAGAGCTCCCCACTTCCCGTGGCCCCCGGCAGACCAGCTGTATCAGAGAATGCTTCACCAGCTGCATCTCCTTCTTCTTCGGACGGTCTTCTCTTTTACTGAACAACTTTTCAAAACAACCAGCAAAATCTTCCATATCACCCACAAACCCCTTCAGCGGCGATGGTGGGTCAGAATCATCACAGGCGGCATCAACCTTCACATCAGAACTGGGTGGCGGCTCCTTCAAAGTGCCGGGCTGCAGCGGGCCTTTCACAAAATGTTGTCGATAGTCCCACGTTAACGGCCCAGAGTCTCTAAGTATTGACATTGCTGAATCACGGTAGCCAAGGCCTCGGTGGCCCATCTTCCTGCCTTTAGGGACGGGCTTGGTCCGCCCCTGTAACTATGCGCCGAGGCCCAGGCCCGGATGATAACCTAGTTTCAGAATCATGTGCCACCCCTTGGAATCTCTAATCTTGGACTTGATCTTGACATTTTTTGGTGCAGTGGCGGGCTCGCGTGATGCATATGCCCATGAAATATTGAAGTCCATTACTGATAAAACTGGCCTATTACTTGGCCATAGTGTAAGGAGAATCTTATATGTGATGGCATCAACACTCTGGACGGTGGAGATGCTTTTCACTTTAACCACCCGGCCCTGGAATGGGAATTTCAGACATTGATGGGCGGTTGAAGGTACGGCATTTAAACTGTTTATCGATGGATGACCCAGAATAGCTTTGAACATTGGGTCTATGTCCAACACATAGAACTCCACGTCCATAACCAACAGCCCTAGCTCGGCCTGTATAGTTACGACCCCGTGACAAGCACACCTGGAATTGTCATATGCTGCTATTGTTGTGGGTGTTGGCTTAAGCATATCCTCTGAAATGTTACAGGCACGGAGGGTACTCAATGGACACACGTTTATCGATGCTCCTGTGTCCACAAGGGTAGACTCAACATCCACTTTATTCAAAGAAATGGTAATACAGAGTGGCATCTGCCGTGCCTCTGGGGGAGCTAGTTCTGACTCAGAAAATGAAATAGAGGGCCCCCTTGTGATGGTTGCCAACACCGTTGGTAAACTATCCACCGCCACATCTTCATTCACCATCACTTTCTGCAAAAAAGTCTTCAAAGCATCTTGATGTAGCGGTGACCTTTTGATCAATTCCAAAACTGAAATCTTGGCCGACATCTGGTCCAAGTGTTGTAACAAGTCGTACTTCGTGCCTGGCACGGGGTCTGCATCTTCAGCTATTGAGGAAGAAAGCTGAGGGGTAGGTGCGGGTGCACGGTAAGAAGGGTAAACTTTGTGGAATGGATTCCCGCTCCGAAGGGCGTAATGTGGTGCCGGCACGGCCTGAGATGGACCCCCGCTTGGCCCAGTGGGGTAGGTGGAAGGGGTAGAAATGGGGGTGAGGATGGCGGAGCCATGGTGAAGGGAAAATGGGTGAGGGGTTAAGTGGTGGGGTGATGATGGAGGGTATGGTGGGTGATGGCCAAAGGACTAGCGGTATGGAGGGGAATGCGGTGGGCCTGATGGGTGATGCGGAGGGAACAATGGGTGGAGTGGGGGTCAGAACGGTGGGCCTGAGAATGGAGGGGATAGCAAGTGCGGGGGAATGGTTGTGGTGGAAGGCCAAAAGGTGTGCGGGGGTTTCATCATCAAAAGTCCACCCAACGTTGGGGGTTGGGTGCTAAACAATGTTTACCTGGGCTGGTGCGGGCGCCGGCGGCTGCTGTTGTTGCTGAGGAGCGGGCTGGTGTACTGGCATGGGATTCTGATGGATCCCAAGGTCCTGTTGCTGTTGTTGTTGCTGGGGTTACTGTTGCTGTTGGGGTTGCCGTTGCTGCTGTTGCTGGGGCACCGCCTGCTGCGGCCTAGCTTGTCTATGTCTCTGCTTGATGTCCTCGATGAGCTGGTTCATCTGAGCCCAATCAATCCTCTGGCCCTCGTGTAAATCATACACCAGATCTCTAAACTGATAGCACTGCTCTATTGTGTGCTCGGGCTGCCGATGATATATGCAATATCGGGACTGATCGGCAGCCATATTCCAATTCTGACGCTCCGGAGGCAATTGAATATCACAAGTATACATCAAGGCAGAAAAAATATCAGGCAATCTCTCAGGAAGAGGAGGGTAATGGGTCCTCTTTGGGCTCAGTCGAGCAGGTCCATAAGCGGCAGGTGGAGGAACATTGTGATATTGCGGCGGCCGCTGAGGCTGTTGAGGTGGTGGTGGTTGTTGTGGGTGTTGAGGAACCTGGAAAGTGGGTTGGGGAACTTGTGGAGCGGCGAACTGGGGGTTGCGGGGGGACTGTGCGAAGCGAGGTGGAGCGGCTTGGTGGGGAAACTGAACAGCCTGGACCTGCTCGTTGATTTGCACTCCCTCAGTGACGGGGCCCTGGGACTTTCTGGCGGCTTTGGGTTTCTGGGCTTCAAATAGTGAATGAATAGGGGAGTCTTTAAACTGGGTTTGTATGAATCGAGCTCTACTATATAACTGGTGCATATTCAAAATGCCATTAATCACCAAAATATTCCTGAATGTTGGGGTGGCATTGGAGATTAGCAACTTAACTTTTTCCTCTTCCGAGATTTGCCCGGGCATACGTGAGGCCATCTGCCTCCATCGATCCGCGTATGTTGAAAAATCCTCTTCCGGCTTCATCTTTTCTGCTACCAGGTCGGTGAAGGAATACTCGGGACCGACCCGATCTTGGAACCTCTGAATGAACCTCTCCTTGACTGTCTTGAAATTTTTGGCCTCCTCCATAGGCAAAGTATAAAACCATTCCAGGGCGACCCCTTCCAATGATCGGTGAAATAAGTAAGCCATCAAGCGATCATCATGCTGGAACTGTGCTGACTCGTAAAGAAACTCCCAGACATGAATGAACGGGTTGCCGTTCCCGTCATACTTTCGGTACACGGGGAGCTCGGATTGAGGAGGAAAACGAATGTCCCTAAAGTTTGGAATAGGGACGTCAGCCAAAGAATGCGGGCCAACCCGCTTGTGGAGGAGGTCAATTTGTTGCTGCATAGCAGCCCATTTATCAAATATTTCCCGTTCCCGGGATGGAGGAGAAGGAGCAGGAGGAGCAGTACCTGGATACGTAGCCAAAGGAAAAGCTGACTGAGGGGGTAGCCCGTAAGATGGGTAATGGGCCAGGGAAGGGCCCACATCCGAATGAGCCAGCTAGGCGGCCCCTGGTTGCAACCGAGTAAAGTCTGCCGAGGCTACAAGGGCCTGCGGCGATGGAGAAATAGTGACATAGGGATCAAGGTAAGGAACAGAGGGGATTTGAGACTTCCCCTTATCGAGCGGCGGATGGGCCGAGGTAGAAGCCTGGCCCGCTTCCATGCTGGAGTACCAAAGGATCTGAGGACGGGTGGGAGTAAGGTCAATGGGGGCCACAGAGGTGGTCCTAGCAACATAAGATGTAGTGGCAACAACATTCATGCCACGAGAAGGAGCTGAAGTCGGGGCATCGGCCCCCTGCAAGGCTTGCCGGATGAGATGGAGCTGGGTAAGGTCCAGCAGGGCCATCATGTTGAGAATTTGATTGGCCGGATTCTGAATGGACGGATCGAAAAGAGAGGGTTGGGAACCCTCGCCAAGAATGGTCGGGAGTGGAGGGGCAGTCCCCTCTCCTCCCTGCATATGGGTGGCCCTAGGTGGGTCCTCAAGAAGGCTGCGAGGAAGGGAGTCCTCGTGGGACTGGGAGAAGTCGTATGACGACATGGGAGATGATGAATCAAACAAAGGATTAAAGTAAGAATGAAAATGAGAAGTGACTCTAGAAGATGATCCTGAGGAAAAGAAACAACCCCACATACACTAAACACCACAAGACTAGATCAATCAATCCTAGTCAAGGCAAAACCTCAAACAACCAAGCATCCAATGGAGAGGAGAGATGAGGGGAGAGTCAAGCACTTAAGCAATCAAGTTGTCAAATGATGCACGATAATTTTTATATTCCTCTTGTAGGACCTTAGTGGATTAATTAATATATGAATCCGCTCGACCACAAGGTACCTACCAGAGTGAGAAATGAGAAACTGGGTGACTCTATGGGGATCTCTCGCTCGTGGATGCAAACCCTAGACTGGGGGTGGATATGGTACAACCTGCCCGGCATCAGTGTGGGAATCCACGGCTCACGGGGGCTTACGGAGGTCCTCAGCATGGTCCCCTAGTCGGCTCCAAGGAGTATGAAGACGAGAGGAAACCCTACCTCGGTAGGAATGCAACTACTATGAAAGAGATGGATGCCCCTATGTGCACCGGAGTGCATGCAAAATCTAGCCTAGCAACTATCAAGCAATGATCAATCAAATATATAAGTAATGAAAATGATCATGCAGCAATGATATGGGAGCAGGGGGAGATCAATAACTAGCACCAAAGATCACGAATATCATGGAATATGGCAATCAAAATGAACTATGAGTGCACTGTAGCACCACAAGGACGGTCTGTATGAGACCGCTCAACGGGACAGACGATCTGTACAGAACCGTATAAGCCAGGGAGCAACAGAACGGCAGAATAACTGTAAAAGAATCACAGAGTGCTGGAAATGAAGGACGACAAAGATGAGGAACGTACCAGGAAGAGCGGTCTGTGGACGGCCGCGTAAGTTCTGGAACGGATCTCCAGCAACCGTGCACCTACAACCAGAACACCCCGAAGCGTACCTGTGCCAGAAAGATGGACGGCCAAGAATAGGCTGTTCAGAAGTGTGGACGGTTGATAGGAGGCTGTCTATGATAGGACTAGCACTGTTCGCAAAGAGGGACGGTGGACGGGCAGCTGCGTAGGGCATGAATGGCTCTGGGAGAACCGTTCACATTCCAGGAGGCAGAAAACGCGACCCAACCTGCAATCACTACAAGAAGGGGACTAACACAACGAAAGAACGGGTCAACAAATCACTAACACGATGGGCACTAGGTGTCCCACCGTGATCGCCACAAAAGAAGGGTGTAGATATATTTCTCCTCCCGTCCGTTTCCTCTAATGCCTTCCCAATGTCTATCCTATCATATTCAACATGAGAAGTGAACGAAGACAGAAGGAAAGGGAGGAAATAAAAACCTATGATCGCCACCAAGGTGCCGAACGTGATGAACAAGCCGTACCTTGGAAAGAGGGAGAGGAACTCGCCTGAGCTGCAGCGCTGCAAAGATGTACGGTTCAGGAGGAACCGCCTATAACATGCACGGTCTCACGAAAGACCGTTCAAGAATGCTACAGAAGTTGCGGGATGAAGCGCTCCTGGCAGTTGAACGGCTCTATCACGATCGCAGGAAGACGAAGGACAGTCCAGGATGCACCGTACGTCTTCTTGAACGGAAGGTAGACAACCGCGCAGGACCACTAAGCCAGAAGTCACAAAGGGTCCAACCTCTACCCTCTCCGGCCAGCCAGAGGGGATGGGCCTCGTGCTAGGGATTGCTAACCCGCAAAACAACGTGAAAACACAAAGGGAAGACCTAAATTATAACTAAAAAGTGTAGTAGATGCCAAAATAACAAGAAATGAACATGAATAAGTGGAAAGAGGGATACCTGGGGGATTTTAAACCCCTAGGGTGTCATAAACGTGGGTGGGTGTGTGCATGGCAATGAAGATGAAGATAAACGTGGGGAGAAAGTGATGCATGCAATGAAAAATTGAACAAAATCAATCAAATACAAAAGACTTAATAACTAGACTACTCCGTGAACCAGAGGCTTATATGGACGTGGAAAGCCTCCCTCCTTGGTGCTAGGTTGCTCAAGAATGCGGCAGGGCTTCGCTGTCGACCAAAAATGTTTCCCCTTTCAAACCCGGCCTTCAGGGTCTATTTATAGAGCACCTAGAGTCCTAGCTCGAAATTAGGGTTTAGAAGCATTTTCAGGTCGAGATAATCAAAGGAAAATCATAGATAATCAGATTATCTCCTATCTAGTCGAAACGGCACTTAAATTGGTTCATTATCTGCGGAGAAAATGATGGAAGAAGTTGGGGATAAAACCACGGATAGAGAGAGAAAATCTGTTGGAATTCATGAATCGAACGGATGAACGGTCTTACGATAGACCGTTCAACGCTATATGCGGCCAGGTTCTAGCCGTCCAACCCTGTCGGTGGAAATTTAAAATAAATCATAAATAATCCAAATTATTCATCGAACTGACCGAAACCTTCGCCGTTGGACTCTCATAGATGAACGGCTTGGATGAGACCGTTCAAAGGTAAAGCGGCCAAAGACAAACCGTTCTAGCATTGTCGGTAATAAATAGATTAATTGGACAATTATCTGAGAACACAACCAAGCGCAGGACTCTGAGAGATGAGCGGCTACCATCCATCTATCCATCCTTCTGAACGGCTAGGGGAAGACCGCATAAATGATTGTCGGTGAAAATTCAGAAAATTAACCAAAATATTCCAAAATAGATGGACGGTCCACAGTCAACTGCACATTGATTGAGCGGTCAAGTATGAACCGTACATGTACATGGGTGCTTGAAACTCATAGAAAAGCACAATCAACCAAAACCAAGGCCCATTAAGCCCTAAATCAAATCGGACCTAACTAGGGAGGGAGGCTACGCATAAAACTGGTCCAAAACATGCCTGAAAATAGCCCCAATGAGTGATGGACAACTCGAGGCATCAACAAATGGGAGTAAGAGGAGCAACTCAACTCATCGGCAAAAAATGGGTGTCAACACACACATTTATTGTTATTTCTATGGCCGATATCACCTTGAATACATTCAAATGCCAACAAAGGAGCAACAACCGTTCAAAATCTGAAATCCAAAACATTGGATAAGAAACGTCAAGTATGATCTTCAATTTCCTTAAACATCTCCCCAATTGATTTTCAACCCTTAAAAACACTCAATTACCTTTGAGTCCAACATGTTTTTATCATTGGGGACTCGAGCAGTACCCTTTTTGGCCTTCTCTCTACATTTTAATACTTTTTTGTTGAAAACCAGGGGAAGGGTCGACCCCTGCGGTAGACCCTCGGGTCACCCGGTTCTGTCTGGGGCTGAGTTGTATAGCTGTCAACCCAACGGGTCGACCCATTCCGGTCGGGTGGCTTACCCACGTCCGGACCGTCCGCGAACGGAGTTAAAACCCTAGGTGTGCCCCTCCCATCCTTATAAAACCTCTCAAGCCCTCTTCTAAGCCTAGCCACCACATCTTGTAAGCCCTAAATAATCCATTCTTGGCACCAAAAATGCTCCAGCCCTAGCCGCGGGTTCCTCTGGTGGCATCTGGCGGATACTCCCTTTGTTGCGGTTCCAAGCCTCATTCTTGCTTCCCAATCCGTCTGAGGTATGCTCTTGGTGTGTGGAGGATCATTTATCCACTGTCTTAGCCTTCTATTCTTGTTGAACCATCTAGATCTACAACCTCATCAAGCAGTTCCTTCGGTTTGTGTTCTAGATGGCCCCAAGGAGGCATCCTTCTCGCAGAGGAAGAGAATCAAGCTCGGCAAAAGAGCGTCAATCCAAACAGGCCACGCAAAGTGCTGCTCTTAGAGGAAACCCATCGTCAAGCAAGGTTTTGGACAGAAAAGTACTCCATCCACTGGCGATCAATTTCGGTAACCTTAACTGCCATATCCCAAGTCTTGTGGATCTTCTTTGCAGTCAACCAAATCTAGAAATCTTCATGTCTGCACATCGCCGCAGTTATCCGAACTTGGTGCATCAGTTTTACAGTAATTTATCTATGTTGGGTGACACACCGATTACTATGGTAAATGGGGTACATATTATCCTCTCGCCGTAACTTTTAGGCACAGCTCTTAATCACATGAAGGTTATGCACTTCGCGATATTGTGGTTCCGGACGGAACAGTGTATCTATTCATGACATCCGAAGAAAAAGGTGATAGATCGCTCGCTGGACTGAATGCCAACCATTTTCCTCCCATACAACATATATTGCATAGAATAATCATAACTATTTTGCTACCTAGAGGGGGAGGCCATGATAAGGTCACTGAAATTCACATGTTTTTATTCTATTGCTTCTTGGGTGGCATTCCTATTAGTTTTCGCACACTTATTTTGGATCACATTTGTTCAAGCATGAAACACAAAACAGGACTCCACCATATGCCTCAGCCTTATCTGCTATTTTTGAGTACATGGAGATTGATCTTTTAAAAGAACCCTCCCAAACAATACAAGCTGCTGACATTTACTCAATTCACACCATATGTCACAACATGGGTTATGAAATGAGAGATGGGGAATTGGTTTGCCAATTGAAACATCCTGTACAAGTGGTCAGTTCTGAAGAGGATGACGATGATGATGATGGAGAGCCGACTGTAGAGCAACACCCACATGTTCCTGCTGACGAGTTGCCTTCCGAGGCGGTTCAACTCCTCACGTGTAGACAGGTATGGGGTGACAATGGAAGCTATGGAAAAAGAATTATCTGATCTGAAGCTATCTCACCAAGAGTCCACTCAGTCCTTCACTGACGCTTTGGCACATCAAGCCTACATGTTTGAGGAGATTTTGGATTATGTTCGGCATCCACCAAATCCACCCACTCCAGATGATGACTCGATGGTTGCACTCCCGCGAAATGGCACACTTCTTATCCCATATTCACCGCCTCCTTTTTGATGATGCCAAAGGGGGAGAAATTTTGTACTATGTGTATGCCCGGCAATCATCTACTTATACTTTATGTGTGGTGTGTTCTTGCATGCATGTATGTTTTTCATTCATCATCCTAGTGAGCAAAGCTGCATATCATGGCATTGCATAAGTATTGTAGTCTTTCTTATGCATTCAGACTTTGTTGTCCTTCCTTTAACTATGTTGTCGGCAAAAAACTTTGGAATATACATGTGTTGGTCAATCTTACAAGTTTGGAATGGCTTGTTACATGTTATGATGCTTCTTGAATGGTTCGTGGTGGCATATGAAATTTTTATTCTTGATATGAAGCTTGAATTGAATGAGCATGCTAAATCTTTTTGAAGTCATATATTCATGCAAGGCAGATAGTATTTTGTCATCATCAAAAAGTGAGAGATTGTTGAACCCCCTCAATGTGTGAAGATTTTAATGTGATATCTTTTGATGATGAGCAAACAGTATATGTGCATAAGTTGTCTTTGAACTGTTCTAGCATAACTAGTCTTGGCAAATGCTCAACATCTTGCAAGAAGTCATGGAACTTTGAAGGTTCAAGAACAACCTCATCGGGTAAGAGTTTTGGGTTAAAATTGCAAGGCTAAATCTGACTCAGAATTTGTGTTTTGACAGGACAAGGAATGCACGTCACTGTTTAAGAGTTTTGAGGACGTTTGGTGAGATCAATCCTATATTATAAACTCTTGATCTTTTGATTTCAAGTTGACATTCATGCCTTAGAATCAAGTATTTTGATGGAGTAAACCCTACTTGAATCCCCCTAGCTTGATCCTTGGACTTAGTGTGGTTTTTATTCATATCTTGGAAGTTCAAGGACAAGGGTCGACCCCTGATGGTAAATTCTTCAACCCGCACAGGTTCTTTAATGTAGCCTGCAAGGGTCGACACCAAGGGTCAACCCCTGAGCGTTTATTTTTCAACCCGCACGGGGGGGGGGGGGGGGGGGGGTCACGAGGGTCGACCCATTGTTCTTGGCCCACTAAACCTCTCACGAGGGTCGACCCCAAGGGTCATCCCTTTCCGGTCCGGGGCGGCGCCGTCAAAAATGACCTTCGTGTAGGCGCGGCAAAAGTCTTCTAACTCCGGTCCAACTGCCCCAAATCACTCCAGAAAATGTTGATATGCTCCCTAGGCTGTCTCTTTACCGTCCTAAACATATAAAACATCTTATTGCGTTGTAAACCCTAAGGGATTTTCGAGAGAGATCTGAAGTGCATTTTTGTTCTAACATTTGTGTGTGTAGGGACGTAGCAGCAGCTCCAGCTCTTCTTCCACCTTGATCTGAGAGTGAATGTGAAGGGAAGAAGCTAGATACAAGTCTCCAATCGATCCTCTATTGGAAGCTGTGTGGGAAATCAAGCTACAAGCATTGATCATGCAAGAATCATTCTTCATCCATCAAGAACCGTCCTCAAGCTGCAAAAGCATTTAACTACCATCAAAGGAGAGAAAGGGGAGCTCTAAACAATACAAAATCATTCTTCATTCTTCACTCTTACAGTTCTTTTGTTTGAGCTTGAATATCTGTTGTAATTCTTTAACTGGATTTCTGTGTGGTTGCTTGTGTTCGGAGACACGAGTGTGTGTGTGGCAGCCCAAATCGGGTGCCGTGTGTGTGGTTGCTTTTCTACACAGCGTGTGTGTGGCTCATTTCATAGTGAAGCGTTAATCCTCACGTGTGAGGGGTGGACGTAGGGGACACAGTTGTGTACCCGAACCACCTAAAAACTCTGTGCTTCATTTGTGGTTTGTTTCTTCGTATATTTCTACGAGTGGGCTTCATGTTGAGCTGAGTGTCTATCACTTCCGTCTTCAATCACCCACCTTCATCCACGCACATTCACGAGTGTGTTCCTGTTCGAGTGAGGCTGAGTGCTTGTGTGCTTATTAATCAAGCTGTTCATTCGAAAAGAGATTTTATTTGGGCAATCAATTCACCCCTTCTCTCTTGATTGCCACCATTCGGGACTCAACAATTTGTATGCATTGAGCTTCATGCATTTCAAAGAAAACTAAAAATCTAAAAATTAATGAAAATTCAGAAATTGAATAGGCTTCAAATGCTTCACATTTTCTAAATGGGATTTAGGCATTGAATGGCATCAGATCTGTTCACATATGCTCTGATTGTTGGAATCATCTTGATTTGTTCATCTTAAGTTTACACATCTTCCCATCTCAATAAAAAATAATTGGTATCTCAAATAATCAACATGTTTTGATCATCTTGTCTTTGCTTTACTATTACATCATTTGAACTTCTGAAGTGGACTCTTATTGATTCATGAATCTGATTTGCTGAAATTTAAACTTTACTGCTTTCGTCCCCACTTTTTGATGATGCCAAAGAGGGTTGATTGCCACACTATGTTATCATCATAAAAAAGGGGGAGATCTATATAGTATGTCTATTTGTTTCATAATTGTATACTTCTGAAACAATATTAAAAATTATGTAATTTCACTTATAGTCATTTATAAATATTGGTATTTTAAAAATACAACACACACATATATAAGAGCTTTACTGTGAAATCTTAAGATTTTATGAATGTGATTTCTAATTTCCACACAATTATTTACTTTTCTATCATGTATTAAAATTTTCTTAACAGAGATCTTGTGATCCAAAAATAATTAAAATTATGCTACACATGGATATCACAGTAATATTTATTCCTACAATTTGTGGTGTTTTTATATCACTTTTTACCCTTTTAGTATAATTAAACACCTTTAAAATAGCACTAAAATATTTTTAAATGTAAAAATATTTTGAATTAGATATGAAAATTCTTACAGTGGGCTTGAAATATCAGACCCCATGAATTTTCAAACTTTCTAAATTTTTTTCGTGCACCGTTGCTAATTTTATTGTATTAAATATTTGATTTTACCCTTAATCACATGTATTAATATTAGTGATCCCATGGTAATCCTACTTAAACATGATCACACATGGTAAAATAAGGATTTGTGGATTTAACAACCTCTATTGATGCTAATTATCACACCATAAATCAATTTAAACATGCTAAACATGTTAATATTAAGGATTAATACTAATTCCCTTACCTTACTGAAGCTTAATTACCTCCTTAACTGCCCTCAAACTCCTCCCGCAGCACCTCAACGTGGCCAGTCCCAAAGGAGATCTAACGAAGCCCCCTTCAAGGGTATTTATATGGGTTTTCCCTTAAACCATCTTACCCATTGATTTTAATCCAATGGTGGAGATTTAATCATTATTTTAATGTAATATAAATTGAGAAATGAGCCTCAAAGTCTTCAACAACCCACTGAGCCCCTTCATTTGAGTAACCCATATATATATATATATATATATATATATGTTTTTTTATAGGGCACATAGGATTGACCAAGTGAAGGGGTTAAAAAAATAATTTTTTTACTATGACTAAAATAACAATAATAAGACTAATAATTTAAATATTAAGGCATAGTTTTTTAATCAAATAAAATATTTTATGTTAAATTATGAATTCGTAGGGCATTACATGGGTGGGCAATATTGGCCTAAATATTTTGGGCCTTCTGTTGAGTGGGCCCTGTGGGGGGCTGTCACTTGTTAGGCCGTATGACCCTCGATGGGCCGTTTGGGCCGTGCATGTAATAGGTCGCGAATTTCCCCCTCTCCAAGATGGTAAATAAAGTAAACAAAAAAAACAATACGTGGATCTGCCCCCTACCGAGCATTCCTCCTAATCCAGATGTCAAACATCTCTAATCGTCTCACTTAAGATTTATCGAGTTTCCAGGGATCGATCATGATTCGTTTGATCATATTGAATCATCTTGCTTGTTTAGTCATATGCGAGATAATATATAGATACGTGGCTTAGTTATGATAGTAGCATATTTATCATACAACACTTGCTAATGCTATTTATCATACAACACACCCTAACCAACTTAGTTAATAGGTCATATTGACATGAACAATTTTATTTATATAGATATATTGAAGGTATATATTGTTTTATTTTTTTATCTCAATAGATAATTGTAGAGGTAGGAAAATGGTATCTATGTCACGTACCACCTTCTCTATTTATTTGTTTCGGAAGTCGTCCCGCACCCGTGGAGGCCTGCAAGCACCAGGAAACAATGGGCGTCAGAAGGAGTCTCAGGTGTTACCCCAAGGGACAACCCTCCGATGCTTAAGTCAGCAACAGATTGAGAGAAGAGTAAAGAAGAGCAAAAGGAGAGAGATGTGCAGGCCGTAATAGAAGATCCAAGAGACGTGTAGGCCTTCACCACGAGTGCTCGCCGCTCTTAGAGGGCACCTGGAGAATGCTCGCTGGGCGGTAAGATCGTGTAGGAGGAGTGCTCTCTCTGAACGTCGTAGGGCGTGGCCTCTCTCTATCGCTGCAGTAGGATCAGTTGCTCTAATCTTAGTGAGAAGCTTTTTGGCAGAAGTATCCACCGTGTTGCTCTTCTCTATTGTTCCCCTTCGTATAGGGGTTGTCCTGGAGTGGGGAGCCTTATCCCTTGATAGGGAAGGGCGTAAGTAGTGGAATAGCATTTTCCCGCTATAGTGGCGGGAGTTTCCCGTTGGAGGGCGCTTACCCTGACGTCAGCTGGTCTCGGGGTGAGTCTCATGGCGCTCATGGGGCGTGCTCGCCTATTATGGGATGATGGCCGACGTCGTGGGGGGTAACGGTCGATCGTCGGAGGGTCTTTCGCTGATCATGGTGCTTTCCTGTGCTGTAGAATCCAATGCTGAGTCGAATTGGGTCATGCCCTGGTGGGCCGTACCTGCTAGTCGTGATGTAGGAGCGGGGTTGGTTTGGGCAGTTTGGACCTGCCACTATTGGGCCAATCTTGGGCCGAACTAGATTTACCCTCCTCACTTCCCCCTACTCTCAGTTGTCGAGCACTTTGTAGGGGACTAAGAGTCGAACATGAGAGGGTCTGTTGGAGCATAAGACACGAGGTTGATTCGTTTGGGGCACGAGCGTTGATGAATCTGGCGGCAAGCTTGGCGCGCAAGGCGCCTCGGGTGGTGGCAAGCATTACTGCTGTAATCATGTCGTAGGTCATGTTTTGTCTGGGAGCGCCAGCCCGAAAAGGTGTTGGGCGTTGGCGACCGTACCGTGATAGCAACAAGTGCCTTTTCACCTATCCCTCGGTTTGGAAGTCCCAAGCTGTTGTGGGCTGTTATAAGAATGATCGTGGGGCATCACCAGAGACTCCATCCTCGTTGGTCGTCATGCTTGTTGTAGGTCTCTTCTTCCTCCGGCTGGTGATGATCTTCTTTTCTCTCGTGTCTTTCTCCTTTCGTTGGCATGCCTCCTTGTAGGAGAATCCTTCGTGCCAGCCCCTCCTCTTCTGTCGAGGAAGTGCCGCCTGGGCGTGGTGGCGCTCCGAGCACTTCAGGTGTCGGAGCCAGTCGTCCTGGTTCCCCACCACTAGTGGCGTGTAGGGTGATTCGAGGGATGCGAAAAGCTTTCCAGATCCAGCCCGACTTTTACATCATTCTCCCAAATGTAGATGACGATCAGATGAGTCTCCCTTCGGGCAGGCTCATGGTCCCTGTGGCGTCTTTCCAGGCGAGCTTTCTACTACCCGTTCATCCCTTCATTACATCCGTCCTTCATCATTATGGTCGGCACCCAGGGGAAATAACCCCCAACTCCTACCACTTCCTCTGTGGGTTAGTTTATGTGTGTTGAAGAGCATCAGTGGAGCCAAGCAATCATCTTCTCCGGCAATTTTATTACCTTCAGCGCGGCCCGTCCGATACTGCTTATGCCTATTTCAAGGCCCAGACCGGCCGGAACCTTGTCTAGGTCTCCGCCACTGCGGCCAACCTCAATGGTTGGTCGCAGCGTTACGTGTATCTAGTCAGATCTACCGACCATGATTCTTCCGGTAGTTGTAGGCACAGGGGCATTCATCCTGTCTGGCCCAATAGGAAGCCTCCGGCCAATGCCAAGGATCGTAAGAAGGTGGATGCCATCATCCAGTTTCCCCTGGTTGATGCAGACTTCGTGTTGACTCCGGGGTTGCTCCAAGAGCTGGGGTTGAGTCCTCCATTGCCACAGGGTACTAACTTTGATTCCTCGTCGTGTTCTTGTTAATGGCGGATTGGGCTAACAAATTTTGTTCTGGAATCAGGGGCCCCCGAAATTCCGAGGCGGAGCTACTAAGTTGTCCGGCTGCCGCAGTGTGCTCTTCGCCTCGTGGATCATGTCGAGCCATGGGCGGGCCAAGTGACAGTTGTCGCCCCCCAGGCCGAGGCCACATTTGTGCCAGGTCGTCTCCAGTATCCGGTCCCTGTGGGCGTCCCCCAGGTAAGGCCAACCATAGCTTCGGCTGCTAGCGGAGGGTCCAATACTTAGAGGGGTGTCGCCGAAGAGACCGCGAGTGCTGCTAAAGCTAAATCGGCCATGGCTGGTGGCAGCCGTGCCCTCCCTTCCGAAGATGAGCTGGCGGCACTGGATAATTAGCGTCGCTCGAGGAATTGGAGTAGAGTTCTAGCCCCAGCCTGAAGTCAAGCTCGGGCACTGCTGTCATCATCCGGATTGCCCCCATCTAAGGCACAGCCAATGCCGCCAGCTGAACAGTCGGTAGTCTCCCCCCCCCCCCCGCGCCTACCCCCGTGGAGGAAGGGCGCGATAAGGGCAAAGCTCCTATTTCCGATGACACCAATCATCCCCCGCCGCCGCCGTCGGTGTCTTCCCAGCATGACCGCTTCCCCGCTATTGGGCCAATCTTGGGCCGAACTAGATTTACCCTCATCAGTGGATAATGGAAGCGGCCCTGATGTTATCGCGTACGACTGTCTCGTGCTTATGGGTGTAGATCTGTCTAAACTTGCACCATTGCATACACTGTTATACGAATTCTCCGGCACGATGGTCTACCCCGAAGGACGTATATCACTCCCAATCACCTTCGGTACCGCACCAAAAGAGGTAACCTTCCTTGCCGACTTCACAGTCGTTCGCCCGATGACTTGGTACAACACCATCATTGAGCGCGGGATCCTCGGCACCCTTCGCGGCATCCCCTCTTCGTACCACAAAAGGCTCAAGTTCCTTGCCCCTCGAGGGGTAGGGGAGGCCCGAGGAGATCAAAGGGAGTCTAGTAGATGCTACCTCATCTCAACGCGCGATCGACAGCCTGATGAGACTCCACCTGAGAAGAAGGCGAGGACCGAAGACCCAGGTCCAAGCGCGGGCACACCAGCAGAAGACCTGTACCTCATCCAGGTGGGATAAGACCCAAGCAGAATGCTGTGGATCAGGGCCACTCTACCCAAACATGACAAGGATGCCTATATACGGTTCCTTACAGCCAACCAGGATGTATTCACCTGGTCTGAAGACGAACTCCCCGAAATCCCACCAGAGGTCATCACCCACCAACTCCATCTGGATCCAACTTGCCGCCCAGTCCAGCAGCGCCGAAGGGACTGCAACCCCGAGCGACAAACCATCATCAGGAAGCAAGCGGGCGAGAAGCTACGCTCAGGACTACTTAGGCCTACTCGATATCCGGATTGGGAGGCCAATGTGGTCTTGGTCCCTAAAAGCAATTGGAAATGGCGAATGTGCGTAGACTATACCGACCTCAACAAGGCTACGCCTAAGGACAGCTTCCCCATGCCACAGATCGACCAACTAGTCGACGCCATGGTCGGACATGAAATGCTGAGCTTCCTGGAGGCCTACTCCGGGTACCACCAAATCAGCATGCACGAGCCCGACCAAGACAAAACGGCATTCGTCACCGACCACGGATTGTACTACTACACCCGCATGCCATTTGGGTTGAAGAACACAGGGGCAACCTATCAACGCCTCGTCAACCATATGTTTGACTCGTAGATCGGTCGCAACATGGAGGTCTACATCGATGACATGCTCGTAAAAAGCCTCCAAGTTGCCGAGCACCTGGGAGACATGGCGGAGACCTTCGCCACACCCAGAAGGTACCATATGAAACGCAACCCAGCTAAATGCATGTTCGGTGTCAGATCTGGGAAGTTCCTCAGATTCCTTGTTACCCATCGAGGGATCGAGGCCAACCCAGATCAAATCCATGTAGTGTTGGAGATGAAGCGACTAGGATGAGCGAGGGAGGTCCAATGCCTCACCGGCGGCATCGCCGCTTTAACCCCCTTCTTGTCCCGAGCAACCAAAAGGTGTCTTCCCTTCTTCCGACTAATTAAGCAGGCTAACAAGACGCTAGAAAAGAAAGGGCAGATCGACTGGGATAAGGAGTGCGAGCAAGCATTTGAAGAGCTAAAGCGCTACCTGGCCACTCCTCCCGTACTCTCCAAGCCACAAAAGGGAGAGCAGCTCCTCCTGTACCTATAAGTCACACCAAGCACGATGAGCGCCGTACTCACCCAAGAAGAAGCTCGTGTCATGAAGCCCGTCTACTACATTAGTCGAGCGCTACAAGGGCCAGAATTTCGGTACTCACGAACCGAGAAGTTTGCCTTGGCCCTAGTCACGGTCGCTCGCAAACTACATCCGTACTTCCTGGCTCACCCAATCGTCGTCCTCACCGATCAGCCGCTATGACAAATCTTCCAAAATTCTTACACTTCAGGAAGGCTGGTCAAGTGGGCGATCGAGCTGGGCGAGTTTGACGTTAAGTTCCGTCCGAGGACCGTGATCAAAGCCCAAGCCGTCGCCGACTTCGTCACTGAATGTACGGTACCAGCCAAAGACTCACCCAAGCACTCCTCGAGACCAACTTGGGAACTATATGTCGACGGATCATCCTGCACTGCTGGTAGTGGTGCAGGACTGATTTTACTTTCGCCCGAAGGGGTAGAGCTTCAATATGCCCTGCGCTTCAACTTCCTGACCACAAATGATGTGGCCGAGTACGAAGCCCTCCTCTCAGGGATGCACATGGCAAAACACTTGGGGGCGTCAAGCGTCTGACCATATAGTGACTCCATGCTCATCGCTAACCAGGTCAGGGGAGAATTCGAAGCACGCGATCCTTCCATGATCAAATACCTGGAGAAGGCCAGGGCTACATCGGACGAATTCTCCCACTTCGAGATGAACCACATCCCTAGAGGGGAGAACGTCCGAGCAGACGCCCTATCTCGCTTAGCGTCCGCCGCCATGGTCTCCAACTCGAGGTCAATTTTGGTGGAAGAATTGTCGACGCCGAGCATAGAAGAGCCAACGCCACAGGTAAACGCCGTTGACTATGAACCTTCTTGGATGGATCCCCTGTTGAATTTTCCCCTACGGCAACAACTCCTAGGCGACCGTGCAGAAGCCCGTCGAACGAAGGCCCGAGCAGCCCACTTTACAATAGTGAATGGTCGGTTATATCGTCGATCCCTCTCAGCCCCATTATTAAAGTGCTTATTCCCCACGGAGGTTAGACAAGCTATCCAAGAAGTCGACGAAGGACTATGCGGAAGTCACGTAGGGGGGCGAGCACTCGTGCGAACGATGATCCAGCAAGGGTACTGGTGGCCCACCCTGCAGCAAGACTACCTCGAGTATGTCCGGAGATGTCCTCAGTGACAAAAATTCTCCAACCTCCACCACCAACCGGCTACGCAGCTTCATACCTTGATGGAGCCTCGCCCATTTGCTCGATGGGGGGTGGACATATTGGGTCCATTTCCCGAAGCACAAGTAAGGAAGAAATTCCTCATAGTCGCTATTGACTACTTCACCAAATGGGTCGAGGCTGAACCATTAGGGAAGATAACGAGCGAAGCAACTTGGAAGTTCATGCTGCGAAACATCATCTGCAGGTTCGAGATAGAAAGAGTCCTCAACACTAACAATGGCAGGCAATTTGCGAGCACGGCCTTCCAAGAGAACTGCTCAGAATTGGGGATCTGGAACCACTATACTTTAGTAGGGCACCCTCAGGCCAATGGATTGGTGGAGAACGCCAACAGAACACTCCTCGACGATATCAAAACTCGGCTAGATGAAGCGGGTGACTCGTGGATAGACTCGATCTCGAACATCCGTTTGGCCCACAGAACCACTGCCAGACTCGCTATAGGAGAAACCCCGTTCCACCTCGCATACGGTGCAGAGGCAGTAGATCCAGTAGAGATATCCAATCCCTCACTGCGTGTGGAACACTTCGACGAGGCTAGAAACAACCAAGGGTTACGAGAAAACCTTGACCTACTCGAAGAAAATAGGGCAAACGCCCAGGTAAAGCTCGTGGCTTATCAACAAAAATTGGCTCAATACTACAACATTTGTGTCAAGGAACGACACTTCTTCTCCGGAGACTTGGTACTACGGCGGGCAAGTGTGGCAGAACCCATAAGAGCCACCGGAAAGCTCGCACCAAACTGGGAAGGTCCATACAAGATAACTGAAGTACTTGGAAAAGGAGCATACATGCTGACAATGGTGGGGGGGCAAGAGGTACCTAGGATGTGGAACTCTGTAAATCTCAGGAAATTCTTCCAGTAAATCGTTGCCAGCCATACTCCACGAAGGTAACCTACGGGTTCCCTAGAGGCGAGCACTGCTCCCCTTGAAAACGTGAAGGTAAGCTAGAGGCGAGCATTGCTCCCCTTGAAAATGAGAAGGTAACTCACGGGTTCCCTAGAGGCGAGCACCCCCTTGAAAACGTGAAGGTAACCGACAGGTTCCCTAGAGGGGAGCGCTGCTCCCCTTGAAAATGAAAAGGTAACCTAAGGGTTCCTTGGAGGCCAGCACCGCTCCCCTCAAAAATGATGGCAGCAAGCAAAGGCACAAATACTACGATGCACACAAGGAAAGCCTACCCAAAAGTTCACGGGAATCTTCCACCAAAAGGTACACAACAAGATCCGAACTGAATAATTTTATTCCTTTAGTCAAAACACAAGCTACCAAAGACTGGCGAGTCACTATTACGCGACCAATACACAAGCATGTGGAAAGACAAAACGTGCCCAACTATGGCGATGTATAAATCCAGCATTTTGTTTTTTGGGCGCCGTCATTTGCCAGCAGCTATGATAAGTCCGTGAGCGAACACCTAGCATCTCTTTTATCCATGAGCAGACGCCTGCTCCTCAGTTACTTGTTTTGACGAAGTGGACCAACAGAGGTAGCCACCTATGCCAGAGAAGAGGGCCAAACCCTCCATCACTTGACCCGCTCATGCGAAGACCACACCTAGCATCCCTTTTGTTCCATGGAAGCGGACCAACAGGGATGCCGCTGGCGAAGAGACCTACACCAGGAAGCGAGATCGGATGACCCGTCCGCGCCTGGTTGACGTAGGGCAGTGGAGCAAGAAGGCCCACACATTACGTAGATCGATGTAGCATACTGGCCATGCCTGCTGATGCGGGATGGGACACGAACCTGGGACTCCAGCTCATGGACGTCCCTAAGCGAGGGAAACGCGTGGATCTGCGCGGTTGATGAATCGGCAATGAGTCTCGGGTATCGACTTTCCGTGTGCTCGGATCGAGTCACGGGACAGGTTTCGCACTCACTCTCACAGCGGTGATAAAAATATCGAGCTAGTTAATTTATCCTAACACACTCATGCAGCGGCATATAGAAATATATACGAGTAAAGTAAATTGCCGAGATGGGAGCAGACACGATACCTCCACGCTACCGGGCGTGGGGAAGGCGATCTCGACCAAGTCTCGTAGTCCTGGTACAAACAATTAACAAAATTTACAGCAAGAGTTTTACTGCCCACTCCACACAGGGAGGTAAAGGGCTGCACGTGGGACCCGAGAGTATCACACTTGGGTTGACGGGCGGCTTCTTGGGCAGCTCCGACGGTTTCGGCAAGCTGCTACTCTGGTGGTAGCTTGCTGTCCCGAACTGGTTACTCTATTTCAACACTACGCGACTCGGTGAGAACAATTCCTACGATCAGCACGGACGTCGGATCGATGCGAAACCAGTGCCGTTGCGAAGATAACTTGGAGATCTACAACCATCTGGTGTTACATGAATTTTTCTACCTCTGTATTTTCTTTGGTGGATTTTGTAACCGACTGACTAAGAGACTAAGGAAATATTGGGCAGATTGGGATCTGCCTGAAAACGTGGGTTTACCGAAGATTAAACGGTGGAATTGGGACTTGAAATTTTTATGGAAGATAGAGAGGAAAGTAAGGAACACGAAAATAATTTTGTAATTTTCTGAGGTGTTTTGAATTGGAAAATGAATTTTATAACAGGGGGTGGTCGGATCTGGACTGCAGGGGACAGAACGGATTTCGGATTTTGTAGTGGTTTTTTGGATGGGTAAACAAATTCAAAAAATCATAAAAAATTATGGAAGGCGGCTTTGGTGGACAGAAATCCCAGTCTAAATTTCAGATCGATCAGAAATAGATAAGGGGGTGAAAAAGGCAAGGAGGTGGCTTGCTGGAACACAAATCTGCACAGGGACAGATTGTGTAGACCATGGAAGAATATAGTGGAACGGGGGGGAAAACGGTGGCGGAATAACATGAAAACTTTTTTGGAGAGAGGGGATTTTGTGGGGAACTCACCCTCAAAATTTGGGCTCAATCTGATCTCCTGATTGGGAGATAAAATTCGGACAATAGCTAACTGTCCAGGGGTGGATAGACTTCCGACAAAGTGGCGGTGGTGCTGCAACGGCAGCTCGATGGTAGCTACGGCGGCGGCGCTGAGCTTCTTACTCAGAGACGGGTTAATGGGGAGGTATCTCAACTCTGAAATGGCTAGCTCTCACGGCTGCAAGGGGTGGGGGAGTAGAGAGACAAGGGGCGTCCTTGGGCTCTTCACACAAATTTCTGATTTTTTCTCACTTAATTCCATGAAATGGGAAAATACAAGGGCTATATAGAAATCTATAAAAGATCTAAACTATCCTCAGATCTAGGGTTAGGGAGGGGTAAATAAGGGATAGGATAATTAATCTCCCATGTGGTCAAATGATCAAAATAAAAAAATACAACAAGAATAAAATACATTAAAGGGGGGGGCACCCCTTTGAAAATGAGAGCAGAATTTTGAAATTACCTCCTTCTTGTCTCCTTGGTCCAAGTCCAATTTTGGACCATGGACCAGCCAATAGGGCCCATGATCCAAGTTGGACCAATGGGAAAGAGGGCGGGTGACCTAAATGTGACTAGCTAGGAATTTTCCTCCTTCTTGCCACTCTCAAAGGAAGGAGACAGCTCAATGACTCGCTAGGAATCACCGCGGAGTCCCTATATGTGACTAGATCCGAGATATTGAGATAGAGCCGATCCTAAATTCCGACAAGTCTACAACGTACGCTGTAGACCCGACTTGCCTCACACTCGAGAGGGACTGACATCGCGAGCTGACTTTAGACTGACTCGTATGCAGACTCTGACAGATTGTACTAAACAAACACTCACACATGACCCTAGGTAAACCTAGATATTCATAGTAATACTATGACTGACGACAAAGAGATACAAACACAAGGGATGACTCGGTGAGAATGACAGACACCGTCTATGTACACTAAGTGTAAAGAAAGACTGACCCACAACTTGATGCCGTGAGTCTCATCCCTCATCAATCATCTCCGGTTCGAGAAGACTCAACCGCAAGTATGGAAGTGCGGGAGGATGAGGGGGCGGGTGATGGGAATGCAATCCGGATGTCTGGTGTGGAACATGGAAAATGGGAAGTCCGGATACTGTCGCTCGTACGCGCGGTAGAAATCAGACTATACTGTGTCAACATAGGGTGTCGACAGTGGTATGGTAGTCACTAGTGGCTGCGCGACTGTAGGAGAGACAAGTAAGAGCGTTAGGGCTGACTGTATAGGGTCGGCGGATGGCATATCCACCGAGGGCAAAGTGGGCGGGACAGACAGCTCCGAGATGACCAGTGGGGTTGGGGTGGCTAACAGACCCTGGCCCTCTCTTGGATCACTCTCTATCCCCAAAACATCAGCGTGGTACTCCTCGGCCAACTCTTGGTCAGCCTCATAACTCACTAGAATAAGCCCTGGTGAGGCATCCTCCGAATGGTTGTCCTCTAAGGTAGGGGAATGTAAAGGACACTGCTACAGGGGGCCACACGGGTGGCTTCCGGGAGAGGTGGTGGGCGTGAGTCCGGAGGCAGAACGGGCCGTTGGGGGTGGCTGGTTGGTGACATGGAGGTGGTCGGCTGAATGCCGTCGTGGGATACAAACTCGCCGGGTCGGTGAGATGGGTGTAAGGTGTAGGTCCTCCTATCCCAGTCAAAGGTCGCTCGCCTCTCTTCCAACCAATTTTACCCTAAAATGATGCATGGGCCATCAAGTGTGTCGACCTTGCACCATGCTCCATCGTCATAAAGAACGGGGCCGTATCTCCATTGGAACTCTACGAACGCTAAGCCACCGTTGAGAACAATCTCTCGGGTCTTAGAGAGAGACTCAACTATGTCATGTGAGACACAGTTAGATGACACCCTACTGATGAAGTTGATCTCCGTAAGCAACCTGAACGGGCGTGATCTCGCGCTTGTCCTGAGCTGGGATAATGATCACCGAATAGTGAACTGTAGAGAAAGGGAAATGAATCAGGAGGCCCAGGGATGGTTCCATGGGGAAAACCCTCCGATGCTTAAGTCAGTAGAGCAATGGTGGAAGGTATTGAGGGAGGTAGAAAGAGGTGCACGAGATCCCCCAACACCAAGGTGGTGAAGTGGTTCCTGCTCAGGGGTTTTTAGGCGTGTATTGGCCTTACCTTCCGCTGGAGGGAGTCCCTGGTTTATATAGCGAGCTCACCTGATGAGTCCCGTAAGTTGAGGAGTTTCAGTCGGGAGTTATGTCCTCATCATGGGATCGTTACGTCCTCATCGTGGGATCTTCATGGTCTTGAGGGATCATGGATCCTTTATCCCCTAAACTCCTGCTCATAAAGGGCTCTCAACGGCTGCATGGATAAACACTTGTCAGTCGGTCCGAGCATAAGAGGTGCTAGCCCTGCCCGGGCGATAGGCATAGCTCGTATGCAGTCAGGTCGGAGTGGGAGCAGAGCGCTCACCTCTATCCCGATGGAGGGATAACTCGGGCATGGGTCTTCCTCCGTTCTGATGCTCGGTACTTCAGAGCCTAAGGGCCGCCGAGGAAGGGTGAGTTCTCGAGTGATCTTTATTGGGCTTTTTTGCCTAAGTGGGCCCTAGGGGGCTGTCACATGGATGAGCTGAGCCTCGTTTGGTCCTGATGGGCCTAGTTCGGCTGCTCTTAATTGGGCTACAGAAATTCCCCTCTCCACTTGTCCCCCTCCTACTCCCGAGCTTTAGTAAGCTCGGAAGAGTAGCTGTTTGGGGTTTCGGACCAGCGTGGCTCAGGTGGGTGGAGATCTGGTGGTGTTAGGAAGCCACGTGTCGTGGTCACCTGGGCCCGTGTTAATGATGATCTTGACGGATTTGAACTGAAGGGGCCCCCTTTTCTCGGAGATCAGAACGACGCGCCGCCTCCCGTGTGGGTTTATAGGCGTTGGGCGCTTGTTGTCATTCCAGACTCCCTCCGTCTTTAGGATTTTGGCTCTCCTTCGTTCTTGGTTTTGAGGCTCTTCGATGCGCCGTGACGACACGACGGAGGAGCAGAGGCTTGCAGCGGCGTTCGAGGAGTTGGCGAGGATAACTGCGGAGGCAGTCCGGCAGCTTCCTCCTCCTCCTGAATCTTCAGGGTCTCGAGATATCCTCTCCTCAGAGTCTTCTCCTGATTCCATGGCGGACCAGCGCTCGGAGGCTGAGGAGTGGGAGGATGAGCCGGTGGAGAGGGCGCCGGTCCCAAACTGCAGCGAACTGGGGGAGGCGGATGTAAGGAGGCTGGAGCACCAGTACCGCCTGCCACATAAGTTTAGTTTCACCGTAGCTTTTGCATACGAGACGAGCCTGGACTCTCGTACAGGCCACATTTGTATGTTTCCTCTGTCGTAGAAGGGTGGATTCCGCCTTTCTTTCGAACATTTCGTTCTTCAGCTTCTTGATTTTTTTCGGTTGGCGCCCATTCAGTTGGTAGCCAACTCTTATCTCCTCCTTTCCACCTTCCGCATTCTCTGCCACCAGTGTGGAGTTCCTCCTTCTATGGACCTCTTCCACTATTTTTTTGAGTTGAAAGCACATCTTCGGCTGGGAAGGGCTTCTATTTCATCCAGGCGAGGCAGAATAGGAGTTGTATCTCTTTGGCGGCGAAGGATTCTTCGCATAAGGGGTGGAAGACCCAATTCTTTTGGGTGGGGATTTGTTCAATGGAGGAAACCTGGAGGTGCCTAGTAATCCCCAATTTCCATCCTAACATCCCTCCCAGACAGGACGAGTTCCCTCCTCATGTGGAGAAGTATGCTGCCATCTTACTGAAGCATCGCCAGTCCACCGAAGAGATGGTGACATCGAAGATTATCGAGCGGTGTCTTCTCACGCGGCTGCATCCGTCGGGCTCAGGTGCCCCAACTTAGATTCTCCTTCGGATGTAGGGGTCATCTTTCTTTTCCTGAACACGTCTTCTTCTTCGTGCAGACACTAGGCGGGAGCCTCTGAAGGAGGCCGCAGAGGTGATCGAGCTTGGAGATGACTCGGCTGCTGATGAACCGGCTGCTCCCGTGGGTCGCTCCCGAACCAAAGATAAGGGCAAGGGAGCGGCCCAGGGTGAATCCTCGAGACTGCGGGGACCCAAGTGCAAGGACCCTATGGAGGGTATGATCCGGGCCGCTGCGAGGGCCAGGAAGCGGGCCAAGAAGGCCGGGGTCATACCCGCAGTCGGAGGCGACCCTACCACGGCTCACCCCTCGGCCGAGCATGATGGGGCCGACCCTACCGGGCGGGCTCTCCCACCAGCCGAGCTAGAGGGGGCCGAGGAGGTCGGGGCTGCCCCTGCGGGCGGCCATGATGCGGGCTCGGCTCTTCCTTCGGCCGGAACCGAGGGGACCGAGGATGCTCTCGTGACTGGCAGCGGGGCCGACCTGGCTCTCCCCTCGGCCGGAGCCGAGGCGGCCGTGGCCGAAGTTGGGGATGCTGTGATCACGGCCGAGGCTGGCGCTTCGTGCGGTGGGGGGTTCTCCATTCCGGCGACCTTGGAGAGGGTGGGTATCTCGGGCCCCCTGCACCAGGTATGCTGCGGTATATCTGTGAAGGTGAGGGGGGGAGGTAGGCAGTATTCCCCGTCCACGGCTCTCACCGGGGTTATGGAGGGCGGCCTGGCCCTGGCCCATATGGGGGCTGCTCTGGCAGAAGCATATGCTCTGTCGGAGTGGGAGCGAGCGAACCTGGCCTGGACCCTCGGTGGGTTGGATAGGAGGTTGGCTCGGCTCGTCGAAGAGCGTGATGGGCTTCGGCTGGAGCTTTCCTCAATCAGGGAGCTGGTATGGTCGAGCCAAGTGGATACCCGGGCGCTAGCCGAGCAGCTAGCCAAGGCTCGTGAATTGCTTGAGAGGAAGAGCCGACTTCTTGAAGAGGAGCGCCTAGCACGCGTTGAGCTGGACCGCCGGTGGGAGACCGAGCGGGCCGAGCTAGTGGACCGAGCGGAGAAGGCCGAGCGCCTTCGGCGAGAGGTTGAGGCTGATCGGGCCGAGGCGGAGAAGTAGGTGGCAGAGGCCGAAGAGCTGACAGCTGAGGCCAAGCGGAAGTCGACCTAGGCGGAGCGGAGGGAGGCCGAGCTCACTGGTAGGGTGGGATCGGCCGAGGCGGAGGCTCTCGAGCAGTACAAGAGCTCAGAGGCCTACCGGGTCGACTTTAAGGAGGCTGCCCTCCCCTACTACGAGCTAGGACTTCATCGGGGCATCCGCAAAAGATTCAAGTAGGGCTACGATCGGGCCATCTTTTACGCCGAGGAGCAGGCGTCTGGGGTAGTTGACTTCCCATCCGGGCAATGTTATGACTCGGACTTGTCATCCTGCAGTTCCTCTGCTTCGGCGCAGGATGAAGAGGATCAGGGGGGCTCATCATTCGAGGAGTCACCAACTCCGGATGCCTCGGGAGGGCACGCAATCGAGACAGTTCCCACACCGGTGGGGTCAGTGCCAGGGTCGGCCGTCACCGAGGATGCCGGGGGCAGACCGCTCGAGCCCTCTATTTCGGAGCTTCAAGGTGGGCCGGAGGCCTGATGTATTTGCTTCGCTTCCTTTTTTGTATGCCTTTTTCCTTTTTGGAGGAAAGAACTTCCTTTTTTGTGTAGAAATAAATAAGGCAATAGCGTTGTGATGAAGACTTATCTGTTCCGTATCGCCATTGCCGTATTTTGTTCAGTGTAGCTACGATGGTTGGAAAGAGCTGATACTTTCTGCGTGAATCTCGCATGATGGTTGGGTGTGCGTCTGACAGGGTGTCTTTCCATTTTCTCACGCTTTGAATGCCTAGCCGCTTCGTGTATCCCGCTGGGGCGAAAGATGAGAAGTTTGAGGTGACCATTCGTAGGGAGAAATCCCTTTGGCGTGTTTTTGAGGAGAGAATTATTTAAGGCAAATAGCCTCCCTTTACCTATAAAAAGGTTTGAAGGGCATCTCTTCCTCTCCACCGCTTAGGGGTTTCCCTTACAGTCTCTCCTCATTCCTTCTTCACGTGGCATTGTGACGTTGCATCTGTAGCATGGAAGACGCTCCGGAAGATGAGGCTGCCGATGATGGGGGGCAGAGAGTTCTTGCTGTTTCAGATTTGAAGAGGGTTCGACGGTCGTCGAACGGAATTGAAAAGGGTTCGACGTGTAGAGGCACGTCGTCTTCCCTTTATCAGTTCTGGCGACGCTTCCAGGGGGCGAGATGGAGGACGGATGGGGGCATTAGACATTCCAACCGCCCGTCCCTTCCTGCTCGCTTAACGGAGGGGAGGAGGAAGCCAACTAAGCTCCATCCCTTCCGGGCTTTCCCCTGCCTCCTCGTCCAGCTCTGCTGGTTTTTTTTCTTTCTCGTAGCCTCTTTTTCCCTCTTCTACTTTGCTCCTCCTTTCTTTCACTCTTCGGAGGGTGCCTGCACCCTCTTTCTTCCAAAGAGTTGGCAGTTTGGCGGGGAAGATGCTTTCATATACATTCCCTCAACCCCTTCTCATCCAAGTTCAACTTGGAAGGTAGCCTTCTCTTTCCTAATCCCTCTGTCACCTTTGTCTTGAGCTACCCGAGCCAACAAAGTCGACTATCCTTTATCCGAGCCAGTTTCTACACGAGGCAGAGTCAGTGGCTGGGTGCAGGAAGGTCATCCGAGTCAGCCGAGCGATGGGCTCGCATGACGGCGCCAGATGGATTTTTTGCTTTTTTGACATGTATTTCCTTGGCTTCGGCCTTCCTGATGTACAAGCGGGTTGTTTGAATAAAAGAAAGGAGCCTTTTCTTTTATCTCATGTCGTTTGCAGGATACTCAGTACTCAGAAGTAGAACTTGCGTAATGTAGTCGGGTTCCAGGTCCGAGGGATGAGCTCTCCTTCCATCATGGATAGATGGTATGCTCCTTTTCCGAGCGTCTCGACCACTCAGTAGGGGCCTTCCCAATTAAGGGATAACTTTCCCGCCGCCTCAAGAGGTCGAGAGGCTTCGGCTTTCCCGAGGATGAAGTCTCCCAGCTGTAAGTGTCTGTCTCGGACTTTGGCGTTGTAGTATCGAGTGAGGCGGCGTCGATATTCCGTTGCTCTGATGCTGGGAATCTCCCGGACTTCATCTGCTAGGTTGAGATTTTCGAGCAGTTTCTGGTCGTTTACCTCGGACGAGAAGCAGATGACTCGGAGGGAGGGGTTGCCAATCTCCAACGGGATCACAGCCTCGGTGCCATACACTAGTTGAAAAGGACTCTCACCGGTTGCCATTCTAGGAGTCGTTCTGTGCGACCAAAGTACGTTCGGCAATTCCTTGAGCCAGCTACCCTTGGCTTTACTGAGCCTGGCAGTCTTGATGCCTTTTAAGATAGTCTTATTGGCATTTTCGACCAGCCCGTTAGCCTGAGGGTGGGAGACCGAAGTGAAGTGATTGCGAATGTTGAGGTCGGCGCATCTGTCTCAGAAATACTGAGAATCAAATTGCCGACCATTATCGCTCACTATCACCCGGGGGATGCCGTAGCGACAGATGATCGACTTCCAGACGAAATTCCAGACGACTATCTCGGTGATCCTTGCAGTGGCTTCGGCCTCGATCCACTTAGTGAAGTAGTCGATGGCGATCATGGGGAATGGCCCGAGGATGTCGATTCCCCAGCGAGCGAAAGGATAAGGCTCAGCTAGGGTGATAAGCTCGTTGCTGGCTGATGGACCAAGTGGTCGAATCGCTGGCAGCGGTCACAACGTTGTGTGTAGGCTGAGCAGTCATGCTATAGGGTGGGCCATCAATAACCTTGCCGTAGCAAGATCCTGGCGAGCGACCTTCCCCCCAAATACGCTCCGCACAGACCTTCGTGAACTTCTTCGATCACTTGGTTGGCTTCGTCGGTGCTGAGGCACTTCAAAAGAGAGCCGAAGAAGGATCTCCGGTAGAGTGCGCCACCCAGAGTGACGAATCGCCGAGCTTGGTATTTCAATCTTCGGGCTTTCTGAGGGTCGGGAGGCTCCTAGGGGTCTTGAAGCCACAACAGGTAGGGGGTACGCCAGTCGCTTGGGGAGGCCGAGTCAACATCTAGGAGCTCTGAATCGATGCTTGGGTGCTCTAGCTCTTCGAGAAGGACCGATTGAGTATCCTCGGGGTCAAGAGAGATGATGTGACACAACCTCGGACTTAAGCAAGCATTCACAAATAGCATTCAAATGGGCCTTAGTGGGCCACCGCTCTCCCGTCGCACTCTATACCCAGAGTGACTTGGCGATGCCAAGAGTGAAGTATGGGAATGGGCCCTTGCTGGTAGAGGGCCAGCAAGGCCAAGGTTTGACTCCCAAAGGTTGGATGCCCAATTCAATTGGGGCCGACAAAGTGCGCAAAGGCACCGGTT
Source organism: Amorphophallus konjac (assembly GCA_022559845.1). NCBI lineage: Eukaryota > Viridiplantae > Streptophyta > Magnoliopsida > Alismatales > Araceae > Amorphophallus > Amorphophallus konjac. The sequence continues at coordinate 260,058,391 of CM040124.1, read as the reverse complement.
TCACACTACCCCACGGCGGTCACTCTAAGTCATGGACTTGAGGACCGGGCGCTCCCTCGCAAATTCAGCGGCGCATGAAGCAAATATTGAAAGAGCAACACTATTGAGCAAGGATGAGACACTTACTCGACCGGTTTGAAGAAACCGGTCCCGGTCGGAGACGAGGGCGAGCGGGGAGGCGGTGGTTCCCCACACGCCGCGGCGGTGTCGCTTGACCTGCCCAAAGAAGTACAAAACTACACCTCACGCAGGAGGGGGATCTTGGGGTGGAGGTTAAAGTGTTACAACCAAAACTACCACCACGCAGGGTGGGGCCTTCAGCCGGCCAAGCGGGGAGGGGAGAAAAGCTCTCGATTACTAAGTGGCGTCCGGTGCGATATCAGCCTTGTTCTGGCCTGCAGGACAGGGTGATGAGGTTGAGGTTGCCACGGACTCGTCCGGACTCCGAATTGAGTGAAACCACCTCCTACAGCTTCCTGACTTGAAGGGGATGACTGTAGAATTTTTGGGGATGCTCTGTTGGTCCGTGGTGACAGCTCCAGCAGCAGGAAGGAGATCACTCTGTCTGGCAGCAGGCTGATCTGGACTGGAACAGCAACTTGCAGAGGTCACTGTGCGCTCTTCCGATCTCTGATCAGCACAAAACCAGCGGCGACGTCTTCGTGGTCGAAGTAGCTTTCAGCAGAAAGTGACGGGGCAGCGTTCCGATGTCGATGGCGATCGGCGCACCCGGAACAGTACTCACTGGTCGAAGTAGACTGCCGAAGCAGGACTGGACAGAAGGGGAGAGAAAAAATGATAACTCTACCCCCCCGTGGCCGAATGCAGCTCCGCTTCCTGATCTTGAAAGAGGACTGGACGGGGAAGAACTTTGTTGAAGGAACTTGGGCCTGATTCAGCCTGAGTAAACCGTGAGACGGTAGTCTCCTAGGTTCTGGTTCTGGATGAAGGCCTTCTTGCGCGATGGTGGGATATTGGCTCTATCTGGCAGCTCCAACCTCGGATCGTGTTGCGTCTACCTCACTTGCGAAGTAGACTGGTAGGCCTTTCCAGAAAGGTAGGCCACGCCTTAAGGAACCCCCAGGAGGAAGCCGTAGTCGATGCTGCAACCAAGGGCTGATCTGTAGGTCTGCACAGCTCCAACCTGAAAATGAAATGAGAGGGAGAGGTGGCTTCTTTGGTGGAGGGAAGTGGTAGGGGAGACCTAAGGGTGAGTGGGGGCTCTAGTGGGGTGGAGAAAAGAGCTAATGTTGATGGGGAATGAGGGGGAGAAAGGCTGGAAGCAAGGGCTAGCAGGTGGAGGAGGAAGATGAGGGTGTGAGAGAGGGAAATGGGGAGTGAAGGGGGAGAACTTGGCAAGGGGGAGGGTAATGGATGGGGGCGGCCAAAACAAGTGGAGGGAATGGGTTTCAAATTTTGAAATGGTCTTGGAATGTGTAGGGTTGTATGGGAACTAGGGAGATTGCCTTGGAAGGGAGGAGATTGTGTTGGGAGTGGGGGAGATTCCCTCTTGGAATATGGAGTAGAGTAATGGTGGCTTGGGGAAGTGGAGGGGCAATGAATGAGGTGGGTGGTGGTTGGGAGTTGAAGGGGGGAGGGAGGAGAGAGAGAAGGGGGCGAACCCCTTAGTGGGAGGAGAGAGAAGAGAGAGTGGAGGGGGGTGTGGGAATCACTCCCTAGGGTATCTCACCCTAACTTAGTGGAATCTCTCCAAATTGAACAAAATTGTAGGCTTAACTCAAAAGGATTCATTCATTCATTAACTTCAAATGAGGGGGAGTGGGGTCCTATTTATAGGCAACCCACTCTTTACAATAAGTCCCTGACAAAATAAGCAACTACAAATAACCAAGGGGGGGTGGGGGCGCCAATGGGCCTAGCCCAACGAATTGGGCCCAATAGCCTCATTAGACAGCATGATGATACAAAAACATAGGAAAATAAGTGCTAGACCTAGGGAAATGACTCCAATAAAATAAAAATACATCAAAATGACACAAAGGAAAGCTACAAAATGGATAAGGGGCCTTAATAGAGTGAGGCCCAAACTCAACCAGCTCCTGAATGTGAAGAAGTGGACCCGAGCCAAAGGGAATCATGGGTGATGCCTCCATCAAATCCCCTGGGCCGCGAAGAGCTCGACTCCGTCGAGTAAGGTTCCATCCGGCTAAGGTACCTCTCGAGGAGGTCCGGATCCAATCGCTGGAGGTCCTCCCGACTCACCCATGAGTCTTCCGACAGAGGCCGATTCTTCCACCTGACGAGATAGCGCTCATATACCTTGCTCCGGGTGGTAGTGACCTGCTCATCCAATATTCGTTCAATGCGATGGCACTGAGCTCTCTTGGCTAGTGGACTCTCCTCACGGGTGGGTACTCTCTCAAAGGAAGAAGTAGGCTCAATCTCCTCACTAGGTCCCACCGTGGGGCCCTTGTATGGCACTAAGTCGGCGACATTGAATGTAGGACTTATCCCATAATCCTCAGGGAGATCTAACTCATAAGCATTTGCACCAATGCGCCTCAAGACCTGGAAGGGCCCAGTCCCACGTGGCCTCAACTTGGAGTTGGCTCCTGGGGAGAGCCTCTCCGTCCTTACCATCACAAAGTCACCCACTTGGAACTCTAAGTGACGCCGGTGAGAGTCGGCCAACTTTTTATAAGCCTCATTTTTCATGCTAATGTGCTTTCGAATTTCCTCATGCAATTCCCTAATATGTTGTGCAAAAGACTCGGCAGAAATGGACACTCTAGCATGCTGGGGAAGGGGAATGAGGTCAGATGGCTTTCTTGGTTTGTACCCATGCACGGCTTCAAATGGACTCATCCCTATTGACTTATTGATGGAATTGTTGTATGCAAACTCAGCCTGTGGTAAGATGAGATTCCAATTTCCTGACCGATCCTCAACAAGACTCCTAAGGAGTTTCCCTAGACTCCGGTTGACCACTTCAGTTTGACCATCCGTTTGGGGGTGGTAGGCAGTGGAGAATTTGAGGAGGGTACCCATCATGTGCCAAAGAGTCTTCCATAAATAGCTAGTGAATTTGACATCCCTATCGGAGACTATGGTCTTGGGCAGCCCATGGAGGCGGACTACCTCATCGAAGAATAATCGGGCTACATGGGAGGTATCGGATGTTTTGGAGCATGGGATGAAGTGGGCCATTTTGGAAAATCTATCAACCACCACATAGATGGAGTCATGCTTCCTAGAGGTCTTGGGTAAGCCTAGCACAAAGTCCATGCTCAAATCTTGCCATGGTCGGTCGGGAATGGGAAGTGGGGTGTATAGGCCGGTGTTTTGCTTCACCTGCTTGGCCGAAGCACACGTGCGACATTGACCCACTATTTTGCCTACATCTTTCTTGAGGCTCGGCCAATAAAATTGACCCTCAACTAAGGCAATGGTTTTGTTGACCCCAAAATGACCGGCTAACCCTCCGACATGTAATTCCCAAACCAAGAAATCTCGAAGAGAGGTCCGAGGAATGCAAAGCCTTGGCCCCTTGAAGAGAAACCCATCCTCTAAAATAAATCCCTCATGCTCCTTGCTAGAATGAGTGGTCAAGTTGGTATAGATTTGCCCAAAGTCGGGGCAACCAGGGTACTCATCCTTGACCTTATCAAAACCAATCACTTCCACTTGGATAGTGGATAACAAGGACATCTTCCTACTTAGGGCATCCGCGGCCTTATTCTCACTCCCGACCTTGTGTTTGATGACAAAGGTGTAGGATTGGATGAACTCAACCCATCGGGCATGTCTGGCATTCAACTTTTATTGGGAATTGAGGTATTTGAGGGCCTCATGGTCGGAAAAGATGACAAACTCTTTGGGAAGCAAGTAATGTCTCCAGTGTCGGAGGGATTGGACCACGGCATAGAACTCCTTGTCATAGGTGGAGTATCTAGTCCTAGCATCACATAGCTTCTCACTAAAGTAGGCGACCGGGTGTCCCTCTTGACTAAGAATCCCTCCTATCCCTATCCCGGATGCATCACAAGTGACCTCAAAAACTTTGGAGAAATCGGGAAGGCATAGGACCGGGGCTTGGGTCAACTTTTCCTTAAGCTCAAGGAAGGCTTTAGAGGCGGCTTTGGTCCAAACAAAGGTTCCCTTCTTGAGACAATCAGTTATTGGGCCGGTGATAGTGTTAAACCCTCGAATGAATCTCCTATAGAATGTGGCCAACCCATGGAAACTCCTAACCTCATGAAGGGTGTGGGGCTCCGGCCAATCAAGAATAGCTTGGACCTTGTCGGGGTCCATGGAGACACCTTTGGACACCACAAATCCTAGGAAGGTGATGGAAGTGGTCATGAAATGACACTTTCCTAGGTTGGCAAATAGGCTTTCTTGCCGGAGGACGGTGCAAACTTTCCTAAGGTGGTCAAGGTGGGCCTCATGGGTTTGGCTATAGATGAGAATATCATCAAAGTATACCACTAGAAAATTCCCAATGAAAGGCCTAAGTACCTCCGTCATAAGACGCATGAAAGTACTTGGGGCATTAGAAAGTCCAAATGGCATGACTAACCACTCAAAGAGACCATCCTTGGTCTTGAAGGCCGTTTTTCACTCATCCCCGGGCCTTACCCTAACTTGGAGGTAGCCACTCTTGAGATCTATCTTAGAGAAGATGGTGGCTCCGGCTAGCATATCCAACATGTCATCAAGCCTAGGGATGGGGAACCTATACTTGACGGTAATCTTGTTAATGGCCCGGCTATCCACACACATCCGCCGTGATCCATCTTTCTTGGGGGTAAGGAGGGCCGGGACGGCACATGGACTCTTACTAATGCGGATGAAGCCCTTCCTAATGAGTTCCTCTATTTGCCTCCTAAGTTCGGCATGTTCCGTGGGATTGAGGCGATAATGAGGAAGATTTGGAAGGGTGGCTCCCGGTACTAGATCGATTGCGTGTTGCACATCACGCATGGGAGGGAGTTGGTCCGGGAGCTCTTCCGGAAACACATCATGGAATTCTTCCAAAAGTTGTTGGATTTCTATGGGATGGGGGTTAGAAGGGGTAGGTTCCCTTAAGCATATGACTACCGCACATAATGGCACCCCTTGAGCAATTTCCTCTTCAAGCTCTTTCCTAGTGATGAGATGAAGACCTTTGGTCAACCCCGTGGTTCTACTTTGTTTTGGGGTTTGGATAAGGGCTTGGGTTGGAGGGGTGGAGTTCCCCGAGACTTGTGGAGTGGTGGGGTGTGATCCTTGAGGGAGAGGGTCCTTCTTGGGCATGGGTCGAGGTGGGGAGGGGTTAAGACGGATAGTCTTACCCTCATGCTCAAAGGTGCATATGTTGCTTCTCCCTAAAATGGTGGCATCCACATCATAGAGCCAAGGTCTTCCTAAAAGGATGCTACCCACTTCAATGGGTATGACGTCACACCATATTTGGCCATGGTAGGAAGAGAAAGTGAGAGGCACTAGGCATTGGGTGTTGACCGGGATGGAGTTGTTGTTGATCCATGAGACCCGGTATGGACTTGGGTGGGGAGTGAGAGTAAGCCCAAGGAGCTTGACGGTGTCGGGTGACACGGCATTAACACAACTACCACTATCCAAGATCACTTTCCTCACATGGTTCTCTATCTTGATAAAGGTGTGGAAGATTGAGGTCCGACGCCAATCCTCTTCTTGAGGTTGGGTGAGGATGCACCTAATGACTCCTAGATGGGAGTTGTTTGAAGGAGTGGAGTGATCTAGAGCCGACTCTAGATATTGGGCTTCATACTCCTCTTCCCAATCTAGTGAGGCTTCATGTTCCTCAACGTCATTTTCTTGTTCCTTTTGGGGTTGAGCTTCTTCCTCAATAAGCAAACTAGATAACCCCTTAGATGGATATTGTCCCGCAAAATGACCAAACCCTTGACACCTATAGCATTGTTGGCGCCCTCTTCCCGGGGTGGCTCCTACACTTGGTCTTTGGGGTTGTCATCCTTCCGTGGGAGAGGATGACTAGGAGCGGGCTTGTTTGGAGTGATGGGTGGGGGAGGATTGTAGGACCTTAAAGGGGCATTCCCACTTGGGCTAGGAGCTCTCATGGGACGTGGTCCCAAGTTTTTGGGATCGGTTGGTCGGGGAGTGATAAATCGGGAACTCCTAGAAAATCTTTCCACATCTCTAGCTACTTGGTAAGCTAGCTCAAGGTTGTCAACGTCTCTCATGAATAGTTCCCTCTTGATGTGGCTTTGAAGCCCATTCCTAAAGCGGGATAAGGTGACGTCCGGATCCTCATGGACTCCACACTTTAAAAGATAGGAGTCAAATTTTTCAATGTACTCTACCACGGTCTTCCCTTCTTGGGTGAGGCTTTGCCATTCATCTAGGAGCATTTGGTGGTAGGTTCGGGGGAGGTATTTGTTCCTAAGTTGGTTTTTCATATCCGCCCAAGTGTCAATAGGCTCTTCCCGCCTAACCCGTCTTAGACCCTCTTGGTTTAGCCAATAAGTTTTGGCCAACTTAGTGAGATGCATCTTAGCCAATCTAACTCTCCTTTGGTCGGACATGGGGTACCATTCAAAGTATTGGTCCATGGCGGTCTCCCATTCTAGGTAAACACTAGGTTCATGTGAACCATCAAAATTTGGGGCCTATACCTTGATCATCCTTAAAAGGGGGTCATCCGGATCATCCCGTGGATGCCGGTCATGGTTTTGATGGGGGCGAGGCCTCTCATAGTCATAATAATGGTCATGGTCCATATCCTCCCTATAAAATTAAGCATGTGGGTGATGGGCTCTTGGGCCGTTGTTCCTTGGGTGGAACTCATCCCCATGAGGCTCTACATGTGGAGGGTGGACTCTTGGGCCTTGGTTCCTTTGGGGAAAACCATTCCTATGGAACTCACCATGTGGTGGAGGGGCTCTTGGCTCATTGATCCTTGGGTGAGGATCTTCCCTATGAGGCTCATCATGCGGAGGGGGAATTCTAGGCTCGTTGTTCCTTGGGCGGAACTCTTGGTCTTCTAACCGAGCAATTCGGTTGGTAAGGGACTCTAGTTGGGCAAGGATGGTTGTGAGGGCAGCATCTACCCTATCCATGGGGCCTTGGGGTTCCTCCCTAGGAACATCTTGGTTGAGTTGGTGAGGATTGGGATCCATTGGTGGAGCCGAAGACGATGAACCGGGTTGATAGCTAGCACCACTACGGGTGGACATGCAAGACAAAGGGCCAAAGTGGTTGGACACACTATGCAAAGGTCCTAGGACTTAGACTTGATAGAGACAACTCAAGGACTTGCTCTGATACCACTTGATGTGACACAACCTCGGACTTAAGCAAGCATTCACAAATAGCATTCAAATGGGCCTTAATGGGCCACCGCTCTCCCGTCGCACTCTATACCCGGAGTGACTTGGCGATGCTAAGTGTGAAGTATGGGAATGGGCCCTTGCTGGTCGAGGGCCAGCAAGGCCAAGGTTTGACTCCCAAAGGTTGGATGCCCAATTCAATTGGGGCCGACAAAGTGCGCAAAGGCACCGGTTTCACACTACCCCACGGTGGTCACTCTAAGTCATGGACTTGAGGACCGGGCGCTCCCTCACAAATTCAGCAGCGCATGAAGCAAATATTGAAGGAGCAACACTATTGAGCAAGGATGAGACACTTACTCGACCGGTTTGAAGAAACCGGTCCCGGTCGGAGACGAGGGCGAGCGGGGAGGCGGTGGTTCCCCACACGCCGCGGCGGTGTCGCTTGACCTGCCCAAAGAAGTACAAAACTACACCTCACGCAGGAGGGGGATCTTGGGGTGGAGGTTAAAGTGTTACAACCAAAACTACCACCACGCAGGGTGGGGCCTTCAGCCGGCCAAGCGGGGAGGGGAGAAAAGCTCTCGATTACTAAGTGGCGTCCGGTGCGATATCAGCCTTGTTCTGGCCTGCAGGACAGGGTGATGAGGTTGAGGTTGCCAAGGACTCGTCCGGACTCCGAATTGAGTGAAACCACCTCCTACAGCTTCCTGACTTGAAGGGGATAACTGTAGAATTTTTGGGGACGCTCTGTTGGTCACTGGTGACAGCTCCAGCAGCAGGAAGGAGATCGCTCTGTCTGGCTGCAGGCTGATCTGGACTGGAACAGAAACTTGCAAAGGTCACTGTGTGCTCTCCCGATCTCTGATGAGCACGAAGCCAGTGGCGACGTCTTCGTGGTCGAAGTAGCTTTCAGCAGAAAGTGACGGGGCAGCGTTCTGATGTCGATGGAGAGCGGGGCACCTGGAACAGTACTCACTGGTCGAAGCAGACTGCCGAAGCAGGACTGGACAGAAGGGGAGAGAAAAAATGATAACTCTACCCCGGTGGCCGAATGCAGCTCCGCTTCCTGATCTTGAAAGAGGACTGGACGGGGAAGAACTTTGTTGAAGGAACTTGGGCCTGATTCAGCCTGAGTAAACCGTGAGACGACAGTCTCCTAGGTTCTGGTTCTGGATGAAGGCCTTCTTGCGCGATGGTGGGAGATTGGCTCTATCTGGCAGCTCCAACCTCGGATCGTGTTGCTTCCACCTCGCTTGCGAAGTAGACTAGTAAGCCTTTCCAGAAAGGTAGGCCACGCCTTCAGGAACCCCAGGAGGAAGCCGTAGTCGATGCTGCAACTAAGGGCTGATCTACAGGTCTGCACCGCTCCAACCTGAAAATGAAATGAGAGGGAGAGGTGGCTTCTTTGGTGGAGGGAAGTGGTAGGGGCGACCTAAGGGTGAGTGGGGGCTCTAGTGGGGTGGTGAAAAGAGCTAATGTTGATGGGGAATGAGGGGGAGAAAGGCTGGAAGCAAGGGCTAGCAGGTGGAGGAGGAAGATGAGGGTGTGAGAGAGGGAAATGGGAGTGAAGGGGGCGAACTTGGCAAGGGGGAGGGTAATGGATGGGGGCGGCCAAAACAAGTGGAGGGAATGGGTTTCAAATTTTGAAATGGTCTTGGAATGTGTAGGGTTGTATGGGAACTAGGGGGATTGCCTTGGAAGGGAGGAGATTGTGTTGGGAGTGGGGGAGATTCCCTCTTGGAATATGGGGTAGAGTAATGGTGGCTTGGGGAAGTGGAGGGGCAATGAATGAGGTGGGTGGTGGTTGGGAGTTGAAGGGGGGAGGGAGGAGAGAAAGAAGGGGGCGAACCCCTTAGTGGGAGGAGAGAGAAGAGAGAGTGGAGGGGGGGTGTGGGAATCACTCCCTAGGTATCTCACCCTAACTTAGTGGAATATCTCCAAATTGAACAAAATTGTAGGCTTAACTCAAAAGGATTCATTCATTCATTAACTTCAAATGAGGGGGAGTGGGGTCCTATTTATAGGCAACCCACTCTTTACAATAAGTCCCTGACAAAATAAGCAACTACAAATAACCAAGGGGGGGTGGGGGCGCCAATGGGCCTAGCCCAACGAATTGGGCCCAATAGCCTCATTAGACAGCATGATGATACAAAAACATAGGAAAATAAGTGCTAGACCTAGGGAAATGACTCTAATAAAATGAAAATACATCAAAATGACACAAAGAAAAGCTACAAAATGGATAAGGGGCCTTAATAGAGTGAGGCCCAAACTCAACCAGCTCCTGAATGTGAAGAAGTGGACCCGAGCCAAAGGGAATCGTGGGTGATGCCTCCATCAAGAGAAGGCCAGCCGAGAGAGGGCGTCTGCTCTGGAGTTTTCCTCCCGAGCTATTCGGACTACCTCAAAACTCTTGAACTGTTGTGCCACAGTCTTGACCAGTTGGAGGTATTTGATCATAGGTGCTTCCCGAGCTTCATAATCGCTGTTGACCTGGCTAGCGACCAGTTGGGAGTCAGTGTGAATCCTGACTTGCTCAGCCCCTAACCGCCGGGCCATGTGGGCTCCCGATATGATGGCCTCATACTCGGAAGCGTTGTTGGATGCTTGGAAGTTGAACTTCAGGGCGTACTGTAGCTCTGCTCCTTCGGGAGACTTCAGGAGGATGCCGGCACCGCTTCCGGCTGAGTTGGAAGATCCATCGACGAACAGTTCCTAGGTCGGCCCGGGCACGGATGGAGATCTTTCTTCAGTCGGGATGGTGCTCTCGGCGATGAAGTCAGCGAGCGCCTGGCCTTTGATAGATGAGCGAGGCTGATACGATATATCATCGGCCCCGAGCATGATGGCCCACTTGACGAGGTGTCCTGAGGCTTCAGGGTGAGCGAGGATCCTCTTCAATAGTTCACCGGTCAGCACGGTGATGGAGTGCCCTTGGAAATAGGGTCTGAGGTGCTTTGCCGAGGTAACCAATGCTAGCACGAGTTTCTCGGTTGCAGGGTACCTTTTCTCAGCCTCATTGAGCACCTTGCGGGTGTAGTAGACCGGTCTCTCGATTCCCGAGTCATTTCTGACTAGGACCGAGCTAACCATAGACAGAGTCGTCGAGAGATAGAGATGCAAGGCTTCACCTAGGATGGGCTTGGAAAGCACTGGGGGCGAAGCCAGGAACTCCTTAAGCTCGGTGAATGCTCTTTGGCATTCCTCATCCCACACGAATGTAGCAGATGCCATTTTGGGCCCCCTCAATAGTTTGAAGAAGGGTAGGCATCGTTCAGCCGCGCGGGACAGGAATCTGATGAGCGCAGCAATGCGCCCGGTAAGGCGTTGAACGTCTTTGATGCAGGTGGGTGGGTGCATCTCCAGGATGGCCTGGACCTTGTCGGGGTTGGCCTCGATTCCACGTTGGGTGACTAAGAAGCCCAAGAATTTCCTGGACCTTACTCCGAAGGCGCACTTGGTGGGATTGAGCTTCATGTTGTACTTCAGGAGGGTGTCGAAAGTTTCTGCTAGGACGGCGAAGTGGTCCTCAGCCTTGGGGGTCTTCACGAGCATGTCGTCAATATAGGCCTTGACGTTCCGACTGAGCTGTCCCTCGAACATATCGTTGACCAGCCTCTGGTACGTGGCTCCACCGTTCTTCAACCCGAAAGGCATCCGGGTGTAGCAGTGTACGCCGATGTCGGTGATAAAGGCGGTCTTCTTGATGTCTTCGGGGTGCATTCTGATCTTGTGGTAACCTCTGAGTATCTCATTGCCCGAGGTTGAATCAACCAGTTGGTCGATGCTCGGTAAGGGATAGCAGTCCTTTGGAGTAGCATTGTTCAAGTCGGTGAAGTCCACGCACATCGCCACTTTCCTGAAGCTTTTGGCACCAGGACGACGTTAGACAGCCACGCCGGGTATAGGACCGGTATAAAAAGGCCAGTCTTCTACCCCTTGGTGACCGGCTCCTTGATAATCGCCTGCTTCTTTGGCGCATGCTTCCTTCTACATTGTTGCACGGGCTTCATGGTTGGGTTGAGGTTGAGCTTATGCACCACCGTCTCTTCCGGTATCCCGGGGAGTTGATCATCAGACCATGCAAAGACCTGGATGTACGCGGAAAGAAACTCTTTGTATTGCTATTGAACCTCAGATGTTAGGTCGGCTCTGATCTTTACTCCTAGGGTCGGGTCGTCGTTTAGGAAAACCGCTAGCAATTCGCCTCCAGGCTCGGCAGTTGCAGATTTTTCATCGACTTCCCAGGGGCCCTTGTTCTTCCCGTCCGGCCTTGTGGCTTCAACCGAGATATTGTAGCACCTTCGGGCCATTGCCTGGTTACCTCGGACTTCCCCCAACCCATTTTTGGTGGGGAACTTCATCTTTTGGTGATAGGTAGAAGGCACCGCTTTCGTTCGGTTGAGAATCCCTCACTGAAGATTGCGTTGTATGCTATCATACCTTTGATCACTATGAAGTCCACCATGACCGTAACGGTTTTGGGTGGGGTGCCAAGAGTAACCGGCAGGCTTAGGGCTCCCTCGGGATAAGTGGCCTGGTCATTGAACCCGCATAGGGGGGTTCGGATCGGGCGGAGTTTAGATGGATCCTCCCCCATCTTAAGGAAACATTCGTAGGATAATATATCAGGGGCACTTCCATTGTCAACTAGAATCATGCCTATGTTACAATGGTTTATTGTGGCCGATATCACTAGGGCGTCATCATGCGTGGTGCTCAGCCCCTCAGGTCTTGGTCGGAGAAGACTATGACCTGGGGCTCACTCGACGGGGCCCTGGGAGGCTCGATGGCTCGGCTCGCCCGCTCAGCATGACGCTTCCTTCCTCGGCCACTGTCTCCTCCTGATTCAGCTCCTCCGGTGATGACGTTGATGTGGACCCCTCGGGGGGCGTTGTCGATCTCCTTTGGGGCGCCTCGGTCTTCCTGGTGCCCCGCTATGAACCGAGAGAGGTGCCCTTGACGAACGAGACGCTCGATCTCATCCTGGAGCTGATGGCAGTCACCGGTGTGATTCCCGTGGTCGCTGTGGAATAGGCAACGCTTGCTGCGACTGCGGTTCTTCGACTTCATTGGCCCGGGTTGGCAGAGGACGCCCGAGCCTTTGATGTCTTCATAAATCTCGTACACTGGAGCGGTTAGGGGAGTGTACCGCTCGTACTTCCGTGACAGTTCCTTGCGCTCCCCGTCTCGGTTCTGCAATTTTCCTTGGCCCAAGCTTGGCTCGGGTGCCCGCTTCTTGTCCCCCTCCTGACCCGAGCCGGTTGCGTTTCGGCATGCACTGAGCACTTCTTCACACTCGGCGTGGCGTAATGCCAGAGTCACTAGCGCAGCAATGGTCGAGGGAGGGTGGAGGACAAGCTCACGGCGGAGGTTCTCATCGCGGGTGCCCCCGGTCAGCACGGTTATGGCCGAGGCGATGTCCAGGCGGGGGATCCTCAGGGCTTCCGATTTGAATCGGAGAATGTAGGCCCGAAGTTTCTCCCCTTGCACCTATTTGAGGGCCAAAAGCCCCGCTACCGACCTTGGGGGGCCGCTGCCGGTGAAACTCTCCTTGAATACTCGCTTGAATTGCTTGAAGTCTCAGATGGATCCAGGGGCGAGGGCCCGGAACCATGCTCGGGCCCCTTCGACCAAGGTGGTCGCAAGGGCTCGGCACTTGATGGCGTCGGACGCTCCGTGAAGGGTCATCAGTGCATCGAAGCTGTCGAAGTGGTCGGCCGGGTCACCCTGGCCGTAGTAGGGCTTGAAGGTCGGGATGGAGGCTCTGGGAGATACCTCTGCCTCCAAGATATGGTTGAAGAACGGGGATCTCTCTTCGTCCTCCGATGGAGAGGTCTTCTGCAGGGCTCGCAGGGCGCGGTCGTGCTCCGCGAAACGCCTCTTGAATTGTCGCAGTTGAAGGGATAGCTCCGGCTACCGCTACGCCGTAGGGCTGAGGGGGCGTGAAGGCAGGCTGTCCTGGCGCTCCCTGGGGACTTTGATCTCCTAGAGGGGACGGCGTGCCCCATGCCTGCCCCGCTTCGGCGTGGAGGAAGCCTCTTGCTCCGGAGGGGGGGCTTGCGAGGGTCCTCCTGCTTTGTTGCGGATGAGCTACTGCCCTCGGAGGGTGAAGCGGCCTCCGGTGGTGTACTGGGACACATTCTCGCGGGGAGGGCTCTCCGGAGGGGCGCGTGACCTTCCATCCCTGGCTGCCTGGGTCCTCATGAGTTCCACGAGAACGTCCAGTTTCGCGTTGAGGGCTTGGAAGGCGTCGGCGCCGCCGTTGAGCGGTAGCCCTATCGCGGTGGGAGGAGGGGGCGGCAGCCCAATTGCTGGGGGAGGAGGCGGTCCGTCGGCGGGAGTGCTGGCACCGGAGGGGGGGTTTTGGGAGGCTTACGAGAGGCCTTCCCCCACCGCCGCCGTGGCCTTTCCCCTGTCGTCGGTGGACCTCCTCCCTGAACTTCTTCTCACCATACTGGCTATTTGGTCGTTTCCCACAGACGGCGCCAGATGAAGGGGCGTGATCTCGCGCTTGTCCTGAGCTGGGAGGATGATCACCGAATAGTGAACTGCAGAAAAGGGGAAACGAATCAGGAGGCCCAGGGATGGTTCCCTGGAGAAAACCCTCCGATGCTTAAGTCAGTAGAGCAATGGTGGAAGGTATTGAGGGAGGTAGAAAGAGGTGCACGAGATCCCCCAACACCAAGGTGCTGAAGTGGTTCCTACTCAGGGGTTTTTAGGCATGTATTGGCCTTACCTTCCGCTGGAGGGAGTCCCTGGTTTATATAGCAAGCTCACCTGATGAGTCCCGTAAGCTGAGGAGTTTCAGGCGGGAGTTACGTCCTCATCATGGGATCGTTATGTCCTCATCGTGGGATCTTCATGGCCTTGAGGGATCATGGATCCTTTATCCCCCTAAACTCCTGCTCATAAAGGGCTCTCAACGGCTGCATGGATAAACACTTGTCAGTCGGTCCGAGCATAAGAGGTGCCAGCCCTGCCTGGGCGATAGGCATAGCTCGGATGCAGTCAGGTCGGAGTGGGCGCAGAGCGCACACCTCTATCCCGATGGAGGGATAACTCGGGCGTGGGTCTTCCTCCGTTCTGATACTCGGTCCTTCTGAGCCTAAGGGCCGCCGAGGAAGGGTGGGTTCTCGAGTGATCTTTATTGGGCTTTTTTGCCTAAGTCGGCCCTAGGGGGCTGTAACTTGGATGAGCTGAGCCTCGTTTGATCCTGATGGGCCTAGTTCGGCTGCTCTTAGTTGGGCTACAGAAATCCCCCTCTCCACAACCCATTAGGTAGAATAACAGTAGACACTATAGGGCGTAGGAATGACTCGGTTGTGGGCTTAGGGGTCGGATCAACCGGTGGTGGAATGATAGGGGCAAGACCCGGGGGTCGGGCCATGAAAGCCTTGAATTGAGCCACCAGGGATGACCAATCGGATGCACGGTCTCGGGGAACGGCCATGGGGCTGGTGGGTAGTGGTCATGCAGATACACGGTGACAAGACCGGCTGACTCTTTTTTGGACTAGACACGACCCTATACAACAATGCAAAGTTGGAATGCAGACTCGACTACAAATCTAGACTCAACCCATATCCGATACGTGGCGGAGGTTTGATCCGAAGATCGCACTCACGCAAGTGTGTTACCTTCCCGATAGGCGTAACCTATCATTCCGGGAACACCTTTTGATATACCGGGTATAGGAATGAAATGCGACACCTTGGATCGAATAACCGACTACCCTAGACTCGACTTAGCTCTGATACCAATTTGATGCGGGACGGGACGTGAACCTGGGACTCTAGCTCGCGGACGTCCCTAAGCGAGGGAAGCGCGTGGATCTGCGTGGTTGAGGAACTGGCAAAGAGTCTCGGGTATCGACTTTCCGCATGCTCGGATCGAGTCACGGGACGGGTTTCGTACTAAGTCTCGCAGCAGTGATAAAAATATCGAGCTAGTTAATTTATCCTAACACACTCATGTAGCGGCATGTAGACATATATACGAGTAAAGTAAATTTCCGAGAGGGGAGCAGACATGATACCTCCACGCTACCGGGCGTGGGGAAGGTGATCACGGCCAAGTTTCGTACTCCCGGTACAAACAATTAACAAAATTTACAGCAAGAGTTTTACTGCTCACTCCACGCAGAGAGGTAAAGGGCTACACGTGAGACCGGGGAGTATCACACTTGGGTTGACGGGTGGCTTCTTCGGCAGCTCCAACGGTTCTGGAAAGCTCCTACTCTGGCGGTAACTTGCTGTCCCGAACTGGTTCCTCTGTTTCAGCACTGCGTGACTCGGTGAGAAAAATTCCTGCGATCAGTACGATCGTCGGATCGATGTGAAACTAGTGCCGTTGCGAAGCTAACTTGGTGGAATTTGTAACCGACTGACTGACACACTCAGGAAATACTGGATAGATTGGGATCTGCCTGAAAACGTGTGTTTACCGAAGATCAAACGGTGGAATTGGGACTTGAAAATTTTATTGAAGATAGAGGGGAAAGTAAGAAACATGAGGATAATTGTTTTGTAATTTTATGAGGTGGTTTGAAATGTGAAATGGACTTTATAACAGGGGGTGGTCGGATTTGGACTGTAGGGGACAGAATAGATTTTGGATTTTGCAGTGGTTTTTTAGATGGGTAAACAAATTCATAAAATCATTAAAAAAATTGTGGAAGAAGGCTTTGATGGATAGAAATCATAGTCCAAATTTAAGATCGATCTGAAATAGGGAAGGGGGTGAAAAGGGCAAGGAGGTGGCTTGCAGGAACACAAATCTACACAGGGACAGATTGTGTAGACCAGGGAAGAATATAGTGGAAGATAAAATTTGGGCAAATCTGCAAACATTCTGGGAATAACCTGAAATTTTTTTTGGAGAGAGGGGATTTTTGTGGGGAACTCACCCTCAAAATTTGGGCTCTATCTGATCTCCTGATTGGGAGATAAAATATGGATAATAATTTAATGTCTAGGGGTGGACAGACTTCGGACGAAGTGGCGGTGGTGGTGCGACGGCAGCTCGATGGCGGTGGCGGCGGCGGTGCTGAGCTTCTCACTTAGAGAGGGGTTGATGGGGAGGTATCTCACCTCTGAAATGGCTAGCTCTCACAGCTGTAAGGGGTGGGGGAGGAGAGAGACAAGGGGCGCCCTTGGGCTCTTCACACAAACTTCTGATTTTTCTCACTTAATTCCATGAAATGGGAAAATACAAGGGTTATATAGAGATGTATAAAAGACCTAAACTATCCTCAGATCTAAGGTTAGGGAGGGGTAAATAAGAGATACAATAATTAATCTGCCATGTTGTCAAATGACCAAAATAAAAAAAATACATTAAGGGGGGGCCTTTGAAAATGAGAGGAGAATTTTGAATTTTCCACCTTCTTGTCTCCTTGGTCAAGTCCAATTTTGGACCATGGACCAGCCAATAGGGCCCATGATCCTAGGTGGACCAATGGGAAAGAGGGTGGGAGACCCTGCTGGACCTACTGGCATTTTACATAGAAACCCAAAGATTCCTAATGACTAACAAATTGGCTTATGATGCCCTATAATTACAAACCCAATTAGCCAAGGATATAAATGTAAAAAAAAGGACACAAATGTAAAAATAAAATGGTGCCCTAATTTTTGTGTCACCCTTCTGGAAATTGGGTTATTATAATGCTTTTAAAGAGGTATTTAACATGTGCTACGAATTTAAGGTCTAATTACCCTTTATTAAATCATTTAACCACTAATTCAGCCCATTGTGGATTACCCAATGGGCCAAAAGTAATCCTAATCCATTCTATGGACTTTAATTGGGCTTCCTATAATTTTTCTAAGGGTTGAAATATTTAATTTCCATTTACTTCAAGTAAATTCAATAATCTAGTTTATTTCATATAGTAAAAATGTAATGTAAATATTTTATGAAGATTACATATTTACTCATTTTAATTTATCGGGTTTCGACATCCTCCCCCACTTAAAAGAATTTGGTCCTCCAAATTCACATTATACAATTAAAATTCAAAAACTTAGATAGAAAGGTCAAAATTCTAACGTGAGATTAAATCCGGATACTTCTTCTTGATTGATTCTTCCAATTCCCAGGTAGCTTCCTCAAATCCACGCTTGCTCCATTGGACTTTTATCATCGGTATGTCTCGATTCCTCAGCTGGTGTAACTTCCGATCTAATATTTCGATCTGTCTTTCTTCATATGATAAATCCTTTTGTAGCCTCAAATCTTCAAATTGAAACACATGCGAAGAATCGTGCACGTACTTCCTCAGCATGGATACATGGAATACATCATGAACACCGCCAATTGAGGAGGTAAAGCTAGCTTGTATGCTACTTCGTCGATTCTCTCCAGAATCTCAAAAGGGCCAATAAATGTCAGACTCAGTTTTCCTTTGATACCGAACCTTTTAATTCCTCGTGTAGGTGAGATTTTTAAGAAGACATGCTCCCCCACTTGGAATTCGATGTCTCTTCTCCGATTATCGGCATAGCTCTATTGCCGTGATTGAGCAACCTTTAGCCTTTCTTGAATTAACTGGATTTTGTGAGTTGTATCTTGAATAATGTAAGGACCAAGCAATCCTTTTTCTCCAACCTCGCTCCAGCATAGAGGTGATCTACAGCTTCTGCCATACAGTGCTTCGAAAGGTGCCATTTGTATGCTAGACTGATAGCTATTATTATAAGCAAACTCAGTCAATGGTAAATGCTCATGCCAACTACCACCGAAGTCTATCATACAGGCTCTTAACATATCTTCAATAATCTGATTTGTCCTCTCGGTTTGTCCATCAGTCGGTGGGTGGAAAGCAGTGCTAAATCTTAGCTTAGTATCCATAGATGATTGCAAACCCTTCCAAAATTGAGAGGTGAACCTCAAATATCGATCTGAAATAATAGAACTTGGAATACCGTGCAACCTTACAATCTTCTTGATATATAGCGCGGCTAGAACATCCACTGTCCATTTGGTGTTGATAGGTGAGAAGTGAGCGGACTTGGTTAACCGGTCCACAATTACCCATATAGCAACAAATCCACTTCGAGTCCTCGGTAATCCAACTATGAAATCCATTCAATACAATCCCATTTCCATTCCGGTATTTCGAGAGGTTTGAGCTTGCCAGTCGGTTTAAGGTGTTCGGCCTTAACTTGTTGGCATACCAAACATCGACTTACAAACTCAGCCACCAGTCTTTTCTTGTTAGGCCACCAAAATGTTCTTTTGAGATCTTGGTACATTTTTATAGCACCATGGTGAAAAGTATATGTAATGTCCCAGGTTTTTTTTTCGGATCTTTTAGTGGGTCTCGGAGTGTATTTTGTGCTTTACACGTGTTTTTCCCTGATGTGCCTTCGGAACTCTGTGCAGGGCGAACCGTGGCGTTCTTCGACTCCGGGACAGCACCACTGCGTTGTGTTCCTTCCGAGGATCGCGGAGGTAATTTTTTGTAATTTTTTTGAATTTATGCAATTTTCAGATTTTCCCTATATCTAACCTTTTCTCTCTCTCCCTCTCATTTCTCTCTTCCCTCCCTCTCTCTTCTCTCACGTTCTCTCCTCTCCCCCTCTCACTCCAGGCGGCCGACGGAGGCGGCGAGGGCGGGGCGGCGTGGCTCGTGGGGCGTGGAGCGACGGGTACGGGACGAGGATCGCGATGGTGGAGGAGGTTCGTGGGATCGTGAACCGGTGAGGGTTTAAATGGCGTTTCTTCGTGGATCGGTGTCCACGGCGCGTCGAATCTTCGGTGGAGGTAGGGAGATGGACCCTCAACCCGCGCACTTCATTTCCCGCGAGTTTGGTAGACCGTGGTGAGCCGAGCGAGCTAAACGGGGCAATTTGGGGAAAATGCATATTTTTGGGGTGTGAGCCGGATCTTCCGTTTTACCGTGTTTTTGGGCGATCCAGGGGTTTAGATGCATGCCTAGGGGGTTGGGGAATGTTTTCCCTTTTGTTTCCCCTTCACCCGGGGGTGAACGGGGCGTGGAATGGTTTTCCCCGCGGTTTCCACCGCTTTCGGGCGCGGACTGAGAACGCGCTAGCCTCGGCTAGGGCGTTCTTGATGGTCACGCTGCCCGACGGGGCGCGTTCATCAGAGAAGATGAACAGTAAGGCAGTTGCTGTCGCGCTATGGGGTCCTAGCGCGTTCTTCTTGGTCGCGCTAGGGGTCCCTAGCGCGTTCTATTTTGTCGCGCTAGGTGACCCTAGCGCGATTTATGCAGTCACGCTATGGGCCTATAGCGCGATCTGCCTTGTCTCACTATAGGTGTATAGCGCGTTCTGTTTGAACGCGCTATGGACCTATAGCGCGTTCTTGGAGGTGAGCAGCCGGGCTACCCGGGGCGGGTGGTTTGCGGCTGATCGTGCTCTCCTTGGGCCGTGTGTGTCCCGGACACCCCGTGGGTTTCGTGTCCGTGTTTAGGGGTGTCTGGAGGTGCCGTGTTACCTCGATAAGCATGCCCCCATGCTTGGTGGGTCCGGGTGACCCCAGGCGTTTCGGGTTTCCGTGTTCTCGCTCGATCGAGTCACTGTGTATCGGTGTGTGTGCGGTGGAGTTCCCCCGCATGTCGTGAGTCTTCCTGGAAGGTGATCCCCAAGTGGGTCATGTGTTTGGCCGTGGACGGTGCGTCCGTTTCTTCTCCGACCGTGGTCACCATGCGATGGTGCTGGTACGTGGGACGGTCCCCGTACTTCGTCAGGTTCGGACGTTATTTTCCGTTGTCTTGAGAGTCTACTCTCTCAGTGATCCTCCACTAGTCGTAGCTTCCTGCGCACGCGTGTGCGGACCCACCTGGGAGTGGTGGAGAGCGCGACCCGGTGAGACGTGACTTTTAGGCTGGTTTCCGTCGGCCCCTTGCCTTTGCCACCAGAGTCCGGTGGGGGGGAAAACCAGCTATAGGACCCGACCTAGAGCAGATGGTCTGTGTGTGCACACGTAGTTGGGGGCTTAGGACACGCGCTGACGAGCGTGACCCCAGCTAGTCCTTGTTGTGGTACTGGTTACTGAGTGTGTCAGAGTCTCACGCCTAAGGCGTCGTAGCTAGACACTTGTGACCCGGTGTAAGACGTCTGGGGACGCATACGGTCGCTCTTCTAGTGGGAGGTACTCCTGTTCTGGACAGAGAGTGACAGACTGTCAGTCGCGTGACTTCGACCTTTGGGTTTTTGGTCGCGTTGACCGTTGAGTTTCGGTTGTCTCGCCGTGGCACGTGTGTCGATTTTTGTACCGTGTGACTGGTTCTAGTGTAGTTTGGTAGCCCTTGGCCGTGAGTCTGGGGTGTGTTCTGGTACAGTAGGAGTAGCTGTAGTGCCGAGATTTTGTCGGCTACTGTAGTTACTTTCCTGTTTTCGTAGTTACTTCTTTCCGTTGCTGTCTTGCTAGAGTAGCTTTCCTTCTGCCGTTGTTTCTCAGTTGGGGTTCCGCGAGATCCCTACTGGGCCAGTGACAGGAGGCTCACCCCTGCGTTGCAGGTGCGGCGGTTCTGCCTCGAGGTTCGAGGGTGCTGTGCGGAGGTTCTTAGTTGCCAGCTTGTCGGGCCGAGTGTTCACTTGGCATGTGGTACGTTTTTACTACTTTAGACTGTACTTTCTGTTGGACTGGACTCTGTTGCAGCTGTAGTTGTTTAATTCTGTTAATTGTTGAATTATCCTGCTTTATTTCCTATTTCTTTGTACCTCCACACTCCTTTTTAGCCATTCCGAGCCTCCCGCTCGTGGGCGGCGGTTCAGGATTCGAATGGTATCGGGCTCCTCCCGGTATCCGGAGCTCGGGTCGTCACAGTTGGTATCAGAGTGTGGTTGTGGACATACATGGGAATTCGAGATATTGCAGTGATCAGAGTCCGTAAGGTCCAGTACAGTCGGCAGCTGGCATAGGGTTTCGTGCATGTTTTTCGCTTTGTTTCTCGCTTGAGAGTTTGAGTGCGCTGTGCGGCGCGGTGAGGCTGGTTGCTGTTCGCGGCTTTCGTGCCGGCGTGGGGTCTGCGGATCGAGGTCGAGAGCTTTCTCCCTTGGGTGGTGGCCCTGGTCGTGTTGCGTTGGGCAGAGATTGTTGGCTGGTGTGTTGCTGTGGTGCTGCGTTCGGGGAATTACAGCGATCGTGCATCGAGAGATGTTGTGATCATGGTCCGACGTGACACTTGCTGAGTGTGTCGGAGGCACTGACCTGATGCAGTGATGGTTTTCCTTGGTGCTGGATGGTGCTGTTTCCAGCATGTGCGAGGTGCAAGGTTAGGTCGAGCATGGAGTTCTTCTGTTGGTCGGAAGTGCGCTTGGCTTCTCCTTTGGTTGGAGAGAATTGTGTTGGGCTAAGGTTCATCGTCTTGCATTGTGTGTTCGGATTGGTTGGCCTTGTGTGCCACGAAGTTCGTGCGAGACGCGTCCTGCATTTTGGCAAGGTGGTTGGCTGTGAGAAGCGTTGCCCGTTCCCTAATGCATAAGGGTGTTGGCGCTGTTCTGGAAGGACGAGTGCCGGCTGGGCGGTGTTTTTGAGATTTGCGGTTGGTGTTGTGGTTCCCGAGGTGCGGAGGATCGGAGTCTGTGGGGTTGCAGATGGTTGTCGGGTTGGTGGATCCCGAGTTGTTGTCGTGGTGGTTGTGCGTGTGGATCAAAGTGCGTGGATCGTAGCGTTGGTTGTTGCGGGTGGATTTCTGAAGAAGTGCAGAGCAGCGGAGGATTGGTTCATCGATGTGCGTTGTTTACAGTTGTGTGAGACGTGTTGTTGTCATGCCGTTGCTTGAGATATTGTGGTTTATGGCACTGGCAGGTGGAGAGTTGGGGAAATGTGCTGGCGAGGTTGCCGCATGAGTACCCTGTTCTTGCGTTGGAGGTTGCGTTCGTGGATGAGATCATGTTTTGGAGAAGTGTGCCGTGGATTGTAAGAGGTTGTGTGTCCCGTGGCTCTGTGTTAAGGGTGGGAGTCAGGGATTGGCAGGTGTCCATTTGGATTGATCGAAGGATTTGATGAGACCAGATGGAAGAGTGATGCCTATGGGCGGAGGCCTTTTTCGTGAGATCGGCGTCAGAGAGTGGTCTCTGATGAGACGTTGACGTGGGATATTGATCCTCCGTCTGCGACCAGCAAGGAAGGATTCCCCGTAAGTCTAAGTCGAGTGATGTGAAGACGAGGAGAGATGGAGTCATTGGGTCCCGCCGTGCTCCCCTGAAGGGTAGAGTTGGCGCAGGGATCCATCTGGATGTAGTGGTGGTCTGTGCGAAGAGTCAGCGGATGGCCTGTCATGAGTTGGATCATACCTGCTGGGCCGGTGGAGGTTTCCCGTTGACGAATGTCTGGTGACCAGTGGATGGTCTTTCACAGACACAAGATGCTGGTTGTCGGGGCTCGAGCGTGGCGAGAGCCGTGTGCCAGTGAGACCTTTGATGGTCGTTTCTGTGATGTGCCTTTTCGGATGGGATCTGGGCTTTGTCGAAGTTTGTCTTCTGACAAGTGTTGGCACAGTGTTATATCCGGCTTTCGGCTTGCCATGTGTGAAGTGTTTTCTTGGTGCTGAGCCGATGTTCTGGTTGCGGTCTACTGAGAGGACTGCTTGAGCTGGTGGAGGCTCTGTTTTGGTTGCTCCCTTGAGGAGGGTGTGCGACCTGTCAGCTGGTTGCAAAGCTGATGTGCGATTTTTCTGCTGACCATTGGATGGATCAGTAGCTGTTGCTCGTGTCGAGGGTTATGTTTCCTCGGTGAGCAAGATTGTGGCTGCGGTGCCATGGTGGTTTCTCGCGTTGTCTGAGGTGATGCCAGACTGTGCCCTTTGGTATATGCCTGCTCTGTTGGCCGGTGTGCACGGCGTGCGGAGCGAGGTGTTGTTTGTGATTGTAAGTCTGGCTGCGTCCCCCAAGATCGGTGTTTTCATGAGAATCGAGGTTTTCTGTGCTGGGGCACTGACAGCGTTGTCAGTTGGTTCAGTGTTCTTCCCCTGTGACTTCGTGCTAGGTCCTGAATTTCGAAGACGAAATTCCTTTAAGGGGGGAGGGCTGTAATGTCCCAGGTTTTTTTTTCGGATCTTTTAGTGGGTCTCGGAGTGTATTTTGTGCTTTACACGTGTTTTTCCCTGATGTGCCTTCGGAACTCTGTGCAGGGCGAACCGTGGCGTTCTTCGACTCCAGGACAGCACCACTGCATTGTGTTCCTTCCGAGGATCGCGGAGGTAATTTTTTGTAATTTTTTTGAATTTATGCAATTTTCGGATTTTCCCTATATCTAACCTTTTCTCTCTCTCCCCTCTCATTTCTCTCTTCCCTCCCTCTCTCTTCTCTCACGTTCTCTCCTCTCCCCCTCTCACTCCGGGCGGCCAACGGAGGCGGCGAGGGTGGGGCGGCGTGGCTCGTGGGGCATGGAGCGACGGGTACGGGACAAGGATCGCGATGGTGGAGGAGGTCCGTGAGATTGTGAACCGGCGAGGGTTTAAATGGCGTTTCTTCGTGGATCGGTGTCCACGGCGCGTCGAATCTTCGGTTGAGGTAGTGAAATGGACCCTCAACCCGCGAATTTTGTAGACCGTCGTGAGCCGAGCAGGCTAAATGGGGCAATTTGGGGAAAATGCATGTTTTTGGGGTGTGAGCCGGATCTTCCGTTTTACCGTGTTTTTGGGCGATCCAGGGGTTTAGATGCATGCCTAGGGGGTTGGGGAATGTTTTCCCTTTTGTTTCCCCTTCACCTAGGGGTGAACGGGGCGTGGAATGATTTTCCCCGCGGTTTCCACCGTTTTCGGGTGCGGACTGAGAACGCGCTAGCCTCGGCTAGCGCGTTCTTGATGGTCGCGCTGCCCCGACGGGGCGCGTTCATCAGAGAAGATGAACAGTAAGGCGGTTGCTGTCGCGCTATGGGGTCCTAGCGCGTTCTTCTTGGTCGCGCTAGGGGTCCCTAGCGCGTTCTGTTTTGTCGCGCTAGGTGACCCTAGCGCGATTTGTGCAGTCGCGCTATGAGCCTATAGCGCGATCTGCCTTGTCGCGCTATAGGTGTATAGCGCGTTCTGTTTGAACGCGCTATGGACCTATAGCGCGTTCTTGGATGTGAGCAGCCGGGCTACCCGTGGCGGGTGGTTTGCAGCTGATCGTGCTCTCCTTGGGCCGTGTGTGTCCCAGACACCCCGTGGGTTTCGTGTCCGTATTTAGGGGTGTCTGGAGGTGCCGTGTTACCTCGATAAGCGTGCCCATGGGCTTGGTGGGTCCGAGTGACCCCAGGCGTTTCGGGTTTTCGTGTTCTCGCTTGATCGAGTCACCGTGTATCGGTGTGTGCGCGGTGGAGTTCCCCCGCATGTCATGAGTCTTCCTGGAAGGTGATCCCCGAGTGGGTCATGTGTTTGGCCGTGGACGGTGCGTCCGTTTCTTCTCCGACCGTGGTCACCGTGCGATGGTGCTGGTACGTGGGACGGTCCCCGTACTTCGTCAGGTTCGGACGTTGTTTTCCGTTGTCTTGAGAGTCTACTCTCTCAGTGATCCTCCACTAGTCGTAGCTTCCTGCGCACTCGTGTGCGGACCCACCTGGGAGTGGTGGAGAGCGCGACCCGGTGAGACGCGATTTTTAGGCTGGTTTCCGTCGGCCCCTTCCCTTTGCCACTAGAGTCCGGTGGGGGGGCAAACCAGCTAGAGGACCCGACCTAGAGCAGATGGTCTGTGTGTGCACACGTAGTTGGGGGCTTAGGACACGCGCTGACGAGCGTGACCCCAGCTAGTCCTTGTTATGGTACTGGTTACTGTGTGTGTCTGAGTCTCACGCCTAGGGCGTCGTAGCTAGACACTTGTGACGCGGTGTAAGACGTCAGGGGACGCATCCGGTCATTCTTCTAGTGGGAGGTACTCCTGTTCTGGACAGAGAGTGACAGACTGTCAGTCGCGTGACTTCGACCTTTGGGTTTTTGGTCGCGTTGACCGTTGAGTTTCGGTTGTCTCACCGTGACACGTGTGTCGATTTTTGTACCGTGTGACTGGTTCTAGTGTAGTTTGGTAGCCCTTGGCCGTGAGTCTGGGGTGTGTTCTGGTACAGTAGGAGTAGCTGTAGTGCCGAGGTTTTGCCGGCTACCGTAGTTACTTTCCTGTTTTCGTAGTTACTTCTTTCCGTTGCTGTCTTGCTAGAGTAGCTTTCCTTCTGCCGTTGTTTCTCAGTTGGGGTTCCGCGAGATCCCTACTGGGCCAGTGACAGGAGGCTCACCCCTGCGTTGCAGGTGCGGCGGTTCTGCCTCGAGGTTCGAGGGTGCTGTGCGGAGGTTCTTAGTTGCCAGCTTGCCGGGCCGAGTGTTCACTTGGCATGTGGTACGTTTTTACTGCTTTAGACTGTACTTTCTGTTGGACTGGACTCTATTGCAGCTGTAGTTGTTTAATTCTGTTAATTGTTGAATTGTCCTACTTTATTTCTTATTTC
The DNA here is from genome assembly GCA_022559845.1 of Amorphophallus konjac. Lineage (NCBI taxonomy): Eukaryota > Viridiplantae > Streptophyta > Magnoliopsida > Alismatales > Araceae > Amorphophallus > Amorphophallus konjac. The sequence goes on along the minus strand of CM040124.1, from coordinate 260,032,727 downwards.
TTTGTACCTCCACACTCCTTTTTAGCCATTACGAGCCTCCCGCTCGTGGGCGGCGGTTCGGGATTCGAATGGTATCGGGCTCCTCCCGGTATCCGGATCTCGGGTCGTCATAGTATACCTCGATTGATGTGCTTCCTCTAAGATTTTACTATTGATAGCAGAACAATCGGGTACACAGGTTCTTCCTTTAAATAGTAGCCTTCCGTCATCTGCCATAAGAAAATCTGGTAGTTGATCTAATTTCTCTTTAATTTCAACGATCAACGGATCATCATCTTGCCGCTCTTTAATTTCTGAGAGTAGCTGGGGTTGGAGTCTAATATTTACAATCAAGACTCCGCCTTCCTTCTTCTCCATATTGAGATCTATGTTTGCCATTTGTTCTAAAAGATGCCATTCTTTAAGTATCAGGCTTGATAATATGGCCATGGGCTTCTAGCTGAGTGCATTAGCCACAGCATTGCCCTTTCCGTGGTGGTATTGTATAGAGAAATCAAAATCCTTCAAATATTCCAACCACCGTCTTTGTCTCATATTGAGCTCTTTTTGAGAGAATAAGTACTTAAGACTCTTGTGATCAGAATACACAATAAAGGCTTCACCATAGAGATAATGTCGCCAGATCTTCAAAGCAAAGACTATAGCTGCCAACTCTAAGTCATGCACGGGATAATTTTCCTCGTGCTTTTTCAATTGTCTTGAGGAATAGGCTATAACCTTGCCATGATGCATCAATACACAACCCAGGCCAATTCCAGATGCATCAGCATAAACTTCAAATCCTCCTCCTTCCGTAGGTAATGTGAGAATAGGGGCAGTAGTTAGACAATCTTTCAAGATCTAAAAGCTTGTCTCGCATTCCTCAGACCATATAAAAAGATTCTCCTTCCTGTCAATATTGTCAAGGATATCGCGATCTTGGAGAAATCTTTAATAAATCTTCTATAGTACCCTACCAATCCCAAGAAGCTTCGGATCTCTATCACACTAGTGGGTCTTTCCCACTTCTTGACAGTCTCGACCTCTGAAGGATCGATAGTAATACCGTCCTGAGAAATTATGTGACCTAGAAAGGATACTTCCTCCAACCAGAAATCACACTTGCTAAGTTTTGCATAAAGCTTGTGATCTCTTAATAATTGAAGGGCCTTCTTGAGATGTTCTTCATGCTCTTTCTTAGTCTTGGAGTAGATCAGAATGTCATCAATAAAGACAATCACAAATTTATCAAGGTATGGCCTAAATACATTGTTCATTAACTGCATGAATGCGGCAGGCGCACTGGTTAGGCCAAAGGGCATAACCGTGAACTCATAATACCCATACCTACTCCGGAATGCTATCTTGCGAATATCCCATTTCTTGATCTTTAACTGATGATAACCTGATCTGAGATCAATCTTTGAAAAATATCGAGCTCCAGAAATCTGGTCAAATAATTCATCAATCCTTGGCAATGGATATTTATTCTTGATTGTGAGTTGGTTCAATTGCCGATAGTCAACACATAATCTCATTGAACCATCCTTCTTTTTGACGAATAGTACCGGGCCTCCCCAAGGTGAAGTACTTGGTCAGATAAATCCTTTCTCCAGTAACTCCAATAATTTTTCCTTTAACTCCTTCATTTCGACGGCAGACATCTGATACAGAGCTTTAGAAACTAGTGCAGCCCCCGGAATTAAATCAATAGAGAAGACAACTTCTCTCTCCAGAGGAATACCAGGCAACTCGTCCAGAAATACATCAGAATAACCCCGAGCGATAGGAATATCCTTTAGAATGGGTTCCGTATGCTCGGTCATAGTAATAGAAACTAAGAAACCAGCGCAACCCTTCCTTCATAATCTTTCGACTTTAAGGGCCGAAATAAGATATATGTGTCTAGAATGCCTGATACCAGAAAATAAGAGGTTGGGGTAACCCATAAAAGGCACCATACCGAACTTGCAGTTGACACTAGCACCATGTGTAGATAGCCAGTCGGCTCCCAATATAATATCATATTCTTCCATCTCCATGCATAGTAAATCAGCGGGTAAGTTATGACCGCTAATTAGAACTACACTAGCAGGGTAGAAATGTTTGCTCTCCGTTCTCATTCCAATAGGGGTAGTAATAATGAGTTTAGATCCTAATGGAACAGGCTTCATAGGCAAAATATCAGCAAAGCTCCTAGATATGAATGAATGCATAGCTCTAGTGTCAAATAAGACAGAGGCAGGCCTTGAGTACACAAAAAGAGTACCTTCCACGATGCCTCCTTCTTCAATAGGTTCTGCATCATTAAGAGCTTGAAGTATCCGTTGCTTTTTGACAACAATGGGAAGCTTTTCTGGTGGAGCTTGCTCATTGAGAAGAGGACAAGTCGGGATCCTATGCTCCCGACTCCCACAGCGAAGACATGCGCCGAGTTTTCTCCAGCACTCCTCGACTTTGTGTCCGGGCTTCTCGCAATATTTGCATAGTTCCTTTGATGATGTAGAGATAGGAACAATTTGCTTGTCGAACATTCTCAGCTTCTTGTCCCCTTGAAAGTTACGCTTGTCTTTATTGAAGTTGCGCCCGTCTTTACTAAAGTTGCGCCCATCATTGGGTCTCTTCTTCCCGAAGGAGGGCTTGAAACTGTCAAACCCAGTAACTTGCTCTCTATTGGCTTCTCTTCCTCGAATGCGATCCGATAACTCCATTGCATCTTCTAGGAGTTGGGCTCTTCTTACTACATCAAAATATATTTGAATATCCATCGAGGCGAGTTGAGTGATATACTATGACTTTAAGCCGTTTAAGAATCTCCTTGCCTTCGTTTTCTCGGTACCCATGATGTGTGGCGCGTGCTGAGACAACCTTGAGAATTGGGCTTCATAATTAGCCACTGATAAACTCCTTTGCTTTAAGGCGGCAAATTCGGCAGCCTTCCTTTCTTGCACCCGATCAGAGAGATATTTATTGTTGAAGTGCTCCACGAACTCATCCCATAATAATTGGTCATGCAGTAAAGTTGCTTCGACCGACTCCCACCAAGCACGAGCATCCCTTTTCAGTTGAAAGGTAGCGAGTAGGACCTTCTCCTCGTCAGCGCATTGCATGACTCAGAATATCCTCTCGATCTCCTTTACCCAATGTTTGGCCTCATCCGGGTCCGTGGATCCTGTGACTTTGGGAGGGTTCATGCTCCTGAAATTCCTATGTAAGTCTTCGGCTCTTCGGTTTGCTCCTCCCTAAGCAACCTGCTGGAGAGCTTGAGTCAAACCTTGCACCGCTCATTGCATTTTGGATAGGATACCCAATCTTACCGGGAAGTTTTAATGTTTTTGGATAGGATACCTTGGTTCAAGAACCTATATCAAGGAAAACCTATGTTTTAAGAAGGAATTTTGTGAAACTTAGGGTTTATGTAACTTAGGGTTTGATACCACAAAGACTGTCACGCCCCGACGTGGAAAATCAGGACGCGAGGACTCGAGGCACTCATGTCGATCAGAGCATGTACAGATTTAATTCTAAAGGTAGAGAGATAAGTAGAAAATGACACTTTTATTCATCCAAATAAAAGTTTTGCAATATCACTGATAAGCCTTAAAAGGCATGATACAAACTTCCAAATTTCCAAATACATAATCCTTGTAAGAGCAATAATGATCTACATAAACCTATGAAAACTAGATCTCTCATTCACTCCTGTCCATTCCCTTGTTCATTGTCGAAACTTCCTGCAACATTAACTGAAAACATAGTGTGAGTAAAAAGTTCAGTAGGATTTTATATCTCTAATCTAGGCATTCTTAAAGTAATTAACACTCTAGATAATTTTCCATGTTGTGTCGAGAAGTAATTAGAACACGAAATACGAGAAGAAATTTCAAGTAATTGGAATTTTCAAGTAAATAAGGAATTTTCAAGTAATCGAGATAACAAGATATCAAGCAAAAATTAAAGTAATGAATTTTAAACATGTAGAGAATTTCAGAGAATTTGGCCATTTCATGCAAGTCAAGTAATTCATGTAATTTCAAGTAATTGAAGTACAAGTAACAAGTAAACAAGTAAAGAACTGTGGAATGCCGTAAATAAATCTAGCAAGTGAAGCACTTCGGTGCAATGCCACACCGTGGTCAATCAACTCCTATGGGCACAAGTACTTTCAGGTGCTCCCCCAAGAACCAGACCGGGCCCCATTAATGCTAGGCATTGGGTCATGGATCAAAAGATCCCAAGTATATTTAGACATCCACTAATATTTATGGCCAAAGAATTGCAAGGCAAAACTCATTGTAAATAAGTACAGATCTGACAACAAGTTATAGCATTGGCAAGAAAGTAGAAAACAGATTTATGGCATCACGTTTAACGACATTAAGTCGTGGAGGTCAAAAATAAAAGGTAAGTAGGAAGAAAATTTAAGTTATTAGAATTAATAGAATTATTTTAATTCCTTAACTTAATCTAATGTACATTCGAATAATCTGTGTTTTGACATGATTACAGATAGTTTTAATACACTGGAGATGCATTAGTTTAGTCATAACGATGATTTTATACATAATCAGACATTCTGTTATGAACGTGGTCATGTCGGGCACCACGTTCAGAACAAGAACATGGCGGTCATGAGCGTGTTCATGAAATCACTTTAAGAATTTTTATTTATTCTATTAAAATTCTCAGAAAATATCAGAGTCATAAAATATCAATATTTCGCTAGGAAATATAAACTTATAAATTAAAATCATGAATTTTGACATTAGTATTTAATCATACATCAATTTACTAATAATATGATAAGAAATAGATTTAACATGCTGAAAGTAATTTTCATACCTCAATTTTCTGATAATATGATAAAAATAATTTATTATGCTGAAAATAATAAAATAATAGTATTAATTCTCCTTCATTTTATTTGAAAGAAAAGAGGTTTTAATTACTGTCTATGAATGCGCTGTATCTTACGGTCACGTTCATAAGTTATATATAGATATATTTATATATATACTCAAAATATTTTATTTTGACCCTCGGGCATTCCGGGTAATTTTTAAGAACGCGATGGTCCCTACTAGTGCGTTCTGAAGATCGCGCCATCCTCGGGTAGCGTGATCTTGAACTTATATATATATATTGTTTTATTTATTTTTTTTTTGAAAAAAAGAACAGTGGGAAAATAGGGTCTGTAGGAACGTGCCATGTCGGGGCAGCGCGTTCATGAACGTGCCCCTGAGGTGCAGCGCGTTCAGGTTATGTTGAAAAATGTGGATACCCCTCCAATAAAATGACCATAACTTGCTCATTTCTTAACAAAATTTAGGGAAACAAGTATCAATAGAAATAGCACTAAAAAATACACAAGATAGCATGTTGTAATTGAGGTTTAGCCTGAGAGACACCGACCTTAGAGCGGATCTAAGAAGAGGTAAGAAATATGCCAGAACATTAAGAAACCCTTGCTTTCTCCAAATTCTTCCTTCAAATCTCCTCCAATCACCGCAGTAGTATAGCCTTGGCCTCCAGGGATGATTTGAGAGTCGAATGGGGTTCTATTTATAGCCAAAACTTGACCGATTTTGTCAAGATTCCTTGCCTAACAATTCCAAACTTTTCAACTCCGAATTGGTAGAAAATTCCAACTTTTCTTCTTAATCTTGCCTCCATTTGGTGTGAAACCAAGGTAAAAATGGCTGATCCAAGGTGAGATGTTAGGTAAGGGTTGATTTTTATGTCACCCTTCTAGAAATTAGGTTATTATAATCCTTTTAAAAAGGTAGTTAACATGTGCTACGAATTTAAGATCTAATTACCCTTTATTAAATCTTTTAACCACTAATCGAGCCCGTTATGGATTACCCAATGGGCCAAAAGTAATCATAATCCATTCTATGAACTTTAATTGGGCTTCCTATGATTTTTCCAAGGGTTAAAACATTTAATTTCCATTTACTTCAAGTAAATTCAATAATCTAGTTTATTTCATATAGTAAAAATGTAATGTAATTATTTTATGAAGATTATATATTTAATCGTTTTAATTTATCGGGTTTCTACACTAGTTATTTAATGCATTTATTGAAATCTCTTATTCTCAATATAAGCATTTCTTATTTTTGGTTACCTTATCATGGAACTATTATTGAAATTGTGCATTCTTAGGCTTATTGTTATAAACGTGGAAGTAGCTTAATTTATACTTGAAGATACAGTTTGAGCACTGATTGTGTTCAAGGGCTCTATACTAGTTCCCTCGGCTGATTGTCGAAAAGATACTATTTTAAACCATGGGGTATGATGCTACTGGCGTCGCATTGCACTGGGAGTACTTTCTTTATAACTAAGTGAAATGTCCACGGGAATCCACATAAATTCATGAAGTACTTGTTAATAAATGAAGAATACATTCTTGCTTGTTACATGACTTTCTAGTGCATTCTTGCTACATTCTTGCTTGATCAAATTATACTCTCATATCTCAAGTTCGGTTATATCTTGTTACTTTAGCTTTATTCACATGTTTCATCGTATTTGCATGATTTATCTTATTCTTTAGAGCTAAAACATTAACTACTTTAACATTACCAATCATGTTGATACGGAGATACCTACTGGACAAGTGTGCTCATTACCTACTTTCTCAATATTTCAGGAAATGCGAGTGAATCGGATTCGGATTACTCATGTAGCAGGTCCGAGAGCGATTAAAAGTTTCATGGAATCAAGTGAAGACCTAGAATTGTCGAATTATGTCTAGATTGAGTCGTTATATGTAATTTTTCTTTGTTGAGTTCAGAAGTCTAAAGAGAGTCAAATATTTGTATATTTGGATTATGATTATTTATTAATGAAATGATAAAAAAGTTTGATTAAACCATTGAGCAGTTACTTTGTGTGATTATTATTACGCTCTGATTATATGACTTGCTCGAGACTTACCATGCCAGCTATTCGTGTTCCCGATTATTTCCGCTACATAATCTCGGGGCGTGACAGTTAAGGTGGTATCAGAGCTCTAGAGCTAGAAGTCCTAGGGAAAGGTAATGTCATAGGCTAAGTCCAAGATTTCAGGACCCACACCTATGCAACTAGGAAAGAAATTCCTAACCTGTGAGAGAAATTGGGTAGAACTTGGGGTGAGATAGTCATTAGAAGTATTTCTAAGATTAACATTCCCTTAGAATTAACAAATTCCTTACTCTTCTCAGGTACCTTGCTCTCAAAATGGCTCATCAGGTTGACTGGAACGGAATGCAAGAGATCGACGCTGGTCTGACTGAAGCATTACAAACTATGGCGCAAGCTGGCGTAGGAGCAAGAGTGAGAGACTTACATCGTAACATCCGGAGCTTAAATCCTCCGAGATTTTCTGGTTCTTCAAATCTAGATGAGGTTGAGAACTGGATTGATGAGATGAACCGTATTTTTGAAGTCATGCAATGTATGGATCAGGAGAAGGTCTGTTTGGCTGCTTTTCAATTGAATAAAGATGCCCGTACATGGTGGAAGTCTATCTCGACACTACCAGCTGATGCACCACATACATGGAAAGGTTGTCTTACACTTTTTCGAGCCAAGTATTTCTCCGAGCATGTTAAGGAGAGAAAGGCTGTAGAGTTTGCTTCACTACGCCAGGACATGATGTCAGCGACGGAATATGAATTCAGATTTTCCGACTAGCACCCTATGCTCCTCACTTGATTAGCACTGACTTATTAAAGGCTAATCGATTTTTTGATGGGTTGAGGCCTTTAACAACTTGGGACCCAAAATATCCGTACTTATGCGGAGATGGTCCAACGGGCGCACCTATGCGAAAGGACCTTAGATAAGGTCAACAAGCTTAAAGGAAAGGGAGAAGAACCGAGCCAAAAATCTGATCGGCGTGATAAGAAGGGAAAGTTTAGCTTCACGGAGCCCTACAAATACCGTGATAGTAAGAAAAGATCCTGGAATGGGAGTGGGGTGGTAACCATAAAAACAAGAAAGTTAAGGAAGAAGATAAGCAAGTCGCCACGGCTTGTACTTTCTGTGAGAAATTCGGCCACTCAGCCGAAGAATGCTAGAAGCGCCTTGGTGCTTGTCTACGTTGTGGCAGCAGGGAGCACCACATGCCGGATTGCCCCCTTATGAAGAAACTATCTTCCGGGAGTGGACGTAAGCGTCAGGCTCGTTTAAATGCTATTCTGGAAGAGGAGAAGAGCCCCTGAATGATGGGCTAATGGAAGTTATTATCCAAATCTATTCCAGTCCTGCATTCGTATTATTTGATACTGGTGCTTCTCATTCCTTTATATCCACTACTTTTGCAAAGACATTGCCCATTTCATCAATTCCTTTACCTTCGGACCTTGCTATTACTACACCGTTAGGTCTCGGAACTAAACTTACCAACTATTATCCTGATAGTGAGGTAGTGGTAGAAGGTCACAATCTTCCTGCAAATCTCGTATGCCTTGATATGGAGGGCTACAATGCTATTCTAGGTGTGGATTGGCTAGTAGACCACGGCGCCTATATTAATTGCCGCAACTGAATTATCTCTTTTCAGAAACCTGGTCTTCCAAGGTTTTCCTTCCTTGGTATCAAATATAGGAAGCATCCTACCATAATTTCATCTCTACACGCTTGCAAACTTATTTCACAAGGATGTGTAGCTTTTCTTGCTTCTGTAATCCTCACCAAATCAAAGGAGATCGTCTTAGAAGACATCCCTATTGTTAATGAGTTTCTTGATGTATTTCCATCAGATTTACCCGGTTTGCCACCCGAAAGGGAAGTAAACTTCTCCATTGAACTTGTTCCCGGAGCAGCACCTGTTTTAATAGCTCCCTACATGATGTCCCCCATAGAACTTAAGGAATTGAAGAAACAGCTTTAGGATTTATTGGACATGGGATTCATTCGACCTAGCACATCCCCTTGGTGTGCACCAGTTCTATTTGTCAAAAAGAAAGATGGATCTCTCAGGCTATGTATCGATTACAGGCGACTGAATCAGCTTACTATCAAGAAAAATTATTCGCTGCCACGTATCGATGAGCTCTTTCATCAGATTTCAGGGGTAGAATATTTCTCCAAGATCGACCTCGGGTCGGGTTATCATCAACTCAAGATCAAGGATGAAGACATACACAAGACGACTTTCTGGAGCCATTATGGCCACTATGAGTTTGTAGTAATGCCGTTCGGATTAACTAATTCCCCGGCACCATTTATGCAACTTATGAATAATATTTTCAGGCCCTACCTTGACCAGTTTGTAGTTGTCTTCATTGATGATATTCTTATTTACTCCAAAACAAAGGAGGATAATGAAAAGCACTTAAGGATTGCCCTACAAACGCTAAGAGAACACAAACTCTTTGCAAAGCTTAGTAAGTGCGAATTCTGGCTAAAGGAAGTCCCATTTCTCGGCCATATTATTTCAAAGGAAGGTATCGATGTTGATCCTTCGAAGGTGGAAGCTGTTAAGAACTGGAGCCGGCCAACGACCGTGTCAGAAGTAAGAAGCTTTCTAGGGCTAGCTAGTTATTACATGAGATTTATTAAGGATTTCTCTAAGATCGCCGTTCCATTGACTAGACTTACAAGAAAAGAAAATCATTTTACATGGCTAAAGGACTCTGAGGAGAGCTTTCTAAATCTTAAGGATCACCTCACCACAGCCCCTATTCTGGCATTGCCCGTTGAGGGTGGTGGATTTGAAGTCTATACGGATGCATTTGGCATTGGCCTAGGATGTGTTCTCATGCAAAATGGGAAGGTGATTAGTTATTCTTCAAGACAATTGAAGCGTCATGAAGAGAATTACCATGAGCATGATCTAGAATTAGCTGCGGTTATTTTTGCTTTAAAGATTTGGAGATATTACCTTTATGGGGGAAAATTCACTATATTTTCATATCATAAAAGTCTGAAATATCTTTTCACCCAGAAGGAGTTGAACAAGCGACAACGCAGATGGTTGGAGTATCTCAAGGACTTTGACTTTACTATTCAATATCATCCAGAAAAAGTAAATGTGGTAGCAGACGCTCTTAGCAGAAGACCGATTGCAACACTAGTAAGCCTCAGAGAAGGTATGACTTGTCTTATCAAAGATTTTTCTTACCTAAATCTTGATATTGACAGGGAAAAAGAAGGATGTATTATTGCCAACATAAGGTCTCAACCTACATTGATTAAGGATATTGTCAAATTACAAGGAACGACCCTGCATTAATGGAAATCAAGAATAATATTGATCAAAGACCGGAATTCTTGATTTCACATGATGGAAGATTATTATTTAAGGATCAAATTTGTGTGCTGAATCATGATGACACTAAGAAATTGATCATGGAGGAAGCACATAAATCAAGATATGCTATTCACCCTGGTGCTACCAAGATGTATCAAGACTTAAAAAGGAACTTTTGGTGGCCCAATATGAAAGGAGAAGTAGCGGAATTTATGTCGCAATGTCTCACTTGTCAGCAAGTAAAGGCATAACATTTAAAACCCGCAGGTAAATTACACCCCTTGAATATTCCCGAGTGGAAGTGGGAAAGTATAAGGATGGATTTTATCATGGGTTTGCCTAAGACAAGAGGAGGACATGATGGTATATGGGAATTATAGACCGATTGACTAAGTCTGCACATTTTCTACCAATCAAAAGTCGATGGTCCGTAGATGTATTAGCAGCACTATACATGAGGGAAATTGTCAAATTACATGTTGTCCCAGTCACCATCATATCTGACCGAGATCCTCGATTTACATCACAATTTTGGAAGGATCTACAACATTCTTTAGGGACCTGATTGAATTTTAGCACTACATTCCATCCACAAACTGATGGTCAAACGGAAAGAACAAATCAAGTGGTGGAAGATATACTCAGGGCTTATGCTATCGACTTTGGAGGAAGTTGGCATGATCACTTGCCTCTAGTAGAATTTGTATACAACAATAGCTATCAAGCTAGTATACAAATGGCACCATTTGAAGCTTTATATGGAAGAAGCTGTCGTTCACCTATTTGTTGGAATGAAGTAGGAGAAAGGCAATTTCTTGATCCCGATATCATTAGGGATACTACCGAGAAGATTAAACTTATTCGAGAAAGACTTCCTATGGCCCAAGACAGGCTAAAATCATATGCTGACAATCGAAGGCATGATCTGGAATTCCAAACAGGAGATCATGTGTTCCTTAAGGTTTCTCCAGGTCGAGGTATTCAAAGATTTGGAATTAAAGGCAAGCTTACTCCAAGATTCATTGGCCCCTTTGAAATTCTTGAAAGGGTTGGTGAAGTTGCATATCGTATTGCTTTGCCCCCTCAGTTAGCAAGAGTTCATGATGTATTTCACGTCTCAATGCTCAAGAAGTATGTACCTGATCCTTTTCATATTATCACTTACGACAATCTGGAGATTAAAAAGGACTTGACATACGAGCGAAAGCCAGTCAAGATCATTGAACGAGAAGCACGTCAACTACGGAATAAAACTATTCCTGTAGTCAAGATCCAGTGGACAAAAACAGGAGAAACATGGGAAACAGAAGAAGCTAAGCGCAAAATATTTTCAGAATTATTTGAATGTAAGTACACTCTCCATAAATCCATGAATTGAATTTGGGAACAAATTCTTTTTAAGTGGGGGAAGGTGTAACGCCAGAGAATTTTCTAAGACTTTTTTGAATTTAAATTATAATTATATTAAGTATTTATAAATTAAATGGGCAATTGATTGAATTATAAAGAATTAGATCAAATTATTCTAGGCCCTACATTTTTATCCAAAGAATTAGACCCATATAATAGGCCCAAATAGATTGATTTGGACTTTAGCCCATGTTCTAGAAGCTAGGAATGGGTGTAATCACAGAATTAAGGAGATAATTACTCCTTGGGTTGTAAATGAAGGGATAATACGAAAAGAGTTTGAAATCTTTCAAATTCGGCGCCTAAGGCTGGAAATGGTCTATCGTAAGACCGCTAATGCCAAGAAAACGGCCCAATATTGGACCGCTAACCACTGTCAGTTCCATGAGAGAGAGAAAAGGTGAAAAGGTTAGATTTTTCATGTCCAAATCACCTTCCATCGACTCTATCAGCTAGTTAGATAGGTCTAGAAGGATTGTGGATTGAATAGAAAGTCTAATTGGGACTCTAAATTCGTTCTAATCCTCAAACCCTAGCTAAATCCTATAAATAGACCCCATATTTGGCCTGTGCGACCCTTACTTTTGGCATGCATAGAACTCCGATAAGGAGGCCTATTCCGAGGTATGTTTCTTCTAGGAATATATTCATTATACTTAGAACTAACTAACCTCCAATTTTTATTCTAGAAGATCAAGCATACAGGAAGTTAGAGACACCCAAAGTTGCTGATGTTACATTAAGAACTCAAGAAATAGTGCGTCTGACCTAAGAAGATCAAGGAATTCGGAGCCCTAAACGGGGTAATTAGATAGAGGTTCTTTAGAACTTTATGTTCCTCTATATATTATCTACTTACCCTCAAAATTTTACGACCATAGGTCAAAGGAATCAAGTGTTAGAGGGACGTGAAGTTGCTGACTTAGAGCAAGGAAGTGCAGAAACTAGGGCTTGATTTTAGTCAGAAATTCGAGGTTTAGAAGGATTAATTGAGATAGCTTATCTCATGAAAGGCTCAAACCTTATGTCAGGAATGAAAGTCCTCTTGTTTCATATGTCTTCATGCATTGTGCTTTGTGAATTTCAAGTTTTACTTAGAACTATGCATTTAGTTTAGTCTTCATGCATGAACTAGCCTAATGAAGTAAAAATATGATTTTTCCATGTAAGTTACATAAACCATGCATATTGTTAGCCTTAGATTGTTCTATCATGATCATGGAAGTTAGAATATGTTGATTTATAGACATGATGTGCCATAGGTTAAGCATATTCTATTATTGTTGTTAGACTCGGTTTTTCACAAGAAGAAACGGTTAAACCTTGGACAGCTAACATAACTGTAGCGGTTGTATGATAAACCGCTAACAACAAGTTGCGGGCGTTCACTTGGCCATTTTCTATTTACTGAAATTCTGCCCGAGACTTAGTGCAGAATTATCTTAATTATTATATGTTAAGCCTAGATAGCTAAGTTTTATTCTTGATTTTGACTACGGGTTTAATATGCTTAGTTGATCTCATTTGTTGTCACGATAGTTTTCATGTTTTCATGCACATTAGCATTATTTTAGTTTATGTTAATTTCATACCAAATTATATATCTTTGTAATAAATGCATATTTTAAATGTTGGATGAATGAGATTTACTCTTGGTTTATCACCATTCTCTTTCTCATCTAAGAGTCATTTTCTTAAGTACATGACACATATCCCGGTATGTTGTCATTAGTTACACTATTACAAATTAGGAATACAATCTTGGACATGATTACCTCTCCCTTGGATATTCCTTCCAATGGACTAGGAAATCTTGTTTCAAGGCCTCCGTAAGACTCCGTGAGCTTGGGATTCCCTCCAGGACGCCAAGCTGGTTGTACCATTAAATCCCAATTGTCTAGAAAGTACTTACCAGTGTTTTATATTTCTGGATTATTAGCGGCCTTATTGTTGACTGCCAACCACTGCTAGCGAGCCTATAATTGACCGCTAACAGATCCTAAACGGTTCTTTATTGAACCACTAACATATTCCAGAAGTTTTGTTTTAAAATGTCAGATTCTATTTATTAACAATCCTATACTTGACCGCCAGGTGCAAGAGATGACCCAGTAAATGACCGCTAATGTCATGAATTTGATTAACCCAGGGTTTGACTGAAGGGTTGATTTTTCTATGTTCCTAGATGGTATAATTGATTATCTAGAACTTGTCACATTGTTTCCAAGATATCTAAGTAATTTTTAAGAATTAAAAAATGTACCGTTATGCTGCCGATTTATCTCCACGGCATAACCTAGTTATTTAATGCATTTATTGAAATCTCTTATTTTCAATAGAAGCATTTATTATTTTTGGTTACCTTATCATGGAACTATTATTGAAATTGTGCATTCTTGGTCTTATTGTTATAAACGTGGAAGTAGCTTGATTTATACTTGAAGATGCAGTTCGAGCACTGATTGTGTTCAAGGGCTCTATGTTAGTCTCATCGGCTGATTATCGGAAAGATATTATTTTAAACCATGGGATATGATGCTACTGGCGTCGCATTGCGCTGGGAGTATTTTCTTTATAAATAAGTGAAATATCCACAGGGATCCACATAAATTCACGAAGTACTTGTTACTAAGTGAAGAATACATTCTTGCTTGTTACGTGACTTTCTAGTGCATTCTTGTTACATTGTTGCTTGATCAAATTATATTCTCATATATCAAGTTCGGTTATATTTTGTTACTTTAGCTTTGTTCGCATGTTTCATCGTATTTGCATGATTTATCTTATTCTTTAGAGCTAAAACATTAATTACTTTAATATTATCAATCATGTTGATACGAAGATACCTACTGGGCAAGTGTGCTCATTACCTACTTTCTCAATGTTTCAAGAAATGCGAGTGAATCGGATTCGAATTACTCAAGCAGCGGTTCCGAGAACGATTAAAAGTTTCATGGAATCGAGTAATGACCTAGAATTTTCGAAATATGTCTAGATTGAGTCGTTATATGTAATTTTTCTTTGTTGAGTTTAGAAGTCTAAAGAGAGTCGAATATTTGTATATTTGGATTATGATTATTTAATAGTGAAATGATAAAGAAGTTTCATTAAACCATTGAGTAGTTACTTTGTGTGATTATTATTGCGCTATGATTATATGGCTTGCTCGAGGTTTACCATGCCGGCTGTTCGCATTCCCGATTGTTTCCGTTGCATAATTTCGGGGCGTGATAGAAATATGTGACAATGCTCAGTCATGTAGTGCAAAAATACATAGCAGAATTTGAACATAATCCGTATGCCAAGTCTTAGCAAAATCAATATAGAATTATGGAGACAACATGCATCCATGTGTACTCTGAAAGGAGTCAGAAATTAGAACTTGATGGAATATGTATGCATATGTACATGGCCTGAAAAGGAACAGGTATCAGAACTTATAAGTCAGTTTCTGTGACGACCCAAGATCTGAGTGCCAGAAAGGAACCGGCACGTCTTGACTCTCGGCCCGCCAACCCACGAGCCCAAAGACTCGGAAGGGTAAAAAGGGATGGTGTGGGAGTACAAGAGAAGCTGAAACGACGGCAGAGATAGCACAATGCTCTAAAATAAAATGCACAGCATAATATAAATAAAATAAACTGCTACAAGGTCCATAGAGTCTCATGTCCAAATAAAATTACAGTCAATAGAAAGGAAAGTACAACTACACGGGGCATCTCGCGGCTCTGGCAGACTAGTGGCTAACCCTGGCTAGAAGAACCACGCTGGAACTTGGCCGCACCTCTCGAAGACCCCGCCTCACCTTAAAAGCAGGGGTGAGCCTCATTTCATTGACCTAGTAGGGATCCCACGAATCCCCACCTCACGCGGAAAATAAGGCAGGAAGCCAGAAAGTAGAAAAGCAACCCTACCTAACAGGAGTACGGTAGAACCAACAAGCTAAAGTAACTAAACGGAAAAACCATCTACTCT
Source organism: Amorphophallus konjac (assembly GCA_022559845.1). NCBI lineage: Eukaryota > Viridiplantae > Streptophyta > Magnoliopsida > Alismatales > Araceae > Amorphophallus > Amorphophallus konjac. Next base: position 260,017,114 of record CM040124.1, on the reverse strand, counting down.
AACAGCACGCACTACGAAACCTCGGTCCAACGAAACCCGAGTCCACACATGCCAGCGAACAGGAGCACTACCCACTAGAAGAACGACCGGAAGCGTCCCCTAATGTAGCAACCCTAATAAATGAATAATTGAAATGAATTAAAACATATATATTACAGAAGTAATATATAAAAGGAATAGGGTTAATTGGACGAAGTAAAGCAAAATTAAAAATAACGCCTCTTATTAAGGCGTTAATTTATAAATAAACGCCTCTATCCATGGCGTGACTAAAGAAAGGACGCCCACATATGCGGTCGTCAGTTCTCATACGACCAAATGGGTAAGTAAAAGAAACGCCCCTATCTTGGGCGTGTTTTAAAACACGAAACGCCCTTTGTCAAGGCGCTTTTTAAGAAACGCCCTAAAGTAAGGCGTCAATTAAAGAATAGACGCCCTGACCAAAGTCGTTAATTCAGTTCGAGAACCGATCGAACCCAGAACTTATCCAAGGAAAGATTAACCTAATCTAGTAAGTGTCTATTAGAGTAAGGACTCTATTAAGGATATATTACCCTCAATCAAACACTACTCTTGTTAGGACTTCAAAATCCTATAAATAACATGTTCGATCGAACCCTAAAACCCATTTGATCGAACGTCTGCTGCTAGGTACGTGAAGAACAAACTATTCCTTTGATCTCTGCTTTGCCTACACGAAGAACTAATGATTCTTCACTCTCTTTTCTTCTTACAGGTTGAGGAAGCCTAGACATCGTGAAGAACAAGGGTAAGTTCTTCTAAACTTCCATCTTCAGCCAAGCTTATGAAGAAATTTCTAATATCTCTTCATATTCCTCTGTAGGAAAACTCTAGGGATCGACCAAAGAACAAAGGTTCTCTGCCTACTGCTGATTCAGTTTATCCTTATCAACGTCTTCACGTGTCTGTCACCTTCAAATCCATTGTTAAGGTAGGATTTTCTCAAGTTATTGTAGCCCAAATAAGAATTAATGCAAGATATCTATACATACGTATATGAGCATGGCATGCATACTGTTTATAAGGTTTTATTACGTTTTCTGCAAAATTTTGAAAGAAACGCCCTTGATTAGGGCGCTAATTTAAAAGAAACGACCATGCTAGTGGTCGTCAATTTAATATTTGACGCCCTCTACGCAGGCGTTAATTTCATAAGAATCGCATGTGATTAATAATTGATCCTATTTAAAAATTACAATACATATGAAATATTGATTTTTAATATCTTGCATGACTCTGTGAATTCCTGTTAAATTTTACTGCCATGACATGTCTCCTGTCTCTCGAAATATTATTTATTAAAATATCGTAAATCCCTTGAAATTCACGACTTGGACAAAGTCGTTTTCCATATTCTAACGCCCCAGTACAAGGCGTGAATCTGAAAAGTAACGCCCCTGCCTAGGGCGTGTATCTGTTAAAATCCTGAAATTCACATATTCTGTAAAATGGAATTAGAAAGTAACGCCCCTTCCAAGGGCGCGTTTTTGATAAATTTCTGAGAATAATTATATCCTGTCGAATATGTAAATGATGAGACGCCTGCCTCTGCAGTCGTCAACTTTGAAGAAACGCCCCCAGGAAAGGCGTGTTTTTGATAAATTAATGAAATAATGGAAATTCTGCAAATTGGCAATATATGTAAACGCCCTTCTGTTAGGCGTTAATTATTCAATACACGACTTTACTTAAGTCGTTATTTTACTGTAAACTGATTTTATCCTGATTCTATTACTGATGGTTTCATATTATACATATATATATATATATCGGCACTATTCTCCACTCCGTGAGTATAGTCCCACGTTTCATGTTGATTTATCGATCACACTCAACTCTCATTGACATACAAGCTCTCCATTGGACATTCCGTTCCTTTGGACTAGCAAGTTAGTCATAGAGACCTCCGTAAGACTCCTCGTAGCCTTGGATTCCCTCAAGGCCGACTGAGCTGGTTGTACCCTAAAAACCCATTACACAGTTTTTGCCATGTCAATCTAAAGAAACATGGTATACCGGCCCTTATGATTATACAAAGAGTATATCATAAGAAATTCTTAATGGGATGATGATATCATGCCATATCATGTCGTTCTTGTAAACCTCAATTCTATGATAAGAATGAGGGTATCTTACCTTTGATATACTGTTCATGTGGACCTCAATTCTATATAAAGAATGTCCATATTGATTTGTCATGGTACCTAAGTTAAGGGAACCATAATCTACCTAGTTTTATCGACATCGTGATTATACCGTTATTATCGCCATTCTATGTCCTTTGTCATATTTTGGACTCTATTCTATCAAAGTTGTCATACGTGTCTACAAGCTTGATTATTGAAATTCTATATTGGCTATATAAACAAGAGTGGATGTCAAAACACATGATAAATGCCTGCGCATATAGGGCCCGATCTGGTCCTGGGAGGAGCACCCGAAAGTACTTGTGCCCATGGGAGTTAAAATGATAAGGTATCTGGCATTATACCGAGTACTTGACTTGCTTGATTGGACATTCCACACACATCTTGTACTTGACTCGTACTTGACATGAAATGAAATGCGTGGCCCGAAAAAAGGTAATTTACTTGCTTGATACATGATAGCCAAAGTTCTTGACATGACTTGTTAAATGTACTTGCTTGAATATCGCGAATAAACTTGTTATCTTGTTGAAAGTTCATGATAAGTTCATCTTATTTCCTTGATACTACATTCTATCTATCCTGTCGTTTTATGCGAGCATGCATAGCTTTATTGCATCCATGAAAATGTAATTACTTAAACCACTTGCTAGTACTTGAGATATAATTTCCTACTGAGCGTTCGCTCATTCCGTTTGTCCCTTTTTACTTTTCAGGTAAGTCCGACGACGATGGAAGTCAATCGGATGGGAATGGTCAAGAGTGAAAGTGATAGAGCTTCTACAAGTGTCGTCTAGTCTTTTCCATAGTTTCTTGAGTCAACTATGTATTCTTTTCCTTTTTATTTAACAGAGTATTGGATTTGTAATAGTCTATCCATTATGAAATAAAGGATTGGGTTATCTTGCTATTTTGCGCATCTATGTCTTTGTGTCGAATACATGACCACTCTGATTGACATGATTGATATAGACACGTCGCGCATCTCCGGGTATCTTCCGCGCTCGGGGCGTGACAGTCTTTGTGGTATCAGAGCCTAAGGTATTCAATTCCTAGGAAACCCAAGTCCAAGGATAGGTTTCAAAACCTTTAACCAAGTGAGAGTGGGTAGAACCAAGGGTTAAATGATCAATGAGTCCTTTATAAGATCATAGTGATATAATACTAACGTAGCTATCGTAATTGTAGGATAATGGCTGCCGAACGTGCTCAATGGCGCAACATGCAGCGTACCCTTCAAGGGATGACCCAAGTGCTACAACAGGTAGCACAAGGTGGTGCTCCACGAGCTGGAAGCTTACACCAAGCATTCAAGAATATGAATCCCCCGAAGTTCATGGGATCGACCGATCCAGACGATGCCGAGCATTGGGTTCGGGAGATTGAACGTATATTCCGTGTTATGCAATGCACGGATCAGGACAAAGTCTTATTAGCTACTTTTCAGTTAGAAAAGGATGCTAGACGCTGGTGGGAGTCGATTGAAGCTACAATTGACCCAACTCAAGTTACATGGGGAGAATTCGTTGAATATTTCAACGCCAAATATTTCTCTGATAGGGTCCAGGAAAGGAAGGCCGCCGAATTTGCCGCATTAAAGCAAAGATCTTTATCGGTGGCTGATTATGAAGCACAGTTCTCTAGACTGTCTAGATATGCTAAGCATTTAATTGGCACGGAAAAGATGAAAGCCCGTAGATTTCTTAATGGGCTTAGGCCCCACTACATTACTCAACTGGCGCCTATGGATATTCAAGTTTATACTGAAATAGTGCGCCGAGCTCAGTTGCTTGAAGATGCCACGGAACTATCTGATAGGATCCGTGGGAAAGACAAAAAGGAGCAAGTCACAAGTTCGGGTTCTTTTAAACCCAACTTTAAGAAGAGGCCCAATAATGGAGGTTCTTCCTCTCAAGATCAGAAGTACAAGAAATCCAAGCCTTTCTCTATCACCATTACCCCTTCAAACGTAGTATGCAAGCATTGTGACAAGGCTGGTCACAAAACAGAAGAATGCTGGAGGAAATTAGGAGCATGTCTCCGTTGTGGGAGTCGTGAACATCGGATTCCCGATTGTCCATTAATGAATGACCAAGACGGTGAGGGTAAACGCCCAGTGACAAGGAACGCGCGTCTTCATGCAATCCAAGAGACCGAACCAGAAGAAGAAGGCGGATTGGTGGAAGGTACATTAAAAATTTGTTCCAAATATGCACATGTCTTATTTGATACGGGTGCATCGCATTCCATTATTTCCAAGAAGTTTGCTGACCCATTACCTCTAGAACCAGAATGGATGAAAATAGTGTTGTCTACTCCTCTCGGAAACGAGACGGATATCACGCATCATTACCAAAACTGTGAGGTGTTGGTTCGAGGAAAGAATTTTCCTATTGATCTTATCTGCTTAGATCTAAAAGAATATGATGTTATACTAGGAGCAGATTGGTTATCTAAGTACCAGGCAACGGTTGATTGCCGTAATAGCAAGATTGTTTTCAAAGAATTTCCAGAACTGACTTATACTAGTCCTAAGAGTCGAAGCAAATCCCCTCTTATTTCGGCTCTTCGAGCAAGCAAGCTCGTCAGGAAAGGATGTGTATCCTTCCTTGCTTTTGTCACTATTAAAGAAGCTAAGGAAACCGAGATAGAAGGCATTCAGGTAGTGCGAGAATTTCCAGACGTATTTCCAGAGGAATTACCGGGATTACCCCCGCAAAGAGATGTGGCCTTTACCATCGACTTAGTCCCTGGTGCTGGTCCTGTTTCCAAGGCACCATATAGAATGTCCCCTGCTGAACTCAAGGAGTTGAAGGAGCAGTTGATGGAACTAATCCGAAAAGGGTTTATTAGACCAAGTACTTCCCCGTGGGGAGCACCAGTCTTATTTGTAAAGAAGAAGGATGGGTCCATGAGATTGTGTATCGACTATCGACAGTTGAATCATCTTACTATCAAGAACAAGTATCCACTGCCGAGAATCGATAAGTTATTTGATCAGATTTCAGGATCCAAATATTTCTCCAAGATTGATCTCAGGTCGGGATATCATCAATTAAGAATCAAGGACGATGACATTCACAAGACTGCATTCAGAAGCAGGTATGGCCATTACGAATTTGTTGTTATGCCTTTTGGACTAACAAATGCCCCTGCTGCCTTTATGCAGTTAATGAATAGCATATTCAGGCCTTACTTGGATCAATTCATAGTAGTCTTCATTGATGATATATTGATATATTCTAAGACTAAGGAAGAACATGAAGAGCATTTGAGGATTGCATTGCAAGTCTTGAGGACAAATCAATTATATGCTAAACTCAGCAAATGCGAGTTCTGGCTTGAAGAAGTGGCTTTTCTCGGACATGTCATATCCAAGGACGGTTTATCTGTGGATCCGTCAAAAGTTGAAGCTGTGAGAAACTGGGAAAGACCCACTAATGCAAGCGAGATCAGAAGTTTCTTAGGTCTTGCAGGCTATTATCGGCGATTTATCAAAGATTTCTCTAAGATCGCCGTACCACTTACGAGATTAACTCGTAAGGAGATCCGATATGAATGGGGTGAGGAATGTGAAAGAAGTTTTCAAACTCTCAAGGATCATCTCACCACAGCTCCGGTCTTAGCCCTACCAATTGAAGGAGAGAAATTCGAGGTCTACACTGATGCTTCTGGCATTGGCCTCGGATGTGTTCTAATGCAACATGGGAAGGTCATAGCATACTCTTCTCGTCAACTGAAGAAGCATGAGGAGAATTACCCCGTCCATGACTTGGAACTGGCCGCGGTAGTATTTGCCCTAAAGATATGGAGACACTATCTCTATGGGGTACAGTTCACTGTATACTCCGATCACAAAAGTCTCAAATATCTATTTTCACAAAAGGAGCTGAACATGAGACAAAGACGCTGGCTAGAATATCTCAAGGACTTCGACTTCAGTATACAATACCATCCCGGAAAGGGTAATTATGTGGCTGATGCCCTTAGTCGAAAGCCGAGAGCAAGGATAGCCAATTGTATGATACAAGAATGGAGGTTACTTGAACAATTCTCCGAGCTCAATATAAGCTTGGACACGGAATCCAAATTTATCACATTATCTCATGTAAGCATACAGTTAGACTTATTATCTGAAATACAAACACTTCAGGATGATGATCCTATGTTAGTAGAAATCAAAGGCAGATTAGAAGGACAATCTGATTTTCAACTAACTTCTGATGGAAGATTATCGTTCAAAGATAGAACTTGTATACCCGATTGTCCGGAATTAAAGAAGAAGATCTTAGATGAAGCTCACAGATCAAGATACACTATTCATCCTGGATCAACTAAAATGTACCAAGATGTAAAGAGGAACTTTTGGTGGCCCAATATGAAAAGAGAAATAGCGGACTATGTATCACGCTGTCTCACATGCCAACAGGTCAAGGCGGAACACCAAAAGCCTGCGGGAAAACTACATCCTCTAGATATTCCTAAGTGGAAATGGGAGGATATTGGTATGGACTTCATCATGGGTTTGTCTAAATCTAAAGGAGGACATGATGGAATCTGGGTTATCATTGACCGATTGACTAAATCGGCACATTTCTTGCCAATCAAAAGCCGATGGTCAATTGATGTGCTAGCTGCACTATACATTAAAGAAATAGTCAGGATACATGGAATTCCTGTCTCAATCGTGTCTGATAGAGATCCCCGTTTTACTTCTCATTTTTGGAAGGGATTATAACATTCGTTGGGAACAAGGCTCAACTTTAGTACTGCTTTTCACCCACAAACGGATGGTCAGACCGAGCGAACTAATCAAGTTGTTGAAGATATGCTGAGAGCATGCATTATTGACTTTGGAGGAAGCTGGCATGACCACTTACCTTTAGTTGAATTTGCATATAATAATAGCTACCAAGCTAGTATCCAAATGGCACCTTTCGAAGCCTTATACGGAAGGAGTTGCCGATCTCCCATATGTTGGAACGAAGTTGGAGAGAAACAACTATTAGGTCCAGACATGGTAAGGGATACAACTGAGAAGATACAGGTAATCAGAGAAAGATTACAAGTTGCTCAGACAAGGCAAAAGGCTTATGCTGATACCAGGAAAAGAGATCTTGAATTCCAGGTTGGAGATCATGTATTTCTTAAAATATCCCCTGGACGTGGCATACGAAGATTTGGTGTTAAGGGCAAGCTTACGCCAAGATTCATCGGACCATTTGAGGTACTCGAAAGAGTTGGCGAGGTTGCTTATCGCATCGCGTTGCCTCCTCAGTTGTCCGAGGTACACAATGTATTTCACATATCTATGTTGAAGAAGTATGTGCACGATCCGTCACATATTATTGAGCATGGAGATCTGGTGATCCAGAAAGATCTCACATATGAACAGAGGCCTTTAAAGATATTAGATCGAGAAATACGAGCTCTAAGGAATAAGGTTATTCCCATGCTCAAGGTGCAATGGAATAAGAATCCTGAACGCGAAGCGACATGGGAGACCGAGGAATCTATGAAGAAACGATTTCCCGAGTTATTCTAAGAGGTATATGTCCTACACTCTCCGCGTGTATAATTATATATATATTGAATTTGGGGACCAAATTCTTTTTAAGTGGGGGAGGGTGTAGCAACCCTAATAAATGAATAATTGAAATGAATTAAAACATATATATTACAGAAGTAATATATAAAAGGAATAGGGTTAATTGGACGAAGTAAAGCAAAATTAAAAATAACGCCTCTTATTAAGGCGTTAATTTATAAATAAACGCCTCTATCCATGGCGTGACTAAAGAAAGGACGCCCACATATGCGGTCGTCAGTTCTCATACGACCAAATGGGTAAGTAAAAGAAACGCCCCTATCTTGGGCGTGTTTTAAAACACGAAACGCCCTTTGTCAAGGCGCTTTTTAAGAAACGCCCTAAAGTAAGGCGTCAATTAAAGAATAGACGCCCTGACCAAAGTCGTTAATTCAGTTCGAGAACCGATCGAACCCAGAACTTATCCAAGGAAAGATTAACCTAATCTAGTAAGTGTCTATTAGAGTAAGGACTCTATTAAGGATATATTACCCTCAATCAAACACTACTCTTGTTAGGACTTCAAAATCCTATAAATAACATGTTCGATCGAACCCTAAAACCCATTTGATCGAACGTCTGCTGCTAGGTACGTGAAGAACAAACTATTCCTTTGATCTCTGCTTTGCCTACACGAAGAACTAATGATTCTTCACTCTCTTTTCTTCTTACAGGTTGAGGAAGCCTAGACATCGTGAAGAACAAGGGTAAGTTCTTCTAAACTTCCATCTTCAGCCAAGCTTATGAAGAAATTTCTAATATCTCTTCATATTCCTCTGTAGGAAAACTCTAGGGATCGACCAAAGAACAAAGGTTCTCTGCCTACTGCTGATTCAGTTTATCCTTATCAACGTCTTCACGTGTCTGTCACCTTCAAATCCATTGTTAAGGTAGGATTTTCTCAAGTTATTGTAGCCCAAATAAGAATTAATGCAAGATATCTATACATACGTATATGAGCATGGCATGCATACTGTTTATAAGGTTTTATTACGTTTTCTGCAAAATTTTGAAAGAAACGCCCTTGATTAGGGCGCTAATTTAAAAGAAACGACCATGCTAGTGGTCGTCAATTTAATATTTGACGCCCTCTACGCAGGCGTTAATTTCATAAGAATCGCATGTGATTAATAATTGATCCTGTTTAAAAATTACAATACATATGAAATATTGATTTTTAATATCTTGCATGACTCTGTGAATTCCTGTTAAATTTTACTGCCATGACATGTCTCCTGTCTCTCGAAATATTATTTATTAAAATATCGTAAATCCCTTGAAATTCACGACTTGGACAAAGTCGTTTTCCATATTCTAACGCCCCAGTACAAGGCGTGAATCTGAAAAGTAACGCCCCTGCCTAGGGCGTGTATCTGTTAAAATCCTGAAATTCACATATTCTGTAAAATGGAATTAGAAAGTAACGCCCCTTCCAAGGGCGCGTTTTTGATAAATTTCTGAGAATAATTATATCCTGTCGAATATGTAAATGATGAGACGCCTGCCTCTGCAGTCGTCAACTTTGAAGAAACGCCCCCAGGAAAGGCGTGTTTTTGATAAATTAATGAAATAATGGAAATTCTGCAAATTGGCAATATATGTAAACGCCCTTCTGTTAGGCGTTAATTATTCAATACATGACTTTACTTAAGTCGTTATTTTACTGTAAACTGATTTTATCCTGATTCTATTACTGATGGTTTCATATTATACATATATATATATATATCGGCACTATTCTCCACTCCGTGAGTATAGTCCCACGTTTCATGTTGATTTATCGATCACACTCAACTCTCATTGACATACAAGCTCTCCATTGGACATTCCGTTCCTTTGGACTAGCAAGTTAGTCATAGAGACCTCCGTAAGACTCCTCGTAGCCTTGGATTCCCTCAAGGCCGACTGAGCTGGTTGTACCCTAAAAACCCATTACACAGTTTTTGCCATGTCAATCTAAAGAAACATGGTATACCGGCCCTTATGATTATACAAAGAGTATATCATAAGAAATTCTTAATGGGATGATGATATCATGCCATATCATGTCGTTCTTGTAAACCTCAATTCTATGATAAGAATGAGGGTATCTTACCTTTGATATACTGTTCATGTGGACCTCAATTCTATATAAAGAATGTCCATATTGATTTGTCATGGTACCTAAGTTAAGGGAACCATAATCTACCTAGTTTTATCGACATCGTGATTATACCGTTATTATCGCCATTCTATGTCCTTTGTCATATTTTGGACTCTATTCTATCAAAGTTGTCATACGTGTCTACAAGCTTGATTATTGAAATTCTATATTGGCTATATAAACAAGAGTGGATGTCAAAACACATGATAAATGCCTGCGCATATAGGGCCCGATCTGGTCCTGGGAGGAGCACCCGAAAGTACTTGTGCCCATGGGAGTTAAAATGATAAGGTATCTGGCATTATACCGAGTACTTGACTTGCTTGATTGGACATTCCACACACATCTTGTACTTGACTCGTACTTGACATGAAATGAAATGCGTGGCCCGAAAAAAGGTAATTTACTTGCTTGATACATGATAGCCAAAGTTCTTGACATGACTTGTTAAATGTACTTGCTTGAATATCGCGAATAAACTTGTTATCTTGTTGAAAGTTCATGATAAGTTCATCTTATTTCCTTGATACTACATTCTATCTATCCTGTCGTTTTATGCGAGCATGCATAGCTTTATTGCATCCATGAAAATGTAATTACTTAAACCACTTGCTAGTACTTGAGATATAATTTCCTACTGAGCGTTCGCTCATTCCGTTTGTCCCTTTTTACTTTTCAGGTAAGTCCGACGACGATGGAAGTCAATCGGATGGGAATGGTCAAGAGTGAAAGTGATAGAGCTTCTACAAGTGTCGTCTAGTCTTTTCCATAGTTTCTTGAGTCAACTATGTATTCTTTTCCTTTTTATTTAACAGAGTATTGGATTTGTAATAGTCTATCCATTATGAAATAAAGGATTGGGTTATCTTGCTATTTTGCGCATCTCTGTCTTTGTGTCGAATACATGACCACTCTGATTGACATGATTGATATAGACACGTCGCGCATCTCCGGGTATCTTCCGCGCTCGGGGCGTGACACCTAACGTCTTACACCGCATCACAAGTGTCTAGCTATAACGCCCCGGGCGTGAGACTCAGACACACAACAAGTACCACAATAAGGACTAGCTGGGGTCACGCTCGTCATCGCGTGTCCTAAGCCCCCAACTATGTGTGCACACACAGACAATCTGCTCTAGGTCGGGTCCTCTAGCTGGTTTTCCCCCCCACCGGACTCTGGTGGCAAAGGCGAGGGGCCCTACGGTGACCAGCCTAAAAACCGCCTCTCACTGGGTCTCGCTCTCCACCACTCCCAGGTGGGTCCACACCCGCGTGCGCAGGAAGCTACGACTAGTGGACAGGTCACTGACAGTAAGGACTAACTCACGGAAACCACCGCCAAAGAAACGGCACCGCACACACACGGTGCAACACAGAGCCTAACGGTCCACCCTTGGGCCGTCACAGGCTGTGACGCACCTACACTGGGGCGTCACAAGGCTCTGACGGTCCACCCCTGGAGCGTTACAAGCCAAAGCGGACACCGGCCCTGACGCACCCGCCTAGGCGCGTCACAGGCTATGGCGCACCTACACTAAAGCGTCACATGGCCCTGACGGTCTGGCCCTGGGGCGTCACAAGCCACGGCGAAAACAGGCTCTGACGCTCCCACCTAGGGGCGTCACAGCACCTGACGGACCAACACTACTGCGTCAGGGGAGGTGGGTTCGCCTGCTCTGACGCACCCACCTAGGGGCGTTACAAGGCTGTGACGCGCCAAGCCAGGTGCGTCAAACGCCTTGACCCCCAACGGTGAAAAACCAACGGTCGGCAGCCAACGGTCGAACGCAGCCTGACGGTCCAACCTAGGTGCGTCACAGCACCGTGGCGGTCTATCGTGGGACCGTCATAGCCCACAGACCCCACTTGCTGTACTCAAGGCTGTAACGCACCCATCCAGGCACGTTACACAGTGTGACGGTCATTGGAAGGATCGTCACACCCGCCCGAGGGTGAAACAGCGGGAAACGCCCAAAGTTTCAACCACGCCCCCATGCCTCCATAGGAGAGGGGGAAATCAAACGGAAGACCCCAGGGGACCCCTGGCATGATTCTACGCCATCAAACGCCGAATTGCGGCTCAAATCCATAGATCGGGTGAACTCTCCCCAAAGCATGATTTTGCCCTAACCCGCTCAAAACACGGCTCCCATTCGACCTACAAATTGCGGGGGATGAGCATAGGGATTCATCCCCCAACCTCAATGGAGCGAATGCTCCGCCGAATCGCCGCCGAAGTCAAGGAAGAAGCTTTTAGAATGCCACGCGCCCCGCCTCCCGCGGCGAGAAGGGCACCGCCAGGATCGCCTCGTCGCCGTCGTCACCGCCACGCTGTTGCCGGAGTGGAGGAGGCCGCGTATCGGTCGCCCGGGGAAGAAGAATGGTGCGGTGGGGAGGGCGCTCTCCAACAGTTGGAAGAAGGAGGAAGAAGAAGAAGAAAAAGGTGAAAAAGAAAAGAAAAAGGTTTGATATTTATAGAAAATCCAAAAAATCAGAAAAATCCAGAAAAAATAGAAAAATACACCTCCTCGATCCTCTCGACGCGCTGATCGCAACGGTACCACTCGCGGGCAGATGAAAGACCCGGTTCACCCGCTACAGGGTTCCGTAGGTGTTTCCGAGACAAACACGCGGGAATCGGAAAACATGCGGAAAAAGCCGCGGAACACGTTCCGGGCCTCCGAACTGACCCGAATCACAGGGATTCAAACACGAAAGATGTCCAGAACATAATTCCGGACACAACGGAGCGAAGTTCACCGAAAACGTAGATCCGGGACCCAAGAAGAAGGATCTGAAAGGGTCCGGGACATCACAACCCCCCCCCCCTTAAACGAATTTCATCCTCGAAATTCGAGAACAAGGCACAAGAGCGGGGGAAAGTCTCACATAAATAAATAGGGATACAGCTCCCGCATCTCATCCTTATGCTCCCAAGATGCCTTGCCACCAGAATGACGCTGCCAGACCACCTTAACTAGAGGAATAACCTTGTTCCACAGGCGCTGCTCTCGCCGATCCTCAATGTGAATAGGAAACTCCGGAAGGGATAGATCTGGGGTCACCTCAGGCCAAACGGCATCCTCGAGAACATGGGAACCATCGGGCATATACTTCCGAAGCATCGACACATGGAACACATCATGCACGGTGGAAAGCTCCGGAGGTAGTTGCAACCGATAAGCAACTTCCCCAACACGCTCGACTATGGGAAAGGGACCAATGTAGCGGGGACTCAGCTTCCCACGCCTACCAAAATGCATCACACCCTTCATGGGAAAAACTCTCAAGAAAACTCGGTCTCCCACAGCAAAGCTGAGAGGTCGCCTCCTCCGATCGGCATAACTCTTCTATCGGCTCTAAGCTGTCAACATCCTCTACCGAACGACATGCACCACCTCAACACACTGCTGCACCAAATCTGGTCCGGTCAAGGCACGCTCGCCCACCTCGAATCAATCAAGCGGAGTCCGACTAGGTCGCCCGTACAACGCCTCATAAGGAGCCATACCAATGCTCGAATGATAGATGTTGTTATAGGTAAACTCCACTAATGGCAGATGGTGGGTCCAACTCCCCTGCCATTCTAGGCAACACGCTCGCAACATGTCCTCCAAAGTCTGGATGGTCCGCTCACACTAACCGTCCGACTGAGGATGATAGGCCGAGTTGAATGCCAACTCGGTGCCTAGAGCCTTCTGGAAGCTCCTCTAGAATCCAGAAGTGAAGCGGAGATCATGATCAGACACAATGGAGATGGGAACTCCATGCAACAGAATAATTCGCTCCACGTACAAACGAGCCAAACGATGCACGCTCCAACTGACCCTGATCGGCAGCACCCGCGCCGTCTTCGTCAGTCTATCCACCAGCAACTAGATAATATCCTCCCCACTGGACGTCCTCGGTAACCCAACCATGAAATATGTGGTCACGTGGTCCCACTTACACGCAGGAACATCCAAGGGCTGAAGTGTGCCTCCTTGTCGCTGGTGCTCAGCCTTCACATGCTGACAGGTCAAACACCTGGCCACAAATTTCGCCACATCTCTCTTCATGCCAGGCAACCAAAACTGCCTCTTCAGATTCTGGTACATCTTAGCCGATCCAGGGTGCACGACATACCGACTCCCATGAGCCTCGCGCAATACCGTAGGCCGTACCTGCTCCTCGGCTGGCACGTACAACCTACCTATGAACCTCACAGCTCCATCCTCACCAAGCTCCACCTCGGCCATCGATAGAATACGAGGTAGCTCGGGGTCCGCTCGCTGAGCCTCATTCACCTGTCGACGCACCATGGGCGTGACAGTCAGACTCGCAAGGACAGCCGAACCCTGGTCCCGAGGGACCTTAGCCTAAAAGTCATGGCCGAAACCTGCTCCTAAAGCCTCCACTTCCTCAACAACATCTGACTGACCGTTACTCTCCTACTCAGAGCATCAGCCACGACATTCATCCTGCCAGGCTGATAAGACATAGTGAAATCATAATCCTTCATGTACTCCATCCACCTCCTCTGCCTGAGGTTAAGATCCTTCTGGGTAAACACGTACCTCAAACTCTGATGGTCAATGAACATCTCGAACCTCTCACCATACAGATAGTGCCTCCAGATCTTCAGAGTGAAAATCATCGCCGCCAACTCAAGATCATGATAGGGTAGTTCTCCTCATGTGGCTTCAACTGTCGGGACGCATACGCCACAACTCAGCCTCGGCCACTGCACCACAGCCTCGACCTTGGCCGGGTCCACAGAAACACCCTCACGAAAAATAACGTGTCCCAGAAAGTGCACCTCTCGGAGCCAAAACTTGCACTTGCTAAACTTGGCATACAACTGGTGATCACGTAGGGTCTGCAACACCACTCTTAAATGATGCACATGCTCCTCGGCAGACCGCGAATACACAAGGATGTCATCCACGAACACGACCACGAACTGGTCTAGATATGGACGGAGCATCCTATGCATCAAATCCATAAATGTCACGGGGCCATTGGTGAGCCCGAACGGCATCACCAAGAACTCATAATGCCCATACCTCGACCAAAACGCCGTCTTCTCCACGTCCGACTCTCGAATCCGCAGCTGATAATAGCCTGATCTCAAATCGATCCTCGAAAACACCCGGGCCAACTGAAGCTGGTCAAACAAGTCATCAATCCTAGGCAACAGATACTTGTTCTTAACAGTCGCTTCGTTCAACTGGCGGTAGTCGATGCACAGCCTCAAACTACCATCCTTCTTCTTCACAAACAACACCAGCGCACCCCACGGGGAATAACTAGGATGAATATACCCCTTGGCCAGCAACTCCTGCAACTGCGCCTTCAACTCTCGCAACTCTGCGGGCGCCATCCGACAAGGGGCCTTCGACATAGGCGCAGTACCCGACACCACCTCAATCACGAAATCAATCTCTCGCTGCGGTGGCAACCCTAGTAGCTCCTCGGAAAAAACATCAGGAAACTCACACATGACAGGAATGTCCTCTACCTCAAGACACTATCGATCAACCAAAACCATGGATGCGAGAAAGCCCTGACAACCCGCATCAAGCAAACGATGTGCACGGATAGCCGAAATAAGTAAGCAGGAAGAGGAAGAACGAATACCTTGGAAACAGAAGGTGGGTCCACGAAGCTGTTGGAAGTAGACCTTCTTCGAGCCGCAATCCAGCAAGGCATGATGAGCCTCAAGCCAATCCATGCCCAAAATCACATCGAAGTCCTGAAGCGGTAACGCGTAGAGTCTAACTGGCAAGTTCCGCCCTTCCACCCACACAGGCACCTTCTCAAAAAAGTACGGGGTGATCGTGAAGTCACCTGTAGGCAACTCCACCACCAAGTCATAGGACACCTCGGTCACTGGGTCCTCCACACTCTGAGCAAAATCCTCCGAGATGAACGAATGAGAAGCACCTGAATCAAACAAAACATGAGCCGCACAACCCAAAATCGAAAGAGTACCTTCCACCAGATGCGACGCCTCAGCCTCTGCCCTGGTCATGTGAGTCACTCTGCCTCGGGGTCTCTGCCTCCCCATAGTAGCTGACCGTGACAACTGAGGAAACTGTCCCTGCTGCTGGTACTACTGCGACTGTGATGACAACTGCTGGGGATGAAACTACTGCTGCTGTCGAAACTCGTGCGGCTGGCTCGGTCTCTGCAGCCAGTCACGTGCCATGTGCCTTGGCTGGTCGCACCTAAAGCAAATCACGGGCACTAAACACGGTCTGCTCGGATGAGAACCACCGCACCTAGGACAACCGCCCCGCGAACTAGTCGTCGAACCCTAACGCTAAAAAGCCACCGGCTGCTGAACACTGTCCATCGATTCTGCTTCGATTCCTTGTGATCCTACCGCCTCTTACCAAAACCAGCTTCTCTAAGCAATCTCTTAACCTTCGATCTAAAGGATGACGACCCTGGCGCAGGAACCACGGACTGCGCCGCCATTGATACACCTACTGAGAGTTGGACGGTACTCTGCTGCTGCATCCCCGCCGACTGGCTGAAATTTGCCTGCACCTGACTAGCACTGCCCTGCCCTCAAACCTTCCGCAAGTCTCTCTCCAGCGCCGTTGTTGCCTTACATGCCGCATCGAAAGTGGTCAAACCTGACGCAAGAAGATGATGCCTCAACTCTAGCCTCAGACCACCCACAAACTGATCGATCTTCACCTCCTCATCTGTCACAATATGAGGAGCATAACAGCCCAACTCAATAAACCTGGCACGGTACCGCATCACCGTCATGTCGTCCTGAGTCAGATCCATAAACTCACGCAACCTCTGCAACCTGAAAAAGGACGGACAGAAGGCACGCTCGAAAGCCGTGACGAACTCCTGCCACGCAATCTGCCGAAGAGGACGGGACTAGAACACTGAACCCCACTCTGACGTCCACCAAGTACGGGCCGCCCCCTGAAGACGATGAGTATCCAATGCTACCTGCTCTTCCTCAGGACACTCCATCGCACTGAAAATCCACCGCACATCATCCAGACACTCTATGGCCACCTCAGGATCTGGCGGCCCACTGAAGGAAGGAGGTTGAAATAGCAAGAACTCCTTCAGCACACGACCATGACCACCACGAGCCCAGTCCTCACCAGCATCGCCGCCCTGCTGCTGATGATCTCCCTGCTGCTGACCTCCCGGTTGTCGCTGAAGCACATACTCAAACATATCTCGGAAGAAATCATCCATCCCCGGAGCTCTCGCATCTCCAGCTACACCCTCGAAAATTGAAGCCCTGCTCTGCTCCTCCAGACAACCACTAGACTATCCCTGCTGGGGACGATCCCTCCTCCGTGGCGCCATAACACACTTGGCATCAAGAAAACACCCACAAATCAATAAAACACGCGCGGCCCTAAGCCAGTCGCCGACTGTACAGGACATTCATGGACCTCCTGGACCACCGTAATTCTTTTCAAGTTCTGATATACCTCCACAACCTATGCTCGGATACCAGCTGTAACGACCCGGGATCTGAGTACCGGAAAGGAACCGACGTGTCTCGAATCTCGTCCCGCTAACCCACGAGCCCGAAGACTCGGAATGGTAAAAAGGGATGGTGTGGGAGTACAAGAGAAGCTGAAACGATCGCAGAGGTAGCACAATGCTCTAAAATAAAATGCACAGCATAATATAAATAAAATAAACTGCTACAAGGTCCACAGAGTCTCATGTCCAAATAAAAGTACAGTCAATAGAAAGGAAAGTACAACTACACGGGGCATCCCCCGGCGTACAACTACACGGGGCATCCCCCGGCTCTGGCAGACTGGCAGCTAACCTTGGCTAGAAGAACCACGCTGGAACTCGGCCGCACCTCTCGAAGACCCCGCATCACCTGAAAAGCAGGGGTGAGCCTCATTTCATTGGCCCAGTAGGGATCCCGCAAATCCCCACCTCACGTGGAATACAAGGCAGGAAGGCAGAAAGTAGAAAAGTAACCCTACCTAACAGGAGTACGGTAGAACCAACAAGCTAAAGTAACTAAACGGAAAAACCATCTACTCTAACAGCACGCACTATGAAACCTCGGTCCAACGAAACCCGAGTCCACACCTGCCAGCGAACAAGAGCACTACCCACTAGAAGAACGACCGGAAGCGTCCCCTGACGTCTTACACCGCCCCGGGCGTGAGACTCAGACACGCAACAAGTACCACAACAAGGACTAGCTGGGGTCACGCTCGTCAGCGCGTGTCCTAAGCCCACAACTACGTGTACACACACAGACCATCTGCTCTAGGTCGGGTCCTGTAGCTGGTTTTCCTTCCCACCGGACTCTGGTGGCAAAGGCAAGGGGCCCTACGGTGACCAGCCTAAAAACTGCCTCTCACCGGGTCTCGCTCTCCACCACTCCCAGGTGGGTCCGTACCCGCGTGCGCAGGAAGCTACGACTAGTGGACAGGTCACTGACAGTAAGGACTAACTCACGGAAACCACAGCCAAAGAAACGGGACCGCACACACGGTGCAGCATAGAGCCTGACGGTCCACCCTTGGACCGTCATAGGCTGTGACGCACCTGCACTGGAGTGTCACAAGGCTCTGACGCTCCACCTGGAGCCTCACAAGCCAAAGCGGACACCGGCCCTGACGCACCCGCCTAGGCGCGTCACAGGCTGTGACGAACCTACACTGGAGCGTCACATGGCCCTGACGGTCTGGCCCTGGGGTGTCACATGCCAAGGCAAAAACAGGCTCTAACGCACCCACCTAGGGGCGTCACAGCACCTGACGGACCAACACTAGTGCATCAGGGTAGGTGGGTTCGCCTGCTCTGACGCACCCACCCAGGGGCATTACCAGGCTGTGATGGGCCAAGCCAGGTGCGTCACACGTCTTGACCCCCAACGGTCAAAAACCAACGGTCGGTAGCCAACTGTCAAACGCAGCCTGACGGTCCAACCTAGGTGCGTCACAGCACAGTGGCGGTCTATCGTGGGACCGTCACAGCCCACAGACCCCACTTGCTGCACTCAGGGCTGTAACGCGCCCATCCAGGCGCGTTACACAGTGTGACGGTCAGTGGAAGTATCGTCACGCCCGCTCGAGGGCAAAACGGCGGGAAACGCCCAAAGTTCCAACCACGCCCCCATGCCTCCATAGGAGAGGGGGAAATCAAAGGGGAAGACCCCAGGGGACCCCTGGCATGATTCCAGGCCATCAAAATGCCGAATCGCGGCTCAAATCCATAGATCGGGCGAACTCTCTCCAAAGCATGATTTTGCCCTAACGCGCTCAAAACACCCCTCTCGGCTCCCATTCAGCCTACAAATCGTGGGGGATGATGGGATGAGCATAGGGATTCGTCCCCCTACCTCAATGGAGCAAATGCTCCGCCGAATCGCCGCCGAAGTCAAGGAAGAAGCTTTTAGAATGCCACGGGCCCCGCCTCCCGCCGCGAGAAGGGCACCGCCGGGACCGCCTCGTCGCCGCCGTCGCTGCCACGCCGTTGCCGAAGTGGAGGAGGCCGCGTCTCGGTCGCCCGGGGAAGAAGAATGGCACAGTGGGGAGGGCGCTCTCCAATGGTTGGAAGAAGGAGGAAGAAGAAGAAAAAAAGGTGAAAAAGAAAAGAAAAAGGTTTGATATTTATAGAAAATCTGAAAAATCAGAAAAATCCCAAAAAATAGAAATATACACCTCCTCGATCCTCTCGACGCGCTGATCGCAACGGTACCACTCGCGGGTAGATGAATGGCCCGATTCACCCACTACAGGGTTCCGTAGGTGTTTCCGAGACACACACGCGGGAATCGGAAAACACGCAAAAAAAGTCGCGGAACACGTTCCGGGCCTCCGACCTAACCTGAATCGCACGGATCCAAACACGAAAGATGTCCAGAACATAATTCTGGACACAACGGAGCCAAGTTCACCGAAAACGCAGATCCGAGACCCAAGAAGAAGGATCCGAAAGGGTCCGGGACATCACAGTTTCAGAGGTCAGTTTAGAACTAAACAGAATGGATAACATATGCCAAATAACATATAACAGAGTCAAATAGTAGGTACATTCTGATCACAATTATCGAAAGTTCTGAACTGAGCAGAGGACCCAGACACAGTGCCGAAATCACCACTAGAAGGTCAGAAACATATACCAAATCACGTTGGCAGCAACGATAAGGTCTTGGTTAACTACGTAGAACCGGAGGCAACACTACAAGAAAACTGGCCATTACATACATTTTTAAAACGTAGCTATAGGTCCAAAAAATGTAGGTAAATGATTTACTTACGTTTGCTTGCCACGCTTTCAAAGTTTGGCACTTGCCTCCGTGACTATAGGTTATACCCGCGTTTCTATAAAACGTAGTTATAGATCGACCTATATCTACGCTTCTGAAGCGTAGGAATTGTCTAACAGAAGCGTAGGTAAAAGTCACCTACAGACACGTATATAAAAGGATATACCGACGTTTATGAAAACGTAAGTATAACCTTTTTCCACATAATAAAAGAAACGTATGAATAAGGATTAACATCACTTTTTAAAAAACGTAGGGAAATGATTTAACATCGATTAATAAAAAATGTAGGAATATGTTATCTATTTATAAAAAAATGTTATTAGTATCTGCGCTCTCATCACCTATAATAGTGCATCCATTCATATCTTCACATTCATAGATTGTATCACTCACAATGATTATATCTACTATATGTAAGGATGATTTTGCTTCTCTGAAAGACATAGAGCTACATCTTTATTATGTTATCAAAGAATACCATAACCATTTTGTGAATTGTATCACAAAATTTGATCCATTGTTGAAAAAAAAAGCTACAAACAAAGCTCACATAATACACTCCAAAAAATCCCTCTTTCCTATTTGAAATTGCAATTCAAAAAGGACCTAGACAACTAGGGCCACAATGTTTAGAAATTAACAAGGTAGGGCCACACTTACTTCTTAGGTATGCTCCTCAAAGTAGAATAGATAGTGGAGAAGTCATCTTTATGTCGAATCATAGCAGTCCAATCCTGAAGCCATGAAAAGCATGTTGGAGAAGAAGTGGAAAAAAAAATAGGCAATCAATGTTTGTACTAACAATCAAGGAAATCACAAAGGGGAAATGAAAGAAATTACAAAGAGGAAAACGGACCTACTCATCCTTTTTGCCTTGTCATGGTGCAGGGATTCTATAGCTTGCTACAAGCTTTTATAGACACCCCACCCTCTTCCTCCTACAAATTTGAGATCTACTTAGGAGAGTACATATTTGTCATAGCCCAAGGCCATAAAGATACAAACAAGTCATGAAAGAAATTACAAAAGGAACCATATTGTATAGATGATCCTCTGCAAGACAAAGAAAATAAACTATTTTTTCATGTAATGATACTTAATATGCTTGATTAGCACCCTCAAGCAAATGCTATTTTCTGGCTGGAAGTCTTTGCACATAGATTTGTGTGCCCATGTTTGTTTGTTGGCTCATGCAAGGAAAAGCATGAATTGAAGGGCAAAGTATAGCTAAGCAAACGGGGAAAGACAACTAATACGTTCAATGGCTTCACGTTCCTCCGGAGTAACTATTATTGCCTATTGCGCTACCGATGCTAGCTGCCCCAATAAGTTCCTAATCCATTGAAGAAAGTCATTTCCATAATACATGAAACATGAATCTGATTATCCTTACTTACCCCTCCCCTTCAACAGGTTCATTGATCAACGGAAGAAAGTTAGCCTGGTGCTCTTGGATCATTCTCACAAGCTGAGGATTTTGCCTCCCGAGCTCTTGGAGGAGCGACTGCAAAGAAAAAAATAAGAATAATGCAAAATGCTAAAAGAAGAATAGAAAACCAAGGATGAAAATTCATGAGAGTAGGAATGAAAGGAGACCTGTAAGATTTGAGGGTTTGCTTGGACCATTGCTCGAAAAGCTTGGAACTTCAACAGAGGAAAAGGAAAAAAATGTTACTAAAAATAAAGATGGAATAAAGCCATTATCATCAGTCACCAAACTCAAGGTACCTGTTGGCTGTTTCGCAGAAAATCAAGGATGTTGTTACTAGCACCAGAAGCCATGCTTGGAAGACCCTGTTGGAAGTAGATATAATCATATAAATAATATGCTCACAGTTGAATAGAACTAACTTGTTCGAAAACTGCGCTACTTGCCTGGGGAACAAGTCCAGAGGATTTGCATTAGGTCCACTAGAAGGAATTGTTGGTTGCATTGGTTGTGCTGGTTGTGCTGATTGTGGGGCCTGACCCACAGGAGTAGCTGCAGGTGATGTTGTTTGTGCCCGAGCCATAGGAGTGGCTTCTGCTATGGAATTCCTTGATATTTCAATCCCAAAATCTTAGGTGCTTGCAAAAATCTAAACTGGAAAGAGCACAATTGATTCATAAAAATGTGTGAAAAGCCATGTAAATTAGTGAACATTCAGATTGCTCAGTGAGACAGCTGCAGATATATTTATTTTGAAAAGAAAAGAAACTATGTTTCCCCATCTTGTTCTAAGGGTATATGGCTCATTCACTAATGTAGTAAGCTTACTGGAACAAATCCCCAACCTTCATAATAGATCATCCAGCATATGGCTTGGAATGGTGAGGACAGTTTACAGGAGGAGCCCTCATGCATTAATGAGCCTTCCCCAACATGAAAAGTTCCAACTTCAGCCATATCAAGCAGATTTTGCAATGTGGGTGTCGAATTGATGCTGCCTTGCAGCAACAATCCAATCCATATCAAACAGAATTTCTACTTACTTGAAAAATATGCTTGTATTTATTGATGCTACCGATGCTGCTAACAGAATGGCAAATAAACAAGTGAACTTCATAGGCTACCGTGTATACATAGCCATGATACAACAATGGGGTGGACCCAGATTGGGCAATACAAGAAAACTGAGCAAAACTAGTAAAAAAACAAAATTCACCAAAATTTGATAGTTCTTAAAAAATGTTAGTGCTTTTGCTAACTTCCATAAAGTCTTCAAATGCTAAATAATATGGAAACCATAATATTTAGGCCATAAGTTGTTGTAAATGATTATTGCATATAAACACTGATTTTGTGTAAAATATTTAGAAATCAAGTTTACTAGACAAACTGTCGAAACTGATGAAAACTTTATAAACTTGAAAAATACAGAAAACACACCTCATAAACTTGAGCTCGGGTACTCTCTGATACACATGTTCCATTTGCGAACATAACTGGTTTCATAATTTCACCTACCTAAAGTAAACATGACTGGTTTCATAATTTCACCTGATATTCGTGCAGTATGATAAATTGATCATATGCAAGCTAGGGAAACTCTGGGCTATTGCTGAAACACCATTATCAGTTATTCCAACTGATCTGAAACAGCAGAAAAAGAGAATATCCATTAGAACAAGTAAGCATATTAGAACAAATGAAGTATAGAACATACTAATTGATCAATTATGGTGGTTCATGCGAACTGAATTGACCACAGGAATTATTTATTCCAGTCATAGCATGCTTTTTAATAGACCTTGTAGAAAATTAACAATTTATGTGAGCAAAAAAAATTTTCTGATGTTCAAGCTATTTCAGATAAGAGATGAGAACAAAACTTCTTGGTAGCTGCCTCATATGTAGCTTAAATATTCACAATCTTATATGCATCGTGACTATTGGATTTCAAGCATGGTAGGGCTTAATGTTGAGACAACCTTTTTAATTTAGTGCCATGGAAATCACACAACTACATCTCCCACTTGCAGTGCAGCAAAAACTAACATATACAAATCAATCTTCTGGATGTCCCAACAATCTAATGAAAATAAAAAAATCTAATTCATCTTTTGGGGAGCTTTTTGTTCACACTTGTACAGCTTCCAAAGGATTTAATACACATAGTGGTACTACCCACTTTAAAAAAAACTCATCGCAGGTATTAATTAATTAGCACACGTAGACTACTCTCAGTGTACATCATTTTGCTCCGGAGATCTAAACAACAAAAACAAGTACAGAATCCAGGTGACAAAAGAACCCATATTGTCTTAGTTTCCCGGTTGACTAGAAAAAAAATGTGGATCAACTTGGATGCCTACTAATTATGTGATCATTGCAACCTTGACGCTCAGGAAAGCTCTTATCAATGCATGAAATTGGCCATATGATTCCATGAAATAGGCTCTAGCTTTCACTACATATATAGCAAGCTAGACTGTCTTGAAGGCTTTTTTTCTGAATGAATACAGCATCATCAACAGAGTGCATAAATCATCTCATCTACTCTCATATGTAGGATGTCCCTATTAATTCATTCATGCCTCTCTTCTTAACACTTGCAACACCCTATTTATGTGATAAATAGACGTTCTTCTTTAGTAGCAAGAGAAAAATGTGCAATAAGAATATGATTGCTCAAATGATATACTCGGCAGAGGGCCAATGCTAACTCTGCTGATCCATAAACAAAGCTGAACCAAGAGGCCAATGAGCCTTTTCTTTTTAAGTTCTTTGCACATAAACAAGCAAGTACAAGTACACACCCCTTGCTTTACATAAAAAAACAAACATTTCACATTACAAGGGCATATTATTTTGAGATTTTTGTAAAAAAAAGATTATGTTACAATATAAATGACCCTGAAATGTCACCCTTACACACATATTAGTCGATATAACCTCACTTCATAAATGTTAGTTAAAAATGGCTTTCCCGTTCCCAATATATTCATAAACCATAGGCTTCCAGTATTGTTCTCTACAAATCTTATCTTAGGAGCCCAAGGGATTCTATCTCCTACTTTGCACAAAAAGGAAACCATGAACTATTATTTCCCAGAAACGAAAAACTAAACATAGTTATGAGTCTAAATGTATGCAAACTATTTCTTTGAATGCCCTTAGACCGGCTCGTACATTGCCACTTTGGTGCATCCCATATCTTTATATTTTGACATAACACTTCATATCCATCTAGAACACTAAACTAACACAACATAACTAGATATTAGTTTGGACAAATAAACTTGATATATCTGCTCAAAAGTCCAAAACATATACTCTTTCTAAGTAAATTACCTAAACTTACATTTTTGACTTTGGGTTTATCCTCGAACTTGCCAATCAATTAAGTTTTCCCTTGGAATGCCCAATTCTTGCAAATGAGAATTACCGGTTGAGTTCACAAAAACTCTAATTTCAAGGTACTGAATGTGTTGTACAAGTTTATCAAAACTAACAAATCAACCATGAACGGAAAAAAAAACCTTACTAGCATGCCTAACACTTCCATGCCTCCTATCTGACAATAACTTTTGCGTGAAATGACCTTGGCAGAAATCACATAACTTGTTAGTGAAATGACCTTGGCAGAAATCAAAGATGCTAATCAGACCTGACATACAATCTGCATTGTTCTGTTCAGATTGCACATGTTGTTTCTGAGACTTCTTTGCCATAGGGACTTGTGATTATTTAAGAATGATTCTCCATCTCAAAAGAGTTAATCTCACTGTATGGAACCATGTCACCTGCTCAAAACAATGAGAACTCACACAGTCGGAATGTTAGAAAAGGAAACATGAGAAAAAAACTTACAAAAAAATACAATTACTATTCAGATGACTTCTTAGTTTTGGATTAAAGATATCATGCCAAATAGACTGAAGTAAAAGTGGATAAACAATATGTTCAAAGTGACACTAACAAACAAGCAAGCATATATCTATATTTATGCTTCAGCCACAAGCTCTATTTATTCAAAATCTTCAAGTGTTTGATTGGCAGATAGTTATGAACTTAAACAAAGCAGCAAAAATAGAAGTGCATTTTAACTTAGCAGTTAGTTATGAATTCAAACATAGCAACAGAAATAGAAGTGCATTTTAACTTGAAGAGCTTAGAGTTCATAGTGTCACGAGGAGAACAATATTGTATGGGGCCCAGAACTTCCATGAAAACTCACAATTAACCATTGACATATATTCTGGCAAATGGGAGATGCTTTTCAGGTGAGCAAGTACTTTTTAGTGGAATAATTAAACATGGGAACAAAAACTCACTTTAATAACTTTAGGCATCCAACAAAATCCATAAAAAAGTAAATATGCATTTAAAGTTCAAAAAATCTGGGAGTGGGCTTGTAGGATGTAAATGTAATCTACCCCGTCCCGAGCTAAACAATATAACCATGCATATAAACGTGAAAGTGCATGAAATGGAAAGGGGTGACAATGAATAGAGAACTAACCGTGATCGCCACCAAGGACTTACATCACCAAAATGATGAAGAAAGGATGAAGATGGCGCCGTGTACCTTGGAAAATATGGAGGAAGACGCGGCCTAACGGGAAGCCGCTACAACGTGTGATCGCACTTGAAATGGGATGCGGGGAGCCGATGTGGGTGCACCTCCTCACTTTCTAGCCGGCTAGAAAGCAAGGGCCTCACGTTCTATCAATAGTCTCCTGCAAAACAAAGCCACAAACATAAGAGAAAACCCATTAGAAACATGAAAGTGTAGCACATGTCCGAAATGATGAAGTAGCATGAAAGAAAGGGGGAGAACGCACCGGGGGAGGGTTTTTAACCCCTATGAGTGGGTGAAAAAGCAAGGTGGGAGTGTTTTGCATGCATAGGATTTGAAATCATGGAATTTGATGGAGAAATGGGGGAGAAAAACGTTGTGTAAAACGGAGAAAAATGCATGAACGTGCCGAAACAGCGCAAAAAAAACTAAGTGTAAAACTGTGATGATTTGTGAAAAGTGGAGGGAGAGAACTAAGCCTAGGTATGAAGAAAGAGATCCCGGAGAGATGAAAAATGAAGAAGATACTCCCCTCTTCAAGATGAGACCAATGGAGGATGAAGAGGATGCCGGATGACTCCGCCCCGAGCCGACGAAGGGCGTCCCGTCGCACAGGTTCAAGAACTCGTGATGATTTGTAAAAAGTATGGGCGAAGTTAGGAGGGTAAACGAAGATGAAATCCAGCAAATAAGGTATCAAAATGAAGCCTATACTTCCCTCAATAGCCTGGGGTCGAAGGTTTGAGATGACGATTTGGCATGGCTTCGCCCCAAGTCCAAGAAGAGCCCCCCGTCGCGCAGGCGAACTGGGCAGGTTTATATAGAAAAAAAGGTGAAAACCCTAACTTTCTACTATGATTTCAGAGGATAGAGTCCACCAAATCTCGAGATCTATGGATCAATCTCGAGATAATAGATAGGATAAGAGTTAGGAACAAACGGCACTCTTTTTGGTGGAAGGATCTGGAAGATAAAGTCCATGGAAGGAGGCCCCATTGCACAGGTTTCGGCCTTAGAATCCGGCGGCGAAGAAGATGGAGTTCAGGACTTTTTGGACTCTCTGGTAGATGGACGGTCGAACGATAGACCGTGCATTGAGTTGGACGGTCTAGGGGCAGACCGCCCAGACTTGGGGTCGATCGGGCGACTTTTGGCCAAAAAAGGGATAAACGGTCATCAACAGACCGTTTTTTGACATAAACGGTCTCAAGAAGACCGTTCTTTGACATTTCAAAAATAATAAAAATAAATTAAAAAATAAAAAAATAAAAAATTTACTGTTCATGGACGGTCAACTGTTGACCGTTTTACTGTTGGATGGTCAACTTGTGACCGTTCAACTCAAGGAACGGTCAACTGTTGACCATTTAGCTACCAGGCTCGCGCGACTTGGAGCGAAAGCGACGCGGAGGCGAAATGGAAAGGAGATGGAGTGAAAGCGACAGCGACGTGAAATGGAGATGAAGCAGAGATGAAGCGGAGAGAACTGATAAGCGAGCATCAAGGTAAAAGACACCCGTCATAACCAACAAGCGACAGGAATCCTCCCGAAATCACCGAACTAACCACCAAGACTGGATGACGTGGATGAGACATGTCTGGAGAACTAAACTAACAGGAAAAAAGGAAGCACGACCAGGCCCATCAGGGACACAATCCACAGACGATGAGGGGGTCGAAAAGGAACATAACGTAAAAAGCAAGAGAAATATAACTGAGATAAAATCAGACAGGAATCACACTGGCCAACCAGACCAAGCGAAAAGATCAGAGAAATCGTTCAAATTCAGAGTGGAATAAAGATCTCTTATCCAAGGAACTTAAGTGCAACTAACCATTGCAGAGGAGAAACCCTTGAACGGATCACGAGACGTTAATGCTCAAAATATGACATGATGCATGCTGGGCTAAAATAAAGAAATCATCAAAATGAATGCAAATAAATCATAAAATAGAAAGTACTCGAGAATAGTATTGCTAGATTGGAACGATCAGGGTCAAGATACTATCCGCAACCACGGCGTGCGTGATAGAACCACCATTTCCTAATTTTCCTAACCTAACGGCCTATCCGATGATTAAACATGTGCACCTAGATCATCATCGTTTTTGTTAGAGGGGAATATCAGATCCTGGAACACGTGAATGACCAACCGGTTCTCGAGATAATATAACAATATAGATACCCTATAGTAATGCAACAATGAGTAGGGATAGAGAGCCATACCTGACTTACCTGTGCAGGCGAAATGGCATTTTTTTGATTTTTATTTTTTGATTTCTTTTGATTTTTTCATGTATAAGACAAATATGATAAACAAGCAAGTGTAAACATAGAGAAAATAACATAACTATCAACTGAACAACAAACAACATGACATAACATAACGGTCAAATGAAATGGGAGACAATGCAACATAACATAACAAAGGCACACGAGCACATATGCAATGGCATGAACAAACAACATGCATGCATGAACACGGTGTGACAAGACAACAACGCGGTGGGACAACACACGGTTGGGACAAGAACATGACGGATGACCACACGGTTGGGATAAGAACATGGGACATAAAGGAGTGACTAACAACATGTGCAAGACAACTAACAACACTCGGTGAAGGACAAAACAACATGTGTGGGACAACACGGTGTGACATAAACACGTGACAAGGATACGGCGGGATAAAAGACATAAACAGGTACGCCCTTCAATCAAAACCCAAGATCAGAATGAAGCAGAACTGCCAGGTTCATAATCGTGAGGTAAAGCCCTCTCATAAAGATATGATCATTACAAACAAAAACTGAGAAGGACATGAGCTTCAGAACATATCGAGAGAGTGGATCGAAGAAGGAAAGAACAGATCAAAGATGTGGACAGGAGGCAGAGCACAAAGATATAGCAAGGAACGTCTGAGTACTTGCAACCTGCACACTTAGCAAACAGATTACGTATTCGTCCTTAAAATAAATTCAAATGTATGAAAAAGACACATTTTTTGGATTTTTGTAATCTTTTTTATTTTTTTTAAAATTTTCAATAGTATTTCATTTTTCTGGATTTTTTTGAAGTATTTGATTTTTTTGGTTTTTTTAAAATATTTGATTTTTTAGGTTTTTGAAATATTTGATTTTTTTTGAAATTTTGAAGTATTTGATTTTTTTGAATTTTTAACAATATTTAATTTTTTAGATTTTTTTGAAATATTTGATTTTTTTAGACTTTTAGTAATATTTGATTTTTTTTAGATTTTGACATAGCAATCCGCAGCACCTAAAGATGGGCTCAAACTACTAGCCAGGGATCGACGTTCCTACCCCTTTCACTAAGGGCTTCCCTTAAGCAGGGTGTGCATGTGAGGGTGGCTTACCACAACCAACTGCTTCTAAAGAACGGTGCCCCTACTAAGGCCATACCCGGGATACAACCCAGTCTAAGAGGGAGAAGCAGAAGATAAATTGGAGACAAGCTTCGTGCAGGATGGGAGATATCAAGGCTCGAATTCTTTCAAGGGCACTACCCCTCAAAGAGTAGGTCTGTTGCGCCGGGGCTTTGTGTCTTTGATTTTTAGACCCATATTTATCAAGCACGCATGCGACCAGGCTCATGACGTCCCGCGGGGAGCTATATTGCCACTCTTGCCATGCCTTTGATTCATAACTTTGCATTGATTCATTTTTTCATTTTGGTAGCCCTTATCGGCCAGATATAGCGTGAAAGCTCATTTTGAGGGTCAAGACTGCCCCTATTTGAGACCTCTCTCGTATTGGGGAGCGCCTAAGTTGGTCATCTTATCCATCCATCTCTTGCCCCTGCACTTGGCCGAGCAGAGAAAAGAACAGACCTTGGTGCATACCCAAAGTATGGCCAAAGCAGCAACGTTGTTGCACTAGAGGGGTCGGCTATGGCTCGCCGTGTTGTGTGTGAAGAACCCATGCCTAAAGGTCACCCTCAACAATCGGGGAAAGAAACTAGACTCCCAGCGCTGAGCTATTACCAGCCTAAGGATGCTGCAGAAAATAACCTTTTTTATTTGACACAAAGTTAAGATCTAATTAAACAAAGACTCCTAAAGCCACTCAATCATGTTAAGAAATTATGTGCAGAAATAATAGAAGTAATGAAAGTGAAAGCACGTTTCTTGCCGAAAATAAAGATACCTTTGCAAATCCATGGCATGGAAACCAGCATCCTGAAGCGATCTCGATCATCGAGCTTTGAGGAGCGTGAACTTTATTTTCCTTGCTTGTCAGGATAAAGGATGAAAGGATAGTAAAGGATTGGATTCCTCGACATAGAGGAGTGGCAGACATCACACTAGACGAGGAAGGGATAAAAAGGAAGAGAGACGAGGGCTAGAACTCCCTCATTAATGTACTGAGGCCCTGATAACAAGGAACCAAGTACAGAAGAACCAGAGATTAACTGAGATCAAGGCGGGCTAAAGCCTCGAGAACAACAAGAAAACGGGTAATGACATTGAAAGGGTGAGACAGAAAGAACAGAAAGACGTTGAAAAGATAACTGTGAAGACAAGAAAGAAGGATAATGATCATCCGATGTGGTCGGAGAAGAGGAATAGCGATCACCCGACAGAGGCGGGGAAGAGAATGTATGAACACCCGACAAGGTCGGGGAAAAGAAATGGAAACCACCCGACAAAATCGGGGAAGGATTAGAAAAATCACCCGACAAGGTCGGGGAAAGAGCGCAAGGGATTCCTAACAAGGTCGGGGGAAAGAGACGAGCAGTGAAATCCGGACATGTCCGGGAAGAAAAACTAGAAGATGCCCCTGACTCAGGGGAAGAGGAAGACATAGGCCGAGACCTAGAATAGTGAGGACAGAAGAAGATGGTAGAAATATAGTCAGGTGGTGGAAGGTACACCACCCAAGGATAAGAACTGAGTAAAAGAAAAGATGAATGGATGGAGGAAGGAGAGGAGGAAGTGGACCCTCGAATGCACAACTGACAGCCTTTATACTTATGTCGCCACCTCTTCTTGGCAGAAATCTTCTTGAAACAACTCCGCCTGGCGTGGACTCGGGCCTCCAGGCTTCTTGTCTTGTAATACTTTCTTAAATAACGGGCCCACCTGGCAGATGGCCTAGCCCGGCTATGAATATGTAGCTTCATCGGGACGGTTGCCCCTAGCTGTGCGGTGCCAACCATAGAAAGGTATTCCAGAACAATCAACTCCTTGGGATGAACATCAGGAAGCCATGGAGTTTTGTCGTTCGGCACTAGAGCATGGAGCTTTGGCATCTTCACTCGGCAACTGGGCATGAAGAATAACTCCCTTGTCAACAGCACAGGACGGAACTGAGGGAGGGCGATGCGTGCCGTTGACGTGGCCACCTTACCAATAAGACGAGGGAGATGAGACAAAAAATGCAGAACGCCCCTGGTCAATCTCGAAGACACGGCCAATTGCCCCTTGAATGCTGAATTGATTAAACTTTTGGCGACCGTGTGGGTTAGCACCATCCAGGCGGAAAACTCTTCTGGGCCAGTGAACTGAATAGCAATCAAGCGAGAGGTGATAACAGCATCAATAGTGAATTCTCCGGCGAGCAAAGAGACTGCCACCGGCCTCGCTTTAGAAGGAAATGGCGCCAATGCTAGAGAACTCTTCTTAGTAATCGTCTTCATAGCAAATGTGGGCTCATTTTCCCTAGAATAGCCAGGGACCTGGGCTCGGACCGGCATGCGGAAAATGAAATCTTGAAGCTTGTAATGCACAGTCAAAACCTGATTCAACTCTTTATCTCCCTGGGGACTAGACCCGAGGGGCACCAAAGGCAGCGTGTACCTGCTCCGTGAACTGGGAAGTGGTAGAGGAAGGTTTGAAGGAGGAGGTTTGAAGGGCGCGGGTGGCGATGGTGCAAGTGATGGGGGAATAATGATGATGCCGGGCATGGGTGGAGGTAAAGGCAAAAGTGGAGGTGTGGGTTTGGGCTCGGCCTGCTCGGGCTCAGAGGATGATGGCGAAAGGGGGAGTGAAGGAAGTGGTGGCGGCGGTGGCAAAGGTGATGAGGGTGGCAAAGGGAGTGATGTGGTTGATGAAGACGGTGAAGGTGAAGGGGATGGAGGTGAAGGTAAGGGTGGGGAAGAAGGAGGAGAGGAAGGTAGTGGCATAGTGGGGGAAGAGGCAGGTGGTGGCGCTCTTCGACGTATCTTCACGACTCGTTGAGAGGCGTTGGGGACATGTGTGGTGGTGGAAACGGAGGGTGAAAGAGAGGTTGCCCGAGCGGAGGCTGGGGTAGGTAAAGGTTGTGGAGGAGATGGGATGGAGGAAGAAGTAGGTAACGGAGCAGGTATCTTATTAACTAAAGAAACACCAGGGTGCCCCTGGTCTTGAAGTGGGGACGGTTGCCTAGGCGGCACGGCTTGCTGCTTGCTGCTGAGATCCAAAATAACTTGGCGTATGACAGCCCAATCAATCATCCTCTTGTCTTCCAAGCTGTAAATAAACTCCCGGAGCTCGGGACAGTCCTCAATCAAATGCCCCTGCTGACGGTGGAATTCACAGAACTGGAGCAAATTCCTGACTGTGGGTCGGCAAGGCACAACCGGAGGGAGCTGCAACGCATGGGTGGCCATCAAAGCCCTGAAAACGTCTATAAGAGATTCCGACAATGGAGAGTGAGAAGCCCGCTTCGGGCAAGGCGGATGCTGAGGGATGTGAGAAGGTAGTGGGGATGGTAGCGGAGGTTGCGTAGGTAAGGGGTATTGCGTAGGCGAAGGCGGAGGGCTGGAATGATGTGGCGGTGTGGGGGGAGTGGGATTGTAATGGATGGCATCTACCCACTCGCGGTGTGGTGTTTCCTTGACCGGAGGTGGAGGGGTGTGAGGAGATAAAATAGCGGAGGGCCGACTCATGGATGGTTGGTATGCGGTGGAGCACATGGAGGTATAGGGGTGTGTGGGAGTGGACGGTCGACTCGTGGAGGGATATAAGGTGGAGGGCTGACTTACGGTGAAGGGCGGAGGGAAAGTGTATGTAGAAGGTGACGGTGGAGGAGACTCATGGTCAAAGGAAACTAGGAGTTGTTGGCTAACGAAGCGGGCTCGATTGTAAAGCTGTTGCCAGGATGTGATATCGTTCAGGGCTAAGATACATCTGAGCTCAGGCGTTGCGTTAGAAATAACCATCTTGATCTGCTCGCCCTCCGGAATATGCCCCGAAACTTGCGCGGCTAGGTGACGCCAGCGGTCGGCAAACGTGGAGAATTCCTCGTCGGGCGTCATCTTCTCTTGGGCCAGATCAACCAAAGAATGTCTGGGCCCAACCTGATCCTGGTACTGCTGAATGAATCTTGCTTGAATGGCTTGAAAATTCATCATCTGCTCTTGCAGTAACATGAAGAACCAATCCTTGGCCGGACCCTCTAAAGATAGGCCAAACAAATAGGACATCAAGCGTTGATCATGCTGGAACTGGGCCGACTCATATAAGAACTCCTTCAAATGGACGTAGGGGTCACCGACTCCACCATAGCGACGATAAGTCGGAATCTGTTGACGTGGGGGAAGCTGAAGACCTCGGAATGCAAATGGGATATCCAAAGAAGTTTGAGGACTGATTTGCCGTTGCAATTCATCAAGTTGGCTTTGGGCCTGAGCGATCATCTCCTCGGTAGGAAGAGTCCGAGAAGGATATGGGCCAGCTTGAGCAAGAGATGATGAATTTAGACCAGGATAATGTTGATGGGCCGGATAAGGGGATCCGACCTGAGAAGAAGGAAAGCCCGCTCCGAGAATTGAGGAATACATGGGCCTGGAAGAATTACGAAGGTGGGAATGAGAATTGATTGGTCCAACAGCAGCACGGGCGGGACAAGAAGGCCCGTTAGAAGAATAGGGTCCAATGGAGGAATAAGGTGATGGGTCCGCATGGGAAGAGGAATCCACGCGGGGATAAGAAGACGAGGAGGAAGAAGGGTAATATACAGGAGAAAAATGATGCTCCATGAGGGCAAATGGAGACTTTATACAGGAAAATCAGGGAAATCCAATGAGGGAAGTAAGGGCTCAAAGGAGGGGGGCTGACTCAATAATGCAAAGAAAAAGAAAAAGAAACCTAGGACAATGAGACTAGACAAATGGACACACAGAATGGACTACCCTAAGTGGGCCTAACAACAAAACCTATATGGATGATGGGGGATGCGACACAAAATAACACAAGTGGGCATGGACAAGCCCACACAACACAAACAATATGAAGGTTTTCACCCAAGTCAAACAAGTTCATATGATGGGAAGTATTTTATTGTCAAAGTTTTGGGTGGACCCTTTAATGATTTGAATTGAGATTAATTCCCTCAAGATAGGTGTCCTATAGAGAATAAGGTCCAAACTTTGGTTTGACTAAGGTTAATTCCTTCACAACGTATGCAAATGCAAGCCTGAGGGGTGGAAGGATACAACCGGCCCGGCGTCCGTGTGGGAATCCACGGCTCGCGGGGACTTACGGAGGTCCCGGATAAGATCACCTAGTCGAGCCCAAGGAATATGGGAGCGAGAAGATCACTTATCGAGGGGGAATGCAACTACAATATGCCAATATGCATGATCCTATGTGCACCGGGGTGCATGCAATTTCTAGCCTAAGTCTAACAAATCAAGACAATCATGAAATCATGCTAACATTACAAAAATGTGTGAAAAATGTAAAACAATATGAACAACAATGATGCAAGACCTAAAATAGGGACAACTAGGCACTAAAAGATAAGAAAAAACACCAAAGGAAAACGTAGCCTTGTGTTTGCCCAAAAATATGCCTAAGACTAGATGCACAAAATGTAAAAATAGAGGCGACTTTTAAATATGAAAATGATGTCTAAATGATGCAAACTCTATATGTATGGAAAGACAATACAAAGGACAACACAATGCAACAAAAACTAGCTCAATCCGACATCGGGAGACAAAGTTATGCCCGAATGAACAAGGCCCCTGTGAATCTATCCCAAATCTGGCTAAGACTAGATGCACAAAATGTAAAAAAAGAGGTAACTTTTAAATATGCAAATGATGTCTAAATGATGTAAATGACCTATGGATGGAAAGACAATACAAAGGACAACACAATGCAAAAAGAATCATCCCAATCCGACGTCGGGAGACAAAGTTATGCCCAAACGAATAAGGCCCCTGCAAACAGAAATCCTGCCCGGCCAGAACCGTTAAAAGGTCCCTGGATGACCGTTTATACCCTTTGTGCGGTCTACTAGATGACCGCCCAACAGATGGACGGTCCAGGGAGGACCGTTTATACCCCAGAGGGTTTGGGCGGTCCTGGAGAGGCCGTTTAACACGTTAGGCGGCCCTACGATAGACCGTACAACCCTGATAGACCCGAAAATGGACAGAATGATAGAGAAACGTGGAGAAGACTATCCAAACATGCATGAACTCCCACCCAACATGCAAGAGACTAAAAATATAACATGATGGGCACTAGGTGTCCCACCGTGATCGCCAAAAAACTGTAGGATGTAAATGTAATCTACCCCGTCCCGAGCTAAACAATATAACCATGCATATAAACGTGAAAGTGCATGAAATGGAAAGGGGTGACAATGAATAGAGAACTAACCGTGATCGCCACCAAGGACTTACAGCACCAAAATGATGAAGAAAGAATGAAGATGGCGCCGTGTACCTTGGAAAATATGGAGGAAGATGCGGCCTAACGGGAAGCCGCTACAACGTGTGATCGCGCTTGAAATAGGATGCGGGGAGCCGATGTGGGTGCACCTCCTCACTTTCTAGCCGGCTAGAAAGCAAGGGCCTCACGTTCTATCAATAGTCTCTTGCAAAACAAAGCCACAAACATAAGAGAAAACCCATTAGAAACATGAAAGTGTAGCACATGTCCGAAATGATGAAGTAGCATGAAAGAAAGGGGGAGAACGCACCGGGGGAGGGTTTTTAACCCCTATGAGTGGGTGAAAAAGCAAGGTGGGAGTGTTGTGCATGCATAGGATTTAAAATCATGGAATTTGTTGGAGAAATGGGGGAGAAAAACGTTGTGTAAAACGGAGAAAAATGCATGAACGTGCCGAAACAGTGCAAAAAAAACTAAGTGTAAAACTGTGATGATTTGTGAAAAGTGGAGGGAGAGAACTAAGCCTAGGTATGAAGAAAGAGAGCCCGGAGAGATGAAAAATGAAGAAGATACTCCCCTCTTCAAGATGAGACCAATGGAGGATGAAGAGGATGCCGGATGACTCCGCCCCGAGCCGACGAAGGGCGTCCCGTCGCACAGGTTCAAGAACTCGTGATGATTTGTAAAAAGTATGGGCGAAGTTAGGAGGGTAAACGAAGATGAAATCCAGCAAATAAGGTATCAAAATGAAGCCTATACTTCCCTCAATAGCCTGGGGTCGAAGGTTTGAGATGACGATTTGGCATGGCTTCGCCCCAAGTCCAGGAAGAGCCCCCCGTCGCGCAGGCGAACTGGGCAGGTTTATATAGAAAAAAAGGTGAAAACCCTAACTTTCTACTGTGATTTCAGAGGATAGAGTCCACCAAATCTCGAGATCTATGGATCAATCTCGAGATAATAGATAGGATAAGAGTTAGGAACAAACGGGACTCTTTTTGGTGGAAGGATCTGGAAGATAGAGTCCATGGAAGGAGGCCCCATTGCACAGGTTTCGGCCTTAGAATCCGGCGGCGAAGAAGATGGAGTTCAGGACTTTTTGGACTCTCTGGTAGATGGACGGTCGAACGATAGACCGTGCATTGAGTTGAACGGTCTAGGGGCAGACCGCCCAGACTTGGGGTCGATCGGGCGACTTTTGGCCAAAAAAGGGATAAACGGTCATCAACAGACCGTTTTTTGACATAAACGGTCTCAAGAAGACCGTTCTTTGACATTTCAAAAATAATAAAAATAAAAAAAAATAAAAAAAGTTACTGTTCATGGACGGTCAACTGTTGACCGTTTTACTGTTGGACGGTCAACTTGTGACCGTTCAACTCAAGGAACGGTCAACTGTTGACCGTTTAGCTACCAGGCTCGCGCTACTTTAGAAATTGAAGCGTATCTTGAAAACGGTGTAGAATTAGAAAAAGTGGTAAACATAGAAGATGTAGATAACAGATAGAGGAACAACTTTCATGAAGAAAGTAAGATGAGAAAATGATTAGAAGAGAGAGAAAATGGGGCTAGAACAGAGAGAGAAAATACCGGGACATAGGTGAATAGTGCAGTCTGCCGGAAGAACGTAAATAACTTGAAATCGGTGCAGAACTGGCCAATGACATAAAAGAAGGAATTGTAGGGATTTAAAAGATGCACAACTTTGGTGGACATATTTTGAAAAGAGGAAAGGAAGAGGGTGAAAAAGGACCGTTTTCAAGACTGCACAGTGAAAGGGGGCTGAATGCTTGAGAGAAACCAGCCTAAATGGGCCGTAAGTTGACTTTGAAGGCCGGAAGGTGACAAGATAGGCTCCAGGGCTCCATGAAATAATGATCACCAAGGCTCAAATAGAATAAAATAATGAAATGGACTCGAAATCCATCCAAGGAAGGGTCTAAAATAATGGATAATTCGGGGCATCAAAATGATGAATAAGAGAAATGACTCAACTTGCAAGCTAAAAATGGATGTCAACAGAGCTGAACAGAAACAAAAGGGGAAAAAGGAAGCATTATGAATAAGATACACAGCTTCACTTACATAGGTTATATACTATAGATTGTTATCCTACAGCAGCACACACGACACCAGAAAATAGGCCTTCTAATATGCATGCACAAGGGTCAAATTTGGTGTAAAGGAATGGCGTAAGACATGCTCACAAATAGCTAGTTAGGGAAAGGCATGAAAACCAAAATTTTGAATGAGACAAAAGAAGGTAGTACCTGTAATTTTGGCCGTAGTGCCTCAAGTGGTCTCTTGGGTTTCTCCACAGGTGCTCTTTGCTGCTTAGCATCCAAAGAATAGAAATAACAATATTCCACATATTTATATTCACCAATAGACTCACTGACATAAATGCAATCTACCGATTATGTCCAACAATTTGTACCTTTCCCAATGCCCAATCAGCAGAGTCAAAGAATGCACATTCATTGTCTTGAAGAATGGAAAAGAGTACGAGATTGATATGTGGAGAGTATAGTAAAAGATATACTGATATCTACAAACATATTGCTGAAATTTGAGATGAATGTTATTGGAATCACTTCAGAAAATCCACATTATTATAAAAATGGACCCAAAAAAAAGACTTAGCATGAATTTTTCCCTCGAACCATATATGCACTCGGACGTAGAGAAAACCCAAGAAAAGTAGCAGAGCAATAGGAAAGAAAAGCAGAAAGCTTTTCAAAGCGAAGTTCTAACCTGAAGCGACATAATAGAGGAGCAAGAACCTTTTCTGGAAGCTAAGGAATGGTGCGCTGGTACCAATGTCGAGTAGCAAAGAGTAGCTGGCCCTGGTGGCGGCCACGGGGGCGAGGCTGGAGCAGCTCTTCAAGAAGTAGGGGAGGAGGAACGTGGAGCGAAACAGCAGCAGAAGAGGAAGAAGTAAGCGAGGGAGCCGGGTTCCCATTAAATTCTACCCGCTCGATCACCACCCCCATGGATGCAACCCAATTAAAAAGGAAAAAAAAAATTCAAATCTCAATAATCAGATGAAGAAGAACTGGGCTTTGATGAAGGAAAGTGACTCGACCGCCCTCCACACTCCGCAGCCTTGCAGAGGCCGTACGCTAACCCTTCCAAGTGGCCACCTCCGCACGCAACAGGGAACAACCCATCGCAGCATCCGCCGCCCCTTACCACGGCAACGACCTGGATCTGCTGGATGTTCCGGGATCAACAGTAGCCTAATAGGAGAACGGTAGAACACAGTAGCATCTTTGCCCAACCTGCCTCGACCAAGATAATGATCTCGATGTGGCAGGTGTCGCCGGGATCAGTCGCAACAGCCCCCGGATCCCCTGCGCGGTCGAGATGAATAGGTTGGGGAACCTGTCCTCGAAAGTCCTGCAAACCAGAGGGATCAAGCTAGAGAGAGAGAGAGAGATAGCAGCGCTGCGATAGTGCGAACCTCCAGTTGACGATGCGGAGCTCAATGGCGTCACTCTCGGAGGTGACACGCTAGGCAAGGGCGCGGGTCTCCTCGCAAAAGAAGATGCAGGCGGTCTTCTTCGACCTCTCGGGGAGCAAGGAGACCGCCATCAATGGGGCACCGGCGACGTGGGCAGGGTGAGGAGGTGGGGAAGAGCAAAGGAGAGGGATAGAAAGAGAGACAAAGAGAAGGGGAACGGATTCGCAGTGGCGAGCTCCGAGACCGCCATTGCTGGGAGGGGGAGTGATAAGAGGAGAGAGACGAGAAGGTTTTCACCGGAGATCAGCTCGGGAAGATTTGGGAGGATGGAATTTTCATGGGGAAGGAAGTCGAGACGGTGAAGAAAGATTTGAAAAAATAGGGGGAAAATGAAAATCTATCGGGCGCCCAAAAGATACAGTACATCAAGGTCTTGCAATTGTTACGTTTTTCATTTTTTTTTAATTTTTTAAACACTCTATTCTTACGTTTTATTAAAAGTGAAACAATATATAAGATATACTCTCACATTTAATTAAAAGGCGTAGGACTAGTTCATCTTTTCCTACGTTTCTCAAAAAATTGTCGGAATAGGATGACCATATAACTACGCTATAATAAAACGTAGGAAATTTACCAACGTTAATTTAAAAATATCGGAATATGTCGTTTATACCTACGTTTTTTGAAAACGTAGGTAAAATTCGTGGCTATAGGCCAATTTTCTTGTAGTGAAAATCTTCCACACCTAAACCAGTGGAACTTATCTAGCTCTAGGATTTCACCCCCGTGTCCTCAGGGTTAAAAACATATTGAGCTTTCCCACAAGGGCATTTCTACGGTTTGGCTCCATGCCTTCTATGGCAGTAGTGTCCCTATGGTCCACAATTTGTCTCATAGCATAAGGGGTTCACAATGACAAGGAATAATATGCAGTACAAGGACAACATTGAAGGATAGCAAATGAACTTTAAGAATATGCAACCGTGCAAGAAGGATGCAATGAATATGAACTTGTGTAGTCACTATATGATGGGAACATATCATTTCAGTAACCCTACTAGTTAAAAAAAATTAGCATGTAATATAGTGGGTAGCTGAAAATCTAAAGGAACAGTGAGTAAAGGGAGGCAAAATGATTGCACAGAAGGAAGGTTGACTTTTATAGAGCATAAGTCTACTTTTCCCCACGTCCAGAACACCCTGAATAGCATATGCAGGGCAGAAGTCGACTTCTACAAGGCCAGAAGTTGACTTCTGTCTACATTCAGAACCTGAACTGGGCAGGACACACATGCTAAGTCGACTTTTGTAGGGCTAGAAGTCCACTTAGGCCTGCATCTAGAACTGGATTGGGCAGGGCGTACAGGCTAAGTCGACTTCTGGCCCTATAGAAGTCGACTTTGGCCTGCATCCAAAAAACGACACTGTCCTACACATCTCCGCCATTGTCTGAGTACCCAAAAATCAAACCAAACTTCATCAAAGTAGAAACAATGAATTTCACACTCAAACCATGATTCATAACCTAGGTTTTAAGATATTATATCGTGCACAAAAGGAGGGTTTGAGGTTTCAGATCTTGCCTTTCCGCAAATGAAACAACGATTAGAGAAAACCCTTCGCCTCCGACTAGAGACGGGAAGACGATGTCCTTCTCTAGATAACCACGATCTAGCAGAAAACCAGAGGAACGAGAAAGCCACTCAAGAGCAAGAATGATCCTCTCTCCCTCTTCTACGCTTCTCTGGTCTCCCTTTTTGGATTCTTCAGAACCATCCCCGAGCATAGCAGGAACGCAATGCCAGGGAGAAAAAAAGAAAAGAAAGACTATCGTGAAAAGGGCTGGGCTTCCACCCCAATCCTCCAACGGTTACGGTGTTTAGGGAAGGGATAATGACCCACTTAATTGCTCAAGAAAATCCACAGTTACGAGAGACAGAAATAAGGAAAGAAAAATCCCACGTTGAAACGTCTGCCATAGGAATCGGGAGCACTATTCATCCATCCCTTTGAAAAATCGTATCTAACAATATAAAAAAGATTTACAAAAACTATTTGTTACCCATTTCTCACCACCATTTATTTTATCATGTAAAAACATGAAATAAAAGTTTAGACGAAAAAATTAAAATGAGTGACCAGTAAAACTCAAAACATGAATAGTGAAAGCCATGAGTCACAGCCTATCCTAAACTTTTAGTATTTGTGTATATGCATTCACGTGATCTTCTTCTTTTCTTTTGAATAGATGTAATGCAAGAAGTGTTTTAATCAACAATTAACTTAAGTTACAAAATTTTAATTGCTGATATTTTTTAAATATATAATTACAGAAAATTTTTATTTAATGCATTATTCATTTTACTTATTTAGTCACAAGTTATTATTTCATGCATTAAACAAATATTTTGTCAATTTAAACAATAGAAATGCTTTATTAATTTCAAAAAAAACTCGGGTACTACACCCTCTCCCCCTTAAAAGAAACTTCGTCCCTGAAGTTTAAAGTGAAACACATACCAAAAAGATGAGGATACTTCTTCTTCATCTCTTCTTCGAGCTCCCACGAAGCCTCCTCACGAGAAAAATTCCTCCATAGGACCTTCACCAATGGAATAGATTTTGATATGAGGACTTGCTCCTTGTGATCCAAAATCTTGATTGGTTGCTCCTCGAATGATAGATCCGGTTGGAACTCCAAATCTTCATAGCTGATGATGTGCGACAGATCATGGAGATATTTACAGAGCATGGATATGCGGAACACCGGATGAATGTCCGCCATAGATGGAGGTAAAGCCAACCAATATGCCACGTTCCCTACCTTGTCCAGAATCTCAAAAGGTCTAATGAATATTGGCTGCAACTTCCTTCGCTTGTCGATCTTGTTACTCCCTTAATTGGTGATACTTTGAGGAAAACATGCTCACCTGTTACAAAGTCTAGATCCTTCCGTCTGTTATCCGCATCGCTCTTCTGCTGATCTTGGGCTTTCAACCTTTGCCGGATTAGCTGAACCTTCTCAGATGTACCTTGCACCACTTCGGGCCCAATAAATTACCTGTCATCAACCTCTTCCCAACATAGAGGAGATCTACACGGCCTCCCATACAAAGTCTCGAATGGAGCCATGCCTATACTTCCATGATAACTATTATTGTAGGCAAATTCTACCAACGGTAGATGTCGCTCCCAATCTCATCTCCAATCAAGAATACATGCTCTCAACATATCCTCTAAAGTGCTAATAGTCCTCTCGGATTGCCCATCTGTCTAGGGATGATTTGCCGAACTAAGCTTCTACTGGGACCCAAAAGTATTCTGCAATCCTTGCCAAAGTCTTGACGTTAAGCGAGGATCTCTATGTGAAATAATGGACTTCGGAACTCCATGCAATCAGATGATGTTCTCAATATAGAGATGTGCCCAGCTTTCTACTGATTGCTTCTTTTTCATGGCCAGAAAATGCGCAGTCTTCGAGAACCGATCAACAATCACCCAAATAGAATCATTGCCTTTTGAAGATCGAGGCAAGCCTGTAACAAAATCCATGGTGATATCCTCCCATATCTCGATCCTTTGCATCAACCTAGACTATCTTTGGTTTTCAACTTTAACCTGCTGGCAAACCAAACATCTGGACACAAATTCTGCACAATCCTTCTTCATACCTGGCCACCAAAAGGACCATTTCAAATCTTGATACATCTTGTTACTACCAGGATGAATGGAGAACTTTGATCTGTGAGCTTCCTCCATAACTTCGTTCCTCAATTTGACTACATCAGGCACGCAAATTCCATGTGGAAATCTGACCACACCATCATCATCTCGAGCAACTCTTGCCTTACCAACCATACCTTGTAACTAAGTATCATCCCACTGAGCTTCTATTACTCGATCCATAACTGTTGACCTAAGGCATAGCTGAGCAATGAACACCTAGCAAAGTTGAGGCTCAATTGATGTCATGGAACACACAACATCCTCAATCATCTTTCAGTCTTGCTGCATCAAAGTCCTTTTCCGACTAAGGGCATCAGCCACTACATTAGCCTTATGGGATGATATTACAGTTCAAAATCATAGTCCTTCAAGAATTCGACCCATCGTCTTTGGCGCAAATTCAACTCCTTCTGAGAAAACAAATACTTAAGACTCTTGTGGTCCATGGAGACTTCAAACTTGACCCCATACAAGTAATGTCTCCAGATCTTCAATTCATGGACAATAGCGGCCAACTCCAAGTCATGCGTAGGGTAATTCTTCTCGTGCTCCTTCAGTTGCCTGAATGCATTTGTGACAACCCTACCACTCTGCATTAGAACACAACCGATCCCGATCCGTGAAGCTTCAGTGTAGAGAGTAAGCATGTCGATGCTATTGGGTAGGGCCATGAGTGGTGCTAACGTCAGACGATCCTTCAGTTGTTGGAAACTTCGCTCACATTCCTCGGACCATACAAACTTCAGACATTTCCTTGTCAGCCTCATCAAAGGCGCTGCAATAGAAGCAAAACCCTTAATGATCTTCCTGTAGCAATCAGCCAAACTAAGAAAACTTCAAATTTCAGTAGGAGATTTCGGAGTCTCCCATTCCAATACCGCCTGAACCTTGTCTGGGTCAACTGCCACACCACTTCCTGATATCACATGGCCAAGATAATGAACCTCCTCCATCTAGAAATTGCACTTGCTGAACTTTGCATATAGCTTGTGTGCTCGAAGAATCTCCAAATCAATCCTCAAATGTTCCTTGTGAGAGCTTCATCTGAGGAATATATCAAAACATCATATATGAACACAACCACAAAGCTATCAAAGTAAGGCCTAAACACTCGATTCATTAGGTCCTTAAATGCTGCAGGGGCATTCGTTAGACCAAAGGGTTGAACTAGGAATTCATAATGCCCATTTCTAGTTCGGAAAGCGGTCTTGGAAATATCCTCCTCCTTGATCCGAAGCTGATGGTAACCCGATCTCAAATCAATCTTTGAGAACACCAAAGCACCTTGAAATTGGTCGAAGAGATCATCAATACGAGGCAAAGGATAACGGTTCTTGACAGTCACCGGATTAAGATTCCGGTAATCAATATAGAGGCGAAGCGATCCGTCCTTCTTCTTCACAAACTAGACTGGGGCTCCCCAAGGTGAGACACTCGGTCGTATGAAGCCCTTCTCTACTAGCTCTTGCAACTGCTTACTCAGTTATGCCATTTCTATAGGTGCCATTCGATACGGGGCCTTGAATATCGGCATTGTACCAGGCACAAGGTCAATAGAGAACTCAATCTCTCGGGCTGGCGACAACCCTGGTAGGTGCTCCGGAAAGACATCGGGAAAATTCAGAACCAGTTCAATCTTCTTCAGCAATGGGGCCTGAGAAATTTCAGTTGAGGCTACCACCCAAGCAACAAAAGCACTGCCACCCTTGCACAACAACCGAGATGCCTTCATGGCTGAGACTACAAACTTCCCCGACCCGTTCTGAGGCAAAGGATGGAAAAACTCCTTCTCGCCAAGGATGTGAAAGACCACTCGCCTCTTCCGGCAATCAATGAGAGCATAATACCTCTCGAGCCAATCCAACCCTAGAATAACATCATAATCCTTCATCTTTGAAAGAT
Organism: Amorphophallus konjac; assembly: GCA_022559845.1. Taxonomy (NCBI): domain Eukaryota; kingdom Viridiplantae; phylum Streptophyta; class Magnoliopsida; order Alismatales; family Araceae; genus Amorphophallus; species Amorphophallus konjac. The sequence goes on along the minus strand of CM040124.1, from coordinate 259,972,219 downwards.
AGAAGTTTCCAGCTAGCTCCTTTCCTCCGATAACCACCGGCAAGGAAGGATAGCTCTTTGCAGTGGACATAATTCCAGCGGGCGTGTGTAGTAGGAGAGGTACATCCAAACCCGATGGCATCAAACCCAAACCATCATGCAACATCTTGGAAAATCACTCGGACACAAACGAATCAGTAGCACCGGTGTCAAATAAAACTCTAGCATGGAAAGTTGTCACTAGAAGTGTACCTTTTGTCATGTTGTTTGCTTGCTCTGCATCTTCTCTGGCCAATGCGAACACTCGTTCCGGCGCTCGAGGGAGTCTGGCTGAGTTCACTGCCGTTGGTGCTGCTGCGGCTACTGCTGCTGGAGCTTGACTTGGAGATGGTAGCTGCATCTTCGGACAATCCTTTATCTGGTGCTCCGAGCTTCCACACTTGAGACACTTCCCAGCTACCAACCAGCACTCTTACCACAATGACATTTCCCGCAATGCTTGCATTCATTTTTGACTTTGGTCGACGATCCTCTCAATCCTCTTGCTTTCGCCGAAGCCGGCTTCATTGGTGTATAAGCAGGCGACTGAGTAGAGGGCTTCTTCTTGTGGTCCTAGCATTGGAAAGATGATGACATCCTCTTCAGCTGGGCCTTCTTCTCTTCTTGGTACTGCTCCATGTCGCTTTCTTGACGGCATGCTGCACCGAGAGCTTCTTCCATCGTGTGGTGGTTGAAAGTAACCAATTTCATCCTCAACGATGGTCGAAGACCCGATACAAACTTCTTCACCTTCCTCTGCTCATCAGCTACAATATGAGGTGCTTAACGTGCCAACTCCGCAAAGCGAGCTTCATACTCTAGCATTGTCATAAACCCCTGGGTCAAAGTGAGGAATTCTTGCTCCATCCGGTCTCGAACATGCTCGGGAATGTATTTTGCCTGGAACAAGCGAACACAATCTCCCCACGACACATTTCTAGCTCCATCCTCGAATTGATTCCACATAATCGAAGTCCACCAAACATCAGCACGCTCCTCCAGCATGAACGTTACCAAATTAACCTTCTCATCCTCCTCGCAACGGATGCTCCGGAATATCTTCTCCATCACCCGCAGCCAATGCTCCGCAACTAGGGGCTGACTCTCTCCCTTTAAAGAAGGCAGTTCCAGAACATCTCCATGACTGACGGCCGTTCGACTATCCTTGGCACTACCTCCGGATGCGGTCGGGCCTAACCAAACCACGCAGATCAATTACGAGGCCTACAAAACATCCGACGTACAATTCCATCTAATCTATACCATACCTGGGCCTGAGCTTGCACTTGATCCTACAATGCCCCATGTGCATTCACCTACATCTGCATCACTTGCACCAATCCTTGCATGAATGTACCATAATCGACCAACGGCGGCGGTGGCGGTACCGATAATCCTTGCTGACCTGCACCAGCATCTCTCCTCGGCTCCTCGCAGCGAGTAGGGGCAGCAACATGATGAGCATGGGATGCCATAACCTCAAAGGAAATAATTTTGTTAGGTCAAGTTAGATTCCTTAATATCATTCTTTATCCATCTTCCTTCTATTTGTAAGCAACTTAGAATGGAACTATCTAGATTTTGGGATATGGACTTAGCTAGTGGTTTTACTTATGTAAAGTCTCAACCTGTGGGCTCTGATACCACTCTCTGTAGCGCCCCACCCTATACCCGGTCTAGTATATCACTCTCATCAGATATAGGAGGCAACGTCATAGTGGGAACAACCCAACAGAACGGAGGCGGGATGAGGTTTACAAGAATAAAACAGCAAAATTTACAGCGGAAGAAGAAGTTCATTACATCAGCTAGGGGCAAATACCAATATCAAAATAGTCCAGTAGAAATTAAACTCCTCATTATTGATACAATAACCATCCAGAATTCATAAATTCAAGCCCATTATTAATTTTTTTTCAAGCTACCTCGAATAGAAATAGAAAGCAAAAGAACAGTCACTCTCGGACTTCTGGCTCGGACTCACTTGGTGCTAAATCCTCGTCCTCGCTAATGGAATTGCCTGAAAGGTTATCAAGTGTGAGTCTATGAATAGACTTAGCAAGATTCGAAAACTCAAAACATACATCTTATACAAGCATAACATACTTGGTGAGTTTCTAAACGGAATCAGTTCTTAAGGCTTACCAGGTTGTGGAAACAAAACACATGGTTTCAGAAAAATTGAAAACACATCACAATGATGTGAACCGATTGATATGCAACTAGGAAAATATGTGACAATGCACTAGAATATACTCAGTCATGCAGTAAGAAAATGCATAGCAGAATTTGAACAGAATCCGTATGCCAAGTCTTAGCAAAATCAATATAGAATCATGGAGACAACATGCATCCATGTGCAGCCTGAAAGGAGTCAGAAATCAGAACATAAAGGAATATGTATGCATATGTACATGGCCTGAAAAGTGATAGGGTGCAAGGCCCGGATTCAGAGGGGGGGGGGAATGAATCCCTCCTTAAAATCTTAGCACAATTTAAAAACTTAGATCAAACAGATATGCAGAATTAAAGCAAACAACTGTAGGGCTGAGACCACACACTGAACTTCAACTAGAGTGATCAAATGTATACGATCGGTGCTCAAGTAATCCTAATCAAATAGGCTCTCTCTCTCGAGACCTGGATCAAATGCTCAGTGTGCAAACCAGATACTCACTAGATGAGAAAAATAGGTCGAGCCTAAGCATACATCTAGCGGATCAGACGAGGCAATCAAACCACGATGGACAGAAGATTTTTTAGGTGGTTCGATCTCAGACCCGAGATCTACGTCCACCCCACACTCTAACCAGAGTGTAGCTTCCCGCTGTCACACAGCTTGAACCGTTGGGATTCACAGCTTGCCTACATCACCTGGACTTCACAGCTTGTCATCTGCTGGGCGACACAGCTTGCCATCCGCTGGGCGATACAGCTTGCCATCGGCTGGTACACAGCTTCTTTCAAGGATTCAAGAAAATAAAAGAAACTTAGATGAACTAGCAACTGAAAGCTAGAAAAGGAAAGCACAATAAAATGTAGCTCTCTAGGAGCAGGGTGGGTTGGATATGATCCAGCACCCCGAACAAGCTGTAGGGAATCCTGACAGGAATCCCTCTTCTTTCTCTTCTTCCTTTGCTTCACGAATAGCAACATCTCTATTCTCTTCTTTTCTGTTAGCTCACGATACTCTGCTTTCTCTCTTCAGATCACTCTTCAAACTCTCTGATATTCTTGCTCAACTCTCCTCTTCTCTTTTCTCTAAGACTCTCTTCTTCTGCTGCTCTCTCTCTCTGAAAACCTTCTCAAAGCTCTCTCTTTATCTGATTCAATCCACTTTTCATGACCTCTTTTTTTCTTCTCTGTTCTTCGTATTTTTTAATCTCTTTAGAGAATAGGTTTATATATAACTTCAGTCTCGGACTCACGTGGTCACACATTGGGAGTGTGGAGGGGACATTCTCGCCCAAAAGCTTCCAGAAGGCTCTCAGCCACGTGTCACCATCTAAGCTTGTAGCCTTCCACGTGGCATTCTTATAGAGGATGATCTGCCTTGGATCACGTGTCTCTCCTCGGAGAGAAACTCCGTCAGAAAAACACAAGGCATTTAGTCAAACACTTAGCACAGGTTGCACCGACGTAATGAGAGAGTAATCATAGCATGCACTGTGTAGAAGTATGTAAGTCAACCATTGCACTGACTTATAAGGTGTCTAGAACAGAGGATGCACCGACTCTAAAAATGTCTAGGACAGTAAATGCACCGAGTTTGATTTACGGTCCAAACAAGAGTTGCACCGATATGTAGACATCATGTCCAAGTGAAAGCTTGCACCGAGATGACGAAGAAAAAATGCACGGACAAAGAAAGATGCAAAACATAACTTGCACCGAGTCAAGAATCCCGTCCAAGTAAGAACTTCCACCGAGATGGCGAAAAAGAATGCACTGACACTAAATAACGAGGCCAAACAGTGCGTGCTGGTCAAGAATTGCACGGACTTAAAAATTGCACCGACCCCGAGTGGTGAGATGCAAAGGCAGGATATGCACTGACCCCTTTTGATGTATGAGACAAGTGATGCACCGAGGGAGAAACGGAATGAGAGTGTGTGTTCGTGAACAAAAACTTGCACCGAGGCAAGCACTTACGCGTGAAATGCAAAACTAGGCTAGACTAGCACTGAGCTAGATCTCTAGCAGACAACACATGCACTGACTATGATTCTTTCTATGAAATAACATGCGCCATGTGAACCAATCATAACAGGTAGAATTGAAGGATTTAAACACCTTAATCTAAACATGATTCATAGAAAGTCATTATCAAAACCAGGGTTCCAACAGTCTCCCCCTGTTTGATTATGACAAACAGGAGTCATGTATGATTAGACCATAAAAATATTCATACTCCGCATACAAACAATTGTGTTCACAGTATGTTGGAGCATGCTCAAAATTTATTCACACGCAGACAAGACAGAAAAATTGCATTGGACACAACAAATGTGCAACCGAACAAAATGCAGCTATGCAACATGTAAGAATAAGAAAATGCTTCTGTGTGTATTAAGAAAGCAAACATTAGTGTTTGAATGTACATCTTTTTTCACAAAATGAAAGGTATTAGAAGCAGTACATCTTCCCCCTTGCCAATATCTTTGCATTTTAATTCAGCAGCAAAAGTGAGGTCTTCTTTACAGCATATACCCAGAGCTACCTAGCAGAATACATGAGGTCTTCTTCATACATGAGGTCTTCTTCTCCCCCTTTGTCATTATCAAAAAAATGGGAAAATGGTAGAAACTAGTGACCTCGGTACCCCTGTCTCTTGGAGGATATGTTGAACTTGAGCCAAAGATGGGAAGTCTGTTCAACAAAGAGGTCTGAAGATCTCTAAGGGAGTCTACCAGTTTATCAAGTTTCTGATGCACAGTGTTCCCCAGCCTTTCCACTAGAGAGGTGACTGACTCTCATTTGTTGAAAGCTTGTTTAACAGTCTCTGACAATGTCTGCAAATTAGACTGAACAACTTCAGACTTTATGATGATTTCTGGCTGACTGGTCGCTATCTTGTTTACTGTGCCCTTTAACAGTTCAAGCTCAATTTTCAGATCAAACGTATGCCTAAGAATTTTACCCATATTATTGAATATGGACATTTGGGTATCTTGAATTTTGCTGACCATGTCACCCACTTGAGTGCTGATACCCATAAGAGATTCTAAAATCTCTCGTACTGCTTCATCAGTTTTTCATTTAGCAGTTAAAAACTCTATCCCTTGAACTTTCACAGTCTTTTCCAGATGTTTCAGTCGGCCCTCTATTCTATCCAATTGAAGAGTATGGAATAATAACTGTTTGTTCATCAAGTCATTTTGATTAAGAACAATCTCTGTCAGGTTGGACAACATCTGTGCAAGATTATGTTCAGCATTTGTTCCATGAGAAGTAGAAGTGGAAGCACTAGAATCTGGCAACTCAGTGAAGTACTCATGATGCTGTTCAGGGGGTGGAGGAGGTGGTATGCCAAGACCAATTAATTCTCCAAAGTGTGGACCATATTCAGGAGCCTGAGAGAAAGACATTCTTGGATACATTCTATTGTGAGGGGCAGGTCCCATGACATAGTCTTGTAATACTTCTTCAGTTGCCCCTGGAGCTGGAGCAGGTGCTTTCTCATGTGGAGCTTCTTCAGTAGATCCTTGAGCCCCTCGTTCTTCAACTTCCTATTCATTGACCACAGATTCGGAAATTTTTTCATAAATCACTTCAGCAGCTTCTTTCATAACCTCGTCGACCAATTTAGCCATTTCCTCTTCATCTGGGATAGCTTCCTTTTCTCTGTCACTAGGTTGTTCTTCTAATGGAGCCTCTTCCTGTGCCAGCTCTGCTTGATTAGTGACTAGTCTTTCCTGAGACTGCTGTCCAAATTCATCAAATATCTCATGGATATGATTATCTAATTCCTGAATAATGTCCTTATCCTGAACATCCTGCTCAATTGTTTCATGGATCTGAGGTGCCTCAGGTGTTGTAGCTGAAGTTGGGTCCAATTGTAGTTCTTGCTCATCAGAACCTTCAGTTGCTTGTACTTGAGCTGGAGGTTGATCCTCCTTCTGACGAACAGGTTCCAAGGGTGACTGAGCTGACTGACTTTCACTTTGAATCAACTCAAGAATGTGAGTTTCTTTGGATGAGGCTTGAGTGGGCTGTTCAGACATTGATTCATCCTGGGTTTCTGTAACTCTTTCCAAAGGAGTATCCTTTGTTGCAGGAGTACTCGTTCGTTTAGTTCCTTTCTTCCTCATGAAGGTATTGATGAAACTCATGCTGTAGATGTTTATCTTGGGGATTGATGACACAACTTCACCATCTAGGGAGATGTTTTCCTTCTTAAAGATTGTAGTCAAAGGAGCAGCATAAGGAAAATATCTTCTCGACTCCTTGCACGTTCCCATAACTTGAATCATTAGATGCGGCAAACAAACTCTAATTTTCTTCAACAAACAGTAGAGAATAAATCGTTGAGAATCTGTCAGTCTTCCCCTTCCTCTTACTTGTGGAGTAATCATGAGTTGAGAATGTGATGGAGTAGTCTCTTGGGTGCAGAAAATTTGTTGGTGTTATAATAACTGAGCTTAGTCTGTTGCTTGTCATGAATATTTCTAGGCAGGTCAGTGATGAGGGCAAACGCATCATGTAGGTTAAATGTAAACCCTCCTTCGACCTCTCCATCTACAGAGACTCTTAGAGTCTTGTGTAGGGACTGCTTAGATAGCTCTATCACTTTTCCTTTGACCAGAGAGAAGACTATGAAATTAGCATCATCATACCTCAAGTTGCTGTAGAATTCTGCTACCAGATTAGGGCAATACACCCTACGCATGCTTAAGAACTCTTTCCATTGTTGGAACTCAAACAGCTCAAGCACCTCAGGGAACTCGGAAGCCATCTCTTGATCAGCAAAGTCAATATACCGAGGGGGTATAATCTGTTGGGAGCAGAGGATCGTCAAGCTAGAGGGGGAGGGGGTGAATAGATTGACCACTTAAAAATTTTAAGCAGAATAAGACAATTGCACTCTCTGTGATAGCACAGACAAAAATCCGGTTCGTGAATCTCTAAAGAGCTAGCGCAATATCTAAGCGATCTAACGAGACAATAGTCACAAGAACAACCCACAAGCACAAGCCACAAGAGATCAGAGTTTTGAAGGTGGTCCAGTCTCTATCTCGAGACCTACGTCCACCCCCTCACCAAACTGGTGGGGATCACCGCTGAGCTTTACAGCTTAGCTAACACCGGAGAAGAATCCTTCTCTGACCTGCAGATCCAATCTGCAGAAGACAGCTATACCCTGTCTTAGAACCGCTGTCGAACAGCTTGTAGACACAAAGTCTATACACCCTCTGATCTCAGAACACACTCTGGAACAGAACACACCTGTCCACTAAATCCCAGTGGAACAGTAATTCGAGAATAGAATTGTATAAGAAAACAAAAATACAAGGTAAGGAATAAACTCAGAATACACTGATCAATGGATCTTCAGACTTCTTGCGCAGCAGAAGAGAGTAGAGCCCGAAGAGATGAACAGTATGATCTAAGTATGATCTTCCCTTCAGTTGAAACTAGATCAGTCTGATGCCTTCATGGTTCTTTAGCTTCTGATCTTCTTCACCAGGAGAGTGAGCCTATCCTTCAATCCACGCACTGGACCTTCTTCACGATGCTAGGCTCTCCACCTTCTTTTCTCTATACGAGTGCTTCTCAGTCTCTTCTATACTTTTTCTCTACTCATCCCCCATCGATCCACTTCTACATTCCTTTTTCATTTTTCCCGCGCAAGATTGGGCCCCCACGAGATTCCCAATCATTTGCCCACGTGTGGAGAAGCTTCTGGACTAAAGGAGGAAGAGTGTCCTTCGTTTGCAGACGTGGCTGGCCCACTTTATCCAGTCCTTCTGCCCGAGCGCTTGTCTGGGACTGGGTGCGTCGACGCCAGCATTTGAATGCATAGACGCTGTGTTAAGACAGCTTCTGATCTTCCTTCGATGTACGGCTTCAGGTTATCGCTGCGTTGACGCTGATAACTGGTGGCGTCGACGCTATGTGAGGATAGCTTCTTAATCTTCAGGCACCCGCTGCGTCGACGCTGGTAGCTGGTAGCGTCAACGCTATGTGAAGATATCTTCTGGAGGCATGCGAGTCGACGCTGCATCCGAGTGGCGTTGACGCAGTTAGCATGCGCATGACTCAAACATCTTGAGATCTAGTCACAACGTCGACGTTCTCTTGCTTGAGGCGTAGACTAGATGAAGTATGCTTCAACTTGGAGGAGCTGAAGGCTGCGTCGACCCTTTGATCTTGTGGCGTCGACGCTGACTATTGCCTGCATTAGAGTTCAACAGAAATTCTTGCCACATACCAGATTGTCAGATAATAATACACCCTGTCATATCATGGTGATCATCATCAAAATCAGGAAGACAACAATCTCCCCCTTTTTGATGATGGCAACCACGATGGAATTTTGGTATTTTAATGAACATGCAATTCAATAACCAAGTAAGCAGAGGCAAGCACAACCATAGCAATCAAACACAGGTATCACTTCAACTCATTCACCATTCACTTACGCACATAGTCAATTTTAACTATAAATCAAAATGAAGTGCATTCACAAGATAGTCTCCCCCTTTGACATCAGCAAGAAGGGGAGGTCAGAAGACAAGTAAGTATAAGAAAATATCCAGACCATTACTTAGGGAAAATACTGAGAATGTCTCCTAGACGAGTGACTAGAGGACTGGCCCGGTGGAGGTGGAGGACGATGAGAGGAGAAGGTCTGTTGGGCATGCAGAACTTGAATTGCCTGAGAAAGCTCGCCCAACTGAAATAAAAGAGTGCTTTTAAGACCTCCCAGCTCGGAGCGGACATCGTCAGATCCTCGTGTCAACGACTCAAGCGTACCGCACATAGTTTCCATGGAGGATGAAAGACTAGACAGCTTGGCAAACACGGCTTGAAAACCTGTGGGAATCGAGGTTACTTGAGACTGCAGAGTAACCATAGCAATTTGAATATCATAACACATGGATTGCATCTTGGCCATGGTCTGAAGAGAAGACATCTGTGTAGAGTGCATATTGGAAACTAACTCTGCAATCTTGTTGACAATCTTTGCAACACTCTGCAGGACCTTCCTCATAGCTTTGTCAGTTTTCTGCTTGGCCTTCATATAGTCTCTCCAGGTGACCATTATAGAGATTTCAGATAAGACAATTCTTTTATATAGTCGTTCCAGCTGAAAGTCAGTATACAGAATAAAAGAGTTAAGTTTGTCCCCTTGATGTTGCATCATTCGGATGAGGTGAACTAGTAAATCCTTTTCTGTTGCACCAGGAGGGGCCTGGAAATAATCATCCTGAGGTTGTTGGCTACTGGACCCAAGTTCTCTATTGCAATTATGTGAGCTGGACTCACCTTGTTCCCATTGAGTCTTGGGTTTCCCTCTAATGTCAAACCATTCAGGCTCATCATCTTGAAAAGGGGGTACTGCAGATTGAAATCCTTCCTCATCAGCATCATTGGGAGACTCCACCACATACGAAGGAAAAACCTGCTCACTATCAACAGTATGAGCAGGCCTATCCTGAGTGTCAAAAGGTGGAGGTGACCTGGCTGGAGCTTGTGTTGCACCTTGGACCTCAATGTCCACATCTCTTTCCTGACCCTCCCAATGTGGAGGAGAAGCAACAGGTTCAGGAGATATCCTGACTGACTCTGGTTCGGGCTCAGGAGGAGTAGCAGCTGCCCTGACAGTAGATTGTTGACTTGGCAGCACTCTGACTGGCTTGCCATCTACAATTTTTACACCCATAAAATTCTGAACAAACGACATGGAGTACACATTGCCTCTAGGAACAACACACTTTTTTTCATTGCCAAACTGAATTCCAACCTTTCTGAACAAGGCTGTGAGATGTGCTGCGTAGGGCAGAGTCCTAGAGTTGTCCAGGCAAGTCCCCATTGTCTGAAGAATAACATCAATCAAAGACACATTGATTTCTTTCAACATGCAGTATAGTAAAAATCTCTGCATGATTGTAACCCTTTCACGTCCACTACTCTGTGGGGTAAAGATGGAAGTGCATATATGGTGCAGAAGTTGAACATGAGGTGAAAACTGGTTAGCTTTTAAGCTTGACAAATGAGTCTGCTTAATGTCTGAAGGGTCCTCTGGCTGGCCGGTCAAAACAGCAAACGCTTCATGTTCATTCAAAGGAAATGAGTGAAGTTCGGCCCCCTTCATAGGAATCTTCCATACTTTGGCGAGCAGACTAGCAGTAAGTTCAAACTTAACACCCTGAACAGAGCTGGTCAGTCTTCCACGTTCGGGTTGATGGCATAGATTGCGGTAAAACTCCCTGACAAGAGTAGGATAATAGACGAAGTACTTGGTGGCAAAACCCCACCAACCTTGAAACTCCAAAGTGGGTCTAATCTCAGGCAAGACAGCATGAAAGGCTTCGTCCGATTCAAGGATATATCGAGGAATTAAAACCTTCAGGGGTTCGTCTATACCAGAAGAAGGAGCGGATACGGAAACCCCAGACTTGGATTTTTTGGAGAAGACTTTCTTCTGAGGAGATGAAGGCTTGGAGGACGATCGGACCTTCTTCTTCTTGGAAGGAGGGGAGGGGCTGCGTGGACGCTTCCCCTTGTCTTTGCGTTTATGCGAAGAAGAAGATGTAGGAGGAGGAGCCGCTGCAGGTGATTCAAGAGCTTGGGCTTCAGCAGCAATGGCAGGAGCTGGAGGAGCCGAAGATGGTTCCTCAGCAGGCTTCTTACCCTTCCTGGAGTAGGCGAGAGCCATATTCATGGATAGAGGAGAAGAAGAACAGTCAAGAGGTGTTTCAGAGGGAGGAGAGGGACCGTCGTGCCTCAGAAGGATGAATGAAAAGTAGCCGACTGTTCCCTCGGTTGAGGGTTTTAAAAGGGTGACACGCGAAACCCCCAATCCTGTTATTGGGTAACCGATCCAGATGAAAGAACCTAGATAGAGTGGATGCGTCGACGCGAGGAAATCAATGCATCGACGCTATGATCACTTATGAACAAAAGTGTATTGGAAAAGCACAGAGGCGTCGACCTTAAGAGCAAGGATGCGTCGATGCCATAATGTGAATACACACGCTGCCAGACAAGGATTTTTGAAAGATAGAAGATGCAGCTAAAAGAGCAGACATTGGGAAATGTCATTAGAATCTAGGTTTCATAAGGTAATACACTCAAACTCAGGGATTTTTAATAGCTTCAGTTCAAATTCCCATGAAAATAAAATTTACTCAGATTAGCTTCGAACCATTTAGTGACATAAAATGTTGATATTCTGTGAAGTTTGAAGCACAGAAATGAACAGTAATAGTGCAGAATTGGAGTAATTTCTAAACTAGCTTCATACTCGGGATCTTCTCATAACTTTATCCTTCGTTACTCAATTTTGAAAGAATCTTTGAAGAAAGAAATTTAAAAAGCATTGAGGATAAGTTCATTAGATCTTTTGAGCCTTTGATTTCATACCATCACACATGTGTCTTAATATTTATTTTATTTATTCCATCCATTAGCAGTCAAATATAGCTAGCCTTGTGACACGAGTACACATGCTTATCAGGCACCAGAGTCCCCGGTTACTCAGCATAGCTAATCATTATGCTTAGAATCAGAGGTAGTGATCAACCTCATGACATGCCTTCCAACACTTCATTGGTGAGGAAGGTAGTTTCTCGGTTGAGAATCACCATTGCTCTAACATGAATACATTTCATTAAAGGACAGAGATAGTAGTCCACCTCATGACTTGCTCTTTAACACTTCTTTGGTGCCTAGAGCAAGTTTCTCAGTGGAAATCTACCATTGCTCTGTAAGGAACAGATACATTGTGTGTTTCACTTTTTCTTGAAGCTCTTTTTAGACCTAAGCAGACTTTAGCAACAATACCAATTAAATTTCCATATATTTAAAGATCCTTCTACTTTTGATCAATTGGGAAAAAGAGATGATAGGAACCAAGTCACATTAACTTGTTTAGTTCTTATTCCAGATTCAACCACTTTTAGGCTCAAGTTCTGGTGAGTTCAAACATTGAAGGACACACATTTTATATCATTAAGTAGTGTGAAGTTATTCTAAGAGAAACTTGTTTTCATTAGAAATTATTCCCTTAGCTCCCCCTGAATGTAAGGCATTAACTTTTCACCAGGACATTTGAGACAATTCCCTTATTCAGGAATAGAAGGAGAGTACATCAAGTAATCTTGGGATTAAGAAGGTGAATAAGATAGAGAATAAGCAAGATTGAGTGCAAAGGTGATTCTTGAAGAAGAACAAGTCTAGCAAGAAGGATGAACGAGAGAATCCTATGAACTAGACGAGAGGTCATAATCACCATCACACCACACTGTTACTTGTATAGCGTCAACGCAGAATACCTGAAGTGTCGACGCACTTTGCCATACTGCACGGATTGTTTAACATTTAAACAGAGGCAATCCATCGCAGCGTGGACGCATACTAAAGGGTGCGTTACCGCATAAAACCTTACTCCCCCTTAACTCAAGCATGATAGAAGAAATTAAAATAGAGGAAATTGTAAACATGCTGAGGTTTTATTTCAGACGAACAAAATACCAAGACATACTAACAAAAATTCATAGTCCCCCTAAGTGTATGACTTATTCAAACATGGACAATTTGACCATAGCAGGACTTCAAATGATCATCACAAAAGCAATCAAGCAGCATTCATATATTCGGCCATGCAGTCAATTCAAGATTCAGAATGTAAATTGCAGAGTCCAAGCTCTCTCCTAAGATATGAAAAACGCTCATTGTTGAGAGGCTTGGTAAAAATATCAGCTAGTTGACGTTCAGATTCTACAAAAATAAGCTTGAAACTCCCTCTACTGACCTCATCTCTGAAGAAGTGATGTCTGATTTCAATATGCTTGGTCCTAGAGTGCTGGATGGGGTTCTTGGCCAGGTTTATAGCACTTGTGTTATCACACAATATTGGGACACATCCAAGATCAGTTTGGTAATCTTGGAGCTGATGCTGGATCCACAACACTTGAGTGTCACAGCTCGCTGCAGCGACATATTCTGCCTCTGCAGTGGACAGTGCCACTGAGTGTTGTTTCTTGGAAGCCCAAGAGATCAAGCACCCACCCAAAAATTGGCAGTAGCCACTAGTGCTTTTTCTGTCCAATTTACATCCAGCATAGTCTGCATCCGAATATGATACCAAGTCAAAGGTGCAGGATGCAGGATACCAAATCCCTAGGTCTTGAGTTCCAGCAAGGTATCTAAAAATACGCTTGACAGAACTTAGGTGGGATTCTCTAGGATCAGCTTGAAAACGTGCACACATGCAAACACAAAATTGAATATCAGGCCTTGATGCAGTAAGGTATAGAAGTGACCCTATCATACCTCGATAGGTCTTGGCATCAACTTGTGTACCTTTCAAATCTGCATCCAAGGTTGTGTTTGTACACATGGGAGTGCTGATTACTTTCAGATTTTCCATTTTATACTTCTTCAGTAGCTCCTTGATGTACTTTGTCTGACTAATAGAGCATCCGTCTCTGCTTTGGGTGATCTGCAAACCTAGAAAAAATTGAAGTTTACCCATGAGACTCATTTCAAATTCTGTTGTCATTAAGTTAGCAAACTCCTTACACATACTAGGTTTAGTGGAACCGAAGACAATGTCATCAACATATATTTGAACTAAAATGATATCTGAATTCCTGACCTTTGTAAACAATGTCAGGTCTACTTTACCTCTTGAATAACCCTTTTCAGTGAGAAAGGAGCTGAGCCGGTCGTACCAGGCTCGAGGTGCCTGCTTGAGTCCATACAGTGCTTTGTCCACTCTGTATACGTGGTTAGGATTTTCTGCACATTCAAATCTAGGGGGTTGTTCCACATATACTTCTTCTTTTATTATTCCATTTAGGAAATCACTTTTTACATCCATTTGTTGTAATTTTATTCCATGACTTACAGCATATGCAAGCAACAAACGAATGGCTTCTAATCTGGCTATTGGTGCAAAGGACTCTTCGAAGTCAATACCGAACTCTTGATTGTAACCCTGTGCAACCAGTCTAGCCTTATTCCTAACAATAACACCATTTTCATTTTGTTTGTTTTTATAGACCCATTTAGTTCCTATTATAGATTGATCCTTGGGTCTGGGCACTAGATGCCACACTTTATTTCTTGTGAATTGGTTGAGTTCTTCATGCATTGCATTTATCCAGTTGGGATCTTTTAAGGCTTCCATAACATTCTTGGGTTCAGTTTGAGACACAAGTGCCATGTTATCCATTTCTTGTATTTGAGAGCGTGTCCTAACAGGTTCATGCAAGTTGCCTATTATGCTAGATGAGGGGTGATCCCTTAACAACCTAATGTTAATTAGAGGGTTACCTCCATTAATATCTGCATTACCCTGATTACTGGACTCTGGCTCATCTTCTTTTGGTCTTGAATCTCCTTCCAAAGTTTCTTTCTCCTCAGGCTTGTCAAGGAAGTCTTCATCACCATTGTTCCTGCATGAGGATTCAACTTGTGAATTTTCAATTAGCTCATCAAAAACGATGTGAGGTGATTCCTCAACTGTTTGAGTTTTCAGATTTAGGACCCTATAAGCCCTAGAGTGACTGGAGTATCCTAAGAATATGGCGGGTTCACTCTTGGGTTCAAACTTATCTAGGGCTCGTTTATCATTATTCTGAACAAAGCATTTTGAACCAAAAACTTTAAAATGAGCAACAAAGGGCTTCTTACCTTTCAGCATTTCATATGGAGTCTTTTTGGACTGAGGTCTTACCATTGCCCGATTTACAATGTAGCATGCAGTGTTCATAGCCTCTGCCCAATACTTCCTTGGGAGTTGCCCTTCAATCAGCATGGTTCTGCCCATCTCCAAAAGGGTTCGGTTTCTTCTCTCCACGACTCCATTTTGTTCAAGTGTTCTTGGGGAAGAAAACATGTGATTTAGCCCTGTTGCTCTGCAGAAATCTCCAAATTCAGAATTGTCAAATTCTCCACCATGATCTGATATAATGGAAGAAATGACAAACTTACCCTCCTGCTGTGTTTTCTTAAAGAATGCCTGAAATTCCTCAAATGCCTCATTCTTATGAGTTAGAAAGAATACCCAGGTAAATCTAGAAAAATCATCCACTAGAACAAATCCATATCTATTACCACTAATGCTTGCTGTTCTAGTGGGTCCAAATAAGTCCAAATGAATGAGTTCAAAAGATTTAGTGGACTGACTCTTTATCTTGGACTTAAATGACTTCCTAGTCTGTTTACCTTGGGTGCATGCATTACAGATTTTGTCATTTTTCTTGAATGAAGCATCAGGCAGGCCATTCACCATGCTGTGTTTGGCTAACTTATGCAATACACTATAGCTAGCATGTCCTAACCTACTGTGCCACAACCAAGCTAATTCAGTTTTATTTACAGCAAGGCAAAGATTATTATGTGCAGGATCATCTAAATCTACCATATACATGTTGTTTATTCTTTTTCCAACAAATTTAATTTTTTCTGATTTTTCTTCTAAGATGGTGCATGTGTTTGCATCAAACACTACTTTATTATTTCTATCACACAACTGACTTATACTGAGCAAGTTATACTCTAGACCCTCTACTAAAAGAACATCATCAATGGAGGTAGAAGGGTTTTTGCCAACTGTACCTTTGCCAACTATTTTGCCTTTATTGTTTCCACCAAAGGTAACAAATCCTCCATCCTTCTCAACTAGGAGACAAAACTTGGCATTGTCCCCTGTCATATGCCTTGAGTAGCCGCTGTCAAGATACCATCTGTTGTGCATGGCTGCAAGGCATTCCTGCAAGAATCATCAAACAAGAGATTTTGGAACCCAAACACACTTGGGTCCCATTGGATCACTGGAAGGCTTCAAGAAATTCAGTAGGTTCTTAGGAATCCACATTTGTCTTTGTTGAGGTTTTTGATGGTTTTTAGTTGAGGAGGCAGCTGGTTTCTGATTTGATTTTAAGGTTATTTTAGCTGCTTTATTGAACCATCGTTTATTTTGGCTCCAAAGAGCCTCTTGGTGATGTGGGTTGACTGCCCTAAATAAATGTGTTTGTCTTATTGGATATGCATACATGGGACGCGTCGACCTTCCTGAATGAATGCGTGGACTCACCCACCCATAGTTGCTCCTATGTGTATGATAGAATGTAGGGTGCGTGGACGCATTGTGGTGTGTGCGTTGACCCATCCACCCAGATTGATTGAAGTGTTGGCCATGGTGGTATGGGTGCGTGGACGCATATCCCTGCATGCGTCGACCCATGTGGTCGTTCCTATTCTTATGGAATCTTTGGAATTCGGCCCGAGTCGACGCCACATGCCCGTAGCGTTGACGCATCTGAGTTGAGTGCCTAGACCTATATGCAGAAGGCCTATTATTGTACGAAGGTTGCGTTGACACATTACTGGCCTTGCGTAGACGCATCTGACTCTTGCCAGATTTGGTATTTTCAGTCTTTCTGGTGCTATGTTGGTGAACGAAGGATCTGGAGCTGGAGGCCTTAGGTGGTGATGAAATGATAGGCTTGCAGCTGGTTAAATTCTTTGCAAATTTTGCCTTAGGAGATTCATTCATCTTCTCTTTTCCTTTCTCCTTTGTCACTTCATTTTTCTGAATCTGTTTCCCTTTGTCTCTTTCAACATTTTTTACTTCAGCCACCTGTTTCTCCTCAGCTTTCTTTTCTTCTGATATGAAGGTCACCAGTTTAAGTCCAATTTCTTTCTTTGAGCTTGGATTATATCCAAGTCCTTCTTTGCCGACATTCCATTTTGTTCCCATTAAGGCATCAAGATTATGTTTGCCTTGTGTCATTTTCTCTAGGGAAGTTTGTTTGTCCAATTTTTCTTTTTCAACTTTCTTCAAATCTTCCTGAAGTTTCAAGTTGACACCATTTACCGCTTGATATTTCTCTTCAGCGATTTTGGTGTCCTTTTCCAGTTTTTGCATTCTTAACTTCAGTTCATCATGTGTTTTTAGTAAGAAGTCATTTTCTCTTTTTGATTCAATCAATTGAGATATGTATTCATTTTCTTCATTCAGAGTTTTCTTCAGACAAACAATTTCATCTTCTAGCATTTTAACCTTTTCATTTGACAAATTTTCTTGACTTCCCTGGTTTTTCTTCTTTTTAAGCATTTTATTTTCTTTCTTCACAACATCATATTTATCCATAAGGTCATTGAAAGCTTCTTCCCAGTCATCACAAGTAAATTCATCAAATGGAGAATTTATCTCAATAGAGTCCTCTCCCCTGGCCATTAGGCATAGCTTTACTTCTTTTTCTTCCTCTGAGGTGCTATCCTCCTCTTCCTCTTCTTCATCACTCCATGTACTGATCATGGCCTTGGGCTTTTTATTTTTGAACTTGGGGTAAGCTTTCTTAGAATTTTCGGGGCACTCTGACTTGATATGTCCCTGTTTCCTACATTGATAACACACAACTTTGTCAGATTTGTTAGTTTGGTCAGACTTAAATTTAGAATTCATTTTACCTTGATAGCTTCTAAATCGACCAGCTTTACCTTCCCTTCGTAAGAATTTTTAAAATTTCTTTGTGAGCATAGCAATCTCACCTGAATCACTATCTGAAGAAGAAGTCAGATTCTCATCTGAGCTCTCCTTGCAGCTTGGAGCAGCCTTGAGAGCTAGGGGTTTCTTCTTCTTTATTTCCTCATCAGATCTTTTCAAATTCAGCTCATAGGCCATAAGGGAACCTATCAACTCGTCAGGAGTGGTCTTGGGAAGATTCCTAGATTCTTCGACCAATGTGGCTTTTGTGTGCCACACGGATGTCAAAGATCTAAGAATCATTCTCACCAGCTCATAGTCTGTATAGGCCTTCCCTAGACCTTTGAGACCATTGACAAGCACGGTTAAACGAGCATACATCTCAGAAATACTTTCTTCAGGTTTCATGTGAAACGACTCATATTCAGAGATTAGCATGTTAGCCTTGGTCTCCCTTACCTCCGAGGTACCCTCGTATATTACCTCGAGTCGATCCCACATTTCTTTCGCACTTGCGCATGAGGAGACGAGCGAGAATTCCTTGGGATGCAGGGAGCATTGCATAATGTTCATTGCCTGCCAGTTGACGGTTGATTTTCTTACTTGCTCCTTCACCCATAATTCTTCGTCGCCTTCAATTATGTAGGGCCCCTTGCTCACAACTTTCCATACTTCATAGTCCTGGGCCCTGAGAAAAACTTGCATGCGATTCTTCCAATAGGAATAGTTAGTGCCATCGAAAAATGGTGGTCTATTCACAGCATAACCCTCTGGCATGAATCCTTTGCTCTCCATTACTTCTCTCTAGGCTGTTAAACCGTTCAAGAGAGCCTGGCGCTCTGATACCACTTGTTGGGAGCAGAGGATCGTCAAGCTAGAGGGGGAGGGGGTGAATAGATTGACCACTTAAAAAATTTAAGCAGAATAAGACAATTGCACTCTCTGTGATAGCACAGACAAAAATCCGGTTCGTGAATCTCTAAAGAGCTATCGCAATATCTAAGCGATCTAACGAGACAATAGTCACAAGAACAACCCACAAGCACAAGCCACAAGAGATCAGAGTTTTTAAGGTGGTTCAGTCTCTATCGTGAGACCTACGTCCACCCCCTCACCAAACCTGTGGGGATCACCGCTGAGCTTTACAACTTAGCTAACACCAGAGAAGAATCCTTCTCTGACCTGCAGATCCAATCTGCAGAAGACAGCTATACCCTGTCTTAGAACCGCTGTCGAACAGCTTGTAGACACAAAGTCTATACACCCTCTGATCTCAGAACACACTCTGGATCAGAACACACCTGTCCACTAAATCTCAGTGGAACAGTAATCCGAGAATAGAATTGTATAAGAAAACAAAAATACAAGGTAAGGAATAAACTCAGAATACACTGATCAATGAATCTTCAGACTTCTTGCGCAGCACAAGAGAGTAGAGCCCGAAGAGATGAACAGTATGATCTAAGTATGATCTTCCCTTCAGTTGAGACTAGATCAGTCTGATGCCTTCATGGTTCTTTAGCTTCTGATCTTCTTCACCAGTAGAGTGAGCCTATCCTTCAATCCACGCACTGGACCTTCTTCACGATGCTAGGCTCTTCACCTTCTTTTCTCTGTACGAGTGCTTCTCAGTCTCTTCTATGCTTTTTCTCTACTCATCCCCCATCGATCCACTTCTACATTCCTTTTTCATTTTTCCCGCGCAAGATTGGGCCCCCACGAGATTCCCAATCATTTGCCCACGTGTGGAGAAGCTTCTGGACTAAAGGAGGAAGAGTGTCCTTCGTTTGCAGACGTGGCTGGCCCACTTTATCCAGTCCTTCTGCCCGAGCGCTTGTCTGGGACTGGGTGCGTCGACGCCAGCATTTGAATGCGTAGACGCTGTGTGAAGACAGCTTCTGATCTTCCTTCGATGTACGGCTTCAGGTTATCGCTGCGTTGACGCTGATAACTGGTGGCGTCGACGCTATGTGAGGATAGCTTCTTAATCTTCAGGCACCCGCTGCGTCGACGCTGGTAGCTGGTAGCGTCAACACTGTGTGAAGATATCTTCTGGAGGCATGCGAGTCGACGCTGCATCCGAGTGGCGTTGACGCAGTTAGCATGCGCATGACTCAAACATCTTGAGATCAAGTCACAGCGTCGACGTTCTCTTGCTTGAGGCGTAGACGCAGTCTAGATGAAGTATGCTTCAACTTGGAGGAGCTGAAGGCTGCGTCGACCCTTTGATCTTGTGGCGTCGACGCTGACTATTGCCTGCATTAGAGTTCAACAGAAATTCTTGCCACATACCAGATTGTCAGATAATAATACACCCTGTCATATCACGGTGATCATCATCAAAATCAGGAGGACAACATAATCTTCTCGGCTTCCAATACTAGCAGAGGTCTCTCTGTAGGCTTTGTGGACGTATTTCCCTTCCTTGTGGTAGAAGCTACTTTCTTCTGTCTTTTCGTCCCTTGAGGTTGTCCTGCGGCCACCGTGGACATAGCATCATCTGGCAGCGGCTGCTCCACTGCCTTCCTCTTCCCTTTGCTCACGGCTGACGAAGTAGACATGGCGGCAGTACGGATGGAGGAGAGACGAAATGTGGAGACAGAGAGGGTGCACTGGGAGGAGAGAAAGGTTGGAGTAGCGAAGGGTTGCAAGTTGTGCACGCGTGAAGGAGCCATGGAGTGGGAGGACGCTTCAGCTTCGAAAGAAAGGGTAAGATGGGTAAAGTGGATAGGGTTTCGTATATAGAGGAATACTACCAACTTTACCAATCTTCAGTAGATAATACCCAAAATACCCTTAGCTTAAAATAAGGTGCCTTTCTTCGTAGAGAAGCAATTTACGGAATATGAGATTATATCTCACAGGGTAATTCTTCACAAGATATCTCTATGAATTGAAGTCAATGAAAATAAAACAGCTTAATCAAGGAAACAACTCAAACAGAAGAAATCATTAATCTTACCAGTCTTTTTCATTAGCCAAAATCTGATTGAAGAACCCAGTTTTATATTTTTCTTAAGCATGTAGAAATTAACTAAGAGAATTATTGGGTCAACCACAATATATTTCATTACTCCTCTCCCCTTTCTTTAAAAAAAAAAACTTTTATTGAGTATTCCAGTATAGTTGCACCTTTTTACACAAGGAGACATGTTGATCAAACACCAGAATCCATGGTTACTCAGTGCAATTAACTTTCATACTTCATATATTGAACAGAGTTAGCATTAATTATCATGACATAACCTTTGAATTTCTTTGAAACAGATGGTTAGTTTCTCAAATGTCATGCCATTGCTCTGCCAAATTTTCATTCATTATTTTATATCATGGCGTATTCCTAGTTCTTTTATCAGAAAAATCTCTTTAACAAGACGTAAGAATCATATAAACCTTAGGTTTCCAATATGTTGGCTTATTACTAAAGATTTTCAGATATCAGACCTTCTTCAGAGAAGTTTCCAATTTGGACTGTTTCAAAATCATTGAGAAATCATTCACTGTTATTTGTGAGAACTATTCAGATAAGATTTAATGTTCTTACGCTGTAAATCACATCTCAATTTAGATCAGCAAGGTGTTTTTAGTTCAGAGTGATCTTGGCAGTTAATTATTGAAGAGGGTAAAGGTGACAGTATTTATATGTACTACTCCCCCTGACTATATTTATATGTACAACTAGGAATATTTATAGAAGGCAGAGAATGATATGAGAGAATGACCAAGGACAAGGTGAGGAGGATGAATGCCATACATGAGCAAGGAAAGGGCATTTTCAAAGGCCACAACTTAGACGGCCATTAACCCACCAACACTTCTCTCAGTAAGTTAATTATCATCCAACCTTCAGACAACCTTCTCAAGTAAACTCAAGCTTACACCAATGACAGAAACCCGCAACAGTATCTTCAAATCCATCAGACACCTCAAGATGACTCCCACTGTAGCAAAGCACAAGCTCTCAAGATTTTAAACATCCACAAGGTAGCATCTAGCTTACTGAATCAAAACCAGTGACACTCTACAAGAGGAGTTATCAGCTCAAGCAGACCAGACACTTTGAGCTCAACAGCAGAGGAGATACCTAATCTCATGTTTTCTTTTTCAAAGGAGTATACCTCTAAAGACCAGCTGCCTTAGATAATCTAAACTCCCCCTTGAGTGAGCAGAGATTTCCATCAAACATTATTGTTTTTTTTAAAAAAATTCACAGAAATGCTACTCTAAATGATGACATTGTGTTAAACTGCATGCAAGATTCCTAATCATTCAGCATGATCAATTTCAGAATGAGACTCACTATCTAGTATTCATCACAAGATTGCACCCTCCTAACAGCATGAATTAATGACATGACATTGATCACAGTAGAAGGATAGAGATCATGCAGGTAGTTATAACTGAAAAGAAATAGATGTAAACTAGAGAAGAAATTAAATTCAACTAACCTTTGTGTGCCTTGGTTTTATTATCCCTTTATTTTCCTTCATCAAGGCACACCTGCAAAATAAGATCAATTTGCGAATTTGGGGACCCAAAAACTCTTGGGTCTTATTAGTTGAGTGATACCTCTAGCAGGTGGACTCCAAGGTTTCCAAGTTTTTCTATTATAAAATTCCAAATCATGGCATTTATTCATGATATGACCTATTCTCCCACAATAATAACAGTGAATAGCAGAGTTCAGATTTTTCTTGACAGGACAAACAATGAAGCTTTGTGGGTGGACTTTCATTAAGATAGTTCTGCCATGGAAATTGTTACCTCTTTTTGCATGCCAGCATTCAAGGGCCCGATGGCCAAATTTACCACATTCAAAACATGCAAGAGTTTTTCTATTAATGATAGTTTTGTTCTCAGGAAAATTCACAGGTTAATTCCTTTTTTCTCCCCAGGCATGCCAGCAGTGAGCTGCAACATGGCTCAGCTTCCCACATTGGAAGCAATCCATTTTTTTCTTCCTACCGAGTGCATGGGGTTTTTCATGAATAATCTTAGCACTCAATTCATCTTGAGCCATTATTCTACACTCATGCATATGATGACCCAATATGCCATAGTATTGCCATGAAGTGTTCTTGGTGTGTGCATGTGACTGGATGGGGAAATGCCTTGTACCATGCACAAGATCATGAGTTTTAACACATTCAGAAGAAGCTTTAACAGCAACGGGTGAGAGTTTGGTTTTCATTTTACTTCCAGTCTTTTTCTGATTTATTTTATTTTTAAAATTTTTAACCTTATTTTCAGTTCTTTGAGCAGTGAATTGGAAAATAGATGAAGTGGAAGTTTTATCTTGTTCTGAGCTCTTAACAAAAACATTTTTCATTTGAGTCCCTTCACCCTTTTCCGCAACTGGGCTGTAGCCCAGTCCCTCTCTCTGGAAATTCACATTGACTCCTAGCAACTTATTCAGATTTGTCTTTCCTTTTACAAATTTTGCCAAGGAGTTCTTTAAGTCTTCAATTTCAGAGTTAAGGGTCACAAAGTTAGCTTCGTATTTGTTTAGCTCAGAATACACACAATCAGCTACTGTTGCAAGGCATCAATCAGGTTCTTCAGATTTTCATTTTCTTGTTGATCCTTCATTTCATTGTTGTTCTCATTTTCCTTCACAACAGACTTTCCTTTTTCAAATGATAACCATTTTTCATAGAGAATAGTATTAAGAACCATTAACTTTTTATTTTGGTCCTTAAGATGCATGTTTTCTTCAATCAACTTATCTTGAAATTTATCATTTTCTTTCTTATGATCCAGCAAAGAGTCATTTTCTTCTTTCAAGGAAGTGATTAAACTTTTCTGCATATTGTCATCAGAATCTAAGTCTTCAATCAATTCTTTCAAGAATGCACATTCATTACACGAACCCTCATTTTCAGTTGAATTGTTTTTCAGGTTCTTGTTCTCATATCTTAATATGTCCAGCTCTCTCCTTAATTTCCAATTCTCAGATTTAACTCTATCATACATGATCAACAAATGTTCATTTAAGTCTACCAAATTTTCAAGTGAAAGATTAACAATGTCAGAGTTTACCTGTGACGAAGTTTCTTCAACTTGAACCAGATCTTCATCTGAAGCCATGAGGCATTTCACTTCATCCTGGCTCCTGCTGGATGCTAACGTGTCGAGCACTTCAGAGGCACTGCAGCAATTGTCAATGCAAGAAAAATTATCAGTATTTATCGCCCCTTTTATTAGGTCCAGGGCTCTCTGATTCTCAAAGGATTTTAGTCTGTCTGAAGCTTTCCATAAGGATCTATCCTTTGGAACTTCATAAGGGCTGTGTGCAATGATTATCCACAGATCTGGATTAATCTGCATTACTTGTTCCCTAAACTGGTTGAGCCAGTTATAAAAACCCAGACCCTCATATTTCGGGAGATCAACAGACGAAGACATCCTCAGATTAAATCACAGAACTAAATGCAGGACAAATCGAAGGCAAAGATAAGAGACATTGTTTAACCCAAAAACGCACAGAAGCTAAAATCCAGTAACTGATCTGTAGGTCGTGGGACCCTTTGTGTAGACAACTTCTCTGATACCAATTGATAGGGTGCTAGGCTTGGATTCAGAGGGGGGGTTAATGAATCCCTCCTTAAAATCTTAGCACAATTTAAAAACTTAGATCAAACAGATATGTGCGGGCGGATGCAGCTACTGTTCCCAATATTCGTAGGCATTTTGTATAGATTTTTGTATTCTTTCTGTATTTAGAGACCTAATAGCTTGGTCTCCTTCTGCATTGTAAAGGCGCCGCCTCATTGTACATAAGCCATTTGGAAGTTTAATAAAATTTCAGCATCTACTGTGCTTGTGGTGGAGTGGGTCCATTCCCTTCCTCTGGTAGGGGGTGCACTCTCCCTTAAGCCAATAGATGACTAGAGCTTTAGAGAGAAAAAAAAGATCAAACAGATATGCGGAATTAAAGCAAACAACTTTAGGGCTGAGACCACACACTGAACTTCAACTATAGAGATCAACTGTATACGATCGGTGCTCAAGTAATCCTAATCAAATAGGCTCTCTCTCTCGAGACCTGGATCAAATGCTCAGTGTGCAAACAAGATACCCACTAGATGAGAAAAATAGGTCGAGCCTAAGCATACATCTAGCGGATCAGACGAGGCAATCAAACCACGATGGACAGAAGATTTTTTAGGTGGTTCGATCTCAGACTCGAGATCAACATCCACCCCACACTCTAACCAGAGTGTGGCTTCCCGTTGTCACACAACTTGAACCGCTGGGCTTCACAGCTTGCCTACATCAGCTAGACTTCAAAGCTTGCTATCTGTTGGGCGACACAGCTTGCCATCCGCTGGGAGACATAGCTTGCCATCGGCTGGTACACAGCTTCTTTCAAGGATTCAAGAAAATAAAAGAAACTTTGATTAACTAGCAACTGAAAGCTAGAATAGGAAAGCACAATAAAATGTAGCTCTCTAAGAGCAGGGTGGGTTGGATATGATCCAGCACCACGAACAAGTTGTAGGGAATCCTGACAGGCATCCCTCTTCTTTCTCTTCTTCCTTTGCTTCACGAACAACAACATCTCTATTCTCTTCTTTTCTCTTAGCTCACGATACTCTGCTTTCTCTCTTCAGATCACTCTTCAAACTCTCTGATATTCTTGCTCAACTCTCCTCTTCTCTTTTCTCTAAGACTCTCTTCTTCTGCTGCTCTCTCTCTCTGAAAACCTTCTCAAAGCTCTCTCTTTATCTGATTCAATCCACTTTTCATGACCTCTCTTTTTCTTCTCTGTTCTTCGTATTTTTTAATCTCTCGAGAGAAAGGGTTTATATATAACTTCAGTCTCAGACTCACGTGGTCACACATTGGGCGTGTGGAGGGGACATTCCCGCCCAAAAGCTTCCAGAAGGCTCTCAGCCACGTGTCACCATCTAAGCTTGTAGCCTTCCACGTGGCATTCTTATAGAGGACGATCTGCCTTGGATCATGTGTCCCTCCTCGGAGAGAAACTTTGTAAGAAAAACACAAGGCATTTAGTCAAACACTTAGCACAGTTTGCACGGACGTAATGAGAGAGTAATCATAGCATGCACTGTGTAGAAGTATGTAAGTCAACCATTGCACTGACTTATAAGGTGTCTAGAACAGAGGATGCACCGACTCTAAAAATGTCTAGGACAGTAAATGCACCGAGTTTGATTTGCGGTCCAAGCAAGAGTTGCACCGAGATGTAGACATCCTGTCCAAGTGAAAGCTTGCACCGAGATGACGAAGAAAAAATGCACGGACAAAGAAAGATGCAAGACAGAACTTGCACCGAGTCAAGAAATCCCGTCCAAGTAAGAACTTCCACCGAGATGGCGAAAAAGAATGCACTGACACTAAATAACGAGGCCAAACAGTGCGTGCTGGTCAAGAATTGCACGGACTTAAAAATTGCTCCAACCCCAAGTGGTGAGATGCAAAGGCAAGATATGCACTGACCCCTTTTGATGTATGAGACAAATGATGCATCGAGGGAGAAACGGAACGAGAGTGTGTGTTCGTGAATAGAAACTTGCACCGAGGCAAGCACTTATGCATGAAATGCAAAACTAGGCTAGACTAGCACCGAGCTAGATCTCTAGCAGGACAACACATGCACTGACTATGATTCCTTCTATGAAATAACATGCACCAAGTGAACCAATCATAACAGATAGAATTGAAGGATTTAAACACCTTAATCTAAACATGATTCATAGAAAGTCATTATCAAAACAAGGGTTCCAACAAAAAGGAACATGTATCAGAACTTATAAGTCAATTTCAGAGGTCAGTTCAGAACTAAACAGAATGTATAACATATGCCAAATAACATATAACATAGTCAAATAGTAGGTACAATCTGATCCCAATTATCGGAATTTCTGAATTGAACAGAGCACCCAGAGACAGTGCTCAAACCACCACTAGAAGTTTAGAAGCAGATACCAAATCACCTAGGCAGTGGCGATAAGGCCTTGGATAACTACGCAAAATCGGAGGAAAATCTTCCCTACCATAACCAGTGGAGCTTGTCCACCTCCAAGATTTCACCCCCGTGCCCTGGGGGTCAGAAACATATTGAGCCTTCCCACAAGGGCATTTCTACGTTTGGCTCCACGGCCTTCTATAGCGGCAGTGTCCCTATGGTCCACAATTTGTCTCATAGCGTAAGGGGTTCACAATGACAAGGAATAATATGCAATACAAGGACAACATTGAAGGATAGCAAATGAACATTCAGAATATACAACCGTGCAAGAAGGATGCAATGAATATGAACTTGTGTAGTCACTATATGATGGGAATATATCATTTAAGTAACCCTACTGGTTTACAAAATTTTAGCATGTAAATTAGTGGGTAGCTTAAAATCCAAGGGAACACTCAGTAAAGGGAAGCAAAATGATTGCACAGAGGGAAGGTCTACTTACGGAGCATAAGTCTGCTTTTCCCCTTGTCTACAACACACTGAACAACATATGCAGGCCATAAGTCGACTTCTGCAGGGCCATAAGTCGACTTCTATCTGCATCCAGAACCAGAACTAGGCAGGACACACAGGCTAAGTCGACTTCTGCAGGGCTAGAAGTCGACTTTGGCCTACATCCAGAACTGGACTGGGCAGGGCGCACAGGCTAAGTCTACTTCTACAAGGCCAGAAGTCAACTTAAGCCTGCATCTAGAATTGGATTGGGCAAGGCGTACACGCTAAGTCGACTTCTGCACGGCCAGAAGTCGACTTAGGCCTGCATCCAGAAAATGACAATGTTCTACACATCTCCGCCATTATCTGAGTACCCAGAAATCAAACTGAACTTAATCAAAGTATAAACAACATATTTCACACTCAAACCATGATTCATAACCCAAGTTTCAAGATATTATATCGTGCACAAAAGGAGGGTTTGAGGTTTCAGATCTTGCCTTGCAGCAATTGAAATAAGGATTAGAGAAAACCCTCCACCTCCGGCTAGAGTCGGGAAGACTATGTCCTTCTTGAGATTACCACGATCTAGTAGACAACCAGAGGAACGAGAAAGCCACTCAAGGGCAGGAATGATCCCCTCTCCCTCTGCTACGCTTCTCTAGTCTCCCTCTTTTGATTCTTCAGAACCATCCCCGAGCATAGCAGGAACGCAACGCCAGAGAGAGAAAAAGAAAAGAAAGACTGTCGTGAAAAGGGTTGGGGTTCCACCCCAATCCTCCAATGGTTACGGTGTTTAGGGAAGGGATAATGACCCACTTAATTGCTCAAGGAAATCCACAATTACGAGAGAGAGAAATAAGGAAAGAAAAATCCCACGTTGAAACGTTTGTCGTATAAATCGCGAGCACTATTCATCCATCCCTTTGAAATAACAATATAAAAAAGATTTACAAAAAATATATGTTACCCATTTCTCACCACCATTTATTTTATCATGGAAAAACATGAAATAAAATTTTAGACGAAAAATTAAAATGAATGAACAGTAAAACTCAAAAAGTGAATAGTGAAAGCCATGACTCACAGCCTATCCTAAACTTTCAGTATTTATGTATATGCATTCGCGTGCTCTTCTTCTTTTCTTTTGAATAGATATAACACAAGAAGTGTTTTAATCAACAATTAACTTAGGTTACAAAATTTTAATTGCTCAAGTTTTTTTAAATTTATAATTACAGAAAACTTTTATTTAATGCATTATTCATTTTACTTATTTAGTTGCAAATTAGTATGTTATGCATTAAACAAATATTTTATCAATTTAAACAATAGAAATGCTTTATTAATTTTGAAAAAATCCCGAGTACTACACCCTCTCCCACTTAAAAGAAACTTCATCCCTGAAGTTTAAAGTGAAGCACGTACCGAAAAGATGGGTATACTTCTTCTTCATCTCTTCTTCGAGCTCCCACGAAGCCTTCTCACGAGAAAAATTCCTCCATTGGACCTTCACATATGGAATAGATTTCGATCCGAGGACTTGCTCCTTGTGATCCAAAATCTTGACTGGTTGCTCATCGAATCACCAAATCATGATTTCATACTGTCAAAGCATGTTTTAAAACCTTACTTTCATCTTATGTTATTTTCACATGAAACCTTATATAGGTTGTAATAAAAGAGATTTTCAATTGGTTATAGGGAGATTTATGTTCTTACGCAATCCTTCTCATCTTATTTCTGGTTCCATTACTTGCACATAGCCCGTACTCTAGTACGTAGCTATTTGTCATTGCACTTGATAGGAACACTTTCTTGGACTTGAGCGCCTCTCCGTCAAAAATTCCTTCTGCCAAAATAGGTTATCTTGTTTCACGGCCTCCGTAAGTCTCTGCGATCTTGGGGTTCCCACTAGGACGCCGACCTGGTTGTACCCTAAAAGCCCAAAGTCTAGATGAGCACTTCGTGTTTCTTCACTCTGTCTTGAATCGTGGCCAATCAATCAACTGCGACTTGAAGATTGCGGCTGGCCAATTGACCGCGTCCATGCCCGCGTGTCCCTATTCCAAGTCGACTTATTCTTACTCAGGTCGACTTAACTTACATTTCAGTCGACTGACTTTTGTAGCGAATCAGTTCTGCACCTCGTTCTGATGATGGCGGCTGACCACCTAGCTGCGTTCTCGCTCATCCAGTTTTGAGTCGACCCAATTTCTGTACTGAGTTGATGCACTCATGATCGCGGATTACTACTGAACCATGTTATCCTTGTCGCGGTCTCATGACAACTGTGTTCTTTTAAGTTTTGCCTAACCCAAGGTTTGACCAAAAGGGTTGATTACGCTTCGTTTTTAGTCCCAGATGACCTTCTGATTATCTGGAATCATAAACATTGTTTAACATGTCATTAATGAACTATGGAATTTAATGAGATGTCGTTATGCTGTCGAATTATTTCCGTAGCACAACGTCCTATTAATTCGTTCTTGACCTCTCAATTCTAAATGTTCAAGTGCACTCTTGCCTTGCTTACTATCTGGAGAGGGGGATTTCTGTAGCCCATCTAAGAGCAGCCAAACTAGGTCCATCAGGACCAAACGAGACTCAGCTCATCCAAGTGACAGCCTCATAGGGCCCACTTAGGCTAAAAAGCCCAATAAGATTACTCGGGATCTCATCCTTCCTCGACGGCCCTTAGGCTCGGAAGGTCCGAGCATCGGTCAGAACGGAGGAAGTCCCATGCTCGAGTTATCCCCTCATCGGGATAGAGGCAAGCGCTCAGCGCCCACTCCGACCTATCTTCATCCGAGCTATGCCTATCGCCCAGACAGGGTTGGCACCTTTTATGCTCGGACTGACCGACGATTACTTATCCACGCTGCCATTGAGAACCCTTTATGAGTAGGAGTTTATGAGGATAAGAGACCCATGATCCCTCAAGGCTATGAAGATCCCACGATGAGGACGTAAAGATCCCATGATGAGGACGTAACTCCTGCCTGAAACTCCTCAGCTTACGGGACTCATAAGGTGAGCACACTATATAAACCTGAGAGTCCCTCTAGTGAAAGGTAAGGGCAATACACGCCTAAAATCCCCTGAGTAGGAACCACTTCACCACCTTGGTGTAGGGGGATCTCGTGCACCTCTTTCTACCTCCCTCCCTATCTTCCACCATTACTCTACTGACTTAAGCATCGGAGGGTTTTCCCCAGGGAACCTCCCCTGGGCCCCCTGATTTGTTTCACTTTCTCTACAGTTCACTGTTCGGTGATCATCTACCCAGCTCAGGAGTCGCGCGAGATCACGCCCCTTCATCTGGCGTCGTCTTTGGGAAACGACCGAAGAGCCAGTATGGTGCGAAGAAGTTTAGGGAGGAGGTCCGCCGGTGATAGGGGAAAGACCATGGTAGCGGCGGGAGAGGGCCCTCCTCAAGCCTCACAAAATCCCCCCTCCATTGCCAGTACCCCCGCCGACGGATCGCCCCCTCCCGCCACCGCGGTAGGGTAACTGCTTAACGGCAACGCTGACACCTTCCAAGCCCTCAACGCAAAATTGGATGTCCTCGTGGAACTCATGAGGACTCAGGCGACCAGGGATGGAAGGTCACGCGCCCCTCTGAAAAGCCCCCCCGCGAGAACGTGTCCGAGGGCATCAGCTTATTCTCAACAAGGCAAGAGGACCTTCACAACCCCCCCCTCCGGAGCAAGAGGCCTCCTCCACACCGAAACGGGGTAAGCATGGGGCACGCCATCCACTCTCAGAGACCGAAGTCCCCAGGGAGCGCCAGGACAGTCTGCCATCACACCCCTTCAGCCCTGTGGCGCAACAACAGTCGGAGTTGTCCCTCCATCTACGAGAGTTTGAGAGGCGCTTCGCAGCACAGGAGCGCGCCTTACGAGCCTTGCAGAAGACCTCTCCACTAGAGAACGAGGAGAGATCCCCGTTCTCCAACCATATCTTGAAAGCAGAGGTATCTCCCAGATCCTCCATCCTGACCTTCAAGCCTTACGATGGCCAAGGCGACCCGGCCGACCACTTCGACAGCTTCGACGCCCTGATGACTCTTCATGGAGCGTCCGACGCCATCAAATGCCGAGCCTTTACGACCACCTTGGTCCAAGACGCCCAAGCATGGTTCCGGGCCCTCGCCCCCAGATCCATCCGAGACTTCAAGCAGTTTGGACGAGTATTCAAGGAGAGTTTCGCCGGCAGCGGCCCCCCGAGGTCGGTAGCGGGGCTTTTGGCTCTCAAATAGGCACAAGAGGAGAGACTCTGGGCCTACGTCAACTGATTTAAATTGGAAGCCCTGAGAATCTCACGCCTGGATGTAGCCTCGGCCATAACCGCGCTGACCGGAGGCACCCGGGATGAGAACCCCCACCGGGAACTTGTCCTCCACCCCCCCTCGACCCTTGCCGAGCTAGTGACTCTGGCATTACGCTATGCTGAGTGCGAAGAAGTTCTCAACGCCTGCCAAGGCGCAACCGGCTCGGGTCGGGAGGGGGACAAGAAGCGAGCACCTGAGTCAAGCTCCGGCCAAGGAAAGAGGCGAAACCGAGACGGGGAGCACAAAGAACCGTCCAGGAAGTATGAGCGGTACACTCCCCTAGCCACTCCAGTATACGAAATATATGAAGACATCAAAGGCTCGGGCCTCCTCTGCCAACCCGAGCCAATGAGGTTGAAAAGCCACAATCGCAGCAAACATTGCCTGTTCCATAGCGATCACGGGCATCACACCGGCGATTGCCATCAGCTCCAAGATGAGATCGAGCGCCTCGTCCGCCAGGGACACCTGTCCCGATTTGTGGCCGGGCATAAGGAGGAATGAGGCGCCCCAGAGGAAATCGACAACGCCCCTCGCGGGGTCCATATCAACGTCATCACCGGAGGAGCTGCATCGGGAGGAGACAGTGGCCGAGGAAGGAAGCGTCATGTTGAGCGGGCGAGCCGGCCATCGAGCCGCCCAAGGCCTCGCAGAGTGAGCCTCAGGTCATAGTCTTCTCCGACCGAGACCTGGAAGGGCTGACAACCCCGCATGACAACACCCTAGTCACATCGGCCATAATAAACCATTGTAACGTAGACAGGATTCTAGTTGACAATGGAAGTGCCCCCGATGTATTATCCTATGAATGTTTCCTTAAAATGGGGGAGGATCCATCTAAACTCCGCCCGATCCGAACC
Source organism: Amorphophallus konjac (assembly GCA_022559845.1). NCBI lineage: Eukaryota > Viridiplantae > Streptophyta > Magnoliopsida > Alismatales > Araceae > Amorphophallus > Amorphophallus konjac. Next base: position 259,939,913 of record CM040124.1, on the reverse strand, counting down.
CCCCTATGCGGGTTCAATGGCTAGGCCACTTATCCCGAGGGAGCCGTCAGCCTGTCGGTTACTCTTGGCACCCCACCCAAAACCGTTACGGTTATGGCGGACTTCATAGTGATGAAGGGTATGATAGCGTACAATGAAATCTTCGGCAGAGGGATCCTCAGCCGAACGAAAGCAGTGCCTTCTACCTATCACCAAAAGATGAAGTTCCCCACCAAAAATGGGTTGGGCGAAGTCCGAGGTAACCAGGCCATCGCCAGAAGGTGCTAAAATATATCGGTTGAAGCCACAAGGCCGGACGGGAAGAACAGGGGCCCCCGGGAAGTCGAGGAAAAATCCGCAACCGCCGAGCCTGGAGGTGAATTGCTAGTGGTTTTCCTAAATGACGACACGACCCTGGAGTAAAGATTGGAGCCGACCTAACATCTGAAGCCCAACAACAATACAAAGAGTTTCTTTCCACGTACGTCCGAGTCTTTGCATGGTCTGATGATCAACTCCCTGGGATACCAGAGGAGACGGTGATGCATAAGCTCAACCTCGATCCAACCATCAAAGCCGTACAACAACGCAGAAGGAAGCACGCGCCAGAGAAGTAGGCGATCATTAAGGAGCAAGTCACCAAGGGGTAAAAGACTGGTCTTTTCAGACCAATCCTGTACCGGACGTGGCTGGCTAACGTCGTCCTGGTACCAAAAGCTTCGGGAAAGTGGCGAATGTGCGTGGACTTCACCGACTTGAACAAGGCCACTCCAACAGACTGCTATCTGTTACCGAGCATCGACCAACTAGTTGACTCAACCTAAGGTAACGAAATACTCAGCTTCCTAGACGCCTATTCAGGTTATCATCAGATCAGAATGCACCCCGAAGACGTCGAGAAGACCGCCTTTATCACCGACTTTGGCGTATACTACTACACCCGGATGCCTTTCGGGTTGAAGAACGCTGGAGCCACGTACCAGAGGCTGGTCAATCATATGTTCGAGGGACAGGTCGGTCGGAACGTCGAGGCCTATATTGATGACATGCTCGTGAAGACCCCCAAGGCCAAGGACCACTTCGCCGACCTAGCGGAAACCTTCGACTCCCTCCTGAAGTACAACATGAAGCTCAATCCTGCCAAGTGCGCCTTCGGAGTAAGGTTCGGGAAATTCGTGGGCTTCTTAGTCACCCAACGGGGGATCGAGGCAAACCCCGACAAGGTCCAGACATCCTGGACATGCGCCCACCCACCTGCATCAAAGATGTTCAACGCCTTACCGGGTGCATTGCCGCGCTCAGCAGATTCTTGTCCCGCGCGGTTGAACGATGCCTACACTTCTTCAAACTGTTGAGGGGGCCTAAAATGGCATCTGCTACATTCGCGTGGGATGAGGAATGCCAAAAAGTATTTGCCGAGCTTAACGAGTTCCTGGCTTCACCTCCAGTGCTTTCCAAGCCCGTCCCAGGTGAAACCTTGCATCTCTATCTCTCGGCGACTCCATCTACAGTTAGCTCGGTCCTAGTCAGAAATGACTCGGGAGTCGAGAGACCGGTCTACTACACTAGCAAAGTGCTCAATGAGGCTGAAAGAAGGTACCCCGCAATCGAGAGACTCGTGCTAGCATTGGTTACTTCGGCCAAGCACCTCCGACCCTATTTCCAAGGGCACTCCATCACCGTGCTGACCGGTGAACCATTGAAGAGGATCCTCGCTCACCATGAAGCCTCGGGACGCCTCGTCAAGTGGGCCATCATGCTCGGGGCCTACGATATATCGTATCGACCTCGCTCTGCTATCAAAGGCCAGGCGCTCGTTGAATTCATCGTCGAGAGCACCATCCCGACTGAAGAAAGATCTCCGTCTGCGCCCGGGCGGACCTGGGAAATGTTCGTCGACGGATCCTCCAACTCAGCCGGGAGCGGCGCCGGGATCCTCCTGAAGTCCCCCGAAGGAGCAGAGCTACAGTATGCCCTGAAGTTCAACTTCCAAGCATCTAACAACGCTTCCCGAGTATGAGGCCCTCATATCGGGAGCCCGCATGTCCCGGCGGTTAGGGGCTGAGCAAGTCAGGATTTACACTGACTCCCAACTGGTCGCTAGCCAGATCAACGGCATTTATGAAGCTCGAGAAGCACCGATGATCAAATACCTCCAGTTGGTCAAGACCGTGGCACAACAGTTCGAGAGTTTTGAGGTAGTCTGAATAGCTCGGGAGGAAAACTCTCGAGCGGACGCCCTCTCTCGGCTGGCCTCCTCTCTTGACCTAGAGGGTACTCGATCGGTCCTTCTCGAAGAGCTAGAGCGGCCGAGCATCGATTCGGAGCTCCTAGCTGTTGACTCAGCCTCCCCAAGCGACTGGTGTACCCCGTACCTGTCGTGGCTCCAAGACTCTCAGGAGCCTCCCAACCCTCAGGAAGCCCGAAGATTGAAGTACCAAGCTCGGCGATTCGTCACTCTGGATGGCACTCTCTACCGGAGATCCTTCTCCGGTCCTCTCTTGAAGTGCCTCAGCACAGACGAAGCCAACCGAGCGATCGAAGAAGTTCACGAAGATCTTTGTGGAGCGCATTTAGGAGGTAGGTCGCTCGCCAGGATCTTGCTATGGCTAGGTTATTGGTGGCCCACTCTACAGCTCGACTGCTCAACCTACACACAACACTGTTATCGGTGCCAGCGATTTGACCACTTGGTCTATCAGCCAGCAACGGAGCTCATCACACTAGCCGAGCCTTATCCTTTCGCTCGCTAGGGAATCGACATCCTTGGGCCATTCCCCTAGGCCTAGGCCTAGAAGAAGTTCATTATCGTCGCCATCGATTACTTCACTAAGTGGATCGAGACCGAAGTCACATCAAGGATCACCGAGACAGTCGTCTGGAATTTCATCTAGAAGTCGATCATCTATCGTTACGGCATCCCCCGGGTGATAGTAAGCGATAATGGTCGGCAATTTGATTCTCGTTATTTCTGAGACAGATGTACCGACCTAGGCATTCGCAATCACTTCACCTCGGTCGCCCACCCTCAGGCTAACGGGCTGGTCGAAAATGCCAATAAGACTATCTTAAAAGGCATCAAGACTAGGCTCGGTAAAGCCAAGGGCAGCTGGCATGAGGAATTGCCGAACGTACTCTAGTCACACAGAACGACTCCCAGAACGGCAACCTGTGAAAGCCCCTTTCAGTTGGTATACAGTACCGAGGCCGTGATCCCGTTGGAGATTGGCAACCCATCCCTCCGAGTCATCTGCTTCTCGTCTGAGGCGAACGACCAGAAATTGCTCGAAAACCTCGACCTAGCAGAAGAAGTCCGAGAGATTGCCAGCATCCGAGCAACGGAATATCGACGCCGCCTCACTCGATACTACAATGCCAAAGTCTGAGATAGACACTTTCAACCGGGAGACTTCATCCTTAGGAAAGTCGAAGCCTCTCGACCACTTGAGGCGGCGGGCAAGTTATCCCCTAATTGGGAAGGCCCTTACCGAGTGGTTGAGACGCTCGGAAAAGGAGCATACCGTCTATCCACGATGGAAGGAGAGCTCATCCCTCGGACCTGGAACGTGACTACACTACACAAGTTCTACTTCTGAATATTGAGCATTGTGTAAACGACATGAGATAAAACAAAAGGCTCCTTTCTTTTATTCAAACAACTTGCTTGTACATCAGGAAGGCCGAAGCCAAGAAAATACATGTCAAAAAAGCAAAAAAATCCTTCTAGCGCCGCCGTATGAGCCCATCGCTCGGCTGACTCGGTTGACCTTCCTGCGTCCAACCACTGACTCTGCCTCGTGTAGAAACTGGCTAGGATAAAGGGTAGTCAACCCCGTTGACTCGGGCAGCTCAGGACAAAGGTGACAGAGGGATTAGGAAGGAGAAGGCTACCTTCCAAGTTGAACTTGGAAGAGAAAGGGGAGAGGGAACGTATATGAAAGCATTCTCCCCGCCAACCTGCCCACTCTTTGGAAAGAAGAGAGTGCAGGCACCCTCCGAAGAGTGAATGAAATGAGGAGAAGAACAGAAGAGGGAAAAAGAGGCTGCGGGGGGGAGAAAGAAACCAGCAGAGTTGGACAAGGAGGCAGGGGAAAGCTCAGGAAGGAGGGAGCTTAATTGGCTTCCTCCTCCCCTCCATGGAGCGAGCAGGAAGGGAGTAGAGATGCCTGATGCCCCCATCCGTCCACCATCTCGCCCCTCTACAAGCGCCGCCGAAACTGATAAAAAGAAGACGACGTGCCTCCACACGTCGGACCTTCTTCAGACCCATCCGCCGGTCGTCGGACCTCCTTCAAACCCGAAACAGCAAGGACTCTCTGCCCTCCGTCATCGGCAGCTTCATCTTCCGGTGTGTTTTCCATGCTCCAAATATAACGACACAACGCTACGTGAAGAAAGAATGAGGAAAGACTGTCAAGGAAACCCCTAAGCGGTGGAGAGGAAGGGACACCCTTCAGACATTTTATAGGTGATGGGAGGCTATTTGCCTTAAATGATTCTCTCCTCGAAAACACACCAAAGGGATCTCTCCCTACGAACGGTCACCTCAAACTTCTCATTTTCTGCCCCAGCGGGACACACGAAGTGGCCAGGCATTCAAAGCATGAGAAAACAGAAAGACACCATGTCAGACGCTCACCCAACCATCAGGCGAGATCCACGTAGAAAGTATCGGCTCTTTCCAACCACTGCAGATACGCTGAACAAAATACGGAAATGGCGATACGGAACAGATAAGTCATCATCATAATGCTATTGCCTTATCTATTTTTCTACACAAAAGAGGAAGTTTTTTCTTCAAAAAGGAAAAAGACATACAAAAAGAGGAAGCAAAGGAGATACATCAGGCCTCCGGCCGACCATGAAGCTCGAAAGTGGAGGGCTCAAACGGTCTGCCCCCGGCATCCTCGAAGACGGCCGACCCTGGCACTGACCCCACCGGCGTGGGAACTGCCTCGGTTGCGTGCCCTCCCGAGGCATCCGGATTTGGCGACCCCTCGAACGAAGAGCCTCCGTGATCCTCTTCATCCTGTGCCGAAGTAGAGGAACTAGAGGATGACAAGTCCGATTCATAGCATTGCCCGGACGGGAAGTCAACTACCCCGGACGCCTGCTCCTTGGCATAAGAGACGGCCCGGTTGTAGCCTTGCTTGAACCCCTTGCGGATGCCCCTGCGAAGTGCTAACTCGTAGTAGGGGAGGGCAGCCTCCTTAAGGTCGACCTGGTAGGCCTCTGAGCTTTTGTACTGCTTGAGATCCTCCACCCCGGCCAATCCCACCCTACCAGCGAGCTCGGTCTTCTCCCGCTCCGCCTCGGTTAACTTCCGCTCGGCCTCAGCCTTCCGCTTTTTGGCCTCCGCCGCCTACTTCTCCACCTTGGCCCGATCAGCCTCGGCCTCCCGCTGAAGGCACTCGGCTTCCTCTGCTCGGTCTACCAGCTCTGCACGTTCGGTCTCCCACCGGCCATCCAGCTCAACGTGTGCAAGGCGCTCCTCTTCAAGAAGCATGTTCTTCCCCTCGAGCGATTCGCGAGCCTTAGCTAGCTACTCAGTTAGCACCCGGGGCTCCACCTGGCTCGACCGCACCAGTTCCCTGACTGAGGAAAGCTCCCGCCGATGTCCATCACGCTCCTCGGCAAGCTGAGCCAACCTCCTACAGACCCACCGAGGGTCCAGGCCAGTTTCGCTGGCTCCGACTCCGACCGAGCATACTCTTCTGCCAGAGTGGCTCCCATCTAGGCCAGGACTAGGCTGCCCTCCATAACGCCAGCGAGGGCCGCGGATGGGGAGTACTGCCTACCTCCCCCCATCACCTTCGCAACTATGCCGCGGCATACCTGGTGTAGAGGGCCCGAGATACCAAGCCTCTCCAAGGCCGCCGGAACAGAGAACCCCCCATCGCCCGGTGCCACTCCGAGTGGCTCGGACCAAGCCCCGGCCTCGGTCACCTCTTGTGCCTCGGTCGTATTTTCTTGCGGCCCCCCAACCTGGACAGGCTCGACACCTGCACCACCACCTGAAGCGACAGCCTCGGCCACAGCCCCAGCATCCCCCTCCTGGTCCACGGCCCCCTCGGCTCCTACCGAGGGGAGAGCCGGGCCAGCACCGTTGCCAGTCGCAGGAGCAGCCCCAGCCCCCTCGGCTCCGGCCAAAGGAAGAGCCGGGCCCGCATCATCGCCGTCCGCAGGAGCAGCCCCAACCTCCTCGGCCCCCTCTTGCTCGGCGGGTGGGAGAGCTCACCCAGTAGGGTCGGCCCCATCATGCTCGGCGGAGGGGCGAGCCACGGCAAGGTCGCCTTCGACTGTCGGTACGACCCCGGCCTTCTTGGCCCGCTTCCTGGCCTTCACGGCGGCCCGGATCATGCCTTCCACGGGGTCCTTGCGCTTGGACCCTCGTGGCCGGGAGGATTCACCCTGGGCCACCCCCTTGCCCTTATCTCTGGTTCGGGAGCGACCCGTGGGAGCAGCTGATTCATCAGCAGCCGAGTCATCGCCAAGCTAGATCACCTCTGCGGCCTCCTCCAAAGCCTGCCGCTTGGTGTCTGCACGAAGAGGAAGACTGATGGGGCATCTCTCGCCCTTCACATTTTTCCACAGCTTCGATTGCTCGCCAGCATAGCTCCATTGTTTCCGTCATATTTTTCTGAGTCGAGTCATGTAATTTTCATATTTTATTTGAGTCATGTCATTGTAATTTTTCTTTTATTTGAGTCATGTACCTAGGTTAATGAGTCATCCACCTAGGTTAAGTGTCATTAGGTTGATAAAGTTGCATATTGGGCCCAATTCATTGGGCTAGGCCGAAGGGCACCCCCCCGTCCCTTGGTTTATTGTCATTGTCCCAAAATCTAGGGACTTATTGTAAATTGTGGGATCCCTATAAATAGGACCCCACTCTCTCCATTTTCAGTTGATGAAGAATGAAAATCTAATGTTTGAGTTACAGAAATTATCTTTTTTTCTTGGAGAGAATCCAATAGAGTGGAGTGAGAAGCTACAACCACCTCTCTCTCTCTTCCCTCTCTCTCTCTCTAGGGGGCGCCCCTTTCTCTCTCCTTCCCCCCCAATTTTGAATTTCCTCTCTCTCCTCCACCTCACCCTCCACCTCAGCCCTAGTTGGCCACCTCAACCCCTCCCCTTGTGCAACCTCACCCACCTTTTCACTTCCCTAGGTGCATTCATTACACCCACCCCAACACCCACCAAATCTTACCCCTCCCTAGGAGATCTTTGGCCATTCCAACACAATCTCCCACTCCCCAACACAATCTCTTCCCTTCCCAGCACAATCTCCCTCTCCCCAACACAATCCACCCTAGTCCCCACATAATCTCACAGCTCCCTAGGCCAAATTTGAAATATTCCCTCCACTCTCTCCTCCCACAAGCCCAACACCACCCCAAATAGGGAAACAATCATCCCTCTTCCCCTCCCTCCTAGTCCCAAATTCGTAACTCACTCTCTCACCACCTGCTAGACCACCTTCCTGCCCCCATTCTCCCCCTCCCTCACCTTGGTTTGCCCCCTTCCAGACCCCCTAACAGCCAAGGGTTACCTCCACACCCATCCACCCCCTTTCCCCTCCCATTTACCCCATTTCCCACCTCCCATCTTCAGCCTGCACTTCCCAATTCGCAGGCAGCAGAGCACCAGCAACTTGCAGAGCCGACCACCACTTCATCCCGACGTCCCTGAAGTTCCAAGTGGTACCGTTGGAAGCGTCTACCGGTCTTCTTCGCAACGCTAGCTGTCCCGTCCCCTTCGGAGCTTTCTGCTGCCTGGGGGAGTAGTTCTCCCTAGACTGCGCGTCCACCTCCAGACTGTAGACTAGAGACTGCTAGCAGAGGCTCCCATGACCAGTAGCTTGAAGATCTGGAGGCGGGACTTGGCCGAGATCTCCCTGAACAAGTCGCCTTCCATCTCCAAGAAGCGGCTCCTCGATCAACCACTGGAGCAGCCTTTTCTCATTTTTCTCCCTCAGGTGTGCTGATCTGTCCACTCCTGGACTGGTCCGATGCCTGAGCACGGTTTGGGCTGCTCAGGTCTACCCCGACATCGTCTGGCATCCCTGTGGGTCTCTGCTTGAAGAGGACCCGACAACAAAGTCGTCGACTCCGGCCAAACCCGATTCAGAGCTCGAGAGCGCTCGGAGTGACTTCATCTTCCTCCGGTTGTGGTCCAGATGCAGACAGAGTCAGAACCCTGCTTCCCTGTTCGTGCCTCTGCTCCGACCAGCACCGGCAACCTGATAAATCGGAAAAATTTGGACGACTTCCCGGGTCACCTACGAATATTTTCCAGCTGGTTTCGTTGACATCAGAGCTCTGGAGTGGCCGCTGCGACAGAAACATCAACCATCTATCCTCTGTTCCAGAGAGCGGGCTGAATCGACAACTTTCTATCATTTAGCTCCTAGTTCATTTTCCCCCCTCCCCGCTTGGCCGGCTGAGCGCCCCTCCTTGCGTGGAGGCACACTTTGGTTGTAATCCACTTCCCCACCCCTAGTCCAACCCCCTTGCAAGGGGCGTAGTGCATGTAACTTGAACTTTTAGGTTGAAGCTTCATCGGCGCGGCGTGCGGGTGAGCCCACGCTTCCTCGCTCGCCCTCGTCTCCGATCGGGATCGGTGTCTTCACACCGATCAGGTGAGCTTCAGTTACCCCTTGCTGGTTTTATTCCTTTCCTAGTTTAATATTGCTGCTAGTGCCGTCGGATGGTAAGGAGTGCCCGATCCCGAATTACTTTTGTGTGAGTGACTACCGCCGGCAAGTTGTGTGTGAGCCATTACATCCCACACCCTTGGCGTGCTGGCCGCCCCCAAAGGTGGGCATCCCAGGGCCCTTAGGGGTTCAACCTTAGGCTAGCCAACCCCCAGAGCAGCGAGGTCCCATCTTGGACCCTCACCACCATCACCGGATTGCCTACGGGCACGAGAGTGTGCTTAGCGGGCGAGTCCGCTCGAGTAAAGTCACCGGTCTGTGCATTGCTTGCTTGCTAGGTCCAAGGGATTTTTGGTCTCGTGACTATCACCCCAAGGTGGTGTCACATCAATTGGTATCAGAGCAAGTTCTAGACTTGTCTCTACTAAGTCTTGTCCTAGGGCCATTGCATTTATCCCCCGTTCATCATGGCCATTTCCTACTTAGCCTACTCGCCACCCATGGACTTCATTCTAGACAAGGATATTACCTTTGACGGATCTCGTTCTAGTGATTACTTTAGGTGGGTGGCTACCATAGAAAGGTACTTTGAAAAGACTTGGGTATATGGACCCACGAGAGTTCGTAAGGTCAAGGGACGACTTCGGGGTCAAGCCAAGAGTAAGTGGGAACACATAGAGGGATTAAGAAGGGTTAGGAGGCAAGAGCCCATTTCCTCATGGGATGATATGAAGAAGGAACTTAGAAAGATCTTCGCTCGCCGACATTCTCCTTCCTATCCGAGGAGCACTACCACTTTTCCATCCCCACCCGGCCAACTTGAGACCACCCTTAGGTCTGCACCACCACTCCCAACAAATCACCTCTCAACCATCATCACTACACTTCGCCACCAAGCCCTCTCCCTCAAGACCCAAATAAGCCTAACCTCTACCTCTCCACCTAACCCCATGAGGGTCCCTGATGGAAATCAAGCGAGCTGCCAGGCCAAAGCTGATCGTGGAAGCTGCTGGGCCGTTGATGAACGTGCTACCTTTGGGTAGCGCAACCTGAAGAAGGCGCTTGGTGTCCCTAGCGCGATCTCAGCCAGAAGCTCGACTGCAGACGGTCCAACTTCCCAACGCTTGGAACTCCGAAAGTCTTCAATGTCCACTGTTTTCCATGGATGTAATCAATGTTCTTGCATCGTTTTGTCTTCCCCTTTCCCTATATATGTACCCCCATCTCGTTTGATTAAGCAATAGAAAAAGAAATGAATGTTTGAAAGAGTTTGAGTATAGCATGGCTATCTCCCCCCAAATCTTTGGAATCCCCTCCCTCCTCCCCTCTTCGGGTGCGATGCCTATGCTCTTCTTCTAATCCTCCCTATCTCCCCTTCAATGGAGGATGTTCGAAGTTCCGGGTGCATCGGCCCTGAGACGGGGTCTGGTGTGAGGCCCCATTTGGGGCTCCGTTCTTCCTCCACCAACGATCGCCACCCTCCACCACCGCCAATGATGCTGCCAATGCCAAGACGGAGCTCGGTTGCACCGGTCCTGCGATGGGATCGGGTGAGAGGCCCCAGCCAAACTCCCTCACGGTCCTAGCACGCTCTGCCACGCCATCCTTTCTCCCCCGTCGCCCACCCCCGCATCCACCTTCACCAAGTTACCCTAGCTAGTATTAGGTTAGTTTATTCTATGTTTGGGCCCCTCATGTGTTTGTTAAGTTCCATCGTGTGTTACCCATCTTCTAAAGTGTTTCTCCACCGTGATTCACTCCCCCGGAGTCTTCCACGGGCGCCCCAAAGGTAAAGATCGGCGTTCTACTGCTGCCTGAGAACGCGCTAGGATGATATAGCGTGTTCTTCATGAACGCGCTAGGAGACTATAGCGCGACTTCGGGCAGAAGGAAGAAGAAGGCCACCCCCTCCCAATCCCGTTTCACATCAGTCTCCGAACCCCAACCAAACCCCCCTTCCACAACCCTCAAAATCCAAACCAAATTGGCCCCCATTCCCACCACTCCACAATCGGCCGATCCCAAGGGGAAGAGACCCCTAACCGACCCGATTTCCCCAATGACGGCCACCACCCCCCAACCCACAATCCCTCACCAAACCCATACCCTACAAGCCCCCTTGGTCCCCACCACTAGGCCTCTATCGTCCCCTAAAAGGGATGCCCCCCCCCCAAACCAATCAACCCAAGTCTCATCACCCAACCCACCTTCCACTCCCAACCCCAATCCTACCCCAACCTAGGCCTCCACTACTTCCACTCCCAAACCCAACCCAAGTTCGACCTCGCTCACCACCCCGGGTGCACCATACCCCAACCATCATCACCCCATCCCCAAAAGACCTTCCCATTCCCTTGAGAAATTAGTTCACGCCCACTCACATAGAAGTAGTTGCTAGTCCGGACCCTCTCCCCACCCATGTGGAAACCCAAGTTCACACCAATGGTGAGGAAGAGTGATGGGGACATCACCTCCCATGCCCACGTTCACAGCTCGTCTCTTCGCCCCGGTTGCATCCGACATGGTCTAGTTATTTAATTTTGAGTCCTATGTAATTTTTATTTGAGTCATTTGATGTATTTTCCCTTTTATTTGAGTCATGTTCCTAGGTCTTGTGTTTATTTCCCTAAGTTTGAGTGTCATTAGGTTGTCTAGTTAGCTATTGGGCCCAATTCATTGGGCTTGGCCCAAGGGCTCCCCCCTACCCCCTCGGTTATTTATCATTGAGTCAATTGTCATGGTCTTATTGTAAAATGTGGGCTGCCTAATAGGGCCCCATTCCCCCATTTCGAGGTAATGAATCAATGAATGAAAAACTTGCCATTTTGAGAGTTTAAACTTCTTATCTAGTGGAGAGATTCCATTATTTGGGTGAGAGATCCTAGGGGAGAGATTCCCCACCCATCCCTCTCTTAATTTCTCTCTTTCACTCTCCTTTCTCTCTCCTCCACACCCAATTTCAAAAATTTTCTCTCTCCTCCCCTCCCAACCACCTCCACCCTCCCACCTACCTCCATTAACTCCTCTACAACTTCCCACAAGCCATCATTACTCCCCCCTAGTCCCAATAGACCCTCCACCAATCCACACCCTACCCTCCAACCCCCAACTACCCATCCCCTTCCCCAAGCAGCCCTCCACCTTCCCAAGGCAACTCTTCCCATCCCCAAGACCACCATTGATCACCCCACATTAAAGGAAATTCAAACTCACATTCCCTCCACCAACTTGTGCCCCCCTCACCTTCCCCCTTCTCCCTCCAAGCACAAATTCGTAGCTCCTCCTCCCACCACCTGTTAGACCCCCTTCCATACCCTATTCTTCCCCCCCCCCCACACCTTGGAACACCCCCTCCTAGACCCCCTCACAGCCAGGGTTCTCCCCACACTCATCCACCTCCATTTCCCCTCCCATATACCCCATTTCCCCCCATCATCTTCAACCTCTAGTTTTTAGTTCGCAGGCATCAGAAGAGTAGCAGATTTCAGAGGCGACCCAGACCACATCCCAGCGAATCTGAAGGCCCAAGAAGCATCCACGGAAGCGTCTACCAGTCTTCTTCGCAACGGCGGTAGTTTCATCTTCATCTGAGCTGTGTGCTGCCCGGGAGCTCCGTTCTCCCACAACTGCGCAGAGCTGCCCTTGCTGAGTACTAGAACCGGAGTAGAAGCTTCACCACGACGAACCTCGGAAGAATCAGCTCAAGTGCTCTTCTGAAAAGTTCTTCCTCTTACTGTCTACTTTCAGAATCAAGAAGCATAACTCCGTTCGACATCCTTTAGCAGGAGTTATTTATTTTCTCCCTCAGCTACGTAGTTCTGCTACCCACAGTCTGCACTGACCTGTCAGTAGTGTTCAGAGTCCCCTGCCCTTCTCCTGCATCGTTTGGCTTCCCCGTCAGTTTTTTGGCGAAGAGGGCTCGTCCACGGTTCCAACGACTCAAACGGTGCTTGATTCCGAGTTCGGGAGCTCTCGGGACATCCTCTGCAGCCTGCTGTTGGAAATCAGGAGCTGCCAGTCCGAGAGTCTGCCTCCCTGTTCGGGCCTCCACCCAGACCGGCATCGACGACAGAAGAAATTAACAAAATTTGGACGACTTCCCCTGCCTCCTACGAAGATTTCCCAGGTGGTTTCGCCCCCATCACAATTCGGTAGCAGCTGCAGCAGTCAACTCTTCAGTCACCTGTCAGCACCCAGAGAACCGGGCAGAATCGGCAACCTCCCGTCTTCGGTGTTCCTTTCTCCAATTCCCCTCCCCGCTTGGCCGACTGAAGGCCCCTCCCAGCGTGGAGGTAGTTTTGACTGTAATATCCATTAACCCCCACCCCAAGGTCCCCCTCCTACGAGAGGAGTAGTGTTGTAATTGGATTGAGCAGGTCAAGCTACACCGCCGCGGCGTGTGGGGATCCACTTGCCTCCCCGCTCGCCCTCGTCTCCGAGCGGGACCGGTTTCTTCAAACCGTCCGAGTAAGTGCTCAAACCTCACTCCCTTTAGTGCTTGTCTTTCAATATTAGTTCTTAGTTCCGCTGGCCGTGAGAGTGAGAGTTTGATCCTCAAGCCCCGTTGTCTTGAGTGATCACCGTGTGAAGAGAGTAACCGGTGCCATTGGCACTTTGTCGGTCCCATTGAATTGGGCATCCACATCCATTGGGAATCAAATCTTGGCCTTGTTGGCCCTCTACCAGCAAGGGTCCAACCCCTCAACCTCACCTTAGCATTGCCAAGTTACCCCGGGACTTGGATGAGCGACGAGAGAGCGGTGGCCCAAATTGGCCCTTTTGATTGTGAATGTGCTTGCTTGTCTAAGTCCTAGGGGGTATCACATCAATTGGTATCATAGCAAGTCATTGACTTGTCTCTACAAGTCAAGTCCTAGAGCATGCTTACATTCTTGTCCGAACCGTGCATTGTCAAACCCATCATTGTTAACGTTGAGTCTTGGGTCACATGCCCCCTCTCCCAATCATATCCCATGCATGCTTACCTAATGGAGATCCCGTAGAAATTGATTTCATTGACCTAGAATCTGAAAATTGGGTGTCCCCCGATATCATTACCTCTCTTTGTAGGACCGGACAAATTGTGCACAATGGAGTCCAAGTCTTTATTGAATTCCATAAATGGTTCGGGAAGACTAAGTATTTGGATGGGGCTTGGTGTCAAAAGGGAACATTGGCGGGTCCATGCATAATCCTAGGTAAGAAATGGTTAGATGAAAGGAATGCCGACATCGACCCAACATGTCGGACTTGTCTAGTGCATCCGCCACACCTTTCGGGAACCTTTAAATTCAACAACCTTGTATTCTCCCACCCGTGGGAATACCTCCCTTGTTCACCACCCCGGGTGCACCATACTCCGGCCATCATCACCCCACCATCAAAGAACCTTCCCACTCCATTAGCTTTGGAAGAAGTAGTCCACCCACTTTACCACATGAAGACAAATACCTCTCAGGAACCTATCCCCTCCATGGAGAGCACCCATGTCCCAATTGAAGAGGAAGCATCGCACGGCGATCTTCACCCTCCACCACCCCCTCTAGATAAGGTCGAATTCATCTTGGAAGTGTCCCTTATTAGTTGGCTAAAGAAGAGCCCAATAAGAGAGATCACGGCCCACGATTGCCTTCCCATAAAGGAAAACATTCCCATAGTGCACATCTCCTCCTATCACACCATAATCCAAACATCCTACCATGGGAAACCTTGGAGGACCTTCTCAAGGTCTTAGCTTGGCAATATGAGTTGACCGGCTTGTTGACCCCCATGGCTCACCAATCTAGGAGCCTTGACCTCCTACACCTTTGTGTCGGGTCTATCACCTCAGTTTGCTCCATTGGTTGCTACACTAGCGACCTCCTTCTATTCCTCCTCACACCCGATGAGCCCGACCTTCTCCTCAATTTGGAGCTTCTTATATCGGGTGGAATGTCAAGCCCTCCCCTCATGGCCAACCCACTCACTAAGAACTTCGGCCTAATTATCTCATTAGAGGAGGATGACCCACCACCACTTGAAGATCTTGAGGACATAGGGCCCCTCCCCCTCGATAACCCTTTTTATGATCTCTTTGATCCCTTCCAATGGGGGTCAAAGAAACCATGGGACCCAACCACCTTATCCACCACCCACCTTTCCCTATCCCAACCCACCATGTTTGACCCAATCCACCCCATCCTAGACCCGAGTTACACCTTGGGAGCTATGACCTTGGACCACATATCCCTAGGTAATAAGGTTGTGCCCCACCCCATGACCACCTTCTTAGATCCATTCGATCCTTTCCAATGGGAGTTCAAAGGTTGTCCCACACCTATACACATGGAAGTCACTTTTGGGAAAAGTATGCATGTGTCTAGGCTTTCCACACCCCTTGGCATGAACACTATGTTGGGTCCATTCATTCATATCACCCACATGTCAAGTAGAAAGCATGAGTGGTCCAAATTTGGATGTAGTGGTCCACCTTCACTCATCATGAGTCGTAGGCATGATAGGAGTATTCATGGATGTCAAGGTCCCCCAGTATTTGTCACCCCCATGCATGACCGGATCACCTATGGATGCCCCGGTCCTCCCCATTCCATCAAAGTCTTCCTGGCGTCAGAGCATGATTGGTCTACTTTTGGTTACCCAGGTCCACCCATCACCCCTAGAATGTCAACATTCACAAAATTGCATGAAAGCCTTCGCAAGCACATAAGCAAGGAAAATGAGATCTATAAGAGGCAGGTTGACTCCCTTCGGCGTCACCAAGAATTCCACGTGGGTGACTTTGTGATGGTGAGGAAGGAGAGGCACTCCCCGGGAGTCATCTCCAAATTGAGGCTACGTGGGGCTGGTCCCTTCCAGGTCCTGAGGCGCATTGGCGCTAATGCCTGTGAGTTAGATCTCCCCGAGGAGTATGGAGTGAGTCCTACATTCAATGTAGCCGACCTAGTGCCATATAAGGGACCCACGGTGGTACCTAGTGAGGATATTGAGCCTATTCCCTCCGTTCAGAGAGCACCGACCCGTGAGGAGAGTCCACCAGCCAAGAGAGCCCAGCGTGAGGGCATTGAACGAATATTGGATGAACATGTCACTACCACTAGGAGCAAGGTATACGAGCACTATCTCGGCAGGTGGATGGATCGGTCTCGTTCGGAAGACTTGAGCGCAGTACCACTTCTACACCCTCCAAGGAGGGAAGCACACTTACTCGATGGAGTCGAGTTCTCCGCACCCCGGGAGTATGATGGGGACATCACCTCCCATGCCCACGTTCATAGCTCGTCTCCTTGCCCCGGTTGCATCTGGCATGGTCTAGTTATTTAATTTTGAGTCCTATGTAATTTTTATTTGAGTCATGTTTCTAGGTCTTGTGTTTATTTCCCTAAGTTTGAGTGTCATTAGGTTGTCTAGTTAGCTATTGGGCCCAATTCATTAGGCTTGGCCCAAGGGCTCCCCCCTACCCCCTCGGTTATTTGTCATTGAGTTAATTGTCAGGGTCTTATTGTAAAATGTGGGTTACCTATATATAGGGCCCCATTCCCCCCATTTCAAGGTAATGAATCAATGAATGAAAAACTTGCCATTTTGAGAGTTCAAACTTCTTATCTAGTGGAGAGATTTCATTATTTTGGTGAGAGACCCTAGGGGAGAGATTCCCCACCCATCCCTCTCTTAATTTCTCTCTTTCACTCTCCTTTCTCTCTCCTCCACACCCAATTTCAAAAATTTTCTCTCTCCTCCCCTCCCAACCACCTCCACCCTCCCACCTACCTCCATTAACTCCTCTACAACTTCCCACAAGCCATCATTACTTCCCCCTAGTCCCAATAGACCCTCCACCAATCCACACCCCACCCTCCAACCCCCAACTACCCATCCCCTTCCCCCAAGCAGCCCTCCACCTTCCCAAGGCACCTCTTCCCATCCCCAAGACCACCATTGATCACCCCACATTAAAGGAAATTCAAACTCACATTCCCTCCACCCACTTGTGCCCCCCCTCACCTTCCCCCTTCTCCCTCCAAGCCCAAATTCGTAGCTCCTCCTCCCACCACCTGTTAGACCCCCTTCCATACCCTATTCTTCCCCCCCCCCACCTTGGAACACCCCCTCTTAGACCACCTCTGATGTGACACCACCTTGGGGTGATGACCACAAGATAATATGACCCTTGGACCTAAGGTTGCAAGCAAGCAAATTGGCAATGATACCACACGAGCGGCTCACTCGCTTGGTGCACACTTGTGCCCGTGGGCAACTAAACGATAATGGAGAGGGTCCGGGGTGGGACAATGATGCTCCGGTGCTTGGCAAGCTTGGGGAGAACCCCAATTGGGCCAGGGATGCCCACTCATGGGCGGCCGTCACACCATGGGTGTGGGTTGAAATGGCTCGCTCACAACTCGCCCGCGATGGACACTCACGTGTTCGGCAATTTGGGCCGGGCCCTCGCTCTCCGTCCGACGCAGCAAAGTAAGAATACTAAGCTAAGCAAGTGATATTGACCAGCAAGGAAAGGGGGACAGAGGCTCACCTAGCCGGCGTGAAGACGCCAACTCCGGCCGAAGATGGGGGCGAGCGGGGAGGCAAGGGTTTGCGCCCGCAAGCCGCGTCGGTGTCGCTTCAAATCTGTGAAAATATTATTACATGAACTACACCTCTCGTAGGAGGGGGGCTCTTGGGGTGGGGGTTAGACTTATTACAACCAAGATTACCTCCACGCAGGGAGGGGCCTTCAGCCGGCCAAGCGGGGTGGGGAAATTATGAAGAGAACGCCGACTCTCCAAGCTTCGCCGGTTCTGCCACTCTTCAGTTTTACTGAACAGGTTGTCGATGAAGATGCTGCCACAGACTCAACCGAGCTCCAAATTTGATGAAACCAGTGCCAAAAGTTCCCCAGCTGGCCGAGGATGATGCTTGAAGTTTTTGGGAAGCTCTGGAACTCGGGGCTGATCGGACTGGCGACTGGAGCAGAACAGCAACACTCTGCCTCTGACTGATGCAGAACTGATACTGTGGATTGCAGAAGGCACTACGGTCGCTCCCGAACTCCAAATCGAATGAAACTGGCGGTGAAGCGATCGTGGTCGGAGTAGCTTTGAGCAGAAATTGACGGGGCCACAATCCGAGGTCGGAGAGGAGAATGGTGGCTGGAGAAGTGAAGATAGGTCGAACCTGGACCTGAAGGGGGCAGACTGCACACTCCGGCGAAGAAATTTAGAACAAATAGCTCGGGGGGGAAATTGGCGTCGTTCCTTCTGATAATGATGGAGGACTAGATAAAGAAGAATTTTGTAGAAGGAAGCGTGATCGAATTCTTCCAAGGTTGGCCTCTGAACGGCTTCCAAGATCGCTATGGCCTTCTGTCTGGGACAGATTACGCAGTCGTTGAAGATGACGTTCCTCCGGACAGCTCCAAACTCGGATGCGGGCAGGAGTACCACCGTTGGAAAGAAGACTTAGAGACGATTCCAGCAATATAAGATATGCCACCGGAAGCCTTCAGGGGAAGTCGTGGCTGCTACTGCAAATCACTACTTTTCTGAAACCTGCAACAGAGACAAAATAGGTGGAGGAGAGGGAGGGTGTGGGGAAGGGCATGAACAAGGGGTTATTTGGTGGATGGGGAAGGGGGGGTGCGACCTTGGGTGGTTAGGGAGGTGGGGAGATGAAAGGGCACATCCCAAGGGAGAGGGAAATTCAAAATTTGGCCTAGGGAAGGGCTCTTTCAGTCTTGGGGAGAGGGAGGGTTGCTTGGGAGAGTGGAAAGGTGCCTAGGAGAAGGGGTTTCCACCTAGGGGTTGGAGGGGGAATTGAATGAGTGCATGGGGAAGGGGAAGGGGCCTTAATGAGGGGTGAATGGGGAGGAGAGAGAATGAATTTCGAAATTGGGGTGGGGAGGAGAGAAAGAGGGGGCATAACCCACTTAGAGAGAGTGATAGTAAGAGAGAGAGAGAGGGAGATATTGAGAGGGAACTAGAAGGTGTGGAAATTTTTTGGATTCAATATTCAAGCATAATTGTTACAAATGAGAGAGGGGTGGAGCTATTTATAGACCCCACACTTTTCCTAAGACCAAACTGACCCTGACAAACTAACTAATGACCAAACAGTCCAAGGGAGGGGCGCCCCTGGGCCTAGCCCAATGAATTGGGCCCATTAACCTATCAAACCAACATAATGACTTCAAAACTTAGGAAAATGACTTTCTAACCTAGTTACATGACTCAATAAAGGGAAAATTACATGTTTAAGACTCAAATAAAAATAAGAAAATTACATGACTCGACTCACAAACACATGAGGAACATAATGGCGTACACCGACGATCAATCCGAGCTTCAGAAAATGTGGAGGGGCAAGGGATGTCCCCATCACCGTCACAGCCAGGGTTCTCCCCACACTCACCCACCTCCATTTCCCCTCCCATATACCCCATTTCCCCCCATCATCTTCAACCTCCGGTTTTTAGTTCGCAGGCAGCAGAAGAGTAGCAGATTTCAGACGCAACCACGACCACATCCCAGCGAATCTGAAGGCCCAAGAGGTATCCACGGAAGCGTCTACCGGTCTTCTTCGCAACGGCGGTGGTTTCATCTTCATCCAAGCTGTGTGCTGCCTGGGAGCTCCGTTCTCCCACAACTGCGCAGAGCTACTCCTGTTGAGTACTAGAACTGGAGTCTCACCACGACGAACCTCGGAAGAATCAGCTCAAGAGCTCTTCTGCAAAGTTCTTCCTCTCCCTGTCTACTTTCAGAATCAAGAAGCAGAACTCCATTCGGCATCCTTTAGCAGGAGTTATCAATTTTCTCCCTCAACTACATAGTTCTGCTACCCACAGTCTGCACCGACCTGTCAGAATGTTCAGAGTCCCCTGGCCTTCTCCAGCATCGTTTGGCTTCCCCGTCAGTTTTTTAGTGAAGAGGGCTCGTCACGGTTCCAACGACTCCAACGGTGCTTGATTTTGAGTTCGGGAGCTGTCGGGACATCCTCTGCAACCTGCTGTTGGAAATCAGGAGCTGCCAGTCTTAGAGTCTGCCTCCCTGTTCGGGCCTCTACCCAGACCGGCATCGACTACAGAAGAAATTAAAAAAATTTGGACGACTTCCCCTGCCTCCTACGAAGATTTCCCAGGTGGTTTCGACCCCAACAAAATTCGGTAGCAGCTGCAGCAGTCAACTCTTCAGTCACCTGTCAGCACCCACAGAACCGGGCAGAATCGGCAACCTCCCATCTTCGGTGTTCCTTTCTCCAATTCCCCTCCCCGCTTGGCCGGCTGAAGGCCCCTCCCTGCGTGGAGGTAGTTTTGGCTGTAATATCCATTAACCCCCACCCCAAGGTCCCCCTCCTGCGAGAGGAGCAGTGTTGTAATTGGATTGAGCAGGTCAAGCTACACCGCCGCGGCGTGTGGGGATCCACTCGCCTCCCCGCTCGCCCTCGTCTCCGAGCGGGACCGGTTTCTTCAAACCGGTCGAGTAAGTGCTCAAATCTCACTCCCTTTAGTGCTTGTCTTTCAATATTAGTTCTTAGTTCCGCTGGCCGTGAGAATGAGAGCTTGATCCACAAGCCCCGTTGTCTTGAGTGATCACCGTGGGAAGGTAGTAACCGGTGACATTGGCACTTTGTCGGCCCCATTGAATGGGGCATCCACATCCATTGGGAATCAAATCTTGGCCTTGCTGGCCCTCTACCAGCAAGGCTCCAACCCCTCAACCTCACCTTGGCATTGCCAAGTTACCCCGGGACTTGGGTGAGCGACAGGAGAGCGGTGGCCCAAATTGGCCCTTTTGATTGTGAATGTGCTTGCTTGTCTAAGTCCTAGGGGGTATCACATCAAAGAGCTTCAACCCTTTACCACTTCAAATTGTCCGAGTCTTCAAGAGCCACAAACCTTCACAAATGGCACCATAATCATAGATGGGCCCCTAGCTAGATGGCTAAAGGAGAAACCAA
The DNA here is from genome assembly GCA_022559845.1 of Amorphophallus konjac. Lineage (NCBI taxonomy): Eukaryota > Viridiplantae > Streptophyta > Magnoliopsida > Alismatales > Araceae > Amorphophallus > Amorphophallus konjac. The sequence continues at coordinate 259,919,329 of CM040124.1, read as the reverse complement.
TTCACCCCATCACATCCTATGTCTACCCTCTCATGGAGCTAAACCTTCCCATAGTACCCTTCTCCACCTATCACACCACCATCCAATCATCCTACCAAGTGGAAACTTTAGGGGATCTTCTTAAGGGCCTAGCATGGCAAATCGAGTTCACTAACATGTTGACCCCTATGGCCAAACAACCTAGGAGCCTTGACCTCCTACACCTTTGTGTCAGGTCTATCACCTCAATGTGCACCATTGGTTACTACACTAGCGATCTCCTTCTATTCCTCCCCACACCCGATGAGCCCGACCTTATCCTCAAATTGGAGTCCCTCATATCGGGAAGAAAGCCAAACCCTCCTCTCATGGCCAACCCACCCACTAAAAACTTCGGCCCAATCATTTCATTAGAGGAGGATGATCCAACACCATATTGTGAGGACCTTTAGGATGTTGAGATGAACTTATAGCTCCTTTCCCCCGGGTACACTTATGTTGATCCTTTTGACCCCTCCCAATGGGAACCCGGGAACCCATGTGATCCACCCACATCACTTATCACCCACTCCTTCCTACCCTCACCCACCATGTTGGGCCAAGCCCACCTCTCCCAAGTCCCGGGCGACACAAGGGTAGTTATGACCAAGGAAGATCTACACCTAAGGAACAAGGAGGTGCCTCTCCAATGCCAAACCATACCCCAACACATCAAAGTCATTTTCAAGTTAGGAAAACATGTGACTTGGCACCTCGAACCACTTGGCATGATTCATAAGTCGGGTACATTCATTCATATCACCCACATGTTAAGTCGAAAATACGAGTGGTCCATATTCGGATGTAATGGTCTGCCTTCATTCATCATGAGTCTTAAGTATGTTAGGAGCATTCATGGATGTCCGGGTCCTCCGGTACTCATCACACCCACGCATGAGAGGGACACCTATGGATGCCCCGGCCCTCCCACACCCTTCAAAGTCTCCATGGCATCACAGCATGATTGGTCTAAGTATGGTTGTCCTAGCCTCCCTTTGCATGTCATGCATCTCCCACTCACACCGCATCATAGTACTTGGCATGAGCATTTAAGCAAGCAACAAACAACGAGCGGTGAGAATTACAAGAAGCGGGTAAAACCTCGCGAACACCACTTTGAATTCCATGATGGCAACTTGGCGATGATGACTCTGGTGTGGCTCTACCCTAGGGTCACCTCCAACTTGAGGGCACGTGGACTTGGACCTTGCCTAGTTCTGAGTGGCCTAGGCAACCCAGCTTATAGGTTGGGCTTTCTAATGGGTTTTGGGATATACCCCACTTTTCACGTGGCGGATCTAGCACCCTCTAAGGGCACCGCGGTGGAACCCAGTGAGCATCTTGAGCCTACCCCCACCTTTGTGAGTGACACCCTCGGAGAGCCTCCACATATAAGCTTGAGAGTCCGACGTGTGCACACGGAGGCAATACTAGGCAAGCAGGGTACCATCGCCAGCAAGAGGGTGTGCCCGAGCCACCTTGAGAGGATAAGAGCCGTCGCCCGGCTAAGGATGCGAGGTTGAGTTTGGAGGTTGTCGCTCGCCCGGAGCTGCATTGGAGGACCTCACCACTAGCAGACCCATACTCGACGGAGTCGAGTTCTTCACACCCTGGGGGTATGATGGGGGCATCTCTCGCCCTTCACATTTTTCCACAGTTTCGATTGCTCGCCAGCATAGCTCCATTGTGTCTGTCATATTTTTCTGAGTCGAGTCATGTAATTTTTATATTTTATTTGAGTCATGTCATTGTAATTTTTCTTTTATTTGAGTCATGTACCTAGGTTAATGAGTCATCCACCTAGGTTAAGTGTCATTATGTTGATTAAGTTACATATTGGGCCCAATTCATTGGGCTAGGCCCAAGGGCACCCCCCTTCCCTTGGTTTATTGTCATTGTCCCAAAATCTAGGGACTTATTGTAAATTGTGGGATCCCTATAAATAGGACCCCACTCTCTCCATTTTCAGTTGATGAAGAATGAAAATCAAATGTTTGAGTTCCAGAAATTATCTTTTTTTCTTGGAGAGAATCCAATAGAGTGGAGTGAGAAGCTCCAACCCCCCCTCTCTCTCTTCCCTCTCTCTCTAGGGGGCGCCCCTTTCTCTCTCCTTCCCCCCCAATTTCAAATTTCTTCTCTCTCCTCCACCTCACCCTCCACCTCAGCCCTAGTTGGCCACCTCAACCCCTCCCCTTGTGCCACGTCACCCACCTTTTCACTTCCCTAGGTGCATTCATTACACCAACCCCAACACCCACCAAATTTTACCCCTCCCTAGAAGATCTTTGGCCATTCCAACACAATCTCCCACTCCCCAACACAATCTCCCTCTCCCCAACACAATCCACCCTAGTCCCCACACAATCTTACAGCTCCCTAGGCCAAATTTGAAATATTCCTTCCACTCTCTCCTCCTACAAGCCCTAGACCACCCCAAATAGGAAAACCATCATCCCTCTTCCCCTCCCTCCTAGTCCCAAATTCGTAACTCACTCTCTCACCACCTGCTAGACCACCTTCCTGCCCCCATTCTCCCCCTCCCGCACCTTGGTTGGCCCCCTTCCAGACCCCCTAATAGCCAAGGGTTACCTCCACACCCGTCCACCCCCTTTCCCCTCCCATTTACCCCATTTCCCACCTCCCATCTTCAGCCTGCACTTCCCAGTTCGTAGGCAGCAGAGCACCAGCGACTTGCAGAGCCGACCACGACTTCATCCTGACATCCCTGAAGGTCCAAGTGGTGCCGTTGGAAGCATCTACTGGTCTTCTTCGCAACGACAGCTGTCCCTTCCATTCGGAGCTTGCTGCTGCCCGGGGGAGTAGTTCTCCCCAGACTGCGCGTCCACCTCCAGACTGTAGACCAGAGACTGCTAGCAGAGGCTCCCATGACCAGTAGCTTGAAGATCTGGAGGCGGGACTTGGCCGAGATCTCCCTCAACAAGTCGCCTTCTATCTCCAAGAAGCGGCTCCTCGATCGACCTTTAGAGCAGCCTTTTCTCATTTTTCTCCCTCAGGTGTGCTGGTCTGTTCACTCCTGGACTGGTCCGACACCTGAGCACTGTTTGGGCTGCTCAGGTCTACCCTGACATCGTCTGGCATCCCCGTGGGTCTCTGCTTGAAGAGGAACCGACAACGAAGCTATCGACCCGGCCAAGCCCGATTCAGAGCTCGGGAGCGCCCGGAGTGACTTCGTCTTCCTGCTATTGTGGTCCAGAAGCAGACAGAGCCAGAACCCTGCTTCCCTGTTCATGCCTCTGCTCCGACCAGCATCGGCAATCTGATAAATCGAAAAAATTTGGACGACTTCCCGGGTCACCTACGAAGATTTTCCAGCTGGTTTCGTTGACATCGGAGCTCTGGAGTGGCCGCTGCGACAGCAACATCAACCGTCTGTCCTCTGTTCCAGAGGGCGGGCTGAATCGACAACTTTCTATCATTTAGCTCCTTGTTCATTTTTCCCCCTCCCCGCTTGGCCGGCTGAGTGCCCCTCCCTGCGTGGAGGTACACTTTGGTTGTAATGCACTTCCCCACCCCTAGTCCAACCCCCATGCAAGGGGCGTAGTGCATGTAACTTGAACTTTCAGGTTGAAGCTTCATCGGCGCGGCGTGCGGGTGAGCCCACACTTCCTCGCTCGCCCTCATCTCCGACCGGGATCGGTGTCTTCACACCGGTCAGGTGAGCTTCAGTTACCCCTTGCTGGTTTTATTCCTTTCCTGGTTTAGTATTGCTGCTAGTGCCGTCGGATGGTAAGGAGTGCCCGATCTCGAATTACTTTTGTGTGAGTGACTACCGCCGGCAAGTTGTGAGTGAGCCATTACATCACACGCCCTTGGCATACTGGCCGCCCCCAAAGGTGGGCATCCCAGGGCCCTTAGGGGTTCAACCTTAGGCTAGCCAACCCTCGGAGCAGCGAAGTCCCATCCTGGACCATCACCACCATCACCGGATTGCCTACGGGCATGAGAGTGCGCTTAGCGGGCGAGTCCACTCGAGTAAAGTCACCGGTCCGTGCATTGCTTGCTTGCTAGGTCCAAGGGATTTTTGGTCTCGTGACTATCACCCCCAAGGTGGTGCCACATCAAAGACATATTCAGGAAAAGAAAAATGATCCCAACATCCAAAGGAGAACCTAGTTTGTGGCACCTGAGCCCGACGGATGAAGCCGCGTAAGAAGACACCGCTCGATATTCTCTGGAGTAACCAGCTCTTCTGTGGATTGGCGGTGCTTCAGTAAAATGGCCGCATATTTCTCCACATGTGGAGAGAACTCATCCTGCCTGGGAGGGATATTCGGGTGGAAATTGGGGATTACTAGACACTGAACAAATCCCCACCCAGAAGAATTGAGTTTTCCACCCCTTGTGCGAAGAATCCTTCGCAGCCAAGGAGATACAGCTCTTATTCCGCCTCGCCTGGATGAAATAGAAACCCTTCCCGGCCGAAGGATGTGCTTTCAACTCAAAGAAATAGTGAAAGAGGTCCAAGGAAGGAGTAACTCCACACTAGCGGCAGAGAATGTGGAAGGCGGAAAGAAGAAGATAAGAATTGACTACCAACTGAATGGGTGCCAACAGGAAAAAATTGAGAAGCTGAATGATGAGGACATCACCAGCTTTCCCCTTTGTTCGAGGATCCAGATGCTCGCCAGCTATGCTACATCTTGTCCGCCACTATATTTCGAGTCATATGATGTAATTTTCATTTTCTTATCATGTACTTTTCCTTTTATTTGAGTCCAATACCTAGGTTAGGTAGCTATTTACGTAAGTCTAGAGTCATTATGTTGGTTAATGGGCCCAATTATATGGGCTAGGCCCAGGGGCGCCCCCTTCCCCTTTGTTAAGTGTTAGTAGTCCAAAAGTCATGGACTTATGTGAAAATGTGGGATTCCTATAAATAGGACCCCAATCCGTCATTTGGAGGCTAATGAAGTATTGATAAAATTGCCACAAGAATTTGTGCCTCTCTCTCTAGCTCTCTCTCTCTCTATTTCTCTCTCTCTCTCTAAAGGGGGCGAACCCCATTCTCTCTCCTCCCCACCCCCAAATTTGAAATTCACTCTTTCTCCTCCCTATTCACCTCTAATTAAGACCCCTCCCGCTTCCCCCATACCTCCCATTTAAGTTCCCTCCAACCCCTAGGTGGAATCCCCTTCTCCTAGGCACCTCTCCCTCCTCCCAAGCAACCTTTCCCCTTCCCCATACAACCTTTCATTTTCCCAAGGGAGAATCCCTTCTCCCAAGCACCCCTTCCCCTCCCCAAGGCAACCCTTCCCATTCCCTAGGCCCCCATTAACCCCTCCATTAACCCACCATTCAAAACAAAGGAGAGATCTCTCCTCCCTCTCTCCTTCCCAACCCAAATTCGCATCTCCCCCTCCCTCCACTTGCTAGACCACCTCCCAGCCCCCTTTCTGCCCTTCCCACACCTTGAATCACCCCCTAACAGACCCCCACATAGTCAGGTGTCACCCCCACACCCATCCACCCCATTTCCCACCCCATCTACTCCGTCTCCCATCACCTTTCATCACCCTATCCATCTCAGTTCGCAGGCAGCAGTTGGAGCTCGACTTGTAGAGACTGCCCCAGTACTGTCCGACGTCATCTGGAGGTGCACCATACATCACCGGAAAGGTCTTCCAGTCTTCTTCGTAGGCGAGGTGGAATCGTCTCGTTCCGACTTCACTACAGATCGTTGTGTCCATTCTCGTCCGACTGCACAACTGGGACCAGAACCTGGACCAGAGCTACAGTGCAGAAGCTACCACGGCCACACCCCTCAACTTCTGAAGCCACCAGTTTGCCGAGAGCTGCTACCTCAAGGCATCTACCATCACCAAAAAGCGGCGTCCCTTTCGGCATCAGGAAGAGCCTTTTCCATCTTTTCTCTCCCGGGCGTGCAGAACAGATCGTTCAGGTCCTGCCCTGACCCCCCCTCACTCAACGGACCCCTCCTCGCCACCTCGACATCGTCTGCAGCTCTGCTTGGTTGCTGCTCGAAGAAGACTCGTCCACGGTCGTCCTTGACTTGATCTCGCATCAATCGGACTTCAGGATCGGTCGTGGTGACTACATCCATCTGCTGCTGCACCCTGGGAACAGTACGAATCTGAGCGCAGGGGCAATGTTCCAGAGCCTGCCCCAGCCGGTGACCACTTCAAGACTGCCCACAAAAATTCACAGACTTGCCTGGATCCGTCAGCGTCGTTTCAGTGCCAGTCTCGTCAAATTATAAGTTTGGAGGAGTGCACAGCGATGACTACACCGACCCCCTATCCTGTTGTCCCAGACCTAGGCAGATTCGGCGGGGTGCTTCATCGGCGCTAATCAAGCATAACTCCTTTCCCCGCCTGGCCGGCTTAGCTCCCCTCCCTGTGTGGAGGTAGTGTTTGGTTTGTAACCTCATTTCCCCACCCCTAGTCCACCCCCTCTGTGAGGGCGTAGTGATTGTACTAGCAGGTAAGCGGCCGAAGCGTCATCGGTGCGGCGTGCGGGTAGCGCACGCTTCCCCGCTCGCCCTCGTCTCCGGCCGGTATCGGCGTCCTCACGCCGATCAGGTGAGCTTCTGGCCACTTCCTCTGCTGGTTTTACTTTTGCTTGTCTTAGTATTGTTTCTAGTTGACCGTCGGCGGTGAGGTGAGCGCCCGATCTCAAACGCCATTGAATTGTGTGAACACCGCGGAGTGAGTTGAGAGTGTGACACTACAACCCACGCCCTCGGCGTGCCCTCTGCCCTTGAAATTGGACATCCCTGGTCCATTGGGGACCATCCCTAGCTGGCCATACCTGTGGAACCTTGAGGTCCAACCTCGGACCCTCCCCATAATCGCCGGTCCGCCTACGGACCCGGGTGTGCGCGACACCGGTGAACCCGCTTGAGTGGGTCCGCCGTTCGGTTCGATTGCTTGCAATTCTAGGTCCGAGGGGTCGTGTCTCATCAAATTGGTATCAGAACATCATCATCCTTAAGCGTGTCGCATCAATTGGTATCAGAGCAAGTTTTAGACTTGTCTCTACGAGTCTAGTCCTAGGGCATTATCAATTGAGTCTCCCTTGCATCATGTTTTCCATCACTCCATTGCATGACCACCCTAGGGAGATGCCCCAAATATCCATGGACCGATTTTACTCTGTCACTAACAAGATTCATAACTATCTTGATACCCTCACCACCCGACTTGACCGGCTCGAAACAAAAAGGAACCACGACCCTAGAGCTTGGTCACCTCGGGATGAATTTGGATGGGAAACCAAAGGACCCAGATACCCATGGGAAGAGATGAGGATTGAGATTAAGAAGATCTTCACTCCCCCTTTCCCTCCCAGTCAACCCAAGACCTCCCTTATGGCCCAAACTCCACCACCCCAAATAATTCCAACCCCGATCACCACCACCATTCAAACCAAAAGTGGCCACCACCCAACCCACAAATCCTCCTCCCACCTCTTTCCAAAAGGAACTTAAGGAGGTGACCGAAGTCTATGAGGCTCCCCTAGATTGGGAAGAAGAATATGAAGCCCAATTGGGTCAAGAGGACTCATTCCTTCCCAAAGAAAACCCATTGAGCCAAATTGGGTGCACCCTCCCCAATGAGTTACAAGATGCCCAACCTAGGCCTCCACTACTACCCCTCCTCATTCTATCCCAAGTCCCCCATTACCCACCACCCAAAGAGCACCACATGCCAGTCATCATCACCCCACCCACAAAGGACCTACTCACCTCTTTGGTAGAGGAAACCATGATCCCCACACCCGACCCCCTAGTAGGGAACACCCCAGAACCACTCCCCATGTTGGAGGAAAGTCATGGCCAAAAAGAGGAAGAAACTTCACCTTTCATGCCACCCCCAATTTGGAGTGAACTGATCATAAGTGGGCCCTTGGTTAGATGGCTTGTGGAAAACCGGGCTCACCCTATCCTGCCCCTTGCTTACCCTTCCATGGAACAACACCTCCCCATAGTACCCTTATCCACCAATCACATCACAATCCAATCATCCTATCAAGTGGAAACATTAGGGGATCTACTTAAGGGTATAGCTTGGCAAATGGAACTAACTGGCATGTTGACTACAATAGCCGACCGACCTAGGAGCCTTGACCTCCTACACCTATGTGTCGGATCCATCTCCTCCATTTACACTGTGGGTTGCTACACTAGCGACCTTCTTTTACTCCTCCCTACACCCAACGAGCCCGTTACTATCCACAAACTAGAGTTGCTTGTCTCGGGTAGAACATCTAGTCCTCCATTCATGGCCGACCATCCCACCAAAAACTTTGGTCTAATCACTTTACTAGAGGAGGAGAGTCCGCCATCAAATGGTTGTGAGGACCATGAGGACCTAGAGTTCCTCTCCTTAGGTGACCCTTACCATGACCCCTTCAATCCCCTCCTATACCCCCCCACCTTACTCACCACCAACCTTTTCCTACCCCAACCGACCTTATTGGACCAAGCCCACTCCATTTTCCTCGACCCCTTTGACCCCTATGAGTGGAAACTCTCACACCAAGCCATATACATAAGAGAAACCATTTGGATGGGAATGCATGTGCCACTACATTTTGCATCATTTGGTAGGGCTAGTAAGCCCAGTCATCTCATACATGTCACGCACACTTTAGGCCCAATGCATGACTGGCTCACCTTTGGATGTGCTGGTCCTCCCTCATTCATCATTGATCATATGCATGTTAGGAGCATCTACGGGTGTCCAGGTCCCCCGGCATTCATCACCACTTTGTGTGATAGGTTCTCCTACAGATACCATGGCCCTCCCACCATTGTTATGAAGCCCATGCATGATAGGGCCACTAGTGGTTGCCCCGGTCCACCTAAGTTCATCAAGGTCCACATGGCATCATAGCATGATAGGTCAATTTACGGTTGCCCCGGTCTACCTTTACACACAAAGCTCTTCACACCCACACCTCATCATAGTGCATGGCATACGCATACACGCAAGCAATTCGTAATAAGCGGTGAGGTTCACAAAGAGCGGATAAGTGCTCGCGAGCGCCACTTGGAATTTCAAGTAGGCGATTTGGTGATGATGGCATCGGAGTGGGTCTACCTTAGGGTCGCCTCCCATTCGAGGGCATGAGGACTTGGACCTTTCCCTGTTCCTAATGGCTTTGGCAACACAGCTTGTGGATTGAATTTACCAATGGGTTATGGGATATACCCCACTTCTCACGTGGCAGACCCGGCACCCTATATGGGCACCGCGGTGGATCCTAGTGAGTGCTTTGAGCCTATACCTTCCTTTAAAAGGGACACCTCGGAGAGCCACCACAAAATAGCCTTGAGAGCCCGACGTGTGCACATAGGGGCAATACTATGCAAGTAGGGTTCCATCGCTAGCAAGAGGGTGTGCCCCAGCCACCTTGAGAGGATGAAGGACCGTCCCCTGGTCGTAGATGCGGGTTGAGTTTGGAGGTTGAGGGTCACCCTGAGCTGCTTTGGAGGACCGCTCCCCCGGTGGGCCCATACTCGACGGAGTCGAGTTCTCCGCACCTCGGGGGTATGATGAGGACATCACTAGCTTTCCCCTTTGTTCGAGGATCCAGATGCTCCCCAGCTATGCTACATCTTGTCCGCCACTATATTTCGAGTCATATGATGTAATTTTCATTTTCTTATCATGTACTTTTCCTTTTATTTGAGTCCAATACCTAGGTTAGGTAGCTATTTACCTAAGTCTAGAGTCATTATGTTGGTTAATGGGCCCAATTATATGGGCTAGGCCCAGGGGCGCCCCCTTCCCCTTTGTTAAGTGTTAGTAGTCCAAAAGTCATGGACTTATGTGAAAATGTGAGATTCCTATAAATAGGACCCCATTCCGTCATTTGGAGGCTAATGAAGTATTGATAAAATTGCCACAAGAATTTGTGCCTCTCTCTCTAGCTCTCTCTCTCTATTTCTCTCTCTCTCTCTAAAGGGGGCGAACCCCATTCTCTCTCCTCCCCACCCCCAAATTCGAAATTCACTCTCTCTCCTCCCTATTCACCTCTAATTAAGACCCCTCCCGCTTCCCCATACCTCCCATTTAAGTTCCCTCCAACCCCTAGGTGGAATCCCCTTCTCCTAGGCACCTCTCCCTCCTCCCAAGCAACATTTCCCCTTCCCCATACAACCTTTCATTTTCCCAAGGGAGAATCCCTTCTCCCAAGCACCCCTTCCCCTCCCCAAGGAAACCCTTCCCATTCCCTAGGCCCCCATTAACCCCTCCATTAACCCACTATTCAAAACAAAGGAGAGATCTCTCCTCCCTTTCTCCTTCCCAACCCAAATTCGCATCTCCCCCTCCCTCCACTTGTTAGACCACCTCCCAGCCCCCTTTCTACCCTTCCCACACCTTGAATCACCCCCTAACAGACCCCCACATAGTCAGGTGTCACCCCCACACCCATCCACCCCATTTCCCACGCCATCTACTCCGTCTCCCATCACCTTTGATCACCCTATCCATCTCAGTTCACAGGCAGTAGTTGGAGCCCGACTTCCAGAGACTGCCCCAGTGCTGTCCGACGTCATCTGGAGGTTCACCATACATCGCCCGAAAGGTCTTTCAGTCTTCTTCGCAGGTGAGGTGGAATCGTCTCGTTCCGACTTCACTACAGATCGTGGTGCCCATTCTCGTCCGACTGCGCAACCAAGACCAGAACCTAGACCAGAGCTGCAGTGCAGAGGCTACCACGGACACACCCCTCAACTTCTGAAGCCGCCACTTGGCCGAGAGCTGCTAACACAAGGCATCTACTGTCACCAACAAGCGGCGTCCCTTTCGGCATCAGGAAGAGCCTTTTCCAATTTTTCTCTCCCGGGCGCGCAGAACAGATCGTTCAGGTCCTGCCCTGACCCCCCCTCACTCAACGGACTCCTGCTCGCCACCCCGACATCGTCTGGTCCTCTTCTTGGTTGCTGCTCGAAGAAGACTCGTGCACGGTCGTCCTCAACTTGGTCTCGTATCAATCGGACTTCAGGAGCGGTCGTGGTGACTACATCCATCTGCTACTGCACCCTGGGAACAGTACGAATCTGAGCGCAGGGGCCCAGTTTCAGAGCCTGCCCCAGCCGGTGACCACTTCAGGACAGCCCACAAAAATTCACAGACGTGCCTGGATCCGTCAGCGTCGTTTCAGTGCCAGTCTCGCCAAATTCTGAGTTCGGAGGAGTGCACAGCAAGGACTACACCGACCCCCTGTCCTGCTGTCCCAGACCTGGGCAGATTCGGCGGGGTGCTTCATCGGCGCTAATCAAGCACAACTCCTTTCCCCGCCTGGCCGGCTTAGCGCCCCTCTCTGCGTGGAAGTAGTGTTTGATTTGTAACCTCATTTCCCCACCCCTAGTCCACCCCCTCTGTGAGGGCGTAGTGATTGTACTAGCAGGTAAGCGGCCGAAGCGTCATCGGTGCGGCGTGCGGGTAGCCCACGCTTCCTCGCTCGCCCTCGTCTCCGACCGGGATCGGCGTCCTCACGCCGATCAGGTGAGCTTCTGGCCACTTCCTCTGCTGGTTTTACTTTTGCTTGTCTTAGTATCGTTTCTAGTTGACCGTCGGCGATGAGGTGAGCGCCCGATCTCAAACGCCATTGAATTGTGTGAACACCGCGGAGTGAGTTGAGAGTGTGACACTACAACCCACGCCCTCGGCTGTTGACACCCGTTTTATGACCAATAAGTCAGGTGATCTCCTTATTCATTCTATATGATGCTCCGAGTTGTTAACTCTTTGTTGACTCTCTTGATTGATTTGGAGCCTATTTCTTGGGTCTTTCTCCTTGATCGGATATGGCTCTTTGTGGCACTTCCTTTGACTAGGGCTTAGCAAAACCCTCATTCATTAATTTGAACCCCATTGTTAATAACGGTCTGTTCCAGGCGCGTTGTTTCATTCTGACGGATGGGTCATGGGCCGTTACTCTTTGAAGAGTCCTAAGGCTTAAGGGCTTGTTTCAATCCTTATCTTTTTAGTTTATACGTTGATAATAATGGTCTGTTGTGCAGCCGTTGTTTCAGTATGACGCCCTATGCCTTGGCCATTATTTCCTTGCAGAGTCCTATTGCTTTGATCTTCTTCCCGTTGATCTTATCTTTTTGGGATAAGGTTGAAAGTAACGGACGTTCCTTGGGGCGTTATTTCCAAGTGGCGGTCTGTCGTGCAGCCGTTACTTCCTTCAGAGAGTCCTGGCAGTTTAGGCCTTTTCTCTGCTACTCCGTGATCGAGATAAGAACTTGGATTGACGATATCTCTTTCAAATCTGATCCTCAGAACCTTCTGTTTGTTTCTATGGACTCTTGGTGATATTATCTTCACGGATTTGCTAAGAATTATCCCTTTATCTTGCTGGCTTATCCTCTGCTCGACCTAAGAGTTTGAGGGTCTATAAATAGAACCCTTGACTTCATGGCAAGGAAAAAAAATTTTGGAGTTTGCGTCGAAGTGCTGCCGCATTCTAGAGCCACGTCTGATCAAGGAGAAGTGCTTCTCACGTTCGTTTGCTGCCTGGTGAAGGGAGTATTTGTTCCATTGGTTCCAAAGTTCACAATTGCATATTGAGTTTCCATTCAATCTCTCTTTCATCATAATCATTATTTCTCTCCTTCCTCCACGTTTTTCACTGGTTTTTCATCATCTAAACATTCTCCTAATCTTTTAAAACGCCCAGAGGGGTTAAAAAACCAAAACCTCCCCGGTATTCCCCTTTCCTTTTGATGATATTTTGCTTATTGAAGAATTGATGCTATATTATTGAAAGGGCTAATTTGGGTTATTTTGTTCTTGTCTTCCACTTCTTTGGCAGGTTTACAGGTTCACTAGGACGAGGCCCAAGTCTTCTAGCCGGCTGGAAGAGTTGGAGTTAAAAGGACTCATACTTTGTCACTGCAGGTTATACGACGGCCTTGTGCAGGTGCGTCATTTCATTCTAGCGGTCTATCGAGCGACCGTCACTTCCAAGTGACGCACAGGGTTCTGGCCGTTACTTCTAGCTGACCTGCAGGTTCTCTTTGGTTTCCTCTCCCGTGGGCGGGTGTTTCATCCACCTATTTCCAAGGTATATTCAAGTCTTTGGCTTGTTTTTACTTTGGTGGCGATCACATCTTTTCCTTGGTATTGGGCATTAGCTTTCTCCTTCATCACATATATCTTTATTTCCTTGCTTGTTCCACCCTCTCGGTGTGTTTTCATTTACTTCTTGCTCCACGCCCCGGCGTGTGTTTTTCTTTATTTCCTTAGCATTAGTTTGATTGAGATAGCATGCCCATACTAGAGCTAGCTTTGATTGCCTAGGTTCATGATCACATGTTCATAGGTTAAGAGCAGATCTTTGATTACTTGCTTGTCATCTTATCACATTCACACAACAAAAACCCCCAAAAAGAAAAGAAGATAGGCAAAACTAATCAACAGATAATTTTTTGGCGATCACGGTGGGACAACTTGTGCCAATCGTGCTTTTCATTCCTGTTAAACCTGCCATCATCTCGTGTGTTGTTCCCCTCCCGTTTTCCCCTTATTTCCTGTTGGTCTTGATTCTCTGGGTGCTCTGATGGCCCTGTGTCCCCGCGTTACAGTCCTCTGACGCAGGGGCATTAGACCGCCACATTTGTTCTGCTGCGAGAGCTTTCACGGTTTTTCCTGTTATTTCTGGTTGATTTTGGTTCTCTGGCTCACTTGACGGTCCTAGCCCCCTGCGTTATATTATGTCTGACGGTCGGGCCTTAGACCGTTATTTTCCCCTGACGTAGGGCTCCTAGACCGTTATACTCCAGACAGGTATGCATCCGAGGTGCAGTTACTTCCGCAGTTTCTGCTGTGACTCTTTGCTTGGGTGATACTTGACTTCCTCCTTGCTTTGTTTTATATCTCCATATCGTTGTGTGCATCATTGATTGCTAGATTTTAGGCTAGACTTTGCATGCACTCCGGTGCACATAGGACCATTCATCTTTTCATATCCTAGATTGCATTCTCCTACCTTGGTGTGCGGACCTCTCGTCTCCATATTCCTTGGGGCCGACTAGGAAATCACACCAGGGACCTCCATAAGTCCCCGCGAGCCGTGGATTCCCACACGGACGCCGGGCTAGTTGTACCTTTCCCACCCCGTGTCTAGGGTTGCATAAGTGAAGGAGTGATTACACTTAGAGTCAAACCAAGTCCCATAACCATCTTCTTTTAGGAACCCATTGTTGAGAGCACATTTCAATCAATCCACTAAAGTTCCAAAGGAGAAATCACAAAAGAATCGTGTTGCATCATCTTAAAACAACTTGGTTGACTTTGAGTGTCTTCATCTTTTATCACTTACATCTTGTGTTTAAACATTCGAGTTTGGTTACTCATTGTGATTGTTTGTGGTTTGTTTGCATTTGTCAAGGTTGTCCGTTGCATGTGGGGTTATTTTCGTTCGTCCGAATCATCTCCTCAAATCAATCCCTTCTTCACATTATATTCCAATCCTCTTTTCGAGTCCACCATGGCATCCTTTAATCCTCCCCGTTCCCAAGAGGACTCTCTCCCTCAAGGGCTTCTTGAAAACCCTCCTAGGGTTATCACCTTTTCTTCCGGAGAAGGGACTACCCCTCTCCCATCCTCCACTTCTATGGAAGGTGGTCAAGCTACCCCTTCTCTCTCCACTCCTTCCGCGGGCTCTATCCTTCAGATGATGGCCCAATTGGATCCGGCCCAACTCCAAGTTCTTTATCAGGCCATGCAAGGGTCCAACGCATCTCCTCCCACCATCATCCAAAATCAAGCCAATCCTTCCGTTGTTGGGCTCTCCATTCAGCCCACTCCAATTGATCTTATCCCGGTCCAACCACGGACCATCACTTTCACGGGCATGGAAACGGGCCAGTCTTCCAATTCAGCCCAACAATCTTTCGATAAGGGAAAGTCGCCCATCCCCTCTTTTGTTCAACTGGATCATCACGTATCTACTCCGGTAGCTCCGCAAGTTCTCATGGGCCCTTCCGATTTCTTGCACCCTCGGCCAGGGGTGGCCCAAGCTCCTTCTAATCTGGGCCAATCTCAGGTCCAATATCCTTCTTATGGGCCCCCCATCTCTACTATTTTTCCCTCCACTCCTACCTATGGGCTTCCACCTTCTGTCACAACCGTTCCATCTGCTCCTCAAATTCAATCAGCATCCTTCACTACCCCTGCTCCCTCCCGAGAGCAGGACTTGCTTGATAAATGGCCCGCCATACAGCAACAACTCGATTTCCTTCAGAAGCGGGTTGGCCCGCAATCTTTGGCGGATGTTCCTATCCCGAACTTCCAGAACATTCGGTTCCCTCCACAATCAAAGCTCCCCAGCTATCGCAAGTACGATGGGAACATCAATCCCTTCATTCATGTGAGGGATTTTCTATATGAATCGGCGCAATTCCAGTATGATGATCGCCTTATGGCGTATTTATTCCGCCGATCTCTGGATGGTGTTGCTCTGGAGTGGTTCTACTCTTTACCGCTAGAAGAAGCTGAAAGTTTCAAGGTAGTGAAAGACAAATTCATCCAACGGTTCCAAGATAGGGTCGGCCTGGAATACTCGTTCACAGATCTGGTGGCCGAGAATATGAAGCCAAATGAAGAGTTCGCCACTTATCCAGACAGATGGAGACAGATGGCCGCTAGGGTGCCTGGCCACATTCCAGAGGAAGAGAAGGTCAAGCTGTTAATTTCGAATGCTACTCCGACCTTCCGGAACATCTTGGCGATGAATGACATAGCCAACATGCACCAGCTCTACAGTCGGGCGCGCTTCATACAAACCCAATTTAAGGATTCCCCAATCCACTCACTGTTTGAAAACCAAAAGCCCAAATACCACAAGAAACCACAAGGGCCGGCTACCGAGGGGGTCCAGACAAATGAACAAGTACAAGCCGTTGCCTTTCCATTCCAGGCCACACCGTTCCGCTTCCCCCAAAACCCCCGCAATCCACAAAACTCCGCTCCATAAAACTTCCAGGTCACTCCGCAAAGCCCTCCGCCTACCTTTGCCACTCCACAAAACGCCTTCGTCGCTCCACAACAACCACCACCACCTCCACAATACCACAATGTCCCTCCACCTAACGGCTATAACAACAACCCTAACAACAAGCGCCCGGCTCCCAGGAGAGCTCAATACCCCCCATTGCCAGAGACACTTACAGATATCTTCTCCGCCTCATGTCAGTGAATGCAATCCAACTCCCGCCGGAACGGCCTAATTGGAACACGGCCGTTGATCAGACTAAATATTGTATGTTCCATAGGCAGCCGGGCCATAAGAAGGATGTTTTCAGTTCCGGGACCTGGTATATGATCTTCATGAAGGACAAAGGATAGATTGGGCCGCGATGCATCGGGCCATTGTTGAGATCAAAGAGAAAAGAGGGCAGCAGTCAAGACAGCAAGTGCAGCAGCAACAAGCACCGCAGCCACAGCAGCTACCACCACAGCAACCACACCAAGTACAGGACCTGGGCATCCATCAGAATCCGATGCCGAACCACCCACTCGCTCCTCAGCAGCAGCCGCCAGCACCAGCATAAGTAAACGTGGTCCAACCACCGGCCCCCAATGCCGGGTGGTCTTGTGATGATGATGGTGCCACACCACAAGTCATGGCCCTCCACCATAACCACTGCAATCCTCTTACCCCCTCCTTCGTCCTTCCCGCACACCCAGCATCCCCTCCATTCATCCTCCCAATTACACCCGCTTTAGCAAACCCCTTACCACCCACCGTTCCGTCATACCCTCCACCACTTACTCCCGTCGCCGTCATCACACCACCATCCAACCCTTCACCCATCCTTACCCCTCCGCTAGCCTTCCCTCCACCCGCGTCAACACTCATCACCACCCTCCCTTCCACCAATCCTTCACCCATCATCCGCTCATCACCTACTACCCCCATCAACCTTACGCTCCACCAAACCATCTCCCCCACACCACCTGTTCCATTCATCCACCCTGCAGGGCCCATCATACTATCTTCAGATGCCGTGGCGAATTGTGCTTTGAGGAGCGGGAAGATGTTCCATCGGAATTACCCTACTACTTCCAATCCCCAGTCCTCTCAACTGACGACCGAGCAGGAAGAAACTGAACCTCTGTCGGGTACTCAATATGACTTGCTGCATCATCTGGATCGAGTGCCCGCTAAAATATCTGTGCTGGAGCTGATCAAAAGGTCTACCCTTCATCAGGATGCACTGAGAGACTTTTTACATAAGGTGATGGTCAGCGAAGATATGGCAGTTGATAGCCTACCAATGGCACTAGCAACTATCTCCAAAGGACCGACAATTACATTTTCAGAGACCGAGCTAGCACCTCCGGAAGCACGGCAGATGCCGCTCTGCATTACGATCACTCTGAACAAGGTCAGCATTGAAGCAGCACTGGTTGATACAGGGGCTTCAATTAATGTTTGCCCACTGAGTACTCTACGAGCTTGTATCATATCAGAAGAGTTACTACGGCCTACCCCCAGCACTATAGCAGCATACGACAACTCAAGGCGAGCATGTCACGGGGTGGTCACTATCCAAGCCGAGCTCGGACCTCTTACAATGGCCGTGGAATTCTATGTGCTGGACATTGACCCTATGTTTAAGGCTATCTTGGGTCGTCCATGGATCGATACACTCGGTGCTGTACCCTCCACCGCACATCAGTGCGTAAAATTCCCTTTTCAAGGGAGGGTCGTCAAGGTTGTTGCTTCCCTATGGTTTTGATGATGTCTCACACTATAAATCAATCTTCTATCTCTAGATTTATGCTGGTTCATCACCTAAGTGAGTACAGTTCATATGCTGTTTCATTATCTCATCTATCTACACTGTTTGGTTAATATGGACAGTAGTGGGTCGACTCATCAGCAAGAGTGGGTCGACGCATCAGAACATTGATAGTCTGGGTACCAAAGTCTATACACCAGCTTGATCTATTAAGTCTGTACATTGGCATAACTTCTTCAAGTCTGTACATCGGGCACCTTCTAACTGAAGTCTATACACTGGTCCTAATATTCTAAGTCTGTACACTGCCCGACCAGTTAAGTCTGCACATTGCCAAAGTCAGTACAGCTCAACCCTATACATCCTTCCAAGCTTCAACTCTATACACTGGAGTGTCAAGCTTCATGTCTATACACTAGCTGCTGCATTCTCATGAAGTCTACACATCCGATAGTGTAAGTCTATACATCGCCCAGTGTCATGCTTGCATAGTCTGTACAACGCCTGCTTCACACACTCAAAGTCTACACATTGCATGTCAGCAGGCTCGCACACACTAAAGTTCATACATTGCACAAAGTCTGAACATCGCCTCGTGCATTATCTTCAGCAAAGTCTGAACATTGTTTCAGAGATAGCTTCAGCCAAGTCTATACATCGACTGGCACTCTTCATGCTAAGTATATACATTCCTTGAGTCCAAGTCTGTACATTGCATTGAAGGCATCAAGTCTATACACTGGACTTCATTTCTCCAAGTCTATACACTGGACTTTGTTTCACCAAGTCTGTACATTCCATATCTTTTCCTATGCTTGGCCAAGTCCATACACTCATACTTTTCCCTACGCTTTCATGGCCAAGTATATACATCGCTAAGCCTGTACATTGCATTCTGCTCAAACGTTCAAAGCCTCAAAGTCTGTACAGCGTGAAGTCTATACATTAGCTCAGGGGCTTCAACTCTGTACATTGAACTACTTTTCAAAGTCTGTACAGAGGCTTCGAATTAACAAGTCTGTACATCGGCTTCATTCGCTCAAGTCCATACATCCACAGTGGACTTTCAAGTCTGTACATTGGCTTCACGTTTTCCAAGTCTGTACAGTGGCTTCGAATCGGCAAGTCTATACATCGGCTTCACTCAATCAAGTCTATACATCCACAGTGCTACTTCCATGTCTGTACAACGCTGAAGCCTTCACAAGTCTGTACACTGCTTGAGCCACACCAAGTCTGTACATCGCTTCAAGCGATTCAAGTCTATACAGACTGCCTGCACATTCAGAGTCTGTACATCGGTCCAACAGCCGATCGTCTCATTCAGAACATTGCAAGTCTGTACAGCCGAGCGTCTCATGCATCATCTCACTCTGGCAAAGTCTATATATTGGCTCAAGCTTGTCGAAGTCTATACATCACCGTTGGGCATCAAGTCAATACATTGTTCACCGTCTTATTAAGAGTCTTGCTTCAAGTCTATACATTGTGTTGTTCGACCACAACTCTATACATTCGGTTGTTTTAGCTTGAGTCTTTAGTGCTCACAGCACACTGGTTCCAAGTCTGTACACTGGTTAGGCTTCGTGAAGTCTATACAGTGGCTGAAGCTTTGTTAAGTTTACACATTGGTAAGGCTCGTTTGCATTGTTCATTACATGTCTATACACTGCCATTCATGCACTTATTCATTAAGTCTATACACTGCCATTCATGCGCTTATTCATTAAGTCCATACACTGCCTTCACATGCGCTTCTTTCATTAAGTCTATACACTCTCTCACGTTGTACACACTTACTCAGTTGATGTGTCTGAAGTATATACATTCGTATTAATAGCCTGAACTAACTAAGTATATACATTCCATCTGTCTCTGTCTGCAGGCGATTCAAGCTGATGATTGGGCACGTGAACCGAGGTTGGCACCTGGCACATGATCCAAGAAACCAGGAACATGACACGTGGATGGCAACCTAGTCAGGATGTTGCCATGTGGTCGAAATTCAAATGATCTGGAAAAAAGTTCATGGGCGGGAACCTGGCAGCCACACGCCCAATATCTGCTATAAATATAGAGCTTCGTCCTTCAGTAGAAGCTTGATCGTGAAAAGAAAAAGGCATAAGGCATTTTTGTGTGAGGCTGCACGATCCAGAAAGGAAAAAGCGTAGAAAGTCCCATATTGTCCAGATCTGAGAGGAGTATGTTCGAGAGAGAGAGAGAGAGAGAGCAGTGTCTGTGGCTTGATGAATTGCTTCCTTTGAAGCTACATTTGTATTGGTTTTAGAACCGACTGCTTCTTCGTTGGTCTTTGTTTCTATTTCGTTTCCTTTTATTTTGTTCATTCTTCTGATTCGAATTGGTTCCCCTCCGGTGTGTGGAGGAAGGGAGAAGTGTCTCCGGTTCTGTTCTAGCTGGTAGCTAGAACAGGTTTCAAGTTCTGTGGGTAGCAGAGCTTGGTTGAGGGATTTGTTTCCCTTGGTTGTTCAAGCTGTATGGCAGCATGTTGTTCGCAGACTGAGTCTGCAGTGTTCTAGCATTGTCTAGTGGAATCCTCATTCTAGTTGGAGTGAGGGGTGGATGTAGATTACGGACTGCAAGCGAAACACCTAAAAACCGAGTGCCTCTTCTGTGGTTTGCTGTTATTATCTGCGCTCTCCATCTGCTTGTCTCTTTGCTTCCATGTGATCAGCTCTTCATCCTCATTTACCTATACTGTCTTGTTTGGTGACTGCATTTGCATTTCTCTGTGTGCTGGTTCAGGAGGGGCGTAAGCAGTAGAATTAATTTTCCGCCTAAGTTTTTTACAAATTGGGAGTGATCTATTCATCCCCCCCCTTCTATATCACTCTTGCTGCGCTAACATTTGGTATCAGAGCAGGTTTACGCCATGTGGACGAATGGTCATGGAAATGCTGGTGGTCCTAGAACCTTCATGGCCGAAGGTCAATCCATTAGTCGCCCTCCGTATTTTGATAGTAGTAACTATCTGTTTTGGAAGAATAGGATGGAAGTGTTCATCAGGGCTCAGAGCCATAAACTATGGAGAGTAATTACTGTTGGACCATATGATCTGCCACCAAACGAGGACGCTTGGACAGATGACCATGTCAAGCTCTCTTCACTCAACTAGACGGCGCTGAACATCATTTAGTGTGATGTTCATCTAGAGCAATATGCCCATATATCTGCATACAGGACTGCCAAGCGAATGTGGGATGAGCTGCAATTGATCTATGAAGGTACAGCTCAAGTGAAAGCCTCGAAGGTAAACCTCTACACTTCTAAGTATGAAATGTTTAAGATGAATGCAGATGAGAATATAACTGAAATGTATGCCAGGTTGTCCTTGATCACAAACACTCTTAAAGGGTTAGGGAAGGATCTTGCTGAGGTAGATATAGTCAGGAAAATCCTTAGATCTTTATCCCCGGCATGGCACACTAAGGCCATTGTGATTGAGGAGTCAAAAGATCTTACTACCTTGACATTGAATGAGCTCATAGGATCTCTTATGACCTATGAGATGAATTTCAAAGGAGGTGGAGAAGGAAGTGAGAGGAAGGGTAAGAATGTGGCTCTAAGGGCATCCCGCAACAAGGGTAGCAACAGCGGGAGCAGCAGCAGTAGCCCCGAGTCCGAGTCCGAGCTTGAAGGTTTTTCAAATCTCGACCAGGAGGAGCAGGCAATGCTCACTAGACAGTTCAGAAAATTTTTGAAGAAAAAGGGAAAGACCTTTAGGAAGAAGAAGCCACACTCTTTCAACAAGAGTGCTGAATTTACTAGTTACAGGGATAGAAATCCTAAGAGACTGACTTGTTTTAATTGTAACAAACAGGGACATATGAAAGGCGAATGCCCAGACCTCCAGAAGAAGGGTCCCTATCTTCAGAAGAAAAATATAAAGGTGCAGAAGAAGAAGAAGCCACAGGCGATCTGCACATGGAGCGAGGAAGAAGAAGACCCCGAAGACACTTCCTCAGAAGAATATGAAGATGGAATTTGCCTTATGGCAAACATTGAAGAGGAGGTAATAAATGTTTTTGAAAATTTCTCAATTGATGACTGGGAGGATGCTTATGGTGACTTGCTAGATAAATTTAATTCTCTTAGCAAAGAGCACAGAGTTCTGAAAAGAAAATTTAACACAAATATTGAAGAACAAACTCTGGTCTGTGAGGAAAATGAGAAGCTAAAAGAACAACTAGAAGAAATGACCTCACTAAGGAAAGAAAATGATAAGCTCAAGGGAGAAATTCAAGAAAGTCAAAAACAGCTCAATGAATTCAAAACTAAAATTGAAGAAAGCATGAATGAAATTAGAGGGAACTCAGAGAAATATTAAGCTGTGAAGAAGGTAAATGATGAACTCCTAAAAAATTTTGAGTCCCTTCAAAAGGAGCTGGAAGACAAACAGAAAGTCTTAGAAAAGTTTGTCCAAGGAAATACTAGTTTAGATGCTATACTAGGGACTAGGGTAAATTTCAATAAGGAGGGTCTAGGCTATGACCCAACCAACAAGAGACCCATGCAATTAAAGAGCATCACCTTCTGCCCAGAGAAGGGAAAAGAGAAGCTGGACACACCATCCAGCTCAAACAGCTCTAAGGGAATTCAAAGTCCTAAAGAAAACACAAAAACCAGTATTGGACAACCATTTAAGATGGGAATGAATTTTATGAAGAATAACACTAAGACCACTCACAAGAACACAAATGGTAGATGGACCAAGAAAGTGAATCAGAATAAGAGCTGGAATTACAACAATCAGATGGGTCATAACAGGACCTACTAGAGAAATAACTTTCATAGTCAAAGATATGTTAATCAACAAGCTTACATGAAATTTCCTAGGAATAGGAAGACTAATGAATGGAATAGAATTCACTTCTCCAGTCCAGCTGGATTCAACTTTAATAAACCAGAAAGGAAGGTGCCAGAGATATCCATGCTGAAGCAAATCTTGATACCTAAACACTTGATCAGAGATTTGAACAACGTCCTTGGACCCAACTCATCTTGGGTTCCAAATCACTCTGCTTGATGTATTTGTGTAGGTCGGCCTGGCAGCTGAAGACAACAAGTGGAACCTCGTCAGTGACTGCTCCAGGCATATGACAGGAGACCGATCCAAGTTTAGCAAGATAGAGATGAAGCCAGGGGGTCTGGTCAAGTTTGGAGGAAAGAACAAAGGTAAAATAATTGGAGTTGGTACAGTAGGTAAGTCTTCCACAAACTCCATTGTAAAAGTCTTACTTGTGGAAGGGCTACAACACAACCTGATTAGCATTAGTCAGTTATGTGACAGGGGTCACAGGGTTGTATTTGATGATAGTTCATGCAAAATCCTTGAAACAAATTCTGATGTGGTTAAATTTGTAGCCAACAGGATTAATAATGTCTACATTTACAGACTTAGATGAGGAATCTGAATCTACTATTTGCTTATCTGCCAACTCTGAAAATGATGCTTTTGAATGGCATAGACGTCTAGGTCATGCTAGCTTTACAACTTTAAATAAATTGGTCAAGCATGATTTAGTTAGATGCATGCCTAGAATTAAATTCAATTCGATATCAAAAGCATGTGATGCCTGTGCTCTAGGCAAACAGACCAGAAATTCCTTTAAATTAAGATCTGAGCCATTGTCTTCTAGACCAATGGAACTTCTTCATATGGACCTTTTCGGTCCCACTAGAACTCAGAGTCTTAATGGAAACAGGTTTGGCTATGTCATCATAGATGACTTCTCTAGATATTCATGGATACTTTTCTTAGCAAATAAGAGTGATGCATTTTAAAAGTTTAATCTGTTTTTCAATAAGGTCAAACAAGAAGGGAAATACAAGGTCTGTTCTATTCAATCTGACCATGGAGGTGAGTTTGAAAACTCCATGTTTACTGATCTCTGTGAAAAAGAGGGACTAACTCACAGGTTTTCTTTGCATTCATGTGGTCTCCCACTTTGGCCAAATGGCCTACAATCATTCCTAATGGGTTCGTAGACCCATTTTCTACCCTCAAAACCCGCATGCATCACAAATAAAACCCAAAAAAAATTAAAAATTGAAGTTAGGGCGGGAGGACCTAGCTCATGGTCCATGCCCCTTCTCCTCTTCTTGGCTGGTTCCTTGGGCTCCCCTTCACCCAAGGGGACGTCTTCCTGGTCTCCCACGGCCGTGGGAGCTTCATCTTCCTCCCTTGGCTCTGTTCTCCTCGGTTCTTCTTTCGTGACCGGCGGGATCGCCTCCCGTTCGAGCCGGCGGTGAAACCGCCGTATTGCCTTCCTCTTTCCTCTCTTCCTCTTCTGTGGTGGTGGCTGGGAACCCTCGTGGCCGGCCATGGTAGTGGTGGGGACGGTGGTTGTCGGTGGTTTTTTGGTTTGGGGCGTTTGATTGCTTGAGTGTTGAATGAAGGCCGTGACCGTTCGGTTTTATTTTTTTGAACGCTCAGGAAATGTGACGGTCTATCGTTCGGTCGTTACATCCTTATAACGCGTCTGGATTTGACCGTTACATGTGATGAGACTATTTTATTGAAGAATATGAACCGCCTGGTTTATGACGGCTCAGGGCTGGTCTGTTACTTTATGTGACGCCCTCATCTCAGACCGTTAAAAACTTGCAAGTTCCTTGATGAATTAAATGGCTTAATTGATGTCAAAATGGTTCCATGTTCTATCAAGATGTTTATGGATGATGTCTCTCGCACGCACAAATGGTTATGCCTTGATTCATGTTCATGGTTATTTTTGGCTAACCTATCTTTCATGAAGGAATTTATGAACTAAATCACGCTTTGCCGTCCGTCAGGTAGGTAAGTCAAGTAGTGTATCTCTTTCCCTTATCCCTTAATGCATTAATATATGTTACTTACGATATTATCTCGAGAACCGGCTGGTCATTCATGTGTTCTGGGATCTGATGTTCCCCTTAAACAAAAATGATGATGATCTAAGTTCGCACGTTTAATCGTTGGATAAGCCGTTAGGTTGGAAAAGTTTGGGGATGATGGTTCTGTCTTGCACGCCGTGGTTGCAGACGGTGTCCTGACCCTGATTTCTCCGGTCTAGCAATATTATTCTCGAGTATTTTCTATTTTATCTTTCTTTTGCATTCGTTTTGATGATTTCTTTTCCTTTAGCCCAGCATGCATCATACGCATTCTTTGAGCATTCATGAAGCTTCATCTGTTCAAGGTATCTCAGTGATGGTGAATAGCTGTGTTCTTAATCTCGAATGAGGAGAATCATTCTACTCTGAATTAGAAGGTTTCCTTTGATCTCGTCGCTCGATTTGGTTGGCTGAAGATTCCTGTTTGGAGTTTAGTCAGTACTCTTTTCCTTTCCGTTGCCTCCAGACTTGCATTCTTTGGTTGACTATTTCCTTGTGATCAGTTTAAAGTTTTCCAGAAAATTCCTATCGCTTGTTGGTAAGAACGGGTGTCGTTTACCTTAACGCCCTCTTTTTGATCCGCTCCGCTTCATTTCCGCTTCATCTTCATGTTCCATTTCGCCTTCGCTTCACCTCCGCTCGCTCCCCTGCAAAGAGGACGTTAAGGAGGGGCATCTGTTGACACCCGTTTTATGACCAATAAGTCGGGTCATCTCCTTATTCATTCTATATGATGCTCCGAGTTGTTCACTCTTTGTTGAGTCTCTTGATTGATTTGGAGCCTATTTCTTGGGTCTTTCTCCTTGATCGGATATAGCTCTTTGTGGCACTTCCTTTGACTAGGGCTTAGCAAAACCCTCATTCATTAATTTGAACTCCATTGATAATAACGGTTTGTCCCAGGCACGTTGTTTCATTCTGACGGATGGGTCATGGGCCGTTACTCTTTGAAGAGTCCTAAGACTTAAGGGCTTGTTTCAATCCTTATCTTTTTAGTTTATACGTTGATAATAACGGTCTGTCGTGCAGCCGTTGTTTTAGTATGACGCCCTATGCCTTGGCCGTTATTTCCTTGCAGAGTCCTATTGCTTTGATCTTCTTCCCGTTGATCTTATCTTTTTGGGATAAGGTTGAAAGTAACGGACGTTCCTTGGGGAATTATTTCCAAGTGGCGGTCTGTCGTGCAGCCGTTACTTCCTTTAGAGAGTCCTGACAGTTCAGGCCTTTTCTCTGCTACTCCGTGGTCGAGATAGGAACTTGGATTGACGATATCTCTTTCAAATCTGATCCTCAGAACCTTCTGTTTGTTTCTATAGACTCTTAGTGATATTATCTTCAAGGATTTGCTAAGAATTATCCCTTTATCTTGCTGGCTTATCCACTGCTCGACCTAAGAGTTTGAGGGTCTATAAATAGAACCCTTGACTTCATGGCCAAGGAAAAAAAAATCTGGAGTTTGCGTCGAAGTGCTGCCGCATTCTAGAGCCACGTCTGATCAAGGAGAAGTGCTTCTCACGTTCGTTTGCTGCCTGGTGAAGGGAGTATTTGTTCCATTGGTTCCAAAGTTCACAATTGCATATTGAGTTTCCATTCAATCTCTCTTTCATCATAAGCATTATTTCTCTCCTTCCTCCACGTTTTTCACTGGTTTTTCATCATCTAAACATTCTCCTAATCTTTTAAAATGCCCAGAGGGGTTAAGAAACCAAAACCTCCCCGGTATTCCCCTTTCCTTTTGATGATATTTTGCTTATTGAAGAATTGATGCTATATTATTGAAAGGGCTAATTTGGGTTATTTTGTTCTTGTCTTCCACTTCTTTGGCAGGTTTACAGGTTCACTAGGACGAGGCCCAAGTCTTCTAGCCGGCTGGAAGAGTTGGAGTTAAAAGGACTCATACTTTGTCACTGCAGGTTATACGACGGCCTTGTGCAGGCGTGTCATATTCTTCTAGCGGTCTATCGAGCGACCGTCACTTCCAAGTGACGCACAGGGTTCTGGCCGTTACTTCTAGCTGACTTGCAGGTTCTCTTTGGTTTCCTCTCCCGTGGGCAGGTGTTTCATCCACCTATTTCCAAGGTATATTCAAGTCTTTGGCTTGTTTTTACTTTGGTGGCGATCACATCTTTTCCTTGGTATTGGGCATTAGCTTTCTCCTTCATCACATATATCTTTATTTCCTTGCTTGTTCCACCCTCGCGGTGTGTTTTCATTTACTTCTTGCTCCACGCCCCGACGTGTGTTTTTCTTTAATTCCTTAGCATTAGTCTGATTGAGATAGCATGCCCATGCTAGAGCTAGCTTTGATTGCCTAGGTTCATGATCACATGTTCATAGGTTAAGAGCAGATCTTTGATTACTTGCTTGTCATCTTATCACATCCACACAACAAAAACCCCCAAAAGAAAAGAAGCTAGGCAAAACTAATCAACATCGGCGTGCCGGCCGCCCTTGAAATTGGGCATCCCTGGCCCATTGGGGACCATCCCTAGCTGGCCATACCCTTAGAACCTTGAGGTCCAACCTCGGACCCTCCCCATCATCGCCGGTCCGCCTACGGACCCGAGTGTGCGCGACGCGGGTGAACCCGCTTGAGTGGGTCCGCCGTTCAGTTCGGTTGCATGCAATTCTAGGTCAAAGGGGTCGTGTCTCATCAAATTGGTATCAGAGCATCATCATCCTTAGACGTGTCGCATCACTGAAGAACGAAAGGTTCGAATGGAAGGCGGAACCCACCCTTCCATGATAGAAGGAAAGTACGAATGTGTCATGTACGAGAGTCCAGGCTCGTCTCGTGTGGAGAAGCCGCAACAAAGCGGAACTTGTGGGGTAGGCGATACTGGTGCTCCAACCTTCTCTCATCCGCCTCCCCTAGTTCTCTGTAGTTTGGAACCGGCGCCTTCACCACTGGCTCATCCTCCCACTCCTCAGCATCCGAACACTGGTCTGCCATTGAATCCGGAGAAGCGTTTGAGGAAAGGCGATCTCGGGACCCCGAAGATTCCGGGGGAAGAGGAAGCCGCCAGACTGCCTCCGCGGTTATCTCCGCCAACTCCATGAACGCCGCTGCAAGCCTCTGCTCTTTCGCCGTGTCCTCACGACGCATGGAAGAGCCCAAAAGTAAGAACGGAGGAGAGCCAAAACCCTAAAGATGGAGGAAGTCTGGAATGACAGCAAGCACCCAACGCCTATATCCCCACGCGGGAGGTGGCGCATCGTTTCGACCTCCGAGAAAAGGGGGCCCCTTAAGTTCAAATCCGTCAGGATCATCATTATTACGGGCCCAGGTGACCACAGCACGTGGCTTCCTAACACTGCCAGATCTCCACCCACATGAGCCACGTTGGTCTAAATCCCCAACAGCTACTCTTCCGAGCTTGCCAAAGCTCGGGAGTAGGAGGGGGACAAGTGGAGAGGGGGATTTCTATAGCCCATCTAAGAGCAGACAAACTAGGTCCAT
Source organism: Amorphophallus konjac (assembly GCA_022559845.1). Classification (NCBI taxonomy): domain Eukaryota; kingdom Viridiplantae; phylum Streptophyta; class Magnoliopsida; order Alismatales; family Araceae; genus Amorphophallus; species Amorphophallus konjac. The sequence goes on along the minus strand of CM040124.1, from coordinate 259,891,208 downwards.
CAGGACCAAACGAGGCTCATCTCATCCAAGTGACAGCCCCATAGGGCCCACTTAGGCTAAAAAGCCCAATAAGATTACTTGGGATCTCATCCTTCCTCGGCGTCCCTTAGGCTCGGAAGGCCCGAGCGTCGGTCAGAACGGAGGAAGTCCCATGCCTGAGTTATCCGCTCATCGGGATAGAGGCAAGCGCTCAGCGCCCACTCCGACCTATCTTCATCCGAGCTATGCCTATCGCCCGGACAGGGTTGACACCTTTTATGCTCAGACCGACCGACGATTACTTATCCACGTTGCCGTTGAGAGCCCTTTATGAGTAGGAGTTTATGAGGATAAGAGACCCATGATCCCTCAAGGCTATGAAGATACCACGATGAGGACGTAAAGATCCCACGATGAGGACGTAACTCCCGCCTGAAACTCCTCAGCTTACGGGACTCATAAGGTGAGCACACTATATAAACCTGGGACTCCCTCTAGTGAAAGGTACGGGCAATACAGGCCTAAAATTCCCTGATCAGGAACCACTTCACCACCTTGGTGTAGGGGGATCTCGTGCACCTCTTTCTACCTCCCTCCCTATCTTCCACCATTGCTCTACTGACTTAAGCATCGGAGGGTTTTCCCCGGGGAACCTCCCCTAGGCCCCCTGATCCGTTTCCCTTTCTCTACAGTTCACTGTTCGGTGATCATCTACCCAGCTCAGGAGCCGCGCGAGATCACGCCCCTTCACTATCAACTTAATGAATTATTGAACTTTGCTTTCTTGGCCTAATTTATTGATATTTCTCAATGAAGTAGTTTGATTTATAACTTGAAGATGTAAGGGCGGGCACAGACGGTGTGTAAGGCTCAAGTTTAGCCCCCTCGATTGATGGCCAGAAATATACTATTAACCATGGGATATAATGATTACTGATGTCGCATTGCACTTTGGGAGTACTTTTTTTATAAACTGGTGAAAATCCATGAGGCTCATGCAAATTATATGCTTGCTTGAAAGTATATTCTCGTTACATGACATTCTTATGCATAGCCTTCTAAGGTTACGAAAGTATATTCTCGTGATATTACATGCTAAATTGAAAGCCCAACTTATATTCTTACTAGATCATGATCATATATTCTTGCAAACTATATCGTTCTTTACATTCACATCTTGCTACTTGTTTTATTCGCATGTTTTATCGCATTCTCACTATCTTACCTTCTAGAGCTAAAATGTTAATCGTGTAAACTTTTCCACCATGTTGACACGACGATACCTACTGGGCAAGTGCGCTCATACCCTACTTTTTTTGACTTTTCAAGAAATTTTAGTGGGTCGGAGTTGGACTTCTCAAGCCTAGAACGTTTTGTCCTTGGCCGCTCAACCTTTGAACGGTCTCATCTGAGCCGTTCATCTATGAGAGTCCAGTGGCGAAGGTTTCGGTCAGTTCGATGGATAATTTGGATTATTTATGATTTATTTCTAATTTCCACCGATAGGGTTGGATGGCCAGGACATGACCGCACATCCAGTTGGGCGGTCTATCCTAAGACCGTTCATCCGTTCGATTCATGAATTTCTACAGATTTTTATCCTTTTATCCGTGGTTTTATCCCCAACTTCTCCCATCATTTTCTCCGCGGATAATCAACCATTTTAAGTGCCGTTTCGACTGGATAAAAGATAATACATTTATCTATGATTTTCTGTTGATTATCTCGACCTGAAAATGCCTCTAAACCCTAATTTCGAGCTAAGACCTCGGGTGCTCTATAAATAGACCCTAAAGGCCGGGTATAAAAAGGGGGAGATTTTGGTCGATGACGAAGCCCTGCCGAATCTTGGAGCGACCTAGCACCAAGGAGGGAGGCCTTCTACGTCCATACAGGCCTCCGGTTCAGGGAGTAACCTTCAGTTTGAGTCTTTTTTTTATCTTTGATAGTCCATCATTCCCTTTTGTGTTGCATGCATCGTTCTCCTTGTTTTTCTTCATTTGCACTATCATTCACACATCCTCCCACATTTTTTGATGCCCTCAGGGGTTTAAAATTTCCCAGGTATCCCCCACTCCATTTAGTTATGATCATTCATCTCCGTTTTAGCATGTACTACACTCTATATATCTAACTTGGGTTTTCTTTTTGTGTTTACACTCTGTTTCGCAGGTCAACAACTTACTAACACAAGGCCCATCCCCTCTGGCCGGCCCGAGAGGGTAGAGGTTGGACCCCTTTGTGACTTCTGGCTTGATGGTCTTGTGCGGCTCTTCCAGGACCGTTCGATGGTATGTGCGGTGCATCTTCGACCGTGCTTCACCTCCTGCGGTTGTTTCTAAACCGTCCATCAGCCAGTAGTCCTACGTCCCGCATCCCCTGTAGCACTGAAGAATGGTCTATCGTGTGGCCGTCCAACACCACAGGTGGTTCTTCAAGGGCCGTTCATCCCCTGTAGTGCTGATTTTGAGGCGAGTGTCTCCCTCTTTCCAAGGCATGACGTGTTCATCACATTCGGCGCTTTGGTGGCGATCACGGTTCTTTACTCTCTTCTGTTCACCTTCTACTGTCCTATTTTATTTTACATATCGATTTATTAGAAGGAGAGAAGGGATCTTTCAAGCCGGTACTAAAGAGAAAGAAGAAAATAACAAAACATATCAACAACCCATTTTTTGGCGATCACTGTGGGACACCTAGTGCCCATCGTGTTGGTGGTTTGCTAACTCCCCTTTGCTTTGTTAGTTCTGTGCTTTGGGAGTGGTTTGAGATTTTCTGCTGGCCTCTACTCCTGGATGTTGCGCGGTTAGTACAGAGCCGTTCAAGGTCTTGGGCGGCTATCAAGTCACCGTCCTGCGAGTCTGCTGCTATAGATGGTCTGGCTTAGAGCGTTCATGCTTTGTGCGGTTATGCTTCGGTCGTCTATCTTCTTGGCTCACGTCCGTTCTAGTGCTTATGCAGCATTCAAGAAACCGCCCATCCTGGTACGCTTCTGATTTCTGTCTCTTTCATTCTATCATTTTATGATTCTCCTGTTACTTTGTCGTCACTCCCTAGATTATACGGTCCCCCCCAGACCGTCTATCTTGTTGTGCGGTCCCCTACAGACCGTCCTTCTGATGCCACAGTGCACCTGAGGTATATCTATATTGTCTTTGTTCTCCTTGGTGCCATTTATTGATCTCCCCTTGGTTACATGTTGTTGCTGCCTACTTGCTTTCATCCTCGCATGTTTATTTTGGTCATTGCTTGTTAGTTTCTAGGCTAGATCTTGCATGCACTCCGGTGCACATAGGATTCATGCATTCCATTCATAGTTAGTCACATTCCTACCGAGGAAGGGTATCCTCTCGTCTCCATACTCCTTGGAGCTGACTAGAGGACCTTACCGAGGACCTCCGTAAGTCCCCGTGAGCCGTAGATTCCCACACGGACGTCGAGCAGGTTGTACCATATCACCTCCCAGTCCAGGGTCTGCATTAGTGCGAGAGAGAGTCCTTTAGAGTCTGCCAGTTCTCCATTCTCACTCTATTTAGGTACCTTGTGGTTGAGTGAACTCACATTTTTAATCAATCCACTAAGGTCCTAAAAGAGAACTTATAAAAAATCTTCGCGCATCATTTGGAATTTGTTTGGGTAATTGGTTGATTCTTTTCTCATCTCTCTCCTCCATTGTATGTTGCATAGTGTCATCATTTGCATCTTTTTATCAGATTAGGCTCATTAGGTATAGTTCATCTTCGTGTGTCTCCATTTAGCTGCATTTGTCTTAGGTTCAGTCCCCTCCTTACATTCATTTGAAATTCACTGTATAGAGTCTCCATTCTCCCCATGGAGAACTTCTCCCCTGTACCTTATTCCTATACTTCTCCATCTTCTTACCCCTGCATGTATTCCTCTTCACATGCGGGCCCATCTTCTTATTCCTCCGTTGGACCCTATTCTCTAAACGGGCCTTCTTATCCTGCCCGTGCTGCTGCTAGTCCAATCAATCCTCATTCCCACGCACGTAATCTGTCCAGGCCCATGCATTCCTCCATTCCTGGAATGGGTTTTCCTTCTTCTCAAGTTGGGTCCCCTTATCCGACCCATCATCACTATCTTGGTCCAAATTCATCATCTCTTGCTCAGGCTGGCTCATATCCTTCTCGGACTCTTCCTACCGAGGAGATGTTCGCTCGGGCCCAACGCCAGCTTGATGAATTGCAACGATGAATCAATCCTCAAACTTCTTCGGATATCCCACTTACCTTCCAAGGTCTTCAGCTTCCACCACGTTCACAGTTTCCTACTTATCGTCGCTACGGTGGAGTCGGTGACCCCTATGTCCATTTGAAGGATTTCCTTTATGAGTCGGCCCAGTTCAACGCTTGATGGCCTATTTATTTGGGCTATCTTTAGAGGGCTCGGCCAAGGATTGGTTTTTTACGTTACCACAAGAGCAGATGATGAATTTTCAAGCCGTCCAAGTAAGATTTATTCAGCAGTACCTGGACAAGGTTGGGCCCAGATATTCTATGGTTGATCTGGCCCAAGAGAAGATGAAGCCCGGTGAGGAATTCTCCACGTTTGCCGACCGCTGGCGTCACCTATCCGCGCAAGTCCCGGGGCATATTCCGGAGGGCGAGCAGATCAAGATGGTTATTTCTAATGCAACGCCCGAGCTCAGATGTATCTTAGCCCTGAACGATATCACTTCATGGCAACAACTTTACAGTCGAGCCCGCTTTATTACCCAACAACTCCTAGTTTCCTTTGACCATGAGTCTCCTCCACCTTCGCCTTCCACATACACCTTCTCTTCCCCATCAACCATGGGTCAACCCTCCACTACATATCCTTCCACGAGTCGACCGTCCGCTCCCCCACGCCCCCATACCTCCATGTGCTCCACCTTACGTCCCTCCATGAGTCAGCCCTCCGCTATTTTATTTCACCACACCTCTCCACTTCCGGTCAAGGAAACACTACACCCAGAGCGGGTAGATGCCGTCCATTACATTCCCACTCCCTCCACGCCTCCACTTCATTCTAGCCCTCCGCCTTCACCTACGCAATTCCCCTTACCTACGCAACCTCTGCTACCATCTCCATTACCTTTTCATACCCCTCGACATCCATCTTGCCCGAAGCAGGCTTCTCACTCTTCGTTGCCGGAATCTCTTACAGATGTTTTCAGGGCTCTGATGGCCACCCATGTGTGGCAGCTCCCTCCGGTTATGCCTTGCCGACCTGCGGTCTGGAATTTGCTCCAGTTCTGTGAGTTCCATCGTCAACAGGGGCATGTGGTCGAGAATTGCCCCGAGTTCTGGGAACTTATTTACAGCTTGGAAGACAAGAACATGATTGATTGGGCTACCATGCGCCAAATTATTTCAGATCTCAGCAGCAAGCAGCAGCAGCAGCAAGCCGTGCCACCTAGGCAACCGTCTCCACGTCAAGACCAGGGGCACCCTGGTGTTTCTTCAGTTGATAAGATACCTGCTCTGTTACCCACTTCTTCCTCTATCCCATCTCCTCCACCACCTTTACCTACCCTAGCCTATGCTCAGGCAACCTCTCTTTCACCCTTCGTTTCCACCACCACACCTGTTCCCAACGCCTCTCGACGTGTTGTAAAGGTACGCCGAAGAGCGCCATCACCCGCCACTTCCCCCAATACGCCACTACCTTCCTCTCCTCCTTGTTCCCCACCCCTACCGTCATCTCCATCATCCCCATTACCTTCACCATCCCCATCAACCCCATCACCCCCTTTACCACCCTCATCACCTTTGCTACCACCGTCACCTTCACAACCATCCCCGCGACCGATGCCACTTCTTTCGCCATCATCCTTTGAGCCCGAGCGGGCCGACCCTTAACCCATACCTCCACTTTTACCTTTACCTCCACCCATGCCCATCATAATCAGTATTTCTCCATCACTTGCACTAACGCCACCCGTGCCCTTCAAACCTCCTCCTTCTAATATCCCTCAACCACTTCCCACTTCGTGGAGCAGGTACACGCTACCTTTGGTGCCCCTCGGGTCTAGTCCCTAGGGTGATAAAAAGCCAAGCCGGGTTTCAATTATGCATTTCAAGATCCAGGATGTTATTTCCCGCATGCCGATACGAGTCCTAGCCCTTGGCTATTTTGGGAATAAGGAGCCTGCATTTACTATGAAGACGGTTGCAAAGAAGAGTTCCCTTGTGTTGGTGCCAGTTTCTTCAAAGGCGAGATCGGTAGCAATCTCTCTGCTCGCCGGGAAGTTCACCATTAATGCTGTTATTACCTCGCGCTCGATTGCTGTTCAGTTCACTGGATGAGAGGGGTTCTCTACTCGGATTATGCTAACACATACGACCGGCCGGAGCCTGATGGATTCCCTATTCAAGGGGCAATTGGCCGTATCTTCTACATTTTCTAAGGACATTCTGTACTTGCTATGCAATTTCCCGTAATTTATTAGCATGTCGGCCACGTCAACGCCGCGCATTGATCTCCCTCAGCTTTGTCCTGCTCTTCTAGTATGGGAGTTATGCTTCAAGTCTGATTGCCGAGTGGAGCTGCCAAACCTCTATGTTCTAGTGCCAAAAGACAAAACTCCATGGCTTCATGATATTCATTCAGTTGGGAAGCTGTTTGCTCAAGAATGTCCACCTATGGTTAGCACCGAGAGTCTAGGGGCAACTACCCCGAGGAAGTTGCATATTCAGAATCAGGCCAGGCCATCTACCAGGTGGGCCAGCTATTTGAGAAGACGTTATAGATTGAGGAGCCCGAGAAGCCGAGTCCGCGCCAGGCGGAGTTGTTTCGAGACAATTTCTGCTAAGAAGAGGCGACGGCATAAGTTTAAGGGCCGTTAGTTGCACACTTGGGGGTCCACTTCCTCCTCTCTTTCTTCCGTCCATTCATCTTTTCTGTTGCTCAATTCTTATCCTTGGGTGGTGTACCTTCCACCACCTGACTATGTTTCCACCATCTTCTCCTATCCTCACCATTCTAGGCCTCAGCCTATGTCCTCCTCTTCCCCTGATTCAGGGGCATCCTCTTGTAATTTTTCTTCCCGGGTACGCCCGGATTTCGCTACTCATCCATTTTCGTCCACCCTGTTGGGGATTCCTTGTGCTCGCTCCTCGACCTTGTTGCGTGGCTTTTCTAATCCTTCCCCGACTTTGTCGGGTGGTTTTCATTCCTTTTCCCCGACCTTGTCGGGTGTTCATGCATTTTGTTCCCCGTCCCTAGCGGGTGATCGTTATTCCTTTTCTCCAACCACGTCGGATGATAGTTCTCTTTCTCCCTTATCTTCGTAGTTATCCTTTCATCGTCATTCTATTCCTTCCTCCTCGCCCTTTCAGGGTTCTTACCCTTTTTCTTGTTGCTCTCGAGGCTTTAGCCCACCTTGATCTCAGCAAATCCCTGTTTATTCTGTATCTGGTTCCTTGTTATCAGGGCCTCAGTGCCTTAACGAGAGAGTTCTAGCCCTCGTTTCTCTTCCTTTTTTATCCCTTCTTCCTCCAGTATGAGGTCTGCCACTCGTCTATGTCGAGGAATCCAATCTTTTGCTCTCCTTTCATCCTTTATCCTGACAAGCAAGAAAAATAAAGCTCGCACTTCTCAAAGCTCGATGGTTAAGATTACTCCACGGATTTGCAAAGGTATCTTTATTTTATGCAAGAACGTGCTTTCATTTCCATTATTTCTATTGTTTCTGCACATGATTCTTTAACATGATTGAGTGGCTTTAGGAGTCTTTGTTTAATTAGATCTTAACTTTGTGTCAAATAAAAAAGTTAGCATCTACAGCATCTTAGGCTGGTGATAGCTTAGCGCTGGGAGTCTAGTTTCTTTCCCCGATTGTTGAGGGTGACCTTTGAGTATGAATTTTTCACACACTACATGGTAAGCCATAGCCGATCTCTCTGAGACGCACCGTTGCTGCTTTGACCATACTTTGGGTATGCACAAAGGTCTTGATGTAAAATAGCCCTAGGATGACTAAATATGTAATGGACAACCTAGGACCAAGATCCACAAGCATACAAGCTCTCCAATGATTCTCACAATAGCGTCTTACTCACACGGCACACGCGATCACCCGGCGGGGCCGGGGGATGATGGCAAGGGTCCGAGGCGGGACCCAATGACTCTAAAGGACTTAGTTTGCTTAGGCTGACCCCAAAGGGCCTAGGATTCCCCAAATTCGTGGGTGGCTGGCCCGCTGGGCGGGGTGTGGGTGGCACTCTCTCACGGTCCGCGGTGGACACTAACAAACTAGCATATAAGTACGGGCCCTCTTCTCACCGCCGATGGGCAATCAAAGCAATACTAAACTTGCAGAATGAAGGCAACTAAGGAGATATCAGATGCTCACCTGATCGGTGTGAAGACACCGATCCCGCTCGGAGACGAGGGCGCGCCGGGAGGCGAGGGTATACAACCGATCGCCGCGGCGATGTAGCTTGACCTGAAAATGCAATGATGTACAACACTACGCCTCGCATAGGAGGGGTGATCTTGGGGTAGGGATTAGACTTAGTACATCCAAAACTACCTCCACGCAGGGAGGAGCCTTCAGCCGGCCAAGCGGGGTGGGGATTACGCAATGAAAACGTTATCTTCCGAGCTCCACCGGTTCTGCCTTCCTTCAGGTTCACTGGATAGACAGTCGGAGATGGTGCTGCGACGGGCTCCACGGAGCTCGGATCTTGACGAGACTAGCGCCAAAAGTTTACCAACTGATAGGGGATAAAGTTTGAATTTTTGGGGAAGCTTTGATTCTCGGGGCTGACCGCACCGGCGACTGGAACAGGGCACCAGCGTCTGGTCTCTGGCTGGTACCGGACTACAGCAGTTGGTTGCAGAAGTCACTGTGGGCTCTCCCGGACTCCGATTGGAATGAAAGTGGTGGTGACGCGATCGTGATCCGGGTAGCTTCGAGCCGGAGTTGACGGGGATGCAATCTGATGTCGGTGGAGAGAGGGGTGACCGGAGGAGTGTGGACTGGTCTAACCTGGGATCACAGGGGGCAGTCTGCCCTCTCCGACAAAGAAAATTGGAACAGGGGGTTCCGGTGGCCGATTGAGTCCCTTATTCTTCGAGGTGGCAGCTAACTTGATGTAGTTTCTCTCCTCCAAAAATGGCGCTCAGAGCCTTCACCAGCTGGCCGTGGCAGAGTCTGCAACCGGACTGGTTGATTCTGCCTCTGTCTGGTGCAGAACAATGGGGCTGGTTGCAGAGGGTGCCATGATCTCCACAAAGCTCTGATGGGTACAAGACCTGAACCGTTGGAACCATGGTCGAGTCTTCTTTGTGTCGGTGCCAACGGCGGGGTCGGCAGATGTCGGAGAAGACCGGGACGATCAGATGAGTGGAGGGATGTCAGTTCTGGCTCCTGTAAACTGACCTGACACACTTGGAGTAGAAAATTCGTAACTTTCGATGTGGATCTCCAAATGCAACTCTGCTTCTTGAAGATGAAAGAGGACTTGAGAGGGAAGGAATTTGCTGAAGAAAGCTTGATCTGAATCCCAAAGGGTTCGTCGTGGCCGAGCTTCCACTCTCGCTCTGGTTCTCTGCCTGGGTTCTTCTGCACAGTCGAGGGAGATCGGCCACTGTGGACTGCTCGGAGCTCGGATACCGACGAAACCACCTCGCCTTGGAAGCTCTCTGGACAACCTTTCCATAGATGTAGGCCTTGCCACCAGGAGGAGCAGGGACCGGCCGGGGATGACGTGACTTCAGGGCCTCACTCTGCTGCCTGCGACCTGCTACTTGAAGCTGCAACTTGCAAGAACAAGGGAAGGGGCAAAGGGAGTTAGCACAGATTGGGGGGATGGCTGATGGTTTGTGGATATGGGAAGGACGTGGCTAGGGCTTCTGGAGGGTCTGGAGTGGCAGGGGTAGATGGAGAGGGGGGCTGGAGCAGCTAGGGGTGGAGATGGGGGGGTGGAGGTGCACTAGAGAGAGGGCGAGTGTGAGAGGAGGATGGGGGACGAACTTGGCTGTTGGGGGGAGATGGATTTCGACCTAGGGTGGTTTAGGAGGGGGGGAGATGGAAGGGCACAGCCCTAGGGAGAGGGAAATTCGAATTTGGGCTTTGGGAGGGGTTAATTCAGCCTTGGGAAGAGGGAGGGTTGCTTGGGAGAGTGGAAAGGTGCCTAGGAGAAGGGGTTTCCACCTAGGGGTTGGAGGGGGAATTGAATGAATGCATGGGGAAGGGGAAGGGGCCTTAATGAGGGGTGAATGGGGAGGAGAGAGAATGAATTTCGAATTTGGGGTGGGGAGGAGAGAGAAAGGGGGCACAACCCACTTAGAGAGAGTGATAGTGAGAGAGAGAGAGAGAGAGAGAGAGAGAGAGAGAGAGGGAGATATTGAGATGGAGATGACAAATGCCTTTCAATATTCATCAAAGTTGTTTCAATGAGAGGGAGGGGAGGCCTATTTATAGGCATCCACTCTTTACATGACCATAGTACCCTTGACAATTAGACAAAAGACCGGGCATATCCTAGACTCAACCTAATGGGCCCATAACTAAGGTAATAAGGCCCAATTAAGCATACCAAGGGAAATGGACTAGAACCACATGACTTAATAAAGAGAAATACAATGATAGGACTCAATAAAAGGAAAATACATAAAATGAAACTGAGGAAATGAAGATAACAAGTGTGGATCACAGTCAGTCCACATCAAGAGTGTGCAGGCGACCCGAGCTAGAGGGAGTGACGTGACATGCCCTCATCAAATCCCCCGGGGTGGGGAGAACTCGACCCCGTCGAGTATGGGTCCGCCTGGCTGTCGTAATGGTCTAGTATGTCGGGGTCCAAGCGCGGCAGATCCTCCCGACTCACCCATGTGTCCTCTATCGGGGGACAGTTCTTCCACCTAACCAGGTAGCACTGATACACCTTGTGCCTAGTGATGATACTCTGCTCATCCAGAATTACCTCTATCTGCTCTCGTCGGTCTCTCAAGCTAGAAGGTGGTGTCCCTCCGGAAGTGTCCCTCTCAAGGCGGGGTAAAAGCTCAAGATCCTCACTGGGTTCCACCGCGGGGCCCTTGTAGGGTACCAAATCCGCCACATTGAAAGTAGGGTGTACCCCAAAACCCTCAGGTAGGTCTAGCTCATAAGCATTACTGCCAAGTCGTCTCAGAATTTGAAAGGGTCCCGAACCCCGTGCCCTTAACTTGGAGGTAGGTCCCGAAAGGAGCCGCTCCGTCCTCACCATCACCGAGTCTCCCACTTGGAACTCGCAGTGGCGCCGATGAGCATCTGCCCGCCTTTTGTAAGCCTCATTGATCTTTCCTATATGCTTGCGAGAATGCGTATGCCATGCACGATGATGCGATGTTGGTGTGAAACACATGGTATGCCAAGGTGGACCTGGGCAGCCAAATGTAGACCGATCACACTTTGATGCTATGAAGACTGTGATAGTTTTAGGAGGGCCGGGACATCCATAGATGAACCTTTTATGCATGGGTGTGACAAATGTCGGGGGACCCGAACATCCATGTATGCTCCTCTCATGCTTAAGACTCATGATGAATGAAGGTGGGCCAATACATCCGAATATGGTCCTCTTATGCTGCCTACTTGACATGTGGGTGATGTGAATGAATGTACCCGACTTATGAATCATGTCAAATGATGTGGTAGGCCTAGACACATGCATGTTTATCCCAAAGGTGACCTCCATGTGCATAGATGTGGGATGACTTTTGAGCGTCCACGTGAATGGGTCGAAGGGATCTACGAAGGTGGTTATGGGGTGGGGTACTTCATCAATCCCAAGGTGTTTGTTGCCTAAAGTCAAGGCTCTCATGGTGTAACCTGATTCTAGGAAGGGAGGAGTTTGGGTTGACATGGGCGATTCGGGTAGGGTGAGGTGGGTGGTGAATAGGGGGAGTGGGTTACATGGAGATCTAGGCTCCCTTAGGAAGGGATTAAAGGGATCATGGTAAGGGTTACCTAGGTAGGGGTATTCCATGTCCTCAAGGTCCTCAAATGGTGAGTCATCCTCCTCCAAAATGTTTGGGCCAAGGTTACTAAGGGGTTGGCCAATCAAAGCACTTGGGATCTCAATTGTTGGAGAGTAGACTATGATGGGTTCCTCCTCCATGGGAAGAAGGAGTATGATCTCACTTGTAAATTGGCCATTGGTGTAGATGGAAGTGATGGAGCCAACGGTGGGGTAAGCTAGGCTAATGGTGCTCGACTCCGATGGCCTCATGGCTAGCATATCGGTCAAGTGGACTTGCCAATGTAGGTAGGCCACTAAGTCTCCCAAATCTTCTACACAATAGGAGGTTTGATAAGTGACATGAGGCTGAGTGGGAATGATTTGGGATTGATGTCCCATGGGTATGTGGCTTGGTTGTGAACTAGGAATGGTGAGGCCTCGCTTGAGACATTGGAGTACGGACTTATCTATGGTGATGGTGTCATGGGGAAGGGTGTATAGCTCTTGAGGAACTAGGCTAGGAGTGGTGGGTGAGTTGTGTGGCTCTTGGATTTCCTTGATTTTGGGAGGTGGATCCGAATTGGTATCCTTCTCCTCTTGGGTAGGTGTGTGGGTTGCAACTCCTAAGGACAATGGGGTAGGAAGGTCTATGGTGGGTGGGTTGGTGTTAGTCGAAGCATGGTGCACCCGAGGAGGTGAGCAAGGTCGGATGTGGGTTGGAATTGGGAGTGGAAGTAGTGGAGGCCTAAATTGGGGTAGGATTGGGGTGGGAAGTGGAAGGTGGGTTGGGTGAGGAGATTTGGGATGATTGATTTTGGGAGATGTGTCCCTTTTTGGGGACGATGGTGAGGTTGCGGTGGTGGCCAAGGGGGCTTGTGGGGTGCGGTTTTGGTGAGGGGATTTTGGTTTGGGGTTGGTGGCCATTATGGGCCTAGGTGGAGGGGTGGACATGGAGTCCAATTGAGTATGGGGACATATGGTTGTGGTGAGGACTTGGAGGTAGGGTGTAGATATGGTGGTTGGGGTAGGAGAGGTGGAACATGGTGGGGAATGTGTGATTAGGGTCTTGGGTTGGCCAAGGGGAAATGAAGGAGTTGAAATGCTCTTTGGACTTTGGTGTTCGGAATGGGAAGGGGACACATAACTAGCCCTAAGTTGCTCCTTCATGTTTACCCAAGTGGTGATGGGATATTCCCTTCTAATTATCCTTAGCCCGACAATTTGTAGCCAATAGGTTTGAGCCCGTTTGGTAAGTTGTGATTTGGCAAATTGGACTTTCTCGTTATCGGTCATGGGATGCCAAGTGAAGTAATGGTCCATGGAAGCCTCCCATTCTAAATACTCATTAGGATGAGTCCCATCAAAGGTGAGAGGTGAGGGAGGAGGCCTACTATCATTCTTCCTTGGGGCGGGCCAATTTTCTTCTAGTTTGTCAAGTCGTCTAGATAGGCTATCAAGCTTGCCATTGGCATGGGTCAAGGTTTTTATGAGGTAACTGACATGGCCAGGGAAGTTATGGGTGTTAGTGGTAGGCATCTCTTGGTGGCTTGGACTTATGGAGTGGGCCGATTGGTAAGGTCGATATGAGGTGGCCATACTAGGGAGCAAGAGTGATGCACTTGATGACTCTAAATGCATAGACATGCCCTAGGACTTGACTTGATAGAGACAAGTCAATGACTTGCTCTGATACCACTTGATGTAAAACAGCCCTAGGATGACTAAATATGTAATGGACAACCTAGGACCAAGATCCACAAGCATACAAGCTCTCTAATGATTCTCACAATAGCGTCTTACTCACACGGCACACGCGATCACCCGGCGGGGCCGGGGGATGATGGCAAGGGTCCGAGGCGGGACCCAATGACTCTAAAGGACTTAGTTTGCTTAGGCTGACCCCAAAGGGCCTAGGATTCCCCAAATTCGTGGGTGGCTGGCCCGCTGGGCGGGGTGTGGGTGGCACTCTCTCACGGTCCGCGGTGGACACTAACAAACTAGCATATAAGTACGGGCCCTCTTCTCACCGTCGACGGGCAATCAAAGCAATACTAAACTTACAGAATGAAGGCAACTAAGGAGATATCAGACGCTCACCTGATCGGTGTGAAGACACCGATCCCGCTCGGAGACGAGGGCGCGCCGGGAGGCGAGGGTATACAACCGATCGCCGCGGTGATGTAGCTTGACCTGAAAATGCAATGATGTACAACACTACGCCTCGCACAGGAGGGGTGATCTTGGGGTAGGGATTAGACTTAGTACATCCAAAACTACCTCCACGCAGGGAGGAGCCTTCAGCCGGCCAAGCGGGGTGGGGATTACGCAATGAAAACGTTATCTTCCGAGCTCCACCGGTTCTGGCTTGCTTCAGGTTCGCTGGACAGACAGTCGGAGATGGTACTGCCACGGGCTCCACGGAGCTCGGATCTTGACGAGACCAGCGCCAAAATTTTACCAACTGACAGGGGATGAAGCTTGAATTTTTGGGGAAGCTTTGATTCTCGGGGCTGACCGCACCAGCGACTGGAACAGGGCACCAGCGTCTGGTCTCTGGCTGGTACCAGATTGAAGCAGTAGGTTGCAGAAGTCACTGTGGGCTCTCCCGGACTCCGATTGGAATGAAACTGGTGGTGACGCAATCGTGATCGGGGTAGCTTCGAGCCGGAGTTGACAGGGATGCAATCTGATGTCGGTGGAGAGAGGGGTGACCGGAGGAGTGTGGACTGGTCTGACCTGGGATCACAGGGGGCAGTCTGCCCTCTCCGACGAAGAAAATTGGAACAGGGGGTTCTGGTGGCCGATTGAGTCCCTTATTCTTCGAGGTGGCAGCTAACTAGATGTAGTTTCTCTCCTCCAAAAATGGCGCTTAGAGCCTTCACCAGCTGGCCGTGGCAGAGTGTGCAACCGGACTGGTTGATTCTGCCTCTGTCTGGTGCAGAACAATGGGGCTGGTTACAGAGGGTGCCATGATCTCCAAAAAGCTCTGATGGGTACAAGACCTGAACCGTTGGAACCGCGGTCGAGTCTTCATTCTGTCGGTGCCAACAGCGGGGTCGGAAGATGTCGGAGAAGACCGGGACAATCAGATGAGTGGAGGGATGTCAGTTCTGGCTCCTGTAAACTGACCTGACACACTTGGAGTAGAAAATTCGTAACTTTCGATGTCGATGTCCAAATGCAACTCTGCTTCTTGAAGATGAAAGAGGACTTGAGAGGGAAGACATTTGTTGAAGAAAGCTTGATCTGAATCCCAAAGGGTTCGTCGTGGCCGAGCTTCCACTCTCGCTCTGGTTCTCTGCCTGGGTTCTTCTGCGCAGTCGAGGGAGATCGGCCGCTGTGGACTGCTCGGAGCTCGGATGCCGACGAAACCACCTCGCCTTGGAATCTCTCTGGACAACCTTTCCAGAGATGTAGGCCTTGCCACCAGGAGGAGTAGGGACCGGCCGGGGATGACGTGACTTCAGGGCCCCACTCTGCTGCCTGCAACCTGCTACTTGAAGCTGCAACTTGCAAGAATAAGAGAAGGGGCAAAGGGAGTTAGCACAGATTGGGGGGATGGCTGATGGTTTGTGGATATGGGAAGGACGTGGCTAGGGCTTCTGGAGGGTCTGGAGTGGAAGGGGTAGATGGAGAGGGGGGCTGGAGCAGCTAGGGGTGGAGATGGGGGGGTGGAGGTGCACTAGAGAGAGGGCGAGTGTGAGAGGAGGATGGGGGACGAACTTGGCTGTTGGGGGGAGATGGATTTCGACCTAGGGTGGTTTAGGAGGTGGGGAGATGGAAGGGCACAGCCCTAGGGAGAGGGAAATTCGAATTTGGGCTTTGGGAGGGGTTAATTCAGCCTTGGGAAGAGGGAGGGTTGCTTGGGAGAGTGGAAAGGTGCCTAGGAGAAGGGGTTTCCACCTAGGGGTTGGAGGGGGAATTGAATGAATGCATGGGGAAGGGGAAGGGGCCTTAATGAGGGGTGAATGGGGAGGAGAGAGAATGAATTTCAAATTTGGGGTGGGGAGGAGAGAGAAAGGGGGCACAACCCACTTAGAGAGAGTGATAGTGAGAGAGAGAGAGAGAGAGAGAGAGAGAGAGAGAGAGAGAGAGAGAGAGAGAGAGAGAGAGAGAGAGAGAGAGAGAGAGAGAGAGAGAGAGAGAGAGGGAGATATTGAGATGGAGATGGCAAATGCCTTTCAATATTCATCAAAGTTGTTTCAATGAGAGGGAGGGGAGGCCTATTTATAGGCATCCACTCTTTACATGACCATAGTACCCTTGACAATTAGACAAAAGACCGGGCATATCCTAGACTCAACCTAATGGGCCCATAACTAAGGTAATAAAGCCCAATTAAGCATACCAAGGGAAATGGACTAGAACCACATGACTTAATAAAGAGAAATACAATGATAGGACTCAATAAAAGGAAAATACATAAAATGAAACTAAGGAAATGAAGATAACAAGTGTGGATCACAGTCAGTCCACATCAAGAGTGTGCAGGCGACCCGAGCTAGAGGGAGTGTCGTGAGATGCCCTCATCAGGTCTTTTCTTTTCTCTGCTCGGCCAAGTGTAGGGGCAAGAGATTGATGGATGAGATGACTAACATAGGTGCTCCCTAATACGAGAGAGGTCTCAAATAGGGGCAGTCTTGACCCTCAAAAGTGAGCTTTCATGCTATATCTGGCCAATAAGGGCTACCAAAATGAGAAAATGAATCAATGCAAAATTATTAATCAAAGACATGGCAAGAGTGGTAGTACAGTTCCCCGCGGGACGTCATGAGCCGGGTCGCATGCGTGCCTGATAAATATGGGTCTAAAAATCAAAGACACAAAGCTCCGGCGCAACAGACCTACTCTTTGAGGGGTAGTGCCCTAGAAGGAAGTCGAACCCTAATATCTCTCATCCTACATAAGGCTTGTCTCTAATTATTCTTCCACTTCTCCCTCTCAGGCTGGGTTGTATCCCGAGTACGGCCTTAGTAGGGGCATCGTTCTTTAGAGACAGTTGGTTGTGGTGAGCTACCATCACATGTACGCCCTGCTTAAGGGAAGCCTTTAATGAGAGGGGTAGGGACGGTGATCTCTGACCAGTAGTTCGAGCCTGTCCTTGGGTGTTGTAGATTGCTATTTCAAAAATTCAAAAAAAAGTATATAAAAAAAATGAGATATTGTCAAAAATCTAAAAAAATGAGATATCATAAAAAAAAATCCATAAAAATGAAATACTATTTAAAATCCAAAAAATCATAAAATTACAAAAAAAATAAAAAATGTGTATTTTTGATTTCCTTTTCATGCATTCGGATTTATATTGAGAACGGATACGTAATCTGTTTGCTAAGTGTGCAGATTACAGGTACTCAAGCTTTCCTTACTCCATATTTTGTTCTATCTGTCTCCTGTTCATCTTTTGATCTGTTCTTCCCTTCAATCATATCTCTCAATCTGTTCTGAAGCTTATGTCCTTCTCAGCTTTTGTTTGCAAGGATCATATCTATATGAGAGGACTTTACCTCATGATTATGAACCTGGCGGTTCGGCCTCATTCTGATCTGGGGTTTTGATCGGAGAGTGTATTTGTTTATGTCTTTTGTCCCGCAATATCCTTTGTTCATGTCCATGTCCCACCGTGTTGACCCACACATGTTGTTTTGTACCTCACCACATGTTGTTAGTTTTCTTGCGCATGTCGATGGTCGTCTTTCCATGTTCCATGTATTGTCCCAACCATGTGATCTGTCATGTTCTTATCTCAACCGTGTGTTGTCCCGCCGATTGTTATCTTGTCACTCCATGTTCATGTATGCGTATTGTCTGTTTATGCCTTTGCTTATGTGCTTGTTCGTCTTGTTGTGTTGTTTTCATTCGTCATGTTATGTTATGTTGTTTGTCGTTATGTTAATCACTATGCTTATCTTGTTTGTCTTATACATGAAAATCCATAAAAAAATCAGAAAAAAGAAAATCCAAACTTTCACTCACCGTTCCACCTGCCCAGGTAAGTCAGGTATGGCCTTCTATCCTTATCACCCTTATTTCATTACTATATGGTACTATGCTATATTATCTCGAGAACCAGTTGTGATGTGACACAGCCCAAGGTTGACTAAGTATGAGTTGATGACCCTAGGACCTAGACCCGCAAGCATACAAGCACTCCAATGATTCTCACGATAGCGACTTACTCACACGGCACACGCAATCACCCGGCGGGGCCGGGGGATGATGGCAAGGGTCCGAGGCGAGACCCAATGATTCTAAGTGACTTAGTTGGCTTAGGCTGACCCCCAAAGGGCCTGGCATTCCCAACTTCGTGGGCGGCTGGCCCGCAGGGCGGGGTTTGGGTGGCACTCACTCCCGGTCCACGGTGGACACCTTCAAAGTAGCATACAAGTTCGGGCTCTCTTCTCACCGTCCGACGGGCATGCGAAGTAATACTAAATTTCCAGAATAATGGCAATCAAGGATGGCATCAGATGCTTACCTGATCGGTGTGAAAACACCGATCCCGCTCGGAGACGAGGGCGCGCCGGGAAGCGAGGGTATACACCCGATCGCTGCGGCAGTGTCGCTTGACGTGAAAATTAAAGAAGTACAGCACTACGCCTCTCGCAGGAGGGATGATCTTGGGGTGGGGATTAAACTTATTACAATCAAAACTACCTCCACGCAGGGAGGGGCCTTCAGCCGGCCAAGCGGGTTGGGGAAATTATGCAAGAAAACCCGACTTTCTGAGCTTTGCCGGTTCTGCCAATCGTCAGATTCACTGGACAGAGTGTCGGTGATGACGCTGCCATGGACTCCACGGAACTTAGATCTTGATGAAACCGGTGCCAAAAGTTTCCCAACTGACCGAGGGTGATGTCTGAGTTTTTGGGGAGGCTCTAAAGCTTGGGGCTGATTGGGCCGGCGACTGGAACAGGACAGCAATGTTCTATCTCAGGCTGGTGTAGAATTAGTGAAGTCTGTTGCAGAAGGCGCTGTGGACTCTCCCGAACATCAATTGAGACGAAACTAGTGGTGACGCGATCGTGGTCGGAGTAGGTTCGAGCAGGAGTTTACGGGGCTCCAATCGGAGGTCGGAGAAAAGAATGGTGGCCGGATAAGTGGGGACAGGTCAAACCTGGACCCACAGGGGGCAGACTGCACACTCCAGCGAAGAAAATTGTAACTGGTAGCTCCAGTGGCCGATTGAGGTCCTTCTTCTTGGAGATGAAACCTAACTGGACGTAGTTCCTGCCCTCCAAAAATGGCACCCAGATCTTCAAGGAAGAATCCGTGGTAGGACTGGAACTGAGGCTCTGGTTCCCTGCCTGAGGACTTCTGCGTGGTCAAGGGAGAATGGCTCCTGCGGACAGCTCGGAGCTTGGATGTCGTCCAAACCACCTCGCCTGGAAAGCTCTCTTGATGAAATTTCCAGAGATATAGGCCTTGACACCAGGAGGGTTAGGGAGCGGCCGAAAACGAAGCAACTTTCAGGCCCAACTCTGCTGCCTGCGACCGGCTACCTGGAACTGCAATCTAGCAAGATTAAAGGGAGTGGGAGGGGGGGTTACCATAGCTTGGGAGTGATGGCTGAGGGTTTGGACAGAGGGGAGGGACGTGGCTAAGGTCTCCAAGAGGTCTGGAGGGGCAGGAATGGGTGGAGAGGGAGCTGGAGCTGCAAGAGGTGGTGGTGGGAAGGAGGATGTGCACAAGAGTGAAGGTGAGTGGGAGAGGAGGTGGGGGCGAACTTGGGCTGTTGGGAGGGAAGGGGAGGTCGACATAGGGAGGTATGGGGAAGGGGAGATGGGAGGGAAATTCAAAATGGGCCTAGGGAGGAGGTCCTTCAGCCTTGGGGAGGTGGGGAGGTGCTTAGGGAAGTGGATGGGGTAGGTGATGGTTGGGAGGTGGGGCTTGGATTGGTAGAACTATCTTGGGACAAGATGTGGAGTAAAGATGGGTTATGGGTAGTTGTAGGGGAGTTAATGGAGGTAGGTGGGGGTTGGAGGTGGTTGGGAGGGGGGAGGAGAGAGAGAAGGGTTCGCCCCCTTCTTGAAGAGAGAGAGGGAGAGAGATAATGAGAGAGAGGGAGAGAGGAAATATCTTTGATAGAAGAGAGTGGAGGTGGAAAAGGATTCTAATCAAATTCATTCATCAAAATTAAGTACATGAGGAGAGATGGGGCCTATATATAGGCAACCATTCTTTATATGACCAAAATGTCCCTGACAATAAGACAAAAGACCAAGCATATCCTAGACTCAATCATATGGGCCCATAACTAAGGTAATAAGGCCCAATTAAGCATAACAAGGGAAATGGACTAGAACCACATGACTCAATATAAGATAGGACTCAATAAAATGAAAATATATAAGATGAGACTGAAGCTAACATGTGTAGATCATAGTTGGTCCATATCAAGAATGTGCAGGTGACCCAAGCCAGAGGGAGTGTCATGAGATGTCCTCATCAAATCCCCCGGGGTGGGGAGAACTCGACCCTGTCGAGTAGGGGTCTGTCTGGCTGTAGTACAGCTCCAAAATGTCGGGGTCCAATCGCAGCAAGTCCTCCCGACTCACCAAAGTATCCTCTGTCGGGGAACGGTTCTTCCACCTAACCAGGTAGTGCTGATACACCTTGTGCCTAGTAATGATACTCTGCTCATCCAGTATTTCCTCTACCTGCTCTCGTCGGTCTCGCAAGCTATGAAGTGGAGTCCCACCGGGAGTGTCTCTCTCAAGGGGGGGTAAAGGCTCGAGCTCCTCACTGGGTTCCACCGCGGGGCCCTTGTAGGGTACTAGGTCCGCCACATTGAAAGTAGGGTGTACCCCAAAACTCTCAGGTAGGTCTAGCTCATAAGCATTACTGCCAAGTCGTCTCAGAACACGAAAGGGTCCCGAACCCGGTGCCCTCAACTTCGAGGCAGGTCCCGGAAGGAGCCGCTCCGTGCTCACCATCACCGAGTCTCCCACTTGGAACTCGCAGTGGCGCAGATGAGCATCTGCCCGCCTTTTGTAAGCCTCATTGCTCTTTCCTATATGCTTGCGGATGTCATCATGCAACTGTTTGATATGCTGTGCAAAGGACTCAGCTGAGACTGACACTCTAGCATGTGGGGAAAGGGGAATAAGATCGGAAGGTTTTCTAGGCCTGTAACCATGTACAACCTCAAATGGACTCTTGCCTATGGACCTATTGACAGAATCATTGTAGGCAAACTCGGCCTGAGATAAGAGGAGATCCCAATTCCCAGGGTGGTCCCCTACAAAGCAATGGAGCAAGTTCCCAAGACTTCGGTTGACGACCTCAGTCTGGCCATCGGTTTGAGGATGGTAAGCAGTGGAGAATTTGAGGAGGGTTCCCATCAGGTGTCAAAGAGTCTTCCAAAAGTAAGGGAATGGGTCGGTTGCTTTAGCTTAAGTCTGTACATAGTCAGCATCTCGTTGACCGTCTCTTGTTGTGTCCTCATGTTAGTTCTGTGTTTGTGTCTTCGTGTTGTTTTTTTGTCTTCGTGTTATTTTTGCGTTTGAGTCTTCATGTTATTTTTGTGTTTGTGTCTTCGTGTTATTTTTTACGTCTTCGTGTTATTTTTGTGTTTGTGTCCTCATGTTATTTCTGTGTTTGTGTCTTCATGTTGTTTTTATGTCTTCGTGTTGCTTCTTTCTATCTTCGTCCAGGGTTCCTCTGATCGCGTGTTTTACTACCGTTTTACTTCGTGTCGTTCTCTCTTTATCTCGTGCTGTTCTCATCTGACTTCGTGTCGTTCTCTTTGTAGTGTTAGCTTTGTTACTGTGGTACCTCGTGTCGTTCTCTCTTTATCTCGTGCTGTAGTCATCTTATGTACCTCGTGTCGTTCTCAGTATAGTGCACCTTTTGTTGTTCCTACACACCTCGTGCAGCTTTAGCTTGAGTGTCAACCGACTTATTTCAGGTATATATATAGAGAGAGAACCCTGAGTATTAATGATTTTAATCTCTTTGCAGGAGAAGAAGAAAAACAAAAAGAAGAAGGTGGTCCGAGGAAGAATATTCCCCAGTGACTGGGCGGCACGTGATCCGAAGCTGGAAGGGCAGACATGATTGTGACACGTGTCCTGAAGCTGGCTGAGAGACTGACACGTGGCCACAAGTTCTGGGCGGGAAATGTGGAAGCCACACGCGCCCAGTGCTGCCCTCCTGCTGGCTACTGCTTATAAAAGGAAGCCTTCATCCAACAGATGAAGATAGATCGAAGAAGAAGCCTGGAGAGTAGAAAGCCCTTCGATCCAGAAAAAGAAAAGAGGAAGAAAAAGAGAAGAAGAAGAAATAGAAGAAGTGTGAGCCGAAGAAAATAGAGGAGCAGAGATCGAGAGAGTGAAAGAGTAGAAGAAGAAAAGAGCTACAGTAGAAAGCAGAAGAAGAAGAGACAGAGAGAGCCTGCGAAAGAAGAAGAAAAGAAAGAGAAGAAGAGCAGAAGGAGAAGAAGAGAAAGAGAGAGTTAGAGAGCTCGTGAGGGTTAAGAGAAAAAGAAAGTGAGAGAGAAGAGAAGAGGAAGAGAAGCTTACCTGAAGATCTATCTACTGGACCGTGGATCAAATCCAGGCCAGTCAGCTCCATGCGAGCCACATCTGTGTTATCTTTCTTTACAACTTTCTGATCGCTGCGTATTTTTCCTTTCTTATTTTTTTTTTTTCATTTGGTTAGCTTTGTACTTCTGATCCTCTGGATTGAGGTTGGGTCCCTCCTGGTCTGGAGGAAGAGAGGTCTGCGACCTCTAGTTTGCAAGTGGCTGGAAGTCACTTGTGTGTTCCCTCCGGTTTGGAGGAAGAGAGATCTGATCTCCGGTTCTGGGCTTGTGGGTTACATGTCCAGGTGTCCCTCCTGGTCTGGAAGAAGAGAGGTCTTCGACCTCTGGTTTGCTGGTGACTGGGAGTCACTGGTGTGTTCCCTCCTGTTTGGAGGAAGAGAGACTGTGCATCTCTAGTTTCCAAGTGGCTGGGAGTCACTTGGGGTGTCCCTCCGGTTGGGAGGAAGAGGGGAGGTTGTTCCCCTGGTCAAGCTGTGTGGCAGCACCTGTTGCAGACTGAGTCTGTGGTTTCTAGCGTGAGCTAGTGGAAGTCACACTCGGGTTGAGTGTGGGGTGGATGTAGGTCTGCTGGACCGAACCACCTAAAAACCCCTTGTGCACTGTGGTTTGACTAGTCTATTTGTGCTTCCGCTAGGTGATTGCATAGGGGCGCTCCATGTGTTTGGCTTCTGGTTGAGCAGAAGAGTTTATTAGTTTTCAGATTGACTAAATCTGATCTCACTGTGTGTTTGGTTAGTTCCACAACTGCCATTTTGCCTTCAAGTTCATTTAGTTTGCGAACTAGCATTTTTAGTGAGCGAAATTTTAACTCGGCGAAAGGTTTTTAAAAGTCATATTCATTCACCCCCCCCTCTGAATACTGCACCGAACCCAACACTTGGTATCAGAGCGGTGTCTGCATACAAGGTCCAGCGACCTGCAGATTCGATCTTGCAGTATTCGGTGCTAATTTGTTTTTAGTGCATCAATATTCCTGTTGCATTAATCTGTTGTGTTCTCATGGCTCATCCACCGATTTTCAGTGGTACGCATTTTAATGCATGGTTCACTAGTCTGAAGAATTATGTCAAATCTGTGAATCCAGACCTGTGGAAAGTAATTTCACATGGTCCTTATGAACTGCCAAAGAAAAAGTCCAAATGGACTGACAGTCACAAGTTTATGCATGAAGAGAATCAGATAGCTATAAATCTAATGAAGGCAGCTACTGATAGAGCCTTTCACTCATGTTTCGTTGATTACAGTTCTGCTAAAGACATTCTGGATACATTGAAGTGAACTCAGGAGATAGATGTGGACAGCTGCATGATGGCCAACAGAAGAAATCAAAGTGGCAGCGATCAAGGCAGCAATCAAATTGAAGAAGATGATGATGATGAGGTAAATCTCTTCGAGAATTTTTCTCTAGAAGATTGGGAAAATGCATATGCTGAATTATTTGAATCTCATGAATAGTTAAGAAAACAATACAAAAAATTGAAGAAGAATAGTAGGTCAGACAGTTTCAATTCTCCATGTGAAAACTATGCTGAACTAAAAAATGTTCATGATGCTTGTATGTCTGATATTCAAATGCTAAAGAAACAAATTTCATTGCTGACAAGTGAGAATGATTCTCTCAAAAATTTCTCCAAAGAAAATGAAGAAAGTTTAGAGAAACTTAAAAAGGAGAACACATTGCTGATTGAAAAAATGAATGCCATAAAATATGTAAACTTACAATTACAGAAAGATCTTGAAAAACAGCAAAAAGATATGAAGGAAATTTTTTTTTTGATCGGTAAGCTTGTAAATAGTATAGAAAACTAAAAGTGTACAATGGGTGAGCAATGTCTAGACATACCTAGACTGATTGCTCTAGGGAAATCAGCCGTGCCACAACAGGCGTGGTCTACAGTGGAGAAGGTACATAAAGTACTAGAACTAGGACAGCGCTAGCATCCAATCAAATTGTACAAGGTAAGATCCCCCATGAGATGAAAGGCAGTTGTCCAGAGTTAAGGTATGCTGAAGTTATATCGTTTGAATATCTGTTTTTCCCTGGGAGTAAGTCTATCAACCTTGAGTGCTTTTTCCAAACAGCATCTGGTTTCATAGAGAATTTCAATTAGAAGCTTTGCATACCCCATTTCCTTATTTTCAAAAATGCGAAGGCATCTCTCTGTCCAAATCCACCAGATTGTACATCGAAATAATAATTTGATAAGCTTGGTAAGGTAACCATTGTTAGGGAAAGTGACCTCAAGAGATTTCAGCTCGCTTGAAATTGTGTTATTTAGCTCTCTGTGGATATCAAATCTTTGTAGGATTTCATTCCATAGGGCTTTGGAGTATGTGCATGAGAAGAATAGGTGGTCATTACTTTCCTCCGCCCCTTTACAAAGCATACACATATTTGCAAGCGAAAATCCTTTTTTCTGAATTAGATCCAGAGTTGGTAATCTGTGGTGAAGTGATTGCCAGCAACATAATGAATGTTTGTGGCATAGTGGCCTGCCCCAAACCCAGCTCTCCTGATACCATAATGGGTGTTTTTGCCTTATTTGATTCCATGCTGAAGTACAAGAAAAATTACCATTGTCATGAGTCCAAGTCAATGTATCCGTGGAGTCATTAACCAAAGGGATAGCTGAGATAATTGGCCAAAGCTGAAACATGTCGATGGAAGTTGGAGTTGGGAGATTCCAAGTTCCATTACAAATGAAGTCAGAAATAGTACTATTCACATTGCCTCCCAGATCTTGCCTGATCCGATCTCCATAAAGCTGGAATATACTTTTGCTATTTACCCAAGGATCATACCACATGCTAAGTGAACTTTCAATGGAGATAGAAAATTCGATGTGTTTGAGTAACCATGTTCTCATTTGAAGGATACCTTTCCAAGCTGCAGAATGGTAGGACTTTGCTTGAATGTGCCAGAAGTTACATTTGGATAGATATTTACCATGTATCCATTGTATCCACAGACTATCCTTTTTTTGTAATATGTCCCAACACTGCTACACCAATATGGCTTTGTTCCAGTTAGCTAGTCTTCGTAAATTTAACCCCCCTTCTTGTTTTGGTCTACATATAATATCCCACTTTATCATGTGAAACGCCTTATTGGCCCCTGTTCCTTGCCATAAGAAGCTAGCCAAAAGCTTTTCAATTTCTAGGATTAATCCTGCAAGTAGAAGGAAAGCCGCAGACCAATAGATGGAGTAGGTGGATAAGATGGATCTAATCAATTCCAACCGCCCACTCTTGGAAAGGAGTTTCATTCTCCAAGAGCTAATTCTATTTTTGATTTTCTCAATAATAGGTTGGCAATGTACCTTTTTTAAATCGGTGGAGATAAGAGGCAAGCCTAAGTATGGGATAGGAAGATTCCCTTCTTCCACCCGCAGTGCTGATGTGATTGATGTTTTGTCTTTGATCTTGGCACCAATGTACACTCTGCTTTTGGAATGATTCAGCTTGAGACCTGACCATTTGCCAAATGTGTGTATGATGTTTGCAAGGTATTGTAAATTGAAAATGGAAGGAAGTATGAAGTCAATTCAGAAGATCAGCTTCTAATAAATGAATTGGTTCAGAATGACAAACTTAAGGAAGAAAATGAGAAATTGAAAATGCTGAACTCCACTATGTCTGACAGACTTCTAGCTTTGGAAAGAGGAAAAAATATTTGTGCTGAAGATTCTGATAAACTGAGCAATCTGGAACAGGAAGTTGAAAAATACAAAACTGCTAACAATGTGTTAATTGAATGTGTGAATTGTAGTGAGCAAGAGATTGCCAGTTATGAGTTACAAATCACCTTTTTAGAAAAAGAAATCCAAGACTTAAAGAACTCTCTGTCAAAGTTTGTAAGTGGACAAGAAAATCTGGACAGGTTGTTAGGAGTTAAGGTCAATACTCAAAGGGAAGGGTTAGGCTACAATAATGTCAATAAAAAGGCTTTCAAAAATAAGCTAATGACATCTTTTATCAAAGCATCAGATGTAGCCACCACCTCAGAAAATAAACAACCAAATGTTCAGAAGAATCAGAAACAAACTGAAAAGTTGAAAAAGGTTGATGGATCCAAGCTGAAAACTATTTTCATTAAAACTTCTGAACAGGAAAAGCCTTCTACTTCATCTCCAATTCAGTACAAGGCTAAGAAAACAAGAAAACAGGATAAAAATCAGAAAAGGACTGTAAATCAGAAAATAAATGAAAAGGGTTCATCAGTGTTTGCTGATCACAGTCCTCACACACACTCACATGCATCTAAAAAGAAAATGTCATGCCACTACTGTCATAGATTTGGACATTTAATGCATGAGTGTGAATTAAACGAACTGGATGATTTGAATGCTGAAATGATAAATGCTAGGAAATATCATGATAGAAAACTTGCTGTTCATTCAAAGAAAAGTGAATGCTCTCATTGTGGTAGATTAGGCCACATCTTTGCTCAATGTTGGTTTGCTAATGGAAAGAAAAAACCACTCTCACATCATGCTAAATCTTATGCTAACCAACATGCTTTTAATATAAACAAAACTGCTTCTCTGAACCAGTATGTCAAATGTTTTAATTGTAACAAGCTTGGGCACAAGGCCACTGAATGTTGGGCAAGCTCTTTTAGAAGGAAGTTCCTTTTCTGCTCCCATTGTGGGAAGCATGGCCATGCAGTCAAGGACTGTTGGCATATTCACGGTAGAAATGTGAATCTCAAACATGCTAAATTCTCTATAAGACAATTTACAAAATTTTCATGTTATAACTATGGGAAGCCAGGCCACAGAGCTGAAGATTGTTGGCATGTTCAAAATAACTCTGCTAAACTTCATGTTGCAAAATTTACATGCCATCTTTGTGGGAAGCCAGGTCACAGGGCTGCAACCTGTTGGCTGGCAGGATATCAAAACCAAACTGGTTTTGGTAAATAGAATTTTTATTCTGTTAACAGAAAATCTCATGTATATGCACATAGAACTCATGCTAACAATAATGTGCATAAATCAGATCTGAAAACTGCTGCTCCTTGCTATCAAGTTAAAAATGTGCTGAGAAAACTTGCTAGAAGTGGTAATGTCATGTCAGGACCCAAGACTTCTTGGGTACCTGTTTGTGCAAAATAAACTTTGTTTTGCAGGTGTGCCTTTGGACTGGAATAAAAGGGGTAATGATCCAAGGCACTCAAGAATGAAAACCCCTTCTGAACTGTTCAGGTAAATTCTCTGCATTTCCTATTTTTGAAACTCATTGCATATCTGGTTTGATGTATTCTTGCATATCATGTTCTTAGTTTCATCTAGTGCATGCATATTAAATCTGTTCTTGCATATTCATTCATCATCTGCCAGTTGCATTATGTTCTAATCATGCACTCTGAAATTTTTGAAAATTTGAACTGAATGTGAATATTGTTTGAAATTTGTGTGTTGCAATAGCTCACTGAATATTATGAATTGCATATAGGACTGCATGTTGAATTATTATGCATGACCTCATCAGTGTCTCATGACAAACATTGTATGTTTTTAGGGGGAGTTAATTGCATGTCCTTGCATAGCATTCAGTGTTGAGTCTTTACATGCATGTAGTTAATTGCATTGCATTTTACTGCATTGAAAATACCAAAAAGGGTAATTGAATGCATAGTGTCAGGGGGAGTCAATGCATTGCATGCAGGTGGTCAAGTGCATACATCTCTGTCAGAATTCACTGCATGTTATCCTTGGAAATCCTGAAACTTGCCAGACCTCCTGATATCTTGTTTGTTGTGCATAACCTTTTCCTCATTGTTTTTAAGTGACAAATCTTGATCTTTTTGGAAAACACTGAGCTTCAAAAATCTCTCCTATCAATTGGTATCATTTGACTTCAGAATTCCATCAGTCTTTCATGAAGATTTCAATGGGACTATCTCGATCATAAATCTGAAAATTCTTGAACTAGAAATCTTCTATTATATGTTTTTATGAATGACTGAAATAACTCATGTGGTTTAAGTTTAATGTATTCAATGAATTTGGCTTTAAAATCTCTTAAAAATATCTGAAACATGTTTAATAAACCTTAACCATCTGTTTCATGCTGTGTCTTGTAAAATCTTCTGAAATCTGCATTATTGAATTCATGGCTTTAATTGGTTAAGTACATGAAATTATTATTGACTTGAAGCAAAGGAATTTGTCTGAATTGTCTAAAGGGTAATTGTTGTCAGAGCAATGACTTTAGTCACTAAGAAACCATGTCCAAAGGACTGTGTCATGAGGTGCCTTAGTTAACTCTGCATAAAATTCATTGAAAATCAGGCAGAGCAATGGCATGCACACTGAGAAATACAGCTCACTCATCAAGAAATGATTTGCAGTGTGTCATGATATGTAAATGCTATCTTTGTTCATATAAAGCATGACAGTTAGTCACACTAAGTGCTTAGGGATATTAGCCTCTGATCAAGGTATATCCTCTAGTTACAAGGTGTGCACTGAATTAGAGTGCTCGTAAAATTTGTAGCATGAAAAATTGTTGAACAAATCTCAATATCTGAATATTGATGCTAAAATCAAATTGCTACAACCCTAGACAAAATCATATGACTTCAAAATTACTTGATTTCAATACTGATGCATGTAATTCCGAAAGAAGTCAATAAAGTTGATTGTGTAAGAGAAAGGAAGATTTATCAAGATAAATATGAGGGCTTGGTTCATTTTTATTAAACCATGGTGTTAGATATCAATACAGAATTTTATTGAAAAACTCTGCATACATCATGTTTAAACCATGCTGATCAATAAAATTCATTCATAAGCCCTTATAATGGAAGACTTTGAAATATTCTGATTTGGATTTATGAGAATGACAATTCCTTGAAAATCTGACTGAAATTCTTGTAGTTGAAGCTTCTTTAAAAATCTGCTAATTGAACCTCTTCTGCTAATTGACCTGAACTTCTCCTTGTTTGCCCATGTGGTCTCCTTCTCATTCATTTCATAAGGTTTCATTTATTGAGGGGGAGCCTCCTTGTCATATGCATCATGCTGCATAGAAGGAGAAGAATTGTGCCCTTGCATTCATATTTCTGGTATCTGCATCTACATTCATACCCCTTCCCATGGTTTATTTTTATTATACCAAAGGGGGAGATTGTTTGCCTAAGAGGGAGAATATCATTCAACCAGTGCATGCAGGTTCCTTTTGATCATCTCTAACTCATGCTTTTGCTGACACTCTTAAAGGGGGAGAATCATGTTCTTGCAAGGGGGAGAAATTGACTGAATTTTTATACATACTTTAATTTCTCAAACTATTTTCTTTTTGATGAAGTCAAAGGGGGAGAATAGTTTGAGTCATCAGGCTGACTCACTGTGTAGTGTTGCCATCATCAAAAAGGGGGAGATTGTTGTGCCCATGTGGTTTTGGTTTTGATGATGGTTTTAATGATGGTTTTGATGATTGGTTTTTGACGTGAGTTAATCACTGTGAGTCATCCTGCTGTGTGAGTCATCATGCTGTTATTCAGTCTATCAAATGTTCAGTCATCTTGCTGCTCAGTTTAGTTTAACATTTTTGATGTTCAGTCGTGTTAACTGATGCATAAAGCATTCATTGCTACACTCTGCTTAGTTAGTATGAATAGTAGTGGGTCGACCCACTCTTGCTGATGCGTCGACTCATCAGAACACTGAGTGCTAACTTCAAGTCTACACATCATCAGTTGAACGTAAAGTGTATACGTTGCAGCGTCAACTCATTGGGCTGCAGCGTCAATTCAGCAAGTATGCACATCGCCTTCAGGCCTTCAAGTCTATACACTCTATACTCATTCAAGTCTGTACACTGGTTTTCTTGCATGTTAAACTCCAAGTCTATACAGCCTGCCTCTTCTACTCAGTGTACATACTTATTCATTTGCTGTTTCAAAGTCCATACAATGGCTGTTGAACTGTGAAGTCTATACATTCTCTGATCATTCATCTTCATGTCTATACAACGCTAAGTCAATACATTGAACTGTTCTCCAAAGTCTGCACAATGGTCTTCACACCTGAAGTCTGTACATCCACAGTTAAACATGAAGTCTGCACATTGGTCTTCGAATTCAAAATCTGTACGTTGGGTTTTCACATGAAGTATGTACAGCCGTTCACTGTTGAAGTCCATACACTGGTCGGTGGAATTTGAAGTCTGTACACTGACTCGTTTCATTTCCTCAGAGTCTGTACATCCACAGTGAAATCCAAAGTCTGCACATTGATCTTCGAATCCAAAGTCTATACAATGGTCTTCACACTTTAAGTCTATACATTCGATGTGCAGAGTTGATGTCTATACATTTGCCTCCATGTTTCTAAGTCTATACATTCGCTGCAGAGATCTCTGTCAAGTCTATACATCGACTGTCTTGCTTTAGCTTAAGTCTGTACAGAGTCAGTGTCTCGTTGACCGTCTCTTGTTGTGTCCTCATGTTAGTTCTGTGTTTGTGTCTTCGTGTTGTTTTTACGTCTTCGTGTTATTTTTGTGTTTGATTCTTCATGTTATTTATGTGTTTGTGTCTTCGTGTTATTTTTTACGTCTTCGTGTTATTTTTGTGTTTGTGTCCTCATGTTATTTATGTGTTTATGTCTTCGTGTTGTTTTTATGTCTTCGTGTTGCTTCTTTCTATCTTCGTCCAGGTTTCCTCTGATCGCGTGTTTTACTACCGTTTTACTTCGTGTCGTTCTCTCTTTATCTCGTGCTGTTCTCATCTGACTTCGTGTCGTTCTCTTTGTAGTGTTAGCTTTGTTACTGTGGTACCTCGTGTCGTTCTCTCTTTATCTCGTGCTGTAGTCATCTTATGTACCTCGTGTCGTTCTCAGTATAGTGCACCTTTTGTTGTTCCTACACACCTCGTGCAGCTTTAGCTTGAGTGTCAACCGACTTATTTCAGATATATATATATATAGAGAACCCTGAGTATTAATGGTTTTAATCTCTTTGCAGGAGAAGAAGAAAAACAAAAAGAAGAAGGTGGTCCGAGGAAGAATATTCCCCAGTGACTGGGGGGCACGTGATCCGAAGCTGGAAGGGCAGACATGATTGTGACACGTGTGCTGAAGCTGGCTGAGAGACTGACACGTGGCCATAAGTTCTGGGCGGGAAATGTGGAAGCCACACGCGCCCAGTGCTGCCCTCCTGCTGGCTACTGCTTATAAAAGGAAGCCTTCATCCAACAGATGAAGATAGATCGAAGAAGAAGCCTGGAGAGCAGAAAGCCCTTCGATCCAGAAAAAGAAAAGAGGAAGAAAAAGAGAAGAAGAAGAAATAGAAGAAGTGTGAGCCGAAGAAAATAGAGGAGCAGAGATCGAGAGAGTGAAAGAGTAGAAGAAGAAAAGAGCTACAGTAGAAAGCAGAAGAAGAAGAGAAGAGAAGAGACAGAGAGAGCCTGCGAAAGAAGAAGAAAGAAAGAGAAGAAGAGCAGAAGGAGAAGAAGAGAAAGAGAGAGTTAGAGAGCTCGTTAGGGTTAAGAGAAAAAGAAAGTGAGAGAGAAGAGAAGAGGAAGAGAAGCTTACCTGAAGATCTGTCTACTGGACCGTGGATCAAATCCAGGCCAATCAGCTCCATGCGAGCCACATCTGTGTTATCTTTCTTTACAGCTTTCTGATCGCTGTGTATTTTTCCTTTCTTATTTTTCCTTTTTTCATTTGGTTAGCTTTGTACTTCCGATCCTCTGGATTGAGGTCGGGTCCCTCCTGGTCTGGAGGAAGAGAGGTCTGCGACCTCTAGTTTACAAGTGGCTGGAAGTCACTTGTGTGTTCCCTCCGGTTTGGAGGAAGGGAGATCTGATCTCCAGTTCTGGGCTTGTGGGTTACAAGTCCAGGTGTCCCTCCTGGTCTGGAGGAAGAGAGGTCTTCGACCTCTGGTTTGCTGGTGACTGGGAGTCACTGGTGTGTTCCCTCCGGTTTGGAGGAAGAGAGACTGTGCGTCTCTAGTTTCCAAGTGGCTGGGAGTCACTTGGGGTGTCCCTCCGGTTGGGAGGAAGAGGGGAGGTTGTTCCCCTGGTGAAGCTGTGTGGCAGCACCTGTTGCAGACTGAGTCTGCGGTTTCTAGCGTGAGCTAGTGGAAGCCACACTCGGGTTGAGTGTGGGGTGGATGTAGGTCTGCTGGACCGAACCACCTAAAAACCCCTTGTGCATTGTGGTTTGACTTGTCTATTTGTGCTTCCGCTAGGTGATTGCATAGGGGCGCTCCATGTGTTTGGCTTCTGGTTGAGCAGAAGAGTTTATTAGTTTTCAGATTGACTAAATCTGTCTTGTTAGCACTCCAGTGATCTCACTGTGTGTTTGGTTAGTTCCACAACTGCCATTTAGCCTTCAAGTTCGTTTAGTTTGCGAACTAGCATTTTTAGTGAGCGAAATTTTAACTGGGCGAAAGGTTTTTAAAAGTCATATTCATTCACCCCCCCCTCTGAATACTGCACCGAACCCAACATAACGGCCCATGACCCATCCGTCAGAATGAAACAACGCGCCTGTGACAGACCGTTATTATCAATGGAGTTCAAATTAATGAATGAGGGTTTTGCTAAGCCCTAGTCAAAGGAAGTGCCACAAAGAGCCATATCCGATCAAGGAGAAAGACCCAAGAAATAGGCTCCAAATCAATCAAGAGACTCAACAAAGAGTGAACAACTCGGAGCATCATATAGAATGAATAAGGAGATGACCCGACTTATTGGTCATAAAACGGGTGTCAACAGATGCCCCTCCTTAACGTCCTCTTTGCAGGGGAGCGAGCGGAGGTGAAGCGAAGGCGAAATGGAACATGAAGAAGAAGCGGAAATGAAGCGGAGCGGATCAAAAAGAGGGCGTTAAGGTAAACGACACCCGTTCTTACCAACAAGCGACAGGAATTTTCTGGAAAACTTTAAACTGATCACAAGGAAATAGTCAACCAAAGAATGCAAGTCTGGAGGAATTAACAACTAAGGAATGGAAACACGGCTAGCCGCCGGAGGCAACGGAAAGGAAAAGAGTACTGACTAAACTCCAAACAGGAATCTTCAGCCAACCAAATCGAGCGACGAGATCAAAGGAAACCTTCTAATTCAGAGTAGAATGATTCTCCTGATTCGAGATTAAGAACACAGCTATTCACCATCACTGAGATACCTTGAACAGATGAAGCTTCATGAATGCTCAAAGAATGCGTATGATGCATGCTGGGCTAAAGGAAACGAAATCATCAAAACGAATACAAAAGAAAGATAAAATAGAAAATACTCGAGAATAATATTGCTAGACCGGAGAAATCAGGGTCAGGACACCATCTGCAACCACGGCGTGCAAGACAGAACCATCATCCCCAAACTTTTCCAACCTAACGGCTAATCCAACGATTAAACATGCGAACTTAGATCATCATCATTTTTGTTTAAGAGAAACATCAGATCCCAGAACACATTAATGACCAGCCGGTTCTTGAGATAATATCGTAAGTAACATATAGTAATGCATTAAGGGATAAGGGAAAGAGATACACTACCTGACTTACCTGCCTGACGGACGGCAAAGCATGATTTCGTTCATAAATTCCTTCATGAAAGATAGGTTAGCCAAAAATAACCATGAACATGAATCAAGGCATAACCATTTGTGCGTGCGAGAGACATCATCCATAAACATCTTGACAGAACATGGAACCATTTTGACATCAATTAAGCCATTTAATTCATCAAGGAACTTGCAAGTTTTTAACGGTCTGAGATGAGGGCGTCACATAAAGTAACGGTCCAGCCCTGGGCCGTCATAAACCAGGTGGTTCACATTCTTCAATAAAACAGTCTCATCACATGTAACGGTCAAATCCAGACGCGTTATAAGGATGTAACGGCCGAACGATAGACCGTCACATTTCCTGAGCGTTCAAAAAAATAAAACCGAACGGTCACGGCCTTCATTCAACACTTAAGCAATCAAACGCCCCAAACCAAAAAACCACCGGCAACCACCGTCCCCACCACTACCATGGCCGGCGACGAGGTTTCCCAGCCACCACCACAGAAGAGGGAGAGAGGAAAGAGGAAGGCAATACGGCGGTTTCACTGCCGGCTCGAACGGGAGGCGATCCCGCCGGTCACGGAAGAAGAACCGAGGAGAAGAGAGCCAAGGGAGGAAGATGAAGCTCCCACGGCCGTGGGAGACCAGGAAGACGTCCCCTTGGGTGAAGGGGAGCCCAAGGAACCATCCAAGAAGAGGAGAAGGGGCATGGACCATGAGGTAGGTCCTCCCGCCCTAACTTTAATTTTTATTTTTTTTTGGGTTTTATTTGTGATGCATGCGGGTTTTGAGGGTAGAAAATGGGTCTACGAACCCATTAGGAATGATTGTAGGCCAGTTGGCCAAAGTGGGAGACCACAGGAATGCAAATAAAAAACGCCCAAACGCAGACAATGTGACGGTCCTGCCAGTGACCGTCACATGCCTGACGCGCCACCCTTGGTGCGTCAGAAGCAAGCGACGCCCTACCCCAGGGCCGTTACATCTGCCAGGGACCTAGAACTATTTTTTAGGGTTTTCAATTTCTGATTTTTGTTTTGTTTTCATTTCACAATGCTTATGCAATGTTTTATGATACAATTAACTAACTTATGATCTAAATAACATGCAGGGAAAGCGAAGATCAAGGATCTCCTGGCTGCAGGTCCGGGCGGTGTACCAGGCACTGCCCGACTACCAGAGGGAGCGACTAGCCAGCATGGGATTCGCCGAGGTGCTCAGCATCAAGGTGATCCGGATGGACACACCCTTGCTGTACGTGCTGCACGAGAGGTGGGATCCGATCAGCAGAGCTTTCATCTTTCCGTGGGGCCACATGATCCCCACACTAGAAGACATAGCGAGGATTACGGGATTGAGAGTCCACGGAGCCGCAGTGACCGGATGGACTTACGGCGATTACCGGGAGATGGCACAGCAGCTGCTCGGGCTAGATTTGATCAGGCCGGGATAGTCCTCATCTCAGCTCTCGAGATCAGTACTGCAGGAGAGCCTGGGGCTGAGAGGAGCGGCGATTGCCGTGGGAGAGCTACCCGAGGAGCATTTGGGCAGAGTGATAGACCAGGTGCGCCCTCGCGTGGCGGCAGAGGCGGGACCAGAGGGAGACAGAGTGCTCAGACGCTTCCTGATGCTGCTATTCGGGAAGCTCCTCTTCGCGACTCGAGCGGACATCATCAGTTGCCGACTGCTTCCGATGATAGAGCATTTGCACAGAGTCAGAAGATACGCATGGGGAGCGGCAGTGCTAGCGTTCCTGTTCGAGTCTCTCAGCACGACGGACCGGCAGACGATGATGGGGGGCTTCTCGCCTTTCCTACAGGTAAATGCAATTTAAATGCTTTCCACAATATGATTATGCAAGAATGTTATGCAAATGACTATACAATTTGACTGACTTGATTTCTAAAATGCAGATCTGGAGCTACATGTACCTCCCGGGCATCGGGAGAGGCACACTACTCCACCCCGGCCGTATCCTGATTGCGAGACGGTGGACGGTAGCGAGGGACACAGGGTCGATCATCAGATTGACCCGGACGATCCAGGAGGACCTGGACTCCTTCCCACACACGTCGGTAAGTCCAGAACTCAAAGTGATTTCTACATGCTCTTAAATGCTTCTAAATGCTAAAATGCTTCTAAATGCTGATCATGATGATGGATGCTCTTGATGTTCCTAGGTGAGATGGACCCCGTACCGCGGCGAGGGTTATACTGGACAGCCGTGGGTGGAGGCGGCCTTGTCATATCGGGGACGAGACATCTGGCTGCACTGCATCCACATCATCGAGCCTCTGCACTATCGGCTGATCCTGCGGACTCGGGGACTACACCAGCCCGAGGTGACCTTTCCACGCCACAGCGATGACCACCCAGGCAAGTCGACAAGGGGCATCAGTGGCAACGTGGATTGGTGCGCCCGGAAGGTGAAGTATGTCCACGACTGGAACAGGCGGGGTCGAGCGGTGAAGGAACGAGATGAGAACGACGAGGCATATCTGAAGGCCTTCACTCGACTCTACGGCGACCGGGTGTACCGAGGTACCCGACGACCGGTATGCAAATCTAAACTCAAAACACTCTTTCTATATGAAAGATGCATCGTGCTAGATGTACTGACTTACATGCTTTAAATGCAGCTAGACCCCGAGGGACGGATAGCTGAGCTGGAGGGACTACTTCACTCCACCATCCAGCAGCGGGACGAGTACTGGACCGCCCTGGAGCTCCTGGTAAGATTTAGACTTAAATGATGCTTAATGTTGATGATGCAAAAAATACTGACTAACCACGACTTCTAATCATGATTTCTAAATGCAGCGGGCCGAGGGAGCCCAACGAGCAGGACCGGATGCCCCATCGTCCTCCTCTCATCCTGCGGGAGGCAGAACAGAGCAGGATGCCAAGTTTGCTCGAGCGGTTGCCCGGGCCGAGGAGGCGGAGGCCACCCTCGCGGAGCGGGTAAGATGCTAAATGCTTATGCTCATGATCATGCGTATGCCAAAAAAATGCTTTTTGATCAACTACATGACATGCAATCTACAGGCGAGAGAGCTAGCTGCAGCGGTGGCCGAGGCTAGATAGGCTCGATTGGAGGCAGAGCGTCTCCAGGCAGAGATAGAGAGAAGCCGGGCTGAGACAGAGCGGGCCCGAGCAGAGACAGAGCTAGCACGGGCAGAGATAGCCTGGCTGAGAGCGGAGACCCCGCAATGCTCGGATGATGCAGAGGTGGAGCGACTTCGGACGGATCTAGCTCAGTCACAGGCTGAGGTAGAGCGACTCCAGATTGGGACGGTGGATTTGGACCGATACCGGACCGAGGCACACGAGGCTCGGCGCCAGGCTTACGATATGAAGATCGAGTTGCGGACCCTCGAGAGGACCGTCCAGATGATAGGCCGAGGACCTGATCGGAGCGCTTCGCAGGGCGGGGCACAGCGGAGCGTCGCCCGAAGCGGGAAGGTGGCTGATTTCCTCGTGAGTTCCTCCAGCCAGCGGAGGAACGAGAGGGCGGAGAGAGTGCAGCAGGAGGAGAGTGCCTCCATAGCACCACCGGCTAGGAGACCCGAGGGCGGAGATGAGGAGGGCGGCCCGGCAGACAGGCCGGCCGAATGATGCATTTTCTTTTTCTTACTACTTGTACATGACTATATATAGAGAAATGAAAAATTCTTTTTTGGTATTTTTGTTTTTGTTTCATGAGTGTGAATGAATGCAGGAATGTGTTTTTTTGAAAAATGCAGGAATGAATGAGTGGATGAATGGTTTGGCAGGTTTGAATGTGAATGCAGAAAATGAATGACTGATTGAGGTGATTTGAGGTGATGTGTGAAAATGCATGTATGCGGAAAAAAAAGTATGTATGAGAATGCGTGGATGATGAATGAGTTGTAGAATGTGAAAGACCGCCAGGTCTAAAACAAGGGCAAGAAGAAATTTCATGAATTCAGCAGCAGAGAAAGTAACGGTCTAGGGGCAGACTATCACAATTAAATAACGCCCCGACTAACGGCCGTTAGACATGACAGAGTCCAAATTTGTAATCTGAGCTGCAGGAAAGTGACGGCCTACTGGAGACGCGTCATTGACAAATAACGGCCAGATGCTAGACCGTTGATCATGGCAGAACACTAGTTTGTCAGGGCAACTAGCAGAAAAAGCGACGGCCGAAGGCTGGCGCGTCGGGGTGAAATAACGGTCATAACCAAGACCATCGGGAAAATTTGAACCCAAAAGCCAATATCTGAACGACTGAGAGTGTAACGGATCATGGTTCACGCGTTACAAGATAACGACGGCCACAGTGTAGACCGTCAAGCTTCACAGAATAGGGTTTGGCCAAATCAAACCCACAGAAAATGCGACGGCCCAAGGCTGGCGCGTTAGAGACAAGTGACGGCCCCACGATAGACCGTTAGATCCTGAGTTGCGTTTCGAGACAGATTGAGCCGTGAGAGCCTAAACCCGAGACTTATCCTCTTAAACTCTACTAGAACTTATCTAGACTGAAGATAAAGCCTTCCTACTCAAGTCTTATCCTTTCCAAAGCCAAAATTAAACCCTTAAAACTTGGAAACTCAACCAAAATCGTAGCTTTGCTGAAAACCCCTACTTTAGGGTTGAAGAACCTCTCCTAAGGGCAGAAACCAAGATGAAGAGAAGCTTTGAGATGATGGCCATGGAGGAGAGGGTTTACACTGGACCTAAAGCTGCAAGAAAGGAACATGGAGAGCTCCAACGGCTGACGTCAATTCCCAAGCACTTAAGCTCCAATGTTCAAAGGGTGGTAAGCTTATAACACTCACACAAATTCAGAAAATTCTGCACTTCAATTCTTCATGACTTCTTCTTCTCTTTCTTCCTTCAAGCCTCTTCCTGGCCCAAGATGCTATTCTAGTTTGAAGTTGGTGGCTCCCATGGTAAAGGGACTCCCTATAGAAGTCACATCCATCCTTAAAGCATGGCACCTTCAACCACTCTTGGTTTTAGGCAAAAATTTCCAGAAATTATCTCTAGATTGGCCAAGTATTTCAGCTCTTGTAGAACTATGGCATCCACAAACTCATACTTTCATCTTCCCTTCCTTCGAGGCAACTGTCCTATTAGAAGAGGTAGAGACCTACCTAGCCCTTCCTAAGACTAAGGCGGGAGATGAAGACCGGGTTTGCTACACAATAGAGCCTATTGACCCATCCTTGATTTTGAGTGATTTCATCCAAAATCCAAAGGATGTGAGGACCATGATCAGCCCTCACCACATTCATTTGATACCCTTGGCACAGTGGATAGTGTCTCATTGTAAAAACAAGTGGGAGAGACATGAGGCAATAGCCAAGGCGGTGGCGGTTTGCTTATGCGGAGTCTTCCTTTTCACTACAACCGACCACCTTCTAGATACCCAAAATCTCAGCATTCTTAGCGGGTTGTGGCGGGGAATGTCCATCTCTCAAGCGATCCTTTCATTCCTCTATGAAGGACTAAGCTCGGCTTGCCTAGGAGGACTTTTGTTCGGCGCCATGATACTCCTTGAGTGCTGGATGGGAGTGAGAGTCAAATTCCAACCGAAGGAAGACTTAACTTCAACTAGCCGAATCTTCGGGAGCCACCCTCTCTTCTTCATTGGAGGGGCATTCGGGTATTCTTCACAGGTTGAATGCAAGACGGCGGATAAGAAAATGCGGGATGAATGGCGCCTCTTCTTCAACACTTTGCCAATAGACAAGTTCAATATGCGACCAAGAATCCTTCGGAGCACTCTTCTCAAAATACCGCGGCGTCAAGGCCTGGACCTCCAACTAGTGGGGAACACCACCATGGCGATCTACAACCCGCACCGGTGCCATCTTCAGATCGGACTTCCAAGAACCCAAGCTCCTGCACTATCACACTACCCTCCCCTTCTACCTAGGAAGATGGGGACCGAGGAAGATGAAAGAGCAGTACGGAACGCGCTGACCATGTGGGAGATCAGCAAGGTGCGCCCGTGGCAAGCAGAAGTAGAAGAGAACGACGAAGCACGCCGTAATTACGTGAAAGAGCTGAGAAGAATCCGCCCTCTTGCGGATAGAAAACTGAATGTACCTTGATTTTCTTTTGTTCATGAGAGATATTGTTTGTAATTAACAATCAAAGCTGGAATTTTTATGAATTCATGTTTTATTAAGCTTGCTTGAATGAGATGAGACTGGCTTAGTTGAATGAGCATAAGTTTTGTGGGTTGATTGGCTAGAATGATGTGAAGAGGCAGAGCCTCTGGAGGATGTAACGGATGGCCAGTGGACCGCCATAGAGAAACGACGGTCTAATGAGGAGCCGTCAGAATGAAAGCCTTATTAATCCTATTCTCTGAAGCAAGTAACAGATGGGAGATGGGCCGTTATATAGAAATGACGGTATGGACCAGGCCGTCAGAGGGACAATGGTTGAAAGAATAAAAAGCCCACGCCTGAAGGGAATTAACGATCAAGGAGGGGACCGTTAAATGACTGTGACGGTCGAACAATGATGCGTCACATCCTGCGTAGTTGCAATCCTGCATTTGAACCTGTTGTCTGCACATGCTAAGACGTGAAACAAGTTAGAACTGTTCTTAGACTCAACCCCTTGCCTTGAAGCAAGTTAGATAATGACCGTTTCTTGATATTTGGTCAAGGGGTGGAGCCTTATTAAATAGGCGGAAAATATAATAAAAATGTAATGCATGCTATGCACATGATGGAGTTTTGGAAAACATCTGATTTTTGTGGGATTTTCACAGATATTTGGTTTTTTTGGATTTTGGAAATATTTGGTGTTTTTGGATTTTTGAAAATATTTGGTGTTTTTGGATTTTGAAAAATATTTGATGTTTTTGGATTTTGAAAATATTTGATGTTTTTTTGGATTTTGAAAATATTTGGTGTTTTTGTGGATTTTGAAAATATTTGATGTTTTTGGATTTTGAAAACCAGTGTCTCCCCTAGCAACGTGAACCCTTCCTTGTTCAGAATCAGGAGTCCCGAGGTTGGCGTGTAACATGGGTGACAATCCTTGGCCAAGGCCCAATTCACATGACGGTGTTTCTACCAAGGCCATACCCAGGGTACTAATCTTGGTCCTAAAAAGAGAAAAAAGAACACGGGGGTAAGCTTAGGCCAAATATGGAAGTTTTTAGGACTTGATTTCCTCACCGTACAACCCCATTAGAGATTTGGTCTGTTGCACCGGGGCTTTGTGTCCGTCATCGAACCTTTGTCCACTCTAGGCATGCATGCGACCGGGCTCATGACGTCCCGCGGGGAACTATACTGCCACTCTTGTCATGCCTAGATTTTCTATTTTTGCATTCCTGGAGCTTCGGAGTTCAGAATCGGTAGACTTTTGAGATGATGCTTTTGATTTTATCACAGAGATTGCCCCTTTGCTGTCTTTTTTTTGTTGTTGTGTTACTTGTGGCGTCAGGTCATAACGGACTTACCCCTATTCGAGACCTCCTCTCGTTAGGGTGTTTGGATTGGTTGTCGCCTCCTTATTCACTTCTTGCCCCTGGATTCAGC
Source organism: Amorphophallus konjac (assembly GCA_022559845.1). Lineage (NCBI taxonomy): Eukaryota > Viridiplantae > Streptophyta > Magnoliopsida > Alismatales > Araceae > Amorphophallus > Amorphophallus konjac. Next base: position 259,849,669 of record CM040124.1, on the reverse strand, counting down.
CGAAGAATGAAGCGGACAGGGACTTCGATTTTCCCCTAAAGCATGGCCGAGGAGAAACGGTGTCTTTTAAAATGGGAAACCTGACCAGAGATGTCGTGTAGTGTGTGATTGCCTTACTCGGGATCCTTCTTAAAACAGGAAGGAGCATCTTGCTGCCGGGGAAGCACGTGGTTTAGACTCTAAGGAAAGAAACGCTTAAGATACAGCCCATTCCACGGGTGAGAGAGCTCCTCACCTTCCGCATTTACTAGGCGATAAGCATTCCCTGGATAAGTTTCTTTCATGACAAACGGCCCTTCCCAGTTAGGTTGCAATTTAGACCTTGGACCTGCAGACCGAATGAATTTGCGTTTCAAAACCATATCACCTTTTAGAAATTTACGTTCGATTACCTTCCTTTGAAAATAACGCGAGACCCTCTTTTGATAGACGGATACGTGATCGGCCGCGTTCATCCTGTTCTCATCTAAGAGTTCCAACTGGACCAGTAACGTCTCTCGACGTTCATCGAGATTAAGTTCCTTATCGAGCTGCACTCTGAGGGAAGGGATCATGATCTCATATGGGAGCACCGCCTCCATCCCGTAGGTAAGAGAATAGGGAGTTTGTCCCGTAGGAGTACGGACGGAGGTGCGGTAAGCCCACAGAGCTTCTATTAATTTTTTTGGCCAATCGGAAAACTTATGAGCTTCGCATGTTTTCTTGATGATCTTAAGAAGGGTTTTATTAGTGGCCTCGGCTTGACCGTTGCCTTGAGGATAATATGGAGATGAATGATGCAATGTAATATTGAACTTCTTACAGAGGTCCTTAAGTTCTTGGGAGACGAACTGGGGTCCGTTGTCGGTGATGATGCTGCTTGGCACTCCGAACCGCGAGATGATATTCTTCATGATGAAGCGGCACACCGTTGAAGCTTTAATCTCTGCGTACGCCTCAGCTTCAGCCCACTTGGTGAAGTACTCAGTGGCGGTAAGGATAAAGGATTTCTGCTTGATCTGGGAATTATGATCACCGAGCGGGCCGACAACGTCGAAAGCCCACATAGAGAATGGCCAAGGAGCGGTCATGGGATGGAGAGATGAAGCTGGAGAATGAATCTTATCAGCGTGGAGTTGGCACTTAAGACACCTCCGGACATAGAGGGAGTAATCTTCCTCTAGAGTGGGCCAATAGTAGCCCTGCCTAAGGATCTTCTTCGCTAGAGCCTGGCCATTAACATGACCCCCACACTCACTAGAATGGGCTGCTTCAGCCACCTTCCAAGCTTCAACATCATCTAAGCATCTCATGAGCATCCCATTAGTAGCGCGCCTGTACAGTTCTCCTGCAACAATGGTGTACCTTGCGGCGGCTCTTCTTATTGACTTACGCTGCTCGGCTTTTGCCCCTTCTGGGAACGACCCTTCCTTGCAAAACATCTCGATTTCATGGTACCAAGGCAATTCCTCTTCGTCCAGAATCTCTTCTAGCTATGCTAATGAAACTTCCTTGAGATCTTCCTTCTCAGCTCTTGCCTCTACAGATTTCCTAAGATTGATGTACCAAGGATCCTGAAGAGAGGGTGCGTCCAATCTTTGGACGACAATAGTCTCAGTGCTCCGACTGAGAGGAAAAGATAGAGAAGAAGCAAGAGATGCCAGAGCATCAGCTAGAATGTTCTAAGAACGAGGAGTATGGATATAGATCAACTTACAGAATTGCCTGGCAAGGAGCGTGACCAAATCTTGATAAGGCTTGAGCTTGGGGTCACGGGTACGGTAAGTGGACAGAACTTGCCATAGGACGAGCTTAGAATCTCCTATGATGTTCAAATGACGCGCACCTAAGAGGTAGGCGTGCTTCAATCTGGCCAGGAGAGCCTCATACTCAGCGATGTTGTTGGTAGCAGGAAACCGAAGTTGATAAGCGAAGGGAATGGTCACTACTTTCGGAGTAAGCAGAGCAGCACCGATCCCTCGGCCTTGAGAGTTGAGTGCACCATCAAAGTGCAGAGACCAGAAGGGGTGATCAGAGATAACAGAAAGATGCTCATCAGGGAAATCGTCCTGAATGGAATCGGTGTGAGGAATGGGGAGATGGGCAAGATGCTCAGCAATGGCATATCCTTTGACTACCTTCTGAACAACAAAGGTGATATCGAACTGAGAGAGGAAGCTCTGCCAGCGAGCCAACCTACTAGAAAGGACTGGCTTTTCTAAGAGATAACGGATCGGGTCTATTCTAGAGATCAACCTAATTGGGTGGGCAAGGAAGTAGTGTTTCAGCTTCTGAGCTACCCACACTAAGGCGGCACAAGTCTTCTCCATAGCGGTGTATTTGGACTCAGCTGGGTTAAACAACCGAGAGAGATAGTATGCAACCCGCTCTTTCCCTTCATCGTCCACCTGTGCTAAAACCGCCCCTAGGGAGTCCTCAATAACCGAGATATATAGGATTAGGGGTTTCCCAGGGACAGGAGGTTGCAAAACCGGCGGATTGGATAGATATTCCTTGAGGTCCTCATAGGCCTTCTGACAATCTTGATTCCATTCGAACTTGACCCCCGCTTTAAGCAATTCATAAAATGGACGGCACCTTTGAGAATGCTGGGATATGAATCTTCTGATGAATTGCAATCTACCAATCAATCCTCGAAGTTCCGTAAGGTTCTTCGGCGGAGGCATGTCCATGACGGCCTGTGCTTCGTTAGGATCGACCTGGATCCCCCGTTTGCTCACTATGAAACCTAGCAGCTTCCCTGAGGAGACACCGAATACACACTTCTTCGGATTCATCTTGAGCTTGTACTCCCTGGCTCTTTGCAGCACCTTAGCCAGGATAGAGGGGTGGTCTTCCTTGGTTTTTGACTTCACCAGGATATCATCCACGTAAGCTTCCATATAGATGTGCATCATGTCGTGGAAGATAGCCATCATCGCCCTTTGATAGGTGGCACATGCGTACTTCAGACCAAATGGCATAACCACATAACAATACGTGCCCCAGGACGTGGTGAAGGAGGTTTTCTCTTGATCTTCCGGAGCGAGACGGATTTGATTATAGCCTGAGTACCCATCCATGAATGACAGAGCTTCATACCCGGTGGTGTTGTCTACCAGGACGTCTATATGAGGCAGTGGGAAATCATCCTTAGGACATGCTTTGTTAAGATCCCTGAAATCAATACAAATACGCACTTTTCCATCCTTCTTGATAACAGGGACTATGTTTGCCACCCACTGAGGATATAAAACAACTCTGATGAATCTGGCCTTGTATAATTTGTTGACCTCTTCCTTGATCCTCAAGGCCATGTGGGGGTGAAATCTTCTTGACCTTTGTTTTACAGGCGTTGCCCCTGGTTTAAGCACGAGTCGGTGTTCCACTAAGGAGGGGTCAAGACCTGGCATGTCCTCGTAAGACCAGGCAAAGGAATCGCTATACTCCCTTAGTACCTTGATTAATTCCTCTTCTACTTGTGGAGGGAGGTTAGCAGCAATAATGATGGGCCTTGGGTCTTCTTCCGTTCCCAAGTTGATTTCCTTTGTAGGTTCATCCACTGCCGTCGACGGCTCGTCGAATCTTTTTAGTCCTTGTGCATATAGATCGGCAGTGTCATCTACATCGCTGTCTTCATTAATAGGATCCTTCTCATCCAAAATCTCATAGACGCCTAATCCGTCGTCGCTCCACACCCCTTCTATTTCCTCATCATCTTCAATCACAATTGCTGTAGCAACAAATTCCGGGCACTTCAAAAGAGCATGGCAACGCTGAGCTAAATCTTGCAAGAACCTATCAGGAACAGATCGGAATAGATGAGCAAGCGAGCGTGGCTCAGAAGAGGAAGGGTTGGATGACCTAGAGCAAGACCCTACTTCTCTAGACCTAACTGACTCTACTTCCCTAGACTCGACGGATCCTAATCCTAACCTAGGAGAGAGGAGGCCTAGTGGAAGGGAAGGAGCAGGGGACTCGTGCCCCTGGGAGGAGGATGGCGACAGGATAGCGTAATCTTCCACTGAAATCGCCGTTTCAAATTTGATGTTTTTTTTTGGAGATCAGCGGAGACTATACAGCAAGAGGGAGGAGGTGGGAGCTGCATAGGGAACAGCTCGGGGAAGATGCAGTCGGAGAAAGGATCAGAAGAGGAGAACCACATCTCGTGGAGTTGAGCATTGGGAGGAGGAGGAGTGAAGAGAGTGGATAGATCAATGCGCGGGCACCTCCCGCAAGCACAAGGAACAAAGAGGATCTCAGGTGGATCAATAAAAGATGGATTTATCATGATGGGAGGAAGACGAGGTATGTGATCCCCTTGCTAAAAAATGGATTGAAAGTGTGAGGGAGACCAAGAAAAGATAATGGGAGAGCTCCCCCTTTCCTGTAGATCAACAATAGGCCGCTTCTTCGGCCTCCACTGCATAAGCCAAACTTCTTGTCGTTTCTGGGAGTCTTCTTCGTGAAACAGCCCCTGAAGGGCTTGACCATAATCAATCATATCATCCTCTGCTCCCTTTAGCACTGGAGGTGGACTCGCAATTGGACAGATTGTATTTCTTATAGGCGAGCTGGCTGCGGAGCTAATGTGCCAGGCTGGAGAGGCCCTCGAACAAAGTGTTGACGGTAGTCCCAGGTGAGTGGCCCAGAATCACCTATCATAGATAATGCAGTTTCCCTGTAGCCGAGGCCTCTCCTGCCCATTTTTCTTCCCTTTGGTATGGGCTTGGTCATTCCTTGCAATTGTGCACTGAGGCCTCTCTCCGGTTGATAGCCCAGTTTCGGTATGATGTTCCAGCCCTTGGAATCGCGAATCTGAGGCTTCACTTTGACGTTGACTGGAGTAGTGACGGGCCTAGGAGATGTGTAAGCCCAAGGAAAGTTTAAGTCGAGCACTGATATGACGGGCCGACTGCTGGGCCAAAGCGTGGGAAGAATCTGTTCTGAAATAGCCTTAACTGACTGCACTGTTGATAGGCTTTTGACCTTGGCGACCCTCCCTTGAAAAGGGAATTTGACGCACTGATGTGCGGTGGAGGGTACAACACTGAGTGTATCGATCCATGGACGACCCAAGATAGCCTTAAACATTGGGTCAATGTCCAGCACATAGAATTCCACGGCCATTGTAAGAGGTCCGAGCTCGGCTTGGATAGTGAACACCCCGTGACATGCTCGCCCTGAGTTGTCGTATGCTGCTATAGTGGTGGGGGTAGGCCGTAGTAACTCTTCTGATATGTTACAAGCTCGTAGAGTACTCAGTGGGCAAACATTAATTGAAGCCCCTCTATCAACTAGTGCTGCTTCAATGCTGACCTTGTTCAGAATGATCGTAATGCAGAGCGGCATCTGCCGTGCTTCCGGAGGTGCTAGCTCGGTCTTTGAAAATGTAATTGCCGGTCCTTTGGAGATAGTTGCTAGTGCCGTTGGTAGGCTATCAACTGCCATATCTTCGATGACCATCACCTTCTGTAAAAAGTCTCTCAGTGCATCCTGATGAAGGGTAGACCTTTTGATCAGCTCCAGTACAGATATTTTAGCGGGCACTCGATCCAGATGATGCAGCAAGTCATATTGAGTACCCGGCAGAGGTTCAGTTTCTTCCTGCTCGGCCGTCGGTTGAGAGGACTAGGGATTGGAAGTTGTAGGGTAATTCCGATGGAACATCTTCCCGCTCCTCAAAGCATAATTCGCCGCGGCATCTGAAGGTAGTATGATGGGCCCTGCAGGGTGGATGAATGGAACGGGTGGTGTGGGGAAGACGGTTTGGTGGAGCGTAAGGTTGATGGGGGTAGTAGGTGATGAGCGGATGATGGGTGAAGGATTGGTGGAAGGCAGGGTGGTGATGAGTGTTGACGCGGGTGGAGGGAAGGCTAGCGGAGCGGTAAGGATGGGTGAAGGGTTGGATGGTGGTGTGATGATGGCGACGGGAGTAAGTGGTGGAGGGTGTGACGGAACGGTGGGTGGTAAGGGGTTTGCTGAAGCGGGTGTAATTGGGAGGATGAATGGAGGGGATGCTGGGTGTGTGGGAAGGACGAAGGAGGGGGTAAGAGGATTGCAGTGGTTATGGTGGAGGGCCATGACTTGTGGTGTGGCACCATCATCATCAAAAGACCACCCGGCATTGGGGGCCGGTGGTTGGACCACGTTTACTTGTGCTGGTGCTGGCGGCTGCTGCTGAGGAGCGGGTGGGTGGTTCGGCATCGAATTCTGATGGATGCCCAGGTCATGTACTTGCTATGGTTACTGTGGTTGCTGTGGTGGTAGCTGCTATGGCTGCGGTGCTTGTTACTGCTGCACTTGCTGCCTCGGCTGCTGCCCTCTTTTCTCTTTGATCTCAATAATGGCCTGATGCATCGCGGCCCAATCTATCCTTTGTCCTTCATGAAGATCATATACTAGGTCCCGGAACTGAAAACATCCTTCTATGGTATGGCCCGGCTGCCTATGGAACATACAATATTTAGTCTGATCAATGGTCGGGTTCCAATTAGGCCGTTCCGGAGGGAGTTGGATTGCATTCACTGACATGAGGGCGGAGAAGATATCTGTAAGTGTCTCTGGCAATGGGGGGTATTGAGCTCTCCTGGGAGCCGGGCACTTGTTGTTAGGGTTGTTGTTATAGCCGTTAGGTGGAGGGACATTGTGGTATTGTGGAGGTGGTGGTGGTTGTTGTGCAGCGACGAAGGCATTTTGTGGAGTGGCAAAGGTAGGCGGAGGGCTTTGCGGAGTGACCTGGAAGTTTTGTGGAGCGGAGTTTTGTGGATTGCGGGGGTTTTGGGGGAAGCGAAACGGTGTGGCCTGGAATGGAAAGGCAACGGCTTGTACTTGTTCATTTGTCTGGACCCCCTCGGTAGCCTGCCCTTGTGGTTTCTTGTTGTATTTGGGCTTTTGGTTTTCAAACAGTGAGTGGATGGGGGAATCCTTAAATTGGGTTTGTATGAAGCGCGCCCGGCTGTACAGCTGGTGCATGTTGGCTATGTCATTCATCGCCAGCATGTTTCGGAAGGTCGGAGTAGCATTCGAAATTAACAGCTTGACCTTCTCTTCCTCTGGAATGTGGCCAGGCACCCTAGCGGCCATCTGTCTCCATCTGTCTGCATAAGTGGCGAACTCTTCATCTGGCTTCATCTTCTCGGCCACAAGATCTGTGAAGGAGTATTCCGGGCCGACCCTATCTTGGAACCATTGGATGAATTTGTCTTTCACTACCTTGAAACTTTCAGCTTCTTGTAGCGGTAAAGAGTAGAACCACTCCAGAGCAACACCATCCAGAGATCGGCGGAATAAATACGCCATAAGACGATCATCATACTGGAATTGCACCGATTCATATAGAAAATCCCTCACATGAATGAAGGGATTGCTGTTCTCATCGTACTTGCGATAGCTGGGGAGCTCTGATTGTGGAGGGAACCGAATGTTCTGGAAGCTCGGGATAGGAACATCCGCCAAAGATTGCGGGCCAACCCGCTTCTGAAGAAAATCGAGTTGTTGCTGCATGGCGGCCCATTTATCAAGCAAGTCCTGCTCTCGGGAGGGAGCAAGGGTAGTGAAGGATGCTGATTGAATTTGAGGAGCAGATGGAACGGTTGTGACAGAGGGTGGAAGCCCATAGGTAGGAGTGGAGGGATAAACAGTAGAGATGGGGGGCCCATAAAAAGGATATTGGACCTGAGATTGGCCTAGATTAGAAGGAGCTTGGGCCACCCCTGGCCGAGGGTGCAAGAAATCGGAAGGACCCATGAGAACTTGCGGAGCTACCAGAGTAGATACGTGATGATCCAGTTGAACAAAAGAGGGGATGGGCGACTTTCCCTTATCGAAAGATTGTTGGGCCGAATTGGAAGACTGGCCCGTTTCCATGCCCGTGAAAGTGATGGTCCGTGGTTGGACCAGGGTAAGATCAATTGGAGTGGGCTGAATGGGGATCCCAACCACGGAAGAATTGGCTTGATTTTGGATGATGGTGGGAGGAGATGCGTTGGACCCTTACATGGCCTGATAAAGAACTTGGAGTTGGGCCGGATCCAATTGGGCCATCAGCTGAAGGATAGAGCCCGTGGAAGGAGTGGAGAGAGAAGGGGTAGCTTGACCACCTTCCATAGAAGTGGAGGATGGGAGAGGGGTAGTCCCTTCTCCGTAAGAAAAGGTGATAACCCTAGGAGGGTTTTCAAGAAGCCCTTGAGGGAGAGAGTCCTCTTGGGAACTGGGAGGATTAAAGGATGCCATGGTGGACTCGAAAACAGGATTGGAATAGAATGTGAAGAAGGGATTGATTTGAGGAGATGATTCGGACGAACGAAAATAACCCCACATGCAACGGACAACCTTGACAAATGCAAACAAACCACAAACAATCACAATGAGTAACCAAACTCGAATGTTTAAACACAAGATGTAAGTGATAAAAGATGAAGACACTCAAAGTCAACCAAGTTGTTTGAAGATGATGCAACACGATTCTTTTGTGATTTCTCTTTTGGAACTTTAGTGGATTGATTGAAATGTGCTCTCAACAATGGGTTCCTAACAGGAGATGGTTATGGGACTTGGTTTGACTCGAAGTGTAATCACTCCTTCACTTATGCAACCCTAGACACGGGGTGGGAAAGGTAAAACCAACCCAGCGTCCGTGTGGGAATCCACGGCTCGCGGGGACTTATGGAGGTCCCTGGTGTGATTTCCTAGTCGGCCCCAAGGAATATGGAGACGAGAGGTCCGCACACCAAGGTAGGAGAATTCAATCTAAGATATGAAAAGATCAATGGTCCTATGTGCACCGGAGTGCATGTAAAGTCTAGCCTAAAATCTAGCAATCAATGATGCACACAACGATATGGAGATATAAAACAAAGCAAAAAGGAAGTCAAGTATCACCCAAGCAAAGAGTCACAGCAGAAACTGCGGAAGTAACTGCACCTCGGATGCGTACCTGTCTGGAGTATAACGATCTAGGAGCCCTACGTTAGGGGAAAATAACGGTCTAAGGCCCGACCGTCAGACATAATATAACGCAGGGGGCTAGGACCGTCAAGTGAGCCAGAGAACCAAAATCAACCAGAAATAACAGGAAAAACCATGAAAGCTCTCGCAGCAGAACAAATGTGGCGGTCTAATGCCCCTGCGTCAGAGGACTGTAACGCGGGGACACAGGGCCATCAGAGCACCCAGAGAATCAGGACCAACAGGAAATAAGGGGAAAACGGGAGGGGAACAACACAAGAGATGATGGCAGGTTTAACAGGAATCAAAAGCACGATTGGCACAAGTTGTCCCACCGTGATCGCTAAAAAGTTATCTGTTGATTAGTTTTGCCTATCTTCTTTTCTTTTTGGGGGTTTTTGTTGTGTGAATGTGATAAGATGACAAGCAAGTAATCAAAGATCTACTCTTAACTTATGAACATGTGATCATGAACCTAGGCAATCAAAGCTAGCTCTAGCATGGGCATGCTATCTCAATCAGACTAATGCTAAGGAAATAAAGAAAAACACACGCCGGGGCGTGGAGCAAGAAGTAAATGAAAACACACCGCGAGGGTGGAACAAGCAAGGAAATAAAGATATATGTGATGAAGGAGAAAGCTAATGCCCAATACCAAGGAAAAGATGTGATCGCCACCAAAGTAAAAACAAGCCAAAGACTTGAATATACCTTGGAAATAGGTGGATGAAACACCCGCCCACGGGAGAGGAAACCAAAGAGAACCTATAGGTCAGCTAGAAGTAACGGCCAGAACCCTGTGCGTCACTTGGAAGTGACGGTCGCTCGATAGACCGCTAGAAGAATATGACGCGCCTGCACAAGGCCGTCGTATAACCTGCAGTGACAAAGTATGAGTCCTCTTAACTCCAACTCTTCCAGCCGACTAGAAGACTTGGGCCTCGTCCTAGTGAACCTGTAAACCTGCCAAAGAAGTGGAAGACAAGAACAAAATAACCCAAATTAGCCCTTTCAATAATATAGCATCAATTCTTCAATAAGCAAAATATCATCAAAAGGAAAGGGGAATACCGGGGAGGTTTTTGTTTTTTAACCCCTCTGGGCGTTTTAAAAGATTAGGAGAATGTTTAGATGATGAAAAACCAGTGAAAAACGTGGAGGAAGGAGAGAAATAATGCTTATGATGAAAGAGAGATTGAATGGAAACTCAATATGCAATTGTGAACTTTGGAACCAATGGAACAAATACTCCCTTCACCAGGCAACAAACGAACGTGAGAAGCACTTCTCCTTGATCAGACGTGGCTCTAGAATGCGGCAGCACTTCGACGCAAACTCCAGATTTTTTTTTCTTGGCCATGAAGTCAAGGGTTCTATTTATAGAACCTCAAACTCTTAGGTCGAGCAGAGGATAAGCCAGCAAGATAAAGGGATAATTCTTAGCAAATCCTTGGAGATAATATCACCAATAGTCCATAGAAACAAACAGAAGGTTCTGAGGATCAGATTTGAAAGAGATATCGTCAATCCAAGTTCTTATCTCGACCACGGAGTAGCAGAGAAAAGGCCTGAACTGTCAGGACTCTCTGAAGGAAGTAACGGCTGCACGACAGACCGCCACTTGGAAATAACGCCCCAAGGAACGTCCGTTACTTTCAACCTTATCCCAAAAAGATAAGATCAACGGGAAGAAGATCAAAGCAATAGGACTCTGCAAGGAAATAACGGCCAAGGCATAGGGCGTCATACTGAAACAACGGCTGCACGACAGACCGTTATTATCAACGTATAAACTAAAAAGATAAGGATTGAAACAAGCCCTTAAGCCTTAGGACTCTTCAAAGAGTAACGGCCCATGACCCATCCGTCAGAATGAAACAACGCGCCTGGGACAGACCGTTATTATCAATGGAGTTCAAATTAATGAATGAGGGTTTTGCTAAGCCTTAGTCAAAGGAAGTGCCACAAAGAGCCATATCCGATCAAGGAGAAAGACCCAAGAAATAGGCTCCAAATCAATCAAGAGACACAACAAAGAGTGAACAACTCGGAGCATCATATAGAATGAATAAGGAGATGACCCGACTTATTGGTCATAAAACGGGTGTCAACAGCCGTGGTTGCAGATGGTATCTTGACTCTGATTTTCCCAGCTTAGAAATATTATTCTCGAGTAATTTATAGTTTAATCTTTCTTTGCATTTGTTTTAACGATTTCTTTTATTTTAGCCTAGCATGCATCATACGCATCTTTTTGAGCTTTCATGACCCATGGTTTGCTTGAAGAATGTCCCGTCAGTAATGGTTAACTGTGCGTTCAGTGTTTGAGTAAGAGGAACTAATTCCACTCTGAGTTGGAAGGTTCTCATTGGTCGATTCGCTTGGTTTGGTTGATTAAGAGGTCTCCGTCTGGAGCTTTAGCCTATTTCGTTTACTTTTGCTGCATGCTTTTGGCCTCCCCATTGGACCGCTGGATTGTGTCCCCCATGAGGTTGGTCTTGTAGATTTATTTCATTTAGTTTAGTTCATCCAGACTGGTGTCGCTTTTGGTTTTATCATTCCTTACGTTTGGTTCAGAGTTTTCCGGAAGATTCTTATCGCTTGTTGGTAAAAATGGGTGTCGTTTTACCTTAAAGCCCGCTTTTCAGTCCGCTCTGCTACATTTCCACTCCATCTCCATGTTCCATGTTACTTCCGCTTCACCTCCGCTCGCTCCCTTACAAAGAGGACGTTAAGGAGGGGCATCTGTTGACACCCGTTTTACGCCGATAAGTTGAGTCATTCCTCTTACTCCCATTTGTTGATGCCTCGAGTTGTCCATCACCCGTTGGGGCTATTTTCAGGCATGCTTTAGGCCAGTTTTATGGGTTACCTCCCTCCCTGGTTAGGTCCAAGTTGATTCAGGGCTTAACGGGCCTTGGTTTTGGTTGATTGGGCTTTTCTATAAGTTTCAAGCGCCCATGTGCATGTACGGTTCATCCCGGGCCGCTCAATCCATGTGCGGTTGACTGTGGACCGTCCATCTATTTTGGAATATTTTGGTTAATTTTCTGAATTTCCACCGACAAGCATTTATGCGGTCTTATTCTGGCCGTTCAAACTTGATGGATGGACGGGATGTGACCGCCCATCTATCAGAGTCCTGCACTTGAGGGTTTTCTCAGATAATTATCCAATTCATCTATTTATCACCGACAAGGCTACAACGGTTTGTCCTTGGCCACTCAACCTTTGAACGGTCTCATCTGAGCCGTTCATCTATGAGAGTCTAGTGGCGAAGGTTTCGGTCAGTTCTATGGATAATTTAGATTATTTGTGATTTATTTCTAATTTCCACTGACAGGGTTGGACGGCCAGGACATGACCACACATCCAGTTGGGCGGTCTATCGTAAGACCATTCATCCGTTCGATTAATGAATTTCAACAGATTTTTATCTCTTTATCCGTGGTTTTATCCCCAACTTCTCCCATCATTTTCTCCGCGGATAATCAACTATTTTAAGTGCCGTTTCGACTAGATAAAAGATAATCTGTTTATCTACGATTTTCCTTTGATTATCTCGACCTGAAAATGCCTCTAAACCTTACTTTCGAGCTAAGACCCCGGGTACTCTAAACCTTACTTTTGCATGTGAATGGGTTGTGCCTTGAACGTAAGAGCCAAGAGAAGGGAGACACATCGGACCCGCCATCTACTAATGCTCTCGTTAGTGGTGTTTTGGAAGATGACTCTATGGCACTATCTTGTGAATTTGATGCGTCCCCTGCCAAGCATGAGGAGGACGACCCTCAGGTCGCACCAGTACCTCCGAAACTTAAAGCAGATTCGCATCCGGGACCACATGTTAGCAATCACAGTGTGCAAGCTCATCCTGCTAATTATCGCACCACTATCATCCAAACCAAGCCACATCATTCTTCTTTTAAAAGCTTGCAAGCTGTGGATGAGATGGACAAGAAAAAGTCAAGAACGAAGAGCAGAGATGCTGATGGTCGGGCTACACTCCACAAATGCACCTGACTATACTCCCCTTTCTTCTAGGCTTTTTACATGAAGATTATCAGCTGGAATGTCAGAGGCCTCAATAAGAGGGAGAAATGTAGAGAGCTTAATTCGATTATCAGAAGCAAAGATTGTGCTTTGGCTATCCTTGTTGAAACTAAGATAAACCCTTGTAATACGGTGCTTTTCAAAAACTTAATTTGGCCTGAAGCTGAAGTTGTTACTAATGACCAATACAGTGGTAAAGGGAGAGTCTGGATCCTTTGGAATCACAATATCATTGATGCTCAGTTGGCTGCGGGATGCCGTCAATTCCTTCATTTGAAATGTAAAAATAAGTTAAATCTTATGGAATTCTCAATTACTGGTGTTTATGCATCCAACTGTGCGACTGAAAGGAGAAGCTTATGGAATGATATTATTTGTCTTTCCAACAACTCTCACTCTCCTTGGATGATAGCTGGTGATTTTAACACAATTAGATACCCCCATGAGAAAAAGGGTGGACGAATGGTAACGGAATCCATGTTGGAGGAGTTCAACCAGTGCATTCAACACTCAGAACTTGAGGACATTATCTGTTGTGGCAACAAGTTCTCCTGGACCAACAGGGGAGAAGCTCAACGCAAAATTCTGGCACGTTTAGATAGATGTCTCGTCAACTCTCATTGGAATGCTTCTTACCCGGATAGTTGGGCTGATTACGGGAATGAATATTTTTCTGACCATACACCCATGTTTATCAATGCAGATAAAGAAATTATGAGAACCAAACTCCCATTTCGGTTCTACAACATGTGGGCCTCTCATCCAGAATTTCTTAAAGTCATTACCTCTGCCTGGGATACTCCATTTGTAGGGTCTCCTCCACATGTGCTTTGTATGAAGCTTAAGGCTTGCAAACTTGCTCTTAAGGACTGGAACAGGAACTCATTTGGCAACATCCAGAATACAGTGGCCACTTCTAGGAGGAACCTTCAACAAGCTCAGACTAATCTCCGTGCTAGCCCCTTTGATAATGACTGCATCCAACAGGAGAACGAGGCAAGAACAAATTATCTGCATGCTTTAGCAGTCGAGGAAAATTTTATAAGGCAGAAATCAAGAGAAAACTGGCTAACGTTGGGCGATTCCAATACAAAATTCTTTTATGCTAGCATGGCTGCCCGAAGAACCATAAACCACATCAGACAATTCAAAGATCATCATGGAAACACTATTAATGACAGTAATCAGGTAAGAGAACACACCATTGATTACTACTATCAGTTACTTAACCAATCTTCTTTGCAGGAAGCTAGCGACATCAACCCTTCTCTACAACTCTCTGAAGAAGATAGGGTAATTCTCAATGCTGAATTCACCCCGGAAGAAATTAAGAAAGTCATCTTTCAATCACCAAAAAATAAAAGTCCTGGCCCAGATGGATTTCCAGTTGAATTTTATCAATCGGCTTGGCAAATAATTGGGCAGGATGTGATCAACACCTGCCTTCACTTTTTCAGAACGGGTCATCTCTACAAACAGTTCAACAACACATTTCTTGCTCTCGTACCAAAAGTGGTGGGGGCGGATAACCTGGAGAATTTCAGGCCCATTGCTCTATGCAACTTCATCTACAAAGTTATTTCAAAGCTCATGGCCAATAGAATTCATAAGGTGATTAACAAGATCATCAGTCCCCAACAGACTGCATTCATAAAAGGCAGAAGCATTACCCACAACATCCTCCTAGCTAATGATCTGACCAAAGACCTACATTCCAAAGACAAAGGAAAGATTATTGTCCTTAAAGCGGATCTGCGGAAGGCGTTTGACGCTGTTGACAGGCGCTTTATATATCATATGCTTATGAAAATTGGATTTCCACCAAACTGGATTCAATGGATTAAAAGTTGCACTGAGAGCTGTATGTTCTCCATCCTATTTAATGGTTCACCTGCAGGCTATTTTAAAAGCTCAAACGGCATCAGACAAGGAGACCCTCTGTCCCCTTATTTGTTTACCATTGCCATGGAAGGACTCACGTGTATGTTGGAGGAAGCTGTACACCAAGGTCATCTCAAAGTTCCAAAGACCACTGAAACTCATGTTTCTCATATTACTTTTGCTGATGATCTTATTATCTTTATACAAAATGACATACACTCAGTACAATACCTTGCAAACATCATACACACATTTGGCAAATGGTCAGGTCTCAAGCTGAATCATTCCAAAAGCAGAGTGTACATTGGTGCCAAGATCAAAGACAAAACATCAATCACATCAGCACTGCGGGTGGAAGAAGGGAATCTTCCTATCCCATACTTAGGCTTGCCTCTTATCTCCACCGGTTTAAAAAAGGTACATTGCCAACCTATTATTGAGAAAATCAAAAATAGAATTAGCTCTTGGAGAATGAAACTCCTTTCCAAGAGTGGGCGGTTGGAATTGATTAGATCCATCTTATCCACCTACTCCATCTATTGGTCTGCGGCTTTCCTTCTACCTGCAGGATTAATCCTAGAAATTGAAAAGCTTTTGGCTAGCTTCTTCTGGCAAGGAACAGGGGCCAATAAGGCGTTTCACATGATAAAGTGGGATATTATATGTAGACCAAAACAAGAAGGGGGGTTAAATTTACGAAGACTAGCTGACTGGAACAAAGCCATATTGGTGAAGCAGTGTTGGGACATATTACAAAAAAAGGATAGTCTGTGGATACAATGGATACATGGTAAATATCTATCCAAATGTAACTTCTGGCACATTCAAGCAAAGTACTACCATTCTGCAGCTTGGAAAGGTATCCTTCAAATGAGAACATGGTTACTCAAACACATCCAATTTTCTATCTCCATTGAAAGTTCACTTAGCATGTGGTATGATCCTTGGGTAAATAGCAAAAGTATATTTCAGCTTTATGGAGATCGGATCAGGCAAGATCTGGGAGGCAATGTGAATAGTACTATTTCTGACTTCATTTGTAATGGAACTTGGAATCTCCCAACTCCAACTTCCATCGACATGTTTCAGCTTTGGCCAATTATCTCAGCTATCCCTCTGGTTAATGACTCCACGGATACATTGACTTGGACTCATGACAATGGTAATTTTTCTTGTACTTCAGCATGGAATCAAATAAGGCAAAAACACCCATTATGGTATCAGGAGAGCTGGGTTTGGGGCAGGCCACTATGCCACAAACATTCATTATGTTGCTGGCAATCACTTCACCACAGATTACCAACTCTAGATCTAATTCAGAAAAAAGGATTTTCGCTTGCAAATATGTGTATGCTTTGTAAAGGGGCGGAGGAAAGTAATGACCACCTATTCTTCTCATGCACATACTCCAAAGCCCTATGGAATGAAATCCTAAAAAGATTTGATATCCACAGAGAGCCAAATAACACAATTTCAAGCGAGCTGAAATCTCTTGAGGTCACTTTCCCTAACAATGGTTACCTTACCAAGCTTATCAAATTATTATTTCGATGTACAATCTGGTGGATTTGGAGAGAGAGATGCCTTCGCATTTTTGAAAATAAGGAAATGGGGTATGCAAAGCTTCTAATTGAAATTCTCTATGAAACCAGATGCTGTTTGGAAAAAGCACTCAAGGTTGATAGACTTACTCCCAGGGAAAAACAGATATTCAAACGATATAACTTCAGCATACCTTAACTCTGGACAACTGCCTTTCATCTCATGGGGGATCTTACCTTGTACAATTTGATTGGATGCTAGCGCTGTCCTAGTTCTAGTACTTTATGTACCTTCTCCACTGTAGACCACGCCTGTTGTGGCACGGCTGATTTCCCTAGAGCAATCAGTCTAGGTATGTCTAGACATTGCTCACCCATTGTACACTTTTAGTTTTCTATACTATTTACAAGCTTACCGATCAAAAAAAAAATAGACCCTAAAGGCCGGGTAGAAAAAGGGGGAGATTTTGGTCGACGGCAAAGCCCTGCCGAATCCTGGAGCGACCTAGCACCAAGGAGGGAGGCCTTCTACGTCCATACAGGCCTCCAGTCCAGGGAGTAACCTCCAGTTTAAGTCTTTTTTTTATCTTTGATAGTCCGTCATTCTCTTTTGTGTTGCATGCATCATTCTCCTTGTTTTCTTCATTTGCACTATCATTCACACATCCTCCCATGTTTTTTGACGCACTCATGGGTTTAAAATTCCCCAGGTATCCCCCACTCCATTTAGTTATGATCATTCATCTCCGTTTTAGCATATACTACACTCTATAGTTCTAACTTGGGTTTTCTTTTTGTGTTTACACTCTGTTTCGTAGGTCAGCAACTTACTAACATGAGGCCCATCCCCTCTGGCCGACCAGAGAGGGTGGAGGTTGGACCCCTTTGTGACTTCTGGCTTGATGGTCTTGTGCGACTCTTCTAGGACCGTTCGATGGTATGTGCGGTGCATCTTCGACCGTCCTTCACCTCTTGTGATTGTTTCTAAAGCGTCCATCAGCCAGTAGTCCTACGTCCCGCGTCCCCTGCAGCACTGAAGAACGGTCTATCGTGTGGCCGTCCAACACCACAGGCGGTTCTTCACGGGCCGTTCATCCCCTACAATACTGATTTTGAGGCGAGTGTCTCCCTCTTTCCAAGGCACGACGTGTTCATCACGTTCGGCGCTTTAGTGGTGATCACGGTTCTTTACTCTCTTATGTTTTACCTTAAAACCTCAAAGTCTAGATGAGCACTTCGTGTTTCTGCACTCTGTCTTGAATCGCAGCCAGTCGATCAACTGCTACTTGAAGATCGTGGCTAGCCAAATGACCGCATCCATGCCAACGTGACCCTGTTCCAAGTCGATTGATCTTATTCAGGTCTGTTGACACCCATTTTTAGCCCACAAGTTATGTTATTTCTCTTATTCATCATTCGATGATGTCCCAGATTATCTGTTGCTTTGGAACCTTCTTTGGATGGATTTCGAGCTCATTTTATCATTCTCTAACCTTTGAGCCTTAGAGATTATGATTCTGTTAAGCCCTAGAGGTTGTTTCCTTCATTTTTGCCCTTTTATAACATTCCAAGTAATCCTAAGACCTGTTTATGTTTACTTGCGGCCTTCCAAGTCAACTTAGGGCCCATTTAGGTCGACTTCCATCAAGCATTTGGCCCCTTTCGTAGAAGATTCCTGAACATGGGCCTTTTCATCCCATTATGTTCCTCTATTCATTAGGTTCCTTTCACAAAAGTTGTTCATTTTTTAGGGCCTAGATTTTCTTCCTCTTTGCCATTAGCCAGCTCCACAATATTTTCAAGTTATTTACATTTTTGAAGCACACTGCGCTGTTTCTGCGAACCCAACATATCTCTCCGTTCTTCCCCCTATTTTTCCTTCGTATGCTCTTCTTCTCATCTTGCTCCATTCATAAAAGTTGTTTGTTTTTTCGTGATCTACAATTTCTTCTTCTTCACCCTTCACTAGTTCTTCCTAGTTTTCAAGATATTCTCCACTTTCTAAAACCGCATCTTCCCTCGCTTTGCTGAAGAGTCCCAAGGTTCAAGACTTTGTTTTGTGCATCCGGGTGCTCCTTCTTGGGCTGATAACTTCCAGATTAGCCACCCAATTCGATTTATATCCCTTTTGGCCTCTTTTCCTTGATATTATCTCAAGATTGATCACACAAACTCGATTTATCTCCAGCTTTATCCCCTAAATTCGTGGGGGAACTTTCTAGGTTCCTGTAACTGAATAGGGAAGGGGGGCTCTTCTTCGGTTCGGGGAGAAGCCATGTCGTATCGCCAAGTCTTCTCTTCGACCTCAACCTGAATAGGGAAGTATCAACTTCGTTTTCCACCACTCTGGGCTTCCTATCTCTCTTTCTTTTCGTAGTTATTCCCCTCCACTTTTTCAAAATCATCATCACGGATTTCTGGGTTTTCTACAGTTCTGCGCCTGCACGACGGAGGGGTGTTCTTTGGTTCGGGGTGAAGCCATGCTGCACCGCCATCACGTTTCTTCGACCCCAACCTCTCCAGGAGAGTATTAGCTACATTTTCATACTATTTGGTCTTCATTATTTTGTCGTTTTCCCTATTTCCCATGCCCCTTATTTTCTGGTTTCATTACTCTGTTATGTAATTTCTGCCCTCAAATTTCCTATGCGCGAACGGGGCATGTTCTTCGGATCGGGGCGAAGTCATGCTGCACTGTTGATCATTTTCTTCGACTCCAGGCTCTTCAGGGAAGTGTTATCTTCGTTCTCCATTATTCTGGGCTCTTTCCCTCGTTCCTTTCATAGTTATTTTTCCCTCAACTTTTGCACTTTCATCACAAGATTTTATGCATTTAGTTTTTTCTGCACACTGCGTTTTCATGCATCTTGCACCCCATTTTTTCCCCATTGTTCTTTGCGTTTTAAATCCCTCTTTTCACCATCATCTCACCACAATATTGCCACCTTTCATTAGATCCATCCCCCTCCCTTTAAGGCTTCTTCTTCTGCAAGATTTCTTCTATTCTTTGAGTCCGATTTCTCACAATTCTACAATTTTCTGCACAGTTTACATTTTTTGCCAAATCTCCGACGTTCATGCATGATGTCCAGCCATACTTTAGCTGTGTTCTTCATTCCTAATTGTGCACAACACTCGTGTCTTCTGTTAGCATCATTCTCTCCACGTCAAGGCTTCGTATTCTCAATTATTTCTGCCATTCTTTGCACCCTATTTCACATAGTTTACATAGTTTCTCCATATTTTTGCACTTTTGCTCATTTTTCACTCTCTCTCCCCGCAGTTCTACTGCATGTTAATTCATCATTTCAATCATATTCATTGCACAACATACACACCTATGTCCCTTTTACAGGGGTTAAAAACCCTCCCTCGGTGCGTTCTCCCTCCATCCTTCATGCTATTTTATGCATTCGGGATAGATATTACACTTGCATATTCTAATGGGTTTTTCCTCTTGTTTTGATTTTGATTCGCAGGAAGGCATGGAAAGTGAGGCCCTTACCTTCTAGGCGGCTGAAAGGCGAGGAGAGTGTAACCCACAAAGTCCCCGCATCCCATCTTAAGTGCGATCATCTTCGCTTTTCCAATGTACACAACGCACATAATCTTCCTTCATATTCTTTGGCGTTGTCATTCCTTGGTGGCGATCACGGTATTCTTCTACATCTTTTGTCACCCTTTTATTGCTTATATGATCATGTTTGCATATGGTTACATGTTCATGCTATTTACTTGATTGGGGCACATCATGTCTTCATATATGCATATCCTATTCATGTGATTTTTGGAGCCACGTTCCAAATATCTACAACCTAGCTTTTTTGCCGATCACAGTGGGACCTCTAGTGCCCATCACTTTATTCATGCTTTCCTGCCATTTTGGTGTGTGTATGTCCATGTTTAGATAGCATTTTATATTCATCATATTCTTCATATTGTTCATGATGTTTTGCATCCATCTATGTTTGCATATGTTTATTATAGCTTGATTTGCTAGTTTTAGGCTAGAAATTGCATGCTCTCCGGTGCACATACGGTCATACATTGCATACTATAGTTGCATTCCTACCGTGGTAACACTACTAGAGAAAGCGGGAATACAGACGGATATTTCAGACGGATATTTTTCCGTCTGAAAATCCGTCTGTATTTCAGATGGATATTCCGAATTCGTGACGGATTAATTTCAGTCACAAATTCCATCTCTATTAAGGACATACCATACTCTCTATGAAGATCCGTCTATAATTATAGACGGAATATATTCTATCTTTATTATACGTCACAAAATTAGGACATATATTCAGATTAAAATTAATCCGTCTGAAATTTCAGAAGGAACTAAGTTACGTCCGTATTTCCATCTCAAAATTTCATCCCCCGCCACCATCGACCCCTTCCTCCCACCCCTTCCACCCGCCCCCATTTCCACCCCCCCACTCTCCCTCTCACTCTCTCTTTCTCCTCTGCTTGCGGTCGTCGCCGCCAGAGCCGCCGTCCTCGCCGTCGCCGGAGGCCCTGCCATCCTCGTCATCACCGGAGGCCCCGCCATCCTCGTCGTCATCGCCATTCGCCAACCTCCCTCCCTCTCACGGTCGTCGTCACTGTCGCCGCCATCATCCTCTTCTCATGGTCGCCGTCGCCGCCAGCCTCCTCCCAAAATCATCGTCGTCGTCGCCGGTAAGTGCTCTCCCGATCCTGTTCCCCTCCCTCACTCAATCCCTCTCCCTCTCCCTCTCCCGATCTTGTTCCCCTCCCTCACTCAATCCCTCTCCCTCTCCCCTCTCCCACTCCCTCACTTACTCTGGCCGCCCTCCCCCACCCCCTCCACCGCCCTCTCTTCCCCTGACCGTGGCCCCCCTACCCCTCACAGACACACACACACACGCACACACAGACACAAACACACGCACACACCTCAGACCCCCTCTCCCTCTCCCTCTACCGTTGGCCGCAGGGCTTCCGTTGCCCCCCCCCCCTCACAGGCACACGCACACACCAATCTCACACATGTAGATATAATAATTATTTTTTATTTTATTTAATATATTGTTGTATTCATCGTAGGATAATCGACCGAGGGAAAGGGAACGAAAAAATCAGATAAGTTTTTTCAAATAAATAGTAAGTAAAAATTTAATTTCATATTTATATGTTGTTTCATTTTATTTGAATTTATGTAATCTTACTCAGATTTGTTGTTAAGATGTCTTGTTAGGACAAAGAGACTCAAAATATAGCAAAATATAAAGCTATGAAGTACAATCGAAAAGCTAAACTACTCGGATGGCTGGCAGCCCAGCTCTATCCAATCTTAATGCACCCTTTGTCAACCGAGGGAGGTCTCCTACTTGAATGAAAACTTGATTTTCTAGAGTATTGCATGCATAGGACGCCAGGGGAATCTGCAACCTGGTTGCCCTCTCTATAAGTATGCAATATCAAGCAGCCACTTTCATGGATAAGATCCAAAGTCTTCCTCCACCATGGGAGAACTATCCAGCTAGGAGGAGCTCCTTTCCTTACAGCCTCCACAAGAAGGGCACAATCTGAATATACAGCTGCCAAACATAGATCACCTAGCTTAGCAATTGATAACCCATCATATAGAGCCCTTGCCTCTGCCACAAGACTATTCCCAATGCCATAGTGGAAAGCAAAGCCAACCATCCATTTACCATTTGAGTCTCTTACACAACCTCCACCACAACACCTACTAGGATTACCCTTGGAGGCCCCATCAACATGCAATGTAAACTTCTGAGGTGCCAATCTGCAGAAGACCAGAAATGGCTGCTTTAAATTGACCCGGGGGAATAGGTGATAAGAAGCAAGGCAGCTGGATTGAGCTGGGGATAAGGGCTTGCGAAAGCAAAGCTTGTCTAGAGCCAGGGCTATTGAGGAGGAAATTCTCCTCTTTATTGAATCAGTTTTAAGAGCCATACCCTCAAATCTGGTAGCACACCTTTGTTTCCAAATTTCCCACATCATCAGAATTACAGCATACATCCCCACAAAACTGAAGGCTGAGAGTAGATTGGTAAAGGTTAGTAGGTTCCAACACCTAATAAAAATCTGATTACTTAAATAGACCTTATTGCTTACCAAGGGATGCACCCAGCCCCACAGTTCAGAGGCAAATTCACCAGAAATGAATAAGTGGTTGAGGTCTTCTTGGGTAGAAGAGGAGCAATAGCTGCATTTGGAGACAATGGGAATACCACAATCTGCCACCCTGCTGTCCACTGGTACTGCCCGATGGATAAGCTTCCAGACAAAAAGAGCTTCCCTCGGTGCTATTGCTGAGTGCCAGAGCTTCACCCAGGCAGGCCTTGAAATGCCTTTAGTCCATATTAGGTTTCAGCTGATTTAACCGAAAAGGAACCCTTTACGATACCTGTCCAGACACAGCAGTCAGCCTCATTGCTTAGTTGAATATTAGGAAGGTGGAAGTCACTATTGAGGTATCCCCGTGCAACATGTTGGGTGTCGCATAGAACCTCTCTAACAGAAGCCAAGGGGAGGCTATTGAGCTCAATCCTTTCATTAGCCATTGCAGCATTAATGGATGGACCACACCCTGTCCAATTGTCACTCAGGAAGTCTATATTAGCCCCATTCCCTACTATCCATCTGCTGTTAGAGATAATAATATCTTTGGCCTGTCTAAAGACAGTCGAAGGCATTCCAACTAGGAATGGTCTTACACAGTTGACTAGATGGGCCTTGATGAATCTGCGCCTAGCATACATGGACCAGAGAGAAGACCCATGAACAATGTTCCAAAGGGTTTTGATTGCCAAAGAAGTCTGAACCCACTGCAGATCTCTGATTCCCAGACCTCCCTCTAACTTAGGTCTCTGGATATCTGACCATGTTGGCCAATGCCTGTGTTTGGTGCCTTTCTCTCCATACCAAAAATTTTTTGCACATAGCCGGTCAATGAAACTGATCACCTTCTTTGGGATAAAAGTGACTTAGGCAAGGAAAACTGTCATACTATATAGGACTGAGTCAATCAATACGGCTCTACCAGCTTGAGATAGAAATTTTGACTGCCAGCCTTCCAATTTTAGTTGCACCCTTGTTAGGAAACGCAATACCTTCAGAGATGGACAACCAGCAGAGGAGGAAGAAGAAAGGAGAAAGAAAAGATCAATAACAAGAACACACATGGATTTTTTACATGGTTCGGAGGAAAGATGCCTTCCTACATCCACGGTCGCAGCAGTAATCCACTAATAATCAGACGGCTCCATTACAATACAAAGAGAGAGTTCACCCTTTTATACTAGGAGATTAGGGTGTCATTAGTCAGGAGATTAAGGACAACAATGCCCCTGACTAAACACAAATCCTCTTCCGGGGTACATTAGACGTGCATGCTCGCCTGTCTCCAAGGATGCTCTCCGGAGACCGAGTATGCCCTCCAGCAACTGTAGATGCTCCCCCACCATCAGTCAGGTCATGCATTGCCCAAAGAACCCGGTCGGCACAAACAGTATGTCGGTCGACCGGCTCCGAGTGACATCGAAATGCCTTGAACCAGCAATGCATATTCCTCTGACACTAGTGATGCTCTCCAGAGGCAATGGATGCCCTCCAGAGACAGTAGTGCACAGACCGCTAGAACCTAGACAACATATGCTCCCCTGACACCGAGGGATACATTCTTGAGGCCATAGATGCTCCACTGAGGCTGAAAGTGATCCCATTTGAACCTTGTCTTATGATGATAAGAAGATATAGAGAAATGGAATGACCACATATCTGAAGTAGTACATATATACAAAGATGTGGATAAATACAAAGAAATCATAATTCTCTATAGCAATAGGTAAATACTCAAAAAATTCATTTTGTGATTGAAAACTTTATGGATTTTAATTACATGTAAATATATTTTAAATCTGATTTTAATAAAAATTTGATGTTAATTTGACTCAAAAATGTAGATTGTTTAGCTTCGATGTTCTTCATTTGAAAAATTTTATAATTTGGGTGTTATTTAATTTGATATATGCATAATGATAATTACGTTGTTATTTAATTTTATGTTATATAAATGCATGGGGTATTCCCTGTGAGCTAAGGTGCGTGGGTGCGACCTAACTCTATACGCACCTCATGAGAGCGCGTTAAAACCGTGTCAATGTGCCTTCCCGTTCAAGACTTTGGGATTGATGTGTATGTTCTCATTTGTTTATGAGAATGTATATATCTACCTCAAAGTCTTGAATTGTCCCGTTTGGACAGTCTGTGAATATTTGATCACACTTAGGTAGTCATTTACTATATGTGTTTGTATGGTTTGTTGAGAATTTCGGTTGCATCTTCTCACTCTTCTCTAAAATACCATTATTGATTTTGAGCGTTTTCTTAATCACTTACTTGTAAGTGTTTAATACAATTTCAAAATCAATAAATATTTTTGGTATATCGGAGAAGTGTGGGGAGACGCAACCGAAATTTTCAACAAATCGTGCAGCACATATAGTAAGTGGTTGTGCGATCAAAGCTTCATGGATGGGTTAAAAAGTGATAATCTAATTAATATTCCTCTTCCAATTGCAAATGGTCTATGATGAACGATGTGAGGAAAGGGTCGAGTGTAATATAAGGAGTAATGATTTGAAAGTTAGGATGTGTATTGTCATTGATTGGGTGCAGGCAAAATGTCGACAGATCATTCATGGATGTATCATAGAATAGTTGACCGGGTGTTGTCAGATGACTTTAAGCATGGAGTTGAGAGTTTCATTCAATTTGCATTGGGGAATCTAAATGCAGCAATAGATCACGACGGTCACATTCGATGCCCTCGTTCAAGTTGTAGAAACTTGAGGTGGCGTTCAACATGGGATGTGCAACATCATTTGTGCACGAAAGGGTTTGTGGATGGTTATACGAATTGGACGTGTCATGGTGAGCAATTAGTGAGGTATGTGCCCGACAATATTGCAGGCACAAGTGGGTACGTGGATATAGTTGTAGATACTACTGGTCCTAGTTTTAATGTTCCCGAGGAAGCGCCGAATAAGACAGCCATAAGATTTTATGAACTACTTAGGGATGCTGATGAGCCGCTGTAGGATGGTTGTGAAAAGCACACTCGATTGTCTGCAGTGTCACAGTTGTTGAACTTGAAATCTGAATTTTACATCAGTGAAACTTATTTTGACCGTCTCCTCCTCTTGATCAAGAGTATGTTGCCTCGAGACGAGAAGTTGCCAGAAACTTTTTATCGTGCAAAAAAGATGGTCAATGACTTAGGACTTGGATATGTGAAAATAGATGCATGTCCGAATCATTGTATGTTATATTACAAAGACGATGCAGATAAGATATCATGTTCCATTTGTGGCCATGACAGATTCAAACCTAAGGGGGGGGGGGTCAATTTAAAGGCAAAAGATGTACCTTACAAGGCATTGCGATACTTCCCTCTTGTGCCTAGGCTGCAGCGGCTGTATATGTCCTCAAAGACGGCTCGGCATATGACATGACGCACCGAAAGAGTACGTAGTGCCGATGATATAATCATCCTGTCGATGGTGAAGCTTGGACTCACTTTAGTCGTACTCATCTTGCCTTTTCAAGGGAGTCACGTAATGTTCGATTGGGTTTATGCACAGATGGTTTAAATCCATTCAGTAGTTTAGTGGCATCTTATTCTTATTGGCCAGTGTTCATGACATCGTACAACCTTCCGCCGCACATGTGCATGAAGAGAGAAAATCTATTTTTTTCCTTAGTAATTCATGGTTCAAAAAGTCCCGGAAAAAATTTGGACATATATCTCAGGCCGTTGATTGATGAGCTCAAATTTTTATGGACTGATGGAGTTGTTACTTATGATGTATATAAGAAGTAAAATTTTATTATGAAGGCTGCACTGATCTGGACAATAAGTGACTTCCCTGCATATGGAATGCTATCTGGTTGGAGCACACATGGGAGGTTAGCATGTCCTTACTGTATGGAAGATACAAAATCATTTGTATTGAAACGTTGTGGGAAAGCATGCTGGTTTGATTGCCATCGGCGGTTGCTACCAAGTGACCATCCTTTTCGAAGGTAAAAAGACTCGTTTAAAAAAATACTGTTTAAATGGATGAAGCTAACTTGCAACGGGTGTCGGGTCTACATATGGCGTCACTGGTGCACAATTTACCACATGTAGTACAATTATCTGGTAGCACATGACAACTCCCTAGTTTTGGAAAGGATCACAACTGGAACAAGAAAAGTATTTTTTGGGAATTACCTTATTGGTCAACTCTTCCTGTACGACACAATCTGGATGTCATGCATACCGAGAAGAATGTTTTTGATAATGTGTTCAATATGATCATGAATGTTAAAGGGAAAACAAAGGACAACGCCAAAGCGCGTATGGATTTAAAGATGCTTTGTAAATGTCTAGAACTGGAACTACAGAACGTAAATGGCAAAACTGTGCAGCCTAAAGCAACTTACGTGCTTCATGATACACAGATCAAGGAAGTGTGCCAATGGTTGAAACGGCTGAGATTCCTAGATGGATATGCATCCAACATAGCCCGTTGTATGAATGTTAATGAGGGGAAAATATATGGTATGAAAAGTCACGGCTGTCATGTGTTCATGGAGAGGCTACTGTCCATTGCATTTCGTGATTTGTTGCCAAAGCAGATATGGGGCGCACTAGCTGAGATGAGTCAAATTTTTAAGATTTTATGTGCATCAGAACTCAGACTTCGGGATGTACAAACTATCAAAGAAAAAGTTGTCACAACCGTTTGCAAGCTAGATAAGATATTTCCTCCAGCATTCTTTGATTCGATGGAGCACCTGGTCATTCATTTGCCATATGAGGCTATCGTCGGAGGGCCAGTACAATTTCGATGGATGTATCCATTTGAGAGGTATGCGACAATTTTTGTTAACTTACAAGTCATCCATGGCCGGTACATATCGTTGCCATCTGACTTGTTGTTGTAGGTGCATGCATGAATTAAAAATGAAAGTTCGCAACAAGGCACAGGTGGAGGGTTCGATTGCTGAGGCATACATTCTTGAAGAAAATTTGAACTTATGTTCTATGTACTTTGAGCCAGAGATTCAAACTCGTCGTACTCGACCTCTATGTAATGATGATGGGGGAGTGGATGAATCGTCCGATCGGCTATCCATATTTAAACATCTTAGACGTGCGTTCGGACGTTGCTTGACTCGCACGCTCGAAGATAGAGAGTTGCACGCAGCTGAGATATATATTCTTCTGAATTGCCTCGAGATTGAACCTTATGTTGAGTAAGTTATTAACTCACATTTTCAGCAAGTCCATAAGTTGTTCATCCTTCTTCTGCAGTTCATTTAAAGTAGTAGTGCATTTATATTGCAGGCAATTTGATTCAGAATTAGCTAAAAAATGCCCAAATTTTCAGGACGTGGAGATTGAAAAAGAACGCGAGAAGTTTTTTGCCAAATGGTTGAGAAACTGAGTTAGTGTTATCGTTGAATATAGATGTTTGTATTTATGTATGTTCAGGTAATTGTTATTATTTTAACTACTCTAATTTGAATATAGGTTGAACAAGGTCTCATTACTGATCAAAGAGTACAACAGATAAGATATGGCCCCTCGAACCAGACACGTGCCTATCCAGGATATATTATGAATGGATACAAATTTCATACAAGGGATTATGGGCGAAGTAAGTCTACGATGAACAACGGCGTATCTGTGAAGGGAAGTTTATACAATGAAGTAGAATTGGACTACTATGGTATTCTTGAAGAAGTCTTAGAACTTCAGTATTTGGGACAAGACAATCATGTATACATATTTAAGTGTCAATGGTTTGATCCTAGTTCTGTTCGACATGACACAAATTATGGGATTCTCGATGTCAAGCACAGGTCTAAACTTAAGACCTATGAATCGTTCATTTTAGCCGCACAAGCCCAGTAAGTGTACTATTCAAGCTATCCATCATCCAAGAATAGAGATTGGTGGGCAGTTTGCAGGGTTAATTCAAAACTCTTTTGATGGGGGCATCTCTCGCCCTTCACATTTTTCCACAGCTTCGATTGCTCCCCAGCATAGCTCCATTGTGTCCGTCATATTTTTCTGAGTCGAGTCATGTAATTTTCATATTTTATTTGAGTCATGTCATTGTAATTTTCCTTTTCTTTGAGTCATGTACCTAGGTTAATGAGTCATCTAACTAGGTTAATTGTCATTAGGTTGATTAAGTTGCATATTGGGCCCAATTCATTGGGCTAGGCCCAAGGGCACCCCCCCTTCCCTTGGTTTATTGTCATTGTCTCAAAATCCAGGGACTTATTGTAAATTATGGGATTCCTACAAATAGGACCCCACTCTCTCCATTTTCAGTTAATGAAGAATGAAAATCTAATGTTTGAGTTCCAGAAATTATCTTTTTTTCTTGGAGAGAATCCAATAGAGTGGAGTGAGAAGCTCCAACCCCCTCTCTCTCTCTTCCCTCTCTCTCTCTCTAGGGGGCGCCCCTTTCTTTCTCTTTCCCCCCAATTTCAAATTTATTCTCTCTCCTCCACCTCACCCTCCACCTCAGCCCTAGTTGGCCACCTCAACCCCTCCCCTTGTGCCACCTCACCCACCTTTTCACTTCCCTTGGTGCATTCATTACACCCACCCCAACACCCACCAAATCTTGCCCCTCCATAGAAGATCTTTGGCCATTCCAACACAATCTCCCACTCCCCAACACAATCTCCCTCTCCCCAACACAATCCACCCTAGTCCCCACACAATCTTACAGCTCCCTAGGCCAAATTTGAAATATTCCCTCCACTCCCTCCTCCCACAAGCCCTAGACCACCCCAAATAGGAAAACCATCATCCCTCTTCCCCTCCCTCCTACTCCCAAATTCGTAACTCACTCTCTCACCACCTGCTAGACCACCTTCCTGCCCCCATTCTCCCCCTCCCTCACCTTGGTTTGCCCCCTTCCAGACCCCCTAACAGCCAAGGGTTACCTCCACACCCGTCCACCCCCTTTCCCCTCCCATTTACCCTATTTCCCACCTCCCATCTTCAGCCTGCACTTCCCAGTTCGCAGGCAGCAGAGCACTAGCGACTTGCAGAGCCGACCACGACTTCATCCCGACGTCCCTGAAAGTCCAAGTGGTACCGTTGGAAGTGTCTACCGGTCTTCTTTGCAACGGCAGCTGTCCCGTCCCATTCGGAGCTTGCTGCTGCCCCGGGGAGTAGTTCTCCCCAGACTGCGTGTCCACCTCCAGATTGCAGACCAGAGACTGCTAGCAGAGGCTCCCACGACTAGTAGCCTGAAGATCTGGATGCGGGACTTGGCCGAGATCTCCCTCAACAAGTCGCCTTCCTTCTCCAAGAAGCGGCTCCTCGATCGACCTCTGGAGCAGCCTTTTCTCATTTTTCTCCCTCAGGTGTGCTGGTCTGTCCACTCCTGGACTGGTCCGACACCTGAGCACTGTTTGGGTCGCTCAGGTCTACCCTGACATCGTCTAGTGTCCCCGTGGGTCTCTGCTCGAAGAGGACCCAACAACGAAGCCGTCGACTCCGGCCAAGCCCGATTCAGAGCTCGGGAGCGCCCGGAGTAATTTTGTCTTCCTACTGTTGTTGTCCAGAAGCAGACAGAGCCAGAACCCTGCTTCCCTGTTCGTGCCTCTGCTCCGACCAGCACCGACAACCTGATAAATCGGAAAAATTTGGACGACTTCCCGGGTCACCTCCGAAGATTTTTCAGCTAGTTTCGTTGACATCGGAGCTCTAGAGTGGCCGCTACGACAGCAACATCAACCGTCTGTCCTCTATTCCAGAGGGCGGGCTGAATCGACAACTTTCTATCATTTAGCTCCTAGTTCATTTTTCCCCCTCCCCGCTTGGCCGATTGAGTTCCCCTCCCTGTGTGGAGGTACACTTTGGTTGTAATCCAATTCCCCACCCCTAGTCCAACCCCCTTGCAAGGGGCGTAGTGCATGTAACTTGAAATTTCAGGTTGAAGCTTCATCGACGCGGCGTGACGGTGAGCCCATGCTTCCTCACTCGCCCTCGTCTCTGACCAGGATCGGTGTCTTCACACCGGTCAGGTGAGCTTCAGTTACCCCTTGCTGGTTTTATTCCTTTGCTGGTTCAGTATTGCTGCTAGTGCCGTCGGATGGTAAGGAGTGCCCGATCCCGAATTACTTATGTGTCAGTGACTACCGCCGGCAAGTTGTGAGTGAGCCATTACATCCCACGCCCTTGGCGTGCTGGCCGCCCCCAAAGGTGGGCATCCCAGGGCCCTTAGGGGTTCAACCTTAGGCTAGCCAACCCCCGGAGCAGCGAGGTCCCGCCCTGGACCCTCACCACCATCACCGGATTGCCTATGGGCACGAGAGTGCGCTTAGCGGGCAAGTCCGCTCGAGTAAAGTCACCTGTCCGTGCATTGCTTGCTTGCTAGGTCCAAGGGATTTTTGGTCTCGTGACTATCACCCCTAAGGTGGTGTCACATCATCTTTCCCATTTATGAGTTAACTATGAGTGGAGATGTCTCAGAGGTTGCTAGTGCTGAATATTATCAATCAGACGAAGTTGGCGTTGTCTGTTCCTCTAGGTTTAATCTGGACGAATCTGATGAGCCACTGTCATTACGTACGTGAGATGAAGTGGAAGAAGTCAATCCGATGGAGCTAAATGTTGATGTTAGAGGGGAGGAAGAATCAGATGAAGATGAAGAGTTTGAATCTGATGAGGCTACTATGGATGATGAAGATGATGATGAGTTAGATATATCATCAACATGAGGGAGGCACGTTTTCATAATTTAGTGAGATATCCTTACCTTTTTGCATAATTTTTAATAATAGAGATTTTAGTCTTGTGCAATTGAGGATTAATATGTATTAATTGTTTTGTTAGTAATAAAGAAATGGTTCGAGGAGGTCGTACTGGGAGTGGGAGGAGACAGGGCAGTGACAAGGGCTCCACTCCCTCCTGTTTGGCGTCTTCTTCAGGCATAGGTATATCTATTAAAAATTTAGGTATATAAATGTTTGCATCATTTACTAGCCTAAAAGAATTTTTTTTAGGTTCAAGTGTGGGCTCGTTGCCTGTTGTGCAGACGCCATCCCCACCACCTTCCGCTGCAGGTATATATATTTTAATTTAAATTCTCCAATATTTGTTTTACTTATGAAAATTAAATCTTGCAGGTGTCAGTGGCCTCCCACCTATTGTGCAGATGTCACCCCCACCACCTCCCGCTGCAGATATGTATGTTTTAATTATAAGTTCGCAATATTTGTATCACTCTACATGAAAATTAATTCTTGCAGGTCTCAGTGGCCTCCCACCTGTTGTGCAGACGCCACCCCCACCACCTCCCGCATTAGGTATGTATATTTTAATTTAAAGTTCCCAATATTTGTTTTACTTATGCAAATTAATTCTTGCAGGTCTCAGTGACCTCCCACCTATTGTGCAGACGTCACCCCCACCACCTCCCGCTGCAGGTATGTATATTTTAATTTAAATTCTCCAATATTTATTTTACTTATGAAAATTAATTCTTGCAGGTCTCAGTGGCCTCCCACCTGTTGTGCAGACGCCACCCCCACCACTTCCCGCTGCAAGTATGTATATTTTAATTTAAATTATCTAATATTTATTTTACTTATGAAAATTAATTCTTGCAGGTCTCAGTGGTCTCCCACCTATTGTGCAGATGCCACCCCCACCACCTCCCGCTGCAGGTATGTATATTTTAATTTAAATTCTCAATATTTATTTTACTTATGAAAATTAATTCTTACAGGTCTTAGTGGTCTCCCACCTGTTGTGCAGATGTCACCCCCACCACCTCCCACTGCAGGTATGAATAGGTCCCAGTGCCCTCCTTACTTAATTATGTTATTTCAAAGATCTGTAATACACTTAGCTTTACTTGTGAAGATCTATTCTTACAGATCCCAGTGCCCTCCCACCACCTCCTACTTGTACAGGGCACACCCCCACCAGTCAGCCACTTGACGATGCCGGCAATCGTCACGAGGGAGGCACGGCCCATGATGGACGTCGCCCGTGTTGGATCTCCGGGTAAATCTATAAGGTTATATTACATTCATTATTTAATTAGTCTTCAACTGTCTAATATGAATATTTATACATTTGCAATTGCAGTAAGAAATTTGAACCCCACAATGCTGTCCATCATTCCACTGAACTCATGTTGGCACATGTGCCCGGGGTAGCATCCACTTTCAGAGAATTTCTGATGGCCGTCTGCGATTCATTGTACAACATGTTCTTAGTAAGTAATTACGTCATTTAATTCAAGTATTTCCCAAACTCAATTCACAATAGTATACTATGTGTGAAAAGTAATTGATTTACAGCGGTCTTTTCAATTCACGTGTGGACATGATGCGGCGAGATGTCGTTGTGCCAGGGAGTCTACTATGCAGTCAAGTTACAAGAGGAAAATACATGAGGCTCGAGCACACGCTAAAAAATTGAGTGGGGGGAGTGAAGACCGACAATTGTGGAAGGCGCACCGCCCTCTATAGATGAGGCAGGAGGATTGGGAGATATCTTGTGACCATTTTGTCGACCCCAAGTGGATAGAAAAGTCCGAAAAAGCCAAAGTAAACAGGGCGTCAAAACCAGGTTCAAATTTGCATACGAGTGGGTCCATCTCTTATGTAGCTCATAAACAAAAATTGGTAAGTAATATAACAATTTATCTTCTTACAATTCTAAGTCAGTAGCGGTAAGTTTATCTACATATGTAACTTGTACCGTTCATTTAAATCGGCATGAAATTCATATGAAATTGACTAGTTATTTTATTCAATTTGTAGGAAACATATAGCAAAGCAGTGACAGAGAAGTACGGGGAGGGAGACACGCAGTAGCCGGAGTTCGATCAGGTGGAGTGGGTGGCAGTAGCTGGCGTACTGAAAAAAGGCCGACTATATGGTTTTGGGGAGAGCCTAGATGCTAGCGCGGTGATATCATCGTGTGCGAGTTCTAGCTCTGCCCAAACCAGTAGCAGTGCCTTCACTATACCTGGAATTGCCCCCAGCGCTTCTGCCAGCGACATGATGGACATGGTCCGATCGTAGATTTCTGATTTGCAGCGGCAGCAGCAGTAGTTCCAACAGGAGATCTCTAGTCAGCATGTAATCATTTTGCAGGCAATCAGTGGCCTCCTCTCCCAGGGGGGAATGGTCCCTCAGCGATCCACCACCATCACAGCACATGCCGCACAGGTGAGTGTTTACTATGTTTTTATTTTGATGGAATTACTCAATTATGTTCATTTGAAATTATAAAACTCCCTAGTTTTCAAAACTCACTTAGTTTAGAAGAATTTAGAAAATCCAGGGTTTAGGGGTCGGATGGCCATGCCGATCATTCCAACATGACCTGGGAGATGAAAGTGACTTGTCAGAACTGACGGAATCCAAATCGGATGCCCGGTTTGAGCTCGGCGCTCAAAAGTTCATTTTCTAAATATACTTAGTTTAAATGGACTGCCAAGTCAAGTCCGGGGGTCTAAAACCTGAAATACCGATCGGATAGCCATGTCGATCATTCCAACACTACCTGGGAGATGAAAGTGACTTGTCAGAACTGACGGAATCAAAATCGGATGCCCGGTTTGAGCTCGGCGCTCAAAAGTTCATTTTCTAAATACACTTAGTTTAAATGAACTGCCAAGTCGGGTCCGGGGGTCTAAAACTGGAAATACCAGTCGGATGGCCGTGCCGATCATTCCAACATGACCTGGGAGATGAAAGTGACTTGTCAGAACTGACGGAATCCAAATCGGGTGCCCGGTTTGAGCTCGGCGCTCAAAAGTTCATTTTCTAAATACACTTTGTTTAAATGAACTGCCAATTCAGGTCCGGGGGTCTAAAACCTGAAATACCAGTCGGATGGCCATGCTGATTGTTCCAACACGACCTGGGAGATGAATGTGACTTTTCAGAACTGACGGAATCCAAATCGGATGCCCGGTTTGAGCTCAGCGCTCAAAAGTTCATTTTCTAAATACACTCAGTTTAAATGAACTGCCAAGTCAGGTCCGGGGGTCTAAAACCTAAAATATCAGTCGGATGGCCGGGCCAATCATTTCAACACGACCTGAGAGATGAAAGTGACTTGTCAGCACTGACAGAATCCAAATCGGGTGCCCAGTTTGAGCTCGGCGCTCAAAAGTTCATTTTCTAAACACACTTTGTTTAAATGAACTGCCAAGTCGGGTCCGGGGGTCTAAAACTTGAAATACCAATCGGATGGCCATGCCGATTATTCCAACATGACCTGGGAGATGAAAGTGACTTGTCAGAACTGACGGAATCCAAATCGGATGCCCGGTTTGAGCTCGGCGCTCAAAACTTCATTTTCTAAATACACTTTATTTAAATGAACTGCCAAGTCGGGTCCGGGGGTCTAAAACCTGAAATACCGATCTGATGGCCATGCCGATCATTCCAACATGACCTGGGAGATGAAAGTGACTTGTCAGAACTAACGGAATCCAAATCAGATGCTCGGTTTGAGCTTGACGCTCAAAAGTTCATTTTCTAAATACACTTTGTTTAAATGAACTGCCAAGTCGGGTCCGAGGGTCTAAAACCTGAAATATCGGTCGGATGCCCATGCCAATCATTCCAACAGGACCTGGGACATGAAAGTGACTTGTCATAACTGACGGAATCTAAATTGGATGCTCGGTTTGAGCTCAGCGCTCAAAAGTTCATTTTCTAAATACACTTTGTTTAAATGAACTGCCAAGTCGGGTCCGGGGGTCTAAAACCTGAAATACCGATTGGATGGCCATGCCGATCATTCCAACACGACCTGGGAGATGAAAGTGACTTGTCAGAATTGACGGAATCCAAATCGGATGCCCGGTTTGAGCTCGGCGCTCAAACGTTCATTTTCTAAATACACTTAGTTTAAATTAACTGCCAAGTCAGGTCCGGGGGTCTAAAACTTGAAATACGGATTGGATGGCCATGCCGATCATTCTAACACGACCTGGGAGATGAAAGTGACTTGTCAGAACTGACGGAATCCAAATCGGATGCTCGGTTTGAGCTCGACGCTTAAAAGTTCATTTTCTAAATACACTTTGTTTAAATGAACTGCCAAGTCGGGTCCGGGGGTCTAAACTTGAAATACCAGTCAGATGGCCATGCCGATCATTTCAAAATGACCTAGGAGATGAAAGTGACTTGTCAGAACTGGCGGAATCTAAATCGGATGCCTGGTTTGAGCTCGGCGCTCAAAAGTTCATTTTCAAAATACACTTAGTTTAAATTAACTGCCATGTCGGGTCCGGGGGTCTAAAACTGAAATACATGTCAGATGGTCGTGCCGATCGTTCCAACACAACCTGGGAGATGAAAGTGACTTGTTAGAACTGACGGAATCCAAATCGGATGTCCGGTTTGAGCTCGGCGCTCAAACGTTCATGTTCAAAATACACTTAGTTTAAATGAACTACCAGGTCGGGTCCGGGGGTCAAAAATCTGAAATACCGATCGGATGGCCGTGCCGATCATTCCATCATGACCTGGGAGATGAAAGTGACTTGTCAGAACTGACGGAATCACAATCGGATGCCCGGTTTGATCTCGGCGCTCAAAAGTGCATTTTCCAAATGTAATTAATGTAAATATTGTTTCAAGCTAGGTTAGTTGGTCTATAAAATCTGCAGTTATCAATTTGATATGTTTGATTTCAATTTATGCTAATTTGTTCGCACTAGTCTTTTTATCTATGAATAAATGTTATTATTTTTTTAATGTAGGGGGATCCTTCTACAGGTAGCGACAGAGGAGATGAGCAGGGCAGGGAGGATATGAACGATGTACCGGATATTTCTTGATGTTTGACGATATTCAGACGGATCAGCAGGGTTGATGTGTTTTTTTTCGGTGGTATTTATTTGATCAGCATGGTGTTGAATTTTTTTTTTCGGTGGTGTTTATTTGATCAGCATGGTGTTGAGTTTTTTTTTCAGTGGTGTTTATTTGATCTGCAGGTTCCCAATATTTTTTTTCAGCAGGATATTTCTTGATGTTTATTTGTGATCCAACAGGTTTTTTAGAATAATATAAATTTTTTTTAAAAAATAAATTTTGATCTTTCAGACTGATTTTCAAACGGTATTTGAGACGAAATATATCCGTCTGAAATTTCAAACGAACAGTTGAGCTAACCGTCGTATAATCCGTCTGAAATTCAGACGGCTTTCTCACCACTTTTCGGACGGAATATTTAGACGGTTAGCTCAACTATCGTATATTTCAAATGGTATTTGAGACGAAATATATATGTCTGAAATTTTATAATCCGTCTGAAATTTAGACGGCTTTCTCCCCACATTTCAGACGGAATATTTAACACGGAATTTCACACAAATATTTTACTGTTTTAAATTCAGACAGAATTAAGGACAGACGGTATTTCAGACGAAAAATATCTCGTATGATATTCAGACGAAATATGTGACTGAATTAAATCTGTCTGAAATTTTATTTTCAGACAATCTTTTAGATGGAATATGGAACTTTCACAAATTTGTGAATAAGAATATCAGACGGCCTATGTCCGTCTGAAATCCATTACAAACGTGTTTTCTGACGGATTTTCAGACGGATTTGAGATGGATTCCGGCCGTCTGAAATGCCACTTTTTCTGGTTGTGTAAGTGACCCTCTCGCCTCCATATTCCTTGGAGTCGACTAGGTGATCTTATCCGAGACCTTTGTAAGTCTTTGTGAGCCGTGGATTCTCACACGGACGTCGAGCCGGTTGTACCTTTACACCCTTAGGATTTGCATTTGCATACATGTGAGGGACATTAAACCTAGATCAACCCAAAATTTGGACCTTATTCTCATATGATTCCTATCTTGAGGGAATTATGCTTAATTCAAACCATTAAAAGGTCCATTAAAACAAATAAAAACTTTCGCATCATAATAACTTGGTTGACTTGAGTGAAATTTCTCACATTTATATCGTTTCTTGGGCTTATTCAAGCCCGTTTGTGGTGTAGTGTGCTTCATTTCCCCTTCGTCTAGTCATTTGTGGTTAGGTTGATAGTCCAGTCCCATCGTTCTAGGTCACTTTTGCATTGGTCTTTGTGCATCAATCTGTTCATCTCTGAGTCAAGTAGCTGTCCTCCAAGGGCCATCTTTTTCCAATAGCGGCCGCTTCTAGACC
This sequence comes from Amorphophallus konjac, assembly GCA_022559845.1. Classification (NCBI taxonomy): domain Eukaryota; kingdom Viridiplantae; phylum Streptophyta; class Magnoliopsida; order Alismatales; family Araceae; genus Amorphophallus; species Amorphophallus konjac. Next base: position 259,812,035 of record CM040124.1, on the reverse strand, counting down.
GTCACTTACCCTGTGAGTCCACCCTCTCCTTTCCCTCATCACCCTTACTTCCATGGCTGTATCCCCTTGATATTCCTGTAGAAAGTATCCATTTGCCCTCATGCAGCATCGCTTTAATCCCTTGTACCCTTATCCTTCTCAATCCTCCTACTCCCGCGTGGAATCTTCTTCCCACACGGGCCCATCTCCTCGTGGTCCCTCTGACCCATCTGAAGAACAAGCTAATCTCATGGCCCACTTATCATGTCTTGTTCACCAAATGGACCCGACCTAGGCCCAAAGATTGATTGCAAATCACCTTAATGGGCCTTCTTCTTTTAATAGGCCTTCTTCTCTTAATGGGTCTTCTTCCTTTAATGGGCCCTCTCCTTCTACCCATGTTGCTGTTGGCCCAATGGGCCCATATGCCAATGTTTCTTCTAGGCCTACATATCCTTCCATTCCCGGAATGGGCCTCCCATGTTCTTCTTCTGACCACTAGCAGTATCAAGACCAAGTTGGGACCAAGTACTCTATTTTGGTTCTAGCCCATGAGAAGATGAAGTCCGAGGAGGAGTTCTCCACTTTTACTGACCACTGGCGTCGCCTCGCCGTGCAAGTCCCGGGGCATATTTTGGAGCACGAGCAGATTAAGATGCTAGTTTCCAATGCAACACCCAAGTATCGGTTCATTTTAGCCTTGAATGACATTACCTCTTGGCAACAGCTATATAGTCGAGCCAACTTTATTAGCCAATAATTCTAATGTTCCTGTGACCCCGAGTCTTCTCCACCTTCCACACCCACGTACACCTTGCCACCCACATAGACCCCTCATGTGCCCTCCATGAGTCAGCCTTCCGCCACATATCCTTCCATGAGCTAACCATCCGCTCCCTCGAATCCATGCGCCTCCACTTATCAACCCTCCACGAGTCAGCTATACGCCTCCACATATCAGCCTCCCATGAGTCCCACATATCAACCTTTCACAAGTTAGCCTACCGCTTCTGCATACCCCCATGTGTCTCTGCCTCCAGTCAAGGAAACATCCCACACCGAGCAAGTGGATGTCATCCACAACATACCTCCTCATCCCGCTCCCCACATACCTTCGTCTAGTCCTTCCACTAGTCATCGAGCACCCTTGCCTACGCAACCTCCACATCCATCTCTGCAGCCCTCTCCACAACCTTCCCCTCGGCATCAACGTTGCCTGAAGTGGGCTCCTCATCCTCTGTTGCCGGAATCCTTCTCTAATATTTTTAGGGCTTTGATGGCCACTCATGCATTGCAACTCCCTCCGGTTGTGCCTTGCCGACCTGTAGTCGAGAATTTTCTTCGATTTTGTGATTTTCACTTCCAGCAGGGGCATTTGGTCGAAGATTGCCCCGAGTTCCGAGAGTTTGTTCATGACCTGGAAGACAAGAAAAGGATTGATTGGCCTACAATTCACAAGGTTGTTCTTTATCTCCACAACAAGCGGCAGCAGCAAGCGCCGCCCAAGCAGCCGGCTCCATCACTACAGGACCAGGGGCACCCCTATGATTCTCTAACCAAGGCTACACCTGCTCTGTTATCTACCCCGTCTTCACAACCTCCACAAACCCAAGCCTCCGCTCAGGCTAGCGCCTCCCCTTCTTCTTTTACCCCCGCTTCTGCTCCCGATGTCGCCAAGCGTGTTTGTACATATTTGGAATGATGCTCCACATGTCACATGAATAGGATATGCATATATGAAAACATGATGTGCCCCGATCAAGTAAATAGGATGAACATGTAGCCATATGCAAGCATGATTATATAAGCAATAAAAAGGTGATAAAAGATGTAGAGGAATACTATGATTGCCACCAAGGAATGACAATGTCCAAGAATATATAGAAAGATTATGTGCGTTGTGTACCTTGGAAAAGAAGATGATCACACTTAATGAAGGGAATGCGGGGACTTGTGGATTACCCTCTCCTCACCTTCTAGCCGGGTAAAAGGTAAGGGTCTCACTTTCCATGTTTTCCTGCGAATCAAAACAAAAACAAAAGAGAAAACCCATTAGAACATGTAAGTATAGAATCCATCCCGAATGCATAAAAGAGCATGAAAGAATTGAGAGAAAAAAATGCATCGGGGAGGTTTTTAACCCCTGTAAAAAGGACAAACAAATAGGTGTGTATATTGTGAATGCATATGCATGAAATGATGAATTAACATGCAGCCATGCTATGGGGAGAAGCGATGCGATATTGGGAAAAATGCAGGAACACTGTAGAAACTGTGCAAACAGCACAAATAGGGTGCGATGAATGACAAAAATAGTAACGAAAAAGAAGCCCTAACAAAAAGAAAATGAAGATAATGAAAGACATGAGTGTTGTAAATAATTAGGAGCAAAGAACACAGCCAAAGGATGGTTGGACATCATGCATGACCACCGGAGATTTGGCAAAAAATGCAGTCTGTGCAGAAAACTGCAGAACAGTGTGAAATCGGACTCAAATAATAGAAGAAATCTGGTTGAAGAAGAAGCCTTAAAGGGAGGGGGATGAACTTGATGAAAGGTGGGAATATTGTGGTGAGATGAGGGTGAAAATAGGGATTTAAAACAAAGAGAACAATGAGGAAAAAATGGGGTGCAAGATGCATGAAAACGCAGTGTGCAGAAAAAACTAAGTGCAAAAAATCTTGTGATGAAAGTGCAAAAGTTGAGAGGAAAATAACTATGAAAGGAACGAGGGAAAGAGCCCAGAATGATGGAGAACGAAGATATCACTTCCCCAAAGAGCTTGGAGTCGAAGAGAATGATCAACGGTGCAGCATGACTTCGCCCTAATCCGAAGAACATGCCTCATTCACGGACAGGAAACTGGAGGGCAAAAATTGCAGAACAGAGTGATGAAACCAGAAAGTAGGGGCACGGGAAATATGGAAAATGATAAGGAAATGAAGCCCAAATAGGATGAAAACGGAGCTAATACTCCCCTAGAGAGGTTGGGGTCAAAGAAACGTGATGGCAGTGCAGCATGGCCTCGCCCCGAACCGAAGAACGTCCCTCCGTTGCGCAGGTGCAAAAGTGCAGAAAACCTAGAAATCTGTGATGATTCTGAAATAGTGTAGGGGAATAACTATGGAAAGAAAGAGAGATAGAAAGCCCAGAGTGGTGGACAACGAACATGATACTTCCCTCTTTAGGTTGAGGTCAAAGAGAAGAATTGGCGATGTGGCATGGCTTCTCCCCAAACCAAAGAAGTGCCACCCTTCGCGCACTGCAAACTGGGCAGTTTATATAGAAGTTGAAGAAACGTAGAAAGTTCCCCCACGAATTTTGGGGAAAAAGCAAGAGATAAATCGAGTTTGTATGATCAATCTTGAGATAATATCAAGGACAAGAGCCCAGAAGAGATAGAAATCTAATTGGGCAGCTAATCTGGAAGTTATCAACGCAAGAAGGAGCTCCTGGATGCACAAAATAGAGTCTTGAACACTTAGGACTCTTCAGCAAAGCGAGGGAAGATGAGATTTTAGAAAGTGGAGAAGATCTTGAAAACTAGGACGAACTAATGAAAGGTGAAGAAGAAGAAATTGTAGATCACGAAAAAAAGAACAACTTTCATAAAAAGGAGAAAGATGAGAAGAAGAGCATGAGAAGGAGAAATAAGGGGAAGAATGAGGGGATACGCTAGGTTCGCAAAAACAGCACAGCGTGCCAGAAAAATGCAAATAACCTGAAAACGGTGCAGAACTAGCTAATGACGAAGAAAAAGAAAATCTAGGGCTCAAAAAAATGAACAACTTTTGTAAAAGACACCTAATGAATAGAGGAACATAAAGGGATGAAAAAGGGCCGCGTTCAAGACCGTGTAGTGGTTCACCAACGAAAGGCCAAATGCTTGATGAAAGTCGACCTAAATGGGCCCTAAGTCTACTTGGAAGGTCAGAAGTCAACCTAAACATGCCTTAGGTCGGATTGGGATGTTAGAAAAGGCCAAAAATGAATGAAACAACCTTCGGGGCTGAACGGAATCATGACCTCCAAGGCTCAAAGGCTAGGGAACAATAAAATGGGCTCGAAATCCATCCAAGGAAGGCTCCAAAATAATCGATAATTCGAGACATCAAAAATGATGAATAAGAAAAATAACACAACTTGTGTGCTAAAAACGGGTGTCAACAGATGCCCCTCTTTGATATCTGCTTTACAAGGGAACGATTGAAAGTGCGACCGAAGGCGAAAATAGAAAGGAGATGGAGCGAAAGTAACAGTGACGTGAAAAGGAGATGAAGCAGAGATGAAGTCGAGAGAACTAAAAAGTTGGCATCAAGGCAAAAGACACTCAGCATAACCAACAAGCGACATGAATTCTCTCGAAAATACCGAACTAACCACAAGGAATGGCTGACACGGATGAGACATGTCTAGATAACTAACTAAGGGAGAAGAAAAGGAAACACGACCAACCTCATCGGGAACACAATCCACGGATAATGAGGGGATCAGAAAGAGACAACTAAAAAGTTGGAAAAGAGAAAATAATGAGATAAAATCTTGACAGGAATCACACATGCCAACCAGACCGAGCGGGAAGATCAGAAAAGATGTTCAAATTCGGAGTGAAATGGAGAATCTCTTATCCAAAATAATTGAAGTGCAATCAACCATTGTTGAGAAGAAACCTTGAAAGAATCACGAGGCATGAATGCTCAAAATGACATGATGCATGCTAGGCTAAAATAAAGAAACCATCAAAATGAATGCAAAGAAAGAATAAAATAGAAAATACTCAAGAATAATATTGCTAGACCGAGCAATACGGGGTCAAGATTCTTCTTGCAACCACGGTGTGCGAGACAGAGTCCATCGTCCCCCACTTGACTCAAACTAACGGCCTATCTAATGATTAACTGTATGCTCCTAGATCATCATCATTTTTGTTAAAGGGGAAGATCAGATCCTAGAACACACGGACAACCAGCCAGCCTTTGAGAGGCTATAATAATGTAGATACCATATAGTAATGTACCAATGAGCTGGGATAGAGAGCCATACCTGACCTACATGCCAAGCGAAACGACATTTTTTTTGGATTTTTCATTTTCAAGAATTTTATGGGATTTTTCATGATAAGACGACCATAATAATCAACAACAAGTGAACAAAGATGAAAACATAATAAGATAAGAACATGCCAACGAAGATGAAAAAACATAATGAAAATGAACTAAACATAACATAACGAGGATGAACAAAACATATAACAAACATCACAAGAACAAACGACAAGCGTGCGTGGGATTTGAAAACACGGTGGGGCAAGACCGCACACACGATGGGACATCACACGTGGTGGGACAAGAACATGGTGGGGCAAAGACATGTGGGACGGCAAACCATGGGGGACAAGAGACACGCGTGGGACGACAAATGTGACGACACGGAGGGACGACAACATAGTGGGACGAAAACATGACATACACGGAGGGACATAGACACGTGTGGGACTACACGGAGGGACGTAGACACATGGGACAACAAATCACGGCTAGACAAAAGACATGACAAATACGCTCTTCAATTAAAGCCCAAGATCAGAATGAAGCAGAATCGTTAGGTTCATAATCGTGAGGCAAAGCCCTCTCATGGAGATATGATGAAGCGGAAAAGTAAAAACTGAGAAGGACATGAGCTGCAGAACAGATCGAGGGAATGGATTGAAGAAGAGAACAGATTGAAGGATATGAACAGGAGACAGAGCGAAAGATATAAAGAGCAAGGAAGCTTTAACACTTGCAACCTACACACTTAGCAAACATATTGCATATCTGTCCTCAAGATAAAAAATAGACAAAACACATGAAAAAATAGCAACAAAAGATATTTTTTTTATTTTTTTTATTTTTTTGATTTTTTTCAAAATATTTGATTTTTTTAGATTTTTGACATATCTGGTTTTTTTAAGATTTTTGACAGATCTGATTTTTTTGAATTTTTTACATATTTGATTTTTTTGATTTTTTTTGACAAAGCTATCTGCAGCATCCAAGGATGGGCTCAAACTACTGGCTAGGGGTCGTCATCCCTCCCCCTCTCATTAATGATTTCCCTTGAGTAGGGCGTGCATATGAGGGTGGCTTACCACAACCAACCATCTCCAAAGAACGATGTCCCTACTAAGGCCATACTCGGGATACAACCCAGCCTAAGAGGGAGAAATAGAACGAAAATGGGAGATAAGCTTAACGCAGGATGAGAGTTATCAGGACTTGAATTCCTTCCAGGGCACTACCCTTCAAAGACATAGTCTGTTACGCCAAGGCTTTGTGTCTTTGATTTTGAGACCCGTATTTACAAGGCACACATGCGACCGGACTCATGTCCTCCCGCGGGGAACTGTACTGCCACTCTTGCCATGCCTTTGATTCATAATTTTGTTATTCATTGATTCTCATTTATTTTGGATCATAGCCCTTGTTGGCTAGATATTGCATGAAAGCTCATTTTTCAAGGGTCAAGACTACCCCTATTTGAGACCTCTCTTGTATTAGGGAGTGCCTAGGTTGGTCATCTCATCCATCCATCACTTGCCCCTGTACTCGGTCAAGCAGAGAAAAAGAAAAGATCTTCGTGCATACCCAAAGTATGGCCAAAGTAGCAACGACGTGCCTCAGAGGACTTGGCTATAGCTTCCAATGTAGTGTATGGAAAACCCATACAAAATTTCACCCTCAACGATCGGGGAAAGAATTGGAACTCTGAGCGTGGAGCTATCACCAGCCTAAGGATGCTGCAGAAGCGAACTGAGAATTTTGACTAAACTAAGCAAACTTCCTAAAGCCACTCAACCGCGTTGAGGAAACAGCATTATAACCATGCGCATAAATAATCGAAATAGCAACAATAACATGTTCTTGCACAAAATAAAAGATACCTTGCAAATCTATGGAGTGAAAATCAGCGTCCAGAAGTGATCTTGATCATCGAACTTTGAGCAGCACAAGCTTTATATTCCTTGCTTGTCAGGATAAAAGGGAGAGGATAACAAGATTTCAAGATTCCTCGACATGGAGGAGCGATAGACATCATATTGGACGAAGATGGATAAAAAGGAAGAGATACGAGAGCTAGAACTCCCTCGCTAGGGCGCAGAGACCCTGATAACAAAAAACCAGATATAGAATAAACAGAGATCAACAGAGATCAATGCGGACTAAATCCTTGAAAACAGCATGAAAAAGGGTGACGACCCCGAAAGGGTGAGACAAAAAGAATAGAAAAACAATAAGAGGATTGTTGCAAAGGTGAAGAAGGAGGGGAATGATCATCCGACGGAGTCAGAGAAGGAGAATAGTAATCATCTGACAAGGTCGGAGAAGAATCATCATGGACATCAGACAGGGTCGGAGAAAAATCACAGATAGAATCCAGAAAATCTGAAGAAGAAGAATCACAAGACACCCCGAAATTTGGATGGAAGGAAGGCCTAGGCTGAGGCCTAGAGTTTTGAAAATAAGGAAAATCCGAAGAATCCGGATGAAAAGAGGAATGAGAGGAGAAAATCATAAAAGCGGGATTAGAAGAGGTCAAGTACACCACCCAAGGGTGGGAGCTGAGCAGAAGAAATAATGACTGGAAAGAAGGAGAAGGAGAAGTGATCCCCCGAGTGCGCAACCGGTGGCTCTTGAACTTGTGCCACCGCCTCTTCTTGGCGGAAACTTCTTGAAGATGGACCCGCCGGGCGTGGCACGGACCATCACGCTTCTTGACTTGTAATGCCTACTCAAATAACGGGCCCACCTGGCAGACAGCCTGGCCCGATTATGAACATGCAGCTTGGCTGGGGCGGTTGACCCTAGACACACAGTGCTAAAATCATGTGGACATTCTTGAACAAGCAACTCCACAGAGTGATGATTACTAGGAAACCTTGGAGATTTGTGATGCGGGACGACAATGAGACTCGACTCGGACTTGTTGCCAACCTTGGACTCTAGGTGACGACGTGACCCAAAGACAACACGACCAGCGATGACACAATTGGCTCGACACCCGACGTGGTTCCTGAAGAGGCAAGCATGCCCCAAACAAGAAGTACTCTCTCACGATCATCTCCAACGAGGGAAACGTGACGGACTGCACGGTTGAGAAACCGGCATTGAGTCTCGAGTGGTTAGCTCACTCTCATGATCGGAATGAGTCACGGAATGGGTCTCGCACTCACAACTCACAACGGTGACTAAATTTAACTAGCTAGAAAATATACTACTCACATGCAGTGGCATGTAGAACTTATACTAGCCAAGCAAATAAGATAAAGTAGAGAAGTGAATGTACCTCCACGCTCGGGACGTGGGGAAGACGTCCCGGCCAAGTTCCATAACTCCCGGTACAATGGTAAAAATTTAGTTATAGCAAAGATTTTACGGCCCACTCCGTGCAGCGAGGTAAAGGGATACACAATGGCACCGGGAGCACTGAACTTGAGTTGACGGGCAGCAAGGCGGCAGGTTCCGGGCGGTTGCGGGCAGCGGCTCTGGTTCTGCGATTTACTGTCCAACAGGACAGCAAACAAGGATGTCCAAAGGGACGTCTACCTCTGGGGAGCTTCTGAAGGCGGCGGTTCACCGGGATAGTGGCAGAGGGTCGCTGGTCGACCCCCGGGAGTGCCGCCGCTGTAAGTAATCTGGCGTATTTTCCTGGGATTTATGCAGCAACCCTTTTTTATTGGCCTGACTCGGAGCAGGAATGCACGCCTCCACAAAAATAGTCGCCATGCCCAGATCTGGTGTCGGATCGAGACGAAATTAGTGCCGTTGTGAAGAGCACTCAGAGATCTTCAACATACTTGAATTTTAGATCCATCCAACCGCTGGATCGGAAATGAAAACTCTTGCAACACACTAATTGATTCTGTCTCGGATGGCAGATCTCACAGGGCAGATCAGGTTCTGCCTGACTTTGGGTTTTGACCGAGAATAGAATGGTAGAACTAGGACTTGGAGATTTTTGTGGAGATAGGGGAGAAAGGGGTGATCACGCACATATTTTTTTTGTAATTTTCTAACACGGTTGGGGGGGTGGGAAAAATAGACAACAGGTGACTATCCTGTAGATCTGCACATAGACAGACTGTGAGAGGGGGAAACAAATGACTGGAAGGTACTCAAATGGACTCTGATCTGCGTTAAATTTAAACTGGAAGTAAAGAAAAACTGGGGGAGCCAACCCTCAAAAGATCAGCTCCATATGACAGTCAGATCTGGAGTTATAGCCTTTTCTATGAGCTTCAGATCTGCAGGTCGGAATCCAGGACAATAGGTCAAAATGATGAATGTGGTGGCTTGATGGCGGCACGAACGGAGGCGGCAACGGCAGAAGCTGGACGTCGCATCCAGGGGAGGAGATAGAATTGGGAATCGCTCCCAAGAAATGGTCTCTCCCCTGGTGGGAGAAGCTCGACCCCGTCGAGTAGGGGTCCGGGTCACTCTGGTATCGATACAGCAGATCTGGATTGATCCTTTACAGCTCGGCACGGGTGATCCAAGTGTCATTGGACGCGGGCCGTCCCCTCCATCGCACCAAATAGCACTCCTACACCCCACCTAGAGTAGTCGTTACCTGCTCATCCAGTATATGCTCTATCCACTGACACTGTTGAGGTAACAAGGCTGGAGGTGGACGCTCTGGGGTGGTGTCACTCACAAGGGGTGGAGACGGCTCAAAGGGCTCACTGGATATCACCGCTGGGTCCCTATAAGCGACTAGGTCCGAGATGTTGAAAGTGGAGCTGATCCCGTAGCTCTCCGGAAATCTACAACATATGCATTAGAACCAACTCGTTTCACTACTCGAAAAGGACCGGCACCGCGAGCTTGTAACTTCTTCATGGTTCCCGAGGGAAACCGTTTAGGCTTGACCTTGATCATGACATACTCGCCCTCCGTGAACTCATGATGGTGCATGTGGGCATCAGCCAACTCTTTGTACCGTGCGATGCTGGTCTCAATATGATGACGTACATGCTCATGCAAGTGCCTAATATGATTTGCGAAGGACTCTGCCGACTCTGACACACGGGACTAGACGGGAGATGGGACCAAGTCTATGGGCTTCCTAGGTCTATAGCCAGTAACAATCTCAAAAGGACTCATGCCTGTAGACCTATTGACCGAATCATTTTAAGCAAACTCTGCTAGAGGTAGAACCAAGTCCCAATCCCTGACACGATCACGGACTAGACACCTAAGAAGATCCCCTAAACTCCTATTGACTACCTCAATTTGACCATCGGTCTGGGGATGATATTTAGTGGAGAATTTCAGCTGGGTGCCAATCATGTGCCATAGGGTTTTCCAAAAATAACTAGTAAATTGCACATCCCTATTTGACACTATAGTACGAGGGAGGCCAAACCTGGAGACACAATAAGCAAAGAATAGACCGACAACTCTAGAGGCATCAGAAGTCTTGGAGCATGGAATGAATAATGCCATCTTGGAGAACCTGTCTACGACCACAAAGATAGAGTCATGCTTTCGGAGGGTGCAGGGCAATCCCAACACAAAGTCTATGCTAATGTCCTGCCATGGACTATTCGGGACGGGGAGGGGAGTATAGAGGTCGGTATTCTGCTTCCTCTGTTAGGCCATAGCATAAATGCGGCATTGGGCCACAATACGAGTGACATTCTCTTCAGGCTAGGCCAATAAAATCTATGCTCAACCACCTCTATGGTCTTGTTCCGTCTGAAGTGGCCAGCAAGACCTCCCACGTGCATCTCCCACGTGAGAAAGTCACGAACAGAAGTCCGTGGGATGCATAACTTGTCACCCCGGAATTGGTGACCCTCCTGAAGCACAAACTTGCTATAATCACGCGAGGGACCTGCCTGAAGGACGGCGTAGATCGGACCAAAGTTCGGCTAATCAACATAGGCGTCCTTCAGCCTCTCTAAGCCTACCACCTCAACGCTCATGGTGGTCAATATCATCATCCGCCGACTCAGCGCGTCGGCAACCTTGTTCTCTTCCCCTGCCTTGTGCTTAAGCACAAAAGTATACTCTTGGAGATAATCCACCCGACGGCTATGGCGAGCATTCAGCTTCTTCTGGGTATGGAGGAATCGTAAGGGCTCATGATCAGAGAAGAGGACAAACTCCTGATGCAAAAAGTAATGCCTCTAATACCTCAATGCCTGGACGACTGCATAAAATTCTTTATCATATGTGGAATAACACAGTTTGGCATCATTCAGCTTCTCGCTAAAGAATGCGATGGGGTGGGACTCCTGGCTCATCACTCCACCAATACCCACTCTAGAAGCGTCACACATGACCTCAAACACCTTAGAAAAATTAGGTAACGCAAGGACGGGTGCTTGGGTCATACGCTCATTGATGTCCTAAAATGCAATGGCCACAGTCTTAGTCCATACAAAGGCCCCCTTCTTAGTGCAATCAGTGATTGGGGTAGTGATAGAACTGAAGCCGCGAATGAAGCGACGGCAGGACGTCGCTAAGCCATGAAAACTCCAGACATTGTGGAGTGTGCGGGGCTCAGGCCACTCTCTGATGGCCCTAATCTTCTCCGGACCAGCGGAGACTCCATCCCTAGACACAAAAAACCCGAGGAATGTAATCTGATCAGTCATGAAAGCACATTTCTTCGGGTTGGAGAATAAGCTCTCTCGCCTCAACACAATGTAGACCTATTTGAGATGGTCTAATTGGTCCTCCCTAGTGCGAATGAAGATAAGAATGTCATCAAAGTGGACGACCAAGAAGACCCCTATCATAGGGTGTAAAACCTGGGTCATCAATTGCATGAAGGTACTAGGGGCGTTGCAAAGCCCGAAAGGCATAACCAACCACTCATAAAGACCATCCTTGGTCTTGAATGCCATATTCCATTCATCCCCAGGCCTGATTCGCACCTGGTGATAGCCACTACGAAGGTCTATCTTTGAGAAGATAGTAGCTCTCGACATCATGTGTAGCAAGTCATATAACCGGGGAATGGGAAAATGATACTTTACCATGATCTTGTTGATCGCACGACTATCAACGCACATCCTCTATATGCCATCCTTCTTCGGGGCCAATAATGTGAGAACAACGCAAGGGCTCTTACTGTCCCTGAGAGATCCCCAACTCATTAACTCCTCGACCTGCCTTTGAAGTTCGACATGGTCCGTGGGACTCATCCTGTCGTGGGGAAGGTTGGGCAAAGATGTGCCAGAGACGAGGTCAATCTCATGCTGGGTATCCCTCATAGGTGGGAGCCCTCTAGGGAGGTCTTCTGGGAAGTCATCGGAACACTCCCGTAGGATCGCAGCTATCTCTGGGGGGTGCTCATCATCAGATTCAGGAGCGACATCTTCCACTCCTCGGACAACAACAGCAAGGATAGGACTACCCCTGGTCACCTCTTGCTCCATGTCTCGCGGGCTAATCATCATCAACCTCTTGGGTGGGAGGTCATCTTTGCTAAGAGCAGTCGATGAGGTAGTGGCCCGTGCTGAGGATGAGGTGGGAGGACCGACCGTACCCTGATGTGGAGGGCTCAAAGTACTGGGGCCAGCTGGTCCTCAGATAGATGGGTCCTTCGGCTGGGCAGGGTGGAGAGTAATCTTGTGGCCACCGTGGTCAAAGGTGCAAGTGTTCGACCATCCATGAAGGGTGGCATCCCGATCAAAAAGCCAAGGCCGATTGAGGATGATACTACCCACCTCCATAGGCAGCACATCACACCAAATATCATCGTGGTATCCCTGGAATTGTAGTGGTACCAAACACCGTAGTCTGACCGGGATGGAAGTGGAATCCACCTAAGATACTCTATATGGTGCGGGGTGATCCATGGGCGTCAAACCCAGGCATCTAACAGTGCCCGTGGAGATAGCGTTAATGCAACTCTCGCTATCTATGATCAATTTGCAGGCCTTTCCTCCTGGCCTACAAAATGTGTGGAAGATGGTGGTACGACGCCAGTCGTCGCTCACCGGAGACTGGGTTAGGATGCACCTGACTACACCCAACTGCACATCACCCTGATACTGGGTACCTGGGACATCAACTGGCTCTCCGTCCATCAGTTCATCAAAGAACTCCTCCGCTAAGTCCTGATTAGCCTCGTAACTGATCGGCACAAGCTCAGGTGTGGGGTCGCTAACAGAGGAATCAGAAATAACAAGCGACTCCCGAGTAGGACACTTGGCCGAATAGTGGCCAACTCCACCACACCTATAGCAAGTGCCATGTGTCCCGGTCCCCGGGGATGTTCCACTGGCCATCGGCCCCTTACCCTTGTCCACAAGATGGACCGGGGGTGTAGGAAGCATGGGTCGGGTCGGCACGGTGGGTTGGAGAGGTCTAGGGGTAGGGACGGGTGCCTACTGGCGAAGGGGAGGATCCCTTGGAGGGAGGTGGCGCCTAGGAGCAGCGAGGTCCTGGCGATGGGGTTCCTGTGGACGAGCCACATGCCACCCAGTGTAGGAGCTGGGCGTGGTGCGAGGGTTAGACACACGCGGGTGGGTAACCCCGTGGCGCGGGATAGGAGAAAACTCTGCCTCAAACTGCTCCACCTCGAGGGTAACGTGGTATGAGTCCTCCAACTTGGACACGTTGCGGCGGAAAAGCTCATACTGAAGGTGTAGCCGCAGACCATGCCGAAAACGGGAAACAGTCATGGTGCTTTCCTCCGTGGCGTCACATCGTAGAAAATACTCCTCGAACTCGGTGATGTAATCGGAGACGAACCGATCTCCTTGGGAGAGACTCTGCCATTTGTCTATGAGACGCTGGTGGTATGTGGTAGAAAGATACTTCTGCCAGAGTTTGGTCCTCATCTCACCCCATGTCTCAACCTGGGGCTCTTGACGATGAAACAGTAGGTTTTCCACGTTCTTCCAATATGTTTACGCCTGCCCTAGCAACTTCATTCGGCGAACTTGACTTTCCGGTGGTTCGTCATCTCAAACTACTCAAAATACCGGTCCATGCTGGCCTCCCAATCGAGATAGACCTCCGGGTCCAAGGACCCGTCAAACGTGGGAGGGTCTGCTCGCACAGTCTTGAGGATTCGCTCGTCCTCATCATCCCTCTGTGGTCGGTGACCACGAAGGCGCCGACCATTTCCCCCATAATCATTGTCGGACTCGTACTCCTCAAAATCGGGGGCACGTGGCTGTCGCTCCTCAGCCGTTGGTGGGGCGGGCTGGGCAGCAGGCGCCTGAGGGACAACAGCTCTGGGAAGCTCTCGATGGGAGACTTTCTCCACACTCTCTATCCTTCAAACCAGACCTTGGATAGATCGATCGGAAGCCTCGGCACGGTCCTCCATGGCCTTGAGCCGGCCCTCCAAGCGATCGGTATTCTCCCTATTAGTTTGATCGGACCTATCCATGCGCTCCATGAGTAGTGCCACTACGTCATCCATAGATCGGCCTCCCTGGGTGGCACCTCGGGGTTCACCCATAGTGTCAGGGCGATGGTACTGGGTACCTCCACGAGTGGGCATGCAAGGGGAGGGGACATAAAGGGAAACTAAGGGGGTGACTCACTACAACCTATATGAAAGGTCCAATGCAAAATGAAGGATGACCTAGACTCCAATATCCAGTACGAGGCGGAGGTTTGATCCGAAGAACACACTCATGCAAGTGTACCCCTTTCCCAATAGGCGTAGTCTATCGTTATGGGAACACCTTTGGACATACCAGATGAAATGGAGCACCTTGGACCGACTACCGTAGACTCAAACCTGGCTCTGATACCAATTTGAAGCGGGACGATAATGAGATCGACTCGGACTTGTTGCGAACCTTGGACTCTAGGTGATGACGCGACCAGCGATGACACGACTGGCTCGGCACCCTACGTGGTTCTTGAAGAGGCAAGCGTGCCCCAAACAAGAAGTACTCGCTCGCCATCATTCTCAATGAGGGAAACGTGACGGACTGCACGATTGAGAAACCGGCATTGAGTCTCGGGTGGTTAGCTCACTCTCGTGCTCGAAATGAGTCACGGGACGGGTCTCGCACTCACAACTCACAGCAGTGACTAAATTTAACTAGCTAGGAAATATACTACTCACATGCAGCAGCATCTAGAACTTATACTAGCTAAGCAAATAAGACAAAGTAGAGAGGCGAATGTACCTCCATGCTAAGGGCATGGGGAAGACGTCCCGGCCAAGTTCCGTAACTCCTGGTAAAATGGTAAACATGTCGTTACACCAAAGATTTTACGACCCACTCCACGCAGGGAGTTAAAGGGATACACAATGGCGCCGGGAGCACCGAACTTGGGTTGGCGGGCAGCAAGGCGGCGGGTTCTGGGCGGTTGCGGGTTGCGGCTCCGGTTCTGTGATTTACTGTCCAGCAAGACAGCGAACAAGGACGTCCAAAGGGACGTCAACCTCTAGAGAGCTTATGAAGGCGGCGGTTCACCAGGATGGTGGCAGAGGGTCCCTGGTCGACCCCTGGGAGTGGCGGTCATTGTAAGTACTCCGGCGTATTTTCCTGGGATTTATATAGCAACCCCTTTTTATTGGCTTGACTCGGAGCAAGAATGCGCGCCTCCACGAAAACACTCGCCACATCCAGATCCGGTGTCGGATCGGACGAAATTAGTGCCGTTGCGAAGAGAACTCAGAGATCTTCAACATAATGGATTTTCAGATCTATCCAACGGCTGGATCATAAATGAAAACTCCTGCAACACATTAACTGATTCTGGCTCGGATGGCAGATCTTACAGGGCAGATCAGGTTCTACCTGACTTTGGGGTTTGACCGAGAATAAAATGGTGGAACTAGGACTTGGGGATTTTTGTGGAGATAGGGAAAAAAGGGGTGATCACGCACATAATTTTTTTTGTAATTTTCTGACAAGGTTTGGGGGGTGGGAAAAATAGACAACCAGGTGACTATCCCATAGATCTTCACTCATGAAAACTGTGAGAGGGGAAAACAAATGACTAGGAAGGGACTCAAATGGACACAGATCCACATGAAATTTGAACTAGAAGTAAACAAGCATTCGGGAAACTAAGCCTCAAAAGATCAGGTCCATCTGACGGTCGGATCTGGAGTTATAGCCTTTTCTTTGAGCTTCAGATCTGCAGGTCGGAATCCAAGACAACATGTCGGAATGATGACTGTGGTGGCTTGATGGCGGCACGAACAGAGGCGGCGGCGGCAGAAGGTGGACGTTGCATCCAGGGGAGGAGATAGAATTGGAAATCACTCCCAAGAAAGGGTCTCAAACCCTAGACCTTGCTGCTGCAAGGAAGACGAAGAGGAAGAACAAGAAGAACAAGAGAGAGAGGGGGGGAGCCCTTGGCTATTTTCTAAAATATTTCTTCATTAATTTTGATCAAAATGCAACAAGAGAGGTCTTATACTAAACCCTAGACATTGGCTAATGACCTAAGATGCCCTTGGTCATGGGGGTATAATGGGGAAATGGGAGACAAGGTGGGATTAAAATAATCCCATAAGAGGACAAGAGAGGGGGCACCCCTCTCTCCAAGTCAACAAAAGGTGGCTTGGATATTTTAGTCCCATTGGACCATATTAATCCCCCTTGGACCATAATAAATAAAAAATATAAATACTTGGTGAATATTCTCCCATTGACCCAATATTAAACCCATGATAATACAAACCATAATACAACCCAAATACATACCAAATACACACGAAATACAACCAAATACGTACAAAATATAAATACTTACAAAAATTCGTACTATAATATCAAAGCCCCGGTGGGGAATCCAGACTATCCCCCAGCCACAAAGATGTCGATGTCGACTGAGTCGTGCTACGTGTCTAGTACCGGGGGCTCGCTGAGTCGAGCCGTACTCTGGCTTTGGTGCCCTCAGCATTTTGTCACTTGGCACTAGAAGCATGAGGTTCGGCAACTCCACTCGACAATCAGCCTTGAAGCACAACTCCCTTGATAGAAGGGAAGGATAAAACTGAGGGAGAGTAATACACGACGTTGATGTGGCCGACTTGATAAACTGAGGAAGATTGCATAAAATGTGCAAAATGTCCTTCGAAAATACAGAGGATATGGCCAATTGCCCCTTGAACATAGAATCCCACAAACTCTTGGCAGCTGTACGGGTTAGCACAATTCGGGTAGAGAACCCTTCTTGGCCAGTCATCTGAATAGCAATAAAGCGAGAAGTAATAACAGCTTCAATGGTAAGACCTCCGGCGATCAAAGAGATTGCCACCGGCCTCGTTCAATGAGAAACTGGCACTAGCGCAAAAGAGCTCTTCTTGGCAACCGTCCTTGGAAACATTGGCTCATCAGCCCCAAAACAGCCAGGGACCAGGACGTGGACTGGCATGCGGCAGGTGAAATCCTGAATCTTGAAATGCTCGGCCAGCACCGAACGATCCTGACTCGGCTTATCATCTCCCTAGGGACCAGACCCAAGAGGCACCAAAGGCATCACACACCCGCTCTGTGGGGTGGAAGTGGATGGAGAAGAAATGGAGGTAATAGGAATAGATTCAAGTGGTGGAGGTGAAGGTTTGGAAGGCGCGGTAGGAAGTGGAAGAGGGATAGTGGTAATGGAAATCTCGGGTGAAGGTAAAGATGAGGGTAATGGCGGCAAAGACAAGGTGGTAATAATTGGCTCAGACATGGGTGAGGGTAAAGGTGAAGGTGAAGGAGTAGCTTGCTCAGGTTCGCACGATGAGGGAGATGGAGGAGAAGGTGATGGTGGGGACGGTGTTGGCAAAGGCGGTGGATATGGCAGAGATGTTAGGGTGATAGGCCCGGATACAGAGGGGGGTGAATGTATCCCTCTATGAATAATGGCCAAATAAAAACTAGGATGCAAGAGATAAACCACAGAGTAGAACCAATTCAATTCAACTCAAATACAAGCACTTGGTGCGCACCTATTCAAGCATCTAGCGGAAGCTAAGCAAACAATCAGACCACTGCACAAGATAATTTTTAGGTGCTTCGGTCCACAGACCTACATCCACCCCTCACTCCCAACCGGAGTGAGGCTTCACTAGCAAATGCTAGAACCAAGCAGACTCAGTCTGCAAACAGTTGCTGCCACACAGCTTGACCAGGGGAATAGCCTCCCCTCTTCCTCCCAACCAGAGGGACACCCAAGTGACTCCCAGCCACTTGGAAACTAGAGGTCGAAGACCTCTCTTCCTCCAGACCAGGAGGGACCACTGGACTTGCAACCACAAGCCCAGAATCGGAGGACTAGCCTCCCTTCCTCTAACCAGAGGGAACCCACAAGTGACAACCTGTCACTTGCAACCCGGAGATCAGATCTCCCTTCTCCTCAACCACCAGGAGGAACCCGATCCCCAACAGGGCAATCGGAAGAACAAGGATAATCAGAAAACAAAGGAAAAAACAATAAAAGAAAATGACACAGCAATAAGAAAGCTGTAAAAGATGAAAACACAGATATGGCTCTCAATGGAGCTGACTGGCCTGGATCTGATCCACGGTCCAGTAGGAACAAGTCTTCAGATGAAGCTTCCCATCTCTCGTTCTCTCTTCTTCTTTCTCTTCCTTTTCTTCTCTGCTTCCTTCTCTCACTCGCGAGCTCTCTCTCTTTCTCTTTTTACTTCTGCTGCTTCTTTCTCTCACTCGCGAGCTCTCTCTCTTTCTCTTTTTACTTCTGTTCTCACTGGATCGAATACTCTCTGCTGCTCCTTTCTCACTATTTCTATCGATCAGCCTTCTTTAGTGGAAGAAAGCACATATATATAGCAGCAGCAGCAGCAGCTCCTGGGCGCGTGGCTTCCACGTTTTCCCGCCCAAGGAATTTGCTAGATCCGAGGCAGCTTCATCCACGTGTCAGCATCTTCATACCTCGTCCTCCTGGGATCACGAGCCAGGTCATCAATCTCGGTAAGAATCCATTGTATAGACTTCACACATGAAGACATCCGCTGTTCAGACTTGAATAACATTCAGCAATGCATTGTATTGACTCCACCAGCCTGCAGCATTGACGCATCAGAGTAATCCAGTAAGCTTCTTTCTTGATTGTTTGAACTACAGCGTCCACGCCACTTGATCAAGACGTTGACGCATTGGTGTCCAGTGATCAATGTCTTCAGTATATATGCGTGCTGCGTCGACGCTGCTAGCCCATAGCGTTGACGCAGTGGTGTTCTAGCAGCTAATACTTTAGCTTGTTTGCTTGCTGCGTGGACGCTACCAGGCCGTGGCGTTGACGCAGTGATGTGTTCTAGTGGCTAATACTTTAGCTTGTTTGCTTGCTGCGTGGACGCTACCAGGCCGTGGCGTTGACGCAGTGATGTGTTCTAGCAGCTAATACTTCTACTAGTATACTTGCTGCGTGGACGCTGTGGTCATTCTGCGTTAACTCTATACACACAAAACATCTTATAATCATAACATAGAACAAGTGGTTATTTAAATCTTATAACACCGAGTGTATATACTCTGAAACAGCAAATGGGCAAGTATGTACACTGAGAGAGTGTATAGACTTGGAAGTCTTCTTGTGAGCTCAGTGTATATACTTTCCAATGTCTAGACTACAGGAGATGAAGACCAATGAGCAGACATGAGCTATGCAAGCTACAGTGTCGTTGTATGGACATGGGGTTCAACTGAGGATGTATGGACTTGCAATGCAAACAACAATGTATAGACTTCATGCAAAAGCCCAATGTATAGACATTGAAATCGAAGACCAATGTGCAGACTTGGATTTGAAGACCAGTGTGCAGACTTTCCACCGACCAGTGTATGGACTTCAACAGTGAACGACTGTACATACTTCATGTGAAAACCCAATGTGTAGACTTGAAGAATGTGAGACGATGGCTAAGACACTGCACAGTCGGATGTATAGACTTTCGTTACTGTAGCAACGTGTAGACTTTGCCTTAGACGCTAAGTGAGACGCTCAATGTACACACTTAACCAATTCAAAGGTAAATCGAGTGTACAGACTCTGAGTCCAAACCCAACGGCTGTACAGACTTAGAAAGTGAAGACTGATGTACAGACTTCATTAATCAAAGCATGAATGAGACGCTGTACACACTTAGCCTAGGACAATGTATAGACTCAATCAAATGAAGAGCTTCCAGTGTGTAGACTTGAAAGTCTAATGGCGATGTGCATACTTGCTGAGTTGACGCTGTAGCCCAATGAGTTGACGCTGCAACGTATACACTTTACGTTCAACTGATGATGTGTAGACTTGAAGAACTGAAACCCACGTTGTATAGACTTTGAAATCTAAATCGACAAAGCAGGCTGTATAGACTTTGAGAGTCTTGACGGATGTACAGACTTTGAAGGCTTTGATGGCCAATGTACAGACTTGTAACACTTGAGGACTGATGTATAGACTTCGCCTGAACACTGTCCGATGTACAGGCTTTAGTCTGAAGCGTTGTATGGACTTGCAAGAGACGCACAAAGAGACACTGCCTGAGACGGTCAACTGGACGCTGACTCTGTACAGACTTCAACTTAAAGATGCACGATGTACAGACTTGCTAGTCTGAAGGCTAATGTATGGACTTAAAGGTTAACACTCGAATGTATAGAGTTGAAGGGCTAACAATCTAGTGTATAGACTTCAAAAGGACAAAGCATCCACAGACCAGACGATGTACAGACTTTGCCAATATGAGACACTGTACAGACTTTGTTAAGTGACTGGCTGTACAAACTTCAGAAGATGAAGACTCTGTATCAACTTGTAGACCATGAGCCAATGTATAGACTTGCCTTAACAATGAATGAGTAGACTTTGAAACAGGAGTCAAGCAAAAGGATGTACAGAGTTGGCCAAAGTAGCAATGTATAGACTTTGAAACCCAGACAGTCAGTGTTCTGATGGGTCGACGCATCAGTAGGGGTGGGTCGACCCACTACTGTCCATACTAACTAAACAGACTTGGCCAATGCATGAAGCACAGTCCAGTGTATAGACTCGATGCCTTGAAGATCAATGTACATACTTTGAAGACCGACCTAGCAGGTTGTGTAGACTTAGAATGCAACCAGGATGTCTAGACTTGATGTGAGGCAATGCACAATAAACATGAACCAATGAATTGAATGCATATAGCAGACATGAACTGAATGTATGCAGGAGAACTAATTAAAGCATTACCTGATCTGAGCATTCACCATACCTGTCATGATTTAACTTTGACTCTTTGACTTGGGTTAACTTCATGACCTGTGAGACATCCTCAACCCTGTTCTGACAGTTTCTCATAATGCAACAGGATTATATCATCAAGGATGTAAACATAATGAGACATAATATCTGTCATAATCAAAACTCCAGAACCACAGGGGACACAACAATCTCCCCCTTTTTGATGATGGCAATATTATGAGTCATTGCAATAGGTCCATCATGATGATTATGAAATACCATCCATCATGATGATTATGAAATACCATGTGACAGTTCATTAACATGCACCCATAATGACTAATGCATGCACCAATAAAGACTAATGACTCACACCAAAAATTCTCCCCTTTTGTCAACATCAAAAAGAATGGAGTGGTCATTGACTGTTTAAGAATTTGAAATAGGAGCTATTATGCAAACAGAGTTACTATCATCTAAAACTCCCCCTGACAAGATACTCTCCTGAATGAACATTGAACCACAGGGACATGCAAAAGTTCTCTCCCTTAGATGGACAGTGATTGGAATGAAGCACAGGAGATAAAGAAATCAACAGTTAAGTCTGAAATAATGGAGTCCATTGTGAGAAAGAAGGCACTCAGAATAAATGAGAAAGGTTTTCAATGGGATATCAATTTCATAAATCTGATTAAATAGGTATTTCAGACTCTTCTATTATAGAGATTTATGAATGATCTTCATTGACAAGTCAGATCAGAATATGATGTATGCAAGACTTGTTCATAAGCTTTCTGTACTCATATCTGAAATCAGTTTTAATAAAGGTGAACCTTGCTTTCATATTGACAGTCTTGTTTAACCTTCTTCTTCCTTACTCACTTAATTTCAAAGATTCCTTTAAGAGATGCAATCAATAGTAATGAAGTTAAACACATAAGAAAAATATTTGTTTCTGTCAAGGGTTCCAATAGAATATTTCTTTTGGACATATCTTTCAAATGGTATACTAGATTAGCAGCAATTTTCATAACATTCTTCATGAGCACTTGAGTTTAGTACACCCTTGTAACTAGAGGATACACGTTGTTTAGATGCCAGTATCCCTAAGCACTTGGATGGACTAACTGTCATGCTTCATAGGAACAAAGATTGCATTTACACTTCATGACACACTACAGATCATTTCTTTGATGAGTGAGATGTATTTCTCAGTGTGCATGCTATTGCTCTGCCAGATTATCAATCATTTTTAAGCAGAGTTAACTATGGCACCTCATGACACAGTCCTTTGGACATGATTTCTCAGTGACCAAGGTCATTGCTCTGACAAGATTTACCCTTAGACATAATCCATATTCTCAGATGTTTAAAAATCAATACTAATTTCATACATATCAATCAAGGAATATCATGATTTCAGAATTTTCAGAATTCAGAAGAGTTTAAAAGACTCAACATGAAAATGTTAGTTAAAGTTTATTAAGACCAACTCAGATATTTTCAAGATATGTTCATAAGCAAACACAAGACATACATGAAACATCAACCGGTTGAAAGAATCAGACATTCATAATCCTATATAATAGAAGATTCATGTTTAAGTTATTTTTCAGATTTATGATCAGGATATGTACAGAGAATTCTTTCTGAGTTTTCAGGAAAGGCCGAAACATTTTTGGGAACAGCCAATTCAACAGATGATACCAATGAATAGGATGAGTGAAGATGGCTGATAACAGTTGAAGCAGGAAGCTGAAATGTGTTGCATTACACATTCATCACAGGGATTTAGGCAAGATAGCAGTTCAATCTGAAGATGGGAAGTTCAGATGGTAGAATATGAATAATGCTCCCCCTAAATGTATGCATGATCTAACATTCCTAAATGTACGCAACTCTGACCTATGGTACCAGGCGGAGGACTTGGTCTAAAGACTACCTCACACATAGTAAGCACTTCCAGACAGAGTTCATCTGCCTTTTAGTATCTTACTATTTATATACCAAGAGTCATGCATGACAATCCAATGCATATGCAGTTCTACATGCATCTTTTAGCTAACACTGTGCCACTTATATGCAATTGTGATGCATGTGCATGTCAAATGTGCAGATGAACATTTTTAAGCATGAGACATCATCCAAGCAACAGACTTACTCAACTCACCTTTTCAGATTTTTTAGAATGCAATTTGTTTTCAGAGATTATGCATTTTAACAAATATCAACTAACTGCAATTAACATATGTATGCATCAAATGCAGACGTTCTTTAAACTCATGTATGCACCAATGCATGATAAAAGAAAATTACAAAAGGTAGATGTAGTTTTGGACATGTATGCATTGACATATTAAGCATGATGTTCAATTAAAACAAAAAAAATTCAGGTGAAGAAACATTTAATCAGCATAGTTGGGGTTTACCATACTTTGGATGCCTTGGTTTATTTGACCCCCTTTTATTCCTCATCCCAAGGCATACCTGCAAAGCACAGATCTCATTTTGTGTTTCTAGGTACCCAAGACTTCTTGGGTCCTACTTTGTTAGTAACACCTCTGATAGGTGCTTTCCACATTCTTTGGGCATGTAAGTCATCAGACTTCATTAAATTACACTCACTCATGGAGTGCCCAACCTGCCCACCATAATGACAGGAAACAGCAGATCTTGAATTCTTTTTATTCACAACATTGTTAGCATGGAATCTGTGTGCATTATTCTGAACATAATTTTTATGTGCATTGGCATGAAGATTTCTGTTACTTGCATGAGATTTTGGTTTACCTTTACATGCCCACCAGCATTCCGAAGCTCGGTGGCCAAATTTTCCACATTCAAAGCATGCCAGACTCTTTTCTTTAAAAATAGTTTTATTTCTTCCAAAAACATTTCTATTTGCAGGGAGTTTTATATTCTGAGAGAAAGTTCTTCCCTGAGCATGCCAACAGTCCTTGACTGTATGGCCATGTTTTCCACAATGAGAATAATTAGAAAAGGTATTTCTATGCCTAACCAGCATTGTGCAGCAACATGTCCTATTTTTCCACAGTTATAACAATGAATTTTCTTTTCCCTAAGGACATGATTTCTACCCTGATTGTTTTGAGCAGCTGCTAGGTCATCTTTTTCCATCAAATTACACTCATGCATCAAATGTCCATATTTGTGACAGTAGTGACAGATCATTTTCTTTCTAGATGCATGCGAGTGAGTGGGTGAAACATGCAGAGTGGGAAGAGGAACATGTTGATGCTTTTCTTTCTGTTTTTCTGTTGTTTTCTCTTGAGTAGTTGACTGATAACCTGGAAGGTTCTGAGGGCTGTGAGAGGTTGAGCTGGAAACAAAGGAAGTTTGAACTTTGTTTTAAAAACTCTTCTTATTTGAGGGATTATAGCCCAACCCTTCCTTCTGAAAATTTACCTTAGTTCCTAAAATTTTATCTAGATTATCTTTTCCGTCCACAAATTTTGACAAGGAATTATTCAAATCTTCAATTTCATTTTCCAAAGAAACGATGTGTATTTCATAACTGGCAATCTCTTGTTCATTGCAATTTACACATTCGCTTAGCACCTTGTTTGCAATTTTACATTCCTCAATTTCTTGTTCTAGATTTCTCATTTTTTCAGACTCTTCAATGTAAACAGTTTTTCCTTTTTCTAAGAGAAGAAGTTTCTCTGACATAGCAGTGTTCAACTGCTTCAATCCTTCAACCTCTTGAATTAGTTTGTCATTTTTTGATTTCAGATTTTCAATTTCTTCAACAGAGTCTTTATCAATTTTTATTGAGCTCATTTTATCATTCAACTCTTCCTCTATCTGTTCAAGCTCCAGAATCTTGTTTAACAGATCTTTGTTTTCTTCCTTTAGAGAAACAAGAAACTCCTTATGCCATTCTAAATTTGAGTGAAGATTTTCATTTATTTCCTTGAGGAATGGGCACTCATTGCATGCAGATTTAACCGAACATATTGTTTGAACCTGGAGTTTTTCACATTGTTTCTCAAGACATTCATTTTCAGATTTCAGTCTACTTAGTTCAGAGCAAACACATTTAAGTTCATTCATCAATTTTTCATTCTGGTTTTTATGCATATGGATATCTGACAAATAGGCATCATCAGATTGCTTCATCTTTGAACAATTTTCACATGGTGAACTTGAACTACCCTGATCACTTTTCTTTTTCAAGTTCTTGTATCATTTTCTTAATTGTTCATGAGACTCAAACAGCTCAGCATATGCATTCTCCCAATCATCTAAAGAAAAATTCTCGAAGATGTTTACCTCCTCCTCATCATCTTCTTCTTCATTTTGGCTGCTGCTAGGAATACTTCCTTTAGCCATCATGCAGTTGTCTTCATTTAACCTGTGAGTTAGCTTCAGCTCCTCCAGGATGTCCTTGGCAGACCTGCAATCATAAAAACAAGAGTGTAAGCCTGTCAGTGGCTGCTTTCATCAGATTGAAGGCTTTCTGATTTTCTCCATCCTTTGATCTGTGGCTGTTGGTCCATTTGGACACTTTCTTTGGTAATGTGTGAGGACCTTGTGAAATTAATTTCCACAGATCAGGATTAACTGCATCAACATAATTTCGTAGACTGATAAACCACGCATTAAAATTAGAACCATTGAAAACCGGTGGATCACCCATGAAAGCTGATCAGATAAATGCAACAGGAATAATGAAGCACCAAGACAGCAGGATCGAATCTACAGATCGCTGGACCTTCTAAGCAGACAACCTGCTCTGATACCAATTGTTAGGGTGCTAGGCCCGGATACAGAGGGGGGTGAATGTATCCCTCTATGAATAATGGCCAAATAAAAACTAGGATGCAAGAGATAAACCACAGAGTAGAACCAATTCAATTCAACTCAAATACAAGCACTTGGTGCGCACCTATTCAAGCATCTAGCAGAAGCTAAGCAAACAATCAGACCACTGCACAAGATAATTTTTAGGTGGTTCGGTCCACAGACCTACATCCACCCCTCACTCCCAACCAGAGTGAGGCTTCACTAGCAAATGCTAGAACCAAGCAGACTTAGTCTGCAAACAGTTGCTGCCACACAGCTTGACCAAGGGAACAACCTCCCCTCTTCCTCCCAACCAGAGGGACACCCAAGTGACTCCCAGCCACTTGGAAACTAGAGGTCGAAGACCTCTCTTCCTCCAGACCAGGAGGGACCACTGGACTTGCAACCACAAGCCCAGAACCAGAGGACTAGCCTCCCTTCCTCTAACCAGAGGGAACCCACAAGTGACAACCTGTCACTTGCAACCCGGAGATCAGATCTCCCTTCTCCTGAACCACCAGGAGGAACCCGATCCCCAACAGGGCAATCGGAAGAACAAGGATAATCAGAAAATAAAGGAAAAACAATAAAAGAAAATGACACAGCAATCAGAAAGCTATAAAAGATGAAACACAGATATGGCTCTCAATGGAGCTGACTGGCCTGGATCTGATCCACGGTCCAGTAGGAACAAGTCTTCAGATGAAGCTTCCCATCTCTCGTTCTCTCTTCTTCTTTCTCTTCCTTTTCTTCTCTGCTTCCTTCTCTCACTCGCGAGCTCTCTCTCTTTCTCTTTTTACTTCTGCTGCTTCTTTCTCTCACTCGCGAGCTCTCTCTCTTTCTCTTTTTACTTCTGTTCTCACTGGATCGAATACTCTCTGCTGCTCCTTTCTCACTATTTCTATCGATCAGCCTTCTTTAGTGGAAGAAAGCACATATATATAGCAGTAGCAGCAGCAGCTCCTGGGCGCGTGGCTTCCACGTTTTCCCGCCCAAGGAATTTGCTAGATCCGAGGCAGCTTCATCCACGTGTCAGCATCTTCATACCTCGTCCTCCTGGGATCACGAGCCAGGTCATCAATCTCGGTAAGAATCCATTGTATAGACTTCACACATGAAGACATCCGCTGTTCAGACTTGAATAACATTCAGCAATGCATTGTATTGACTCCACCAGCCTGCAGCATTGACACATCAGAGTAATCCTGTAAGCTTCTTTCTTGATTGTTTGAACTACAGCGTCTACGCCACTTGATCAAGACGTTGACGCATTGGTGTCTAGTGATCAATGTCTTTAGTATATATGCGTGCTGCGTCGACGCTGCTAGCCCATAGTGTTGACGCAGTGGTGTTTCAGCAGCTAATACTTTAGCTTGTTTGCTTGCTACGTGGACGCTACCAGGCCGTGGCGTTGACGCAGTGATGTGTTCCAGCAGCTAATACTTTAGCTTGTTTGCTTGCTGCGTGGATGCTACCAGGCCGTGGCGTTGACGCAGTGATGTGTTCTAGCAGCTAATACTTCTACTAGTATACTTGCTGCGTGGACGCTGTGGTCATTCTGTGTTAACTCTATACACACAAAACATCTTATAATCATAACATAGAACAAGTGGTTATTTAAATCTTATAACACCGAGTGTATATACTCTGAAACAGTAAATGGGCAAGTATGTACACTGAGAGAGTGTATAGACTTGGAAGTCTTCTTGTGAGCTGAGTGTATATACTTTCCAATGTCTAGACTACAGGAGATGAAGACCAATGAGCAGACATGAGCTATGCAAGCTACAGTGTCGTTGTATGGACATGGGGTTCAGCTGAGGATGTATGGACTTGCAATGCAAACAACAATGTATAGACTTCATGTAAAAGCCCAATGTATAGACATTGAAATCGAAGACCAATGTGCAGACTTGGATTTGAAGACCAGTGTGCAGACTTTCCACCGACCAGTGTATGGACTTCAACAGTGAACGGCTGTACATACTTCATGTGAAAACCCAAAGTGTAGACTTGAAGAATGTGAGACGATGGCTAAGACACTACACAGTCTGATGTATAGACTTTCGTTACTGTAGCAACGTGTAGACTTTGCCTTAGACGCTAAGTGAGACGCTCAATGTACACACTTAACCAATTCAAAGGCAAATCGAGTGTACAGACTCTGAGTCCAAACCCAACGGCTGTACAGACTTAGGAAGTGAAGACTGATGTACAGACTTCATTAATCAAAGCATGAATGAGACGCTGTACACACTTAGCCTAGGACAATGTATAGACTCAATCAAATGAAGAGCTTCCAGTGTGTAGACTTGAAAGTCTAATGGCGATGTGCATACTTGCTGAGTTGACGCTGCAACCCAATGAGTTGACGCTGCAACGTATACACTTTACGTTCAACTGATGATGTGTAGACTTGAAGAACTGAAGCCCACGTTGTATAGACTTTGAAATCTGAATCGACAAAGCAGGCTGTACAGACTTTGAGAGTCTTGACGGATGTACAGACTTTGAAGGCTTTGATGGCCAATGTATAGACTTGTAACACTTGAGGACTGATGTATAGACTTCGCCTGGACACTGTCCGATGTACAGGCTTTAGTCTGAAGCGTTGTATGGACTTGCAAGAGACGCACAAAGAGACAGTGCCTGAGACGGTCAACTGGACGCTGACTCTGTACAGACTTCAACTTAAAGATGCACGATGTACAGACTTGCTAGTCTGAAGGCTAATGTATGGACTTAAAGGTTAACACTCGAATGTATAGAGTTGAAGGGCTAACAATCTAGTGTATAGACTTCAAAAGGACAAAGCATCCACAGACCAGACGATGTACAGACTTTGCCAATATGAGACACTGTACAGACTTTGTTAAGTGACTGGCCGTACAAACTTCAGAAGATGAAGACTCTGTATCGACTTGTAGACCATGAGCCAATGTATAGACTTGCCTTAACAATGAATGAGTAGACTTTGAAACAAGAGTCAGGCAAACGGATGTACAGAGTTGGCCAAAGCAGTAATGTATAGACTTTGAAACCCAGACAGTAAGTGTTCTGATGGGTCGACGCATCAGTAGGGGTGGGTCGACCCACTACTGTCCATACTAACTAAACAGACTTGGCCAATGCATGAAGCACAGTCCAGTGTATAGACTCGATGCCTTGAAGATCAATGTACATACTTTGAAGACCGACCTAGTAGGTTGTGTAGACTTAGAATGCAACCAGGATGTCTAGACTTGATGTGAGGCAATGCACAATAAACATGAACCAATGAATTGAATGCATATAGCAGACATGAACTGAATGTATGCAGGAGAACTAATTAAAGCATTACCTGATCTGAGCATTCACCTTACCTGTCATGATTTAACTTTGACTCTTTGACTTGGGTTAACTTCATGACCTGTGAGACATCCTCAACCCTGTTTTGACAGTTTCTCATAATGCAACATGATTATATCATCAAGGATGTAAACATAATGAGACATAATATCTGTCATCATCAAAACTCCAGAACCACAGGGGACACAACAAGAGATGGGTTCGGTGATGGTGTAGGTGTTGGAGATGGCGGAGATGATGAAGAGGAGGGTCGTGGCGCCCACCGTTGGCGTATCGACACGACGTGCTTGGCGGCATCGGGAGTAGAAGCGGGGGTAAAAGAAGAAGCAGAGGTGCTAGCCTGGGCGGAGGCTTGGGTTTGTGGAGGTTGTGAA
Organism: Amorphophallus konjac; assembly: GCA_022559845.1. Lineage (NCBI taxonomy): Eukaryota > Viridiplantae > Streptophyta > Magnoliopsida > Alismatales > Araceae > Amorphophallus > Amorphophallus konjac. Next base: position 259,782,384 of record CM040124.1, on the reverse strand, counting down.
GATGAGGTAGATAACAGAGTGGGCACAGCCCTGGATGGAGAATCACATGGGTGCCCCTATTTTTGTAGTGATGGAGACGGATGCCTGGACGGCGCTTGCTGCTGCTGCTTGTTGCGGAGATAAAGAATAACCTTGTGTATTGTAAGCCAATCATTCCTTTTATTGTCTTTCAGGTCATGAATAAACTTCCAAAACACGTGGCAATCCTCGACCAAATGCCCCTGCTAGCGGTGAAAATAAGAAAATCGAAGAAAATTCCCGACCGTGGGTCGGCAAGGCACAACCGGAGGGAGTTGCAACACATGAGTGGCCATGAATGGTGTGCCCCTTGTGCCTTGATGATGTTGTGATGTTTTGATGATAGCAACATTAGTGTCACCACATAAGATTGCATGATTAATCTATGATTGAGTGCTTGATCTGTATGCCTTGATGATGATTTAACTGATGAGCATTCAGTTGCTGCTTTAGGTCAGTTAAGTCAGTGCACTTATGTTTTGTCTAAGGCTAGTGCATTTTTGTCAGTCTGGCTGCTCAACAACCTCGGTGCATGTCACCGTTCATAGGCATTAAGGTCTGTGCATTCCACTCTCTGTGCACGCTGTCTTGGCGAGTGTTAGGTCAGTGCATTGCTTATTCTGCGTCTCATGGTGGCCTGGAGTCAGTGCATGTGTGCGTCTCACACACGCCTTAGGTCGATGCACATGAGCCTTCACGGTCGGTGCAATGCAATGTTTGCTATGGGCTAGCACTATGTCGGTGCATATTCTTATTGTTGTGCTCGTTTTCATGCTAGTGGGTACATAGTCGGTGCACATCTCACCAAGGTCCGTGCACGCTTGCCACCTCGCATTCTCAGGTCTGTGCATGATCTCATAGTTGCATAATAAGTCAGTACAGTTCATGCATACCGCATACACATAGTCGGTACAATTTATAGCTCCGCATTCACGACAAGTCTGTGCATATATCTGGTTTGTTAACTTGCGCGCGTGCATACATAATCTCATGCTAAATCAAGTCTGTGCCCACCTCGTAACCAATTCAGTGCATAAGAGATTCATGCATCTTAGTCCATGAAATGTCTGTAGTCTGCATAGTCAGTGCATCCGTTAGTCTTGTGCTGCAAATAAGTCTGTGCATATGCCAATGTGACAGTACTGAACTCGTGCATATAATACCCTATGTCCGTGTACATCATTCGTGATTGAATGAAGTCTGTGCATATTTTATACATAACTGAAAGACACTTATGTAACAGGTCAATAGCTCGTGTTCTTCAAGAAGGGCACGTGATCCAATGATGTTCCTTACTCAAAGATGCTGCCACGTGGACCCTGAAGCTTCCAGATTCTGACAAGTGGCGATTGTCTCCTGAAGCTTCCATGTCGGAGCGTTCCCTCCACACTCCTAGGGCAAGAGCTCGTCAACCTGACCTGATGGAGTACATATAGTCTGCTTCCTGCAATTAGAAGGATATCTCTTGAAAGCAGTAGAAGAAAAAGAGAAAGAGAGAGATCGAGAGCAGCAGAGAAATGTAGAAGAAGAAGAAGTAGACAGGAAGAGAGAGAGATCGAGAGTTTGAGAAGAGAAGAAGAGAAGATTCATCTGAAGATTAGTCCCTACTAGAATCTGGATCAAATCGAATCCAGTCAGCTCCTTGAGAGCCATATCTGTGCTTTAGTGTTTACATCTTTCAGTTGTTGTCATTTCCCGTTTCTTGTTTTCCCTTTTATTGTTACTTCAAGCTGTAGCAGAGGAGGATTCCTCTAGATGGGTTAAGCTGTAAGCCCCAGCGGTTGCAGAGGTGTGGTGTCCTCTGGATGGCGAAGCTATAATGCCCTGCGGGTCAGGCTGTGTGTCAGCGGATGGCTAAGCTGTATTGCCCAGCAGAAGCAAGCTGTGATGCTCAGCGGATGTAGGTCTGGAGGACGTAGGTCTGGAGGACCGAACCACCTTAACATTTTCTGTTCATCGTGGTTTGATTGTTTATTCTGTTCCGCTAGATGTATGCTTAGGAACGTTCATGATAGACTGATCTTATATCTAGTGAGAGATAAGGTTGCACACTGTGCATTTGATTCTGGTCTTGATAGAGTCTAGTTGATTAGATGAACTGAGTCATCTCTTCAGTCTATATGGAGTAGATCAGAAGTACAGTCTCTCAGATCTTCCTTCCATCTTTCGAAGAGTGCATCTAAGCTGATTAAGGCTCCTGTGGGTTTTACTTCTACATCTCTGTTTGTTATTAGTTTTAATTGGGCATAGTTTTAGAGAGGGATTCATTCACCCCCCCCCCTTTTGAATCCATCGCACCGGTCCCATCAATTGGTATCGGAGCGGGTCTCTGTGTATTAGATCTAACGATCTACAGAGGATCCTGCTACTTCCGTGGTGCATTTCAGAGTGGATCTGGTTTTGTCACTTTTGGTGCTTCAGTATTTTTGGGTCGTGTCTTGGTGTACTTCAGTTAATTCCGGTGCACTTCTCATTTCTTTCTTTTGATTAATTCATCTCTCGATGGCTTATCCATCGATCTTCAGAGGTGATGGTTTTGAGCTATGGCTGAAAAAGTTGCGTCGGTATGTAAGAACAACCGATCCTGACTTGTGGAAGGTAATGACTCACGATTCACACAAATTATCAAAAGATAAATCCAAATGGACCCAGGAGGACACATTGAAAGACTCCGTCAATTCTAGAGCATTGAACATGGTAAAAGCATAAATTGACAGAGCACTAATCTCAAAGAAGGCTTGAGGATGGGGGAGCCCATGGCCGGCCCTCCGGTGGGGGCTTCCTCTCCCTTCCCCCCACGGCTGGCCCCCCCTCCTGGTGGTGCTCCGATAGCTAGCCCAAAGGAGATCGCATCAGGCTGTGATCCTTCTTTTTCAGCTGCAGTCCACCCCTCCTCCAAGCCTGCGGCTAGCTCCCTTTCTGCAGACGATGCTGGTGGCCCCTCCTGCCCCCCACAGCAAATCGTGCCTCTCAGCCACGCTCATGGCATTCCTTCATCTTCCCAGCTTGCACGTGGTTTATTGGCCCTTGGCCCATCTCTAGCATCTTCAGCTGCTGTTCGTGGCCCATCTTGCCCCCCTCCTGCTGTTGGTAATGCTAGTGCTGTGCCCACTACTGATGCCTTTGCTGCCCCACGCAATAGTAGGAGGGGAAGATCTCGTTCAAGAGGTAGGATTCCAACTCCAATCTCTTCAACTCCTGTGGCTTGGAACACCCTTTTCAAGGGTCCACCTGCTTCGCCAGGGATTGATCTTCACTTTGTTCCTCCGGTAATTAACAATGGAATCAAGGTTGCAGTTTATGAGAAGTCCGATTCTGCGGATCTTCTAGCAACATGGTCTTTGGCTTTGGTAGGTTATGCCGTAGGCCTGCATCTTTCTTTTAGCCCTCTCCATGCTTTCATTAAGTCCCGGTGGAGAACAAATGCGTTTGAGCTACATCTTCTTCAGAATGATTTTTTTGTTTGCAAATTTGATTCTGAAGAGGATTTGCGTCGGGCTCTTGAGGGGTTCTGGACCATCAAAGGCCACCCCATGATCCTTCGGAGATGGAGTCCTGATCTGCGAATGGAATTAGATAGTCTCTCAAGTATTCCATTGTGGGTGGCTTTCCACGGACTACCGCTTCACCTTTGGACCAGGGATTTTATTGCGAAGATCTCTTCCATCCTTTGCGACGCTTTGTACCTGGACAAGCAAACTGCTGAGCGCAAGAGACTCACTTATGCGAGGGCTTGCATCATGATCTCCTCGGGAGATAACCTCCCTGATTTTGTTAATTACAAAGATCTTGATGGCAGCGTCAAGCAGATCAAAGTGACCTATCAATGGAGGCCAAGACGTTGCTCGTTGTGTTGCTCCTTTGGTCACGCCGATGGTACTTGCAAACCGGTTCTCCAGAAGACAAATCAGCAAGTTCAGGTCTACAAACTCAAGGAACGCTCTATTCCCTCTGGCGTGCAATTTCACAACTCATTTCAAGTTTTGAATTCGGAGGAAGATGGTTCACTGGAGAGCCTTGGAGTCGCAGCAACTCAGATCTCTGAGCCTCTCAAAGCCCCGGCGGTTCAGAGGTCTCTTAGTCATGAGTTAGTGACTCATCCCGAGGCCAACCAGGTTACCAATCCCAACCCAATCCGTGTTAAGCCGAAGCCTGCTTTACTCAACTTTCCAACCAATTCCCACTTCCAAGAGGAAATTCAGGGTACGGTATTGACCACCACCAAGGCGCATTCGGCGGTGGTGGTTGCCACAACTTCAAAAGCTACTTTGTCACCTTGTCATCTTGCCGAATTGTCACCATCTTTGCAGAAGGCCCACCAACCACCACTCTTTGGAGAGGCACCTGCTGCTATTTTAACATCTCAATCATCTAAGGAACACTTGCCTCCGGATGACTGTTGTGCTTTAGACAAAAACCAACAACCACCATGTGAAGATGTGGACCCACTTGGTTTCCCACTTCCTCCCACTCCACATGGGGAGCATTCATGCAGGGAATCTTTTCTTTCGGATGACTCCCTTCCTGTACACATAACTCATCAACCCCCATGTGAGGAGGTGGCCCACCAACAGCCTTCCTTTGAAAAGTCACGTGCTGCACTTTTAGCATCTCATGGGGTGCATTCAAACAAGGCATCTTTCCTTCCGGATGACCATATTGCTGCAGCCAAAACCCTTCAACCACCTTGTGAGGTGGCGGCCCCACTTGCCATCCCACTACCTCCCAATCTCCATGGGGCGCTCTCGAAGGTCACCTTACAGCCTGGCAACACTATTGGGCGTACAACCGATTCTTTACAGCGCCCTCTTGCAGCCCAAGATGGGAATTTACCTTGTGTTGTCCAAGGGGGCCCGGGGACATGTGGTGCTAGCGTTTATGGAGTTGGTCCCACTTGTGCAATCACCCTCGTGGATGGCCGACCGAAGCATCAGATCAACAGCTCAAATGAGGGTGATAATGCTTTGGTGGAGGTAGGCAATTCAAAATTCCAAAAACTAAACGTAGTGGATGAAATTGATAAGCGCCAGGTTGCCAAAAAAAGTGGGAAAAAGCAATTCTAAAGCCCTTGCTCATTTATAACTCTTTGTTATCATGAAAATTTTAGCTTGGAATGTAAGAGGTATAAATAAGCACTCCAAGTGCAAGGAATTAGTTAAGTTGCTAAAGCATAATCGATTTGATATTGTCATATTAGTTGAGACTAAGATTAAAACTATCAATGCTAGTTCTTTTGAAAATAGAATTTGGCCAAGTGCTAGTTTTACTAATAATGATTTGCAGCACAAGTCAGGTAGAATATGGATACTGTGGGACGACACTATGGTTGAGGTTTGCAAAATTATGGAAGATGATCAATTCATCCATACTACATGCACAAACAAAAGGGACAACACTGCTTTTCATTTGACTGCGGTGTATGGTTCAAATTGTCCATCTTTAAGGGAACAGTTATGGCAACAGATTATATCATTGTCCAGCACGGTGGGAAATGCTCCTTGGCTTATGACAGGTGACTTTAACTCTATCCGTTACCACCATGAGAAAATTGGAGGAAGAATTGTTCCACAAAATCTGCTTGACTCCTTCAATGATGCTCTTCATGCTGCGGGCCTCCAAGACATTAAATCCATGGGACATTCTTATTCCTGGAGTAATATGACTTCTGGTCCGAGTAGAATTGCTGCAATTCTTGACCGGACTCTGGTGAATGACAAATGGATGCAGTATTACCCATCTAGCTATATGCAATTCGCTCCTCCGATCATCTCTGACCACTGGCGGATGTAGGTTTATTGTCATGCTCATATTCAACATGGGAAGAAACCTTTTACCTTTTTTAACATGTGGACTATGCATCCTGATTTCCTCAACGTAGTTAAAGAAGCTTGGAACTCGGCAAATATCAGGGGAACTCCTTCCTTTGTACTCTGCCAAAAACTCAAAGCTGTGAAGCATGCACTTAAGAAGTGGAACAAGGAATCATTTGGTAATATCACTCATCATGTCAATAATGCCAGAAAGGAACTAGCCCATGCGCAGTGTGCACTTCAGGAGGACCCACTCGATGATGTGTTAGTCCAAAAGGAAAAGCAATGTCGAAGAGCATATGCAGACAAGAGAGATATGGAAGAATTATTTGCAAAACAGCAAGCTAAACAACATTGGCTTTCGCTAGGAGACTCAAATACCAAATACTTCTATGCAGCTCTGAGGGCCAGAAAAAGTTTCAATGCTATTCGAAAATGCCAAAATGAACAAGGAGAGGATATTGAGGACATTTCAGACATCCAAGAACACACAATTCGCTTCTTCAAAAATCTTTTGAATCAATCACAGGTAGCTTCAGTTGATCCAAACATAACCGTACATAAATCCTTGTCTGATGAGGACATTAACTATCCGAATGCCCCTTTCTCGGAGGAACAAATTAAGGAGGTGGTGTTTCGCTCTCCTGCAAACAAAAGCCCCGGTCCAGATGGTTTTCCAGCAGAATTTTTTCAAAAGGCATGGCAAATTGTTGGCCCTCAAATTTGCATGGTAGTGAAAAGCTTTCTAGCATCATCTTCTATGGTTAGAGAAATGAACTCCACTTTTGTTGCTTTAATCCCTAAAACTTCGCATGCTGCTAGCCTAGATGAATACAGGCCTATATCTCTTTGTAATTTCACATACAAGATCATAGCAAAGCTCTTAGCAAACAGATTGCAGAAAGTAATGCCCTCCATCATAAGCTCAAACCAAGGAGCTTTCATGAAAGGACAAAGTATTATTCATAACATTCTCCTAGCAAATGATCTTGTCAAGGATATCCACTCTCCCTCCAAAGGGAAGATTATATGCATAAAGGCAGATTTGAAGAAGGCATTTGATTCAGTGAGAAGAGAATTCCTTTACTATATGATGACCAAGATGGGATTCTCCCGGCATTGGATTACATGGATAAGAGGATGCATTGATTCGCCATACTTCTCTATCCTTTTCAATGGTTCCCCAATTGGCTATTTCAAAGGTTCGAATGGTATCCGACAAGGTGACCCCTTATCTCCATACCTTTTCAGCATTATCATGGAAGGCTTTTCTAGTCTTATGAATGAAGCAGTTCAAAATGGCACTCTTCAGGTCCCAGAGATCAACTCTACTTCTGTATCCCACACTTTATTTGCTGATGACTTGATGATATTCATCAAAAATGATATTCAGTCAGCTAATCAGGTTGCCAAGATCTTACAACATTTTGGTGAGATTTCGGGTCTGAAAGTCAACAAAACAAAAAGCAGCATCTACATTGGTGAGAGTATTCAGCATAAGGACAGATTCATAAGTATCTTTGGCATTGACAAGGGGTCCCTACCAGTTCCATACTTGGGTTTACCACTCATTTCTACTGGAATACACAAAAACAACTGCCAACCTTTAGTTGAAAAAATCAAAAAGAAGATTGGAGCATGGAAAAACCTCCTCTTGTCTAGAGCAGGGAGATTGGAGCTGATCAGATCAGTTTTATCATCTTATTCTATCTATTGGTCAGCTGCCTTTGCACTTCCCAAAGGCCTAATGCAAGATGTTGATAGATTGTTATGTAACTTTTTCTGGAAAGGAGCTTCTACCACAGGATATGCGAACCTGATTTCATGGAAGAATATATGTAAGCCTAAGGAGGAGGGAGGCCTGAATATAAGAAACATCCAGGAATGGAATACAGCAAGTCTAACCAGTCAACTGTGGGAAATCATTCACAATGAAGATACGCTTTGGGTGCAGTGGGTGAATGCCAAATATCTAAATAGTAAAAACATTTGGGAAATTCCAATCAGAGGGCATTACTCAGGGGGATGGAAAGGGATTCTTAAACAAAGAGAATGGTTAGCAAAACATATCTCTTACCAAATTGGTAATGGGGAGAAGATCAGTCTTTGGCATGACCCCTAGATATATGGTAAGAGTATTTTTTCGATGTATGGAGATAGAATTCGCCAAGACTTGGGGATGCGTCAAAATGCAACAGTCCGAAGCTTTATTCATGAAGGTAACTGGAATTTGCCTACTGTTACTTCTTTTGATATGCATACTCTTTGGCCTATTATCCAAGGTATTCAAATTCAGCAAGGTCAAGAGGACAAAATCTTGTGGAATCATAACAATGGGCATCTTAGCCAAAGGAACATCTGGAATGAGGTGAGGATGAAAAATCAACCTTATCAACATTATGATTGGGTGTGGGAAGGAGCAATTTGCAAAAGAGCTGCGTTTTGCACTTGGCAAGCTTCCCAAAAAAATTTACCAACAATGGATGTGATGATGAAAAGAGGCCTCCAAACAGCCAACATATGTATTCTATGCAAGGAAAATGGGGAATCATCAGATCACATCTTCTTCCAATGCATGTATGCTAAGGAAATCTGGAAAGAAATTCTCATACGATTTGACTTCACACGAGGTACAAGTGATACTTTGCATGAGGAGCTGAGATATTTGTCCACCTCCTTCCCACATAAGAATTCACTCAGAATTCTTACACAAACTGCCCTTCATATTACTATTTACAAACTTTGGAAGGAGAGATGCAAAAGGATTTTTGACAACAAGATTTGCTCTAAAACCCAGCTACTTATCAGCATCCTTGGTGACATTAGAAGCTGCATAGAGTCAAAGAAACTCAAAGGCACAACAAAAAGGAGAGTGCAAGGAATTTTAAATAGATTTCTCATTATATCCTAATCAGATTTCCTTGGTTGCTCTCATTATTATATGATTAGACTGGCCAACATTCTACTAGTAAAAGAATTCTTAGTCTTTACTAATTTCAATATCATTGTTGATTGCTTTAGCATTAATCTTTTCTGTGATGCCTCTAACCTTTGCCTCAGTGATGCTGATAGGTTTCAGATTCTAGTAACATATACTTCGATTGACCTACCATCTCAGGTGGACATCTCAGTTTTGGCTTTTTTAATATCAGTTGTATGGTAGGTTCTCTATTGGCATAATCCACGACTTGTGTGGTCATGTACAACCTCCATTAGCACTCTTTCCTCAGATTGCTATGTTTTGTACTTTTTTACCATTATTAATTTATCTACTCACTTACCAAAAAAAAAAAAAAGTCTCATCTTGTAGGTCTGCCAAAGAAATCTTGAACAAACTAAGGATGGCAGCTGCAAAAATGATAATCGACGCATGATGGCTCAAGGAAGTGAACATAGCAGCAATCAAGATGAAGAACAGGACAATGATCAGGTAAACATCTTTGAAGACTATGCCCTGTATGATTGGATTGCTGCATATAATGAGTTGCTAGAGTCTCATGATCATCTAAGAAAATAATATAAGAAGATGAAAAAGAAAATTGACTAAAATGATTCTAATTCATCTTGTGAAAAGTGCTTGAATATCAATGAATTAAATGATAAATGTCTATCTGAGACTCACGTGAATATGAAGCAAATGTGCTTGCTGAAAAATGAAAACCAAGAATATGCCAAAGCTGAAAATTGATGAACATTTGATAAACCTGGAAGAGTTGGAAAGGATTAACTCTGATCTGAAGAAATTGAAAGCTGAGAATGGAGAAATTCAGAGGAATAATAAAAATCTAAAAGCTGAAATAAAGAAAGTTAACAAGAAGGTGTGCAGGGTTCGTCTCTAAAATCGATCTGCAACAAGTGCTTGGCTCTAAAAGAACGTAATGAAGATCTGTATGATGAAAATGAGGGGCAGAGAAAATTGATTGAATCTCTAAAAGAAGAAAACAAAGAATTGTTGATTGAGAAAATTAAAGTTGAAGAAAGAGAAGACGAACTAATTGAAAGACTGGAATCTATATCCAGTAGTAAAGAAATTGAGAGCTAACCAATCAGAACAAGGAACTGAAAGAACAAAACAAAAAACTCAAGGTCTTAAATACTATTATTTCAGAGAGGCTTCTGGCTATAGAGAGAGAAAGTTGCGCTAGTAAGGAAATTGAAGCTGGAAAACTCGAGGAGGAAAACCATGAATTGAAAGCTAAAATTGAGAAGTTAAAACAATTAAAGACTGGTATGTCTGAACAGCTTCTCATATTAAAGAAAGGAAAAACTACTTACAATGAAGATACTAATATATTGAGCAGTCTGGAACAAGAAATTGAGAAGTACAAAACTGCAAACAAAGTCCCAAGTGAATGCGTTAATTGCAGTGAACAGGAGATAGCCAGTTATGAGCTTCACATCACCTTTTTGGAAACTAAAATTCAAGATCTGGAAAAATCAACATCCGAGTCTACTGAAAACAAGAAAAAAATGAAAGTTGTCATGAAAAGTGAGAATAATAACTCAAAAAGGGGGATAAGTTGCAGTTCTGATGTTAAGGAAACTATTAGAAGCCAGCTATACACCACCTTCGTGCAAAATTCTGAAGTAGCTGGTACCAAAAGTCAATCCCCAAAACAAAATGAAGACATGAAAACTTCTTCATCATCTGTCTTTCAATTTAAGGCTCAGAAAAATGAAAAACAAACAAAAGTTGTGAACAAGGGTAAACAATTGAATAAGAATGGTAAGAAAAATAAGGTCAAAAATGTCCCTACTTGTGTCTTGAAATATGCTAGCTCTGTTGCATCTGATGGGTCAATGCATACTGCTCATAACTCATTTACTTATTCGTATGCATTTGATAAGAGTGTTACATGCCATTATTGTGGCAAGGTAGGCCACGTAATGGATGGTTGCAAATTATTGATAGAAGATGAGCGTGAAATTCATTTGGTAGAAACCATGCTACTAGGAAGTCTGGTGCATCATGTCATTACTATGGTAGGCATGGTCATCTCATAAATGCATGTTTGATCATGAAACAAGATGATAAAATACATGCCAGGTCTTCTGGTAATCATATTGGCCCCAAAAGAAACACATTTGCTTCAAACCAGCACATTATTTGTTTTAATTGTAACAAACGTGGTCACAAAGCCATTGAGTGATGGTCTGGATCTACTTGGGATAAAAATGGTTCTAAAGGTAAGCACACCAGATGCTTCGAGTGTGGGAAGTATGGCCATACAGTCGAGGACTGTTGGCATGTTAAGGAAAATTCTGTTAATCCCTATTTTGTCAAATTCTCTACAAAACAACCTGTGAACTTTTCATGCTTTGACTGTGGTAAACCAAGTCACAAATCTGCTGAATGTTGGTTGATTAAGAATAAGAAACAAAATGTCCATGAAAACAACAGAACATTTCATGCTCAGGTTCATAGGTCTCATACTGTTGTTGATATGCATCATAGGACCAGAAAATCTACTGTTTTATGTAGATATTATGGTAAATTCGGTCACTTCATGGCCAATTATTATCTGATGGATTTTGATGACAATGTCGCTAAGAAACTGTTCATAACTCCTGTTAGGGCTAATACAGGACCCAAGGCTGCTTGGGTTCCTGTAGGATCAAAATGATTACTTTGCTACAGGTGTGCCTTGGAATGAATAAAGAGGGGTCAATAAACCAAGGTACTCAAAAATTAAAAGACCCCATGGTCCTGCCCTTCAGGTCTGTTCTGAGCAATTATCTCGAATTCTGTCATCTGAAATTGTGAGTTTGAAAGGTTTGAATATCATGTTGATTCGGTCTGTGCTGAATTGAAATCATCTGAAAATTTGAATTGCACATAATGTTTATGGTAATCACTTTTTGATTGAATTACATGTATGTTTCATGAGCTTTCATCATAAAACCATGTGTTACGTTTTCTTTATATACTATGCACTTAGTCAGGGGGAGATTGACTGTGTTCGTTTAATTTTCATGTTGTTCATGTGTAGTTTTATTACATGTTGCATCTAGACAGGGGGAACATTCCTTTTTCATCACCTCTTCACCTCTTGAACTCTTTCTGTCCAGCAATATGATCCATTTTATACACTTAGGTGGTTCACCTAAATTCTCTACTGTCTCTACTTGCATAGCTGATCTATCTGTATTCTAGACTCAGCTACTGAAATTGATTCTGCTCCGCATATATTTGATGCGCTTCTCTCCTACTGTTATTTGCTCTACCAGCTTGTACTTATCAACACTCACATCCTTTCAAGCTGGTCTGATTAATCTGGTTCTTGTTCCAGGAATGATATGCTGTTTACTTGCATTGTTTGGACTGATCCGAGATCTTTATGCTACATACCATGTTTTAGTCTGAATTCTTCAAAGAAATTCCTATCATATAGGTTTAAGAATGTCTACTGATTCAGACTGATATAAGTCTAATGCATTCTCAGATTTATATTCAAATGTATTGAAAATATCTGAATGATGAGTTTTAATAAATTTTAACCAACTGTGTCATGAATACCCTAGTCTCACCCATCTGTAATATGAAAATGTGATATCAAGGATACTTTGGTCGAGACACATAGAGTGAGTATTGTTTTTAAACATTAACCTGAAAAATGTTGACTATATGGAAAAATTTAATTCAGAGCAATGACTTGGTCACTGAGAAACTAGGTTCTCTATCAATGAAATAGAGTAAACCTATGTCATGAAGTGCCACAGTTACCTCTGGTGAAAATTTATTGAAAAATCTGACAGAGCAATAGCATGTCTGTGTTGAGTAACTGGGGAGTCCGGCCTCTAATCAAGGTGTCTCCTCATGTAAAAAGACACTTCTATTGCTAACTCTGCTTTCAAAGTTGAGAGGCAATGAAAGTTATCACACTGAGTAACTAGGTCACTTCACCAAAGACGTGATGTGCCTCATGTAAAAATGTGTTGATTAACTTAAATTGCTCAAGAAAAATAATGTGCTATCAAAAGAAAATATCTTGCAAAATCAGTCAACTCACATTCTAGTAAGGGTGTTTAATCTCAATTCTACTCTGTGTGACTCTCAAAGGAGTCATCGAGTTCATTTGAGTAAGATGGAAGGTGGTTGTTTTTGAGTATTGCTTGATTTATTGGTTCACCTTTATTAAAATCTACCTTCAGATATGAGTATTGAATTTAATTGACAAATTTGGGTTACATCATGGTTAAATCAGTTGGGTCATGTCGGTTAATTCATAACCCCCGATGATAGGAGAGTCTATCCTTGTGAGGACTTATTACTGTGGTACCTGCCATACAATTTCCTCTGATCAGGTTCACCTTTGGCAACGTAATCATCATGCTAACTTACCCGTTGGAGATCATGTGCCTTGCTTGCTATTACTTACTCCTACCCTTGGCTACATCTACTTCATTTACATCATCAGTTTCACTCTTTACACTGGTGGAATCTTCCATCTTGTTTCTGCATCCCTGACGAATGACTCTTGTAACTGGTTCTGGTTCTATGGGCCTTTCACCTGCATTGTTCTGTCCATCCAAATGTAAGGTGTGCCATAACCAATTTTGCTTCAGAATTCTTGTGGTGGTGGATTCCAGTATGATTCATTGGATAACCAGAGTTCATCCCTGTGGATACATCATGTGCTTGCATTTTCGATTCCTTTCATGCTCTCAGGGGGAGTTCTGGGCATTATAGATATTCATGATTATGTCGAAGGGGGAGGTCTGTATTTCAAAGGGGGAGAATAGGTTCATGCATCATATTATTTTTTTTCACGCAAACTACCTTCTTTTTGCTGAAGTTAAAGGGGGAGAATAGTTTGATTTGTCAAGTCCGTGTGACTCATTGTGTTGCCATCATCAAAAAGGAGGAGATTGTTGTGCCCCTTGTGTCTTGATGATGCTGTGATGTTTTGATGATAGCAACATTAGTGTCACCACATAAGATTGCATGATTAATCTATGATTGAGTGCTTGATCTATATGCTATGATGATGATTTAACTGATGAGCATTCAGTTGCTGCTTTAGGTCAGTTAAGTCAGTACACTTATGTTTTGTCTAAGGCTAGTGCATTTTTGTCAGTCCGGCTGCTCAACAACCTCGGTGCATGTCACCGTTCATAGGCATTAAGGTCTGTGCATTCCACTCTCTGTGCACGCAGTCTTGGCGAGTGTTAGGTCGGTGAATTGCTTATTCTGCGTCTCATGGTGGCCTGGAGTTGGTGCATGTGTGCGTGAGTCGGTACATGTGTGCATCTCACACACACCTTAAGTCGATGCACATGAGCCTTCACGGTCGGTGCAATGCAGTGTTTGCTATGGGATAGTACTACGTCGGTGCATATTCTTATTGTTGTGCTCGTTTTCATGCTAGTTGGTACATAGTCGGTGCACATCTCACAAGGTCCGTGCATGCTTGCCACCTCGCATTCTCAGGTCTGTGCACGATCCCATACTTGCATAATAAGTCAGTGCAGTTCATGCATACCACAAACACATAGTCAGTACAATTTATAGCTCCGCATTCACGACAAGTCTGTGCATATATCTGCTTTGTTAAGATGAGCCCGTGCATACATAATCTCATGCTAAATCAAGTCTATGCCCACCTCGTAACCATTCAGTGCATAAGAGATTCATGCATCTTTGTCCATGAAATGTCTGTAGTCTACCTAATCAGTGCATCCGTTAGTCTTGTGCTGCAAATAAGTCTATGCATATGCCAGTGTGACAATACTGGACTCGTGCATATAATACCCTATGTCCATGTACATCTTTCGTGATTGAGTGAAGTCTCTGCATATTTTATACATAACTGAAAGACACTTATGTAACAGGTCAATAGCTCGTGTTCTTCAAGAAGGGCACATGATCCAATGACGATCCTCACTCAAAGATGCTGCCACGTGGACCCTGAAGCTTCCAGATTCTGACAAGTGGCGATTGTCTCCTGAAGCTTCCAGGCTGGAGCGTTCCCTCCACACTCCTAGAGCAAGAGCTCGTCAACCTGACATGATGGAGTACATATAGTCTGCTTCCTACAATCAGAAGGATATCTCTCGAAAGTAGTAGAAGAAAAAGAGAAAGAGAGAGATCGAGAGCAGCAGAGAAACGCAAAAGAAGAAGAAGTAGACAGAAAGAGAGAAAGATCGAGAGTTTGAGAAGAGAATAAGAGAAGCTTCATCTGAAGATTAGTCCCTACTGGAATCTGGATGAAATCCAATCCAATCAGCTCCTTGAGAGCCATATCTGCACTTTAGTGTTTACAGCTTTCAATTACTGTCATTTCTCGTTTCTTGTTTTCCTTTTTATTGTTACTTCAAGCTGTAGCAGAGGAGGATTCCTCTGGATGGGTTAAGCTGTAAGCCCCAGCGGTTGCAGAGGTGTGGTGTCCTCATGGATGGCGAAGCTGTAATGCCCAGCGGGTCAAGCTGTGTGTCAGCGGATGGCTAAGCTGTATTGCCCAGCAGAAGCAAGCTGTGATGCTCAGCAGATGTAGGCATGCTGTGAGGCCCAGCTGTTAAGCTGTGTATCAGCGGGAAGCCACACTCTGGTTGTAGTGTGGGGTGGACGTAGGTCTGGAGGACCGAACCACCTTAACATCTTCTGTTCATCGTGGTTTGATTGTTTATTCTGCTCCGCTCGATGTATGCTTAGGAACGTTCATGATAGATCGATCTTATATCTAGTGAGAGATAAGGTTGCACACTGTGCGTTTGATTCATGTCTTGATAGAGTCTAGTTGATTAGATGAACTGAGTCATATCTTTAAATTATATGGAGTAGATCAGAAGTACAGTCTCTCAGATCTTCCTTCCATCTTTCGAAGAGTGCATCTAAGCTGATTAAGGCTCCCGTGGGTTTTAATTCCGCATCTCTGTTTGTTATTAGTTTTAATTGGGCATAGTTTTGGAGAGGGATTCATTCACCCCCCCCCTTTGAATCCATCGCACCGGTCCCATCAATGAAAGCTCAAAAAATATCAGAGAAAGATTCTGGCAATGGAAGATGAGGAGCCCGTTTTGGGCAAGGCGGATGTCGAGGGGAAGGTTATGGAGATGGCTGTAGAGGCGGAAGTGGGGGTTGCATAGGCAAGGCTGCTCAGTGACTAGTGGAAGGACTAGGTGAAGGTATGCGAGGAGCGGGATGAGGAGGTATGTAGTGGATGACATCCACTTTCTCGGTGTGGGATGTTCCCTTGACTGGAGGCGGAGACACATGGGGGTATGTAGAAGCGGTAGGCTGACTTGTGAAAGGTTTATATGTGGGACTCATGGGGGGCTGATATGTGGGGGCGTATGGCCGACTCGTGGAGGGTTGATAAGTGGAGGTGCATGGATTCGAGGGAGTAGATAGTTGGCTCATGGAAGGATTTGTGGCGGAAGGCTGACTCGTGGAGGGAACATGAGGGGTATATGTAGGTGACAAGGTGTACGTGGGTGTGGAAGGTTGAGAAGACTCGGGGTCAAGGGAACCTTGGAATTGTTGGCGAATAAAGCGGGCTCGACTATATAGTTCTTGCCAAGAGGTAATGCCATTCAAGGCTAAAATGAACTGATACTCGGGCGCTGCATTGGAAATCAACATTTTAAGCTGCTCGTGCTCCGGAATATGCCCCGGGACATGGGCGATGAAGCGACGCCAGCGGTCAACAGTGGTAGAGAACTCCTCCCCGGGATTCATCTTCTCATGGGCCAGATCCACAACAGAGTACTTGGGCCCAACCTGGTCCTGATACTATTGGATGAATTTCTCTTGAACTACTTGAAAATTTACAACATGGTCTTGCGGGAGGGAGAAGAACCAATCCCAAGCCGGGCCTTCTAAGGACAGACAAAACAGATAGGCCATGAAGCATTGGTCGTGTCAAAATTGGGCCGACTCATAAATGAACTCCTTAATGTGCACATACGGGTCACCGACGCCACCATATCGGCGATATGCAGGAACTTGTGAAGGAGGTGGATGTAACGACCCGAGATCCGAGTATTGGAAAAAAATTGGCGTGACCCGAACCTCGGCCCGCCACCCACGAGCCCAAAGACTCGGAAGGGTTAAAGGATGGTGTGAGGGTACACGAGAATCTAAAATAACTACAGAACTAACACAATGAACTAAATAAAATGCAAACAATTAAATAAATACTCATAAATAGCTACAAGGTCCAGAGTATCTCATGTCCAAAATAAGTACAGTCAACAAAAAGAAAAGTACAAGTACACGGGGCATACCCTGGCACTGATAACTGGCAACTAACCCTGACTACAGGAACCGCGGTGAGCCTCGACGTGCCTCTCGATGACCCCTCATCACCTGAAAACACAGGGGTGAGCCTCATTTCATTGGCTCAATAGGGATCCTGCAGACCCCCACCTCGCAATGGGGAAAACAAGACAATAAAGAAAATACGCTAAGCACCAGAAGAACGACAGTAACAACAATAAATAAATGGAAAATCTCACTACGATACCAAACAAACCGACCATAAATTGAAAGAAAAATAGGTCTGTACCCGCCAGAAGACATGAGCACCACCCACTAGAAGCAAGGCCAGATACGTCCCATGACGTCTTACACCGCGCCCCAGTGTCTCCCTACACGTCCAAGGACTACTTGGGGTCGTGCTCCTCAGCGCAGGTCCGACTGCCCCTAACTACGTGTGTACACATAGACCATGCGCTCTAGGTCAGGCCCTCTAGCTGGTTCTTCCCCCCAACACGGACGTAGGCTGCAAAGGCGAGGGGCCCTACGGTAACCAGCCTAACAACCGTCACTCTCGGGTAAACCGCTCCATCACTCCCGGGTGGGTCAGCACACGCATGCTGTAAGAAGGCTACGATTAGTGGACGTGTCACTGGAGGTGTGAACTCACTAAAAAATAGAAACCATTGGATAACTACCGACGAGGTAAGGAAACATCCCTCCATACCGACACTGACTCTAGGTGACTCGAATCGGGGAAAATGGGTGCCCAGGACACGAACGAGGTCTAATCGACCTTCAAGTCGCTCGGGCACGCCAACCAAGGTGACTTACTCCTCCCAGGACCCCCTTGCCATACCTGTGGCTCTCACTAGATGCTCAAGGCAACCCTCGGGCCATACGCCATGAGAGGCCCAAAAATTGGCTCAATCGGAGGCTAAAACGGCATCTGTCAAACTAGGAATAAACGAAAACCAGGTGGCGGTCCTCCCTGGGCCGTCGCCCTAGGTAGCAGCCAACTCTGGGTCGTTACCCAAGCGTAGCGGTCTTCCCTAATACTGCTAGAGCGGGGTTGCGGCCATTCGATGACTGTAACTCCAAGGACCCCGGGGGCCTAGTAGCTGCCAGCTCCTGGCTACTAGCACCCAGGAAACGGTCAGTTCTTGACCGCAAGGCACCATAAAACGATCCTTCCTTGACCGCAAGGAGACTAGGACCCCTAACGGCTAGTTTGACACACCCCAGGGGCACGTTGACTGCCACAAAATAGCAGTCAACGACCGGATACTACCCCTTGGGTAGCAGTCAGTCGTGAGACCGCAAGCGAACAAGATGGTCTCCTCAAGACCGCAAAGCTTGCTGACACTACAGGAGCCAGATAGCGGCCTTCATCAGACCGCCTCATGGAAGAGGCGGTCTCTGGAAGGACTGCTACCCCAACCCGAGTGCAGAAACGGCAAGAACGGCGGAAAGAGCCAAACCATGCCCCAATCACCCCTAGATGATGGGGAAACAAAAGGGAACTCTTCCCCAACCCTCCTAGAATGATTCTATACACATAGATCGGTCCAAAACCTTGAAGAATGTTAGATTCGGCACTCAACCCAAAATCATGCATTTCCCCACATAGGCACGAAACAAGCCCCTCTCGACCTCTCCTCGGCTTACAAATCGCGGGGAAAGTAGGAAGAAGGGCAAGGATCTGTCCCCCTACTTGAAAGAAGCTTTAAATCCTTTGGATCATCGTCGATCTCGAATCCACGTTCAAACCACGATCTCCACACTCTCGCCGCAAAAATGCCACCACCACGATCACCTCACCGCTGCCGTTGTCGTCGTGGCCTCCCTTTAACTCGCTGTCTGCAGTTGGAGAGGAAAAGGGCGCCGCGTGCTCTCAGACGGGGGAGACAGATCTTGCAATGGTTGAATGGGGTGGGGGTTCTCACTGGAGAGAAGAGAAGAGGAAAAAGAAGAAGAAGGGGAAAAATAAAAGAAAAGGGGGTTTAATATATAGAAATCCAAAAAGTCTTTAAAATAGAAAAAATTGGGGAAAATCACTTTCCTAATCCTCGAGCACGCTCGACGCACTGGTAACATCATGGAATAAGAGAACGCAACGGTTCACCTATATAAGGGGTTCCGAAGGCTCGATAGGGAAAAACACGCGTAAACTACAAAACGTGCTCCAAGACCCCCGAAAGTGATCCGAAACCCACGGATCCCGATCCAAAAAATGTCGAAAAAAACCCAGGGCATTACAGTGGAAGTCGAAGATTTTTGATTGTAAATGGAACACTTAGGGAGGGTTTGGGATCAATTCGGCGTTGAAGTTCATCAAGTTGGCGCTGGGTTTGAGCAATCATCTACGGGGAAGGGAGAGATCGAGAGAAATGCGGGCCTGCTTGAGCAAGAGGTTGTGAGCTCAGACCAGGAGCAAGATAATCGACCGAATAAGAGGATCCTGGCTGAGAAGAAGAAGGGCCCATTCCAGAAGTAGAAGGGTACATGGGCCTGGAAGAAACATCGAAATGTGGACCCATTGGGCCATTAACGACATGGGCAGAAGAGGGAGGCCCGTTAAAAGGAGAGGGCCCATTAAAGTCATTTGGAGGCCCATTAAGGGAAGAAGTCCCATTAAGGTGATTTACCATGAGTCTTTGGGCCTGGGTCGGGTCCATTTGGCGAACAAGGCCTGATAGGTGGACCATGAGATTGGCATGTTCTTCAAAAGGGTCAGACGGACCACAGGAAGATGGGCCCGTGCAGGAAGGAGATTCCCCGCGGGAATAGGAAGAAAATTGGGAAGAAGAAGGGTACAAGGGATTAAAACGATGCTCCATGAGAGCAAATGGAGACTTAATACAAGGAAATCAAGCAAAATACAGTCAGGGAAGCAAGGGCATGGAGAACTAACGAGTAGAGGGCTAACTCACTACGACTAATACAAGACTGACCTAGGACAATGGAACCAGATAATGGACACACAAAATGGGCTAACCTACATGGGCCTATCAACCAAGTGTATGTGTATGATGAGGGATGCATCACAAAACATCACAAATGGGCTTGGACAAGCCCAAATAACACAAACAATGTGAAGGATTTCATCCAAGTCAAACAAGTTGATATGATGGGAATTTTTTATTCTCTAAAGTTTTGGTGGGCCTTTTAATGTTTTAAATTAAGCACAATTCCCTCAAGAAATAGGAATCCTATGGGAATAAGGTCTAAACTTTGGGTTGACTAAGGTTAACTCCCTCACACGTATGCAAAATGCAAGCATAAGGGGTGGAACGGTACAACTGGCCCGGCGTCCGTGGGGGACTCCATGGCTCATGGGGACTTATAGAGGTCCCGGATAAGATCACCTAGTCAACTCCAAGGGATATGGTGGCGGGAGGATCACTTACCAAGGTAGGAATGCAACTATGATATGCAATGCATGGTCCTATGTGCACCAGAGTGCATGCAATTTCTATCCTGGATCTAGCAAATCAAGATATAATAAGCATATGCAAACAAAGCAAGATGGGTGCAAAACATCATGAACAATATGATGAGTATGATGAGTATGATGAATATGAAATGCTATCTAAACATGGGCATACACACACCAAAATGATAGAAGAGCACGAATGAAGTGATGGGCGCTAGAGGTCCCACCGTGATCGCCAAAAAACTAGGGTGTAGATATTTGGAATGAGGCTCCAAAAGTCACATGAATAGGATATGCATATAAGAAAACATGATTTGCCCCGATCAAGTAAATAGCATGAACATGTAGCCATATGCAAGCATGATCATATAAGCAATAAAAAGGTGATAAAAGATGTAGTGGAATACCATGATCGCCACTAAGGAATGACAACATCGAAGAATATATAGAAAGATTATGTGCGTTGTGTACCTTGGAAAAGAAGATGATCACGATTAATGAAGGGAATGCTGGGACTTGTGGATTAGCCTCTCCTCGCCTTCCAGTCGGCTAGAAGGTAAGGGCCTCACTTTTCATATTTTCCTGCGAATCAAAATCAAAACAAGAGAGAAAACCCATTAGAACATGTAAGTGTAGAATCCATCCCGAATGCATAAAAGAGCATGAAAGAATTGAGAGAAAAAATGCATCGGGGAGGTTTTTAACCCATGTAAAAGGGACAAAACAATAGGTAGGTATATTGTGAATGCATATGCATAAAATGATGAATTAACAAGTAGCCATGCTGTGGGGATAAGTGACGCAAGATTGGGAAAAACACAGGAACAATGCAAAAACTGTGCAAATAGCACAAACAGGGTGCGAAGAATGAAAAAAATAGCAACAAAAATGAAGCCGTAACAGGGATAAAATGATGATAATGAAAGACATGAGTGTTGTTAACAATTATGAAAAAAGAACACAGCCAAAGGATGGTTAGACATCATGCATGAACACCGGAGATTTGGCCAAAAACGTAGTCTGTACAAGAAACTGTAGAATAGTGTGAAATTGGACTCAAAGAATAGAAGAAGTCTTGCAGAAGAAGAAGCCTTAAAGGGAGGGGGATGGACCTAATGAAAGGTGGGAATATTGTGGTGAGATGAGGGTGAAAAGAGGGATTTAAAACGAAGAGAACAATGGGGAAAAATGGGGTGCAAGATGCATGAAAACGTAGTGTGCAGAAAAAACTAAGTGTAGAAAATATTGTGATGAAAGTGTAAAAGTTGAGGGAAAAATAACTATGAAAGGAACGAAGGAAAGAGCCCAGAATGATGGAGAATGAAGATAACACTTACATGAAGATCCTAGAGTCAAAGAGAACGATCAGAGGTGCAGCATGACTTCGCCCCGATCCGAAGAACTTGCCCCGTTCGCGCCCAGGAAACTGGAGGGCAGAAATTGCAGAACCGAGTGATGAAACCAGAAAAGTAAGGGCATGAGAAATAGGGGAAACGATGAGAAAATGAAGCCCAAATATGTTGAAAACGTAGCTAATACTCCCCTGGAGAGGTTGGGGTCGAAGAAACGTAATGGCGCTGCAGCATGGCCTCGCCACGAATCGAAGAACACCCCTCCGTCGCGTAGGCGCAGAAGTGCAGAAAACCTAGAAATTCGTGATGATTTTGAAAACGTGGAGGTGAATAACTAAGAAAAGAAAGAGAGTTAGGAAGCCCAGAGTGGTGGAAAATGAAGCTGATACTTCCCTCTTCAGGTTGAGGTCAAAGATATGAGTCGGCGTCGTAGCATGGCTTCGCTCCGAATCGAAGAAGAGCCCCCCTTCGTGCACTGCGAACTGGGCAGTTCATATAGAAGTTGCAGAAACCTAGAAAGTTCCCCCATGAATTTAGGGGATAAAACTAGAGATAAATCAAGTTTGTGTGATCAATCTTGAGATAATATCAAGGAGAAGAGCCCATAAGAGATAGAAATCAAATTGGGCGGCTAATCTGGAAGTTATCAACCCAAGAAGGAGCTCCCGGACGCACAAAACAAAGTCCTGAACACTTGGGACTCTTCAACAAAGCGAGGGAAGAAGTAGTTTTAGTAAGTGGAGAATATCTTGAAAACTAGGACGAACTAGCAAAAAAATGAACAACTTTTATAAAAGGAGCAAGATGAGAAGAAGAGTATAAGAAGGAGAAATAGGGGGAAGAACGAGGGATACGCTGGGTTCGCAGAAACAGCGTAGTGTGCCGGAAAAATACAAATAACTTTAAAACGGTGCAGAACTAGCTAATGGAGAAGAAGAAGAAAATCTAGGCATAAAAAAATGAACAACTTTTATAAAAGGCACCTAATGAATAGAGGAACATAAGGGGATGAAAAAGGTCTGCGTTCAGGACTGCGTAGCGGTTCACCTGTGAAAGGCCAAATACTTGATGGAAGTCGACCTAAATGGGCCCTTAGTCGACTTGGAAGGCCGGAAGTTGACCTAAACAGGCCTTAGGTCGACTTGGGATGTTAGAAATGGCCAAAAATGAAGGAAACAACCTTCGGGGCTGAACGGAATCATGACCTCTAAGGCTCAAAGGCTAGGGAACAATAAAATGGGCTCGAAATCCATCCAAGGAAGGCTCCAAAATAATGGGTAATTCAAGACATCAAAAATGATGAATAAGAGAAATAACGTAACTTTTCGGCAAAAAACGGGTGTCAATGGCGTCGTGTCGATACGCCGACGGTGGGCGCCTCGACCCTCCTCTTCATCATCTCTGTCATCTCCAACACCTTCAACATTACCTAACCCATCTCCGCCATCTGCACCGCCTTTGCCAACATCATCCCCACCTTCGCCTTTTCCTTCATCTCCCTTGTCTTGCGAACCTGAGCAAGCTACTCCTTCGCCTTCACCTTTACCCTGACCCATGTCAGAGCCTATTATTACCACCTTGTCTTTGCAGTCGTTACCCTCATCTTTACCTTCACCTGAGATTGCCATTACCACTATCTCTCTTCCACTTCCTACCGCGCCTTCCAAACCTTCACCTCCACCATCTGAATCTATTCCTATTACCTCCATTTCTTCTCCATCCACTTCCACCCACGGAGCGGGTGTGCACTGGTTTTGTGGCCTCTTGGGTCTGGTCCGTAGGGAGACGATGGACCGAGTCAGGATCGTTCGGTGCCTGCCGTGCATTTCAAGATTCAGGATTTCATCTGCCGCATGCTAGTCCGCGTCCTAGTCCATAGCTATTTTGGGGCTGATGAGCCTATGTTTCCAAGGACGGTTGCCAAGAAGAGATCTTTTGCGCTAGTGCCAGTTTCTTCTCGAGCGAGGCCAGTGGCAATCTCCTTGCTTACCGGAGGTCTTACCATTGATGTTGGTATTACTTCTCGCTTTATTACTATTCAGATGACTGGTCAAGAAGGGTTCTCCATCCGGATCATGCTAACTCATACGGCTGCCAAGAGTTTGATAAATTCTATGTTCAAGGGGCAATTGGCCATATTTTCAGCATTCTCCAAAGACATTATGTACTTTCTATACAATCTCCCCCGGTTTATTAGCATGCTGGCCATGTCAACGCCATGCATTACCCTCCCTCAGGTTCATCATTCTCTCCTATCAAGGGAGTTATACTTCAAGACTAATTTTCGAGTGTAGTTGCTGGATCTCCATGTCTTGGTGCCGAGTGACAAGACTCCATGGTTTTGCAATGCTAATTTGTCTAGGGAGTCACTTGTTCAAGAATGTCCACATGATGTTATCACTGGGTGACCAGGGGCAACTGCCCCAGCGATGCTTCATGTTCTTAAACAGGCCAGGCCATCTGCCGGATGGGCCCGGTATTTGAGAAGACATTGCAAATTAAGAAGCTCGAAGGTCTGAGTCCGCGCCAGGTGGGTCCGTTATCAAGATATTTCTACTAAGAAGAGGCAACAACGCAAGTTCAAGGGCCACATGTTATGCACTCTGGGGTCCACTTCTTCTTATCCTTCTTCCTCTTATTCGTCATTTCTTCTACTCAGCTCCCACCCTTGGGTGGTATACCTTCCTCCTTCCAATAACCCTATTTCAATGATTTTCTCCCCTCTTTTCGGGTCCACAAACCTCCGTTCTTCTTCTTCTCATCCGGAGTCTCCGGATTCTTCTTTTCACAATTCTGGGCCTCGGCCTATGTCATCCTATCATCCCGATCCCGAAGCATCTTCCAGATCTCATCTTTCGGTGTGCCCAGGTTTTGCTTATGATTCTCTTTCTCCGACTCTGTCGGATGATCACTACTCTTCTCTGACCCTGTTGGATGACTACATATCTTCTTCTCCGACCCTGTCGGATGATTCCTATTCTCCTTCTCTGACCACGTCAGATGGTCACGCAATCTTCTCATCATCACTTTTCTGTTCATTCTTCCTCACCCTTTTAGGGTCGTTGCCCTTTTTCATGCTATTTTTGAGGCTTTAGTCTACCTTGATCTCAGCTAATCTCTACTAAATCTGTATCTGGTTCCTTGTTATCAGGGTCTCTATGCCTTAACGAGGGAGTTCTAGCCCTCTTCTCTCTTCCTTTTTATCCATCTTCATCCAGTATGATGTCTGCCGCTCCTCCGTGTAGAGGAATCTTTAATCATTATTATACTCCGCATTTTTATCCTGTCAAACAAGGAATACAAAGCTCATGCTGCTCAAAACTCGGTGATCAAGATCGCTTCAGGACGCTGATTTTCACTCCATATATTGGAAGGTATCTTTATTTTGTGCAAGAAGATGCTACCATTACTATTTTTTTGTTCTTCCTGCGCGTGCTTATAATGGTGGTTCCTTAACATGCTTGAGTGGCGTTAGGAAGTTTGCTTAGTTCAGTCAAAAAGAGTTCGCTTCTACAACACCTTAGGTTGGTGATAGGGAGCGCACTGGGAGTCTAGTCTCTTTCCCCAATCATTGAGGGTGTCTTCTTTGAGGATGGGTTTTTCACACACTTCACGGCGAGCTATAGCCGATCCCTCTAAGGCACACCGTTGCTGCTTTGGCCATACCATGGGTATACGCAAAGGCCTTTTCTTTTCTATGCTCGGCCAAGTGCAGGGGCAAGAGTTTGATGGATGAGATGACCAACCTAGGCGCTTCTTAATACGATGGAGGTCTCAAATAGGGGCAGTCTTGACCCTCAAAAATGAGTGTTCATGCAATATCTAGCCAATAAGGGCTATATTTCAAAATCAGAAATTGAATTCAATGCAAAATTATGAAGTCAAAGGCATGGCAAGAGTGGCAGTATAGTTCCCCGTGGGATGTCATGAGCCCAGTCATATGCGTGCCTTAATGTGGGTCTCAAAATTAAAGACACAAAGCCCCGGGGCAACAGACTATATCTTTGAGGGGCAGTGCCCTAGAGAGAATTCAAATCTTGATATCTCCCATCCTGTATGAAGCTTATCTCAATTTTTCTTCTGATTCTGCCTCTTAGGCTGGGTTGTATCCCGGGTATGGCCTTAGTAGGGGCACTGTTCTTTAGAGGCGGTTGGTTGCAGCGAGCCACCCCCAAACGCACGCCCTGCTCAAGGGAAGTCTTTAATAAGAGGGGAGGAACGATCAACCCCAACCAGTGGTTTGAGCTCGTCTACGTGTTGCAGATTGCATTTCAAAACAAAATTCCAAAAATACAAAAAAATCAAATATTTCAAAAATCAAGAAAAAAATAAGATATTGTCAAAATCCAAAAAAATCACATATTGTCAAAATCCCAAAAAAATCAGATATTATCAAAAAACTAAAAATCAAAAAATAACAAAAATCCAAAAATATGTGTCTTATGTGCCCTTTTTCAGGTATTTTTTATCTATTTGTTTTGAGGAAAGGTATGATTCGTTTGTTCAGTGTGCAGGTCACAGGTGCTCAAAACTTCCTTACTCCATGTCATTTGCTCTGGCTGCTGTTCATCTTCTTTTTGATCTATTCTCCTTCTTCAATCTTATCTCTCGATCTGTTCTGAAGCTTATGTCCTTCTCAAATTTTGCTTACGTTGCTTCATCATATCTCTACGAGAGGACATTGCCTCACGATTTTGAATCAGGCGGTTCTATTTCATCTGATCTTGGGCTTTGATTGAAGAGCATATTTGTCATGTCTTTTGTCCTGCCGTGTGATGGGAATCAACACCAGGCACTAACTTTTATTTTTATATTTGTGTCCTTTTAGTTTACATTTATATCAATGGGAAGTAGGTGTGCAATTGTAATACTTTATAAGCCAATTTGTCATTCCCCAAGGATGTTTGGGTTTTTATGCAAAAGTCCAGTAGGACCAGCAAGGGGCCCCCATCTCCTTCCCTATTGGTCCACCTAAGCCTTAGGGCCCATGTGGGGCTAGTCAAAGGTCCAAGGTGGGCTTCTATAAGCTTGACCATTCAAAGGGGACAATGGGCTTAAAATGTCCAAGATGCCATCCCCATTTTTCAAAGCCCCCCCCTCTTAATGTTTTTTTATTTTGTTCCAAATCACATAGGGAATTAAATATGTTCTATCCCCTAAGTGCCCTTCACCTAACCTAGATCTGAGGTTAGTTAGGGTCATTTTGCATTTCATACAAATAGATTGTAATTCACATTTTATGAGAATTAATGAGAAGAAAATCAGAATTTGCCTCCAAGAGCCCAAGGGCACCCCTCTCTCTCTCCCAACCCCTAGTTACTGTGAAAGCTGTGAATTTCTGAGGTGTGATGCCTCCTCCCCCTCCCCCTTCCTGAGTGTGAAACTCAGTGCGCCACCGCCATCGAGCCGCCATCGCACCGCCACCGCCGCTACGTCGGAGCTCTGTCCAAATCAGGATAGAACCTCAATCCAGAAATTCTATTTATTTTGCTTGTTGTCAGATCAAGCCCAAACTTTGAGGGTTCATTTTTCCTGTCTCCCTTAACCTCTAGTTCAAATTTCATGTCATTTGGACGTAGTTTAGTATTTTTACCATATTTCTTGTTCTTCCCCTGTAATCTGCCTTTCTACAGATCCACGGGACGATGTTTCCTTTTCGTATTTTCCCCACCCCCTTATCAATTTTTAGAAAATCCATAAAAATTTTCAGGTGTTCCTAACATTCACCCCTTCTGCCAGTAATTTTCTTAGCACCCATAAAATTCTCTTACCCTCTGGTCAAAAACTATTTTCAGGAAGATCCCTTTCTGTCCTGAGTGTCAGTAATCAGATCTATAGAAAAAAACACAGTGTTGTAGAGCCTCTCATTTCTCATCCCTTCATTGGATCGACCTACAAAACTTATATGTTGTAGATCTATGAGTCCTCTTTCCAACGCCACTGGTCTCACCTCGATCTGATTCTAGATCTGTGAGAATTAATTCTTGCCGCCGAGGCGTGCAAATCTGTTCCTTGTGCAGGTCCGAAATTACAGTCCAGGAAAAATTCACAAATAAATACCAAAGGTCAACTTCAGGAGCTGCCACTTCAGGGAGTCATTCAGGGACGTCCTACCATCATCCCAGCCAAGCGGCACCTTCAGAAGACCTCAGGAGGGCGACGTTCCTTTGGAGGCCAAGGCTTGCTGTCCAGCGAGTCAGAACCGAGTCAGCGCAGCACCTAGTCAGCGTAGCACCGAGTCGGACCAGTAGGCCGAGTTCGCCCTGAACTCCCGTTCAGCTTGCTGCCCGTCAACCCAAGGTCGGTCCTCCCGAGGCCCACTTGTAGCCCATTACCTCCCTGCGTGGAGTGGGTAATATAATTCACTGCTGTAATTAAATTTTAACTGTTGTTACCGGGAGTTACCGTACTTGGTCGAGATCACCTTCCCCACGCCCGGAGCGTGGAGGTAAATTCGCCACTCTCCTTATTTCACATTTTGCTTATCTCGTATATCTTCGAATGCCGCTGCATGAGTGATAGATTATCTAGCTCGTTATCATTTTATCACCGCTGCGAGAGTGAATGAGTGAAGCCATCGCGTGACTCGATCCGAGTACACGCGGAAAGCCGATACATGAGACTCACTGCCGATTTCTCAACCACGCACGGTGCAGCCTTTCCCTCGCATAGGGACGATCGTGATCTATGTTGTGCGCCTATGGTCATTTGAGTCATCTTGCGGTCACTTGGGTCATTCGACATCATCATGTGGTCATTTGAGTTATTTGACATTCTTGGTTTTGATAATGGCTAAACACTATTAGTCATTGTTGTTTTTCACTCTTATATGACTGACATACGTGATGTTTTGTTCATGACAGATATGCAAATGAATGGACAAGGAATGGAGTGGAGTTGGCAAAAGTGAAAGCTCAGTGACAGTTAAGGTCGGTGCACAAAGAAGCATAACCAAGAGAACCCAAAGTCAAAGACTCAGTTGACACCTTCTAGACTGTCAAGGGTGATGCTACAGACATGAATGGGGTGCTAAAGAACTTAAATGACGGAGCTAAAGCAATTAACGGACCGACCCGGGAAAACCCGGGGTCTGCCCAGCTGGCGGTCGACCGCCCCAGCCAGCAGCCCACCGTCTGCAACTCTTTCAATAGCGGTCGACCGCCAGCCCAATAGCGGTCGACTGGATTTTCCAGGAATCGCCCGTTTGCAGGTTTCTCAGTAGCGGTCGACCGCCAGAAGCTGCAAGTTGACCGCCAGCCCCGAGCCTTCAATGTTGACTTTGTTTTCCACTTCGAGAAGAGCCCCTTTCCTTGTATTTGTTTAACCCCAAAGTCACCCAATCTTCTATAGATTGTGGATCTGGTCTGGGGGATGTCTAAGGACTATTCAAAGGTTATAAAACACATGCAAGAGGGTTAGAAACCCTAGTTGATCATTTGTGAATCCAAGGAAGATCAAAGGAGGCTACAAGGGTGAGAGGAGTTTGAGTACTGTAGCCTTGAACAATACTCCGGGAAGAAGATCTTCATTCATTCCAAGGGATTCAAGCCTAGATCTGAAGCTATCTCAACCTCCAAGGAAGCAAGAAGCAATCAAGGCTCTCAAGGGTGATCTAAACTGCATCAAACTCTTCATCAACTCAAGGAGATCAAAAGGAGGATCAAAGCTACATCCATAGTCTTCTTCATCAACTCAAAGAAGATCATCTCTCAAGGAAGAAGACACCATTGAAGCATCCAACTCAAGCTCCAGCAATCATAGACAAGATTTTTCTTCTTGAGCACATTCTATATCTTGTTTGATGATTGAGTGTTTTCATATTTGTTCTTTTTCATTTCATACAAACGATTGAAACTGAAGATTGTCCCTACCGGTGGTTAGTAGGAAGGCAATCGGAAGTTGTCAGATCTGCGGTGTTGACGTCCCTACCTGTGGTTAGTAGGAAGGTAATCAGAGGCCTTTCCGATTTGCGGTTCAGTGCGTGGCACTAGTGGAGCCTCACCGGATTTGGTGAGGGGTGGACGTAGGACTGGGGATTCAGTCCAAACCACATTAAAATCCTTTGTGTTGTGGTTTGATTGTGTGATTGATTTATTTTAGATGCATGCTTAGGTTCAATATCCATATTGTCAAATCATATTTCTATGCAAATCGTTTTATACGTCGCTAAGCTAGTTGTATTCCACTGCAATTATTTTTAACTAGCTATATAGAGGGTTGCATTGCGAAAAGAGGGGCAGATCTATTCACCCCTCCCCTCTAGATCCGATGTCCACTACTCAACAAGTGGTATCAGAGCCTAATCTCTCATTATGGGGTCTAACGACCTTAAGGGAAATGGTGGATTAGCGTCCAAAGGTTTCTTACGTGAAGGACATTCTGTTAATAGACCTCATTACTTTACTAGAATTAATTATCCTTATTGGAAACATGGCATGCAGGTGTTCATTCGCGCTCAAGACTACGAACTTTGGCGAGTGATCAGCAAAGGTCCGTATGAGCTTACGAATAATGAGGACTTGTGGACCAAAGAACAAATAAGACAATCCACTGTCAACTGGAGTGCTAAACACATCATGCAATACTCACTCCATGCAGTTGAATTCTCAAGAGTGGCTACCTGCGCATCTGCAAAAGTAATGTGGGATAAGTTAGAGGTAATCTACGAAGGAACCTCTCAGGTACGAGAAACAAAAGCCAACATTTTAATTTTTGAATATGAAATGTTCTGCATGAAGCCCGATGAGTCAATTCAGAATATGTATGCTCGGTTAACTGTGCTTACTAATAGTCTAACTGATTTGGGAAAGAAATATTCAGAACATGAAATTGTGAGAAAGATTCTCAGATCATTGACTCCGGCATGGCACACAAAGGCTACCGTGGTTGAAGAATCGAGAAATCTCGCAACTACCAAGGTAGATGAACTCATTGGGTCATTAATGACCTATGAGATCAACCTTAAGAACAAAGAGGCTGAGGTGCCTAAGAAAAAGCCCCTAGCTCTTAAAGCAGGACCCAGCGGTCAAGGCTCTTCTGATGAAGGTGAGGATTCGGCAAGTGAGCGAGATGAGGATGACGTAGCCATGCTCACACGTAAGTTCAGAAAATTCATGAGAAAGGAAGGTAAGAGCTTCATGAGAGGAAGGTTAAAGGTAAGAAATGGTTTCAAATCTAATTCTGAAAACTCTAAGAAATCTGATAAAATCATTTGCTATTCTTACAATACACTAGGACATTTCAAGAATGATTGTCCCGACAGATTCAGAAAAGCTGACAAATAGAAGGGCAAGAAGAAGAACAAGGCTATGGTGTCCACATGGAGCGATGAAGAGAAAAGTGATGACGGAACTAGCTCCTCGGACAAAGAAAAAGAAGATCTCTGCCTCATGGCCAAAGGTGACGAAGAAACTGAGGTAAATTCCCCATTTGAAGATTATACAACTGATGATTGGGAGGAAGCATATATACAACTCATGGGAAAATATGACATGTACAAAAAGGAGAATAAATCATTGAAAAAGAAAATTAACTTGTTTGTGCATGATCATGACATGAATGATAAGAATGCTCTACTTGAAACTGAAATTGAAGATCTTAAGAAAATGATTGAGGATTTGGAAGAGGGAAGAAAAGAAATGGCTGACTTGGAATGTGAAAATGATGACTTAAGGAATGAAATTGACAATATGAAACTCAAAATGCAAACCTATGAAAAAGATAGCAAATTAAGTAATGAGAAGTATGAAGCTGTCAAACATGTCAACACTCAACTCTTGCAAAACATTGAAAACATACAAAAAGAGTTAAAGGACAAACAACAGTCTTTAAGAAAATTTGTGGATGGAAAAGAAAACCTAGATGCATTGCTAGGTACTAGAATTAACTTCAACAAGGAAGGGTTTGATTTTGAACCTACAAACAAAAGGCCAATTGGGTTAAAAACTGTCACATTTGTTTCATCTTCCGAAGCTTCCACCTCAAACACAATTCCCACACAAAATCAGCAAAAACAAAAGAAGAAAGGAAAAGAAAAATGTTGAAGAAGAAGCCACTGAAATCTCCAAAAAGATTACTCAAAAGCCTAAGAAAAGTCAACCTTCCCCACAACACAGGTCGACACCACATTGACCATCAAACATTCATACCGCCAAACAATTTCACACAAGTCGACACTGCCATAGGTTGACACCACCATATTTTTGGGGCAATTGTGATTTCTGTATGCATCAATCTCATAGGTGGCAAAACAATCATTTTCAACCCAAAACCAACCAACGGCCTCAATGGTTTGAGAAGTAAACTTCCTCAAACTTCCTCAAAATCCAACAAAGAGCTTCTAAACAAAAAGTGAATGTCAAAGCTGAAAAGAAAAATCAAATCCCTACTCTAAGCAAATAAAACATGAATGCTAGGAATGTTTAGATTCTAATGGTTTCATGTTTTGAAAATCTGAAGAGTTTGATGGGACCCAAATTTGGTTGGGTTCCAAACACCATTGCTTAATTGATTGTACAAGAATGTCTTGCAACCATACATAACATGTGGTACCTTGATAGCGGCTGTTCAAGACACGTGACTTGAGACAAATCAAAATTTTATCTCTTGGAGGAAAAGGAAGGAGGATACGTCACATTTGGAGGGAACAACAAGGGAAAAATCATTGGAACAGGTAATGTAGGTAAGAATCTCTCCAACTCCATTTGTAACGTGCTGCTAGTTGAAGGTTTGAAATACAACCTGCTTAGTATAAGTCAATTGTGTGATAAGGGTCACAAAGTGTTGTTTGACTCTCATGAATGCAGAATTCTTGAACCAAAATCTGACAAGGTAAAATTTTCTGGTAAGAGAGTCAACAATGTTTACATGATTGACTTAGATGATCCTGCTCATTTTAATCTTTGTCTTGCTGCACCAAAATTTAAACTTGCATGGTTATGGCATCATAGACTAGGACATGCTAGCTACTTACATAAATTGTTAAAGCATTCAATGGTGAATGGGTTGCCTGAACTTTCTTTTAAACAAGAAAACAAAATGTGTGATGCATGTGCCCTAGGTAAACAAACAAGAAAATCCTTCAAGGCTAGATCTACAAACATGTCATCTAAACCACTTGAGCTGATTCATATGGATTTGTTTGGTCCAACCAGAACTGCTAGTTTAAGTGGTAGAAAATATAGATATGTCTTGGTGGATGATTACTCTAGGTTCACATGGGTTTTCTTTCTCACACATAAAAATGATACTTTTGATGAGTTTCAGGCACTCTATAAGAAGATTAAGCAAGACGGTGAGTTCAAAATCTCCAACATTCAATCTGATCATGGTGGTGAATTTAAAAATGTTGACTTCTATAATCTTTGTAGGGCTGAAGGCATTTCACACCGATTTTCTTCACCAAGAACCCCAGAGCAAAACAGTGTAGTTGAAAGAAGAAACCGAACTCTCATAGAGATGGCAACAACCATGCTTGCCGAACGGCAACTTCCAAGGAAATTTTAGACCGAAGTGGTAAACTCGGCATGTTATATTATCAACCGCTCTAGTAAGGCCACACACCAAAAAGACTCCTTATGAGTTGCTGAAAGGTAAAAAATCCTCTCTCTCACATATGAAAGTGTTTGGGTCAAAATGCTTCATCCACAACAATGACAAAAGAGACTTAGATAAATTCGAGCCCAAGAGCGATGAAGGTATATTCCTTGGATATTCTGATAGATCTAGGGCTTATAGAATTTATAACATTAAAAGTCAAACTGTGGAAGAATCACCCCATGTTTCCTTTGATAAATATCATGATGATTCTAACAATGATAACTCTTACAGAAAAAATGATGAAGATTGGGGAATTCCTAAGCATGAAGGACAAGAGTGATTCTCTACAAGAAGAAACAAAAGAAGATGGTGACCGAGCTGAATCAAGCAATGCAAGGAATCAACCTCCAGGAGAAGGTAATGATTCTACAAACATTAGAATTCTTAAGGATCATCCTTTAGAAAATGTCATTGGTAACTTGAATGACCCACCTAGAACAAGGTCACATTTTAAAATTGTGGAAGAATTAGATCAACTTGCTCTTGTCCCTCAGCTTGAACCCAAAAATATTGATGAAGCATTAAAGGATGAAAACTGGATAAATTCAATGCAAGATGAGTTAAATCAGTTTGAGAGAAACAAAGTTTGGCATCTTATTCCTAGACTATCATCACAATCTGTCATACGCACTAAATGGGTTTTTAGGAACAAACTAAGTGAGGATGTCAAGATAATAAGAAACAAGGCTAGATTGGTGGCTCAAGGATATAATGAAGAGTTTGGGGTAGAATTTGATGAATCTTATGCCCCAGTTCCTAGACTCGAAGCCATTAGAATTTTACTTACCTTTACATGCTGCCTTAGAATAAAGCTGTACCAAATGGATGTGAAAAGTGCTTTCTTGAATGGCTTGATTAAAGAAGAAGTCTATGTTGAGCAGCCCCCTGACTTTGAAAATTCTAACCATGCAGATTTAGTATACAAGCTAGACAGGGCACTTTATGGACTTAAGCAAGCACCAAGAGCTTGATATGAAAGACTAAGCTCATTCCTCATTGAAAAAGGGTACACACGAGGTAAGGTAGATCAAACACTTTTCACTAAGAAGCAAGGTAAGAACATCTTGATTGTTCAAATTTATGTTGATGATATTGTGTTTGGTTCTACTAAATCTGAAATGTGTGAGGAATTTGCTAACCTCATGACTAGCGAATTTGAGATGAGCCTAATGGGAGAACTCCAATTCTTTCTCGGTTTGCAGGTCAACCAAGGATAAGATGGTTGCTTCATAAGTCAAGCCAAATACATCAAGGAGCTGCTGAAAAGATTTGACATGACGAATAGTAAAATCATTGCAACTCCTATGAACACCACAACATCACTGGATTCGGATGAAAATGATAAATTAGTGGATGCAAAGATCTATAGAGGTATGATCGGCTTTTTGCTTTACTTGACTGCATCCCGACCAGATATCCAGTTTTGTGTATGCCTTCGTGCTAGATTTCAAGCTAGTCATAGAGAATTCCACTTGATTGTCGTCAAACGTATCCTTAGATATCTTGCCAGCACTCAAGATTTGGGATTGTGGTATCCATCATCTTGTGACTTATCTCTTATATCTTATTCTGATGCGGACTACACTGGATGCAAGCTGGATCGTAAGAGTACTAGTGGCTATTGCAAGTTTCTAGGCAGGTGTTTAGTTTCTTGGGCCTCCAAGAAACAACACTCGGTTGCCCTCTCAACTACAGAGGCAGAATATGTTGCTGCGAGGAGCTGTGGCACCCAAGTGTTATGGATTAAACACCAACTCCAAGACTACCTAGTGGATCTTGGTTGTGTCTCGATTCTGTGTGATAACACTAGTGCTATCAACCTAGCAAAAAATCTAGTCCAGCACTCTAGGACGAAGCATATTGAGATTAGGCATCACTTCATTAGAGATGAGGTCATTAAGAAACATTTTGAACTGTATTTTTTTGATACTCTAAATCAAATTACTGATATTTTCACGAAGCCCTTGTGTAATGACAGGTTTTCAACACTCAGAAGGGAGCTTGGTCTTTACCGACCTCAGGCCAATAAAACTTGATATGAAGATCTTATTCAACTTGGTTGCGTGTTTTTGCAGATTGGTGTCCATGCATTGTTTATATATATATATATATGTCATTTTGCATATGGTGTAGCATTGCATGTAGTCACGGTGCATAATAAAGATTGAATTCATGTTCACGATGCATTGCATGGTTGGTGTAGCATCATTCTTGCATGGCCATGGTATATCAAATGTTGATGTATGGAAGGGTATGTTATGCTTGCCTAGAAGCACTCAATATGCGTGAGGTTTCACCTCCGCCAAGTACCATGCGTCATTGTCTCATATAGGCCATATAGTAAGGGGGAGTTGTCTCTTTGACGTATTCATGCATATATTTTATCTTCATTCTGTTACATTTTATAAGCGTACAACAATGTGTTGGGTCATGCATTTTATGTCTGCCAAATTCATGTCTGAATAGGTCAACCCCTGCATGGTTCTAGTCAACATCTCCTTGACATTCGTCATTCCACTTGATTGCAAATATAACTCCTTGAGTGCATTCACTGCATATCCTTAGGGAGAGTCCTGCTGCTATTCTTACTCTCTTGCAATCTAAACTTCATGGCTTATAGTCTGAATATGAGATCATGAGACCGACAGAACTACGACGTAAGAGCTTTCTATTATATGCCCTGATGATTGTCCATCCAATGAAAATGGTTCAGATTTAATGATTTTCTTGAAGTTCAAAAATATTTATTCTGAAATCATCTATGTTCTGTAGTTTTAATAGATCTTAACTAGAGATTGCATATTGTGCTTTGCATAACTATCCTGAAATCTGAAAATCCAAACGTGAGGATAATTTTGGTGATACTCTAGAGCTTAGTATTGTTTCTAAACATCTTGATGAGCTGGAATTATTGGAAATCAATTTGACAGAGCAATGATATTTTTGCACGGAGAAATATGTCACGTCATCAAATCAAGTGACGAATGAGTTATCTCTATCTTAATTATATTTGGACTCTAGGCAGAGCACTGGCATAATTACTGAGAAATATATCTTCTCATCACAGAAATGAGATTTGATATGTCATGACGTGACTTTACTATCTCTGTTCATTCTGCAGCATAACCGTCAGTCTTGCAAAATATCTAGGGATACTGGCGTCTAAATAACGTGTATTCTTACGGCTCGGAGGCATGTACTAGACTTGATTGCTCGTAAAATATGAGTCATGTTCCATCAAATTCAAAAGATATTGCAAATCAAATTTGTTAAACTCTTCAAATTCCATGCTTTAGTCATGATTGTTTAGTCTCAATACTAATTTTTTTGTTATTCCCTTTGTTGTTATTGAATATAGATATAAAAGACAAGGGAAAGTTAAACACTACCATGGTATGCACTTTTAGTTCATTTCTATTACAACATGGATGTAGATGCCTTTCGAACTCTGTTGATGATCTCAGATTTCATTAGCTTTGAACCATGTATGTTGCTCGCGGTATGTTTGAGGTTTGCATATAATGGCTTGCTCTCCACTCTCATTCACCTCTGGTCTCTCAGACATTAGTCACCTTCTCTATCTAATCCCTCATTTTTGCTGCTATCAAAGGGGGAGCATATTTTGTTGTGAGTCATCCTTTGCTTTATGAGTTGTCATTGGGAGATGAGTGAATTGTGTACGAGGGAGAGTCAAAGGGAGAGAATCCTTTGTGCGCTTTGTATATCTCTTATGTGTATGTGATGGGATTTTCATAATTGCATAGCACTCATATCTGCATTTATAATTGCATTCAAATGCTATTACTATCATGGATCTTGAGCTGCACTTGTTGCATATGTCATAAACTTTGTCATCTTGGATATTACTGCCACATAATGACTCACAATGTTGCCATCATCAAAAAGGAGGAGAATGTTGTGCCCCTATGGTCATTTGAGTCATCTTGCGGTCACTTGGGTCATTCGACATCATCATGTGGTCATTTGAGTTATTTGACATTCTTAGTTTTGATAATGGCTAAACACTATTAGTCATTGTTATTTTTCACTCTTATATGACTGACATATGTGATGTTTTATTCATGACAGATATGCAAATGAATGGACAAGGAATGGAGTGGAGTTTGCAAAAGTGAAAGCTCAATGACAGTTAAGGTCGATGCACAAAGAAGCATAACCAAGAGAACCCAAAGTCAAAGACTCAGTTGACACCTTCTAGACTGTCAAGGGTGATGCTACAGACATGAATGGGGTGCTAAAGAACTTAAGCGTTGGAGCTAAAGCAATTAACAGACCGACCCAGGAAAACCCGGGGTCTGCCCAGCTGGCGGTCGACCGCCAGCACAGGGGCCGTCGACCGCCCCATCCAGTAGCCCACCGTCTGCAACTCTTTTAGTAACGGTAGACCGAAATTTCAAGGAACCGCCCGTTTGCAGGTTTCTCAGTAGCGGTCGACCGCCAGAAGCTGCAGGTTGACCGCCAGCCCCGAGCCTTCAATGTTGACTTTGTTTTCCACTTCGAGAAGAGCCCCTTTCCTTGTATTTGTTTAGCCCCAAAGTCACCCAATCTTCCATAGATTGTGGATCTAGTATGGGGGATGTCTAAGGACCATTCAAAGGTTATAAAACACATGCAATAGGGTTAGAAACCCTAGTTGATCATTTGTGAATCAAAGGGAGATCAAAGGAGGCTACAAGGGTGAGAGGAGTTCGAGTACTGTAGCCGTGAACAGTACTCCGGGAAGAAGATCTTCATCCATTCCAAGGGATTCAAGCTTAGATCTAAAGCTATCTCAACCTTCAAGGAAGCAAGAAGCAATCAAGGCTCTCAAGGGTGATCTAAACTGCATCAAACTCTTCATCAACTCAAGGAGATCAAAAGGAAGATCAAAGCTACATCCATAGTCTTCTTCATCAACTCAAGGAAGATCATCTCTCAAGGAAGCAGACACCATTGAAGCATCCAACTCAAGCTCCAGCGATCTCAGACAAGAATTTTCTTCTTGAGCATATTCTATATCTTGTTTGATGATTGAGTGTTTTCATATTTGTTCTTTTTCATTTCATACAGACGATTGAAACTAAAGATTATCCCTGCTGGTGGTTATTAGGAAGGCAATCGGAAGTTATCTGATCTGCGGTGTTGACGTCCCTACCTGTGGTTAGTAGGAAGGCAATCGGAAGCCTTTCCGATTTACGGTTCAGTGCGTGGCACTTGTGGAGCCTCACCGGATTTGGTGAGGGGTGGACGTATGATTGGAGATTCAGTCCGAACCACCTTAAAATCTTTTGTGTTGTGGTTTGATTGTGTGATTGATTTATTTTAGATGCATGTTTAGGTTCAATATCCATATTATGAAATCATATTTCTAAGCAAATCATTTTATACGTCGCTAAGCTAGTTGTATTCCGCTGCAATTATTTTTAACTAGCTATATAGAGGATTGCATTGTGAAAAGATGGGCAGATCTATTCACCCCTCCCCTCTTGATCCACTGTCCACTACTCAACAAGCTAGAGTCCCGGGTCGCGTGTCCGTCCCTCATCAATTTGGTATCAGAGCGAGTCGAGTCTAGGGTAGTCATTAGTCTTTGCTTAACAAAAACACAAAAAGGTGTCTAAGTCTAGGTGTCACTTTTGCATACCATTAATCAGTATATGAAAAGGTGTCGCCCGATCATTAGGTTATGCCTATCGGGGAGATGATTCACTCGCGTGAGAGGCTCTTCGGATCCCCGGACTCTGCCAGGTACCGGATCTTGGTTTAAGTGTATGGTCTTTAGTGTGCATTAGGTAGTGCATTCCAATCTTGCATAGTCGTGTCTAGTGTCTTGTCCAAGTGTCTTCATGTCCGTCTTATTGCTCCCCATTTCCAATGGACTCCCGGTCGCCCAGGCGATATGACCATTGGCCCACCCATGTGCTTGGCAACCATCCTCTCCACTTCCGTAGGCCCGAAACCTCAGATTTTTATGGCTCCAATGACCCGGGCGACTACCTCAAGTGGGAGGCCGCCATGGATACATACTTTGATTGTTATACCATGTCCGAAGTCTGGCAATTCTGTTTTGCCAAGGAGAGGCTTCTACACGAGGCCGCCGAAAAGTGGGACCACAATGAACGCTTGCGAGATGTTAGGAGGCAATGGCCCATCGAGTCGTGGCATGAGATGAAGGGCGAACTTAGGAAGGTCTACCTACCCGGCCCGGTCACCTCCAACTGACCCCACCCAATCACCTCCACCAAAGTGGGTCATAGTCAGAGGCAACGAGCCCTACACGTAGTAGAGCCTAGACCCAAGCCTAGGCCAAATGATTACGGGCGAGTCCACCGCGATACCCCTATTCCAACCCCCACCGTTCCCGAACTTGTGCAAATGATTTCAGATCGGGTAGATAGGAGGTGTGCTTATTTTGAGTCGCTGGTCTCCCCTTGCCTACCTCCGAGGCAGGATGTAGCCTTACTCGAGCCTAGGGAGGCCATAGCCGGTAGTCAGCATGGTTAGAGGACTCCCTGAAATTTCTTTTAAAAAGGAAAATAAGATATGTGATGCTTGTACATAGTCCAAGCAGACTATAAAGTCATCTAAATCTAGAATTGAAAAAATGTCCCTCAAGTCTTATGAGCTGATACATATGGATTTATTTGGACCCACACGTTCAGTCAGCTTGTAAGGGAGGAGATTTGGATACGTCTTAGTTGATGACTTCTCTAGGTATACTTGGGTCTTTTTCCTTACACATAAAAATGATGCATTCATAGAATTTCAGGAGTTCTATTTAAACATGAAAAAGAAAAATGAACATTTAATCAAAAATATTCTGTCTGATCATGGAGGTGAGTTTTAAAACTCACAATTTGTAAACTTCTGCAGGGAAAATGGAATTACCCATCGGTTCTCCTCACCTAGAACACCTGAGCAGAATGGAATAGTAGAAAGGAGGAACCGGACGATTGTGGAGATGGCCCGTACACTGCTTGTTGAAGGTGGCTTACCAAGGAAATTTTGGGTAGAGGCAGTTAATACTGCATGCCATGTAATCAACAGAGCCATGGTAAGGCCTTTCACTCAGAAAACTCCTTATGACATTCTGAAAGGTAAGAAGCCTTCAGTTGCTTATTTCAAGGTCTTTGGTTGTAAATGTTTCATTCATGTTAATGATAAAAGAGATCTTGATAAATTTGAACCTAAAAGTGATCCAGGAATTTTTCTTGGGTATTCTGAATACACTAGAGCATATAGAGTGTACAATTTTAATTCTAAAACTGTTGAGGAATCTCCACATGTTGTCTTTGATGAGTCTCTGACTAAATGTGAAAATGGTCTGTACAGAAAAGAAGATGACGGAGAAATTCTTAAGAAAGAAAAACTTGAAGAGCAATCAGACCAAGAAGAAGAAGCTGAAGAAGTCAATGAGGAGG
The DNA here is from genome assembly GCA_022559845.1 of Amorphophallus konjac. Taxonomy (NCBI): domain Eukaryota; kingdom Viridiplantae; phylum Streptophyta; class Magnoliopsida; order Alismatales; family Araceae; genus Amorphophallus; species Amorphophallus konjac. The sequence continues at coordinate 259,741,552 of CM040124.1, read as the reverse complement.
GGCCAACTATTCAGGGGGAGGTAAATGAAGATCAAGGTAACCAAGTTATCAATCTCAGATTTTTAAGAGATCATCCTGTTGAGAACATAATTGGTGACTTGCATGAACCTCCTAGGACTAGAGGCTTTCTTAGAGCTCAAAATGTATTAAAAGCATATGCATTGATTTCTAATGTCGAACCCAAAACCATTGACAATGCCCTTAAAGATGTGCATTGGATAAATGCCATGCACGAAGAGCTAAACCAGTTGGATAGGAACAAGGTGTGGCACCTAGTTCCACCTCCTATTCATGGAAATGTCATTGGAACAAAGTGGGTCTTTAGGAATAAAACTGATGAGCTAGGTAATGTTGTCAAAAATAAGGCCAGAGTTGTTGCTCAGGGATACAACCAGGAATTCGGTATTGACTTTGAGGAATCATTTGCCCCTATAGCCAGGTTAGAAGCTATTAGAATTTGGTTAACTTATGCATGCTCCCTTGGAATAAAACTCTAGCAGATGGATGTAAAATTTGGTTTTCTCAAATGGCGAAATTAAGGAGGATGTCTTTGTTCATCAACCTCCTGGATTTGAATGCTCAGACTTCCCTTCTTATGTATATAAGTTGAATAAAGCTCTCTATGGTTTGAAGCAAGCTCCTAGAGCTTGGTATGACAGGCTCAGCAAATTCCTTATCGAGAAGAAGTTCTCAAGAGGTGAGATTGACCAAATATTGTTTACAAAGGTAAGTCATCCTGACATACTTATTGTTCAAATTTATGTGGATGACATTATTTTTGGTTCAACTAACCCAAAGATGTGTAAGGGATTTTCTGACTTAATGACACAAGAGATTGAAATGAGCTTAATGGGTGAGCTGAAACTCTTTCTTGGATTGCAGGTGACTCAAACCAAAGAAGGAACCTTTATCACCCAGTCCAAATATATTAGGGACCTCCTGAAGAAATATAAGTTCAAAAATCTCAAGGACATTGCAGCTCCAATGGGTACTTCCACAAGTCTTGATCAAGATACAAAAGGTAACCCAGTGGATCAAAAGCTATATAGAGGTATGATCAGATCCCTTTTGTACCTCCCAGCATGTAGACCTGATATTCAATTTGCAGTATGTTTATGTGCTAGATTTCAGGCTAGTCCTAAGGAGTATCATTTTAGTGCAGTGAAAAGAATCTTTAGGTATTTGTCAGGCACCCAAGAACTTGGTCTTTGGTACCCTGCTAGGTGTGAGTTCGAGCTTATATCTTACACTGATGCAAACTATGCTGGGTGTCGGATAGATAGGAAGAGCACTAGTGGATATTGCCAATTCCTAGGTGGTTGCATAGTATCTTGGACCTCTAAAAAGTAACACACTGTAGCACTCTCCACTGCAGAGGCAGAATATGTTGCTGCAGGGAATTGTGCTGCCCAGGTACTATGGATTAAACATCAGCTATCAGACTATCAGATAAACCTGGGAAGTATTCCTATTCTATGTGATAATACTAGTGCCATCTGCCTTTCTAAAAATCCTGTTCACCACTCCAGGACTAAGCACATTGATATTAAACATCATTTTCTTAGAGATGCTGTGAGCAAAAGTGATATTGAATTAGTCTTTGTTGAAATTGAAAAACAAGTTGCAGATATTTTTACAAAGCCTCTTGGAAATGAAAGATTTAGATATCTAAGAAGAGAACTGGGGCTTTGTAAATTTCAGCAGGAAAATGATTAATGGGCTGGTTTACTAGTGTGATTGAAATAATTGAGTTTGCCTGCTCTTGAACTTGTGAATAAGGTTGTTTGATGATAGAATAAGGTGCTGCACACCTTGCACATATTATTTCTGAAGTCTCTGCATAGTTGGGCATATAGTCGACGGATGGTTGTGCATGTAGTCAATCAAGGGCCGTGTATAGACTTTTTGTCGAAGCATGCTCTACACATAGTCGATGCATCCAGTGTCTTATCTGCATGATAAGGTCGTTGCATAGTGTGTACGTCGCATAGTTTAGAATATGCATATTGTTGCTAGGGGGAGGTTTGCATCATCAGAATTAAGTTTAACCTCTCCATAGAATGGATAACAGTCTAGTGATTAGTTCTTTATCGTGAGCTTCAATTATTACAACCCTTCTGATGTAAGAATCACATGTGCTTATTGATTAAAACTAAGGTTTAACTTTAATAGACTGTAAAGTTCAATAGACTGTCTTCTGAAAATAAGGTGATAGAAAGAACTTATAGCTCTTAACCTCTATCTCATGACTATGATAGAAGAAGTCTTCACAGTACTTGAACATGACAGATTCAGTGTTGGTTAAGGTTTGAAAACCAAAAATTATGTATTGTTCTTAAACAAGTCACTCCTAAAATTATAAGGGCAGCAAAAATAAGATCATCAAAGGAAAAGAAGTGAACAAAATGGCAGAGCAATGAATGAGTTTCACTGAGAAACTGAGGTCTCCAACAAAGAAATGGAGAGCACCTTAAGTCATGAAGTGACTCAGGTTATCTCTGTTCATTTGGTCGAATCTACAAGGGAGATTTCAATGAGTAACTACGGGTGTTGGCCTCTGATCAAGGTATACCTTTAACGTCAAAGGTGCAAACTATCCCTGTAGTTTTTGATCAGAAATAGATATAGTAGTTTATGCTTAGTAACTGGGAGTATTGGCCTCTAATCAAGATATACACCTAATGTCAACGGCATAAATAATACTAATCTATTCAATAAGTTCCAGATTCAGAAGCTAGTGAATGAAATTGCTGTAACCCTTAGAAAACAAATATCATTGAGTGTCAATTGTTTAATCTCAATACAAATTCAGGTGACCTTCCTTGCCTGTCACGTTCTCTAAATAACTAGGGTACTGTCTCGACCTAAACCTTTATGATTATGCGACTTAGGTTCATTGCTATAAATGGAGTCTAAATCCCTATTTGATGAAAGTCAGTAAATTTCATTTACGTTCTATAACTGTTAAACCTGACTGACATCAAGAAAGCCATTGCTCGAATCATACGTTTTAAGGATTGCGTCATAATTTGCTCACATACTGAACTATTACATAGAACGGTGTTCCTTTCTTTCCTCCTTTTCTTTTTGCTGCTGGCAAAGGGGGAGAATGTGCAGAGGGAGAAGGGTTTGGGGAAGGAATAAGGGTCTCAATCTGTGCATGCATGAACTGACCTCATTGTATCTATTCATTGTGTTGCCATCATCAAAAAGGAGGAGATTGTTGTGCCCCCTGTGCCTTGAGGATGTTATACAAGTTTTGATGATAGCAAACACTAATGAATAATGTAAGATTAGAATAAATAAATGTTCTGCATGTTTCACCATTCTTCATACTTCTGCATACATAGTCTGTGCGTCATGCATGTAGAGTCACATGGGTTCTAGGATATAGAGTGCGTCGACTCAGTCTAGCATTAACTACGTAGAAAGACATGCATATTCGGTGCATTAAATATAGTTGCACGCCATATAGTAGGTGCAGTGACCATCTCATGCATAAACATAGTCAGTGCACTCGTTCGATGCGTGTGTGCATGTGTTAGCCATAGTCAGTGCACTCGTTTGCTTCATGCGTACACTAAGTCTGCACATGGTTGCCTTGATGACTTAGCAAGTATATACATTCATGAACATAGTCAGTGCATTCGTTTGCTTAATGCATATACATAGTCAGTACATTCATTTGTGTCATGTGTACACAAAGTTTGCACACTCTCTGTTAATATGTCCGTGCATCACTTCACAAGTATGTACATCGTCTTATCGCAGGCACATCAAGTCTGTACATCGTCTTGTTGCACGCACAACCAAAGTCTGTACACTCGTTGATGGAATGTCCGTGCATTCACTCTCAATGTGCATACTTTCCTATATGCATTTGTGCATCGTTCAAAAGAAAGTCTGTACACTCGTTGATGGCATGTCCGTGCATTCACTTTCAATGTGCATACCTTCCTATATGCATACTGCATTACACGCCATCAAGTTTGTACATGCTTAGTTCATCTCTTGAACTAACTCAGTACATCTTTCTATGTATCCTTTCAGACTAAGTCAAACTGATAACAAGTCCTGTCTGACAGGACTGCTGGTCGAGAAACTTAAGAAGGGCATGAGATCCAAGATCAGAGGAGGTGTTTGGATCATGACACGTATACAGTAGTATGTTGGGATGACTGCCACGTAATCCATGCGTTTGGGTGGGAATCGTGATGACCACACGCCCACCTATCTGTTGCTATAAAAAGAAGGCTTCTTCCTGAGGAGATGAGTGATCGAGATTGGGAACTTACCAGAAGTCCAGAAGCAGACAGAGCCTGCTCGATCCAGAGAAAAGAAAAAGAGAAGAAAGATAGAAGAAGAGAAGGAGAGAGTTGAGTGAGAGGAGACTGAGAGATTTTTCCTTGAATATATGTTCATCAGTTTCTTGGTTAAGTTACCAGAACTGAGATTGCTCATTGTGAGCTATATTCCCTCTGGGATTTCTTGGTTTTCGTTTGGTTCTATTTTATTTTCTGAAACCGTGTTTTCAAGCTGTTAGTCAGTAGAGCTAAGCTGTATTGCTCGGCGGGCAGAGGAGGATTCCTCTGGATGGGTGAAGCTGTAAGTCCCCAGCGGTTGTAGGTAAGCTGTAAGGCCCAGCAGTTGAAGGTGTGAATCAGCAGTTGAAGCCACATTCCTGTTTGGAGTGTGGGGTGGACGTAGATCTCCGGTTTGAGATCGAACCACCTTAAAATTTCCTGTCTACTGTATGTTTGTCTTGCGAAGTATTGTGCATCTTGGTTATCTCTTCCATCCGCTGTAGATGCATGTGCAGGATCATCTAAGTTCAGATCTGCTAGAGTTGGCTTTCTGAGATTGCTTTCACTTATATATCAGCCGTCCTGCAGCAGCTTGTTTTATTTCCATAATTGAAATTGTTGCATTCATTTTTTATTGGGTGATTGATCTATTCACCCCCCTCTAGATCGTATATTGCATCCCATCACTTGGTATCAGAGCCTAACTCTTCCGCAGGTATCAACGTCCTGAAGAGAAACGGCCATGGATGCAAGAGGAATGAGAGCTGAAGGACACTCCACCACGAAGCCCCCATACTTTGATGGGACGAACTACACTTACTGGAAGAATCGCATGTAAGTGTTTCTGAGGGCGAAAGACTATGAAATCTGGAAGGTGGTAAGTAAAGGTCCATTTGAGCTGCATCCTAATGAGGATATATGGACAAGAGAGGAGATCAGGAAATCTACTCTCAACTGGAGCGCCATCAACGCCATACAGTGCGCTCTACATCCCACTGAATTTGTAAAAGTCTCTTCGTGTGCCACAGCGAAAGAGATGTGGGATAAGCTGGAGGTCATCTATGAAGGAACCTCTCAGACAAAGGCTAATTTACTAGTTTCAGAGTATGAAGCCTTCAGGATGAAGCCCAGCGAGACCATCACCGAGATGTATGCTCGTCTTACCCTCATAACCAACGGTCTCAGAAATCTGGGGAAAAACTACTCTGACTATGAGATCGTGAGGAAGATTCTGCGATCCCTGACTCCTATATGGCATAAAAAAGCTACAATTATTGAGGAGTCGAGGGATCTTCCAAACACTAAGGTGGACGAGCTAATAGGCTCATTGATGACATATGAAATGAATCTACCAAAGATAGAGGAGCTTGAGAAAAAGAGGCAGCTTATTGCTCTGAAGGCGAGTGCAAGTCGTTCCAGTCAATCTAGTCACAATGGATCGTCCATTGATGAGAGTCTCTCTAGATCAGAAATTGAAGGAGATCAAATAGCAATGCTGACTAGAGAATTTAGAAGATTTCTTAGAAAAGAAGGAAGAAATTTCAGCCGAAGACAATATGGCGGGAGAAGAGACAATAGGTACAAATCTAACTCTGCCAAGAAATCAGATACTAATGTCTGTTACCACTGCAGGAAGGCCGGTCACATGAAGGTTGAATGTCCAGAGCTCTAGAAGCTAAAAGAAAAGGCCAAGAAGAGAGCTCCCAAAGGAAAAGCAATGGTGAGCACATGGAGCGATGAGGACGAGGGAAATTTGAGCAGTACATCAGAAAGTGAAGATGAAGAAAAGCCCATCTGCCTGATGGCCAGAACGATGAAAAGGAAGTAGAAGAATCTAACGAGGTATCATCTCCTTTTGATCATTATACCATTTCAGATTGGGAAGATGCTTATGAAGAATTGCTAGATAAGGTAGATGATATCAGAAAAGAGAACAGACAATTGAAGAAGAAAGTAAACTCTCTCACGAATGACAAAACCATGTCTGATAAACTTTCCTGCCTGCAATCTGAAAATGACATGTTAAAAATTTCATGTGCTGCATTTGATAATGTTAAGCATGTATTAATAAACTCTAGAAAAGAAAATGATGATCTGAAAAATGTGGCTGACGAATTAAAATTAAAATTGCAGAATTATGAAAATGAAATGAAGGTTGTGAATGAGAAATATGAAGATGTTCTAGGTGTCAACCATGAACTAAAAAATTCAATTGATTACCTAGAGAGAGAAAATAAGGATAAACAGAAAAGTATTGAAAACATGACCCAAGGTTCAGATAATCTCAATGCATTGTTAGGGTCAAAGGTGAATTTCAGAAAAGAAGGTCTCGGATTTAACTCAAATGTCACAAAGAGCTTTGCTGCGAAAACCATATCATTTGTGGCAGAGAAAAATGAGGGACCTCTCATAAAAATGGTGAGTGAAAATTCTATTTCTGATAAAGCTAATTCTAATATGTCCAGTGCCAAGGACAAAGGCAAATAGAAGATTGGTGAGCCTAGCAGATCCTGCCCTTCGCCCAAAAGTAAGTCCCAGGTTTGGGGTCATCCTCCAAGTAAATCTAAGCCCCAGGGCAAAGCCATCATGTCTCCACAACCATCATCTGTCCAGAAGAAGACCCAACATAAACTTGTACAAAAGTCCATTGGGTCAACAATGTAGGGGAGACCTAATGCTGCTTGGGGCTAGTACAGCCATACTCACCAGCCCAAGGTACAACCATTCTATAGGTCTAGATGGAATCAGGTCCAATGGAGGCCTAGATATCAACCATTTCCCACTCATTGGCATAGACCTCAATTTGATAGCTGGGTTGGTCAGCCTAGGACTACAGCGGGCCGTAATTATCTGAGGACCTATTGGGCTGGGCACTGGCATAAAAATAATCATGTTGCTAATAATGATGGACACAGATCTCAACAAAAATCAAAGCACCAGAAGAAGAAGGATTACTCAATTGGTGTTGAGAAAAGGAAAGGTGATAAAGATAATGTTAAGAACTCCACTAAGCCAACCATGTTTAGTCAAATGTGGATTCCTAAATAATTGCTGCCTTGTTTGAATTGCTCTATTTCTACTTCGGAGCCCAAACAGTTTTGGGTTCCAAAACTCTTTACCTGATTGTGATTACAGGTATGCCTGGCAGCTAGAAGCAATATGTGGTATCTTGATAGTGGCTGCTCCAGGCATATGATAGGAGACACGACCAAATTTTGCATGTTGACTGAGAAGAATGGAGGTCTTGTCACCTTCGAAGGAAATACAAAGGGTAAAATCATCGGGTCAGGTAAGGTAGGTAAGTGTACTACCTGTTGTATTGAAGAAGTACTGCTGGTTGATGGTCTTGCATATAACTTACTTAGTATCAGCCAATTATGTGATAAAGGACACAAGGTAGTATTTGATTCTCATTACTGCAAAATCTTTGAACCTGATTCTGATGTAGTTAAATTCTCAGGAAAAAGGGCGAATAACATTTATTTGGTAGATTTAGATGATTTAGCTCATTGTAATCTTTGCCTCACTGCAAATAAAGTTGATGTAGCATTCTTGTGGCATCGTAGATTAGGCCATGCCAGTTACACTGTTCTGCACAAATTGAATAAATACAGCATGGTTAGAGGACTCCCTGAAATTTCTTTTAAAAAGGAAAATAAGGTATGCGATGCTTGTACACAGTCCAAGCAGACTAGAAAGTCATTTAAATCTAGAACTGAAAAAATGTCCCTCAAGCCTTATGAGCTGATACATATGGATTTATTTGGACCCACACGTTGAGTCAACTTGTCAGGGAGGAGATTTGGATATGTTTTAGTTGATGACTTCTCTAGGTATAATTGGGTCTTTTTCCTTACACATAAAAATGATGCATTCATAGAATTTCAGGAGTTCTATTTAAACATCAAAAAGAAAAATGAACATTTAATCAAAAATATTTTGTCTGATCATGGTGGTGAGTTTAAAAACTCACAATTTGAAAACTTCTGCAGCGAAAATGGAATTACCCATCGGTTCTCCTCACCTAGAACACCTGAGCCGAATGGAATAGTAGAAAGGAGGAACCGGACGATTGTGGAGATGGCCCGTACACTGCTTTTTGAAGGTGGCTTACCAAGGAAATTTTGGGTAGGGGCAGTTAATACTGCATGCCATGTAATCAACAGAGCCATGGTAAGGCCTTTCACTCAGAAAACTCCTTATGAGATTCTGAAAGGTAAGAAGCCTTCAGTTGCTTATTTCAAGGTCTTTGGTTGTAAATGTTTCATTCATGTTAATGATAAAAGAGATCTTGATAAATTTGAACCTAAAAGTGATCCAGGAATTTTGCTTAGGTATTCTGAATACACTAGAGCATATAGAGTGTACAATTTTAATTCTAAAACTATTGACGAATCTCCACATGCTGTCTTTGATGAGTCTCTGACTAAATGTGAAAATGGTCTGTATAGAAAAGAAGATGACAGAGAAATTCTTAAGAAAGAAAAACTTGAAGAGCAATCAGACCAAGAAGAAGAACCTGAAGAAGTCAATGAGGAGGAGCCTGCTATTCAGGGGGAGGTAAATGAAGATCAAGGTAACCAAGTTATCAATCTCAGATTCTTAAGAGATCATCCTGTTGAGAACATAATTGGTGACTTGCATGAACCTCCTAGGACTAGAGGCTTTCTTAGAGCTTAAAATGAATTAAATGTATATGCATTGATTTCTAATGTCGAACCCAAAACCATTGACAATGCCCTTAAAGATGTGCATTGGATAAATGCCATGCACGAAGAGCTAAACCAGTTTGATAGGAACAAGGTGTGGCACCTAGTTCCACCTCCTGTTCATGGAAATGTCATTAGAACAAAGTGGGTCTTTACGAATAAAACTGATGAGCTAGGTAATGTTGTCAAAAATAAGGCCAGACTTGTTACTCAGGGATACAACCAGGAATTCGGTATTGACTATGAGGAATCATTTTCCCCTGTTGCCAGGTTAGAAGCTATTAGAATTTTGTTAGCTTATGCATGCTCCCTTGGAATAAAACTCTAGCAGATGGATGTAAAATCTACTTTTCTCAAATGAGGAAATTAAAGTGGTTGTCTTTGTTCATCAACGTCCTGGATTTGAATGCTCAGACTTCCCTTCTTATGTATATAAGTTGAATAAAGCTCTCTATGGTTTGAAGGAAGCTCCTAGAGCTTGGTATGACAGGCTCAGCAAATTCCTTATCGAGAAGAAGTTCTCAAGAGGTGAGATTGACCAAACGTTGTTTACAAAGGTAAGTCATCCTGACCTACTTATTGTTCAAATTTATGTGGATGACATTATTTTTGGTTCAACTAACCCAAAGATGTGTAAGGAATTTTCTGACTTAATGACACAAGAGTTTGAAATGAGCTCAATAGGTGAGCTGAAACACTTTCATGGATTGCAGGTGACTCAAACCAAAGATGGAACCTTTATCACCCAGTCCAAATATATTAGGGACCTCCTGAAGAAATATAAGTTCAAAAATCTCAAGGACATTGCAGCTCCAATGGGTACTTCCACAAGTCTTGATCAAGATACAAAAGGTAACCCAGTGGATCAAAAGCTGTACAGAGGTATGATCGGATCCCTTTTGTACCTCCCTGCATCTAGGCCTGATATTCAATTTGCAGTATGTTTATGTGCTAGATTTCAGGCTAGTCCTAAGGAGTCTCATTTTAGTGCAGTGAAAAGGATCTTTAGGTATTTGTCAGGCACTCAAGAATTTGGTCTTTGGTACCCTGCTAGGTGTGAGTTCGAGCTTATATCTTACACTGACGCAGACTATGCTGGGTGTCGGATAGATAGGAAGAGCACTAGTGGATATTGCCAATTCCTAGGTGGTTGCCTAGTATCTTGGGCCTCTAAAAAGTAACACACTGTAGCACTCTCCACTGCAGAGGCAGAATATGTTGCAGTAGGGAATTGTGCTGCCCAGGTACTATGGATTAAACATCAGCTATCAGACTATCAGATAAACCTGGGATGTATTCCTATTCTATGCAATAACACAAGTGCCATCTGCCTTTCTAAAAATCCTGTTCACCACTCCAGGACTAAGCACATTGATATTAAACACCATTTTCTTAGAGATGCTGTGAGCAAAAGTGATATTGAATTAGTCTTTGTTGAAACTGAAAAATAAGTTGCTGATATTTTTACAAAGCCTCTTGGAAATGAAAGATTTAGATATCTAAGAAGAGAACCGGGGCTTTGTAAATTTCAGCAGGAAAATGACTAATGGACTGGTTTAGTAGAGTGATTGAAATAATTCAGTTTGCCTGCTCTTGAACTTGTGAATAAGGTTGTTTGATGATAGAATAAGGTGCTGCACACCTTGCACATATTATTTCTGAAGTCTATGCATAGTTGGGCATATAGTCGACGGATGGTTGTGCATGTAGTCAATCAAGGGCCGTGTATAGACTTTTTGTCGAAGCATGCTCTACACATAGTTGATGCATCCAGTGTCTTATCTGCATGATAAGGTCGTTGCATAGTGTGTACGTCGTATAGTTTAGAATATGCATATTGTTGCTAGGGGGAGGTTTGCATCATCAGAATTAAGTTCAACCTCTCCACAGAATGGATAACAGTTTAGTGATAAGTTCTTTATCGTGAGCTGCAATTATTACAACCCTTCTGATGTAAGAATCACATGTGCTTATTGATTAAACTAAGGTTTAACTTTAATAGACTATAAAGTTCAATAGACTTTTTTCTGAAAATAAGGTGATAGAAAGCACTTATAGCTCTTAACCTCTATCTCATGACTATGATAGAAGAAGTCTTCACAGTACCTGAACATGACAGATTCAGTGTTGGTTAAGGTTTGAAAACCAAAAATTATGTATTGTTCTTAAACAAGTCACTCCTAAAATCATAAGGGCAACAAAAATAAGATCATCAAAGGAAAAGAAGTGAACAAAATGGCAGAGTAATGAATGAGTTTCACTAAGAAACTGAGGTCTCCTACAAAGAAATGGAGAGCACCTTAAGTCATGAAGTGACTCAGGTTATCTCTGTTCATTTGGTCGAATCTACAAGGGAGATTTCACTGAGTAACTAGGGGTATTGGCCTCTGATCAAGGTATACCTTTAACGTCAAAGGTGCAAACTATCCCTGTAGTTTTTGATCAGAAATAGATATAGTAGTTTATGCTTAGTAACTGGGAGTATTGGCCTCTAATCAAGGTATACACCTAATGTCAACGACATAAATAATACTTGTCTATTCAATACGTTCTAGATTCAGAAGCTAGTGAATGAAATTGCTGTAACCCTTAGAAAACAAATATCATTGAGTGTCAATTGTTTAATCTCAATACAAATTCAGGTGACCTTCCTTGCCTTTCACGTTCTCTGAAATAACTAGGGTACTGTCTCGACCTAAACCTTTATGATTATGCGACTTAGGTTCATTGCTATAAATGGAGTCTAAATCCCTATTTGATGAAAGTCAGTAAATTTCATTTACGTTCTATAACTGTTAAACCTGACTGACATCAAGAAAGCCATTGCTCGATTCATACATTTTAAGGATTGTGTCATAATTTGCTCACATACTGAACTGTTACATAGAACGGTGTTCCTTTCTTTCCTCCTTTTCTTTTTGCTGCTGGCAAAGGGGGAGAATGTGCAGAGGGAGAAGGGTTTGGGGAAGGAATAAGGGTCTCAATCTGTGCATGCATGAACTGACCTCATTGCATCTATTCATTGTTTTGCCATCATCAAAAAGGGGGAGATTGTTATGCCCCATGTGCCTTGAGGATGTTATACAAGTTTTGATGATAGCAAACACTAATGAATAATGTAAGATTAGAATAAATAAATATTCTGCATGTTTCACCCTTCTTCATACTTCTGCATACATAGTCTGTGCGTCATGCTTGTAGAGTCACATGGGTTCTAGGATATAGAGTGCGTCGACTCAATCTAGCGTTAACTACGTAGAAAGACATGCATATTCGCTGCATTAAATATAGTTGCACGCCATATAGTCGGTGCAGTGACCATCTCATGCATAAACATAGTCAGTGCACTCGTTCGATGCGTGTGTGCATGTGTTAGCCATAGTCCGTGCACTCGTTTGCTTCATGCGTACACTAAGTCTGCACACGGTTGCCTTGATGACTTAGCAAGTATATACATTCATGAACATAGTCAGTGCATCGCTTTGCCTCATGCATACACATAGTCAGTGCATTCGTTTGCTTAATGCATATACATAGTCAGTACATTCGTTTGTGTCATGTGTACACAAAGTTTGCACACTCTCTGTTAATATGTCCGTGCATCACTTCACAAGTCTGTAGATCAGCTTATCGCAGGCACAGCAAGTCTGTACATCGTCTTGTCGCACGCACAACCAAAGTCTGTACACTCGTTGATGGAATGTCCGTGCATTCACTCTCAATGCGCATACTTTTTTATATGCATTTGTGCATCGTTCAAAACAAAGTCTATACACTCGTTGATGGCATGTCCGTGCATTCACTTTCAATGTGCATACCTTCCTATATGCATACTGCATTTCACGCCATCAAGTTTGTACATGCTTAGTTCATCTCTCGAACTAACTCAGTACATCTTTCTATGTTTCCTTTCAGACTAAGTCAAATTGATAACAAGTCCTATCTGACAGGACTGCTGGTCGAGGAACTTAAGAAGGGCACGAGATCCAAGATCAGAGGAGGTGTTTGGATCATGACACGTATACAGTAGTATGTTGGGATGACTGCCACGTAATCTAGGCATTTGGGCGGGAATTGTGATGACCACACGCCCACCTATCTGCTGCTATAAAAATAAGGCTTCTTCCTGAGGAGATGAGTGATCGAGATTGGGAACTTACCAGAAGTCTAGAAGCAGACAGAGCCTGCTCGATCCAGAGAAAAGAAAAAGACAAGAAAGAAAGAAAAAGAGAAGAATGATAGAAGAAGAGAAGGAGAGAGTTGAGTGAGAGGAGTTTGAGAGATTATTCCTTGAATATATGTTCATCAGTTTCTTGGTTAAGTTACCAGAACTGAGATTGCTCATTGTGAGCTATATTCCCTCTGGGATTTCTTGGTTTTCGTTTGGTTCTATTTTGTTTTCTGAAACCATGTTTTCAAGTTGTTAGTCAGCAGAGCTAAGCTGTAATGCTCAGCGGGTAGAGGAGGATTCCTCTGGACGGGTGAAGCTGTAAGTCCCCAGCGATTGTAGGCAAGCTGTAAGGCCCAGTAGTTGAAGCTGTGAATCAGCGGTTGAAGCCACATTCCTGTTTGGAGTGTGGGGTGGACGTAGATCTCGGGTTTGAGATCGAACCATCTTAAAATTTCCTGTCTACTGTGTGTTTGTCTTGTGAAGTACTGTGCATCTTGGTTATCTCTTCCATCCGCTGTAGATGCATGTGTAGGATCGTCTAAGTTCAGATCTGCTAGAGTTGGCTTTCTGAGATTGCTTTCGCTTATATTTCAGCCGCCTTGCAGTAGCTTGTTTTATTTCTGCAATTGAAACTGATGCATTCATTTTTTATTGGGTGATTAATCTATTCACCCCCCTCTAGATCGTATATTGCATCCCATCACGCCCCACCTCGCACAATGAATGAAGGTGATCATTTACACCTTAAAGATTTCCAAATGTGGGATAGTGATTTGTGAGAGCCTAGTTCGAGGGGTCATACTTTCTTTGATCCCTTCGACCCATTCTCTTGTGGACCCCTTGACCCACCACCTTTACTCCACCTTTTCGAGGGAGTCCACCATCATACTCCTTCTCCACGGGCCGATCCATCTGCACCCTCCAAGCCCGTTCATGATACACCTATATATCGGAATGATGTAGAAGATGGCCCACCCAAACCTCCCAAATCTAAAAGGCCGTCCGTGCATAAATGGATCACTTTAGGATGCCTTCCCCATTCTGCCAACCACCGGTTGCATCTAGTGTATGCATGGCACACATTCTGGTGTCCTGGTCCACCTTTGCATGTGTATGGGTCGGACTAACAGTAGGTTTGTCTAGGGTCTCGTGTGTCTGTACATGCATGTGTCAAGTTGAGTCGGTCTTTTGTACGCTCGCGTTGTCAGTCCCTTTCGAGTGTGATACTTGTCAGACTTTGGGATCGGCTCTACCTCTACATATCGGATCTAGTCACATAAGGGACCCAGCGGTGATTCCTAGTGAGTATTTGAGACGCCTCCCTCATTTGAGAGTGACCCCACCCCGGAGTGTCCACCTCTGGCCTCATTCCCCAGCAGCGAGTACATATCGAATCTATACGGGATGAGCATGTGTCGATTACTTGGAGTGGAGCGTACTTCGCGCTTCCAGGTTCGGTGACGGATCCATCGGAGCTACTCGAGTAGCCGTGCCCCTTACTCGACGGGGTCGAGTTCTTCCCATCCAGGGAGAATTGATGGGAATCAACACCAGGCACTAACTTTTATTTCTGTATTTGTGTCCTTTTAGTTTACATTTATATCCATGGGAAGTAGGTTTGCAATTGTAAGGCTTTATAAGCCAATTTTTCATTCCCCAAGGATGTTTGCCTTTTTATGCAAAAGTCCAGTAGGACCAGGAAGGGGCCCCCATCTCCTTCCCTATTGGTCCACCTAAGCCTTAGGACCCATGTGGGGCCAGTCAAAGGTCCAAGGTGGGCTTCTAGAAGCTTGACCATTCAAAGGGGACAATGGGCTTAAAATGTCTAAGATGCCATCCCCATTTTTCAAAGGCCACCCCTCTTAATGTTTTTTTATTTTGTTCCAAATCACATGGGGAATTAAATATGTTCTATTCCCCAAGTGCCCCTCTCCTAACCTAGATCTGAGGTTAGTTAGGGTCATTTTGCATTTCATTCAAATAGATTGTAATTCACATTTTATGAGCATTAATGAAAAGAAAATCAGAATTTGCCTCCAAGAGCCCAAGGGCACCCCACTCTCTCTCCCAACCCCTAGCTGCTGTGAAAGCTGTAAATTTCCGAGGTGTGAAGTCTCCTCCCCCTCCCCCTTCCTGAGTGTGAAACTCAGCACCATCGCACCATCGAGCCGCCATCGCACCGCCATCGCCGCTACGTCGGAGCTCTGTCCAAATCGGGATAGAATCTCAATCCCAAAATTCTATTTATTTCTCTTGTTGTCCGATCAAGCTCAAACTTTGAGGGTTCGTTTTTCCTGTCTCCCTTAACCTCCAGTTCAAATTTCATATCATTTGGACGTCGTTTAGTATTTTTACCATATTTCTTGTTCTTCCCCTGTAATCTGCCTTTCTGCAGATCCACGGGGCAGTGTTCCATTTTCATATTTTTTCCACCCCCTTATCAATTTTTAGAAAATCCATAAAAATTCTCAGGTGTTCCTAGCATCCACCCCTTCCACCAATAATTTTCTCAGCACCCATAAAAGTATCTTACCCTCTGGTCCAAAACCATTTTTAGGAAGATCCCTTTCTATCCTGAGTGTCAGTAATCAGATCCACAGAAAAAATACAGTGTTTCATAGCCTCCCATTTCTCATCCCTTCTTTAGATCAACCTAAAAAACTTATATGTCGTAGATCTGTGAGTCCTCTTTCCAACGCCGCTAGTCTCACCTCGATCTGATTCCGGATCTATGAGAATTAATTCTTGCCGCCGAGGTGTGCAAATCTATTCCTTGTGCAGATCCGAAATTACAGTCCGGGAAAAATTCACAAATAAATACCAAATGTCAACTTCAGGAGGCGCCACTTCAGGGAGTCATTCAGGGACGTCCTGCCATCATCCCAGCCAAGCGGCGCCTCTAGAAGACCTCAGGACGGTGACGTTCCTTTGGAGGCCAAGGCTTGCTGTCCAGCGAGTCAGAACCGAGTCGGCGCAGCACCGAGTCGGCGCAGGACCGAGTCGGACTAGCAGGCGGAGTGCGCCCCGAACGCCTGTTCAGCTTGCTGCCCATCAACCCAGGGTCGGTCCTCCCGGGCCCCACTTATAGCCCTTTATCTCCCTGCGTGGAGTGGGTAATATAATTCACTGCTGTAATTAAATTTTAACCGTTGTTACCGGGAGTTACCGTACTTGGCCGGGATCGCCTTCCCCACGCTCGAAGCGTGGAGGTAAATTCGCCACTCTCCTTATTTCACATTTTACTTATCTCGTATATCTTCGAATGCCGCTGCATGAGTGATAGATTATCTAGCTCGTTATCATTTTATCACCGCTGCGAGAGTGAGTGAGTGAACCCGTCCCGTGACACGATCCGAGTACACGCGGAAAGCCGATACCCGAGACTCACTGCCGGTTTCTCAACCGCGCACGGTCCCACGTTTTCTTTGCCAGGGATGAGTCGCGAGCTAGAGTCCCAGGTCGCCTGTCCGTCCCGCATCACCGTGTCCTTGTCACACGTGTCTATGTCCCTCCGTGTCATCCCACACGTGTTATTTTGTCCCTCCGTGTCTATCATGTTTTCGTCCCATACAATTTGTTTTGTCCCTCCGTGTCATCCCGCACATGTGTTGTCCGTATCTCTTGTCCCCTCCCACGTGCCTTTGTCCCACCATGTCCTTATCCCACCGCGTGTGCTATCCCATTGTGTTGTGGTGGTCATCCCACCGCATTGTGTTGTCTTGTCCCATAATATCTTCAATCCCACGCACGCTTGTCGTTTGTTCTTGTGGTGTTTGTTAGGTTGTTATGTTATGTTCAGTTCATTCTCACTATGTATCATTTTGTTCATGTTTGTTATGTTATGTTATGTTTGGTTTATTGTGGTTATTTTTATTTTCTATCACTGTCTTATTTAAATCCATAAGAATATGAAAATCCAAAAAAGGTCATTTCACCTGCGCAGGTCAGTCAGGTATGGCTCTCTATCCCTGCTCATTGTTGCATTACTATATGATATCTACATTACTATAGCCTCTTAAGGACCGACTAGTTGTTCGTGTGTTATGAGATCTGATATTCCCCTTTAACAACAATGATGATGATGTAGGAGCATACGGTTAATCGTTGGATAGGCCGTTAGTTAGAGTCGGGTGGGGGACGATGGACTCTGTCTCGCACGCCGTGGTTGTAAGAAGACTCTTGACCGTGTTTGGCTTAGTCTAGCAATATTATCCTTGAGTACTTTCTATTTTATGTTTTCTTTGTATTCGTTTTGATGATTCCCTTATTTTAGCCCTGCATGCATCATGTCATTTGAGCATTCACGCCTCGTGATCTTTCAAAAGTTTTTCCTCAGTAATGGCTAATTGCACTTTAATTCTCTAGGATAAGAGATCCTCATTCCACTCCGAATTTGAACGTCTCTCTGATCTGCCCGCTTGGTTTGGTTGGCCAGCATGATTCCTGTCTGGATTTTTATCTCAGTCTTATTTTCCCTTCCTGCTTTTCAGCTGTGACTCATTCTGATCCCCTCATTGGTCACGGATTGTGTCCCCTAAGGAGGTTGGTCGTGTTTCCGTTTCCTCCCTTAGTTTAGTTCTCTAGACATGTCTCATCCGTGTCATTCATTCCTTGTGGTTAGTTTGGCATTTTTGGGAGCATTCCTGTTGCTTGTTGGTTATGCCGGGTGTCTTTTACCTTGATGTCTGCTTTTCAGTTCTCTCCGCTTCATCTCTACTTCATCTCCTTTTCACGTCGCTATCACTTTCGCTCCATCTCCTTTTCATTTCACCTCCGCACCGCTTTCGCTTGCTCCGTTGCAAAGCGAACATCAAGGAGGGGCATCTGTTGACACTTGTTTTTAGCCCACAACTTGCATTATTTCTCTTATTCATCATTCGACGATGTCCCGGATTATCCGTTTCTTATGAACCTTCCTTGGATGGATTTCGAGCTCATTTTATCATTCCCTAACCTTTGAGCCTTGGAGATTATGATTCCGTTGAGCCCTGTAGGTTGTTTCCTTCATTTTTGGCCTTTTCTAACATGCCAAGTTGACTTAAGGCCTGTTTAGGTCGACTTCCGACCTCCCAAGTCGACTTATGGTGTCACGCCCCGACGCGGAATATCGGGATTAGCAGTAGAAACATTTACTATCATTATGCTCAATTTTAGGCA
Source organism: Amorphophallus konjac (assembly GCA_022559845.1). NCBI lineage: Eukaryota > Viridiplantae > Streptophyta > Magnoliopsida > Alismatales > Araceae > Amorphophallus > Amorphophallus konjac. The sequence goes on along the minus strand of CM040124.1, from coordinate 259,723,211 downwards.
TGCTATGCTAAAGCGGAAGGATTAACACAATGAACATAAAATAACTCCATTAACTAAATAACATTTAAATGATCCATGTTCCAATCACATAACCCTCTTAAACATACTTCCGACATAACATCATTACATTTGCTGACTTCGTAATTACAACTCTTTCAAAACACACACTCTAAAACATAGCTAGACACAAACGACTATGACTGGCTCCACACGGATTCTAACTAGTTCGCTCCATGGCCATCAATCTTGCCCATCCCCATCGGTCTGCGAATCCTCACCTGAGCTACCTGAAAAAGGGGGGAACAACTGGGTGAGCGAATGCTTAGTAGGTAATAACAGGCATGTTTAAGTAATTAACTGATTTATTGCATTTATACGTGTGTAAAAGAAACGAAATGAAATAACGATATGGCAGAATAACATAAGGAGAAGAAATACGAGACATGAACATAATGTAACTGGAAATTGGCCAACAAGCAAGAATTAATTAAGTCAAGAAGATTCAAGTAAGAGATTATTGTCGTAGACATCACGCTTGTCATGCACTCGGTGCAATGCCTCACCATGTCATTCAAACTCCCCGGGACACAAGTACTTTTCGGACGCTCTTCCCAGGACCAGACCGAGCCCTTATGATGCGTTGGCATTGATTTAATGGATCCAAGATCCCCAAGTTATGTCTAGACATTAATCAAGCTAAATGGCCAATAATGTCAAAGTATAACTTACCTCGGAAAACCCAAGGATAAGTCGAAGAGATACTTTGACTAGAAAGTTCAAATTATCAAGAACCGATAGGTCCTTGTATTCAAACACGAACAACCACAGAAATCATTTTCTAGAAGATACACGGTCCATATTGGGCCGCTCCAGGAAATGGACGGTCGTTAGCTGGACCGCGCTAAAGGGATTGGGCTGAAAGAACAGCCTAATAGAAGCCAAAGATAAACTGTCTACTATGGACCGCTCAAGTTATAGGACGGTCACAAGTGGGCTTTTCAATAGATATGAACGGTCTATGATGGGCCATTCACGACAGGAAAGGTCTGAAGCCCACGATGACAGTAAGCAGTTTGGATTGGGCCGCTTAGTAACTGAACGGTGCATTACGATCCACGCTAAAGAATGAGCGGGCCGAGACTGTCCGTTCAATTATTGGGCCTGACTGGCAAACTAGAATCCACCCAAAATAGGCTCCGGGCTGCCATAAGTGGGGCAGAACTGAACCAAGGTCTAGCCCACTCACTATCCACTGGTCAACCTAGGGCTTATTGGGTCGATCAAATCATGATTTGGTCGAAGAAGAAACAAGGTTAATCGACCAACAAGAAATGGCATTAGCCAGGAATGCACGGTTCATAATGGGCCGTCTATTGAGTTAAATGGTCCAAATCCGGCCGTTCAAGACTCAGTCGGTCCAAATTGAGCCGTGACTCACAACACAGCAATTCAAGCGGTTCGATCACGTGAACATGTTCAGGTCTTCGTGGTACAACCTGCCCGGCATCCTAGTGGGAATCCCACACTCGCGGGGGTTACGGAGGTCCCATAATGAAGGTCCTAGTCCGAAGGAAGGAGTATCCGGCAGAGAGTCTCAACCATTACAAGGAAATGAGGCTATCAAATCATCGGAAACCAGTATAGCGGTCAGTCAATCCTACCGGAGTAGAACGACTTTCAAACAATCCTAGTAACAATCTCAATTATTAATGAATCATAATTAAAATTAACTTTATTGGAAAAGATGAATCAAGATCAAAATGAGAATAATCCAGTAAGAATTTTAAATGTTTACTTCCGTAATTTCCTGTTCATTATGTGTGTCGCTAGTTTGCCATTACCCATTAATCTACTACAATAAATCATGCTAACATGACAATGAGCAATTCTGTAAAGATGGGCGGTCCTAACAGAACCTTTCATCTGCCTCAGCGGTCGCACGACAGGCCGTTCATGCCCCCTCAGGTCCGAAAGCCTACTAGGGATGAGCGGTCTGTAGAGTGCCGCTGGGGAAGATGAGCGGTCTGGGACTGGCCGCCTGAAGGAAGGGTGGTTAGGGGTCGGCCGCTCGTCCCACCGAACATATTAGAGATAAAAACACACGAATGGTCAAAAACCAGCCGCCTATCTATGATGGGCGGTCTATCGTGAGTCCGTGCATGCCAAAATAATTCTTTGCTAACGTCGCCATGCCCGCCTCCGGTGAGTTGGCTAGGGTTATCTTAATCAGTAAAATATAGAAAACATAGAACATGAAATTTAGGGCTTTTACTATCAATAGAACGAGCACGAAAAGTTATACAATATAGCATGATCAATTGGATGTTTAGTGCCTGAAATCCCAACTTAAATCGAGGTGGAACATAGTTAACCCTAATTACGACATGCTTGCACTAAAACTAAAAATTCTCGCAGGATACTATATAAAATTTAGTGCTTTTTAGACTAAAAGAACGAGGACAAGAGGACAAATCTATCGGTATATTATTAGCTAGGTTTGGTCTGCTAGAACCTACTATAATCGAAGGACGAAGGAATAATAAAGGAAGCCGACGCGCTAGGTACCCAACGCCGGTGATCACCGCGATTCTCACTTGATCGAGCTCCTCTCCGGCCGCCACAGCATCTAAACGATTCTAGGGTGGCTTAGGTTCATTTTTATAGGTTCAATGGTGTCTAGAGGGTCTTAATCGTGGAGATAGAGTCCACGCACCGCGGACGCGCGCGATTCGCGCAAGACCGAGTCAATCCGCCACTCCGCAACCAAATTCCACTCCTAGGGTTAGGGTTTCAGAGAATAACCAGAGGGGAAACGATCTCTTAATCCTAGCCTTTCATTTGCATCCGGTTTTAGCTTAAATGGTTGGGTATTGGGCTCTAATTTTGTGTTTTAAGGTCCGATTAGGCTTAGTGTGGATTTGAGCCTTAATATGCTAATTCGGCTTATTTAGGAATTTTATTTGGGCTGGTATTTGAAGATAGTTTTACTAAATGTTTTATCCTCTACAAGATTCTAATTTTTATAAATTTATATAAAATGGTCAAATTTTTACTTATCTTATTTCTTAAGGAATTTCTTATTAATTTTCTCGAAAAAATTTTTTCATTAATATACCGGGGTGCTACACCCTCCCCCACTTAAAGAATTTGGTCCTCCAAATTCAGTACACTTACGGAAAACAGGGAGTGAAATAGTTCACCTAGAACAAGTCAGGATACTGCTTCCGCATGGTATCTTCTGACTCCCATGTAACTTCTTCGGTTCCACACCGACTCCATTGTACTTTAACTATGGGTATGGAACGATTCTTGAGTTGCTGCTGCTTACAATCTAAATCTTGATAGGTCTTTCTTCATAAGTCAAATCCTCCTCCAGCTCCAAATCCGCATGCTGAATGACATGAGTGGTGTCATACACATATTTCCGCATCATAGACACATGGAAGACGTTGTGTACTCTTGAAAAGTCAGGTGGTAGTGCTAATCGGTAAGCAACCTCTCCCACTCTATCCAGAATCTCGAATGGACCAACATATCTTGGACTCTGCTTGCCTTGAATACCAAACCTATGAATCCCTCTCATGGGAGAAACCTTCAAAAACACATGCTCACTAACCTGAAATTCCAAGGCTCTCCTTCTGTTGTCAGCATAACTCTTCTGTCTTGATTGTGCTACTTGCAACCGATCTCTGATAATAGGAATATTCTTGGATGATTCAGAAATGAGGTCTGGTCCCAGCCATTGCTTCTCACCTACCTCCTCCCAACATAATGGAGATCGACAGCTTCTTCCATACAAAGCTTCAAACAGAGCCATCTGAATACTAGACTGATAACTATTGTTGTAGGCGAATTCAATCAAAGCCAAGTGATCACTCCAACAACTTCCAAAATCAATCATGCAGGCTCTAACCATATCTTACACTATCTGGTTGGTTCTTTCAGTTTGCCCATCTGTTTATGGATGAAAAGCGGTACTGAACTTCAGACGGGTACACAGGGATTCTTGTATTCCTTTCCAAAAATGCGAAGTGAACCTGGGGTCTCTATCAGACATAATGCTGACTGGAATACCATGAAGTCTTACAATTTCCTTCATATACAGAGCCGCCAAGACGTCAACTATCCATTTAGACTTAATGGACAAGAAATGAGTAGACTTTGTCAATCTGTCAACAATAACCCATATTGCATCAAATCCACTACGAGTCCTAGGTAGACCCATAATAAAATCCATAGCAATACTCTCCCACTTCCATTGAGGTATATCAAGTGGTTTCAATTTCCCTGCAGGTCTGAAATGCTCAGCCTTGACTTGCTGACATACCAAACATCTACTCACAAATTCTGTAATTTCCTTTTTCATATTCAGCCACAAAAAAGATCTTTTCAAGTCCTTGTACATCTTAGTACCTCCAAGATGAATAGTTGTTACGCAGGGTTTTTATGCCGATTACTGGGGTGAGGGAAGGGATACAACGGTGAAGGAAAATACGGGACATTGATGTATCTCAGGTATCCTCCTTACGGGTGCATGCCTCTCACGGCGGTACTGAGCACTCTCCTTTCACGGAAAGTCGGAAAGGGTCGAATAGCACGGAAGTGTCCGGTTAAGGGTTAACCGGATAAGATGCGGGTGTGCCAGTCGATCTCTCGACAATCACTCATGGAACCAAGGTTTGACTGGGGAAGCGCCACCAGGGTGCGGCACCTGGGCTCGGGCGATCGGGCGACACGTGGAGAGAAAGGGTTCCATGGGTGCGAGTGCCTAGGCGATTACAGGAATCATGTACAGAATGTCTTTCCCCACCGGCCGCAAGCAACTGGTGTTTATTTACATCGGATTGAATCCGAATACCTTCATTCTAAGCTAAAGAGAAGTATGTATGTGTGTCTGAAGCCATGGGTGGAGGGCCGGGAGCGTCCAGCAGCTAGGGGTAAGCGTAAGACCGAGGGGTGTTAACTGGGATCACAGTGTTGGGCACGGATGCCGAGTGGAGTGGGTAGGAAGCTGGAGGCCCGAATATGGACGTATGTAATTCACTATTTTTATGATGAGCCACATGAGCTTTACAAGTAGGCCTTAATGGGCCGAAGTACAACTGGAGCAAGCCGCGGGATAATTCCGACATGTGAGTCGGTCCCCGGGTCATTGCGTGACAAAGCGGATGTCCACGTGTTCTGCTGGAACTCTTTACAGAGGAGTTGGTGTGGGTCCGCGTGTCTTGTTGGTCAGAACGGACACAGGCTGGCGCCTAGCGGAGGTCAGATGCGGCTCGATGTGAGCGGTCGGGTCCTGGTCTCGGACGGTGAGCGTTGTCAAGCTAGAGAGTCAAGGTCGGCCTCGGGATTGTGATTCCCGAGCCATATGTCCGACTAGACTTGCTTTGTCAATCTGAGGGGCCGACGGCCGGCTGGGAGGTGAACGGTGGGCATGCGGTTCCGTGTCGAGGGCCAATGCGGCATTATGAAGTACCCTTCGTCACCGGCGTAAGTGTCGTAAGTTGCCGAACACGGGCAGACCCAGGATGCGGGCGTACATGCCGTTGGTATGGCCATCTTAGACGCAATGGGGATGGACTTGGTATGAGACGGCTAAACACCGTGTGAGGGGAGTACGTGCGACATACCCTCGACGTGTGGGAGTCGACTAACAAGCCAATAGCGCGCGCACTTGTCTTCTCGCGTTCCCGACCCTTGCCGAAAGCCTCGATGATCCGAGTGTGCGACAGTTAGGCCGAGGAAGTTTGCTCGATGCATTGCTTCCTTCCTCTTTTGCATGCATTTGTAGCTTGTTGGTAAGGGGGCAATTTATAGAAGTTGAAGGGATGAGGGGTGGGGTTTAGGCAGACCAAGTTGAGGATCCAACCTGGTCCGGGTAAACCCCCCTAATAGTGTTTTTATTTTTATTTTATTTGAATTTTTTTATGTGTTTTGTGTGTGTGTCGAAGTGGAAGGGGTGGGGTTTAGGCGGACCAGCCCAAGGGGCTGGTCTGGTCTGCCTAAACCCCTCTTCGAAGGGTAAAATTTTTTTTTTTTTTTTTTGGAGGGGTTTAGGCGGACCAGCTTGGGGGTCCAAGCTGGTCCGCCTAAACCCCTCCCCAGGGGGAGTTTGGGCGGACCGAACATGTCCTCTTTTTTAATTTTTAAAAATCTTTTTTTTATTACCCAGGGGTTTAGGCGGACCAGCGTGGGGGTCAAGGCTGGTCCGCCTAAAACCCTTCCCTTTGGGGGGTTTAGGGGGACCAGCTTGGGGTCCCAAGCTGGTCTGCCTAAACCCATCCCCAGGGGGGGTTTGGGCGGACCGGATAGAAGAGAGAGAGGGGGAGTGGCCCCACCTCTATAAAATCCAGTTTTTTGTGTATTTTTTTCCCGGAATTGATTAAGAACAAAAGGACAGGAGGATACTAGAAGGATACACTGGTGGACTGGCTGCTTGTGCGTGAAGATCGAGGGATTGACGTGTGTGTGACTCAACATAATCCAGGGACTCCGTCTTCGTGAGTTCTTCCATGTACGGGTACGACGAACGAACTTTGCACGAACCTCGGACCGTGGAGTTAGGAATTTCCACGAACTGGGACTGGGGAGGGCCTTCGGGCCCCCGAGCTGAGGGGAGGGCGCGGCCCCTGAGGAGTTCGCCCTCTCCGAGGGCACGGCCATGCCCCGGGGCGGACTGGCCCCGGGCAGTCGCAACCTCGGGGGATGGCCCCCGAGGGTCTTCCTCCGTCGTCTGGGGATATCCTTTGAAGGATATAGGGTCCCGAGATATTGGAACGGCCCATAGGGGCCTTTGTTCCTCGGGCTATAGTGTCCGCTCGCAAGGTGTTCGGGCGAATGCCCGACACACCCCGGGTTGCCGAACGAGCCGCCTAGGTGGCCGACGGGCCTTGGATTTGGCCAAAGGCCAAGGGTAGAAGTCCGTACGGGCTAGGAGGAGGCACCTTGGGCCGATGGGCCTTACCTCGTGCTACGTGCCATATTGTACGTCGGGTTGGTAGAGTAGCCTCGGGTTGGCCCGGGAGCTATGTTCGATGGCTTGTTGCCACATGTCTGAGGGTCGGGGGTGGCCCCGACTTGCTGGGGGGGTCATCGTAGGACCCAATTGGTGTACTGCAATCACGGGGTGGTCCGTGGATTGGTGCAGAAGGCTTGAAACACGTGCGCCCACAAGGTGTTTGGCAGAATGTCGAACACGCGTGTGTGAGCCATACACGCGTACTACGGGCCTCTTGAGCCTGTGGTTGACCTATTTGGGTCTCCCTTTTACCTTGGAGGGTTGAAAGAAGGCGTCCCGGGGTAGGCCCCTGGCCTTTTCATTGGGTGCCACATGGTGTGGCTTGTAGTCGGAGTGTCCCCGGGATGGCCCGGGTGGTCATGTAGAAGGCGGGCAAAGTCCGAAACTTAGGAGTCGAGAGTGGTCCCGATCGATTGCTAGTGCCACCGTACGCTTCGGCTAGCGGGTTGGGGCCGTTGGTCGGCGCCACTGGGTTGTCGGAGGGGCTGGGTAGCCCATGCCTTGAAAGTGTTCGAGGGGATTCCTGAACCCTTATTTCTGGGTATTTTGTTGGGGAATAGTCTGGGTGCAACAAATGCCCCCCACGGGTCGTGTGTCGGAGGTGGAGACGAGAGCGTACGGCCCGTGAACCTCTCCTTTTGAGTTCTTGTAGTTGCATTTTGACGTTTCATATACTTATGATTTGCTGTATTGTATGTGTTGAATTTCTGGCATACTAACCATTTTTGTGCTATGTCTTGCAGCCATGGCCAGATTTGGTAGGGATGAGAGGGTCCCAAGGCGTGTGGTCCAGGAGGAGGAGCACTGGGTGAGGAGGACCGAGTAGCCCATGCCCCCTTTGGGCATGCCAGTCATCACTGTGGTCAACGTGGAGCAGCTTGATGGTGGGCAGACAGTTGTGGCAGAGGGCCCCGTCGGGGAGCGCGGCAACGGGGTTGGGGTTGTGGAGCTGGCCCGTCCGTCGGAGGCGGGCGGGCTCTACACTTATGACCGCAGTGGTGGCTACCCAGTGGAGTTTCCTCTGGACCGACACTTGTTTGAGTTCATCAGGCACTTCATCCCGTCAGGCATGGAGGAGAGTGACTCTCGGGTTGTGGGAGCCCGTCGTCGACTGGAGCGGGCGATCTTGTTGGGCCGAGACAGCTTGCTCAGAATTGTCCTTTGTGGCTTTCCGAGTTTCTCTATGGATTACTGGAGGCAGAGTTAATTTCCCAGTTCTGAGTGCCTGGGTTTCTTTAGTAGAGCAGACCAATTCGGGGTTCGCACTAGAGTGATGGGTCCCGCTTTCTGGGACTTGTGTGGTCAACACCGAGCAGAGACAGAGGGCAGTCCGGGATTAGTATTGGAGCCATCTGGGCTGGAGTATGCCGGGGAAGGCTATGACGACCACAGCCTTTTGTCCGAGATTCTGTGACAGACAGCTGGGCGGTGATTCCGTCACACAGATACTGCCAGGGAGCTACCGAGTGGTTAATGGGCATAGTTCACCACTACCAGGTGCTGCTAGACCGAGCTGATATCCGATATGTTGTGACTGCGGCTCTGTATGGGTATCCTTTCTACACAGGACTTCTACAGGCATTGACAGAGCACTTCAACCGCAGGTGGAACACCATGGCGATGGCTGAGGGAGAGACCTCGTTAGACTTGTTGTCCCTGTGCAGGATCTCTGGGTTGTCGATCAGTGGCGAGGGGTACGAGGCGGTAGTGTTGGATGACCTCCACCGTAGCCACACTGACGGACATGGACGATACCAGGTTCCTTACAGCTATCGATATTTGCTGAAGACCTTGAGGGACTTGGCTCTGGCTGGGAAGGAAAGAGCGGCGCAGACTCCCCGGGTGCCGCTGAACGCGTGGATTTGCCACTTTTATGACGGACCCTTTTGCTTTCACCAGGAGTTCGCGAGAGACCAGACCCCCTGGGAGGAGTATACAGAGGTGGAGCAGCGCTTCCGGACATACACGAGGTATATCTACGCACCACAGAAGGGGTGGAACCCCCAGAGGCTGCCGGACGTGACCCACCTGGCCGCGTACTTGGCATACTGGTTGGCGACGTTTGTTGTCCCCCACGGGGAGGATGGCCAGCTGAGACTAGAGCTGTTGTGGCCTGCGTGCCAACTGGAAGAGGGACGGAGGCTGTCCTTAGCCCCAGCGGCTTTGGCTATTATTTATCAGGGACTGGGGGTACTGGCGGCGCACCCGGCGCCACGTGAGCGGAGCCTGCTTCTGCCGACTCACTACCTCAGTGCATGGGCTGGGCTGCTGTACCTAGGTTAGCATCTCGCGGGTCCGTAGCAAACCAGGCGGCACCTTTGTTGTTTAGCTTCACCGGATAGCCAGATGGGGACGCAATTGTACAGCTGGAGGAGGCTAGGAGAGTTTTGTTTTCCTTGCCCGGCAGGGGCGAGGAGGGTATTCCCTTTGACGATGCCACGAGGGACTCCCACCTGATCATGGTGCCTTCGGATGGTGGGTCGGCCTGCGCCCTACCTTACCAGTAGGAGCCGGATGCGTCATTGTACACAGAGTGGGTGATGAGCACCCGACCAGTGGTGCTGCCTTTACACCGGTCTGTGACGTGCTTCTTAGAGCCGTACTACCCTCACAGGTTAACTCGGAAATTTGGGTACGACCAGGGGATCCCGCCAAACCAGGAGTTTCCTTTGGTTGGTCGTCAGTACAGAGGCCGGGACACCAACTTGCTACCCGCGGTGTGGTAGGACTTTTACTGTCGCCGAGAGCCGGAGCGACTGTCAACGCCTGTGTTTGGACGCAGGGGATGGTTTGACGTCCACTACGCCAGGTGGTGGTTCGAGCATAGTCATCAGTACCGACAGAAGGCCTCGGCGATCCGGAAAGCTAAGGAGACTCGTCTTTTGAAGGAGGATCTGCCTCTCATCGCATTAGATGACAGGTATCTGTGGACTCGCTTTTCTCGGATCCGCCGAGAGGTAGAAAGGCTAGCACAGCAGGCGCCCCGGGGGAGCCGAGGCTCTTTGTCGATGGGGCGGAGCAGCAACGGGGCGCTGAAGCCCCTCAAGTAGGCGCGGGCGGTGCTTGGAGGCACCAGAGTCCGGGCACCTCGATCCGGGACATCGAGGACTTGATGGACCCAGTTTCTGGCTAACTGCGGGTTCGAGCAGTGGGGTTCGCTGGACCGAGTGCTCCCTGAGGGGAGTTTTGCAGATACGGCGGCTGACGATTGGATGCATCATATTGCCCACGCGATCGGGTCAGCTGGACCTGTAGAGCTCGTGTCCCTCATTGAGTGCGCCTACACCCTGAGGGACGTGAAGGAGGCGGTTGCAAAGGACGCACGGGTTGTGGGTTTGAAGCCAGAGCAGCTATTTCCTCAGCCACTGACCCCCTTCGTGACTTCAGGTAAGACCTCTTTGTTAGCCTGCTAGCCCTGCTTTGTTGTTTTCTATGACATACGGCTTAGAGATCTTGTGTGACTGCGTTTGGCAGGTTCTGCAGCAGACAGGGATCCCCTCTCCATGGTGACATCTTCTGGGGATGGTGACGGGGCCCTTCATCCCCGGAGGAAGCGCCCCCAGGTGGAGACCGGAGTCAGGGAAGTTGGTGAGTCCTCTCGGGGACCCACTGCCAGGGAGCATATCGAGGCGGAGCCGGATCTGAGTAAGTGCCATATTCACCTACTTACTTTATATTGATTCAGCCTTGACGATTGGCTAACCTCGTGCAATTGGATTTACCTTTCACAATGCCACTGGAGACCGGGGCTGACGTGGCCTTCTCGCCATCCCAGGACGTTGACCCACTTTCTGACGAAGGGGTCGATCATGAGATAGATATGGGGGGACTTCTTCGTATGATGGATGAGACCACCCCCGATGTCGAGACCTTCCCCAACTTTGAGCCATGGAAGGGTTCCAAGGATGCCCCTCCAGATAAATAATTCTGGAACCGAGCGTGTCGTGTTTATGGCTATATTTATTTCTAGGAGTTGACATAGTTGCTGGCGTCATGCAGAGGTGGCCGGGACATCGGAGACCGCAGCTCCCTCCGAGATGCGAGGCGAGGTGCCCCCATCCGTTGATGGGCAGGAGCCCGCTGCGACCCAGGATGGCTTGGGTAAGTATCGAACTGTTACGGAAAGTATTGCCCTTCCGTTATATAGCCACGGGGATGCAGATACTGACTGACTTTATGAGGTCATTTGCCAGGTGAGGATCCAGCCGCTACTCTGGAGATGATTCAGGAGCTGGTCCGTACTGGCCCTTCCATGTCTCTTCCCTCCTTTGAGGGGGAGCCTGAGGAGGGGAATGCTTCAATGCTGCCCGCGACTGAAGAAGTGTCTAGCTTGCTACCGCAGGTGTTGGCGGGGGTGGAGCGAACTTCCCTGTAGCTGTGGTGTGTCGGCCTGCACTATGGGGCTGGTTGGGTCTTCGACCATGGGACCCTCAGGTACATGGCTGGGGACTTAATCATTTCTGTTAAGCCTCTCGTTGTTGATTGTCTTCTAGTGCTGAGGTCCTATCGATGTTGTTTGAAGGTGTACCTTCGCTACTAGAAGAAGGTGAGCTGCCCCGTAACGGGTCCGGGATGGTGGAGGAGGGGTCCACCGAAGTGGCCCCTGCTGAGGGTGACGAGGAGATCGTCGACATCGAAAAGGTTTCGGAGGGGAGTGCTCCTGCCGGTGAGTTTTCTGTTTGCAACTCTTAGTTGGAGAACCACTCTTGTATGGAGCTGGGTCTGGTAATGACCTTGTTTGTTGCGTTGGCTTGCAGGAACTTCAGGTTCGGCCACCTCTGGGAGTCCGTCGAGGACCTCGTCGAGCTCTTCACATGATGGCGTCTCAGAGATGGAGACATAGGAGAGTTCGAGCTCGAGCTCTTCGTCCTCCGCGGCCGCGGCTGGTAGGGAAGTTCCGACGAGGACCACTTCTGGAGGTATGTAGTGATCCTCTCCGCCTTTATTTAGTGCTTGCACGCTTTAAGGCAGAGTGCTAACATTCTTGAGTTACTTGAAGCATCAGATCCTGGAGAAGGAGCATGCGTCGGCTCCTGATGAAGGCGGGCAGGAGGGGCCTCCTGTTCCACCTGTGCTTGTTGGAGATGACCGGATGGTGGAGGAACCATTGCCTTCTCTAACCCCGGTAGGTGATGCTGTGGAGGCAGAGGTGCAGTTGCCTTCCCCGACCCCGACAAGTGATGCCACAGAGTCGGGTGGACTTGCTCCAGGTAATGAGTCAGGATTTGTCTCCTTCTTTTCGTCAGGTTTTTCACCTTGTTTGTCGAAGGAAGCCTTCTATGTGTTACTGACTCCCTTTGGTGTTTGTGGAACTATGCAGGTTCCACTGGAGTGCTGGCTTCATCCGGAGGCCTCTCCCTAGATTTAGGGGTGGAGTGGCCTCTATTCGCTTCTCCGCCAGTGCCATTGCTGGAGGCGAGTGCAGGTGCCGCCCTACTCCAGCGGGCACGAGGCTACTCACAAAGCGAGCCCCTCCCTTCTCCGGAGGACCTGAGGCAGCGACTGCGGGAGTGCACCCAGGGCTATCATGCACTCAGATTCCCACGCTAGCTCTAGATGTCCAGGTTAGCCAGAATCTAGGCCGAGTACCTGCGGCACTACGAGGTGCAGGAGCAGAGGTCTCAGAGACTAGCGGCGATCCGGGAGGCGCAAGAGCAGTGGGCTTGGCTCGTGTCAGCCATAGCTGAGCAGAGGAGTCACGCCGAAGCGACCGCGTCAGCATCTCAGGCGCGAGCCGCACAGTTGAGGGAGGTGGAGAGTCAAGCTGGGGACTTGAGAAAGGCCTGGGAGGAGCGGCAGGTAGTCGCCGAGCGCGTCCAAGCCGAGTGGCAGGCGGCTGAGACCACAGTCGAAGCCAGTGCCCAGCTGTTGTCCACCTTGGAGGTAGAGCTTGCAGCAGCGGACTTTCATCTTGTGGCGCTGGAGGGGGCTGAGGCGGAGCGCTGATTGTATCTCCCCCCCTTTTTTTATCTGGAGTGTATGGATTTTGTTACCCCAAGGGCATGTCTTGGGCTCCTTTTACAGAGTATTAATGGCAAATTCCAGCTCCTTTGTTTACTGGGTTGTTCCCTCCCCTCTTTGATGGAATGGAATGATGCGTGTGAATTGACGACCACTCATTATTAGTCGTGCTTGCTTGTCCTACGACGCATTATCATGAGTGATAACAGGGACCGGTTTTAAGGAACTCAGTGTTAGAAGCTGGTGGTTGAGTGCTTGGTAGTAGAGGAAAGAAACGCTATATGTGGGGGCCGATCCTCCCGGGGGACGATAGCCCGCATACTGGAGAACCAACGTAGGCCCGTAAGAACGGGGCAACTTACGTGGTTTAGGGTTGTAGAGGTGATTCTGGAGCGTGTATATTGACCCTAAGCTGGATGGTGGAATGTCAGCTAACATTATGCTGTTAGTCAAATGAAGGGATTCGTATATGCCTAGGAAACTGGGATTGAGCTGGCTAGACGGCCTAGGCGGGCATGGCGACCAAGACCGGGATTGGGAGAGGGACTGGAAATTGAAGCTGGGACTGCGACCGGGAATGGGGACTGGAGCTGAAGCCAGGAGGGTGACCTAGAAAGGTGCAATGGTTGGGAACTGGAACTGAGTCAGATAGCTAGCCTAGGAAGGCGTTATAGTCGAGACTGGGACTGGAGGCTGGGAGACTAGCCTGCGAAGGCGTTACAGCCGGAGACTGGCGGCTGGCCTGTGAAGGCGTTGTAGCTGAGGCTGGAAGCTGGAAACTGGCGGCTGGCCTGTGAAGGCGTTGTAGCCGAAACTGGAAGCTAGAGACTGGCGGCTGGCCTGTGAAGGCGTTATAGCCGGAGACTGGAAGCTGGAGACTGGCGGCTGGCCTGTGAAGCCGTTGTAGTCGAGGCTGGAAGCTAGAAACTGGCGGCTGGCCTGCGAAGGCATTGTAGCCGAAAGCTGAAGTTGAAGGCTGGCGTATAAAGGCGTTGTAGCCGAGAACTGGAACTAAAAGCTGGCGGATGGCCTGTGGAGGCGTTGTAGCCGAAAACTGGAACTCGAAACTGGTGATGACCGACCCTCGGGGGTGTAGTGACCATCATTGTTGTGCAGTGATGTTGAGCTCACCATCGGGGCGTGTCGTAGTCGGTGGCTTTGTAAGTGAAGAGTGGAGAGGGAGAGCATTTTTTTTCTTTCTCTTTACCAGCCCTACCGCCCTTGCGGGTTTTTCCCCGGGCTGGCCCCCTTTAGCTTTTTCCGGTGCGCCCTTGCGGGTTTTCACACCGAGGGGTTACCCGATTTTGCCTAAGGTGCCCTTTTGGGTTTTCACCTTAGCTGGGTTGGTGGCAATTTTTGCCCCCAGTCGCCTCGTAGAGAGAGTTGACTGAGGCTGCCAGGATATCTCTATTCTTAACCCCATTTTTTTTTATATATTTTTTGAGATTGTTGTCCATAGCATATTGCTGTCAGGGGACGTAACCTGAAACTGGAAGGTGTGGATGGCCGAATATTATCCGACCATTGGGAAGGGTTTTTTTTTCGGAACCCTTCAAGCCATGGTGGCGAAGAGCCACTTTGTCATGGCAGGGTATGACTAGAGTTGTGACTAGTGAATCAGGGATTGTATGGGGGAACTGGGACTATGATGAATTGGAAGGCTCTGGATTTGCAAGGTATGTGGGATGTAGGGGCAGGGGATTGATGGGACAGATGGTATGCTCTGATACCAATTGATGAGTGCGAAAGTAGGAAGAAACGTAGATCCAGAGGGGGGTGAATGGATCTTCTTAAAATATTTCACCCAATATAAAAATGTAAACTAATGATTGCTTGCTTTGTGGATAAATCTACAAACACTAGAGATGCACGCCTATTCAACTATTTGAAAATATACCAATGGAAGCTATCTAGGCAATTATGAACAATCAATCTCACACGAGAAAATATTCAACCACACGGCACAAGATATTTTAGGTGGTTCGGTCAGCTGACCTACATCCACCCCATACTCCAACCAGAGTATGGCTTCCTGCTGACTCACAACTTGAAAGACCACCGGGCCTCACAGCTTGCCTACAACCGCTGAGCAACACAGCTTGCTATCCAGAGGAGCCAATCCTCTACAATGCTGACAAACAGCTTGACCCGCTGGGCTTTATAGCTTAGTCGACCAGAGGAGACCTCCTCTGCAACCACTGACGAACAGCTTGAACGAGTATCAAGGAAGAAGAAACGAAAAGAACAAAACACAGCAAACAGAGGACTGTCGTAAATCCAAAATGAAAAATGCTCGCGCAGGAGCCAAGTGTCTCGGATCTGATCCAGAGAACACTATATAAAACCTGAGCTTCAATGTGCTGCACTTTCTTCCCTTCAAAACTATCTCTCTCTTTCTATCCCCTTTCTGTCTCCTTTCTTTCCAAGTGCTCGAACACCCCCTTTTCTCTCTGATTCTTCTTATGTATCGTGTTCCCTCCTGCTTACTTCTTCTCCACTCTTTCCCTTTTCATGGGCATCAGATGAAGGGCGTGTGCTTTCCACGATCCGCCCAACATGCCTTGGGCCATGTTGCAGCATCGTAGCTCAGTGCTTTCCACGTGTCTTGATCCTGGCACCTCCTCCAATCTTGGATCACGTGCCACTTTTAGAACTTACGATCACTTGGCCTCAGTTCCTTGGAGAAAGAATCTCTGTCAGGAGAACCGCAGTCATTAGGTCAAACATATTATAAGCAGAGGTATGCATGCACGGGCTCGTATATGAATAAGACCATATGCACTGACTTGATACATATGTTGGGCAAGTCACTCACACAGACCATCGGTGTACATAATGAGGTATGCACCGACTCACTATGGTTATAGTGCAAAGAAATGTACAGACTACGTGTAACTGTACCCTACAAGAGTGCACATGTGTGCCAAACCCCACGATGCATAGACCTTTCGATATGTACAAATGAGAACACGCACTAACTTCAGTAATGGAATGCACCGATGTTGGAATGTAGACCAAGCAAAGGCTTGCACCGATCTTCTATGTACGCCGACTTAGAAATGCTTTAGGCCAATGATTGAACCGACTATTGAATGCACTGACTTATAAAATGTCTGGAACAGAGGATGTACCGAGGTGGCGAAAAAGAATGCACAGACACTAAATAACGAAACTAAACAGTGCGTGCTGGACAAGAATTACACGGACTTAAAAATTGCACTGACCCCGAGAGGTGAGATGCAAAGGCAAGATATGCACTGACTTCTTCAACTTATGCATGGACTATATGCCACAAATGCAAGGTACACAGACCTTGTATGCTGAATGACTCAACTGTGCACAGACATACATTTTATATGAAATGATCAAGTGCAGACAAATTTATGCAATCCAGTCTTCACATGACTCATAGATTGTCATCATTAAAACCAGGGTTCCAACAATCTCCCCCCTTTTGATGATGACAACTATAATTCATGTATGACTGAAACCTACAGAGAATTTATTTGTTGACATGTATGGCAAAGATAACATTCAACATAAAACATGCATCCAATGCAAATATGCACTATGTAGAAGTTACATTTTTGTGTACAGTAAGAGAATACAGACTAGTGTCTGAGTGAACTATCTCATTCAACAGAACTATCTCATTCAACAAAACTATCTTATTCAGTAATAAAATTGTCAATCAGTGAGAGCTTTACACCAGAAACCTGAAAAACTGTCAAACTGTATTGTAAGCTTTCATATATGTTTAAAACAGTGAAAAAAAATCATCAGTGTAAAACCATAAAATGTCCATCAGTGGAACGTTCATACAGCCAAAATCGCCTCCCCCTTTGTCATTATCAAAAAAAATAGGGAAACCTTGGGAATCATTGACCTCTGTAACTCCCCCTGTCTCTAGGAGGAGGTGCACTACTGGAACCAGGGATAGAACATCTAAGGTGAAGATTTCTCAAAGAGTCTAACAGCTCATTTAATTTTTGATGCACTATATCCCCAAGTTTGTCCACTAGAGAAGTGGTAGAATCTTGCTTTGAAAGAGTTTGTATAATGGTCTTTGAGAGGGTCTCCAATTCAGACTGAACATCTCGAAATTTGTTGAGGAATCTAGGCTGACAGGCTGCAATATTGTTCAATGTATTCTTTATCAACTAAAATTAGATCTTCAGATCAAAAGTGTGACTCAGAATTTGAGCAAGCTTGGTGAAAGTAGAGAGTTGTGAATCTTGGATTTTGCTTACCATGTCATCAACTCTAGTACTGATTCCCATAAGAGATTCCAAGATCTCTCGGACTGCTGTATCCGTTTTGTGTTTGGCAGTCAAAAACTCAATCCCTTGGGTCTTGACAACTCTTTATAAATGTTGCATGCGGGAATCTACTCTGTCAAGTTGAATGGTATTGAGCAGAAACTGTTTATTCATCAATTCATTCTGATTCAGCACTATATATCTCAGTCATATTTGACAGCATCTGGGCAATATCAGGCTCAGTACTAGGTCTAGGTGATCTAAATGTGGATGCACTAGACTTTAGAAGTTCAGTATAGTATGCATGATGTTGTTCAGGAGGTGGAGTAGGTGGCATACCAAGACTAACTATCCCCCCGAATTTTGGACCATATCTAGGAGCTTGAGCAAATGATATTCTTGGATACCTCCTGTAATGAGGGCAAGGACCCAAAACAAATTCTTGTAAGTCTTCCTGAGCTACTCCTTGAGCTGTTGTCTGAGCTTCCTCATGTGAAGCTCCTTGTGGAGCTTCTTCTTCTCTTGGTTGTTCACCCTCCTGTTCATTGACAACTGACTCAGCAATTTCTTCATAAATTTTATCAGTCCCTTCTGTCAAAATCTGTGTAACCATCCTAAATAGCAGTTCTTCATCAGCTTCAATTTCTTCTTCTCTTTCCTCTTCTACACCTTGTGAATCACCCTCTTGTTCTACGGCTTCACTTGTTTGATCTTCCTCTTGTTCTTGCTGAACAATTTGTTGTTCCTGCTCAAATTGTAATCCAAACATATCAAATAGCTCACTGATATTTTGATCCAGCTGTTGTACAATTTGAGCACCAGTTAAGTCCAATTCATGGATTTCTTGTTCAAGCTGCAGATCCTTGAGATTTTTCTCAACCGGTTTATCAGCAGATTCTTGGTCTTTTTCAACTATCAAAGGAAGAGTTTCTTCTTGAGGAATCTGAGGAGGCTATTCTGACACTGTTTCCACTTGAACTTTCCTCTTTTTCTTCAAGGGAGCATGCTTTCTTGATTTGTCCTTTCTTTGAATTTCACGAGAAGAGCTCTCTGAGTCAGTATCTTTCAACTTCAAGTACTTATCAATAAAATCCATGTTATACACATTAAACTTTGAAATTTCTTTTGAAGGCTCATTTTCTAAAGATATATTTGCCTTCTTAAATATGGAAGTTAAATGAGCTGCATAAGGAAAATGTCTTCTGGACCCTTTGCAAGTTCTCATAATCTGAATTATTATTTCAGGCAAACAAACTCTGATTCTCTTTAGCAGACAGTATAAAACAAATCTCTGAGTGTTGGTCAGTCTTCCTCTCCCTCCAACTTGTGGAGTGATCATAGCAGTAAGAATGTGATGTAGCCGTCTCTTGAGACGAGAGAAACTGTTTGCGTTGCACTGACCCAATTTCAACTGATTCTTGTCTTGGGGATTTCTAGGCTCATCTGTGATGAGTGAGTATGCATCATGAAGATCATATGCAAACTTCCTTTCAGTTTCTCCTTCTTCTGGTATTCTAAACACTTTATGTAGAGAATGCTTAGAGACATCTATCCTAGACCCCTTGACTATAGAAAATAGTTTTGCCTGACTCACATCATACTTCAGATTCTGATAGAACTTAGCTACGAGTCTCGGATAATATACTCTGTGCTTACCCAAAAATTTTATCCATTTCTGAACTCTAAAAATTTCAATCAACTCAGGAAACTTTTCAATCATTTTCTGATCATGAAAATCTTTGTACCGAGGGAAAACTATCTTACCAGCTTCCAGTGCTATTTCTGCATGTCTTGATGCTTCAGCTGAGATATCTTCTCCTTCGAGTACCTGTTGAGTCAGGTGCGATAGATTCAGAGGGGGGGTGAATGAATCTCCCTTTTAAAAATATAGCCTAATTAAAAACTTAAAGCTCAGTTATGCAGAATTAAAAATAGTTGCAGCTATATTCTGAGAATACTTAGGATCATTTCGGCAAGACAACTAAATAGAATTAGCCCTCACTCGATCCTATGCCAACATCTAGTACGCCGCAATTAAATGAACATATAAGAAAATCAAACCACAAGGGACACCAGGATTTTTAGGTGGTTCGGTCTACAGACCTACGTCCACCCCTCACTCCAAACCGGAGCGAGGCTTCCACTAGCAACGCTAGACAAGCAGACTCAATCTGCAACAGATGCTGCCACACAGCTTGACCAGGGGAACAACCTCCCCTCTTCCTCCCAACCGGAGGGAACCACTAGTGACACCAGTCACTAGCAAACCAGAGACGCAAGTCTCTCTTCCTCCAGACCTGGAGGGGACCTACAAGTAGCAACTACTACCTGCAGCTGGAGACCCAAGTCTCCCTTCCTCTGAAGCCCAGAGGGAAGCGCAAGTGACACTAAGTCACCTGCAAACCAGAGGTCTCGGACCTCTCTTCCTCCACCAAGGAGGGAACCACTGATGACC
Source organism: Amorphophallus konjac (assembly GCA_022559845.1). Lineage (NCBI taxonomy): Eukaryota > Viridiplantae > Streptophyta > Magnoliopsida > Alismatales > Araceae > Amorphophallus > Amorphophallus konjac. Next base: position 259,703,518 of record CM040124.1, on the reverse strand, counting down.
CAAAGTCACCAGCAAACCAGAGAAACCAATCTCCCTTCTCCTGAGACCACAGGAGGAACCCGATCCCCAACAAGGCAATCGGAAGAACAAGGTAAAAGGAAAACAATAAAAGATAAAAATCGCAGCGACACAAAGCTGGAGAAATGAAAAGCACAAAGACAAACTGGGTTGGATCTGATCCAAGGTCCAGTGAACAATGAAGCTCTCTTCCTCTTCACAACCTCTCTATCTCATTGTCTCTCCTCTTTCTCTGCTTGAGCTCTCTAGCTTTCTCTTTCTCTTCTGCTCTTCTCTCTTTTTCTTCTCTCAGTGGATCGTGGCTCTCTGCTGCTTCTCCTTCTGTCTCTCTGTACAGACTTCACCTCTTGTTCGAGCTGCCTCCTTCTACTCACTATCTCACACGATCAGCCTTCTTCTGAGGAAGAAGACATATATATATAGCAGCAGTAGATTAGGGCGACGTGTGCTCTCCACGATTCCCACCCAAATGTTTCAGTCCACGTGGCAGCTTCTCAGCATCTCGGATCACGTGCCAGATGCCATCCTCGTATCACGTGCCCAGACTCTACAGGTTTAATGAAGAGTTTCAGTCGATCAGCAGAAACATCACAGGTTGTACATAGTAAAATTAAGCAGCAATGTATATACTTAGCAATGCAGTGTGTAGACTTGGACAGCTAGCCACGAGTGTATAGACTTTGCCTAACTGTTTATCCATGAATGAGATGGCGATGTATAGACATGAACTAATGCAAGCAGTGTATAGACTTTGTGCCCCAAAGGCAATGTATAGACTTAGTGCTCTACATGCTATAGTGCTAATGTGTAGACTTGATCAATGCATCTGGAATGTTTAGACTTGAAGAGCTAGCCAACGAGTGTATAGACTTGAGGGGTGACAACGAGTGTATAGACTTGTTGGGTGACAACGAGCGTATAGAATTGCTGAATAGTAGCAGAATGTATAGACTAGGTTGTGTGAGCATGCAGTGTATAGACTTTGTGAGACGCAAAGGCTGTACAGACTTGACGAAATGCATGTGCTAGATAGTGTATAGACTAGACAATGCAAATGAGATGTTCAAACTTGCTATGAAGCAACCACAATGTACAGACTTATGTTGAAGCAACCACAATGTACAGACTTAGAGTGTAGACAATGTAATGTATAGACTTTGATGAACATGTGCAATGTATGAACTTAACGACGCAAGCGATGTATAGAATTTGGAACGCTTGAAGCACAGACACGCTTTAGTGTATAGACTTGATGATCATTCAGCAATGTGCAGACTTCGACAAAACATAACGTGCAGCTGTGTATAGACTTGAAGCACTAGATGCACGATGTACAGACTTCATTCATGCAAGGCTATGCGTTGTATAGACTATGTGAATGCAGTGCAATGGCCTATACAGACATCATAGTATGCACAATGCAGTGTATAGACTTTCTAATGTCTAGACTTGAAGATGTGAACGACACAATGTATAGACTTGGCCCCTTGAAGGATGTACAGACTTTACGAGCACAGTCCAGTGTATAGACTTTGCGAAGCACAGCCCAATGTATAGACATTGCGAAGCACAGTTCAATGTATGGACTTGTAAGTTGAACTGTATTGTATAGACTTCAGACTGTATGGACTTGTGAACTCGAATGCAATGTACAAACTTCATATAAGAAGGCAACCGCTGTACATACTTAGGCAATGTAAAGACTTGATAAGCTTGAACACAGCGATGTGCAGACTTTGTGATGTATAGACTTATGAATGCAACGTAGGTAAAGGTCCCAATGTATAGACTTCACCTGAAACAGTTGGATGTATAGACTTTGTCTAAAACAGTCGGATGTATAGACTTTGTCTGAAACAGTCGGATGTACAGACTTGAGTGAACGATGCATGAACAAGCCTAACCAATGTATAGACTTTGATGCACAAACACACAATGCAATGTATAGACTTTAAAGCAGATGCCAAGCCCATGTTCAGACTTGAAGAGACAACCAATGTATAGACTTCTCATTATGCATCCAGACGAATGTACAGACTTCAGTTATGCAACTGAAGGCTGTACAGACTTGCTATGAAGTGAGATGCAACGTGAGATGCTCGAATGTACAGACTTGCTGATTGTGTTAAGACACATCATGAGACGCTCAGAAGGACTGCCCACTGTATAGACATTGCCTTAGACATGCAGACACTGTGAATGTATAGACTTCACTATGTGTAAGCTTGTGAAGGCAAATGCAATGTACAGACTCCAGACTGTGAAGGCTTTGTGATTGTAAATGCATTGTACAGACTTCACGTTATGCTTCAGACACTAAGGAAGACAGACAATGTATGGACTTAGGCAATTGAAAGGCTTACCAGTGTATGGACTTATGAGTGCAGCACAGACAGATGCAATGTACAGACATGGAAAAGGGGTCGACCCACTTCTGTCCAGACTATGCTGAAAGGTTCAGCATCACCTATTGTACAGACTAACATCAAGCAATCCAGATAAAATGCAATTATGAAATGCCTCAATAATTATGAAATGCACCAATGCACACACCACATAGCCTCAACCTGTTCGTTGGTTATGTAATTCAGATAAGATGTTCAATGAAACATACATATGCAACAAAAACAGATTTATATGCAGACTCAAACAGATGATGACTTATAGTGTTTGCTATCATCAAAATCATAGGGACACAACAATCTCCCCCTTTTTTATGATGGCAACACTATGAGTCAGTATGACTAGATCAAATATTTCCCCCCCTTTGACTTCGGCAAAAATACATTAATTGAAGAGGGAAGAATAAGACTGCATAAGATGAGTGAATTAAAAGCTCCCCCTTTAATGACAAATAGCTCCCCCTGAATAGAATAATGATCAGAAATGTTTTGAAGGTTGAAACCAAGTGAGATGAAGGGAGAATATCAACAAAAGAACAGGGACACTCAAAAATGCTGACTAGATCTCCCCCTTTATGAAAAACACTCAGCATGACATGGAAGCTCCCCCTGATTAGATGGAGTGAAAGAAGTGATGAACATCTACCAGCAAAGCACATGGGTATACAAGAGTTACCACAGTCTATAATCACAGTGAATAAATGAGGAAGCAAGATTTTCATTAGCACACCAGATTCATAAATCTTTGTAAGCGAATTTCAGATTCTTCAATTATAATAGATTATGAATGAGTTTAAACTTACCATCATGATTTAAGAGTGATGTATTTAAGGTTTATCAGAAAAATTCATTACTCATATCTGACACATCTTTTAATAAAGATGAACCATCAACTCATTTGTTATTCATGTTGAACCTCCTTCCATCTTACTCATTTAAATTCAATGACTCCTATGGAAGTTACACAAGATACTATTGAGATTAAACAGAAATAAATGAGACTGAACTTGTCTTTAGATTTTTAGAATTTTCTATTGAACAGCACTCATTTTTTCTGAGCAAGTTTGGTTCAGTCAACACCTTTTTACATGAGGCACAACACGTCTTAGGTGAAGTGACCGAGTTACTCAGTGTGACAACCACATTACCTCTGAAGGAGAACAGAGTTAGCAATGGAGTATCTTTTTACATGAGGAAACACCTTGATCAGAGGCCAGAATCCCCAGTTACTCAACACAACCATGCCATTGCTCTGCCAGATTTTCAAACATTTTGAAAAGAGAGTTAACTATGGCACTTCATGACATGGGCTTAATCCATTTCTTTGATAGAGAACCCAGTTTCTCTGTGGCCAAAGTCATTGCTCTTGCTTTAAATTTTTAAGTGTTTTCGGATTTTTAAAACAATGCTCAGTACACTGAAATGTTTAAGAACAAGACTTTTCATGTGTATCTTAACCAAAGAAAGTCATGTCGTTTAAAATTTCAGATTTCAGAATGTTTTTCATGAAGTTCATGAGACAACTAGTTAAGATTTATTAAGCAAAATGAATCAGATATTTTCAAGTCCTTTACATCAAAACTTAAGAAATACATTAGACTTAAATCAATTTGATTTATCAAAACATTCTTAAGCCAGTATAATAGAAGATTCTTCTTTTCAGAATGTGTCTGATTTATGTCTAGGGTGCACTGACTAAAATCTTTCCTCATTCAGATGAATCAATGACATTGCAGGAAATCAGTGGAGTCAACAAGGAATTTTTATTAAGAAATTAGCAGAGAGCAATCATGATGAGACAAGGAGTGAATCATTAGAACAGTGCAGTTTTGAAATCAATAGCTGAGTCTTGAGTTCAGACAGAATTGCTACATAAGTGTAGACAGTAGGGAATTCAAGTGAACTACTCATTTGCCAATAGTGGATCAGATTGCTTGACAGAAGGAGTTCAAGATGCAATTAGTCATTTCTTTTTAGATTTTTTTTTCAATGCAAGGAGATGCAATGCAACTAACTACATGTATGCATGTTTAAAGGCTCTCCTGGAGAAATTTAGCAAATGAGATTATCATGATTATGCAACCATCAGTCAAACTCCCCCTTACAAAGTGCATGATATGCAATTAAAGCCTGAAACATGATTTTAAAATATATGCTTATTCAGAGATAAACTACAAGCATGTCCATGAGCATTTCAGATTTTTCAATTAGATTCAGTTAGACAATGCACAAAAGAATTATCATGATATGCAGTGCATTCAGATCACACAAATTCAGAATACAGAGTTTTCAGAATTTACCTGAATGGGGCTTTATCATCTTGGGTGCCTTGGTTTAATTTACCCCTCTTTATTCCTCAGTCCAAGGCACACTTGCAAAGTATTTGATCATCTTGATCCTGCAGGGACCTAAGCAGCTTTGGGTCCTGCGTTAGCCCTGACAGGTGTTCTAAGCAAATTCATAGCAACATGGTCACCATGATCCATCAGATAGCAATTGTCCATAGAGTGACCAAACTTCCCTTAATATCTACATGAAGTGACTAGTTTCTGGTTTTTATGATGCATAGTAACATCAGCATGAGGTTTATAAACATGATCATAAGATTTTCTGTTATATGCATGAAAAGTTTGGTTCTTATTCCTAACCAGCCAACATTCAGAAGATTTGTGACCTTGCTTCTCACAGTTATAGCATGAAAATCTTGCAAATGGTTTTGCAGGGAATTTGACAACATAGGGGTTAACAAACTTCTTCTGAACATGCCAACAGTCCTTGACTGTATGGCCATTTTTCCCACAGTGAGAGCAAGCAGAAGAATTTCTTCTATGAAAGCCATTTTTACCCCAAGTGGATCCAAAACCGCACTCAGCAGCCTTGTGCCCAGGCTTATTGCAGTTAGAGCACACAATGTGCTGACTAGTCTTGTGTTTAGTTCCATAAGGACCATGAATATTCATGGAAGACCTGGCATGCAGTTTATTGTCTTCTTTCATGATAAAGCATACATTCATGAGTTGACCATACTTACCACAATAATAACATGAAGCATCAGGCTTCCTAGTAGCATGGTTTCTATCAGAAAAAATTCTAAAATGTAATGTTCCACTAGCATGCTCATCCTTTAACATTAATCTGCAATCTTCCATTATGTGACCTCCTTTCCCATAATAATAACATGACCCCTTTTTAATATGAGTGTGTGAGAGATCATGTGAATTGTGTGCAGCATTCTTTATAACAACAGGAGTGTCTTTGTCCTTTTTCTGTGAATTTTCATTATTTTTCAGTTTTTGAATTTGTTCTGCAGATTTGGAATTGACAGTGGACTTTTGTGCAGTGAATTGAAAAACAGAAGAATCAGAGGTTGTGTTCTGATTAGAAGCTTTGACAAAAACAGTAGACGTTTTATTCCCATTACTCCTTTTGTTTGTCGGACTGTAACCCAGTCCCTTTCTCTGAACGCTAACATTATTTCCAAGAAGCTTATTCAGATTGTCATTTCCTTTGACAAATTTTGACAATGAGTTTTTCAAATCTTGAATTTCAGAATTTAAGCCACAAATATTAGCTTCATATTCGGACAGATATGTTTCACAGGAAATGACTTGTTGATGCAAGGCATCATTCAGACTTTTGAGTTTTTCAACTTCCTGTGTTAATTTAATTTCATTGCCAGCTTCAGATAGAGACTTATAAAGATCATCAACTTCTTGTTGAAGGGATGTGATTGTTAACTCGTATTTAGCTATCTTTTGTTCACAGTAGGTGACATTCCCACTCAACATTAGGTTGATGTTTTTCAGATTTGTAATTTCATGTTCAGCATTCAGCAACTCACTGGAGCTCACCAGGCTTACACTCTTTCCTTTTTCTAAAATGATTAGCCTCTCAGACATTGCTGAGTTTAGGTGATTCAGCTTATTAATTTCCTCTTTCAGTTTACTGTTCTGCTCTAGGAGTTCATCATCAAGCACCCATTCATCTGAAGAAAATTGACATTCATAAAACTTTTCTTGTTGTTTTAAGATTAAAGTTTGTCAAGATTTTTCTGAATCTCTGAATGTGTTACTCTATCAGCCTCTAATTTTTCAGAAATCAATCTATTTTCTTTTTCAAGATTTATTGATTTGTGTTCAAATTCCTTGAGCTGATTTTTGAGTATTACATTTTCAGACTTCATGTTTTCCAATTCAGAGTTGGCAAGCTCTAAGTTTCTCATCGGTTCTTCATTTTGAACAACATCATTGTTATGAGCCTGATCATCATCAATTAAACTATGCCTCTTCTTTAGTTCAGCAATTTCGCAAACAAGCTCTTGATTCTCCTTTTTGTGTGAATCAATTTGTTTCATAAGAGTTTATTTTTCAGATTTCAAATGATCTAAATCTGAACTAATAGAATCAAAATCTGTTAACTGTCTTCTAAATATGTCATTTTCAATTTTTAGAATTTCAGGGCTTTCACCTCGAGATTTAGCATCCTCATGTTTCTTTAGCTTCTTTATCAATTTTTTATTCTTCTTCTTTAGTCTTTCATAGGATTCTAACAGATTGGCATAGGAATCTTCCCTATCGTCTAAAGTGAAACTAGAGAAAGGATTGGTTACCTCTTCAGCATCTTCGGATTCATCTTGATCACTGCCATGGTCGCTCTTGTCAGCCATCAGGTAGTTGTCCTCATCTCTCCTCTGAGTTAGCTTCAGCTTTTCCAGAATGTCCTTAGCGAACCTGCAGTCATAAAAACAAGAACGTAGAGCCTTGTCAGTAGCTTCTTTCATTAATTTCAAAACTTTCTGATTCTCTCCATTTCTTGATCTGTGACTATTAGTCCATTTGGACTCTTTCTTTGGCAGTCTGTGAGGACCATGTGAGATTAACTTCCACAGATCCGGATCCATCAAATTCACATAGTTATGTAGACTGCTAACCCATGAGTTAAAATTAGACCCATTGAAAATCGGTGGAGAAGCCATGAACGCAAATCAATCAAGCAATTTCAAAACTGTATGCAGAAGACAGAAATACACCGAATGCCAGCAGGATCCTCTACAGATCGTTGGATCTGGAAAGTCAGAAACCTGCTCTGAAGCCAATTGTTGAGTCAGGTGCGATAGATTTAGAGGGGGGGTGAATGAATCTCCCCTTTAAAAATATAGCCTAATTAAAAACTTAAAGCTCAGTTATGCGGAATGAAAAACAGTTGCAGCTATATTCTGAGAATACTTAGGATCATCTCGACAAGACAACTCAATAGAATTAGCCCTCACTCGATCCTATGCAAACATCTAGTACGCAGCAATGAAATGAACATATAAGAAAATCAAACCACAAGGGACACCAGGATTTTTAGGTGGTTCGGTCCACAGACCTACGTCCACCCCTCACTCCAAACCGGAGTAAGGCTTCCACTAGCAACGCTAGACAAGCAGACTCAGTCTGCAACAGATACTGCCCCACAGCTTGACCAGGGGAACAACCTCCCCTCTTCCTCCCAACCGGAGGGAACCACTAGTGACATCAGTCACTAGCAAATCAGAGACGCAAGTCTCTCTTCCCCCAGACCAGGAGGGGACCTACAAGTAGCAACTACTACCTGCAGCCGGAGACCCAAGTCTCCCTTCCTCTGAAGCCCAGAGGGAAGCGCAAGTGACACTAAGTCACCTGCAAACTAGAGGTCTCGGACCTCTCTTTCTCTACCAAGGAGGGAACCACTGATGACCCAAAGTCACCAGGAAACCGGAGAAACAAATCTCCCTTCTCCTGAGACCACAGGAGGAACCCGATCCCCAACAAGGCAATTGGAAGAACAAGGTAAAAAGGAAAACAATAAAAGATAAAAATCACAGCGACACAAAGCTGGAGAAATGAAAAGCACAAAGACAAACTGGGTTGGATCTGATCCAAGGTCCAGTGAACAATGAAGCTCTCTTCTTCTTCACAACCTCTCTATCTCACTGTCTCTCCTCTTTCTCGGCTCGAGCTCTCTAGCTTTCTTTTTCTCTTCTGCTCTTCTCTCTTTTTCTTCTCTCAATGGATCGTGGCTCTCTGCTGCTTCTCCGTCTGTCTCTCTGTACAGACTTCACCTCTTGTTCGAGCTGCCTCCTTCTACTCACTATCTCACACGATCAGCCTTCTTCTGAGGAAGAAGACATATATATATAGCAGTAGTAGATTAGGGCGACGTGTGCTCTCCATGATTCCCACCCAAATGTTTCAGTCCACGTGGCAGCTTCTCAGTATCTCGGATCACGTGCCAGATGCCAGCCTCGTATCACGTGCCCAGACTCTACATGTTTAATGAAGAGTTTCAGTCGATCAGTAGAAACAGCACAGGCTGTACATAGTTCAATTAAGCAGCAATGTATATACTTAGCAATGTAGTGTGTGGACTTGGACAGCTAGCCACGAGTGTATAGACTTTGCATAACTGTTTATCCATGAATGAGATGGCGATGTATAGACATGAACTAATGCAAGCAGTGTATAGACTTTGTGCCCCAAAGGCAATGTATAGACTTAGTGCTCTACATGCTACAGTGCTAATGTGTAGACTTGATCAATACATCTTGAATGTTTAGACTTGAAGAGCTAGCCAACGAGTGTATAGACTTGCTGGGTGACAATGAGCGTATAGACTTGCTGAACAGCAGCAGAATGTATAGACTTGGTTGTGTGAGCATGCAGTGTATAGACTTTGTGAGATGCAAAGGCTGTACAGACTTGATGAAATGCATGTGCGAGACAGTGTATAGACTAGACAATGCAAACGAGATGTTCAGACTTGCTATGAAGCAACCACAATGTACAGACTTATGTTGAAGCAACCAGAATGTACAGACTTAGAGTGTAGACAATGCAATGTATAGACTTTGATGAACATATGCAATGTATGAACTTAACAACGCAAGATAGACTTTGGAACGCTTGAAGCACAGACATGCTTTAGTGTATAGACTTGATGATCATTCAACAATGTGCAGACTTCGACAAAACAAAACGTGCAACAGTGTATAGACTTGAAGCACTAGATGCACGATGTACAGACTTCATTCATGCAAGGCTATGCGTTGTATAGACTATGTGAATGCAGTGCAATGGCCTGTACAGACATCATAGTATGCACAATGCAGTGTATAGACTTTCCAATGTCTGGACTTGAAGATGTGAACGACACAATGTATAGACTTGGCCCCTTGAAGGATGTATAGACTTTACGAGCACAGTCTAGTGTATAGACTTTGTGAAGCACGGTCCAATGTATAGACATTGTGAAGCACTGTTCAATGTATAGACTTGTAAGTTGAACTGCATTGTATAGACTTCAGACTGTATGGACTTGTGAACTCGAATGCAATGTACAAACTTCATATAAGATAGCAACCGCTGTACATACTTAGGCAATGTAAAGACTTGACAAGCTTGAACACAGCGATGTGTAGACTTTGTGATGTATAGACTTATGAATGCAACATAGGTATAGGTCCCAATGTATAGACTTCACCTGAAACAGTCTGATGTACAGACTTTGTCTGAAACAGTCGGATGTACAGACTTTGTCTGAAACAGTCGGATGTACAGACTTGAGTGAACGATGCATGAACAAGCCTAACCAATGTATAGACTTTGATGCACAAACACACAATGCAATGTATAGACTTTAAAGCAGATGCCAAGCCCATGTTCAGACTTGAAGAGACAACCAATGTATGACTTCTCATTATGCATCCAGACGAATGTACAGACTTGAGTTATGCAACTGAAGGCTGTACAGACTTGCTATGAAGTGAGATGCAACGTGAGACGCTCGAATGTACAGACTTGCTGATTGTGTTAAGACACGGCATGAGACGCTCAGAAGGACTACCCACTGTATAGACATTGCCTTAGACATGCAGACACTATGAATGTATAGACTTCACTATGTGTAAGCTTGTGAAGGCGAATGCAATGTACAGACTCCAGACTATGAAGGCTTTGTGAATGTAAATGCATTGTACAGACTTCACGTTATGCTTGAGACACTAAGGAAGACAGACAATGTATGGACTTAGGCAATTGAAAGGCTTGCCAGTGTATGGACTTATGAGTGCAGCACAGACAGATGCAATGTACAGACATGGAAAGGGGGTCGACCCACTTCTGTCCAGACTATGCTGAAAGGTTCAGCATCACCTATTGTACAGGCTAACATCAAGCAATCCAGATAAAATGCAATTATGAAATGCATCAACAATTAAGAAATACACCAATGCACACACCACACAGGCTCAGCCTATTCGTTGGTTATGTAATTCAGATAAGATGTTCAATGAAACATACATATGCCACAAAAATAGATTTATATGCAGACTTAAACAGATGATGACTTATAGTGTTTGCTATCATCAAAATCACAGGGACACAACATTACCTTCCTCTTACTTCTACCCATTGCTGACTTCAGCTTCTTGACTTTTGGTAGCGGCACATCAACCTTGGCTGACCGACAGTCTTCTAGCGAGTGTACTTTTGACAGTCTCCTTCTGAGCCGATTCAGAAGGTACTTCTTCTGCATGTAACTCCTTTGATCTTCGCTTGTAGCATTTGGTTGCATCGGTCTCTGTGACTTGATGAGACATGAGATGCTACTCTTCCGTGACATTCTTGTTCCCCTCACTCATGGCAAACAGAGAGGACATAGTGGAAGCAATAAGAAGAGAAAAATGAGACGGAGAGAGAGAATGGACGTGATGAGAAGAGGGAAGGCTGGAGAGGCGGACTTGCTAGAGGAACCTGAGAGAAGAAGATGAGAGAGCGGGAGACCGTTTCAACTTCAAAGGAGAGGGTATGATGGGTAAGGCAAGTAGAGTTACGTATATACTAGAGACACTGCCAGCTTTTCCAATTTTCAACAATTAATACCCAAACTACCCCTTATGGAAAATAAAATGCCTTTCTACGCAGAAATGCGGTTTCTGGCGTATGATATTATATCTTAGAATTTTATTCTCCACAAGTTATCCCTGATAACCAATGGTAATGAAACAGCTTAATCAAGGAAATAACCCAGTGAAGACGATCATTAATCTTACTGGCTCCCTTTTATTGGCTAATAACTGATTGAAAGATCCAAATTTTTATATTGACATTAAGCCAGTCTAAAGTTTTTGAAGAAACCAAAAGGTCAACCATGTTTTAATTGAACTTTTGCCAAGAGAAATTTTTATTGAACTTTTCAGTATAACTGCCCCTTTTTACTCAAGGAAACATGTTGATCAAACACCAGAGTCCCTGGTTACTCAGTGCAGTTTACGTTTATGTTTCACAATAATTTTTGAACAGAGATAGCATTCATTATCATGACTTGACCTCTGAATTTCTTTGAAACAAATGATCAGTTTCTCAAATAATATGCCATTGCTCTGCCACACTCAATTTTTACTTAATGGCGTATTCCCAGGTCTTTTGTCAGAATTTTTTCTTTAGACATAACATAAGGACCATATAAACATTGGATTTTCTATCATATTGGTTTATTACTAAGGACTTTCAGATTATTGATGCCCTACTAAGCAATTTCCAATTTGCACTATTTTAAGACCATTGATGTATCTTCCAGGGTTAATTGTGAGAGCTTTTCAGATAAGATTTAATATTCATACACCAAAAATCACATCTGACATTAGATCAGCAATTTCGTTCTTAGTTCAGGGTGGTCTTAGTAGTTAATTATTGAAAATGAGTAAAGGTGATAGTATTCAGATATTACTCCCCCTGACTTGCACATACTATGAGTTTCTTTGACAATAATTCTGAATAAGGGAAGGAGACAAGGAGCAAGGTGATGTAGATGAAGTCCATTCATGAGCAGGGTTAAGACTAACGGCAAGATAGCACAAATCCAAAAACACAGCCTGAATGACCATCATCATATAACCACCCATCTCCGTAAACCATCAAACATTCAGCCTTCTACAGATTCAGTGTATCCAAAATCCAAATCACAATCAACTGACCTCTCATATTAGACCAGATTCAAGCTGACTCCAAAGTCAATACCACAAGAGCAGACCCTTGCAAATCATCAGACACAAAAAACTAACTTCCCAAGCAGCAATGTAACACTGACCAAAACGTGTATTCTATCTCTGAATGGCACAGCTCCCCCTCAACATGTGTCGAGATGTGAAACAACCACTATCTAATTCTCTTAAAGCACATAGACATGTATCAACATTGTATGCCTCCTACTTATTAGCATGAAGAACTAACAAAAAAAATCTCGTAGAGAGTATGCATGGATTTCATTCTCAATATGTATTACTCTTAAGAGAATATCATCAATCATCAGATTTGTTCCAATCAATCATGCAACATACCACAAATATTGTTATTCAGACAAAACTAACAAACCAGAAAGGTGGAATTTGACTTACCTTAGTGCCCTGAATTTATTGAGTCCCATTTTTATTTTATCTTCAGGAGCACACCTGCAACCAAAGTGTTATTTGAAAAATCTTGGACCCCAAGGTATTTGACGTGGTTCGGTCAGCAGACCTACATCCACCCCATACTCTAACCAGAGTATGGGTTCCTGCTGACTCACAGCTTGAAAGACCGCACACCTCACAGCTTGCCTACAACCGCTGAGCAACACAGCTTGCTGTCCAGAGGAACCAATCCTCTGCAACGCTGACAAACAGCTTGACCCGCTGGGCGTTACAGCTTAGCCGACCAGAGGAGACCTCCTCTGCAACCATTGACGAACAGCTTGAACGAGTATCAAGGAAGAAGAAACGAAAAGAACAAAACACAGCAAACAGAGGACTGTCAATAAATCCAAAACAAAAAATGCTCGCGCAGGAGCCAAGTGTCTTGGATCTGATTCAGAGAACACTATATAAAACATGATCTTCAATGTGCTGCACTTTCTTTCCTTCAAAACTATCTCTCTCTTTCTATCTCCTTTCTGTCTTCTTTCTTTCCAGGTGCTCGAACACCCCTTTTTTTCTCTGATTCTTCTTCTGTATCGTGTTCCCTCCTGCTTACTTCTTCTCCACTGTTTCCCTTTTTATGGGCATCAGATGAAGGGCGTGTGATTTTCACGATCCCCCCAACATGCCTTGGGCCATGTGGCAGCATCGTAGCTCAGTGCTTTCCACGTGTCTCGATCCTGGCACCTCCTTCAATCTTGGATCACGTGCCACTTTTAGAAGTTACGATCACATGGTCTCAGTTCTCTGGAGAAAGAATCTCTGTCAGGAGAACAGTTATGCATGCACGGGCTCGTATATGAATAAGACCATATGCACTGACTTGATACATATGTTGGGCAAGTCACTCACACAGACCATCGGTGTACATAATGAGGTATGCACCGACTCACTATGGTTATAGTGCAAAGAAATGCACAGACTACGTGTGGGTGTACCCTGCAAGAGTGCACATGTGTGCCAAGCCCCACGATGCATAGACTTTTCGATATGTACAAATGAGAACGTGAACTAACTTCAGTAATGGAATGCACCGATGTTGGAATATAGACAAAGCAAAGGCTTGCACCGATCTTCTATGTACGCCGACTTAGAAATGCCTTAGGCCAAGGATTGCACCGACTATTGAATGCACTGACTTATAAAATGTCTAGAATAGAGGATGCACCGAGATGGCGAAGAAGAATGCACAGACACTAAATAACGAAACTAAGCAGTGCGTGCTGGACAAGAATTGCACGGACTTAAAAATTGCACTGACCCCGAGAGGTGAGATGCAAAGGCAAGATATGCACTGACTTCTTCAACCTATGCATGGACTATATGCCACAAACGCAAGGTACACAGACCTTGTATGCTGAATGACTCAACTGCGCACAGACATACATTTTCTATGAAATGATCAAGTGCAGACAAATTTATGCAATCCAGTCTTCACATGACTCATAGATTGTCATCATTAAAACCAGGGTTCCAACAGGGATGATAAATGTCTCAGAATGCATTGGGATATGAGTTTACCGAGACAGTGACTGGAAGCTTGGCTATCACAGGGACTGGTTGAACTGTGATGTTGAGGTAAGGGCCAAAGGTTGGCCAAACTGGGCAGGAATAATGCAAGGTTAACGGGGGATTGGAGGGTTCACGACGGAGCAATGCGAACGGATTGAAGACTGGCTCTGGATGAGGCTAACAGCCCACCAAGGAATAGGTGGGAGGCCGTTCTGACTGGTGGGGGAGAAGAAGGTTTTCCCGTTATCGGCTCTACCGCCCTTTCAGGTTTTCGCTAGAGCCGACCCCCTTTAGCTTTTTCTGATGCGCCCTTGCGGGTTTTCACGTTGAGGGGTTTCCCGATTTTACCTGTGGTGCCCTTTCGGGTTTCCACTTCAGTCGGGTTACTGGCCTTTTTGCCCCCAATCACCCCCTTGTGGAGAAGATGGCCGGGTCTGCCGGGGCATCTCTATTTTTAACCCCATATATATATATTTGGCTTACCTGTGAGCCTGGCGGCTAGACTGGTGCTGGTGCGGAGGCGCCCGTGCTCCCATGGCGACGAGAATGAGGGCAAGAGATCATTTCCCACGGATGCCCGGCGGTGATTCCGAGGAGCTGGGCTGGTTGGTTGACTGGGAATCGTAGACCGGGAGCACTGGCCAGTGAGATCCTTCACGGGTGAGGACAGGCCTTATTGGTAGTAGCTGGGACGCGCGCCTTAGTCCAGTTGGCGCGCAAAGTCGTGTTTCGGTGCATAATACAGCTTCATGTGTTTGCCATTGAGAGGCGGGAACGGTCTGTGATCTTTGTGATCAACAACCGTGTATGCTCCACCCTCGTAGACGTTCTGGATGATGTATGGACCTTGCCAATTTGGCTGTAGTTTTCCACTGGAGCACCCTACGATGACCTCTTTTTTCTTCATCATGACAAGGTCGCCTTGCTTGAAAGCTCGCTGCCTGATGAGCTTATCATAGGCCCGGGCGATGCGAGCCTGGTACACTTGCAGATGTTTGTAGGCTTCGAGTCGCTTGCCTTCTAGATCGGCAAGCTCTTCTAGCCTTCTCCGGTACTCATCTTCATCAGTGCCAGCAAGACCGGTGTGGATTGCCACACGATAAGAGGCTAACTGGACTTCGATGGGGATAATTGCTTCTGCCCCGTAAGCGAGGGAGAATGGCGAGCATCCCGTGGGGGTTTTTTAGACCGTCCGATAGGCCCATAATGCTTCGAAGACGTTTTCACCACAGTCGCGTTTCCGATGGCTAACCATCTTATCCAGGAGCTTACAAAGGGTTTTGTTGAATGTTCCACCAAGCCGTTAGCCTGCGTGTTGTAGACAAAGAGGTTCTCCAGTCGATGTGGAATTTGGCCGCTAGTTGGTACACGACCTTATTCTTGAATGGTGTCCCGTTGTCGGACACAATGCGACTAGGAGTACCGAATCGATATATGATGTGGTGCCGGATGAATCTGGCAACCACCTCGCCGGTGACCTCTCGCAAAGGGAGAGCCTCCGCCCAACGAGAGAAGTAGTTAGTGGCAGCCAAGATGTATTTATGGCCCTTGGAAGATGGCGGAAAAGGTCCCGTGATGTCCATACCCCACTCAGCGAATGGCCAAGTGGGGGCTGTAGGACGCAGTGGGTTGGGAGGTCCTCTGGGTACTGGGCCAAAGGCTTGGCATTGATGGCATGTACGGGCATACTGGATGCAGTCCACGTACATGGTTGGCTAGTAGAAGCCTTTGAGCTTGATGTTGTGCTTCATTCGATCTCCGGCCTGGTGCATGCCGCACAATCCGGAGTGGACTTCCTGCATGATGGCTTGAGCCTCAACGAGGGAGACGCATCTCAGGCGGATCGACTTGTCCTTCTCATGGATGAGTCAGAACAGGGAGTCACCGATCAGCTCGTAGGAGGTTGCTCAGTGGAGTAGCTGGACCTTTTGAGCTCGGTCAAGGGGAAGCCACCCTTTCTTGAATTTGATGAAGGGCCCACGCCAATCATCCTCTTCTGGAGGTGTGTTCCGGTCAAGATCGTGGACCTCGTAAATGGTGAAACCGGTGTTGCCTTCGAGTGAGCTCGGCATCAACCTTCTATGCTTGATGATGATGTCGACCTCGCCCTCGGGTGGAAGCTTGATGGATGCGGTCAATTTTGCTAAGGCATCCACCTGAGCGTTGCTGCTCCTGGGAATGTGGTCTATTTCGAAGAAATAGAACTTCTGCGTTAATCTGGTGATGGCGGCGTGGTATGGAACCAACTCTGGCTTCCGCACGTCATAAATGCCAAGGACCTGCCGAACTATCAGTTGGGAGTCCCCGTAGGCTTTGAGGCATTTAATGCCCATGTGGGGAGCCATATGGAGCCCAATGAGTAGAGCTTCATACTCGGCTTCATTGTTGGTTAGGGACTTCATGAGGGCGCAAGAGTTGTACAAAACTCCACCCTGAGGAGTCAGGAAGACTATGCCGGCACCTACCGTGGTGGTTGGATCCTAGTTGCTTCTAGTGATCCCTCGGGAAGCACCGTCGAAGTAAAGCTCCCAGCAAGGCACGCTAGTCGTGAGAGCACTTCGCTGCAAATAATAGAAGACATCTCCACACTATTCAACCGGTTGTTGCGATTGAGTAGCAAGGGACTCCTCGTCCGGGAGCTCTGAGTTGAAGGGTGAATCGTCTGGCACTCGATGGGCTACCAAGAATTCAGCTATACCTTGTCCCTTGATTACTTTTCTGGGGACATAGGTAATGTCGTACTCCATCAACAAGAGAGCCCACCTCCCCAGTCTGCCCAAGAGGACAGGTCCCCGAAGGAGATACTTCAGGGGGTCGTGCTTAGATAAGCTTGACTTGATGGGACAGGAGGTAATGTTGTAGCTTTTTAACTGCGAACACCAGTGCCAAGCAAACCTTTTCCATAGGGGAATAGCGGTACATGGCACCGATTAGCTTCCGGCTGAGGTAATAGAGGGGCTGCTTTTTACCTTCTTCATTGATTTGCGCCAACAAAGCTCCCATCGAAGCGTCCATTGCAGCAATGTAAAGGATGAGGGGCTTGCCCTTGACTGGTGCTCCCAGGACTGGGGGAGTAAGGAGGTACTCTTTGATTTGCTCGAAAGTCGCCTGGCATTCCGAGTCCCATGTGAACGGGGCATCTTTCTTCATCAGCTTGCTGAAAGGCGCACATCGATCGGAGAGGTTAGAGATAAACCTCCGAATGTAGATCAGCCTCCCCTGGAAGGACCTAAGTTCAGTGATGTTGCTGGGTGGTGGAAGTTCCCAGATCGCTTTGATCTTGCTGGGATCCACCTCGATTCCTCGGTATCTGACGACGAAGCTGAGAAATTTGACGTTGAATACGCCGAAGGCGAATTTCATGGGGTTCATCTTAAGCCCATATTGTCGGAGACACTTGATGACTTGGCGAAGATCATGCAAATGATCTTCGCGCCTTTTAGTCTTGACGATGAGGTGGTCGACGTAGCATTCGATGATGTTGTGTAGCATCTCGTCGAATATTTTGGTCATGGCCCTTTGGTAAGTAGCACCAGCATTCTTCAAACCGAAGGGCATGCGCTTGTAGTTGAAAATCCCCTTGGGGGATCTGAAGGCTGTGTGATTCTTGTCTTTGAGGGACATCCGGATTTGATTATAACTGGACGACCCATCCATGAAAGACAAGGCTTCATGGCCGGTGGTCATGTCGACCATTGTTTCTGTGATGGGGACTGGAAAGTCATCCTTCAGACAAGCTTTGTTGAGGTCCCAGAAGTCGACGCAGATGCGGACATGACCATTCTTCTTCTTAACGGGGACTATGTTGGCGAGCCAGATCGGGTAGATGCACGGCTCGATGAAGTCGACCTCCGCCATTTTGTGGACTTCGGCAGAAACCTGGAGCTCCAACTCATGGCGCATGCACCGCTGTGGTTGCTTGATTGGAGCGATTGAGGGAGAAATGGCTAGATTGTGCTCCGCCACGGAGGGGTCTAGCCCTGGCATCTCCTTGTAAGTCCATGCAAAGCAGTCATTGTATTCAAGCAGGAGCTGCTTGTAATCCTGCTTCTTTGCCCTGGTGAGGAGAGCGCTAACGAATGTAGGCTAAGGGGCTTCATCGTTGCCCAGATTGATCTCCACAACATCATCGACGGTCGCCTGGCCGCCGTCCTCCAGCTCGGGAGGAGCGGGTTGGAAGTCGATGAAATCCTCATCATCAATGTCAGCTTCGGGTAGCTCTTTGTTCTCGAAGCCACTGGTTGACGCCGATGGGACTGGAGGGCCGTTGTTGCTGGGATCCGCTAGGGACCGATCTGGACCCTCGGCTTTTGGCCAGCCGTCGTCAACTCGAGTTGCTGAGATTTATCCGAGGTTGCCTGGTGAAGCTGACAATCTTTCGCAGCTTGAACCAGCAAGATCCCCCCCTCAAGAAGGTTTATTATACAGGGTCCCTCGACTGACTGAGAGACCGGGGAAGCTTCTTCCATCCCTTTGTCTTGGTAGGGAGGTGAAGAAGGTTCCCTGACGGCCTGGGCAGGGGTTCTTGCTTGGGCGGAGATCGGGATCAGAATTTCCTCTCCCTCATCCCCGGAGCTGTCGAATTTGGCTTCGACTGTTGTTTGGTCGTCAGCTGGTAGTGCCAAGCCTATGACGTTGACTGCGTAGTGGACGTGGAAGTCTGGGTCCTGGTAGTAACCAAGCCCCCTAGTATCCTTATGGAAGGATGGGGGTCGCCCCCGACCATGGGAAGGGTCCCACAGTCTACGGAAGTATCTTTGTTGGGCAGGAGTTTGCCACAAGGGAATGTGTTGCTTCAAACACATTTCTTGAATGTGCGGGGACAACTCTCTCCACACCTGAACTACTTCAGGGGTATCATCGGCTCGCATGGACCAGCCAAAGTCATCATCTAGCGGGGCTTGAGGGACCATGTCTCCTTTGTAGAAGACAATGGGTTTGTCCCTATTAGCCTTCCTTTTGTTCTGGCGTTGCCGCTTGAAGGTGATAGTGAAGGTCGTCAGCGACTCGACGATGTGCTCCTCGGATGCACATGGGAGCTGGATACAGTCTGGTGGCAAGCATATACTCTTGCCGATAGCTCGGCTAATGAGATTAGCGTCGAAGTCAATCTGGCGCCTTTCAGGGTGATCTGAGGTTGACTTGGAGTAGAGGCGCAGCTGGTGATGCTTGGCCTTTTCCTCGTCAACAGAGAAGAGATCATCGTCGTCTTCCTTTGAGAGCCAACCATTGCTTTTAATCTTGATCACGGGGTATGGACTAATCCCCTTGAAGTAGAGCGCATCGTCGGCTAGGTTGCATTCCGCTGGTGTGAACGGCGACAGGTCTGCAAAGACCTTGTGTTGCTCCCCGTCCTTGGCATACTTGATGCATTGGTGGAGAGTCGATGGAACGACCCAGTTTTCATATAGCTAGGGTCTACCCAGTAGCATCTTATAAGACATGTTGGAGTCGATGATGTAGAAAGTCATCTTAGAGGTGAAATCATCGAGCACCAGATCGACGTCCACCCGGCCGCGGACGTCCTCGATATTCTGGTTGAAGCCGGATATCTTGACCGCTTGAACCTTCTGGAGGTATGGGGTCAGATATAGAGACTTAAAGGTCTTGAGCGGCATGATGTTGACTGCGGCACCAGCGTCCACTAGGATCCGATTCACATCGTGCCCGTTGATCTTCCCCTTCATGTAAAGAGGACGATTGTGGCACGGAGGGGAAAGCAACACGTCTTTCTCCGTGAAGGAAATGGTGGCTGTGAAGGCTCCATAGGCAGCCGCCTTCATTTCCGCGGCATGCGCTTCATCGACTTCTGGGTCTTGGAGTATCTTGATAAGAGTTTTTCTTAAATCCTTACTCCAAGCGATGGCTTCCCAAATTGAAATGCTGGCAGGGAAGAGGTTCATCTGGTGGAGGACCTTCTGGTCAGCTCGGGCTCGAGCATCCACCAGAGAGGGTGGTATGTTAGGTTGGGCCTTCTGCAAGCTGCCGTGTTATTATCTGTTGAGAAGTTGCACTACCTTGCCCTTACCACCGGGATCAGGCTGCCTTTGATCACCAGCGGACTCCTGGAACAGGGATGCCAATGATGTCTCTTCTGGGGGTGATTGGTGGGCTGGCTCGTCCTTACCGGATGGTCCCACTTGCTCTGCTGCAGAAGCTGGTATTGGTGCAGAGGCTGGGAGGCTGGCAGTAGCCTCTTCAACGCCGGAAGGATCGAAGATACCGGGTCCGCCCCGAATCTCTACTTCCGAAATGGGAGCCGGTTCCTCTCCTCGAAAGAGGATGGCCCGCTCCTGGTCGAAAGTGGATGGGGAGAGGGGTAACTCGGGGATTCTCCCACAGGCCTCTACCGCGTCCCCGACCACAGACCTCGGCCACAGCCGATGTGTTCTGGAGCTGGCTGTAGCCCAAGAGGAGCAGTAGTTCTTTGTCTTGTCCGGGAGGCTACTACCTCGCCTCGTCGAGAAGCGTTGATATTGTCAGGAGGTGGAATGGCCACCATGTTGCAGGTGCAGTGCCGAAGCATTTCTTCCAACTGCTCTGTGGTGATCTCCTTGTCCTTATAGCACAAGGAGAGCTCGTCCGGGATCACGAGTCTTTCGCCATCCTTGAGCTTTTGGATCATCTCTTGGACCCAATTTCTAAGGCGGGCTCGTTTCTGCATTTCTTCCCACGGGATGTAGCTGTCGAGTGGGAGAGCCCAGGTTGGATGAGGGGGAACGTATTCCTCCAGGTCATCAATGAGCCGCTGGAGCCTTTGGAGAGGCGTTGGCGTAGCCGAAGATTGCAAGGTGGTGGCTTGCTTTGCTTGTTTCTTGAGCCGCCTTCTGAGATTCTTCCTCCTATTTCTCTCTTGTCTCTTGGCAATAGTCATCTCCAAGGGAGTAGGAGGGAGAGGTGCTGGAACCGGAGCTGACAAATCATGATGAGGATACCTCCGAGCCGACGCCCTTGCAGGGTGAGATCGATGACTCTTCCTCGCCCGGATTTTAATCTAGGTGCCTTCCGCTTGTTGTATCTGGAAGGTGGCATTAATTGCTTGCTCGATAACCTCGAGCGGC
This sequence comes from Amorphophallus konjac, assembly GCA_022559845.1. Classification (NCBI taxonomy): domain Eukaryota; kingdom Viridiplantae; phylum Streptophyta; class Magnoliopsida; order Alismatales; family Araceae; genus Amorphophallus; species Amorphophallus konjac. The sequence continues at coordinate 259,682,051 of CM040124.1, read as the reverse complement.
AATTTTTGGTATGCCGAAATGCTGGGGCTGGCGTCCGAAGACGTGTGTGCGGTTTGGTGCCTTACCCGCGGTGGCGATGGGCGCCTACGAGGAGTCGGTAGGCTGGTGCCGGCATCCGAAGACGTGTTCGCGGTTTGATGCTTTAACCACGGTGGCGATAAAGATGTCTTTCGCTGAGCTGGTACATTAGAACCGGTGTTGGGGGACATATGCGCGGTTTGATGCCTTACCCGCGGTGGCGGTGGCTTCTATTGAGAAGCGGACATAGAGGGGCACTGGTCGTCCCACTCCTTAGCCTTGCCTTTGTAACCATGCTGAGAGCTAGGACTAGCGACGATTGACGGCGTTGCAAGACATTATTGCTCTGCACAGTTATCCTGACCCTGCGGAATGAAGGAGCCTTGTGGCGGTGGGCCCGCCACTTGAAGCGAAGCCGCTGAAGACTCCGAAGATGTCTTCTTTGTAGTCCGAATTGTGTCAACAGGCAGGCGGGGTAGATCCGAAAGCCCCTCCGCTGAGGAGGTACACCGAGGCTGAGGCGGGGACTCACCCTATTTTTGCTTTCCCTTCCTATCTGCGGCTGTCGGTGACGAAGATAAGGCGGGAGGAGGACGAGAAAGAGCCGAAGAGCTTGTCCTCATCTCGCCCACCAGAACGTCCTCCCAGCCGAGAAGGACCTGGAGGAGCATGGCAGTGTCTTCTTCAGGGAAAGGGAGAGACTTTAGCTCTCGCCAGGACCGCCACTGCACGGCCGAAGTGGCTGGGATTGGCTGGCTAGGTGCTGATGTCTGAGAGCCCTCAAGGGCCAGATGTCGTCTACGCCAGGAGGAAGTCACCTTCGCCTTTGGAGCCGCCCTGGGAGGATGTTACGTAGGGAGAGGAGAGCGATCTAGGGGGGGAGAGAGAGGGATATAGAGAGGTAAGGAAGAGGTAGAGGTGAGGCTATGGTGATCTATTTGTGAGGATGATAGAGATGGCTATAAGAGAAGTAGAAGGAGAGGGAGATGGTGATCTAGGGCGCACTAGGGTGTTTAGAAAAGAAGAAGAACATGAAGGAGGGAGGCCAAGGGCGCACTAGGGCGTGAGAGGGAGGGATGGGGGCGACCTAGGGAGAGGAATAGAGGGCTAGGGGCATACTAGGGTTAAGGGAGAGAGTCTAAGGCTTTAAGAAAATTCTCTAATAAGCAAAAAGATCCTTTTCTCACCATGAAACAGGGTATTTATAAGAAAAAGGGGGTCAATGGTGGGGTAGGATAGATCTAGAGGAAAATGGGTGGATGGGATAGAGAGGGAAAATGAGATGAAGGAGGGAGGGAGAAGAGGTGGGCGCCCCCTTCCCTAGCGTTTTGGGCACCCCCTCAAAGATTTCCTATTTGGGTGGGATTCTCCTCCCATTGTCCTCCTTGATTTTCTCCTCATTATCCTCCTTGATTCTCTCCATTTAAACTTTGAATTTTCTTTTTCCTCCAATAAAAATAGGTGGCAACTACATTTTACTTGGTCAACCTTGAAAGGGAATGGAGAGGGTGCCCTAGGGCTTCTCCCTAATGGTCTTGAGACCAATCTGCCCCTAGCTCCTCCCGCATATACCTTCAGTGTTCTACACACCCATAATTTTGATTTAGTCCATAAAAATTACCATAATGTGCACCCAAATCACAAATGCTCATAATTATGCAATGGAGAATTAATGCTCATGACCCTTAACTCCATTTTATTAAATGATATCACCAAATTAATTAATTTACGTGAAAGGCCCAATTTATATGTGAAGTTGAGATTAACTATGGAATATGCATAATTGCCTAATTATATGCACATAAAATGGTGTGTGTGCAATGAATTATCATATAAAATAGACACTTATCAACACTCAGATCGATGGTCCAAGGTTCTAGAAGGGCCTTTGCTAGAGAATATTCCATCTGACCTGGACGAATCAGTGTGAGTCTCAAAAAAGCTCCTTATCCATTTGCTCTCTGCACTATATATACAGAGTATGCCTCTTGAGAAAGAGGTAAGCCGATTTTGCTGAGGAAGAAGGAAGAAATTCGAGAGAGCAGAGAAGAAGAAAAAGCGTGAGAAGCTTGAGCAAGGAAGAAGAAGGGGAAGGGAGCTAGAGTGCCAAATCTAAAGTCTTCGAGAGCCACAGAAGAAGAAAAAAAGGGAGAGTACTGGTTCGGCTTCCAATCCTTGTCTGAAGCATAGTTCGAAGCTAAGGAAGACTGAAACTCGATTCAATTCTTCTTCAGTAAAGCTCTTGGATCATCTTCCAGAGCTACATTATTTTTCAATTCTTGTTTATGTTTTTCTGATTCCTATTTTTCCTTCTATTTCTTCCGTATTGTGTGTCTGATCATGCTCTGTTGCATGAATCAGAGGTGTGAGCAACGAGAAGCTGTTCACGGTCTTGCTTTGGCTGACCAAGGCGTGAGTAGTGTACTCCTCGTGTGCTTTTGTAACCAGTGTTTCTGATCGTGGTGGATTGCGAGATCAGGGTTGTGTACAAAGGATTACTGCGCACGGTTGCACTCTGATTATTCAGAGTGTGTGAGAAGGTTTCCTCGGTCAAGCTATTATAGCGAAATTCTCGACAGCTTCTTGTGCAAGGGAAGCCTCACCCTAATCATGTGGGGGTGGACGTAGATTGCTGGGTAGCAACCGAACCACCTTAAAAAGCTCTGCGCATTATGGTTTGTGCTATGTGTTTGATCCATTTCTTCTACCTCCATTCTCTTAATATCTCTTGAAATTTGCTCTCCTAGTGTATTATTCAATACACAAGCTCGCTGGACAAGTGTTTGTGAAGTGTTTTCTATTAATCCAATTACTTTCTCAGTTCAGAGTCTACTCAATTTAACCTTCCGTCAAGTGTTCGCTAGAATTTCAATTTTCATTGGTCAATTAGAGGAGCTGATCTATTCACCCCTCCTCTAGATCCGCCTTGCTCTACTTAACAGTTGGTATAAGAGCGGGTCACTGTAAGACATGATAGTTAACAGATTCTTATCGGTATCGAAATATAAAATAAATCATGTGTTGAAGCTATTTTAATGGGCTTAATGGGACTAGTTGAGTGGGCTTAGCTATTTATATAAGCTTTTAGTTGCTAGATAGGGCATATATGCAATTTTACTTCTTTTAAGGCCTTATTGCATTTTGAGGTTTTATAACAAAATAATAAGAATAATCAAATGTTTTTTTTGTTTTATCCACGAAGGGAGGTTCTCTCCCCACTCACTCTCTCTTTCTCTCCTACGCACGTCCCTCCCCTTCTCTTGCCCTCCCGGTGGTGTGCTCACCTCGGAGCTTTGTAGGATCAACAGGAGGTGGCCTTGGTGAGCCCAAGGCGTAGGTGGCGTGGTGTCGTCGTCGTGGAGGCAACCGTGGAGCGTAGAAGTGGAAAACCCCGAGAGTAGGGCGTGGTTCCTTCATGAAGAACAACGTAACAATTGGCAAAATAAGTAGGGGGATAGAATGCCCTTCCTCTTAGGATGCTTTACTTCTAATTACATGCCCATTGTCTTATGTTTTCTCATAATTTGAGTGAAAATTCATGAACATAGTCATTTATGTTTTAATCCATGAAAATCACTCCATGGCCATTGTTTTTATGTTTTTGGATGTAGAAATGTTATGGAATGGATGTATGAAGGCAGGGAACAGGTTTACAGTTGTTTTCCCATCGATTTGAATCGATTGGGAGGGGTTCCATTTGAGTTCCCCATGTTTCGGGTTCGCTGGAAGGCAAGCGGTCCTTCCACGGACCGTTTTATAAGCTGTATAAGGCGGTGGACCTTAGCGATCTTGGCCTGACTGTTTCTTATTAATGGCAGTCCTTCGTCCGACCGTCTGTTGACCTTAGCAGCCTAGTAAACGACCTCTAAGCTCCTTCGTCCCCTTTGAGGCGGTGTAAGTGTAGCGGTCTAGACCAGACCATTTTTCATCATTAGGCGGTCAATCACGCGATCGTTTCTTGATCAGGCGGCCCTATCCTAGACTATTTTCCATTCTGTTCAATATATATAGAGAAGTAACCATCCTAAGCAGTCAAGGTGAGACAGCTTGGGTCAGTGAAGCGGCCAATCGTTCGACTGCTTACTTGAGCCTTACGGTCTTGACTAGACTGTTTGATCCCTGCAGTTTATAAATTCAATCCTGCTTATTTAATCATGCTTTTAATATTGCATCTTTGCCATGTTTAAGTATTTTTAAGAACTGTGGCACATTTTTATATCCTAATAGAGTAATTTTCTCTTTCCTTGTGACGAGACCACTAGTCGTAGCCCGACAACCTTTAGTGTCGGCCCACCTGGGAGAGGTGGCGGGGTAGTCCCGGTGTACGATTTTTAAGCTGGTTCCCGTGGGTCCCCTTGCTTGGCGGTAGCGTCCTACTGGGGGGGAATCCTAGCTAGAGGACTGGCTCAAGGCATTGAGCTTGTGTGTGCACACGTGGTCACGGGCGTGGACTGACACTGACGAGTGTGACCCTGACTAGTTCTTGACTTTGGTTACTGTTACGTGTCTCACTTGCCGCATTCCAGGCTAGTGGAGATACCCGAGACGTAGTATAAGTCGTCAGTGGATGGTTTGGTCTTCTTTCTAGTGGTCGTTTCTCTCTCTCCTGTCACTTGGAAATGTTGAATTTTAATTCTATTGGTAGATTGTGGCTCTCGCATTTAATTATTCATTTGACTTAGCATGAGATTAAATGGCATTTATATTTAGCTGTAGTTAATTGTTCTTGCACTTATACATCTTTATTTTACTACTGTTTTCTTATACCATTGCATTATTAACTTCTTTTATAAGTTTAGCTATGAGGTAGGGATATGCGTGAACCCTACTGAGTCTATGTTGTGATACTCACCCTTTACTTTCTAGGTAAGCAACAGCAGTAATAGTCCGCTGGTGGTTCTCGTGTTTTTGATAGGCAGTCGTAGATGCCAACAATGGTCTCTCCTTTGTTTTGACCGGGGTATGCCCCGTGTAGTTGTCTCCTTTTGATTTTTGTACAGTGTTTGGACTTGTAATGGGTGGACCTGGACTATTTTATGAATATATCACTCTGATATTGTAAATTGCTTACATCTGATGTTATCATTTTAAAATGCGTGTGTGATTCCAGTTCATTATGCACCTCCTAAAAAAATCCTGTGGGAATGGATTTTTTTATTATTTTATTAATGTTTTGGTTTATCTGCGTAGGCGTGCCAGTCACTGGGTGACAAGTTTATTATGCGCACCGTCTGACTAACTAGACGAAAGTGAGTGATCATGTGGGGACCCAAAACCCGCCGTACCATAAAGGCTACGACGTTAATTACGCCCCTCCAAAAGAGGGACAGCCCTTGATTAATCGCCAAAAATAGAATGACCATGGGGGCTACTATAAATTGTGAAAGACGTGATTGCATGCAAGCACACAAGGTGGTAGCATTTATTTATTAGGCCGGCTCCCGATACATGGCGGAGAACATAGGTCCAAGGATCGAATTCACCCATAGTGAAGGGCTCCGGTCAGGCGTAACCTGCCTTTCCGCCAATCACCATTTGATATACCGGAGAGTCGGATCATACAAGCAAGCATCAAGGTAATATGTATATATGTATGAGTATACATAATGTGTGCAGTAAGAGCATGATGTAAAAAAATAGATTTAAAATTTTCATTTTCTTTTTACCCGACCCGCGGTCAATTAGGTTGATCAACCCCTGTTATAGAAGGCAAGGGTTGCCCCGGGAATGAGTGCGGGGTTAAAACGGCGCACAAGGAAATGTTTCGTTCAAATCCGGTGCAGTTCAGTGTAGGTATAGGCTGTTGTGTGAGGATTGAATAGATCTAGAGGGGGGGGTGAATAGATCTTCCCCCCCTTTTCAATTTATTCCACCTTTATTTGAACTATTGCTAGAGTTAATGCAGCACACTAGAGTTTCAATATGATCTAGCTACTTAAGCATCAAGGTTATAGACTAATATGCAACAAGAGCAGTCACACCAAGAATCATCACACATGCAAGATGATCTTTTAGGTGGTTCAGTCTCTACACGAGACTTACATCCACCCCTCACTCAACTTGAGTGAGGCTTCACTACCAAGATACCCTTGTCTCAATCAACACTGCTGCCTCATAGCTTGTACACACGCTGACACACAGCTTGCACACACGCTGAATTACAGCTTGACACTGCTGCCTCACAGCTTGATGCAATCAGAAGAAATAGTTGATTTAAGAAAAACAAGGAACCATTAAACTGAAGATATGAGATTTCAGAGTTTTGACAAATCCAAGTGCATAGGGCTGCTGGCGCATTGAGATCACGATCTCTGAGCTGGGTAGCCTTCAGGTGGTTGAGCCCTTGCACAGCTAGATTCCCATTATCTTCAGCAGCAGATCTTCTTGCGGCTACAAAGACTGCACACTAGGGCTTGATCACGACATGCTCTTCTCTTTCAGATACTGGTTCCTCCACTCTTTCTTGTGGCACACCGACTCCCTCTTTCTCTTGATATCTATATATCTTCTATATCCTTCTCTTTCTCTCTTTCAGAAGTTGGCGCGAAACAAAGCTTGAGCCATTCGAAAATTAGCGCTCAGATTCTCTGTGGGTTTTTAGAATAGAAAACTGTTTAGCTCCTTCAATCCGATTTGCAAGGTTGACTAAGTCTTCCACAGATGCAGCAACATATCGAGCAGAAGATTCTTCCACGCCTTTATCCACATGCCATCTTCAACTTCTTTCCAGATTTTTAGGCCTTTAGATCGAAATTAGTTTCTGTAGGTTCTATCCAGGCTTTGACAGGCCTCACGCAATGGATGTATATACTTGTGTGTTGTTAAGCACGCCAATGTACAGACTTTACTGCTGCCTGCAACTGAGTGTACAGACTTTGAGCTTCTCATGGCAACGGCCAGTGTACAGACTTGAGAGTTCAAGGCCACGATGTATAGACTTTGTGAGCCTTTGAGCAGCCCAGTGTACAGACTTCAAACGTCCAGTGTATAGGCTTCGAATGAAGGCCAGAAGCCCACGATGTACAGACTTGCTTCCCGTACAATATCGCCAGTGTACATACTTCAATTACTCGTAGCAAGCCATTGTACAGACTTTGCTTGCTGGACGAGCTCCAATGTATAGACTTTGGCTTCTCAAAGGTTCAGCGGTGGATGTATAGACTTTCCACCGACCAATGTATAGACTTTGAATGGCTTGAACCAATGTACAGACTTGCTCACTTGAAGACGAGTGTATAGACTTTGAAGATTCTGTGGAGACTGTACCGACTTTGAAGAAACGCATGTAGCGTTGTATAGACTTTCAGGAGACGCAACATGAGACGCTAAAAGAGACGGTGCACTGTATAGACTTCAAGGCTTAATTGAGACGGTAGAAGAGACAGATGGCTGTACAGACTTGAAAATCATCAAAGCACAATGTGCAGACTTTAAAGTTCAGCCGCCAATGTATAGACTTGGAAAAATGAGACGCAGAAAGAGACGGTGAGCAGTGTATAGACTTTGATGCCCAACGTCGATGTATAGACTTTGAACATGAAGGCAGGTTGTATAGACTTGGTAAATCTGAAGGCGATGGATTGTACAGACTTAACAGTGCCAGTGTATAGACTTGCTGGATAATGCATGCATTGGCTACCGATGTGCAGACTTGAAGCTTCATGCATCAAGACGCTCAATCTCTTCCATCAAACTGTTGATCAGTGAAGCCCTTGGAGTGAATATCACTTTACCACTGCCTGCAATGTCATCAGTACCTAGATTCATGGAAGAATGAAGTTCTTATTGATTCATAAATTGGAGAACATTTCTACTCATGTTTAAGTGAGTATCTCAATGATTTGTGGATTGTCATCATCAAAACTATGGATGCACAACATTCTCCCCCTTTTTGGTGATGACAACCAAAAGTCATTGTGAAGCCCTTGCAATCAATATATCAAGTATGAGTACATAATTGCAGTGCAGTTGAAAACTGTAGCCAAGCCAAACATCTCATTGAGAACAGAATTACGTGACTGATCAAGAAGGAACTGTCTAACACACCAAAAGTGTTTGCAAATGTTAATGAAATGCATTGACTCCTAAAACCAAAAAAAAATCCTACAATGACTGACATCATCCTTATCATCCTTCTCCCCCTTTGTCATCAGCAAAAGAAGGGGGGGGGTCCTAACCTAAGAGGAGTTACTAGGAGACCCTGGTGGAGGCAGTGGAGCTAACTGCTGCTCAATCCAATTCAGTCTGTTGGCTATGTCATTAAGCTGTGCGTGAACTGCCATCTGAGCATTTGTAATATCAGTGTTCTGGTGAATAAGAGAGGCAGACTCTTGTTCAAATGTTTCCAACTGTTCAGCCATATGGGCGAAGGATAGTCGAAAGGAGACGGCATTTGATGCGAATGAGAGTTTTTGAAGAGAAGAATGTGAGTTTTGTAGACAAACCCGCAAAGACCTTAAATTGAAAGGGGGGCTTTTGTTTAAACCCTTTCCATAAAGAATCGTATTAGTTAATTTGTCCACTAACTGAATGAATTTCATTCTGAAGAATTTAGTGAAGTAAATGTGGGGCTTTATCAGTGTGTTTGATTGTCAAGATAGGAATAAACTTCAACAAAGTGGGATATGGTTCTTTACATTATCTAGTAACCTTATAATTGATTTTGCACAAGTTAAATTGATCAACATGCCTGCTGCAATATGAATTCAGGAAAGTTTTGTTGTCATGAGGTGCCAAGGGTCAACCATCTAGCTTGTCTGTCAATTTTTTTTTTACTGAAAAAATTTTGAACAGCATACACAATTTTTTTTTTTGATTGATTGATTGACGAGTGGTCAGGTTTATCACATACATTTCTGCACGAGGTAACACACTTTTTTACAGGGCCAGAGACCTCAGCTACTTTGCATGCCTAACCGTCTCACTTGGGAATTGGTGAGCACCTTTTTACGTGAGGACACACGTTGATTAGACGCCAGTATCCCCAGTTACTCAGTACTCCCACCCCTTTATTCATACTGGCAGTGATAGCTTGGCTCTTCATGACACACGTGTTTCTCCCTTTTTATACATCACTCTTTTTGTAGGGAGAGACAGCAGTTTCTTAGAGGCCATTCCATTGCTCTGCTTGACAGACATGATAATAGCGTATTCCCAAGGCATTCATGAATTATTTGAATTTGATTTTCATTTGACAGCATGAGCACTTTGAGTAAGATAACTTTACTACTCTTAATTATAAGATTCAAGGACATGTAAATGGCATATTCCTAATATGTTTAGTTTATTGAAGCATGACAAATCAAGCTCATTTTATAGCCAACCAAGCTTGTTCTTACTATGTTCTCAGAATTATGTTCATCATATAGTGGATGAGTGGTGGCTTGTGATAGCCCAACGATTTCATAATAGAAGAGGTGTATACAAACCCTCCCCCTTAGTTCAGGAGTCTTTGCAGAGTTAGAGGAAGTGAGTTTTTATTGATGTAGGCTACGAAGAGTTTGGTTGAATTGGGTTTGTAGAGGTATAAAAACATGATCAGGATTTAGGCAACAAGGAGAAGGATCATGCCAAGAAGTCGGATCAGTCTGCTCCATTTCCACCAATTTCAGCTAGAAGACTAGTGACACTAGTACCTATCATGAGATGCTAACTGAAGAAGACATGCTGACTGAGCTGGCCATATGCATGCATGCTGAACATCACTAACCTAGACTCCCCCTTAATGTAACATTTATTTGCCAAAAAATAATCGGTGATCAGTAGAGAAAAATTGTTGCAGAAAGGCTGTTATGGATTTTCATGAGGAGATCTACACAACCCCAATTCTCTTCTCAGGGAGGTGAATCTATCATTATTGAGGGGTTTTGTGAAAATGTCAGCAAGTTGTTTTTCAGTTTCAATAAAATGCAGCACAAAGTTACCTTTGCTGACTTCATCTCTTATGAAGTGATGGCGGATTTCTATGTGTTTTGTTCTAGAATGCTGGATTGGATTTTTTGATAGATTAATGGCGCTCGTGTTATCACACAATATTGGTGGACATCCAATATCTATGTTGTAATCCTGGAGCTGATGTTTGATCATAGAACCTATGTCCCACAACTCCCTACTGCGACATATTCTGCCTCAGCAGTGGAGAGTGCAACGGAATGTTGCTTCTTAGAAGCCCAAGTGATCAGACATCCGCCAAAGAATTGGCAGTAGCCACTCGTGCTTTTTCTATCTATTTTGCATCCAGCAAAATCCGCATCTGAGTATGAAATTAAATCTAAATCACAGAAAGCGGGATACCAAAGTCCCAAATCTTGGGTGCCGGTAAGGTATCGGAGAATACGCTTGACGGCTCCTAAGTGTGATTCTTTAGGACATGCTTGGTATCTAGCACACATGCACACACTAAAATGTATATCTGGTCTAGAGGTAGTTAAGTAGAGCAAGGAGCCAATCATACCTCTGTATGTTTTTGTGTCTACCAGATTACCTCTTTCATCAACATCTAGTGTTAAATTTGTGCTCATCGGCGTTCCAATGGCTTTGCAGCTCTCCATGCCAAATCTTTTCAACATCTTCTTGATGTACTTGGACTAATTTATGAAGTATCCATCCTTGCATTGTATGACCTGCAGTCCAAGGAAGAATTGTAAGTCCCCCATCAAACTCATTTCAAATTCCATAGTCATCAAGTTTGCAAATTCATTACATAATTGGGGTTTTGTAGACCCAAATATAATGTCGTCAACAGAAATTTTCACAATGAGAATATCCTTACCTTGGATCTTTGAAAATAAGGTCTGCTCTATTTTACCTCTTGAATAACCCTTGTTGGCAAGAAATGAACTTAGCCTCTCGTACCATGCACGTGGAGCCTGTTTCAAACCATATAATGCTTTATTGAGTTTAAAAACATGGTTAGGGAAACCCTCATTCTCAAACCCAGGAGGTTGCTCTACATAGACCTCTTCCTTGATGACTCCATTTAGAAAGGCACTTTTTACATCCGTTTGTTGTAGTTTGATTCCATGAGAAGATGCAAAAGCGAGTAAAATCCTGATGGCTTCTAATCTGGCCACAGGGGCATATGATTCTTTGAAATCAATACCAAATTCCTGGTTGTACCCCTTGGCTACAAGTCTAGCCTTGTTTCTAATGACCTCCCCTTTCTCACTTAATTTATTTCTAAACACCCACCTGGTTCCAATGACAGAGTGAGAGGTTGGTCTGGGAACAAGATTCCAAACTTTGTTTCTCTCAAATTGATTTAACTCCTCATGCATTGCATCTATCCAAGATTCATCATTCAAGGCTTCTTCTATAGTTTTTGGCTCAATTTGGGAGACTAGTGCAAGTTGGTCTAATTCATTAACAGCTCTCCACTGGGATCTTGTTTTCCTTGGTTCATTTACATTACCAATTATGCTATCAAGGGGGTGATCCTTAAGCACTCTTATATTTACAAGATTGTTACCTGATCCATCCTCATTTGCATTTGGTTCGCTAGAGTTGTTACCTTGTTCTCCTTCATGGCTCGATTCCTTACTTTGCTCATCTGGCTCATCCTTGGGTTCCATAAATTCTCCATCTTCATTTTTCTTGTTGACCTTTGAACATTTCATATGGAGTTTTTGCACTGGATGGTCTTACCATTGCACGATTGACAATGTAGCATGCGGTGTTAACTGCTTCTGCCCAGTATTTTCTTGGAAGGTTCCCTTCTGCCAACATTGTTCTCGCCATCCCTACCAGAGTTCGATTCCTTCTTTCCACCACCCCATTTTGTTCTGGCGTTCGGGGTGCTGAGAATCTGTGCGTTATTCCTTTGCTCCTGCAAAATGTATCAAATTCAGAATTCTCGAATCTCCGCCATGGTCAGATAAGATTGAGCATATTTTAAACTTACCATCCTGTTTCAATCTTTTGTAGAAGGCCTGAAATTCATGAAATGCATCATTCTTTTGGGATAAGAAAAACACCCAAGTAAATCTTGAAAAATCATCTACTAACACATAGCCATATCTCTTCCCACTGATGCTTGCTGTTCTTGTTGGCCCAAATAGGTCCATATGCACTAATTCTAGTGGTTTAGAGGACTGGTTTTCAGATTTGCTTTTGGAGGTTTTTCTAGTTTGCTTTCCTTGGGCGCATGCAACACATAGTTTGATGTTTTGACTAAAGGTAATTTCAGGCAGCCCTCTGACCATGTTCTTTTTAACCAATTTATGCAAAACTCTAAAGCTGACATGTCCTAACCTGCGGTGCCATAACCAGATCAGATCATCCTTTTTAGCAGTCGGACACAAGTTAGAATGAACAGGATCATTTAAGTCTATCATGTAAACATTGTTCACTCTTTTGCCTAAGAATTTTACTAGATCTGAATTAGGTTCCATTATTTTGCAGCTTTCCGAGTCAAATATCACCTTGTGTCCCTTATCACATAGTTGGCTAATGCTCAGTAAATTATGCTCTAAGCCATCTACCAATAACACATTCTCAATGCAATTTGAAGGCTTCTTACCTATCTTACCTGTGCCGACGATTTTACCTTTGCTGTTTCCACCAAGGGTTACGTGTCCACCATCCTTTTTAATCAGCTGATAAAACTTCTTCTTGTCTCCGGTCATGTGTCTCGAGCAGCCACTATCAAGATACCATTTATTGTGGACGGCCGCTAAACATTCCTGCATGACACATCATGTGAAGATTTTTGGAACCCAGCTGCTCTTGGGTTCAATATGTCTAGTAAGGTCACTCAAATATTTTATGAAAGATTTAGGAATCCATATTTGATTGGTGGATCTTGTGGGTCGGACCCAATTCTGATTTCTGCTCACTGGAGCATAGTTGTCGTTAGAAGCCGTGGTCGGCTTATGGAGCCCTGGGTGTCGGCCTCTAACATCCCAATGGTTTTCCCTCTTTTTGTTACTGGCTGTGGTCGACACCTGAGGGGGTCGTGGTCGACTTTGGTTCTGCCAGAATTCAGCATTTCGTCTGGCTTTGCCTGTGGTCGGCTCGGGGGGGTTTCTGAGCCGACTTTCTTGATTCCAAAACTCTTTATTTCTTGCTTTGAATGACTTGATTGAGTTTGTTTCCTTATTAGATGATTGGCCTTGTTTCAAGAAGAGCTTTTGAGAGTTTTGGCCTTTTACCCTCGAGTCTTCCAAGTCGTTTTTGCTAGAATCTTTTTCTCTTGCATTTGTGTCACTTGACTCTTCAACTTCATACATGTTTATAAGAGGTCTCTTTCCTTTAGGATCTGCTCCGGCCACAAAGGTAATGGTTTTCATTTGAAATTCCTTTTTGGCATTAGGATTATACCCCAAACCTTCCTTTTGATAATTTACTTTTGTTCCGAGCATGGCATTCAAGTTTTCTTCTCCTCTTACCATTTTCTCTAGACTCTCTTGTTTGTCTTCTAATGCTTTCCGAGTTCTTTTGATTTCTTCCAGAAGTTTGTTATTTTCTTCCTTCATCGCGTTAGCCTTTTCATTGGTCAATTTTGTCGCCTGTTCACAGCTTTGCACTTTTAACTTCAGTTCATCAATTGTTTTCCTCAATAATTCATTTTCTTCTTCCTGAGATTTAAACGTGTTTTCATCTAATTCTTGTTCACTAAATTTTTTGTGTAGATTGGCGATCTCTAGTTCTAAGTCAGCGCACTTGTTGATTGAGCTAGTATCGTGACTTATGTTGTTGATTTTCTTTTTCAGGCTTTTATTCTCTTTTCTGATTAAATCATACTGATCTAATAATTCAGTGTATGGGTCTTCCCAATCTGAAACAGAGAAATGCTTGAAAGGAGAAGTTACCTCAAGATCTTCACTTTCTCCTTCTGCCATGAGACACAATTTCCCTTCATCTTCATCGGATGACATCTCTTCCTCACTGTCTTCTTCTTCTTCGCTCCAGGTACTTACCATAGCCTTAGGCTTCTTCCCTCTCCACTTAGAGGTCATGCCTTTGGAGGCCTCAGGGCATTCAGCCTTCATGTGACCTGGTTTCCTGCAGTTATAGCAAACTACTTTGTTAGAGGATTTCTTGGGTTGATCAAACTTGTGCTGACAAAACTTTCTTACCATTCCCTTCTTATTGTTGAATCCCTTACCTTCTCTTCGAAGAAACTTCCTGAACTTTCGGGTTAGCATAGCAAACTCACCGTTGTCTTCCTCAGTGCTTGAGGACTCACTTGTCTCAGAGGATTCACATTTGCTTGGGCTGGCTTTCAAGGCTACTAGCCTTTTCTTTTTGTCCTCGTTTTCACTTCTCCTGAGATTGATCTCGTACGTCATTAAGGACCCAATTAGCTGGTCCACTTTCATAGTGGTGAGGTTTTTTGAATCTTCAATGACCATGGCTTTGGTATGCCACATAGGAGTAAGGGACCTGAGAATTTTTCTTACCAATTATTGATCTGTGTAAGTCTTACCTAGACTTTTCAAGCTGTTAGTCAATTGCATCAATCTTGCATACATTTCAGAGATGCTTTCATCAGTTTTCATCTTGAACATTTCATACCCTGAGATTAACATGTTGGCTTTAGTTTCTCTTACCTCAGATGTACCTTCGTATATGACTTCCAGCCTGTCCCACATGGCTTTCGCGGTTGTGCATTGAGAGACTCTTGAGCACTCCGTGGGATGTAGTGCACACTGCATTACATTCATTGCGCCCCAGTTGATAGTTGATTTTCGATTCAGTTCTCTCATCCACGAGTCCTCATCTTCAGGGAGCTCATAGGGGCCGCGACTTACTACTTTCCACATTTCATGATCTTGAGCCCTTAGAAATACCTGCATACGATTTTTCCAGTATCAGTAGTCATTTCCATCAAAGTATGGTGGTCTACTCACTGAGTGTCCCTCAACTGTCAGACCCTTAGACATCAATCCTCCTGTTCTCTCCTGGTTGTTAGACCACATATTGGAGAGCCAGGCTCTGATACCACGTGTTGTGTGAGGATTGAATGGATCTAGAGGGGGGGTGAATAGATCTTTCCCCCTTTTTCAATTTATTCCAACTTTATTTGAACTATTGCAAGAGTTAATGCAGCACACTAGAGTTTCAATATGATATAGCTACTTAAGCATCAAGGTTATAGACTAATATGCAACAAGAGCAGTCACACCAAGAATCATCACACATGCAAGATGATCTTTTAGGTGGTTCAGTCTCTACACGAGACTTACATCCACCCCTCACTCAACTTGAGTGAGGCTTCACTACGAAGAGACCCTTGTCTCAATCAACACTACTACCTCACAGCTTGTACACACGCTGACACACAGCTTGCACACACGCTGACTTACAGCTTGACACTGCTGCCTCACAGCTTGATGCAATCAGAAGAAATAGTTGATTTAAGAAAAACAAGGAACCATTAAACTGAAGATATGAGATTTCAGAGTTTTGACAAATACAAGTGCATAGGGCTGCTGGCCCATTGAGATCACGATCTCTGAGCTGGGTAGCCTTCAGGTGGTTGAGCCCTTGCACAGCTGGATTCCCATTATCCTCAGCAGCAGATCTTCTTGCGGCTACAAAGACTGCACACTAGGGCTTGATCACGACCTGCTCTTCTCTTTCAGATACTGTTTCCTCCACTCTTTCTTGTGGCACACCGACTCCCTCTTTCTCTTGATATCTGTATATCTTCTATATTCTTCTCTTTCTCTCTTTCAGAAGTTGGCGCGAAACAAAGCTTGAGCCATTCGAAAATTAGCGCTCAGATTCTCTGCGGGTTTTTAGAACAGAAAATTGTTTAGCTCCTTCAATCCGATTTGCAGGGTTGACTAAGTCTTCCACAGATGCAGCAACATATCGAGCAGAAGATTCTTCCATGCTTTTATCCACATGCCATCTTCAACTTCTTTCCAGATTTTTAGGCCTTTAGCTCGGAATTAGTTTTTATAGGTTCTATCCAGGCTTTGACAGGCCTCACGCAACGGATGTATATACTTGTGTGTTGTTAAACAAGCCAATGTACAGACTTTACTGCTGCCTGCAACTGAGTGTACAGACTTTGAGCTTCTCATGGCAACGGCCAGTGTACAGACTTGAGAGTTCAAGGCCACGATGTATAGACTTTGTGAGCCTTTGAGCAGCCCAGTGTACAGACTTCAAACGTCCAGTGTATAGGCTTCGAATGAAGGCCAGAAGCCCACGATGTACAGACTTGCTTCCCGTACAGTATTGCCAGTGTACAGACTTCAATTACTCGCATCAAGCCATTGTACAGACTTTGCTTGCTGGACGAGCTCCAATGTATAGACTTTGGCTTCTCAAAGGTTCAGTGGTGGATGTATAGACTTTCCACCGACCAATTTATAGACTTTGATAGCGGGAGGCCAGTGTACGGACTTTGAATGGCTTGAACCAATGTACAGACTTGCTCACTTGAAGACGAGTGTATAGACTTTGAAGATTCTGTGGAGACTGTACAGACTTTGAAGAAACGCATGTAGCGTTGTATATAGACTTTCAGGAGACGCAACATGAGACGCTAAAAGAGACGGTGCACTGTATAGACTTCAAGGCTTAATTGAGACGGTAGAAGAGACAGATGGCTGTACAGACTTGAAAAGCTTCAAAGCACAATGTGCAGACTTTAAAGTTCAGCTGCCAATGTATAGGCTTGGAAAAATGAGACGCAGAAAGAGACGGTGAGCTGTGTATAGACTTTGATGCCCAACGTCGATGTATAGACTTTGAACATGAAGGCAGGTTGTATAGACTTGGTAAATCTGAAGGCGATGGATTGTACAGACTTAACAGTGCCAATGTATACCGATCAAAAAAAAAAATAGTGCCAGTGTATAGACTTGCTGGATAATGCATGCACTGGCTACCGATGTGCAGACTTGAAGCTTCATGCATCAAGACACTCAATCTCTTCCATCAAACTGTTGATCAGTGAAGCCCTTGGAGTGAATATCACTTTACCACTGCCTGCAATGTGATCAGTACCTAGATTCATGGAAGAATGAAGTTCTTATTGATTCATAAATTGGAGAACATTTCTACTCATGTTTAAGTGAGTATCTCAATGATTTGTGGATTGTCATCATCAAAACTAGGGATGCACAACATAGGCTAATATGGCGCGGCGTAATGTAGGTAAAATGCTAAAATGGTGCGATATGGGATGGATGGGCTAAACCGGCGCGGGTGGCTTGGGCCGCGTCGGAATAGGGCGCGCCGGGTAGACACAATTTGAAATTTTTTTGTTTTGAGTGTAGGGCTAAACCGGCGCGGGGGGGGGGGGGGGTACCGCGCCGTATTAAGAGCGTGCCGGATTAAGCCATTTTCTTGCTATTTTCAATCCGTTTGAGTTCTAGAGTGTTTGCTGGCCTCTTTAATGTTAATTGGGTTAATTAATCATTGAACTGGAGTCCTAGATACCCCGGGGGTAGAGTCATAAGGTCGTGCGAGGTTAGTACTCGAGCACGGAGGTTTGTTCTTTCAAAAACATACCTTATTAAGTCCGAGTCATGATAGTAACTTATTAGTTAAAACCCGACGAAAATTGGGCAGCATCTCTCCATCCCCGGAGGATTGTGGGGAAGAAGCGGGGACATACTCACGTAGTGAAGCAAACCCCTAAAGAGCCGGATGGCACAACGGCGACCATCAGACCCCAAATGGATAGGAAACCCTGAGGACTAGCCTACGAAGGGTACCACTCTTCCGTGGGTTAAAACATGATCAGATGAGATGAGCAATAAGCGAAGGAATACCCCGAGGGCTAACCTACAAGGGGCACATGACCCATGGTCAAATCACGATCTAAAGGGGCGACCCGTAGGGAAGGAAACCCCGAGGGCTAGCCTACGAGGGGCACACGACCCACGGTCACGAATAATTCCCTTGAGGGAAGTGGGTTTGATATTGGGTTATGAACCCTGTTGTTGTTCACCATCCGGTGGCCTGCAGAGATGCACATCATTGAAGGACATGCCCCTTTAGGCTTAGTGGTGGTCTGAAAACATCAATGGGGAATGTTCCCCCTCCCCGATCAGTGAATTCCTCGTGAAACACTCACATACAATGCATGTACATAACACACTCGGCCAAGAGACTGACCATGGTTAATTGCATCTAAAGGGAAGGGTAGATGATTAGCATGTTAGCAGAGGGGTGAGCAGGTTAGAGGAGGGAACCCTTCGGAAACTAATATGCAATAGATAATAAGGTGATGATGCCATAAGGTATTTCATAGGGACGGCCCCCATCTCCCTCCAGTTCATGATTGGGAACAAGGGGGAATCATAGAGAATCAGTCCGGGGAATCATCCAGAAGGGCACATACACATGTCTCCGGCGTTAAACCCCATAATGAGCGTAGTGAAAACCTCATACGAACATCCTACTGGAAGTAGGCCCCGGGGAGGGGATGTCACTATAGCCCTTTTGGGGATATCCCAGGGCGTCTCCAGTGCGAAAGAGAAATAAATCCGATGATAGCACACGCAACAATTTGATCGAGATGGACTTGAAGCGAGGGAGGAAAGAACCCAAAGCCACAACTATTATTTATTGCATGATTAGTCACATACATTGATAATCAGACAAAGCTCATACACATAGACGGGTCGGCGTTGTCGCACGAGACCGATGCCCAACTCGGGAACAAAGGGAATAGAGGGGATGGGGAGCAACGACTGAGAGAGACTCACGGGCTAATATCATCGCCCAAATATTACAGCATCCACGGGGGAGGTTTCACAGAGAGGGGAGGGGAAGAGGAGGCGAAGAGTCGCTCTACAACCCACCTCTACCGTTAGTGATGAAGAATAGGGTATCGACTCAGATGCTCTCACAGGCAGGGGAGACTAATAGGGGACGGCGGCTCTCAGGCTCTCACAGGAACCTTTCTTCTCCCCCAATCCTCCTTCTCTCAGGCGATTGGCTTCTACTCTTCTCCTTCCCTTATCTTTCTTTTGGATCTCGCCCCATCTGTCTTCGCCTCTTGGTCGAATCACTTGTCATTTTATAGACGGGAACCCTTCCGGCATGGAGAATGTGCATCGTCAAAGGCTTCAACAAAGTCTTTTTGTGCGCCGGGTAAAGGCTTCAACAAAGTGTTTTTTGTGTGCCGGGTAAAGGGGCGCCGGAGAAGAGAGCGCGCCGGGTAAGGGCGCGCGCTAGATTAAGCTTCTTTCGTCGCGTTCGTTTGACACGAGTCAGACTGTGGGCCATAAACTAGCTCCAGGATTTTACTTGGTCCTTCATCCCATCGCTGCTTCGCGAAATCGTAACGAGAAGCAGTGGTAAAGCCTTCAGGCCACTGAAAGGCCAATTCCGGAACCTTTTGTGTCTTTGGTTCGGACACTCGGGTTTTCCGCTGACATGGCCTTCGGCACTGTAATTTGTGTTGTCGGGCCGGCTTCACTTGTATTTGTAGCTTTTTGATTGCTTCTTCGGGGATGGTACCGAAGACTCTTCCGAGCTACCGGGTCTTGCTTTAGCGGCTGTCCGTTTGAGCTGAGCATCTTTTCTTTTCTTATTTTCTTTGGTCTCATCTTTTGTTTGACTTTCGCCATTCTTTTTCTTCTTTTCTTTCTTTTCTTCTCTGTCGGCACAGGAGCACCCGATCAGAACTTAAGACCTGCAGAAGCAGAAGTCAGGAAATATTAGGAATATTTTCAGTGTCAACAAATGCCCCCACCTATGGGTGTCGTGATAGAGGGACGAAAGGGCGGGACGTGCGGGTGTAGCCCATGGCCCGTTTGAAAATATTGCATGTATCTTTTATTAATTCCATTTTCATTTATCATCATTCATTCATCATTTTTTTTATTTCATCATCATCACTTTTCATTCATTTTTTTTAGCCCCATCCAAGCACGCAGGCATTCATCGTCCGCAAGCATAGAGTAGATATATGTAGCATAGGTCCCCTATACCAGGGATAGGATAAGGCCAGCGCACAAGATTCGCGGACATAGTTCGGCTCACGAAGCACAACTAAAAGAGATGTGCAAACGTAAAGGGGACATCGCGTAGAACATATGCATAGCATGAATCACAATTTATACCCAGGACTATTCCTCCATAGTGTGAAAGTGTGATTATATGGGTAGTGAACCCTAGACATAGGGACGTGCAGATGTTCTGAGTAACACTAGAGGATTACTTTATCGCCTACACATACATTCGGGGCTCTCGACTTTTAGTAGCTTCGCACAAGCCCCCTTTTATTCTTTATTTCGAACTTCACAGTTCGATGAAGTTTCCTCATATGTCTCAATGGGGATTCCCGGCTACTAAGATTTGTCCTTTACTATGATACTATTGTGGATTTCATCGTTTGATGCGAGTCTCCTCATTTGTTTTAGTGGAGATTCCCGGCTATAAGGATTCATCCTATATTATGATATTATTGCGGATTCCATCGTTTGGCAAGAGTCTTCTCATATGTCTCAATGGGGATTCCCGGCTACTAGGATTCATCCTTATTTTAATCGTGGAGTTTGCTGCACCATTTTCGCGCGAGTCTCCTCAACTGTTTCAATGGAGATTCTCGACTACTTGGATTCACATTCCACTTACCATTATCATCATTTTTTTTATTTTCATTTTTTTTAAGGGGGCAGGCAACTTTTTCCTCACGATCACCCTTTATGCGAGTGTAGAGATTTAAGCGTCCATGAAGTGTTAAGAAGAATTTATGACGTCCCTATGACTAAGGACCATTGCTCATATTACGTGCGAAGTGTAGGAGTTTTTTCTAGGGTGTATTCAGTGAGTTATGCCAGCGACATGGCTACGACTCTTCCCCTGATCGTTTGCACTCGCCGAGAATTGACTTTTCATTCCTTAGTGTGTGTCGTAACGCACACATATCCTGAACCAGGGTAGCGCTATTTACGAAGGGAGTACGCGACCTTAGAAATTTGAATGAAGTGTGTTAATACTATATTTTAGGTAGACATGCACGTGAGGCAAACAAGCACACAAATCACGTCATGATTATCATTTCTTCTTCTTCTTTTTTATTATTTTTCTTCTTCTTTTCCTTTCTTTGCCCTCCTTTTTTTTCCTTTTTTTGTTTCTTTCTCATTTTTTTTTCTCTACTTTTTTTGTTTCTTCTTTTTGTTTTCTCTTTTCTTAAGGGCTTAATGGGCATGCCCGCAGGTTGCTGATTCTAGCGTCGGGAGCCCGATGCCATGGCAGTTACGAGAAGGTGTCATATGTGGGGGTAAATCCCTGGAGTGATGACGGGTTGGTATGAAACCAAAGGAGGTCTTTCCGTTCGTTAGTTCGGACAATAGTTCCGAGTCAAGGGTAAGTTGTTTGTCGGCTTAGACCAAAGGTCATGACGCCGAATGACTTGGCTTAGACGTAAGGTCATGCTGCTAAGGGAGAATATTTAACAGCTTAGACATAGAGTCATGACGCCGTTCAACTTGGCTTAGGCGTAAGGCCATGACGCCAAAGCAGATCATTTAACAGCCTAGACATAGAGTCATGATGCCGTACAACTTAGCTTAAGCGTAAGGTCATGATGTCAAGGGAGAATATTTAACGACTTAGACATAGAGTCATGATGCCGTACAAGTTGGCTTAGGTGTAGGGCCATGACGTCAAGGCAGAATATTTAACGTTCTTAGACATAGAGTCATGACACCGTACAACTTGGCTTAAGTGGAAGGCCATGACGCCAAGGCAGAATATTTACCGGCTTAGGCGAAAAGCCATGATGCCGGATAACTTGGCTTAGGCAAAAGGCCATGAAGCCAAGGTAGAATATTTACCGGCTTAGGCGAAAAGCCATGACGCCGGACAACTTGGCTTTGGCGGAAGGTCATGACGTCAAGGTAGAGTATTTACTGGCTTAGGCGAAAAGCCATGACGCTAGACAACTTGGCTTAGGCGGAAGGCCATGACACCAAGGCGGAATATTTACCGGCTTAAGCAAAAAGCCATGATGTCGGACAACTTGACTTAGGCGGAAGGCCATGACGCCAAGGCAGAATATTTACCGGCTTGGGTGAAAAGTCATGACGCCGGACAACTTGACTTAGGCGGAAGGCCATGATGCCAAGGCAGAATATTTACCAGCTTAAGCAAAAAGCCATGACACCGGACAACTTGGCTTAGGCGGAAGGCCATGATGCCGAGGCAGAATATTTATAGGTTAGGTGAAAAGATATGACGCCGGACAACTTGGCTTAGGCGGAAGGCCATGACGCCAAGGCAGAATATTTACCGGCTTAGGCAAAAAGCCATGACACCGTACAAATTGGCTTAGGTGGAAGGCCATGACGCCAAGGCAGAATATTTACCGGCTTAGGTGAAAAGCCATGACGCCGGACAACTTGGCTTAGGTGGAAGGCCATGACGCCAAGGCAGAATATTTAACGGCTTAGACGTAAAGTCATGACGCCGTACAACTTGGCTCAGGTGGAAGGCCATGACGCCAAGTTACCTGCTTAGGTGAAAATCCATGACACCGGATAAGGATATTTAACGGCTTAGACATGAAGTCATGACGCCGCACAACTTGGCTTAGGCGGAAGGCCATGACGCTAAGGCAGAATATTTACCGGCTTAGGAGGAAAGCCATGACGTCGGACAAGGATATTTAACGGCTTCGACATGAAGTCATGACGCCACACAACTTGCCTTAGGCGGAAGGCCATGACGCCAACGTATAATATTTACCAGCTTAGGCGGAAAGCCATGACGCTGGACAAGGATATTTAACAGCTTAGACATGAAGTCATGATGCCGCACAACTTGGCTTAGGCGGAAGGCCATGACGCCAAGGTAGAATATTTACCGGCTTTGGTGGAAAGCCATGACGTCGGACATGGATATTTAACGGCTTAGACATGAAGTCATGGCGCCGCACAACTTGGCTTAGGCGGACGGCCATGACTCCAAGGTAGAATATTTACCGGCTTAGGCGGAAAGTCATGACGCCGGACAAGGATATTTAGCGGCTTAGACATGAAGTCATGACGCCGGACAACTTGGCTTAGGCGGAAGTCCATGACGCCAAGGCAGAATATTTACCGGCTTAGGCGGAAAGCCATGACGCCGGATAAGGATATTTTTTGTTTGCGTGCCAACCTAGACGAAAGGTCATGATGCTGGCGAGAGAAGTGGTCTTTTCGTTCACCATTCTAGATGGAAAGGTAGTGCCCCGGATAAAGAGAATCTTTTGTTGACTGGTCAGATGGGAGGTCTGAGCTAGAGGTAGAATGGTCTTTCTGTTAACTGGTCGGACGGGAGGTCCAAACCAAAGATAAAAGGGTCTTTTTGTTAACTAGCTGGACGAAAGGTCCGAGCCAGAGGTAAAAAGGTCTTTTTGTTGTATGGTCAGACGGAAGGTCCGAGCCAAAGGTGAAAGGGTCTTTTTATTGACTGGCCAGACGAAAGGTCTGAGCCAGAGGTAGAAGGGTCTTTTATTGTATGGTCAGACGGAAGGTCCGAGCCAAAGGTGAAAGGACCTTTTTATTGACTGGCCAGACGAAAGGTCTGAGCCAGAGGTAGAAGGGTCTTTTTATTGTATGGTCGGACGGAAGGTCCGAGCCAAAGATAAAAAGGTCTCCAGAGGTAAAAGGGTCTTTTTGTTGTATGGTTGGACGGAAGGTCCACGCCAAAGGTGAAAGGCCTTTTGTTGTCTGGCTGGACGAAATGTCTAAGCCAGAGATAGAAAGGTATTTTTGTTCATTGATAGGATGGAAAGCCCGTACCAAAGATGAAATATTGACATCGACCTGACGGGATGTCGGAGTCAACAAACCTCGCTTAGACAGTATGTCCAGAACAAGAAAAGAAATAAACATCATTGTCATCTCGACGCCATGTCGAAACCAACTAACCTGGAAGCGATGTAGGGTCTGGGCCAAGGTAGAATAGGGTCGTTGAGTTGACTGACAGTCAAAGTCAACCAACTTGGCTAAGACGTGGGGCCTAAACCAAGGGAGGAATATGGGATATATGTCGACCCGACGGGATGTCGAAGCCAATGAACTTGGCAAAGACATGAGGTCTAAGCCAAGGAAAGAATATATGATATGTGTTGACCTGACATCATGTTAAGGTCACTGAACTTGGCAAAGGCGTGAGGCCTAAGCCAAGAAAGGAGTATGGGAAATGTGTTGACTCGACGTCATGTCGAAGCCAACGAACTTGGCAGAGGCGTGAGGCCTAAGACAAGGGTAGAATATAGGATACATGTTGACTCAACGTTATGTCGAAGCCAACGAACTTGGTAGAGGCATGAGGTCTAAGCCGAGGGTAGAACATAGGATAGGTGCTGACCCGACGGAATGTCGAAGTCAATGGGCCCTGCCCCGATAGAAGATTTGGGGCGAGGATTGACCAGAATGCAAATGTATGAGAGGCCCAGACCCAAAGCTAAATATGAATGTCAACCCTGACGAAGTGTCGGAGTCAACCAACCTTTCTCAGACGAAAGGTCTGAAACAAGTGCAGAATGTGTAGATGAAGATGTCATCCCGACGTCTTATCGAAGTTGACCAATTTGGCAAAGACGTGGGGATGAAGATGTCATCCCACTGGACGTTGACCCATGGAGATGTCGGGATCAACAAACATTGCTCAGATAGAAGCTCTAAGACAAAGTGAAGGAATCTTTTATTGGTTTATTAGTTTGGATTGGTTGAGTTTATTGATTTGTTTGGTTTATTGAGTTTACTGGGTTTATTGGTTTTGTTGAGTTTGTTAAATTCATCGGATCTATTAATTGAGTTTGTTGGGGTTTATTTGATCTATTGAGTTTATTGATTTGATGAGTCGATCGACTTGTTGGGTTTATTAGGTTTGTTGGATTTTATCGATTCCATTGGGTTTATTGATTTGTTTGGTTTTATTGGGTTTATCAGGTTTGTTAAGTTTATTGATTTACTGAGTTTATTGATTTATTGAGTTTATTGAATTTGTTGGGTTTATTGATTTATTGAGTTTGCTGGTTTGTTTTGATCTATTGGGTTGATTGGGTTTATTGATTTTGTTAAGTTTATTCAGCTCATTAGATTTATAGGATTTATTGATTTTGTTGAGTTCGTTGAGTTTATTGTGTTTATTGATTCATTATGCTTATTTTAGATTGTCATTTTCTTTTCTTCATTTTTTTGTTTGTTTGTTTCTTCTTCTTTTTTTACGTTGTTGTTTTTTGTTGTTGTTTTCTTTTTCTTTTTTTTGTTGGTTCCCTGACGCAGGCTCATCTATGGTGTAGGATATTTTTGTCCGATGGGACTATTGATGAAGTTGACTATTTATTCTGTTGGTGGGGCTAGGGATTGATGTCCGAGAACCCGGTAGGCCTGGCGAGGGCGGAGTGCCTCAGACCAGGGAAAAGGGTTTTATGAATCCCATCCCAGTGGGACAAAGGGTAATTTTGGGGCTCGGCGAGGGGGGAGTCCCTTAGGCCAAGAAAAAAGGTTTTATGAATCCTATCTAGTGGGACAAAGATTATTTTTGAGCTCGGCGAGGGCGGAGCACCTCAGGCCAATGAAAATATTTTGTGGACTCGGCCTGATGGGACACAAGATAATTTTCAAGTTCGGCTAATGCAGAGTGCCCCTGGCCAAGGGAAAGCTTTATGGACACAGCCCGGTAAGACTAATGGGCAAATTTTGAGCTCGACAAGGGCAGAGTGCCTTATGCCAAGGAAAAGGAGACTTCATTGGGCCGACATTGGGCAAGGAATCCAAACCGACAGTGATAGGAGAGTCCCATGGGACAAATATGGCATTGTCGTGGCTGAATGCCGAAAGGCCATGAGAGTGCATTGGCAGGGAGCATAGGTCCCAGATCAAGGGTGGAGGGTTAGTCTCGGTGGGACGAGTGGGGAGTATCCCTGTAGGATAGGAGGGCGGCAAGGCACCATGAATTCTGGTGGGACTAGGGGTGCTGAGATAGGCCACTAAAAGCTGAAAGTCGCTTATTTGTTGGCATGATGAGGAGAAAGGAGCCGAGAGTGCAGACAACTCGGTATGACTTGTTCTTTTCATTCCCCAATAGGGTTTGGACCCATATTTGAAATGGGAGGCCTATGGCGAATGAAGGTTGTTTAACGTCGGTGGGACTGTTGATTAACATGATCCCCCTGGGAGTATTTAGTGACAGCTAATAATCAGATCAATAGCTATTTTCTTTTGTTGTTGATTTCTTTAGGAGATGCACCAAATAGCTTCGGTTCGGGCCTCCGGCGGTTACACCAAGTGTCCTCCTCTTCACGCTTATTCTTAGAAGTTGAAGTTGCAGTTGCAGGGTCCTCCTACCTCCATAGATGATGTAGTCATTTCATTATTCCTTGGGCATTCACCATGTAATGCTACTAAGGCATCTTCTGCCCGTGGGGAGGATGGGGAGGCCTTGCTGACTTTATAAGTTCCTCCCCCCCCCCTTTTTTTGCATTCATGCTTCTTTTTTTTTTGAACGGACAGCTCGAATGACGCTGATAGTGCAGTGTAGTGCAAAGCCACAACCCTTCATCCATTTATTTTTAAACAGACCAAGGTGGGTGCATAAGAGAGCGCTCACCCCCTTAGAGAGGGGATAAGTGGTTCGCTCCACCACGTCAACTCCACAATGGTAGTTTCTTATTTGGCACGGACCAAGACATGGGGGGAGTGATATCTCCCTTGACAGATGCAACCATCAAGGCCTCCTTCAAAAGAATTGTTTCTCTCTTCTATTTTTTTGGAAGACCCGACCTTCTGAGAGACGACATCTCAGATTCAATAGGAGGAGCCTTATGTCTATATATGCAAATTTTATTTGCCCTCCTTTTCTTGCTCATTTTTTTTTTCTCTCTCTCTCTCTCTCTTTTTGGTGCCTGCCCCCAGAACTGGACCTTTCCTCTCTTTTTTTCTCTCTTTTTTTTTTCATTTGCCATTCTACTTTTTCTTGGCAAGCATCCGCATTCAAGCTATGTGGGCCTGCTGGACATCGACTTCAGCCAGATTTGTGAGGAGCAGTTGAGGCGGTAACGTCGCGCAGGACTGCTCTTTTAAGGACAGATATTTGATGAGGGCACGGTGGGTCCACCTTATACTCGCCCATCTGTAGTTTGCCTTTCATTGAGGATTGCTATGTGTTCAAGGACATTATTGAAGGCCTGATCAAAAAAGGAATGCCTTTCATTGATCAGGCCTTCAATAATGTCCTTGAACACATAGCAATCCTCAATGGGATGCCCCAGCATTTGGTGATAAGGACAGAATCATGGATCATCTTTTCTTTCGGCATCGCCTGGCTTCTTCGGCTCCGGAAGCACTACTTTGCCGTATTCACGGGCCCACTCAAAAAGTGCCCTAGTCTTGTCCTTTGGAAAGAAATACAATTTCATCATTTTGCCCCTTAATGAGGGCCCTTGTTTTACTGGATCGGCGGAAGATGCCTCTTTCATTTTCTTCTTCTATTGCTCGAAGGCTTCAAAATTTGAGGCGTAAACTTCTTCTTGTGCCAGAGGTTTGTTGATTGGTTTGTTCTTTTGGCTCGAGGCCGTAGAGGCCGAGCAAAGCCTTGGCAGAACTGCTTTGGCATTGGCTGCGACATCACTTAGCTGTTCAAAGGTCGTGACTTCAATGTTAATGACCCATCGTAGAATTTCTATTCTCAAATTTTCTTTGCTGATTTGAACAGAGTCCCCGTAGCTAGGCGAATGTCTCCATCTTTCACGGAGATTCCTCCACCTTCTTATGTAGTCCATGACAGACTCATTATCTTTTTGTTTGGCTGCTTGTAATTCGGCCTCGATGACTTCCTCTTCGGCCGTCTTCGTATTCATTGTTTGTTTCGCCTTCAGCTCGTCTAACTGCATGCGCTGTCTCATTGGCACCATCTTCGGAGATGCTTTAGTTGCCCCCTGACGTGCTATTTGGGGTATGACTAGCCATGCTGAAGCTTGAGGTGAGCTAGCACTACCTTGTGTTGTCTCATGTAGATGTCCTGTCGGTTGCGGCATAGGTGGACTTAGATTCATTTCATTTAGCTGCCTCTACAGCATTTGAATTTCCTGCTGCTTCTGGTATAGTAGTGCCATCACAGCGGGGCCTTGCGAAGAGGGGTCGGGAGTGCTATCTTTCGCCTCTGGTTTGACTAGGGTGAGTGGCATCCCGTCATTGTTGTTGGACGCGCCCGGTTTCTTCGAGATGAACTCCCTGGGTTTTATGCCTTCGAGCCTAGGAGGAACACGGTATTGTGTCCCCTTGTTGGCTGGTGGGTGTCTTGGTATTCTCCCGGATCTGGTAGCATGGTGGGAGGCAGAAGCTTTAGCCTGATTTGCTCCTTTTCGCATAAAGTAAATTTCTTCATCTTCTTCATCAACAGCTTGAGCCACACTGGACGGTGCTGACATCATGTTGCAAGAGAGAGCAACATATCTTATTTTAGCTTTTGTATTCTCATTTTCCTTCTCCCATATGGTTGGCATCTGCCCCCGTAGTGGGTCATTTGGTGCATTGAACACCCTTGCCTTTTCTTTAATTCTTTTTCTTAGCCCGTGAGATTCATTGCGTCTTTAAGGGGCATGCTTCTTGAGCTGCATAGGTCGACTCTTGAGTTGTGCATGCTTATCAAGTCCACCTATAATAGCTTGTGGCCGCTCCATGGCTGAGCTAGCTTCTTCATGTTCCTGCGACGGGGTTTGTTTCTTCTTTTTACTGTTGATTGACCTTTTGATAGCCATTGGAGAGGCTATCTGAAGGCGGGTAGAGACTGCAAGAGGTAGAGTAGGCCGGTCCATGGCTCCACTAACCTGGACTCTCGGAGTTGGAATGGATGCTGATCTTGTTCTTTTCTTTGTTGACAATGCTTGCCAATTTCATTGCTTTTCTTCAGGCGCTAGGGCACAGTCTTCATTGGTGTACTGGCTGCAAGCCTCTGGCACTTCCTTGGGTAGTTGCCGATATATGGATATCATATTAATTGATGCCCCTATAGTAGACATTTCATGAGGGCATGGGGGATCGACACTGTACTACCCCAATTGTAGCTCCCCCCTTTTGATTAAGCCTTGGACGATGTCCTTGAATATCTGGCAGTCCTCAATAGAATGTCCGAGGATTTGATGATAATGGCAGAAGCAAGGGTCATCTCTTCTTCTGAGATCATCAGGCCTTTTTGGCTTCGGAAGAGTAATCTTATTATATTTGAATGCCCACTCGAACAATGCTCGAGTCTTGTCCCTTGGGAAAGCATAGAGCTTCTTTTCTTTATTCTTCCAGAGAGGCCTTTCTCGACATTCAATAGGTCATTGGAAGGAGGATTGTGCACCCATTTGTGTCTTTTCACCGTGAGGCTGACAGCATGAACCGCTTTCAGTATCGGTCGTTTATTAACCTGCCTGGCTTGATGACTTGAGTCAGCCAAAATGAAGGGAAATCTTATAAAGAAATCTTCAACCTCCATGGCAATATCACTTAATCGGTCAAAAGACAAGATTTCTATTCCAATCATCTTTTCCGGAATCTCTTTCTTCTGATTTTGTTTACATATTTGTATTGCATCTTCTGGATGTGGAGGATGCCGACACCTCATGCTGAAATCCTCCCATCTCTTGATATATTCTGCAGCTGTTTCATCATCTTTTTGCTTGGATGCCAACAACTCAGCCACGGTCACCTCTGCCTTGATGACATGGAATCTTTCACTGAATTTCTGCTGCATATCATGCCAGTCCTTGATAGACCCGACCGGTAAGTTGGAATACCATTCGAAGGTAGGTCCTGTTAGTGAAGACCCAAAGAACTTCAGTAGGTTTGACTCGTCCGCCGCCAAGTTGCCCATGACTGCTTACATCGTGCAACATGCTCTTTCGGGGAGCCCTGCCCGTTGTATTTGTCAAATTTTTGGAGTTTATTGACGCCAGGTGGCAATATTTTGGCAGCATGATAGGCTGGATATGGCACTTCATACACGTTGAAGGGGGCGTAATTATCACCACCCTTCTTTGCCAGTCTTGCCTCGATCATCTGCTCGACCATCAACTTGTTCACCATAGCTGGCTCTTCTGGTTGAGGGTAGAGGTGGGCGGGCAGCACTAATTGTGCAGCCAGAACTGCAACATGAGGTGGCAAGGGCTCTGAAAAGGGCACTTGCTGCTGCATTTGAAGAGGCGTTAGCCGTGCTGGCTGGAGCCATTGGGAATAATGCTGGGGAGTGGCCCAGTTCTGATCAGCAGTTTGTAGAACAACTGGTGAAGGAGCACCCGTAGGGTTGAAACCTTCTTGTGACGGCCCATCTTGTGCCCCCGGTTGCTCGGGTGCTACAGCATGTTCAGCCTTTTCATTTAATTTTCTCTTCAGCAGTTTTATCTCCTGCTGGTATCCTTGCAGCAGCAGTAGGGCGGCAGGGTCCATGGTTGTTTTATTACTGATGTCTTCGAGTGTATTATTGGAGGCACACTCAGTTGGAGGATATAGAAGTACTCCTTCTTATTCATATGCCACCACCATGGTCACAGCGGTAGCGATGTCTCCAACTACAACTTGCTTGCCCTTTGCGGCTTGCAGTAGCTTAGCCTCGTCATTGTCCCGTCTTGTCATCGGGTCTTTTCTTCCTGCAATCTCGATTGGCTCTTCTTGTTCATTTGGCAGGATGTCAGGTACGGACATCACCCCTGTCATATTGCAGGTGAGAACTTGCATTCTTCTTTTCTATCTATGAACCTTCCTCTTTGCATGCTCTGGGAAAGTTAACCTCTTAAATATAAGATTCTTTTTCTTTCTTCTCGCCGAGGGTCGGTCTTAGCGGCTTCATAAGCATTATCGTCGACCGACGACGTCATCCTTCTTTCTTCTTCTTCTTCTTCACCTGCCATTGGTGGGTAGTAGTCTTCTTCAGCCACGGCCGCTTGTAGTAGCCGTTGTTGGCCTAGCGAGGGGTTGCCTAGACCCCTGAAGTAGCTTTTGACTATGTTGGTCATTTCTTCCTGCCCCCGTTCCTGATGTAGGACTGGGGATAATTGTCGACCTACCATGGGAGGTATGTAAGCAAGCCGTGCTCATCCAGTGAGTTGCTGGAATCTTCCTGCCACTGTGGGGATGTTGGCTTATCAGGCGCAGGCCCTAAAACTTTCACGGCGTGGAGGGTTCACAACCGTCTCTTCCTTTCTTGGGGCCAGGCCCCTTTCCTTCTCCATTTCCGCTCCGTCACGTGCACGGCGGTGACGGACTGGTGCATCCTAGTGGGCGGGTTGCATCTTCTTAGGGACCCAAACCTGTTTGAGCTTCTTCGGCCAGGGGACCAGCTTCTCATGGCCATAGCGGCCGGCTTCTCATTTCTCAGGTCTCCTCCCAGAGAGGGCCTGGTAGGAGCTGTAAACAGGCACGGAGGGGATGACCCGATCCGAGACCACCCGAGCGTCGTGTCCGTCTAGGAAAATGCGAACTCCACCGACCAGCATGGATTTGCCGGACAAGGAGAGACGTCCGGTAACGGAAGCAGGATTCCACCGGAAGCCTCTGCGCTGGCGTCCTCCGGAGTTCTTGGCAGGAATGGGGCGGGCCCCATTGGTGATGTGGTGCACCAGGCAACTAGCGACTTGAATCGGACTCTTGAGCGAGCCCACAGAGCATTGAGCCTTCAAGGTCTTGACTTTCTTCACAGTCTCCTCGACAGGCTCCGAGGTCCCCACTTCAAGTAGATCGGCGAGGGCCAACCCCAAAAAGTTGGGGAAGCCTACAGTGGCGGGGAACATCCCGAGGACAGTGGGCACCGCCAGGTACCCATGTTCAACATGACCACCGACGATCGCGGGGCCAAAGATAAGAGCAGCAAGTCCTGATGATGCCATTGTCTGGCTGCCACACAGAACAAGTAAATGATCAGCTGTCTTTGGGAGGGCCTCGGGGCCCATGTATCTCGGCAAAGAGATGAAAGGTGACACTGGTCCCACTGCGCGTGCCAGCTTTTGGGAATGAATTTTTATATTATTTTATTAATGTTTTGGTTTATTTGCATAGGCGTGCCAGTCACTGGGTGACAAGTTTATTATGCGCATCGTCTGACTAACAAGATGAAAGTGAGTGATCATGTTGGGACCCAAAACCCGCCGTACCATAAAGGATACGACGTTATTTACGCCCCTCCGAAAGAGGGACAACCCTTGATTAATCGCCAAAAATAGAATGACCATGGGGGCCGCTAGAATATGTAAAAGACGTGATTGCATGCAAGCACACATTGTGGTAGCATTTATTTATTAGGCCGGCTCCCGATACATGGCGGAGAACATAGGTCCAAGGACCACCATCACCCATAGTGAAGGGCTCTAGTCAGGCGTAACCTGACTTTCCGCCAATCACCATTTGATATACCGGAGAGTCGGATCATATAAGCAAGCATCAAGGTAATATATATATATGTATGAATATACATAATGTGTGCAGTAAGAGCATGATGTAAAAAAATAGATTTAAATAATTCAATTTCTTTTTACTCGACCCGCGGTCAATTAGGTTGATCAATCCCTGTTATAGAAGGCAAGGGTTGCCCCGGGAAAGAGTGCGGGGTTAAAACGGCGCACAAGGAAATGTTTCGTTCAAATCCGCCGCGGTTCAGTGTAGGTATAGGCTAATATGGCGCGGGGTAACGTAGGTAAAATGCTAAAACGGCGCAGTATGGGATGGATGGGCTAAATCGGCGCGGGTGGCTTGAGGCGCGCCGGAATAGGGTGCGCCGGGTAGACACCATTTGAAATTTTGTTGTTTTGAGTGTAGGGCTAAACCGGTGCGGGGAGGGGGGGGGGTACCGCGCCGTATTAGGGCGCGCTGGATTAAGCAATTTTCTTGTTATTTTCAGTCCGTTTGAGTTCCAGAGTTGTTTGTTGGCCTCTTTAATGTTAATTGGGTTAATTAATCATTGAACTGGAGTCTTGGATGCCCCGGGGGCAGAGTCATAAGGTCGTGCGAGGTTCGTACTTGAGCACGAAGGTTTGTTCTTTCAAAAACATGCCTTATTAAGTCCGAGTCATGAGAGTAACTTATTAGTTAATGATAGAAATGTATGCCCTACAAGCCGATCACATGAGATGTGATGATGTCATTTCTTATAATATCTTATTCATATTTATATTAAGGACATTTATTCATTGCATTTAAACTATTTGTTAATGATTCGAATGTGATGAAGTCCCTAAACCTATGCGATGATGACTGAATCATAATGAGATTATGATAATGAGATCAGTCATCTAGATGCACATGTTCTAAATGTTCCCAGTCAAAGGATCTTCGAGAAGGGACATTGAAGATCCTGATAGACTGGCACACTTGAAACTTACTCATATGATGGGTGTGATTGTTCTCATAGTCATCAGTGTGGTGACACTGAAGTACGCGTGTGGGTGCTCATTAGTGGAATGAGTTCACTGAACTGACCCGATCTAGAATCCCTGAGTGGTAATCATACTGACTGTCAATCAAGGTATTCTATTACGCAGTTGGATCTTAGACCTGAGTCACTAAAGATGTCTTGCATAAGGGATGCTGAGTATTTGATTACTGACTTATAGACTTCTATAAAGTGGTATTGTACAGTTAGTTATTCGGACTCAGTGGAACTCGTGTGAAGATAATTAGTTTGACAACATGGGATCGTTCACTCTCAGTATGATATGTGAGAGAGAATGCCTTACGGATCTGTACTCGGGAAATCCCCTGGCCAGGGTTCGGGAGTTCATTATGAAAAAGGAGTTTTTCTAATGAACCTGTTTGGAGTACAAGATTCAGTCGAGCTAGGACTCTATAAGGTTTGACAGTTTGACCATACCCTAGTCCTGGTGAGGCATTAGATGAATGACGATCTATAACTGTGTGGAATCTGTAGACGAAAAGGTTCCTGAGTGGGTTGCTTATCCGCAATGTCATTTGGGATCACGAAGCGTTGCTTGGTGCTTTTCGTGATCGAAAAGCCCACTAATTCCATTAAGAGTTAATGGATATAATTAATTAAGTTAAGAAGGAGTTCTTTACTTAATGGGCTGGAAAACCAAACATACTATTGGGCCTAAATGGTCACACACAATAGAGTGGTGGACAGACCGGGATGGGTGGACTTTATAGACTATTATTAGGTTTT
The DNA here is from genome assembly GCA_022559845.1 of Amorphophallus konjac. Taxonomy (NCBI): domain Eukaryota; kingdom Viridiplantae; phylum Streptophyta; class Magnoliopsida; order Alismatales; family Araceae; genus Amorphophallus; species Amorphophallus konjac. Next base: position 259,647,974 of record CM040124.1, on the reverse strand, counting down.
TGTGAAAAATGCCAAAGTTCTATAAATATATGCTGTTGGGAGAAACCCTAGCCAAGCTACAGAGTTGAAACCTTGGCCGCCCTCTCTCCTCTCTCTCTCTCTCTCCTAGGTGCGCCCCCATTCCTTCTCTCTCCTTCCACGGTGGATGGTGGTGTTGAGATCGTGGAGGAGATCTTGTCTACTTCTACTACTCGTGTGGATACGTCTAGAGGCCGGACGCTTGGATGGCACACGACTCCGTGATTTTCCTCCCGTTCGTCTTCGAGGTTTTGGGAGATTCTCAACCCCGCAAAGGTAAAGAATCATTCTTCACCGCGCGGGTTTACCGATCTTGTTCGATTTTGAAAAACCGACAACGATATGCTATGGTTTTGATGATTTCCGCTATGCATTCTGGTCGGAACCTTATAATGGTATAAGAGCCAGGTTGTCGGTTTGATCAAAATCGGCATTATTATATTATTTTTTGTTATTCACGTTCATGCATTGGGCTCAATGTTAGGGTGTTCGATTGAGTCTCTCAGGGATGGATTTTGGTCGATTGATCCTATGGAAATGTTCCGGGCATCAAGAGGATCAAAACGCATGTTCTAGAGCGTTGATTGGCCTAACCGTGAGGGTGAATCGGACACATTTTTGTGGTCGCGGTCGCCGTTCGCACGGGGAGAGGGAGACCGATTCAGGCCGTTTATCTCCGATTGGGGAAGACCACGGGGCTGGCAAGGGTTGCTGGATGATTCCCCATGGCATCCCACGGCGTCCGGGTGCGTGCGGTGGCCAGATGGGGCGACTCCTGCGAGGATCGCAGCGGACTGGGCGAACTCGCCCGTGATCATCGCGTGCTCCGCCTCCGGCGGTGGCGACGGTAGTGGAGGCCGGCGGCCCTTCCGGCGGCACCCACGGGGTCGTCCGCGGTGGTCGGGGGCGGCGGACGGCCCCCCTGCGGCGGCCACCGGGGGCTAGGGTTTTACCCCAGCCCCCTCCCCTTTGCATTTGGGCGGGGGAGATGACCCCCCCGTGGGTCGACCGCGGGCAGATCCGGCCCGCAATGGATCCGCACCCGCTAAGCCCCCCCCCTTTTTTTGATTTTTTAGGCATTTTAAATAGTTTAAAATGCATGAAAATTCAGAATAAATGCCAAAAAATTCTGAAAAATTATATTAATGAGTTCTGAAAAAGTTTTAGTAACTTATTAATGTATTTTCCATCATATGGCCTCTGGTTAATTAGCTAATGGGAATTTTAAAATGGTTTTAAGTATTTCCTATTATCTAATTAATTAAGTTAATTATTATAAGAATGTGATTCTTATGAGGTTAATTAACTGATAATTACTATTGAGCCCTTGCAGTGAATGTGAATGACGGAGGTCTAAAGTTGTTTAGACTTAGTTGCTTTAACTGAATTGTTTAGTTGAATGTTAATATGCATGATTTCAAAATTAATTATTTAAATTTGAAATTATTGTTATATCTCATAGTAATTATGTGATAATTACTATTTGATGCATGTGATGTGTCTTGTGTGTGGATGGATGATCATGGACTTAGATATCATGTAATGATGCTCTTAATGGTGAATGGTTATGTGTGATGTGGTTATTAGGGCCTGCGTGCCTCCTTCTATCTCTCTCTTATAAATCCGGGTTGTACATTCTATCCCCCACCTGTGTTGTACTCCCCTTGACTAGTTCAGGGTTTCTTATTATTATCTGATGTATATTTATGGACCTGCGTGCCCAATTACAAATCTACTTGTAATAATGAGAAGCGGATGGAGATTAAGAAGGAGATTGGCTGTGAGGACCTCGGGAGATTCTTCACATCTAGTGGGAGCATCGGATGCTCCATATTTTTCTATTTGCCATAATTGAGTGCATTACCAATTGGTTCTGGTAATGTATTTTAGGAGCTTAAGGTCCATGATCATCCATTGGTATTAATGCATATATATGATATATGTGGATGTGCTACTTATTATATATATACATATATTTAGAGTATGTACGATACTCCAAATTATCATATATATATGTAGCACCTATATTGATGAGACCAAAATATCCAAATCCCCTTAAGTTCAATATTAGGTCGATAAGTGTGAGGCATTAAGAATGACCCACGTAGCCTTCCGTTGTTATAGTCTAAGTGAGCTGTCCTTAGATTGTGAGAGTTTGTTGTGCTACCACAAGATTCTCACAGCAAGGGGGCAGAGACTCAGGCTAAGGCTTAGGCCAAATCTTGGGGTGGGGGCTAGCATGGCTTTATTGTGCTACCACAAGAGTTATGTCATAAACCCATTCTCATAACGTAACAAACGGGCTGGACCTAACCAAAGCTTGTGATGTAGTGCCCCAGAATTTATATAAGTTATTTCTAGATTATTTTATAATTTATTTGTAATTTATAAGGGCTAAATAAATTTATAAAAGGATTATTGAGTTTATTAGCCATTATAAGGCCCAATTGTGTTAATCAATTAACCTAATCTACTAAACAAATCAAAAAGGTAAAGACCAGGCCCATTTAATTTGGCCCATATTCTAGAAGGTTATTAAGCCTATTCACGGATTTTAAAGGATAAACACCACTTAATAGGATAACAAGATGAAAAATAAATAAGAGAATTCTATTAAAATTAAAATTTTGAATGCGTCGAATGTAACGGTCCATCAGGCGACCGCTACAGCCTTGTGACGCGTATACCCTAGACCATCACAGCCAGCAAGTTCCGTAAGTAAGAGAATGTATAAAAAGATTAGAACTTGATGATCCTATCCATAAGAGACCTAATTAGAATGACATGTAAAATCACTAGGGACTCTTAGAAGTCAGGTTTTAGCAGAATAAGGATAGATACAAATTATATAAATAATTATATAAGATAATTAGTAAAAGAGTTTGATTAATGTTGAACTCTGGGAACATTGAATGTAACGGTCTATCGTGAGACCGTCACATGCTTGTAACGCAGGGGTCTACAACCATTACACCCTGTTAGTTCCGTGAAGGAAAGAAAGAGTAGAAATATCAGAACCTTGAGATCTTATCCACTAGGGATCGACTTGGGAGAGTTCATAATATTACTAAGGACTCTTAGGGATTAGAATCTGACAGATTAAGGACACTAGAATCGATCTAATCCTAAAACCTTAGCTAGAACTCTATAAATAGGACCTAGTTCTGAACTACGCGACCCTTACTTTTACTCGCGTGGAATCAAGGTAAGGAGTCATAATCTCAGGTAAGTTCTTTAGAGGAATTTGTTTTCAATAATTTAGACTAACTCCTCTCCAATTTCACATCTTTAGGTCAAGAGGTCGTGGAGTTAGAGCCCAAGGAAGTTGCTGAAAAGTCACAGGAAGAGGAGAACTAGGGCACATTTTTCAAACCCTAAATTGGAAGTTTAAAGCTAAGTTAAGAGGTATGTTATCTCATGAACGATAAAAATCTCTTGATAGGACTAAAAGCCCTCTGGTTTGATTGAATTCCATGCATGATAGATCATGAATTTCATGTTTTAATAGTTATATGCATTCATACATCTCTTAGCCCTAAGTAGAAAATTAAAAGATGTTATCTTGTCTATTCACTAAAACCCATGCATATAGATAGCCTATACTTTGTTATCATGCCTAGGATAGACATGATATTTGATTTACAGACATGATGTGTGTTGATCTCTTAGGTTTCATATCAGTTTTTGTCAGCAGATGCTCTGACGCATCATGGTAGGACCGTCACATACATGTAACGGTCTTACGATAGACCGTCACACACTCTGTTATGTTTCGTTTCACTATTGTCTCTAACGCACCAGGACAGGAGCGTTACATTATTGTAACGGCCCCTCGATAGATCGTCACAGACACTGTGACGCACCCCTGTTAGACCGTTAGACTCTGTGTTCTGTCACCTCATGACAAAATAGTTACCAATTATATTTACTTATAATTAACCCTAGATAGCTAAGTTTTAACCTGTTATGTGACTCTTCAGTTATCTAATTGTTCATGATAGGTATTGAATGTTAATTTAAGTTATGCTAGTTTCATGTACCAAAAATTCTATAGTTTGTATTTAAATCATGATTTTCCAAATTTGTATTAATGGAGTTTTATCATGGTTTCACATCATTACACCTTCACTCTTTATCAATGGAGTCGTTTCTATAAGTACATGGCACATATTCCGGTATGTTGTTCATTAGTTCACTTTGCACTATAGAAACATTATTCTTGGACTTGAGGACCTCTCTATTGGATATTCCTTCCAATGGACTAGGAAATCTTGTTTCAAGGCCTCCGTAATTCTCCGCGAGCCTGGGACTCCCACTAGGACGCCGAGTTGGTTGTACCATTAAAGCCCATTGATTAGACTACACTATCGATATTTTCTGATTATCAGTAATGTAACGGTTCTGTGTTGGACCGTCAGGCACATGTAACGGCCCAATATAAGACCGTCACATTCATCTGAGTTTGAATTCTTGATTCGGGGTTCAGACTAATGTAACGGCCTAATCCTGGACCATCACATAATGTAACGGCCCAATGCATGACCGTCACCTTTCTCTGAGTCTATTTTTATTGTTCTGGACTCTGATCATTGTAACGGCCCACTACTGGAGCGTTACATGATGTAACGGCCCAGTAAACGACCGTCACATTGCTTAAGTACTTAACCCAAGGTTTGACCCAAGGGTTGATATTCCAAAGATTCTAGATGAACTAATGATAGTCTAGAACTTATAATATTGATCAAGAAACTTAATATAATGATTGGAAAGAGAAAAGAATGTACCGTTATGCTGTCGATTTATTTCCGTGAGCATGACATTGTTTAAATCTTTTTCTTGATCTCTCATACTGTAAATTGAAGCATTCATTCATTGATTGTTGTTATCATGAGTTATTGACCTTATTACATTCTTGGCCATACTTTATTGTTACACTCATGGAAGTAGCTTGATTTATACGTGAAGATGCAGTTCGGGCGCTGATTGTGTCCAAGGGCTCTATGCTAGTCCCCACGGCTGATTGCCGGAAACATACTATTTTATAAACCATGGGATATGATGCTACTGGCGTCGCATTGCGCTGGGAGTACTTTCTTTATAAATAAGTGAAATCGATGAGCACTCGTAAAAATCTAATGAATTGCTACATGATTGACATTCTCGTGCGTAACCTTTATGGTTATGAAAGTGAAAGTGAAAGTGCATTCTCGATACATTCTTGTTCATGAAAGGCCAAATATCATGTTCTTATTACATTCATCCTTGTTCATTCTTGTTCACTCTATCTTACATGATTATCGTGTTACTTTGGTTTAATCGCATGATATTCGCATTCGCATGATTTTGCCTTACTTCTTTAGAGCTAAATTGTTAATTACTTTAATAGTACCTTCATGTTGATGCGAAGATACCTAATGGGCAAGTGTGCTCATTACCTATTTCCAATCTTTTTTAGGAAATGAAAGTGAGTCTGATTCAGGTTCAGAATGTTCAAGTAGCGGATCCGAGAGTGAATAAAGATGAACGAAGACTTAGGAAGTCTATATTGTTTAGATAGAGTCAATGTAATTTTCCTATTTCTTGAGTCTAGTAGAGTGAAAGATGATGGAAAAAGTTATTGTATTTTGAATATTTGATTGATAACGGAATGAAATTGGATTTTTAGTAAATATTGTGCAATTGCATTCATTTTGTGTGATTGTCTTGCGCTCTGATCGTTCTTGCTTGCAATAGACATACCATGCCGGCTGTTCGCACTCCCCGAGTTAGTCTTCCGCTGAATTAAAGGCTCGGGGCGTGACAGTTAAGTTGGTATCAGAGCCTAAGTCTCAGGACTTAGGAAGAAGGAATCATGTCATAGAATAAGTCCAAGGTTTAAGGGCCCCTATCTATGAACTAAGGAAGAAGTTTCCATACCCATGTGAGAAGTGGGTAGAGCCCGGGATAAGATAATTAATTAGCTTTAAGATTTATTTTGTTCATTCCAATTTCATGAGAAATAACAAGTTGTTATTTTATCTCAGGTACCTTATCTTACAAATGGCTCATCGTGTAGATTGGGATGGTATGGGCCTTACTCAGGCATTGCAAACTATAGGGCAAGGTGGCGCAGGAGCACGGGCTGGCGATCTACATCACAATTTCCGGAGTTTAAATCCTCCGCGATTCTATGGTTCGTCTAATCCCGACGAGGCGGAGAACTGGATAGACGAAATGAATCGTTTATTTGATGTCATCTAATGCACTGATCATGAGAAGGTGCATCTGGCAACGTTTCAACTTAATAAGAATGCCCGTACGTGGTGGAAGTCGGTTCTAGCACCTCCGGCCAATACACCTCATACATGGGACGGTTTTCTTACCCTATTCCGTGCCAAGTACTTTTCTGAGCGCGTAAAGGAACGAAAGGCTATGGAGTTCGCCGCTCTTCGGCAAGGAATGATGACGGTTGCCGAATATGAACTACAATTTTCAAGGCTAGCACCTTACGTACCACATCTTATTAGCACCGACTTATTGAAGGCAAATCGGTTTATGGACGGGTTACGACTCAATTTCATCCAGCAACTCAGGACCCAAAATATCCATACCTATGCGGAGATGGTTCAACGAGCATATTTATGTGAAAGGACCTTAGAGAAGGTCGAGAAGTTAAAAGGAAAAGGAGAAGAATCAAGCCGACGTTCTGATCGGCGTTATAAGAAAGAGAAATTTAGTATCACGGAACCCTACAAAAGCCGTGATAGTAAGAAAAGATCTAGGAGTGGGAACGGTGGAAGTTCCCACAAGCAAAAGAGAGTCAAGGAAGAGAAGGAGCAGGTCACCACGGCTTGCACATTTTGTGAGAAACTTGGCCATTCGGCTGAGGAGTGTTGAAAGCGCCTTGGCGCTTGTTTACGTTGTGGAAGCAGGGAGCATCGCATGCCGGATTGCCCCCTTATGAAGGACCAGTCATCTAGTAATGGATGCAGGAGGCAGGCTCGCCTCAATGCCGTTCTAGATGAAGAGGAAGCGCCCAAGGACGATGGGCTTATGGAAGGTACTCTTCAAATTTGTTCTCGTCCTGCATTTGTGCTATTTGATACTGGTGCCTCTCATTCTTTTATCTCCACTACTTTTGCTAAGACATTACAAATCGCATCAGTTCCCTTACCTTCAGATCTTGCTATTTCCACACCCTTAGGATCTAGAACTAAGCTTACCAACTATTATCCTGATAGCGAAGTGATAGTAGAAGGTCACAATCTCCCTGTAAACTTAGTATGCCTTGACATGAAAGGTTATAATGCCATTTTAGGGGTAGATTGACTTGTAGACCACGATGCTTATATCAATTGCCGAAATAGGATTATATCTTTTCGAAAACCCGATCTTCCAAGATTCTCTTTTCTTGACATCAAATACAAGAAACATCCCACTATCATATCCTCACTTCACGCTTGCAAGCTCATCTCGCGAGGATGTGAAGCTTTTCTTGCTTCCGTCATTATTACAGAGTCCAAAGAGATTATCATAGCAGACATCCCTATTGTAAATGAGTTCCCAGACGTGTTTCCATCTAAACTACCTAGTTTACCTCCTGAGAGGGAAGTGAACTTCATTATTGAACTCATCCCAGGAGCAGCACCTGTTTCTATAGCCCCTTACAGGATGTCCCCCACAGAACTTAAAGAACTAAAGAAGCAGTTGCAGGAACTTCTGGATAAGGGCTTCATTAGACCTAGCACATCCCCTTGGGGTGCGCCAGTTCTATTTGTCAAAAAGAAGGATGGTTCTCTCAGACTATGCATCGATTACCGGTGACTAAATTAGCTTACAATCAAAAATAAGTATCCGTTGCAGCGTATTGATGAGCTCTTCCATCAGCTTTCGGGAGCAGAATATTTTCCTAAGATTGATCTCAGATCATGTTATCATCAGCTGAGAATTAAAGAAGAAGACATTTATAAATCAGCTTTTCGAAGTCGTTATGGCCACTATGAATTCGGGGTAATGCCATTTGGGTTAACTAATGCCCCAGCGGCATTTATGGAACTTATGAACAGTGTCTTCCAGCCATACCTGGATCAATTCATTATCGTCTTCATCGATGATATCCTGATATACTCCAAGATAAAAGAAGAACATGAAGAACATCTAAGGATAGCTTTGCAAACACTTAGAGAACACAAGCTTTATGCCAAACTCAATAAGTATAAATTCTGGCTCGAGGAACTCTCATTCTTAGGCCACATTATTTCAAAAGAAGGTATTGTTGTGGATCCTTCTAAGGTAGAACTGTCAAGAATTGGAGTCGGCCTACGACTGTGTCTGAAGTAAGGAGCTTTCTGGGTCTAGCTGGTTATTATAGAAGATTCATTAAGGACTTCTCAAAGATAGCAGTTCCTTTAACTAGACTCATCAGAAAAGAAAATCCTTTTGTCTGGTCAGAGGAATGTGAGAAGCATTTCCAAACTCTTAAGAATCATCTTACAACAGCCCATGTTTTGTCACTACCAATGGAGGGTGGTGGATTCGAAATGTATACGGATGCATCTGGCATTGGCTTAGGATGCGTTCTCATGCAGAATGGAAAGGTGATATGTTATTTTTCAAGACAACTGAAACGGCACGAGGAAAACTATCCTGTGCATGATTTAGAATTGGCAGCAGTTATTTTCACCTTGAAAATTTGGCGTTATTATCTTTATGGAGAAAAGTTTACGGTCTACTCAGACTACAAGAGCTTGAAATACTAATTCTCTCAAAAAGAGCTTAACATGAGGCAGAGGAGGTGGTTAGAATACCTCAAAGACTTCGATTTTGCTATTCAGTATCATCATGGCAAAGCTAATGCTGTAGCAGATGCACTCAGTAGAAAATCAATGGGTATGCTATCAAGTCTTATGATAAGTGTAACTAACCTTGTTCCTCAATTTGCTCAGTTGAACTTAGATATTGACATAAAAGAAGAACATTGTTTCATAGCCAATATCCGAGCTCAACCTACATTGATAGAAGATCTGGTCAAGCTGCAAAATGATGATCCTATATTACTAAAAATTAAGGCCAATATTGAACAAAAGCCAGATTTTTCTATTTCCAATGACGAAAGATTATTATTTAAGGGCCGAATATGTATACCAGATCATGAGGCTACAAAGAAACTGATCCTAGATGAAGCACATAATTCCAAGTACACCATTTATCCAGGAGGTACAAAGATGTATCAAGATCTCAAAAGAAATTTTTGGTGGCCCAATATGCAGAGACAGATAGCTAATTTCGTGTCCCGTTGCCTCACTTGTCAACAAGTAAAAGCAGAACATTTTAGACCCGCAGGTAAATTGCACCCCTTACATATTCCTGAATGGAAGTGGGAGAGTATAGGGATAGATTTCATTATGGGGTTACCTAAGATAAGAGGTGGACATGATGGCATATGGGTAATCATAGATCGATTGACTAAATCCGCGCACTCATACCAATCAAGAGTCGATGGTCTGTGGATATTCTAGCAGCAATATACATAAGAGAGATTGCCAGATTACATGGTGTCCCTGTCACTATTGTATCAGATAGAGATCCCCGATTTATATCACAATTCTGGAAGGGCCTACAACATTCACTGGGGACTAGGTTGAATTTTAGCACAGCCTTTCATCCACAAACATGGTCAGATGGAAAAAACAAATCAGGTAGTAGAGGATATGCTCAAGGCTTGTGCTATTGTCTTTGGAGGTAGTTGGCATGATCACTTACCTCTAGTAGAGTTTTGCTTATAATAGTAGCTATCAGGCAAGCATACAAATGGCACCTTTTGAAGCCTTATATGGAAAAAGCTGTCGATCACCAATATGTTGGAGTGAAATGGGGGAAAGACAATTCTTAGGCCCCGATATTATCAGAGATTGTACAGAGAAAATAAAACTCATTCAGGAAAGAATGAAGATGGCGCAAGATAGGCAAAAATCTTATGCCGACAATCGAAGACGTGACTTGGAGTTTCAGGTAGGAGATCATGTATATTTGAAGGTTTCTCCAGGTCGTGGTATTCGAATATTTGGCATTAAAGGAAAGCTAACTCCAAGATTCATTGGCCCGTTTGAAATTCTTGAAAGGGTCGGTGAAGTAGCATACAAGCTGGCTTTACCCCCACAATTAGCAGGAGTTCATGACATATTTCACGTCTCCATGTTAAAGAAGTATGTATATGATCCTAACCACATTATCACTTATGACAATCTGGAGATTCAGAAGGACTTGACATACGAACAAACACCGATAAAGATTCTGGAATGAGAAGTGTGTCAACTAAGAAATAAGGTTATCCCAATGGTCAAAATCCAATGGAAGAAAACATGGCCATATGAAGCAACATGGGAAACCGAAGCAGCCATGAGAAAAAGATTTCCAGAATTATTTAACTGTAAGTACACTCTCCACAATCCATGTATTTAATTTGGGGACCAAATTCTTCTATGTGGGGGAGGGTGTAGTGCCCCAGAATTTATATAAGTTATTTCTAGATTATTTTATAATTTATTTGTAATTTATAAGGGCTAAATAAATTTATAAAAGGATTATTGAGTTTATTAGCCATTATAAGGCCCAATTGTGTTAATCAACTAACCTAATCTACTAAACAAATCAAAAAGGTAAAGACCAGGCCCATTTAATTTGGCCCATATTCTAGAAGGTTATTAAGCCTATTCACGGATTTTAAAGGATAAACACCACTTAATAGGATAACTAGATGAAAAATAAATAAAAGAGTTTTATTAAAATTAAAATCTGAATGCGTCGAATGTAACGGTCCATCAGGCGACCGCCACAGCCTTGTGACGCGTATACCCTAGACCGTCACAGCTGGCAAGTTCCGTAAGTAAGAGAATGTATAAAAAGATTAGAACTTGATGATCCTATCCATAAGAGACCTAATTAGAATGACATGTAAAATCACTAGGGACTCTTAGAAGTCAGGTTTTAGCAGAATAAGGATAGATACAAATTATATAAATAATTATATAAGATAATTAGCAAAAGAGTTTGATTAATGTTGAACTCTGGGAACATTGAATGTAACGGTCTATCGTGAGACCGTCACATGCTTATAACGCAGGGGTCTACAACCGTTACACCCTATTAGTTTCGTGAAGGAAATAACGAGTAGAAAGATCAGAACCTTGAGATCTTATCCACTAGGGATCGACTTGGGAGAATTCATAACACTACTAAAGACTCTTAGGGATTAGATTCTGGCAGATTAAGGACACTAGAATCGATCTAATCCTCAAACCCTAGCTAGAACTCTATAAATAGGACCTAGTTCTAAACTGCGCGACCCTTACTTTTACTCGCGTGGAATCAATGTAAGGAGTCATAATCTCAGGTCAGTTCTTTAGAGGAATTTATTTTCAATACTTTAGACAAATGCCTCTCCAAATTTCACGTCTTTAGGTCAAGAGGTCGTGGAGTTAGAGCCCAAGCAAGTTGCTGAAAAGTCACAGGAAGATGAGAACTAGGGCACATTTTTTAAACCCTAAATTGGAGGTTAAGAGGTAGGTTATCTCATGAACGGCAAAAACCTCTTGATAGGACTAAAAGCCCTCTGGTTTGATTGAATTCCATGCATGATAGATCATGAATTTCATGTTTTAATAGTTATATGCATTCATACATCTCTTTGCCCTAAGTAGAAAATTAAAAGATGTTATCTTGTCTATTCACTGAAACCCATGCATGTAGATAGCCTATACTTTGTTATCATGCCTAGGATAGACATGGTATTTGATTTACAGACATGATGTGTGTTGTTCTCTTAGGTTTCATATCAGTTTTTGTCAGTAGACGCTCTGATGCATCATGGTAGGATCGTCACATGTAACTGCCTTACGACAGACTGTCACACACTCTGTTATGTTTCGTTTCACTGTTGTCTCTAACGCACCAGGACAGGAGCATTACATTACTGTAACGGCCCCTCGATATACCGTCACAGACAATGTGACGCACCCCTGTTAGACCGTTAGACTCTGTGTTCTGTCAGCTCATGACAGAATAGTTATCAATTAAGTTTACTTATAATTAACCCTAGATAGCTAAGTTTTAACCTGTTATGTGACTCTTCAGTTATCTAATTGTTCATGATAGGTATTGCATGTTATTTTAAGTTATGCTAGTTTCTTGTACCAAAAATTCTATAGTTTGTATTTAAATCATGATTTTCTAAAATTGTATTAATGGAGTTTTATCATGATTTCACATCATTACACCTTCACTCTTTATCAATGGAGTCATTTCTATAAGTACATGGCACATATTCCGGTATGTTGTCCATTAGTTCACTTTGCACTATAGGAAGATTATTCTTGGACTTGAGGACCTCTCTATTGGATATTCCTTCCAATGGACTAGGAAATCTTGTTTCAAGGCCTCCGTAATTCTCTGCGAGCCTGGACTCCCACTAGGACGCCGAGTTGGTTGTACCATTAAAGTCGATTGATTAGACTACACTATCGATGTTTTCTGATTATCAGTAATGTAACGGCTCTGTGTTGGACCGTCAGGCACATGTAACGGCTGAATATAAGACTGTCACATTCATCTGAGTTTGAATTCTTGATTCGGGGTTCAGACTAATCTAACGGCCTAATCCTGGACCGTCACATAATGTAACGGCCCAATGCATGACCGTCACCTTTCTCTGAGTCTATTTTTATTGTTCTAGACTCGGATCATTGTAATGGCCCACTACAAGAGCGTTACATGATGTAACGGCCCAGTAAACGACCGTCACATTGCTTAAGTACTTAACCCAAGGTTTGACCCAAGAGTTGATTTTCCAAAGGTTCTAGATGAACTAATGATAGTCCAGAACTTATAATGTTGATCAAGAAACTTAATATAATGATTGGAAAGAGAAAAGAATGTACCGTTATGCTGTCGATTTATTTCCGTGAGCATGACATTGTTTAAATCTTTTTCTTGATCTCTCATACTCTAAATTGAAGCATTCATTCATTGATTGTTGTTGTCATGAGTTATTGACCTTATTACATTCTTGGCCATACTTTATTGTTACACTCATGGAAGTAGCTTGATTTATACGTGAAGATGCAGTTCGGGTGCTGATTGTGTCCAAGGGCTCTATGCTAGTCCCCACGGCTGATTGCCGGAAACATACTATTTTATAAACCATGGGGTATGATGCTACTGGCGTCGCATTGCGCTGGGAGTACTTTCTTTATAAATAAGTGAAATCCATGAGCACTCGTGAAAATCTAGTGAATTGCTACATGATTGACATTCTCGTGCGTAACGTTTATGGTTATGAAAGTGAAAGTGAAAGTGCATTCTCGATACATTCTTGTTCATGAAAGGCCAAATATCATGTCCTTGTTACATTCATCCTTGTTCATTCTTGTTCACTTTATCTTACATTATTATCGTGTTACTTTGGTTTAATTGCATGATATTCACATTCGCATGATTTTGCCTTACTTCTTTAGAGCTAAATTATTAATTACTTTAATAGTGCCTTCATGTTGATGCGAAGATACCTACTGGGTAAGTGTGCTCATTACCTATTTCCAATCTTTTTTAGGAAATGAAAGTGAGTCTGATTCGGGTTCAGAATGTTCAAGTAGCGGATCCGAGAGTGAATAAAGATGAGCGAAGACTTAGGAAGTCTACATTGTTTAGATGGAGTCAATGTAATTTTTCTATTTTTTGAGTCTAGTAGAGTGAAAGATGGTGGAAAAAGTTATTGTATTTTGAATATTTGATTGATAACGGAATGAATTTGGATTTTTAGTAAATATTGTGCAATTGTATTCATTTTGTGTGATTGTCTTGCGCTCTGATCGTTCTTGCTTGCAAGAGGCTTACCATGCCGACTGTTCACGCTCCCTGAGTTAGTCTTCCGCTGAAATAAAGGCTCGGGGCGTGACATGTGATTTGTTGTGCTACCACAAGATCACAAACGTTTGGAGGCTAAACATACTAGGAGTTGCAAGGAGTTGCAATTGGCAAGTGTTGCCTACCCATTAAGTGTGGGATAGTTTGTTGTGCTACCACAAGACTATTTCTATAATGTTAATGGGATCCTAGTACCCACTAGGGCACGGTTGTTGTGTCCCGTCTTTGCATACAATGGGTGACGCAAATTTGTCAAAAATTAGTGGGAGCATTAGATTAGGATTAAAGTCCATTTCTTAATTTAATATCATGAATGTTTGTAATATTGTTCTAAATTTGTTTAATTTCCTCTTGTAGACCGCAATGACGAACCACCCGTTGAGAGGCATATTGGATGCCAACAGGCTGACTGGTCCAAGGTATGTCGATTTGTTCAGGAATTTGAGAATTGTTCTCACGGCTGAGAAAATAGCCTATGTTCTTGAATAGCATGTTCCTGCTCTTCCTACTGATGATGCCGATGAGGCTGAAGTGATTCTTTATGGGAAGCATAAGGAAGATGCCACTCTGGCCCAATGTTATATGCTGGCCTCCATGACTAATGAGTTGCAAAGGCAGCATGAAAAGATGGATGCTAGATCCATCTTGTTCCACCTAGAATAGCTCTTTGGAGCTCAGAGTAGAACAGAGAGATATGAGATATCTAAGAATCTGTTCGGGGCCAAAATGTCTGAGGGAACATCTGTGCAGACACATGTTCTCAAAATGATAGAGTGGATTGAGAGGCTGAAAGAATTAGGTTTTGAAATGAACAAAGATTTGTGCATTGACCTAATCTTGCAATCTCTCCCATGTTCATTCTCCCAGTTCATTGTGAATTTCAACATGAATAAGATAGAGTGCTCCCTAGCAGAGCTTCTTAATATGTTGAAGACAGCTGAGGGGACAATGAACAATTGGAAATCTTCTGTGCTACTTGTTGGTTAGACCAACAAGAAAAGAAAGAATCAATCTGTTTTTAAGAAAAATAAGATGAAAATGCAGGATAAGCAGAGAAAGGTTGCCAAGAAAGATGAGGCTAAGAAGGACAAGGGCCAATGCTTCCACTACCATAAGGATGGTCATTGGAAGAGGAACTGCAATTTGTATCTTGTGGAAAAGGTAAAACAGAAGCTTGGAGAAGCTTCAGGTATGTTCATGATTGTTGACCTAAACTTGTCTAATAGATCCACATCGTGGGTATTACATACTTGATGTGCATCTCATATCTGCAATGACTTGCAGGTGCTGACAAGCAGTAGGCAATTGAACAAAGGTGAGGTTGACTTGCGACTGGGAAATGGAGCAAAAGTTGCTGCGCTCGCGGTCGGGAAGGTGAACCTCCAGATGCCTACAAGACTTACACTAGAGCTTATAAACTGTTAATGTGTTCCTTCTATAATAAAGAACATTATTTCCATTTCTTGCTTACATAAATATGGATTTGTTGTAAGTTTTGGAAACAATGGTTGTTCTTTATTATTAAATGGTGAATTGTTTGCCAGTGGGAGCCTAATGAATGGTTTGTATGTTTTAGATATGGTGTCTCCTATGATGTGTGTGGACAGACCTCTTAAGAGAAAAAGAGGTAATGTGAATCAGGCTTATCTTTGGCATTGTAAACATGGTCATATCAATGAGGAAAGATTGAAAAACTTGTGTAAGAATAGATACATTGATCCATTTGATTATGAATCATTCACGACTTGTGAATCTTGCCTCCTTGGAAAGATGACCAAGTCTCCATTTTCTGGACATAGAGAAAGAGCAAATGAGTTGTTAAAACTCATACACTCTGATGTGTGTGGACCTATGTCCATACATGCCAAAGGAGGCTATTCATACTTCATTACATTTACTGATGATTTCTCAAGATTTGGATACGTGTACTTAATGAAGTACAAATCCGAAGCTTTTGAGAAATTTGTCGAGTTTAAGAATGAAGTAGAGAAACAAACCGAGAAAAATATTAAACTCTTCGATCAGATCGAGGAGGTGAATACTTGAGTACGGAGTTCACATAGTATTTAAGGGATAATGGATTATTATCTCCTTATGCACCTCAACTGAATGGTGTGACAGAAAGGAAGAATCATACCCTATTAGATATGGTACGGTCCATGATGTGTTTTGCTGGTTTACCCTTGTCCCTTTGGGGTTATGCCTTGGAGACTGCTGCGCACTTGTTGAACAAAGTCCCATCAAAGTCAGTCGACTCCACTCCATATGAGATATGGAAAGAGAAAAGGCCAAATCTTAAGTACTTTAAGGTTTGGGGTTGCCCTGCCCATGTAAAGAAACATGACTCTGATAACTTGGGATCTAAGACTGAGAAGTGTATGTTTGTGGGATATCCTAAGGAAACTTATGGATATTATTTCTACCAGCCTAGCGATCAAAGAGTGTTTGTAGCTAAACATGCTGTGTTCCTTCAGGAAGAGTATATCCTTGAAGGGAATAGTGGGAGCTTGGTAGAACTAGAAGAACTTCTAGAACCACAACCTGTCAGTATATCTTCTCAAGATCCAGTGCGAACTCCATAAACTGTGCGTAGGTCTGGCCGGGTACCTGTTCAACCAGAGAGATATGTGGGACATATTTCTGGTAAGGTATCACATAATGAGGATGATGATCCTAAGACCTACGAAGAGGCAATGAGTGTCATTGACTCTGGGAAATGGCAAGAGGCCATGATATCTGAAATGGATTCCATGTACTCCAACCAAGTTTGGAACTTGGTAGATCCACCTGAGGGTATTGTACCTATTGAATGCAAGTGGATTTTTAAAAGAAAGATTGGAGTGGATGGAAAGGTTGATACCTATAAGGCAAGGCTTGTAGCGAAGGGATATCGTCAAAAACAAGGTGTTGACTATGACGAAACCTTCTCTCCTGTAGCCATGCTGAAATCCATTAGAATTTTACTTGCCATTGCTGCGCACTATGATTATGAAATCTGGCAGATGGATGTGAAGACGGCGTTCCTCAATGGAAACCTTGAGGAAGAAGTGTACATGACACAGCCCGAGGGATTCATATCCAAAAAGTATCCAGATAGAGTATGCAGGCTTCAGAGGTCCATATATGGACTAAAAAAAGCATCCCGCAGTTGGAACATAAGGTTTGATGAGGCAATCAAATCCTATGACTTCGTTAAGAACGAAGATGAACCATGTGTATACAAGAAAAACAATGTCAGTGCAATCACATTTTTGGTACTATATGGGGATGACATACTA
The DNA here is from genome assembly GCA_022559845.1 of Amorphophallus konjac. NCBI lineage: Eukaryota > Viridiplantae > Streptophyta > Magnoliopsida > Alismatales > Araceae > Amorphophallus > Amorphophallus konjac. Next base: position 259,630,779 of record CM040124.1, on the reverse strand, counting down.
CTCATTGGGAATGATGTAGGTATGTTATCGGCAGTCAAAGCCTGGCTGTCAAAGAATTTTTTCATGAAAGATTTGGGAGAGGCATCCTATGTGTTGGGGATTAGGATCTATAGAGATAGATCAAAAAGGATGTTAGGCTTGTCCCAATCGATGTACATAGACACTATTGTCAAAGGGTTTGGCATGGAACACTCAAAAAGAGGTCTAATACCGATTAGACGTGGAGTTTACCTCTCTAAGGAGATGTCCCCTAAAACTCTAGAAGAGAGGGAGTACATGAGTAGGGTTCCCTATGCCTCTGCCATAGGGTCTATTATATACGCGATGTTATGTACTAGGCCTGATATAGCTTATGCTCTAAGTGTTACGAGTAGGTATCAGGCAGATCCAAGTGAACAACACTGGATAGCCATAAAATGTATCCTTAAGTACTTAAGAAGAACTAAGGATCTATTTCTAGTTTATGGAGGAGAGGACTTGAAACTGAGAGGGTACACTGACTCGAGTATCCAGTCTGACAAAGATGACAGTAAGTCAACCTCTGGGTTCATTTTTACACTCAATGGTGGGGCAGTGAGTTGGAAGATGTCTCCTGATTCAACAATCGAGGCCGAGTATATAGCTACTGCCGAGGCGTCAAAAGAGGCAGTCTGGATGAAGAAGTTCATCGATGGATTGGAGTTGTCCCAAGCATCTCTGATTCTGTCCCCATATTTTGTGACAACAATGGGGCCATTGCGCAAGCAAAGGAGTCGAGGTCTCATCAGAAGTCCAAGCACATTCTGCGGTGTTATCACATGATCAGAGAGTATCTTCTGCTGATAATATTACAGAACCACTGACTAAGCCTTTATCTCAAAATGTGCTTGAGCGTCACCAAGGGCTGATGGGGATCAAGCATGTGGGTGATTGGCTTTAGTGCAAGTGGGAGATTGATAGAAATGTATGTCCTACAAGCCGATCACATGAGATGTGATGACGTCATTTCATGTAATATCTTATTCATATTTATATTAATGGCATTTATTCATTGTATTTAACCTATTTGTTAATGATTCGAATGTGATGAAGTCCCAGAACATGTGCGATGATGACTGAATCATAATGAGATTATGATAATGAGATCAGTCATCCAGATGCACATGTTCTAAATGTTCCCAGTCAAAGGATCTTCGATAAGGGACATTGAAGATCCGGATAGACTGGCACACTTGAAACTTACTCATATGATGGGTGTGATTGTTCTCATAGTCATCAGTGTGGTGACACTGAAGTACGTGTGTGGGTGCTCATTAGTGGAATGAGTTCACTTAACTAACCCAATCTAGAATCCCTGAGTGGTAATCATACTGACTGTCAATCAGGGTATTCTATGTCTCAATAGCGCAGTTGGATCTTAGACCTGAGTCACTAAAGATGTCTTGCATAAGGGATGCTGAGTATTTGATTACTGACTTATAGACTTCTGTAAAGTGGTCTTGTACAGTTAGTTATTCGGACTTAGTGGAACTCGTGCGAAGACAATTAGTTTGACAACATGGGATCATTCACTCTCAGTATGATATGTGAGAGAGAATGCCTTACGGATCTGTACACGGGAAATCCCCTGGCCAGGGTACGGGAGTTCATTATGAAAAAGGAGTTTTTCTAATGAACCTGTTTGGAGTACATGATTCAGTCGAGCCAGGACTCTATAGGGTTTGACAGTTTGACCATACCCTAGTCCTGGTGAGGCATTGGACGAATGAGGATCTATAACTGTGTGGAATCTGTAGACGGAAAGGTTCCTAAGTGGGTTGCTTATCCCCAATGTCATTTGGGATCACGAAGCGTTGCTTGGTGCTATTCGTGATCGAAACGCCCACTATTTCCATTAAGAGTTAATGGATAGAATTAATTAAGTTAAGAAGGAGTTCTTTACTTAATGGGCTGAAAAACCAAACAGACTATTGGGCCTAGAGGGTCACACACAATAGAGTGGTGGACAGACCGGGATGAGTGGACTTTATAGACTATTATTGGGTTTTTGTGAATAATGCCAAAGGTCTATAAATATACGCTGTTGGGAGAAACCCTGGCCAAGCTATAGAGTTGAAACCCTGGCCACCCTCTCTCCTCTCTCTCTCTCTCTCCTAGGTGCTCCCCCTTCCTTCTCTCTCCTTCCACGGTGGATGGTGGTATTGAGATCGGGTTGGCGTGTGGAGATCGTGGAGGAGATCCCGTCTACTTCCACTGCTCGTGTGGATACGTCTAGAGGCCGGACGCTTGGATGGATCGCGACTCCGGGATTTTCCTCTCGTTCATCTTCGAGGTTTTGGGAGATTCTCAACCCCGCAAAGGTAAAGAATCGTTCTTCACCGCGCGGGTTTACCGATCTTGTTCGATTTTGAAAAACTGGCAACGATAAGCTATCTAAGGTTTCAATGATTTCCGCTGCGCATTCTGGTAGGAACCTTACAGTTAAAACCCGGTAAAAATTGGGCAACATCTCCCCATCCCCGGAGGATTGCGGGGGAGACGCGGGGACATACTCACGTAGTGGAGCAAACCCCTAAAGAGCCATACGGCACAACGGCGGCCAGGGGACCCCAAACGGATAAGAAACCCCGAGGACTAGCCTACGAGGGGTACCACTCTTCCGTGGGTTAAAACATGATCAGATGAGATTACCAATAATGGAAGGAAAACCCCGTGGGCTAGCCTACGAGGGGCACACGACCCATGGTCAAATCACGATCTAAAGGGATGACCCGTAGGGAAAAAAACCCTGAGGTCTAGCCTACGAGGGGCACACGACCCACTGTCACCACTAATTCCCTTGAGGGAAGTGGGCTTGCTATTGAGTTATGAACCCGGTTGTTGTTCACCATTCGGTGGCCTGCAGAGATGCACATCATTGAAGGACATGCCCATTTAGGCTTAGTGGTGTTCTGAAAACATCAATGGGGAATGTTCCCCCTCCCCGCTCAGTGAATTCCTCGAGAAACACTCACATACAATGCATGTACATAACACACTTGGCCTAGAGACTGACCATGGTTAATTGCATCTAAAGGGAAGGGTAGATGATTAGCATGTTAGCAGAGGGGTGAGCAGGTTAGAGGAGGGAACCCTTCGGAAATTAATATGGAATAGATAATAAGGTGATGATGCCATAAGGTATGTCATAGGGACGGCCCCCATCTTCCTCCATTTCATGATTGGGAACAAGAGGGAATCATAGAGAATCAGTCCGGGGAATCATCCAGAAGGGCACATACACATGTCTCCAGCGTCAAACCCCATAATGAGCGTAGTGAAAACCTTATATGAACATCCTCTTAGAAGTAGGCCCCGGGGAGGGGATGTCACTATAGCCCTTTTGGGGATATCCCAGGGCGTCTGCAGCGTGAAAGAGAAATAAATCCGGTGATAGCACACGCAACAATTTGATCGAGATGGACTTGAAGCGAGAGAGGAAAGAACCCAAAGCCACAACTATTATTTATTGCATGATTAGTCACATACATTGATAATCAGACAAAGCTCATACACATAGACGGCTCAGCATTGTCGCACGAGACCGATGGCCAACTCGGGAACAAAGGGAATAGAGGGGATGGGGAGCAACGACTGAGAGAGACTCACGGGATCATATCATCGCCCAAATATTACAGCATCCATGGGGGAGGTTTCACAGAGAGGGGAGGGGAATAGGAGGCGAAGAGTCGCTCTACAACCCACCGCTGCCATCGGCGATGAAGAACAGGGTATCGGCTTAGAGGCTCTCATAGGCTAGGGAGACTAATAGGGGACGGCGGCTCTCAGGCTCTCATAGGAACCTTTCTTCTTCCCCAATCCTCCTTCTCTCAAGCGATTGGCTTCTACTCTTCTCCTTCCTTTCTCATTCTTTTGGATGTCGCCCCCTCTGTCCTCGCCTCTTGGTCTAACCACTTGTCATTTTATAGACGGGAACCCTTCCGGCGTGGAGAATGTGCGCCATCAAAGGAGTCAACAAAATGTTTTTGCGTGCCGAGTAAAGGCTTCAACAAAGTGTTTTTTAAGCGCCGGGTAAAGGGGCGCCGGAGAAGAGAGCACGCCGGGTAAGGGGGCGCGCCAGATTAAGCCTCTTTCATCGCGTTCGTTTGACACAGGTCAGACTGTAGGCCCTAGACTGGCTCCAGGAGTTGACTTGGTCCTTCATCTCATCGCGGTTTCGTGAAATCACAACGAGAAGCATTGGTAAAGCCTTCAGGCCACTGAAAGGCCAATTCTGGAACCTTTTGTGCCTTTGGTTCGGACACTCAGGTTTTTCGCTGACATGACCTTCGGCACTGTAATTTTTGCTACCGGGCCAGCTTTGCTTGTATTTGTAGCTTTTTGATTGCTTCTTCGGGGATGGTCCCAAATACTCTTCCGAGCTCCCGGATCTTGCTTTAGCTGCTGTCCGTTGGAGCTGAGCATCTTTTCTTTTCTTATTTTCTTTGGTCTCATCTTTTGTTCGGCTTCCACCATTCTTTTTCTTCTTTTCTTTCTTTTCTTCTCAGTCGGCACAAGAGCACCCGATCAGAACTTAGGACATGCAGAAGCAGAAGTCAAGAAATATTCGGAATATTTTCAGTGTCAACAAATACTCCCAACCCTTACGGGGCCTCGTCAGCCTCTTGGGTGGCGTCTCCGAGTTCTCTGTATCAGTTTACTGGTACCCGGATCTCTGTGCCATTACAGTTGGTATCAAAGCCTGATTGGTGAGTGGTATAAGGAATTGAAATTGCAATAGTCTAAGACAAGTCCATGTGTTCCACAATTGCTGGCTTAGGATGTTTTCCGTGATTACCTATAGTTCTTACGTTATGTGTCTTCTCTTAAGCTTAGATTTAATGGCGCTGAGATGAAGAGTTCAAGTGCAAGCCAATGTGCACCGAGATGTTCCAGGAGAAGAAAGCGGTTCTTCTATTCCTCCAGTAAATGTTCGAGGGCAAGCCCATGCTGATCTTCATGCTAGTGATGATTTAGCTCCTCCAGGTTGTCGTGGTCGGTTCTAAAGGAATTTCTCTTGTGCCACCCACCAACATATGAAGGACAAGCTGATCCGGATGCTGCTAGGGTTTCGTTGGATGCTACTGAACGTGTGTTCCATTCTATGGAATGCACCGAAGATGAGAAGGTAATGTTGGCAATATTTCAGTTGCAAGGGCAGCGCTCAAGTGTTGGACCACGGAGTGGGAGGTGACTCTTAAGTCTCGTCCTCTTCGACTAATCACATAGAAGGAGTCTGTGACTTCATTCGAGCATACATATAGTCCAGCTTATCTCAGAATGGACAAAATGCACCAGTTTATGGAGTTAGCCTAGGTAGATATGTTAGTCTCCCAATATCGGAACAAATTTATGGAGTTGAGCCGATATACTCCCCATATTCTTACTGATGAAAGGCTGAAGACTGAGCAATTTTTACGTGGATTGAAGCCAGAGCTGAGGCAACTTCTTATTGCAACCAGAGTGGTAGAGTTAGACGTGGCTTATCAAGCAGCAGTAGCACTGGAACTTGATACGGCAAGACCTCAAGGGTGAACACAAGTTGAGCCAGAGCAGCAGAGTGTGCAGCGTCAACAGGCTAGTCGTCAGCCTAGTGTGACGGGGGTACCATCTTCTGTTCCTTCTATCAGTGGTACTTCCTCTGTGAAATCCAAATTTAGGCGGATGTTCAGGAAATCTAAAAAGTAGTATGATCGGCAAGCTTCCTCTGGTGGTGTGCAACAATCAATACCGTCTTCTTTTCAGTGACATGGATCGGTGGGATGTCAGCCGAGACCATGTCCGAGATGTGGTGGTAGCATTTAGGTAGACCGTGTTCGATGCCTGTGGTGTGTTTTCGGTGTGATCAGGTGGGACACGTGGTCCGTGATTGTCCATTGAGGCCAAAGCAGCCTGTTACATTTTCACAACCACCACAGTTTCGACCTCCACCACCATCACAGTCGCAGCAGTATTCTCAGGCATCAGTGTCGTCATCGTAGTAGTCTACTACAGGTGGGAAGAAGCAAAAAGGGAGAGTCATGCATATGACTCGTTCAGAAGTAGTTGCATCTCATCTTGTGGAAGGTACTATTATGATTTATGGTCATGCAGCACGTGTTTTATTTGACTCAGGTGCTTCTCATTCATTTATTTCTGAAGATTTTGTTGCTTGTATTGAGGAGCTGACATCAGAGATGTCTTGTGAGTTAATAGTTGAATTGCCTTTTGGGAGTTCATGTTTACTCCTTTCTGCCTTGATGAGACTCCAATAATGATTGGGAATCAGCGGTTGCCAGCTAGGTTATATGCGTTGAAGCTGGAAGACTATGATGTTATTCTGGGCATGGATTGGTTAGATAATTATGGAGCCGTGGTTGATTGTAAAACAAAGAAGGTTGGTTTTCAGCCATCGGGAAAAGCAGCATTTTTTTTTCAAGGTATTCGATCTCCTTCTCCTGGCTTACTTATTTCTGCTATTTGAACCTGCCGATTACTTAATGCGGGTTGTCAGGGATTCTTTTTTTCAGTAGTTGTTGTTGAGGCACCACAACAGGAGATAGGTGATATTCCTGTGGTTTGTGAATTTCTTGATATGTTTCATGATGAGTTACCAGGTGTGACGACCCGGATCCCGGATAACAGATATACCCGATAGGACTATCGAGTAGACCCGATACCACTTGGAACCCGTGAAGCCTCCCAAGAGCTGTAAAGCTCCGAAGGGAAAAAGGATTATCATGTAGTACATTGAAGCCACAGAGATGTAACCGTAAGCAATTAAATTTCATTAGATCGGTTTGCTAAAGTAGCAGAAATAAAATTACTTTTTAATTAATAGTTAAATTTTAATAATTATACCAGAGTCCAGTCCAAAGGAAAGATAAGCAGTACAGTCAACAGAAAAGAAGGACGTACACTGAGGTCGAGGGAGGCCTGACGCAGGTACCGCTGGCAGCTACGGACATGCCACACCAGGAACCGCGGATGCAGAATGACGCCACCCACCTTAAAAGTAGGGGTGAGCCTCTTATCACTGGCTCTGTAGGGGTCACGCGGATCCCCACTGAAAAATAACACAGTAACATGCTAAAACAGCAGGTAAACAACAGGAGTAGTAAAGCAGGAAAACTAAACTACAAAACTGTAAAAGAAAATCGGAACGAAAGGAGTAGGAATAGCTAAAAGAAAAGGGAATAGCCGTACCGAACAAGCGCGGCTGCCAAACTAGTCTTGGTTCCCTGAACTACTCCGGGCGGCAACATGAAGGCGAACCCTGATCTGATAAAGTCAGGAGTTGCCGATCTGTCGGGCCCACAAAGACAGTCAAAAAGCCTAGAAAAGACCTAGACAGACACAGACATCCTAAAGCATACATGACTCGATTGCTGTGCACGCTCTTCTAGACACGACCACACACACACACGATTAGACCATCGTGCACAGGACATAACACTGACCTCGGGCAAGACCACGAGAGGGCTAACCCGAAAAGGTCACGATGCACGAGAAACACAAGAGTCACGTGTCACGTGACAGAAGCACCTCCTCACTAGAAGAATAGCCAGCTACGTCCACTAACGTCTTATGCTGCGCCTACAAGTGTCTGTCTACGATGCATACAAGACGACAGAGACCAAGACACTATCAGAACTAGAACTAGAAACTACAGTCGCGAGTGACTAGTCAGGGTCGCGCCCGTCGGCGCAAGTCCAAAGCCCCTGACCACGTGTGCACACACAGGCTCGTGCCTAGAGCCAGGCCTCTAGCTAGTTCACCCCCCCAGGATGCTACGGTGAAGAGCCAGGGGCCCACGGAACTAACTTAAAAAACCGTATCTCAGGAACTGCCCTGCCACCTGGGCCGACACTCCGTAACGTGTCGTAAGGATACGGCTAGTGGAGGCTCACTAGACACAGACTCCAAAACATGAGTGCTGGAGGACAGACAGGCAAAGAAGCAATGTCGCACGTACTACGAAGCATCGAGGTAGCAAGACAACTGCCGATAAACTCAAGACAAGGCAACTAGACCTACTACTACAACGATCCTTGAGTCACACGACTCGGAGTCAAGATCGTTGCGCAAAGCAGAACAAGCTGCCAATCGGTCTAATCCTAAGCCAGACGAAATGACACATCCGCGTAAAATGACACCTGGAGATCTAAGGGATCAACAAGACTCTCAGCACACTTGGACACATAAATCGAGGTAAGATGATACCTCGAGGCATCCAGAACCATGTCTCGGACAGGATGAAACCGTCGAGACACACACAAGATTACCTATCAACCACTGGGTCACCCTGGGTTGACTGGAACCAGACAATGACGATTCTACATTAGGAAAGAGAATCCTACTTCAAGTGAGAAAACTCCTGACTATCACATAACGTGGCCATAGCCCTCATATGACATCAATAGATATCCACGGTAACGGCAAACCACAAGGTCAAGCCGAGGCACGTGTAAACCAATAGATCGGGAAATGACACGCTGGAATTTATCTGAGGAACATAATCTGGCGGTCATAGAATGAGCCGCTAGGGGACTGTAGCGGTCAAGGATTAAGCCGCTAAACCCCGTCAACCCTGAACCGACCTATTCGGACAAACCACCAAAGCGGTCTAATATAGACCCGCCACACGGACTAGGCGGTCCAAGAGACAACCGCCACACTAACCACCCTAAGACAAAGACCTAAGTCAAACGACATGTAGCGGCCTAAGAAAGGCGCGCTAGAGCGAAGAAACAGATGAAGGTTGCGCCGCCAAGGCCAACCGACTTAAATTATTGACTAGGTCTAAAACCATGGTAACACGAATACCGAGGCAGACCACAAGCAGCCGAGACCATCCCCTCAAGACGGGAACTCGAGGGAGGCCACACATATGCGGGGGAACCCCACCGCCCTCATACCGATACACTATAACTCGATCTGACACTACACAAATCCCGAAACACACATGCCTACGGGCACACTAATCAAAGTAACACGGCACTTCCCGACACCCTAGAAACATGGACATGGAACCCACAGGGTGTCCGAAACACTCGCGAGGCCATAGGTCGGTCATTGAGCCTTAACCGGACCGACTAGGACTCGAAACACAGAAATCTGGTCGACCTGACCCCTGGGGTCGGTCGACCTGACAGGGTCGGTCGACCGACCCATGGTGGTCGGTCGACCGGACCAACAGTTGGACCATCACGGTCCGACGGGCGACTGTCGGTCTATTAGAGATGTATGCCCTCCAAGCCAATCACAAGAGTTGGAATGGCAACATTTCTTGTATAATTTCATTCAATTATAATAATAATGGCATTTCTTCATTACGTTCTTAGCATGTTGTAGTGTATATGTTGTAATGTGATGAAGTCCCTGAATTTGAGCTGTGATGACTGGTTCATAATGACATTGTGATAATGAGATCAGTCATCTAGAGGTTTATATTCTAAATTTTCCTGGTTGTGGGATCTTCAAGAAGGGACATTGAAGATCCGGATAGACTAGTGCACGTGGTACTCACTCATGTGATGAGGGTGGTAGATCTCATAACTACCGGTGTGGGGACATCAAGGTACACGTACAGGTGCTTGTTAGTAGAATGAGTTCACTGAACTGACCCGATCTAGAATTCCTGAATGGTAATCATGCTGACTGTCAATCAGGGGATTCTAGTGCCGCAGTAGCACAGTTGGATCTTTGACCTGAGTCACTAAAGAGGTTTTGCATGGACTCCATTGAGCGTTTGATTGCTGACTTATGAACTTCAACCTTGTGGTTCTTAATAGTTAGTTATTCGGACTCAGTGGGATTCATGTGAAAACACTTTGGTGGACAACCAGAGATCATTCACTGACTGCATGGATTTAGAGAAAGAATGCTCTATGGACATGTACTTAGAAATCCCTGGCCAGGGTATGGGAGTTCACTGAGAAAGGGAGTTTTCCAGTGAAATGTACTTAAGAGTCCAAGGGTCCATAAGATCAGGATGCTTTAGGCCCACTTTGATAATAGGTTAGGATAACTCATATGAGATGGGTTAAGATGAGTTATTCTTTGACTTTTCTCTTTTTCAATTCGATAACTTGTTCTTACTGTTGGAACCCTAGTTTTGATAATGACAACTTTGAATCATGTTTAGATTAAAATGGTTAAATCCTTTTATTTTGTCTTCATGTCTTGCTCACTTGTTGCAAGTCATTTCACGCTTAAGCACTTGTCTTCGTGCATAACATGTCCTTGCATCTCACCTCTCAAGCTCGGTGCAAGCTCCAGTATGTGCAATCATAGTCTGGTATGGACCGTTAGATCTTGTCTCTTCATCTCAGTGCAAATACGTCTTTGTGCGAGCGGTGTCTTGTACTTCTCTTTATCAATTCGGTGCAAGTCTCTGTCTCACTCACAAACACTGTATCCCCGTTTCCATCTCGGTGCATTACGTGTCTAGACATAAATTGGCTCAGTGGATTTCATTGTATTTCATTGCAGCATACACTTTTAGGTTCGTGCATATCTTGTTTGTGCATCTTTGTGCGTCTCGCCTTTCAGACTCGGTGCAAGGTCTGTCTAGCATCCATTTTTTGTTCGTATGATTCTTCTCTTTCATCTCGGTGCAATTCTCGCAAATCCAACTCGGTGCATCAACTGTGTTACACAGTTGTTTTAAGAGTCCGTGCATATCTTTGATCCTTTCTTTTAACTCGGTACAAAGTCTTCTTCTTGTGCCTCTTGGACCCATGTCTGTGCATATGGTCTCAAGCTGTTGTGTAAGTCAATACAATGGTTGACTTGAATATCTCTACTCAGTGTATTCCATGTTTGAACATAACAGTGCAAACTATGCTAAGCATTTGATTAAAGGCCTTGTGTTTTTTCTGACATAGCTTCTCTCCGAGGAGGGGCACGTGATCCAAGGCAGATCGACCTCCTAATGAGTGCCACGTGGAAGGCTACAACGCTTAGATCGTGACACGTGGCTGAGAGCCTTCTGGAAGCTAATGGGCGAGAGTTCTTCATCCACACACCCATTGAGAGTATATAAGAAGATTGTGATCGATGCAGAACGAAGAGGAGAAGAAGAATGAGGAGTGAGCCTAATTAAAAAAGAGAGCCTGCACGATCCAGTGAGAAAAAGAAGAAAAGAGAGCAGCAGAAAAGAAAAGAGAAGTTGCAGAAGAAAAGGAGAGAGAGAGAGAGTTCGTGAAGAAGAAGAAGAGAAGCTTCATCAGAAGATCTGTCTTCACTGGAATCTAAATCAAATCCAATCCAGTCAGCTCCGTGCGAGCCACATCATGTTCTTATAGCTTGCAGCTTTCAGTTGCTGTGTGTCCTCGTCTTTTGTTTCTCTTTTCTCATTTGTCATTTACTCAAGCTATTGGTCAGCGGTTGCAGAGAATTTGTTCCTCTGGTCGGCAAGCTGTAAGGCCCAGCGAAGCTGTGTATCAATGGATGGCAAGCTGTGTTGCCCAGCCTATGTAGGCAAGCTGTGAAGCCTAGCGTTCTTCAAGCTGTTTGGCAGCAGAATCCACACTAAGGTTTGAGTGTGGGGTGGATGTAGGTCTGGAGGACCGAACCACCTAAAAAATCCTTTTGTCCTTTATGGTTTGATTCGTTGATTGCTTTCCGCCAGATGCATACTAGGACCGTAATCCAACTGTGGTGATTGATTGAGTATGCATCTCTGATGCTTGACAGTTTGTCCATTGAATTTGTATTTCTCACTTCGTTCAAATCTTAAATTGATCAAAATTTCTAAAAGATCCATTCACCCCCCTCTGGATCTATTTCTATCAGCTGACGCACCCCATCAATTGGTATCATAGCGGTTTCTGCACAAAAGGTCCAACAACCTGCAAATTCGTTCCTAGATTCTGGTTCGGTGCGTTGTTGGGTTGATCAATGTCTCTCCCTTTGCTTTTGAATTGTCCTACATTTGATTCTGTGATTTGATCTGAGGATGTCTTCGATTGTTGATTTTCCGAAGTATGAAGGTTTATATTTTTATAACTGGCTCAATCAGTTCAGGGAACATGTGATGCAGATTAATCCTGATCTGTGGATAATTATTGCACACAGCCCTTATGAAGTTCCAAATGATAGATCCTTATAGAATGCTTCCGACAGACTAAAATTCTCTGAGAATCAGAGAGCCCTGAACCTAGTAAAAGGGGCGATCAATATTGATAAATTCTCTTGCATTGTCAATTGTTGCAGTGCCTTTGAAGTGCTCGACATGATAACATCCAGTAGGAGCAGGGACGAAGTGAAATGCCTCATGGCTTCAGATGAAGATCTGGTTCAAGTTCAAGAAACGTCATCACAGGTAGACTCTGACATTGTCAATCTCTCTTTTGAAGATCTGGTAGACTTGAATGAACACCTGTTGATCAAGTATGATAGAGTAAAATCTGAGAAAAGGAAATTGAAGAGAGAGCTGGACACATTAAAATCTGAGAATAAGAATCTGAAAAACAATTCGGCTGAAAATGTAGGTTCATGTAATGAATGTGCATTCTTGAAGGAATTAATTGAAGATTTAGATTCTGATGACAATATGCAGAAAAATTTAATCACTTCATTGAAAGAAGAAAACGACTCCTTGCTGGCTTAGAAGAAAGAAAATGATAAATTTCATGATAAACTTATTGAAGAAAACAGCCACTTGAAGGAACAAAATAAAAACTTTATGGTTCTGAATACGGTCCTTTCTGACAAATGGCTACCTTTTGAAAGAGGAGAATCAATCTTGGAGGAAAAAGAAGTGAACATAGAAATGAAGTTAACACGGGAAAATGAGACTCTGAAAAGTCTAAATGATAATTTGCAAAATCAAGTTATTTCCTGTGAAGACCACATTGTTTCCTTGCAAACTGAAATTGAAGATCTAAAGAATTCATTGTCAAAGTTTGTTAAGGGAAAAGATAATTTGAACAAGCTGCTTGGAGCTAATGTGAATTTTTAGAAGGAGGGACTCGGTTACAATCCTGTAATGAAGAAGGTTGATGGAAATAAATTGAAAACTATTTTCGTTAGAAGTTCAGAACAAGAAAAACCTTCCACTTCATCTGTATTTCAGTTCACGGCCAAAAGAGGTGAAGAACAAGCAAAAAACTTAAAAAATGAAAGAAATCAGAAAAAGGCTGGAAGTAAAATGAAAACCAAATTCTCACCCATTGCTGTTAAAGCATCTTCTGAATGTGGTACACCTTATGATAGTGTGCATGATACAAAGCAATTCTCAATCCAGTCACATGCATACATCAAGAATACTTCATGCCATTACTGTGGCATAATAGGTCATCATATGCATGAGTGTAGAATAATGGTTCAAGATGAATTGAATAGTAAGATGGTTCATGAAAAACCCCATGCATTCAGGAGGAAGAAGAAAATCCAGTGCTTCCAATGTGGGAAGCTGGGTCATGTTGCAGCTCACTGCTGGCATTCCCGGGGTGGAAAAGGAAGGTCAAAACCTGAGAATATTCTTATGAACAAAACTGCTCTTAATAGAAAAATACCCGCATGTTTTGAATGTGGTAAAATTGGCCATCGAGCCTCTGAATGCTGGCATGCAAAAAGAGGTAACAATTCTCATGGCAGAACTGTCTCAACGAAAGTTCACCCACAAAGATTCAATGAATACCCTGTCAAGAAAAATTTGAACACTACTACTCACTGCTATTATTGTGGGAGAATAGGTCATATCATGAATAAATACCATGATTTGGAACTTGATAACAGAAAAACTTGGAAACCTTGGAGTGCATCAGAGAGAGGTGTCACTCAACTAAGAAGACGCAAGAATTTTTGGGTCCCCAAATTTGCAAATTAATCTATCTTTGCAGGCGTGCCTTGAAGAAGGAAATAAAGGGAAAATGATACCAAGGCACACAATGGTTAGTTGAATTTAATTTCTTCTCTAGTTTACATCTATATATTTTCAGTTACAACTCCCTGCATGATTTCTATCCCTCTTTTATAATCCATGCCATGTCATTAATTCATGTTATTAGGAGGGTGCAATATTGTAATGAGTACTAGATGGTGATTCTCATGCTGAATGATTAGGATTTTTGCATGAAGTTTAACATAACATCATCATTTAGAGTAACACTTCTGTGAGCTTTAAGAAGAACAAAAACAATAATGTTTGATGGGAATCTCTGCTCACCCAGAGGGGGTGCTGAGTCTTTCTAAGGTAGCTGGTCATTAGAGGTATACCCGTTTGAAAAAGAGAACGTGAGATTGGGTATCTCTTCTGCTGATTGAGCTAAAATGTTTGAATTGCTATGAGCTGCTGTCTCTTCTAGTGGAGTGTCACTGGTATTGGTTCAGTAAGCTAGATGTTACCTGGTGGTTGTTTAAAATCTTGAGAGGCTGTACATTGCTCTAGTGAGAGTCTTTTTGTAGTGTCCGATGATTCTGAAAATACTGGTGCCGGGTCTGTCACTGGAGTAAGCTGAAGTCTGGTTGAGGAGATTGTCTAAACGCTGGATGAAGATTTATTTTATGAGAGTAGTGCCGGTGGGTTGATGGCCGTCCAAGCCGTGCTCTTTGGAAATGCTCTCACCCTGCTCACATATGGCATTCATCTTCACCACCTGTCATTGGTCTATATCTCCCATCACTCTCCACCTTCTAAATGTTTCTGATTGCTCAAGTCAGGGGGAGTAGTATATATATATATAAATATTGTCACCCTTACCCTCTTCAATAAGTAAATACCCACATCACTCTGAACTAAAAATATCTTGCTGATCTAAATTGAGATGTACTTTATCGTGTATGAACATTAAATCCTATCCGAATAGTTCTCACAAATAACTATGAATGATTTCTCAATATTTTTGAAATAGTCCAAATTGGAAACATCTCTGTAAATGGTCTGCTATCTGAAAATCTTTAGTAATAAGCCAATCTGTTGGAAACGTAAGACTTGTATTCCTTCTTTTATGTCTTGTTAAAGAGATTCCTCTGATAAAACTGGGAATACGCCATAATATAAAATAATGAAAGAAATCTTTGGCAGAGCAATGGCATGACATTTGAGAAACTGACCATCTGTTTCAAAGAAATTCAGTGGTTATGTCATGATAACTAATGCTAACTCTGTTCATCATATGAAGTACAAAAGTTATTTGCACTGAGGAACCAGGGTCTCTAGTGTTTGATAGACATGTCTCCTTGTGTAAAAAGGTGCAATTATACTGGAATACTCATTAGAAGTTTCTTTTTAAAAAAAAAATTTATAACAAAGAAAAGGGGGAGAGAAAGGAGTAATGGATTATATTCATGGTTGACCCATGATTTTCTTCAGTTAATCTCTACAGACTTAAGAAAAATATAAAATTGGGTTCTTCAATCAGCTTTTGGCTAATGAAAAGGATCGTAAGATTAATGACCCTAGTGACTGAGTTGTTTCCCTGAATAAGCTGTTTGACCTTCATTGATTTCAATTCATAAAAATTTTTGTAAAGAACTATTCTGTGAGATATAATCTCATATTCTGTAAATAGCTCCTCTACGAAGAAAGGCATTTTATTTTAAGAAAAGGGTATTTTGGGTATTATCTACTAAAGATTGGTAAAGTCGGTAGTATTCCCTTATATACGAAACCCTATCTTACTCTTTACCGTCTTACCCTTTCTTTCGAAGCCGAAGCGTCCTCCCGCTCCGTGGCTTCTTCCCGCGTGCACAACCTGCAACCTTCCACAACTCCAATCCTTCTCTACCACCCTCTCGGCTTTCACATTCCGTCTTACCTCCATCCTAGCCGCTATGTCTACTTCGTCAGCTGTGAGCAAAGGGAAGAGGAAGGCAGTGAAGCAGCAGCAGCCGGAAGATGCTATGTCTATGGTGGCCGCTGCACAACCTCAAGGTTCGAAAAGACAGAAGAAAGCAGCTTCTACCGCGAGGAAGGGATATTCGTCTACAAAGTCCACAGAGGAACCTGTGCTGATGTTGGAAGCCGGAAAGATTATACCCTCTCGGTATATTGATTTTGCTGATCTAGAGATGGCCTCCGAGTTCCCTGAGGTATTTGAGCTATTTGAATTCCAGCAATGGATAGAGTTCCTGAGCATTCATAGGGTGTATTGCCCTTGTCTGGTAGCAGAATTCTACAGCAACCTGAGGTTCGATGCTGTTAATTTCACAATCTCCTCTCTGGTCAAAGGAAAAGTCATTGAGCTCTCTAGGTAGTCCCTTCACAGGACTCTAAGAATTCACTTAGACTCTAGAGATTGAAGGAGAATTCATGTTTAATCTACATGATGCTTTTGCCCTCATCACTGACATACCCAGAAACTTTCATGATAAGCAGCAGACCAAGCTCGGTCATTATAACACCAACAAATTGTCAGAACCAAAGAGACTACTCCATCACATTCTCACCTCCATGATTACTCCACAAGTAGGAGGAAGGGGTAGACTGACAGATTCCCAAAGGTTTATTCTCTACTGCTTGCTGAAGAAAATCAGAATCTATCTACCGCACGTGATGATTCAGTTAATGGGAACGTGTAAGGAATCAAGAAGACATTCTCCTTTTGCTGCTCAGTTGACTACAATCTTCAAAGAGGAAAACATTTACCTGGATGGTAATGTTGTGTCCGCAATCCCCAAGATAAACATTTATAACATAAGTTTCATTAATACATTCATGAGGAGGAAAGGAGCCAAACGAACGAGTACTCCTATCACAAAGGATACTCTTCTGAAAATGGATACAGAAACCCAGGCTGTGTCAGTACCTGAACAGCGTGCACAAGCTTCATCAGAAGAGACTCACATCCTTGAGTTGATCAAAGTGAAAGTCAGACAGTTCCTTCTCCTTGGAAATCTGCTCAAGTACAAGCTAGTGGAAGTTTAGATGAGCAAGAACTACAACAGGACCCAACTGCAGCTACTGCACCCGAGGCATCTCAGATTCATGAAACAGTCGTACATAATGTCCAAAATAAGGATATCATTCAGGAATTAGACCACAATATCCATGAGATATTTGATGATTTTGGTCAACAGTCACAGAAAAGACCAATCACTGACCAAGCAGAGCAGGCTCGGGAAGAGGCTCCAACAGAAGAACTAACTAGTGACAGAGAAAAGGAAGTCATCATAGAAGAAGAGGAAATGAGTAAATTGGTCGACGAAGTTATGAGGGAAGCTGCTGAAATGATTTATGAAGAAAAAGCTGAATCTTTGGTCAATGAACAAGAAAATGATCAACAGGGAGCTCAACCACCTACTGAAGAAGCTCAACATGAGCAACCAACCAGTTTAGCTCCAGGGGCACCTGAAGAAGTATCACAAGACTATGGCATGAGACCTGCCCCTCACCATAAGATGTCTTTCACTCAGGCTCCTGAGTATGGTCCACACCTTGGGGAGCTAATCAGTCTTGGTATTCCACCTCCTCCACCATCTGAACAGCATTATGAATACTTCACTGAGCTGCCAGATTCCAGTGCTTCTACTTCTAGTACACGTGGAACAAATGCTGAATCAAATCTAGCTCAGATGTTATCTAAGCTGACAGAGATTGTTCTAAATCAAAATGACTTGATGAACAAACAGTTCCTGTTCAGGACTGTTCAAATAGATAGACTAGAGAGCCGAATGAAGTATTTGGAAAAAGTAGTGGAACGTCAAGGGATAGAATTTTTGACTGCTAAGCGAAGGACAGATGAGACTGTAAGAGAAATTCTAGAATCTCTTATGCGTATCATCACTCGAATAGGTGACATGGTTAGTAAAATTCAAGATACCCAAATCTCCATGCTCACCAATATGGGTCTAATTCTCAACCATACATTTGATCTAAAAATTGAGTTTGAACTGATGAAGGGGACAATAAGCAAGATAGCACCCAGTCAGCCAGAAATCCTCAGAAAGTTTGAAGTTGTCCAGTCTGAGTTGCAAACTTTGTCAGAGATAGTTTCACAAGTGCTCAATAATCGAGAGTCAGTTACCTCTCTAGTGGAACGGCTGGGGGACACCTTGCATCGCAAACTTGATAGACTAGCCGATTCCATTAAAGATTTTCATACCTCCTTAATGAACAGATTTCCTACCTCTGCCTCCAGTTCAGCATATTCTGCAAGAGACAGGGGGAGCTACCGAGGTCACTAGTATATCCAAATTCCCCATTTTTGATAATGACAAAGGGGGAGAAGAAGCCATCATCATGTATGAAGAAGACCTCATGGACTTTTGCTGAGTACAAGAGCAAGACCACATTTATTTTTACTGTTGAGTGAAATGGCAAAGCGAGGGATTCAAATCTTTGTGAAAAGAGATGTACATTCAAACACTAATGTTTGTTCTCGTAATACTCACAGAAGCATTACTCTTACATATTACACTTGCATTTTGTTTGCTTATACAGCTATTTGAAAGACGAGTTTTGAATAAATCCTTTTTGTTGGTATTGGCTTAATCATACATGACTCATAGTTGTCATAATCAAAAAGGGGGATATTGTTGGAACCCTAGTTTTGATAATGACAACTATGAATCATGTTTAGATTAAAATGGTTAAATCCTTTTATTTTGTCTTCATGTCTTGCTCACTTGCTGCAAGTCATTTCATGCTTAAGCACTTGTCTCCGTGCATAACATGTCCTTGCATCTCACCTCTCGAGTGCGGTGCAAGCTCTAGTCAGTGCAATCGTCGTCTGGTATGGACTGTTAGATCTTGTCTCTTCATCTCAGTGCAAATACGTCTTGGTGCAAGCGGTGTCTTGTACTTCTCTTTATCAATTCGGTGCAAGTCTCTGTCTCACTCACAAACACTGTAGCCCTGTTTCCATCTCGGTGCATTACGTGTCTAGACATAAATTGGCTCAGTGCATTTCATTGTATTTCATTGCAGCATACACTTTTAGGTTCGTGCATATCTTGTTTGTGCATCTTTGTGCGTCTCGCCTTTCAGACTCCGTGCAAGGTCTATCTTGCATCCATTTTTTGTTCGTATGATTCTTCTCTTTCATCTCGGTGCAATTCTCGCAAATCCAACTCGGTGCATCAACTGTGTTACACAGTTGTTTTAAGAGTCAGTGCATATCTTTGATCCTTTCTTTTAACTCAGTACAAAGTCTTCTTCTTGTGCCTCTTGGACCCATGTCTGTGCATATGGTGTCAAGCTGTTGTGTAAGTCAATACAATGGTTGACTTGAATATCTCTACTCAGTGCATTCTACGTTTGAACATAACGGTGCAAACTATGCTAAGCGTTTGATTAAAGGCCTTGTGTTTTTTCTGACAGAGCTTCTCTCCGAGGAGGGGCACGTGATCCAATGCAAATCGACCTCCTAATGAGTGCCACGTGGAAGGCTACAACGCTTAGATCGCGACACGTGGCTGAGAGCCTTCTGGAAGCTAATAGGCGGGAGTTCTTCATCCACATGCCCATTGAGAGTATATAAGAAGACAGTGATAGATGCAGAACGAAGAGGAGAAGAAGAATGAGGAGTGAGCCTAATTAAAAAAGAGAGCCTGCACGATCCAGTGAGAAGAAGAAGAAAAGAGAGCAGCAGAGAAGAAAAGAGAAGTTGCAGAAGAAAAGGAGAGAGAGAGAGAGTTCGTGAAGAAGAAGAAGAAAAGCTTCATCAGAAGATCTGTCTTCACTGGAATCTGGATCAAATCCAATCCAGTCAGCTCCGTGCGAGCCACATCATGTTCTTATAGCTTGCAGCTTTCGGTTGTTGTGTGTCCTCATCTTTTGTTTCTCTTTTCTCATTTGTCATTTACTCAAGCTGTTGGTCAGCGGTTGTAGAGGATTTGTTCCTCTGGTCGGCAAGCTGTAAGGCCCAGCGAAGCTGTGTATCAGCGGATGGCAAGCTGTGTTGCCCAGCCGATGTAGGCAAGCTGTGAAGCCCAGCGTTCTTCAAGCTATTTTGCAGTAGAATCCACACTCAGGTTTGAGCGTGGGGTGGATGTAGGTCTGGAGGACCGAACCACCGAAAAAATCCTTTTGTCCTTTATGGTTTGATTCGTTGATTACTTTTCGCCAGATGCATACTAGGACCGTAATCCAACTATGGTGATTGATTGAGTACACATCTCTGATGCTTGACAGTTTGTCCATTGAATTTGTATTTCTTACTTCGTTCAAATCTTAAATTGATCAAAATTTCTAAAAGATCCATTCACCCCCCTCTGGATCTATTTCTATCAGCTCACGCACCCCATCACTTACCCTAGCATTAACTCATTCCTAAGAAATGGTAGAATGAGTTATTCCTAGAATAAGGACTTTTATCCTAACTGACCCCTGGTAACTTAACCCTGCTATCAAACTCGAGCAAGGGTGAAATGGTGGAATAACTCATTCTACCCGGGGCTTATTCCATTAACAAAGCAGCCCTTAGAGTTTGACAGTTTGACCGTACCCTAATTCTGATTGGAGCATTGTATGAATGTAGATCTATAACTGTGTGGAATCTGATGACGGAAAGGTTCAATATGGGTTGCTGTGGACACACTTTTTATTAAGGTCGTTGGTTATTCATTTATTGGGTTTATTAAGTGCGTAGGCGTGCCAGTCACAAAGTGACGATTTATTCGGGCTTCATGGAAGCCCATGGTGCGCGCGATCTGACTAATCAGACGATTGTGTTGTTCATGTCGGGACCAAAACCCGCCGCGCCATAAAGGTCACGGCGTCATTTACATCCCCTCGAAGAGGGGAACACCCTTGATTAATCGCCAGGAATCAGGGCCTCATGGCCAGAGAGTTAATTGCATGAAAGGTTTATTAGGAAGTATTGAAATCCCCGTACGCAGGTGAGAAGAAAACATTCGAGATCATGTCGGACATGTGCTGACCATTAAATGTCCGGACGAATGTCCGGCTCGAGAAAAGTGCAATCGTCACGGGAAGACCGGAACATATGTATGCCGGGGTACAGCAAATTTATTGTTCAGAGAAACGGATAAGTTTATCGGCCCGGTGGGCCCCCCGCGGTCGCAACAAGACTTGCATGAGCATCATTAATATTTTCGGTGCCAAGGGGCAACGGGAGAGTGTGCCTTAAATCAGCTGGAAAGCCCTATGTCTAGGGAAGCAAACATTCGGAACGTGTCGGTCGTTCGGGGGACCGTTCAAAATTCAGACGGGTGTCTGGCTTGAGAATATCGCAATCGTCGCGGGATGACCCGGAACATATGTATGCCCGGGGTGCGGCAAATTTATTATTCCGAGGAACTAAAAATATTCGGTTAAATCCCGGTTAGTGTAGTAGGAAACCGGTGAATTTATTGGCCCGGTGCGAGATCGAGTAAGGACCATTCCGGGGGCGCCTCCCGTGGTCCAAACGAGGCTTGCATGGGCATCGTTAATATGTCCGGTGCCGAAGGGTAACGGGAAAGAGTCCCGGGGCTAGATTCTAAAATGAAAATGTGTACAAAGACAGCTGGCTACAAGCCGAGGATGTGGGTCGGACAATGATCATGATTAGGGCGAACCCGCGGTCTCAGCACGACCCACGAAGGTCTTATCGATGTTCCCATGCGTAGGGTTCGGGGAGGACGAGTGCCGCCTCATTCCATTCGGATTTTGTCGGTCATACACGGACCATTTTATGTTCGGACAAAGGTCCGTATAGAAAACAAAACGGTGATAGGAGTGAATCCATGCAAATGTCTGCCGTGAGTACAGAAAGTTTAATGCAAGCGCGGGATTAGATCCCGGTATATATGTCGGCCACTAACGGACCATTCATCGTTCGGACGAGAGTCTGCATTTGAAGCGTCGAAGACAACAACAAAATCACACGGATGTCTGACGTAGGTATGACAAGTTTAATGTGGGTGCAGGATTAGATCTCGGCATATATGTCTGTCACTAGCGCCCCTTACGGGGGTCTCCGGGGGCAGCGCCCCCGGAACAAAAATTCAATTAAGGCGCGGGTGATGGAATTCCTTTCATTCATTTTTTATTAATGGCATTGATCTTTTGCACTCTTTTCTTTGTTTGAACCTTTCTTTCTTTTTTATTTCCTCCCCTTTTATATTAAAGAGAAGCAAAGGGATGGCGCCGCTTCAGGATGGGCGAAAGGGGGACTTAAATCGGCGCGGCAAAGGGGCGCGCCGGAATATGGGGTGAACTTGGAGAGATTCTTGGGCGCGCCGGATGTGGCCACGCCGTTTAAAGGGGGAATACAAGGGGGTGCGCCGGGTGAGGGTGGCAAGGGGAGCGCGCCGTATTAAGCCCATGCAAGGGGAGAGGGGCGGGCCATTTTAAACGGTGCCGGATTAGAATTGAAAGGGGTTTCGAGTGTGGGTTAAAATGGCGTGGGAGAATAGTGACCGCGCCGGGATAGGAGGAAAATGGAACTTCTGAGTGTGGATCTAAAACGGCGCGGCGGAACAGTAACCGCGCCGGGATAAACTCTTCTGAGGGTTGTTTTCATTGCCGTTGACTGTGTCTTCTTTCCTTTCTTTTACCTGAAGCCCGGTTTGGTGTTGGCTTGTTCACTCAGTTAATAAATTAAGTTGGTGACGAGGAGGCTTAAGAGTTTCAAGTGGTTTATTAAGATAGATTGGCGTGGATATTAGGTGGTTTCGTTCGAGGGGTTTAGTTCACAGGTTTTACTGTGTGTGGTTCTTGTTCTCAGAAGTGGTTCGTTCGTTTGTTCTTGAGCGTTCTTGGCCATGGCAAGAATCCGGCAGCACCTCCCCCGGACCGGGATTTGCCAGAGATAAAGGAGAGTCACCAGTCGGATTGCTTCGGGGTAAACTCTCAAAATGCGGAGCGGCCTCACGGCGGTCCATTGGCCCGAGTGTGATTGCGGAACGTTCGAGGGCTGGCCTTCATGAACGACCACGGCTCGCGGGCGAGGAACTTTCCAAACGGGACAGGTATTTGCCACAAGGGCCAGAAATGTTCATCCGGTAGTGGGTACCTTTGAGAGTCATGCCATGGACAGGCAGCCCTCAAGGGCCCGAGATGATCGAAGAATGAGCAGACGGAGCAGAGACTGGAACGGAGAACATAAGAGTTGCGAAAAGGGGTTTTCTTCTTTTTATTCATCCACACAACGGGGAAGGAGTTTTGCATAGAAAGAGATTCATCCCAAGATACAAATGGACTACATCAGAAAGGGGGGGGGAGAAGATACTGTCGAGGAAGAAAGGAAAGAACACAGAACCCCCCCCCCCCCCGGCTCACCTCTCACACTCACCCCTCTCTCTCTCCCTTTTCTTCTCTAGCACCAGAACAGAGCTTGCTCACCCTTCGGCCTTCTTCAATGGAAGCTCCCCAGAGGAGGAGAAAAAGAAACTCTCTCACCCCTGTTTGCCTCAGAGAGCCACACGAGAACCAGAGCCACCCCTTCTCCTTCTCTTCTTTTTTTTTGATCCTCTCCTCCTCTTTGCTCCTTTCTCCTCTCTCGATATATATATACATCGAGCTGGGAAAGAAGCCTCTTGAAGTTCAAAAATCCCTTCGCTTCTATTCTTCTCCCTCTCTGTATCTGACGCTGTTGAGTGGCCTGCAGGTAAAGGGATTCATATCGTAGGGGAGGTGCCTCCACTGGATTGGTCGACGGTCACCGACGAAGCAGCGACGTTCGGTGTGGGGCTCGAAGCTTGCCGTTCCAGGGAGCTTGAGGAGTTCAGGCGGTTGCACGTTGGTCGGATGCCGGAGGCCTGGCCATTTCAGATAAGTTCTCTTCGTTTACGCCCGAAAACAGGGGATCGGACTGATGACTGGATGGGTTGATTGCGCGCCGTGGAAACGCTTCAGAGAATAGTCTACTTTGGGCTTTGAGAATGAGGGGTTAAAACGGCGCCGTTTTAGTGCATTCAAAGGGTCGCCATTTTAAGCATCAAAGGGGGAAGGCCCCTTCGACAGGAGCGCGCCGGATAGCCAAAGAAAAAAGGGGGCGCGCCATTTTAAGAAGGGGGGGCGCGCCATTTTAAGGCGTCCCGTTTTAAGCACCAAACAGATTCTTTTCGAAGTCGCGGCCGTTTATATGAATGTCGGCATTCCCAGAACATTCCGGTTGCGATGTATGGCCTCCGCAATATTCCGTTTGTAGCCTCTGAGACTCGGTCCAGGATTCTCGTGACTTTCGGTGCATGCCGAGACTGTGCCGGAGTTCCTGACTTTTCTCCGATTCAGCTCTCGGCATGGCCGGTCGGAGCATTGTAGTTGTATCTTCTGCTTAGGGGGCTTCCTTAGCGGGTAGCAAACCACCAAGCGAGTTCTTGTCCTGATCTGGCGAGGCATGAGGTTTATTCGGCATTTTTGTCTCCGGATTGCTCTCGAGTGTTACGACGTGCGTGCCGTATGCTCGACGCCGTCATTTTTTGACGTCCACAGTTGCATCCCTCCGAAAGTCATTTGGGATCACGAGGTGTTGTTTGGTGCCGTTCGTGATCGAAAAACCCGTTAATTCCATTAGAGTTAATTGATTATAATTGAATTAAGTTAAGAAGGGTTCTTAGCTTAATGGGCCTGAAAACCAAACAGACTATTGGGCCGAGAGGGTCACATACAATAGAGTAGTGGATTAGATGGATAAAAATGGTATTTATAAACAGTGTCTGGGTTTTTGTGAAAAATGCCAGAGTCTATAAATATACGCTGAGGAGAGAAACCCTGGCCCAAGCAATCAGGGTTTCCTCTGGCCGCCCCCTCTCTTTCTCTCTCTCCTCCCTGGTCTGGTGTAGCCGCCACCCTCTACCTCTCCTCCTCCTACTGTGGTGGATGGTGCTGCTGAGGAGTGGCCGATGCGTGGAGATCGAGAAGGAGAATCCATCTGTTCCCGCAGCTCGTGTGGATACATCTAGAGGCCAGACACTTGGACGGCTAGCAGCCCGACGAGCCTCTACTCGATCATCTGGGAATTAATTAATCCCGCAAAGGTATAGAACTGTTCTTCCTAAGCGGGCTCTTCGATATTATTATTTTTTATTTTGATCGCCAACAACGATCCACCTCTTAGAATTTCGTTGTTTCCGCTGCTCCTCTGATCGAAACCTTATAGTGGTATCAGAGCCAAGTTGCTGGTCTGATCAAAATTGAGATTATTTTATTATTTTTTTGTTCTTCATGTTCATGCATAGGGCTCAATGTTTGGGTGTTCGATTGAGTCTCTCAAGGATGGATTTTGGTCGATTGACCCTATGGAAATGTTCCTAGCATCAAGAGGATCGAAACACACATTCTAGTGCCTTGATTGACCTAACCGTGAGGGCGAATCGAACACATCTTCGTGGTCGCAGTCGCCATTCGCACAGGGAGAGGGAGGCCGATTCAGGCCGTTAATCTCCTATTACGGATATCCATGGGGCTGGCAAGGGTTGCTAGATGATTCCGCATGGCGTCCCACGGCGTCCTGGTGCGTGCAGTGGCCGGATAGGGCGGCTCTGGCGAGGTTCACGGCGAACAGGGTGGAACGGCCCCGTGATCGTCGCGGGCGTCTCCTCCGGCCACGGTGTCGAGGGCGGTGGTCGGCGGGCGTGCCGGCGGGACCCCTAGGGTCATCTGCGGTGGTCGGGGGTGACAGACGGGCCCCCTACGGCGAGCACCGGTGGTTAGGGTTTTACCCTAACCCCCTACCCGTGTTCAGGCGGGAAAGACGACCCCCCGCGGGTCTTCCGCGTGCGGATCCGACCAGCACCGGATCCGCGCTCGATAAGGCCCCCCACTATTTTTTTAATTTTCATGCGTTATAAATAGTTTAAAATGCATAGAAATTTAGAAAAATATCAGAAAAATTCTGGGCCATCTACAATAGTCGGGCACCTAGACTCCCAACTCCAGTCGAAAGAATGGCGACAAGGGAGGACAAGCACTTATCTTGAGGAGGATCAAGCTATTTTAAGGGTACATACCAAGAGATCCCTTCGAATGCCCGGGTGCAGCATCGCTTAGGGCATCGCTGAATCATGGTCGGTACAGCACGACGGTAGCCAGCCACTTAGCGTCTCTAGCCTAAATAGGCCAAAGCAAAGAAGGGATCTTGTTGGGCCCCGCCAGCATCCAGCCTCATGCTCTTCTCGGGTTGGCTACAGTTTCACAACGGAGGATCCAACTGAAAGGACCTCAGTCTTTGATAGACTGGAAGCACCAGTCTACTCCAAGAAGCATTCCTGAAAGAAGAGGACGGTTTGGCTTTTCAATGACGCGGTTCAGGTGTTTGCATGTTACACCACCGGCCAGCAACCCGAGACCCAGTCCGATGACCTGAACCAGCCTCTGGCCCAGCTTAAAAGGCCTCGCCCTCACACTCAACCCCCAGTGCCACCGGGTCACATAGATACTTCTGCCGGACCACGGGCGTAAGAACGTGCTGAAGGGGTTCCAGCCGAGGACCATGGTGCTCCTTCTTACACGGATCTGGTCAATAATGATTCGCTAGTGAATGATGTTCAAGAAGTGACTCTTAAGACTCTCATGAGGGAGAACCAACACTTGAAGACCCTCCTGCAAGACCTTCTTTCGGAGTGGGACCTTCACCCTCAACAACCTGCTAGGCCTCCGACGGAAGCACCGGAACTACCAGTTAGGCACAATGGCACCCACACCTCAGCAACAATCACTAGAACCCCGATAACAGTAGGGTTCGGCACGTCTCTCATGGAAGTTCATCCACGAGCATCTAATACGCCAGTGCTGGAAGACCTCATGGCACAACAGCAGATGATCGAGCAAATCGTTGAGACAAAACTCACCTAGTATGGGGAAGGGATAGCCACTATAGACCTCTACAGTGTACCATACCCACTGCATCACCAGTTGAAGAAGCTTCCTCCGTAGTACGCCAAGCCAGCGAAGCTACAGAAGTTCGACGGGCAAGGATCTCCACATGAACACTTGGCCTACTACATCATGGCCATGGGCGAGCTAGCATTGGATGAGTCATACGCCCTCCACTATTTCACCACCTCGCTTGTAACACCACTATTTCCTTGCTATTTAATGACTTCAATAATTTTCTTAATTAAAGAATATTATTTACTTTTGAAAGTGGACAAATTATATCAATAAAAAGAAATAATTATTTTTCTACAATCAGCATAAAAAGATTTCATATTCCAAGATGCAATCAAATTTTCTACGAAGATTTGAATTTAATAGGTTAAATTAAATTAATTGAATTTCATCCGTAGGCCAAAATTCTGACTAATTTTTAAAATATCAAAAAAATATATTCTTATAGAGAACGAAGTGCTTAACCATAATGTCAACTGAGCCGACCCCTAATAAAAATTTGATTAGGCCGAATTAAGGAATTAATGGCTAAATTCGTTATTTTAATAGGTTAATCTTTAACGATGAAATTGGAGCCCAATTCTTAACCAATCGAGCCCAAACCAGGCCCAATCGAAAGGTTAACACTAGAAGCCCCTTTCCCCTTCAAAACCCTAGACTCTGGAGCCTTTCAGCGACGGTAGCTGTGCGGATTCGGTTAAAGGACCGAAGTTTTAAGCGCTTTTCCTTCCTTCGACTCTTGACTCTAATTCGATCCCTAGAACGACCTATATGCTTAATAAATAGAGGGTTTTCGTAGCCATAGACCCCCTTTTGTTTTTCCAACAGGTGGCGCAAGCAATCGTGGTCGATCGAGGGTGAATTAGGGCGAAGACGGTGACATGTTCGTGATTACGGTTTTAGCGCGTCTTCCCTTTCTTCTTCCAAATCGGTAGGTTTCTCTCAAACCCAATTCAAACTAATTAACATGGATAGATAGATCTCATCCTTAGCTTTCTTTTGAACAGATTTTGCCCAATTTTAGCTGTCTATCTAAGGCGTATTCCTAGTTTTATGTGAGCATGCAATTAGGTTTTTTTTTTACTCTTTTCATCCCCGTTCGATTTACATAGATCAATCGTAGTGGAATATTTAAATTGATCATGCCTTGGTGTGCGTTTTTAAGTTACCTACATTTTGATAGTAAATAGCCAAATTATCATGCTACGTCCAAGTTTTAAATCTTGCTTTCATTGG
This sequence comes from Amorphophallus konjac, assembly GCA_022559845.1. Taxonomy (NCBI): domain Eukaryota; kingdom Viridiplantae; phylum Streptophyta; class Magnoliopsida; order Alismatales; family Araceae; genus Amorphophallus; species Amorphophallus konjac. The sequence continues at coordinate 259,602,818 of CM040124.1, read as the reverse complement.
ACCGAGGTCTTGTGATTTTATGTTACAGGTTCGGACTTGAATAAACGCCCTTCCAGAGTCCGCCTGGTTTTTAGCGATCGCACGATAGGCCACTTTCATGCTCTAGCGGCCCAGGGACAACCGTTTCTTCTTATTAGGGCTACGCTGGGCCTTAACTGTCTGCCAATAGAACGCTTATGAGTCTAGCAGTCGCCCGATAGACCGCTTTATCGGAGTGGGTTTTAAATAGAGAATGGGGGATTTGCGCTGGTTCTTAGCGGTCATCCTCTGACCGTCTGAGCTACTGAGTGGTCCACCTTTAGACCGTTTTAGTTTCTGTAAGTGGCCCTGGATAGACCATCGGGGAATAGTGACAGCCTTCTGCCAGACTGCTACCCTGTGTTGTTCTCGTAACTTAGTTCTTTTGATTACGGCGTGTGTGCATTGTTAGTCCATACTTCATAACTTGCTGGTAGGATTTTGGTTGTGTTAAACATCACACGGTTAACTAGAAAAATGGAATTTATGATCTAAGTTCATCTTCTTCATGATTATTTTCCCCATGATCATCATTCTTGATATCTTATAATTGAAATGAGTAGAGTAATTAATGTTGGTTTCTTTATACCATTGTCATCTTGCTACCTTATTAGTTCATCTTGCTATCTTATTAGTTCTATTTCAAGGTCGTACCACTCCGGTGGTGGCGACTGGACCGAATACATCATTTTCCGTTAATTCATGGGTAGCGAACTACCTCTCCATCAGATATTCCTTCCGCCGGACTAGGTGTTCATGTTTCGAGGCCACCGTAAGCCCCCGCGAGCCTGGGATTCCCACTAGGATGCCGGGCAGGTTGTACCCACAAGTCTGAACCTTTTTGACTCAATCGAATAGCGTATTTTTGCTAAAGACCGGAATCGGGACTGTCCTGTTGATGGCGGCCTTTATGAGACCGTTTCTGTCAGTAAGCGGTCCAGTCAGGACCGCCAGACTACTTGAACGGCCCTCCTGTGACCGTGTATAATCGGCTGTGCGTCGACTTTAGTCCCTTGGACTCTGTAAGTTCACGGTTGATATTAGACCATTTATCTCTTCAAGCGGCCCAGCCAAGACCATCTAGTCCTGATCACGGCCCACCTTGGACTGTTTTATACTCGTTCGCTTTGGGTTGGTTCTTTGACCCAGCTAGCTTTTAGCGGTCCTTCTTAGACCGTTTATATTTTTAATACGGTCTTGCTTAGACTGTGTACCTATATTAACGATCCTTTGCTGACCGTTTCACTTTCCAGTTTTTCACAGATTGATGTTTTCATGGTTTTGATATGTGTAAGCTACTCTAGTGTAACTAGGCTAGTGAACCCCGAATTTTGACCTATTGTTAGGTCTATTGTCAACATTATCCATTCAAGAGTCATTTCTTCAAATGACTAATTGCTCTCAATTAATGAGCTTATTGTGGGAATCTCAAGAAAATCGATATTCTTACATATTTTACATTGATTACATGAGCTTGATCTTCGAACTCTTGGCCATGATATTCGTGGATGTCTAGATTTTGTAGGATCTATGATCCAAACAAATCAATGCCAAGGTAATCATATTTAAGGGCCCAGTCTGCTCCTGGGAGGAGCACCCGAAAAGTACTTGATCCCCGGGGAGGTGAATGACTAGGTGTGGCATTGTCACCGAGTACTAGCTAGCGTGTGAGTCTACAACATTCCACATTCTCGTGAAATTTCTATTCATGCTTGAAAGCGTGAAGTACCTGCTTACGTGACATGACTTGACTCGACTTGACTTTTTTTTTTTGCATAAAGCATCTAGTGCGATGAAGGGAGAGTGCACCCCTTTCCAGAGGAAAGGAATATTCTCACTCCACCATCTCACCACTAGATGAGATTTTTATTGATTATGAGAGTGGTAAAGAGTACATGGGGGGGAGCAAGCCCCTAAGTCACAAAGAAAGAAAACAAAGAGGACAATAGCTACAATCACCGAATACGAATATTCCGAAGGCAGGATGCATCAGCCGTAGCATAACTTTTGGCCAATAAGGGCAACTCCCTTATATATAGGAACTCTGAATTATGGCCCATAAGTGTTGCATGCTTCGATAATGAATCCGCTAGCTGGTTAGCTTCCCTGTATATGTGGACAAGAGGGCACTGGAATGTAGAGAAGAGTTCTAGAAGATGCCTCCACCATGGGAGACGAGACCACAATGGACTTCTTTTCCCTTTTAGTAGCTCAGCCAATGCCATGGAATCCGTATATATGATTGAAAGAGGAATGCTATGTAGGCGGGCCAACCTAAGACCATCAAGTAGAGCTCTCCCGTCTACCACCATGCTCGAACCATAGCCATAATAGTATGAGAAACCCAGTAACAGTTTGCCTCGGGAGTCTCTAAAGCAACCACCTCCTCCTAAAATCCCAGGATTGCCTTTACTAGATCCATCTACATTAAGTGAGAAATCCATAGTAGGGGCCTGCCAACATATAGTATTGAATTGAAGAACCTTATGTTTGATGATAAAACCCATAGCATGTAGATTCTGCAAAAAGGAGCGACTAGTGCCTTGTTTGAATGTGATCTGCCTAAGCATCTGCATGGCATCCTCTTGTATCTGGAGAGCAATCCGTGAGGGGTTAAATTTAATTCCCTTAAATCTATTTTGACATCTCTGTTTCCAAATTTCCCATATGATCAACATTGCCATTAGCAAATTAATAAATCCTAGCGGGCTGGATATAACAGACTCACTAATGATCATTTGAAGCCTGCTGATAATGGACGTAGTTCCCAGGTAAGAGCTGGCAATAAGAGATCTAAATTTGTTCCATAAAAAAGAGGCTAGCTCACTGTAGATAAAAAGGTGGTCTAAGTTTTCAGTGGAAGGAGAGGCATTGCAACAGTTACAGTGGGAAGCTAAGTGGATACCACAGTTCTGAATTCTATCATCAACAAGAATAGCATGGTTCAGTATTTTCCAATAGAATAGGGAGGCTCGAGGTGGAAATCTTTGATACCAAAGCTTGGCTGAATGAGCACTTGAGTTTTGTCCTTCGATGTAGCTATAACTGGATTTAAAATCAAATCTGCCCGAATTAGTAAATGACCATATAAGGATATCATCTCCTTCTTGAGTAGCAAAGTTGTAAACTTCAGTTCTCAAATTGATGTCAGCAATCATCTGCCAAATTGGATGTTGATGATTAGCCAAGGCATCTTGCACCGAGCAATTCTCAGTCTGAGAGATAACCTATTGAGGTAGGTAATCTAGCAGAGATATTCCCTTATACCAAGTATCTTTAATAAAGTTGGTGGTTGCACCATTGAAAATAATTTTACGCATACCAGCGAAAAGGATAGAACGAGCTTTTTCAAAATCTCGGGCTTTAATGTTAGCTGGGAAAGGGACCTTACAATCAGAGACATGCTATCCTTGAATATATTTCATCCGGACAAAGCGAGCCCATAGTGATTTGCTATGCAGAGAAGACCACAACTGTTTAACCTGTGAGCACAGCTGAATGTCCCTAAGACTGCAAATGCCCAAACCTCCTTCTGACTAGGGAGAGCATATCTTGTCCCATGAAACCCAATGTTTCCTGTGTGTAGACTCAAGACCTTGCCATAAAAAATTTACACAGATGCTTTCCACTTGCTTAATTGTTGTATATAGAATGTTAGCAGAACTGACAGTGTATATAGGAACAGCCCAAAGCACTGATCTAATAAGAATGATTCTACCAGCTTGAGAGAGAAACTTACTCTGCCAACCTACAAGCTTAGCATTAATTTTATCAAGCAAATATTTGAAATGAGGGACTCTGATTCTCCCTTTGAAAAGGGGGATCCCTAGATAGACGATGCTACCAATTTTATGCTGAAATTCTGTTAACTGACTAATCCTCTCAATTGCATGACTGTGCATATGTTTAGATACAATGAATGAACTCTTGTGCGTATTAATCCGCTGCCCGGAAGATTCTTCGTACTTCCTCAGAAAACTCAACAAGGCTTTGATGGAGGATAAACCACCATTCAAGAATATGATAGAATCATCCACAAAAGGAATATGGGAAATGGGCATGGCATTGCAAGGCAAATGATAATACTGACATTGGCCCGACTGAAACAGCTGGTTTAAACCCCTACTTAAAACCTCCTAAGCCAAAATGAAGAGAGCAGGAGCTAGAGGATCTCCTTGTCTCACCCCCCGGGATGATTTAAAGTAACCATGAGTTTGGCCATTAATGGAAATAGAGAACCAACAGTTCATCAGGAGCTGAGCAATGAATGAATTAAACATGTTGGAGAATCCAAATTTTTGCAAAACAAGGAGAATGAAGTCACATTCAATGTGATCATATGCTTTGGCCATATCTAACTTAATGAGCATATTGTGGCCTCTAACCGGCCTATCAATATCCAAGAAAAGTTCTCTAGCCAGTAGAAAGTTATCAGTAATGCTTCTACCACTAACAAAGCCACTTTGGTGCTCAAATATAATCAATGGAAGAATGCACCTCAAACGATCACTTATGACTTTAGAGACCACCTTGCAAGAGAAGTTGCAAAAGCTAATCGGTCTAAAATCCGCAAAGGTGATAGGATTTTTAACCTTAGGAACTAGCCACAAAATAGTTGAGGTGACTCTCTTCGGGAGTCCCCACCCATGAAAGAAACTCTGAAAAGCAGATATGACATCTTTGCCAACAATGTCCCAGAAGAAAGTGTAGAAGCTACCAGTAATGCCATCAGGGCCAGGAGAACTGTTACCAGAGGAGGAGAAAACAATATTTTTAATTTCCTCAGCCGATGGAATGAAGCAAAGATATGTATTCTGTTCTTCTGTGATCATAGTAGGAATGCCAGAAATGAGCTGCTCACTTATATTATGGGCTTCAGTAGACAAGAGGGACTTGAAGAAATTCATCGCTCCATTTAATAGTGCAGTCTGATCTTCCACCCAGATGTCATTAATCTTCAGCTTATGAATGAAGTTTCTTTGTCTTCTGACTTTGGTATAATGATGAAAAAATTGAGTGTTGCAATCACCACAATTGAGCCACTGAATCTAGATTTTTGAAACCAGAACATCTCTTCTCTGTGCAGGACAAGCCTCAACTCAGCATTAGCATTATTCAATTTCATCTGATTTTCCAATGACGGGTTGTCATCAAAAGCTTCTTGAGTCCGTTGTAAATGAGCCTCAACAGCCTCCTTAGCAAGCTGAATATCACCAAAGACCTCTTTATTCCATGTTTTCAAAGCACCCTTTAAATGTTTGAGCTTGTTCTGCAGTGAGAAAAAAGGGTGACATGAATTTTCATGCTTCCTCCATTGAGATTTAACAAAGTCCAAAAACTCAGGATGAGTGTGCCACATTTGTTGATAAGTGAACCTCCCAAGAAGAATTTGCCTAGGACACATGTTTAGGAGTAAAGGTGCATGGTCGGAGGGCCCTCTAGTTAAGTGCTAACAGACAAATTGAATGGAGAGTTTAGCCAGTCTACATTATATAAAACCCTGTCTAGCCTCGCCCGAATGTGAGAAGCCCCAATTTGATTATTAGTCCAAGTAAAAGATGAACCAGAAAAACCAGCATCAATTAAGCCAGTAGCAATGACGAAACTTTGGAAATCTAACATAGCAGATGCAGAGGACATCAAACCTCCAAACTTTTATTTAAGAGAAATAATACAATTGAAGTGTCCACCGATAATCCAAGGGACAGATACCTCTAGACTGAATGCCATGAGTGCATCAAACATATCTCTACGAGTGTTAGCATTGCATGATGCATATACTGCAGTGAAATGCATGCAGATAGAATTTTCCTCCTTCAATGCAACAATTATGTACTAAGGGTGCTACTCAATGACCTCAAGACAAATGACAGGATTGTAGAACAACCAAATGTTAGAAGAAGCTCCATTATTCCCAAGAACAGAGTGAAGATTAATTCTGCGAGCCACCTTATTAGCACGACTAAAATCAATGCGAGGTTCTGATATAGCAGCCAAACTAATCTTATGGGCTTTTATTAACTGACCAAGACTTCTAACAGTCGCCTTATTCCCCATACCCCTAGCATTCCATATAAGAGCTGAGTTAATCATGAGCATATGAAGAGGTGTTAGCGGCCAGTACCTTAGCTTTAGCTCTGGTAAGACGAGCATCAATGAATAGCTCTCCAGGTATAGTAGACACTTCATTAGAATCTTTGACTTGAGGAAAGTTTACTGAGTTTTTGTTGCATTGAGTGATCATCTTGGAATTTTCAGACTCAGCTAAGATAGAAACTTCATTGGAATTAATGATTAGGAACTCTTCGGAGCTATGTTTAATAGAATTGGCAAACTGCATTTTTGCCCTTGGCATGTTTGTTTGGGTTGAAAGGAGCTCCTCTGGTATACTACTCAACTTTGTTGCACCTCTGTCTGATAAAAAGGCCTGCAAAGGCAAATTATCAGTGTTATCTCCCCCCGTAATCTGATTACCAGCCTCTACAGTAGAGTTGATCATTGACATAGAGAGACCCTCAGCGGATGAATTAGCCATAACTTCATGAACTACTGATAGCTTATGACTCCCTGTTTCCGGAACACACTCTAGATTGTTTGAGTTAGAAGGCCAGGTAACATCCTCACCTGAAAGCTGATGACAATTATTAGTATCCTGCTTGTCCTCATTACAACTCCCTGCGATATCACCAAAATTGATTTTACTGCAGGAAGGGGGCTCCATTATGGCTAATTGCTGAGCGACAGGGATAAAATTCTCCCCCTCTAACTCCATTTGACCCTGAGTAGGTGCATCCTGCTGAGGAGGAACTAGATTGGGAGCTAACTCTTGCATTTCCACTGCATGAAGAAGAACCACAAATTTATTTTCCAGAGCCACATTATGTCGAACATCCCGAGGACCAAAAGGCCGAGGTCTAAAAACTTGCCGAGGATTCTTAGAATCAGGTTTGAGAACTACTTGAGATCGACCAGTCCTACCCATCTTTTTTTGTAATCATCAACTGAGCGACCCAGCTTATGGCAGAAGGTACATAAGATAGGAACTAGATGATAGCTGACTGCTTGCCAGTATCCCACACCGTCCATATCAATCCACAAACGCTCCTTCCGCGGAGCTGAGAGATCCAACTCAATGTAAACCAGAGCTTCGGATGTATCAGTCAATGCTAAAGTCCGCTCATGAATTCGCAGAATAGGACCAAAGTTACCAGCAATAGAACAAAGGTAGTCTTCATGATACAAGTTCACCGGCAAAGCAGGAAATCCGATCCACACCGGCACCATCGACGGATCAGCATCGAAGTTAAAGTTAGAGGTCCAACGAAAAAATTGAAACAAGAAACCTTTTATGTACTAGTTTTTCCTATAAAAGAAGCTTCAAAAAATCCGCCTCACAATCAAATCGAAGAAGAAGATGTCGCGGGTTCAATTTTCTGATAATAAAACTTGAGGAAATTGCCAACCGCTGCACCAGACAACTCTTTATCTCAGGAAAAGAAGGCCTACCGTAAGAGCATTTGGCCACAATTGCGAACGACAGGAGCTGCATTGAAGCCTGAACTTCGGCCTTAGAGAAGAAAATGGCTGGTTCACCACGATCTGTGAACGCCGGCTCCTTGATCGGAATGGAGATGCTCAGTCTCTTCTCAGACTCCATGAGAGCTTGCATGAACGACTTTCGTGGAAGAGCTTGAGAGGGTGGGACACTAACATCCGGAGGGACCAGAGGAACCACCGCCGGTATCGGGGGGCTCCCCGCCACACCGTCCATGGTCGGCAGGGAGGGGGACACACCGAAGGGAAACGAACGAACAAAGGCGGGAATGTCCGAACAAGAGCTTCTCTCTCTAGAATCTAGAGAGAGAAAATCCAGATCATCCAAGATGAAGATGTTGAGTGACTCGACTTGACTTGAAATGGCCATTTATTGGGAAGTTCTTGTTAATAGTTCTTGATGTATCGACTTGCAATATTCCTTTCCATTTATCTATCGATTATCTTCGGATCTTGTTGGTTATTTAGTTTGCTTATTTTAGTTTCTCGCATTATTCATGTATTCATAAAATGGTTAATTACTTAAATCTGCCTGATGATAGAGAGTAATTCCTACTGAGCTTCTTGCTCACCCCCCTTATTTCCATCCTTTTCAGATAACTCGGTAGATGGAACGTTTGCAACTGGGCTCGGGCCAGCGTGATCGAGTGAACCTGGAACTTAGAGACCATAGTCTTTTTATTTTCTTGAGTCTAGTTAGTATAGTGGGTCTTGCTATTTTCTCTTCTTTATTTCTTTCATTGAGTCTATTATTGAAAAAAAAAGTTTGAGTCAAATTTGTAATTCAATTTTCAATTATCAATAAACTATATTTTTTTCAAATCAATGGCCTCCGTGTGTTTGAATATTATTTATTTTGTTTATTTATTTTTCTGCTCTAATTATCATGACTATTTCACTGTCACGTTCCGAGCATCGCTTCCCGCTGCTATCGGTTCGGCGCATGACAGACATGGTATCAGAGCCAAGTTGTTTGAGTCCTAGGTTCTTGTTCATAAGTACAGATTACCCTAAGTAATAGGTCGTGTAATCCTTCTCATCCCCTCATGTCACCTGGTGAGATTGGGTAGTGCTTCGGGTTAAGTAATAAAATATGTATAAGATTACGTAGCGCGACGCGTAAGGGTAATAAAATTTTTTAACTTTATAATTATTTTGTAGGTAATTAAGCTCCTTTTGACATGAAAGCGAGAGGGTCTGCGAGTAAGTTGAGGTCCGGTTCCGTTAAAATGTGACTAGCCCATCGTAAAGAAATCCGGAGTAATAAGAAGAAAAGGAATAACCTTTCGCAATTGAAATGTTTTCACTGTCACAAATTTGGTCATCTAATCAAGGAGTGATGGCGAAGGAGCGGAGCGCGTCTTCGTTGCGGAAACAAAGATCATGTAATTGCTAATTACCCTAAGCTACTTCCACAAGCAAATTGGAACTGATTTCTATCAAATGAAGAATTATATAAGGTATCGTTCTCCCTTATCCTTAACTATAACTAAATTTCTTTTACATTCCATTAGTCATATGATTACCAAGTTATTTTGAATAGATAAGATAATCTTAGTTTAATGACGATCGACGAATTTGGGGACCGAATTCCTTAATGTGGGGAAGGAGGTAACTCCCCTGTTAAATAATAAAATATAAAAGTAAAATTTTAAAATATGTATTGAAATTAAAGCTATTTCTTTGCTATTTAACGACTTTAATAATTTTCTTAATTAAAGAATATTATTTACGTTTGAAAGTGGCCAAATTATATCAAAAAAAGAAATAATTATTTTTCTATAATCAGCATAAAAAGAATTTCAAATTCAAAGATGAAATCGAATTTTCTACGACAATTTGAATTTAATAGGTTAAATTAAATTAATTGAATTTCATCCGTAGGCTAAAATTCTGACTAATTTCTAAAAATATGAAAAAAAATATATTCTTGTTGAGAACGAAGTGTTTAACCATAATGTAAACTGGGCCGACCCCTAATAAAAATGTGGTTAGGCTAAATTATGGAATTAATGGCTAAATTCGTTATTTTAATAGGTTAATCTTTAACGATCAAATTGGAGCCCAATTCTTAACCAATCGAGCCCAAACCAAGCCCAATCGAAAGGTTAACCCTAGAAGCCCCTTTCCTTTTCGAAACCCTAGACTAGAGCCTTCCAGCGGCGGCGGCGGCGGCGGCGGGGATTTTGTCAAAGGACCGAAGTTTTAGGCACGTTTCCTTTCTTGGACTCTTGAGTCCAATTCGATCCCTAGAAGGACCAATAGGCTCAATAAATAGAGGGCTTTCGTAGCCCTAGACCCCCTTTTGCTTTTCCAACAGGTGGCGCAAGCAATCGTGGTCATTCGAGGGTGAATTAGGGCGAGGACGGTGACGTGTTCGCGATTAGGGTTTTAGCATGTCTTCCCTTTCTTCTTCCAAATCGGTAGGTTTCTCTCAGGCCCAATTCAAATTAATTAACATGGATAGATAGATCTCGACATTAGCTTTCTTTTAAACCTATTTTGCCCAATTTTGGCTGTCTATCTTGGGCATATTCCTAGTTTTATGTGAGCATACAATTAGGTTTTTTTTTTACTCTTTTCATCTCCATTCGATTAACATAGATCAATCGTAGTGGAATCTTTAAATTGATCATGCCTTGGTGTGCGTTTTTAAGTTACCTACATTTTGATAGTAAATAGCCAAATTTTCATGCTACATCCAGGTTTTAAATCTTGCTTTCATTGGACCGAGGTCTTGTGTTTTTATCTTCTAGGTTCGGACTTGAATAAATGCCCTTCCAAAGACCGCTTGGTTTTTAGCGGTCACGCGATAGACCACTTTCATGGTCTAGCGGCCCAAGGACAACCGTTTCTTCTTATTAGGGCTACACTGGGCCTTAACGGTCTGCCAATAGACAGCTTATGAGTCTAGCGGTCGCCCGATAGACCGCTTTATGGCGGTGGGTTTTAAATAGAGAAAGGGGGATTTGCGCTGGTTCTTAGCGGTCATCCTCTGACCGCCTGAGCTACTGAGCAGTCCACCTTTAGACCGTTTTAGTTTCTGTAAGTGGCCCTTGATAAACCGTCGGGGAACAGTGACGGCCTTCTGCCAGACCGCTACCTTGTGTTGTTCTGTAACTTAGTTCTTCTGATTACGGCATGTGTGCATTGTTAGTCCATACTTCATAACTTGCTGGTAGGATTTTGGTTATGTTAAACAGCACACTGTTAACTAGAAAAATGGAATTTATGATCTAAGTTCATCTTGTTCATGATTATTTTCCCCATGATCATCATTCTTGATATCTTATAATTGAAATGAGTAGAGTAATTAATATTGGTTTCTTTATACCATTGTCATCTTGCTACCTTATTAGTTCATCTTGCTATCTTATTAGTTCTGTTTTAAGGTTGTGCCACTCCGGTGGTGGCGACTGGACCGAACACATCGTTTTCCATTGATTGTGAGCTATTAAATTCTAGGGCATCGAACTACCTATCCATCGGATATTCCTTCCGCCGGACTAGGTGTTCATGTTCCGAGGCCTCCGTAAGCCCCCGCGAACCTGGGATTCCCACTAGGACGTCGGGCAGGTTGTACCCACAAGCCTGAACCTATTTGACTCAATCGAATAGAGTATTTTTACTAAAGCCCATTTTTCGGGACTTTCGTGTTGATGGCGACCTTTCTGAGACCATTTCTATCAGTAAGCGGTCCAGTCACGACCGCCAGACTGCTTGAACGGCCCTCCTCCGACCGTGTATAATCGACTGTGCGTCGACTTTAGTTCCTTGGACTCTATATGTCCACGGTTGATATTAGACCGTTTATCTCTTCAAGCGACCTAGCCAGGACCATCTAGTCCTCATCATGGCCCACCTTGGACCGTTTTATACTCGTTCGCTTTGGGTTGGATCTTTGGCCCAGCTAGCTTTTAGTGGTCCTTCTTAGACCGTTTATATTTTTAATACAGTCCTACTTAGACTGTGTACCTATATTAACAGTCCTTTGCTGACCGTTTCACTTTCCAGTTTTCCAAAAATTGATGTTTTCATGGTTTTGATATGTGCAAGCTACTCTAGCCTAAATAGGCTATTGAACCCCGAATTTTGACCTATTGTTAGGTCTATTGTCAACATTATCCATTCAAGAGTCATTTCTTTAAATGACAAATTCCTCTCGATTAATGAGCTTATTGTGGGGATCTCAAGAAAATCAATATTCTTACCAATTTTACCTTGATTACATGAGCTTGATCTTCGAACTCTTGGCCATGATATTCGTGGATGTCTAGATTTCGTGGGATCTATGATCCAAACAAATCAATGCCAAGGCAATCATATTTAAGGGCTCAGTCTGGTCCTGGGAGGAGGACCTGAAAAGTACTTGATCCCCGGGGAGGTGAATGACTAGGTGTGGCATTGTCACCAAGTACTAGCTAGCGTGTGAGTCTACGACATTCCACATTCTCGTGAACTTGTTATTCATGCTTGAAAGCATGAAGTACCTGCTTGCATGACATGACTGGACTCGACTTGACTTGAAATGGCCATTTATTAGGAAGTTCTTGTTAATAGTGCTTGATGTCTCGACTTGCAATATTCCTTTTCATTTATCTATCGATTATCTTTGGATCTTGTTGGTTACTTATTTTGCTTATTTGAGTTTCTCGCATTATTCATGTATTCGTAAAATCGTTAATTACTTAAATCTGCCTGATGACAGAGAGTAATTCGTACTGAGCTTCATGCTCACCCCCCTTATTTTCATTTTTTTCAGGTAACTCGGTAGATGGAACGTTTGTAACTGTGCTCGGGCCAGCGTGATCTAGTGAACCTGGAACTTAGAGACCAGAGTCTTTCTATTTTCTTGAGTCTAGTTAGTATAGTGGGTCTTGCTATTTTCTCTTCTTTATTTCTTTCATTGAGTCTATTATTGTAAAAAAAATATTTGAGTCAAATTTGTAATTCAATTTCGAAATATCAATAAAATATATTTTTATCAAATCAATGGCCTCCATATGTTTGAATATTTTTTGTTGTGTTTATTTATTTTTCTGCTGTAATTATCATGGCTATTTCGCTGCCACGTTCTGAGCATCGCTTCTCGCTGCTATCAGTTCAGGGCGTGACAGAAGTGGTATCAGAGCCAAGTTGTTTGAGTCCTAGGTTCTTGTTCATAAGTATATATTACCCTAAGTAATAGGTCTTGTAATCCTTGTGATCCCCTCATGTCACCTGGTGAGATTGGGTAGTGCTTCGGGTTAAGTAATACAATATGTATAAGATTACGTAGCGCGACGCGTAAGGGTAATACAATTTTTTAACTTTATAATTATTTTGTAGGTAATTAAGCTCCTTTTGACATGAAAGCGAGAGGGTCTACGAGTAAGTTGAGGTCCGATTCCGTTAAAAGGTGGCTAGCCCTAAGCTACTTCCACAAACAAATTGGAACTGATTTCTATCAAATGAAGAATCATATAAGGTATCACTCTCCCTTATCCTTAACTATAGCTAAATTTCTTTTACATTTCATTAGTCATATGATTACCATGTTATTTTGAATAGATAGGATCATCTTAGTTTAATGACGATCGAAGAATTTGGAGACCAAATTCCTTAAAGTGGAGGAGAATGTAACAGCTCGGTTAAATAATAAAATTTTAAAATAAAATTTTAAAATAGGTATTGGAATTAAAGCTATTTCCTTGCTATTTAACGACTTCAATAATTTTCTTAATTAAAGAATATTTTTTACTTTTGAAAGTGGCCAAAATATATCAATAAAAAGATATAATTATTTTTCTACATTCAGCATAAAAAGAATTTCATATTCCAAGATGTTATCGAATTTTCTACGACGATTTGAATTTAATATGTTAAATTAAGTTAATTGAATTTCATTCGTATGCCAAAATTCTGACTAATTTCAAAAAATATGGAAAAAATTATATTCTTGTAGAGAATGAAGTGTTTAACCATAATGTCAACTAGGCCGACCCCTAATAAAAATTTGATTAGACTGGATCAAAGAATTAATGTCTAAATTCGTTATTTTAATAGGTTAATCTTTAACGATCAAATTGGAGACCAATTCTTAACCAATCGAGCCCAAACCAGGCCCAATCGAAAGGTTAACCCTAGAAGCCCTTTTCCCCTTCGAAACCCTAGACTCTAGAGCCTTCCAGTGGCGACGGCGGCGCGGATTTGGTTAAAGGACTGAACTTTTAGGTGATTTTCCTTCCTTGGACTCTTGAGTCCAATTCGATCACTAGAACGACCTATAGGCTCAATAAATAGAGGGCTTTCGCAGCCCTAGACCCCCTTTTGTTTTTCCAACAGGTGGCGCTAGCAATCGTGGTCGATCGAGGGTGAATTAGGGTGAGGACGGTGACATGTTCGTGATTAGGGTTTTAGCACGTCTTCCCTTTCTTCTTCCAAATCGATAGGTTTCTCTCTGGCCCAATTCAAATTAATTAACATGGATTCATAGATCTCGTCCTTTGCTTTCTTTTGAACCTATTTTGCCCAATTTTGGCTGTCTATCTTGGGCGTATTCCTAGTTTTATGTGAGCATGCAATTAGGTTTTTTTTCCTCTTTTCATCTCCATTCGATTTACATAGATCAATCGTAGTGGAATCTTTAAATTGATCATGCCTTGGTGTGCGTTTTTAAGTTACCTACATTTTGATAGTAAATAGCGAAATTATCTTGCTACATCCAGGTTTTAAATCTTGCTTTCATTGGACCGAGGTCTTGTGTTTTTATGTTCTAGGTTCGGACTTGAATAAACACCCTTCTAGAGACCGCCTGATTTTTAGCGGTCACGCGAGAGACCACTTTCATGTTCTAGCTGCCCAGGGACAACCGTTTCTTCTTATTAAGGCTACGCTTGGCCTTAACGGTCTACCAATAGACAGCTTATGAGTCTAGCGGTCGCCCAATAGATCGCTTTATGGCGGTGGGTTTTAAATAGAGAAAGGGGGGGGTTGCGCTGGTTCTTAACGGTCATCTTCTGACCGTCTGAGCTACTGAGTGATCCACCTTTAGACCATTTTAGTTTCTATAAGTGGCCCTGGATAGACCGTCGGGGAACAGTGATGGCCTTTTGCTAGACCGCTACCCTGTGTTGTTCTGTAACTTAGTTCTTTTGATTACGTCGTGTGTGCATTGTTAGTCCATACTTCATAACTTGCTGGTAGGATTTTTGTTATGTTAAACATCACACTGTTAACTAGAAAAATGGAATTTATGATCTAAGTTCATCTTCTTCATGATTATTTTCCCCATGATCATCATTCTTGATATCTTATAATTGAAATGAGTAGAGTAATTAATGTTGGTTTCTTTATACCATTGTCTTCTTGCTACCTTATTAGTTCATCTTGCTATCTTATTAGTTCTGTTTTAAGGTTGTGCCACTCCGGTGGTGGCGACTGGACCGAATACATCATTTTCCGTTGATTGTGAGCTATTAAATACTAGGGCATCAAACTACCTCTCCATCGGATATTCCTTCTGCCGGACTAAGTGTTCATGTTCTGAGGCCTCCGTAAGCCCCCGCGAGCCTGGGATTCCCACTAGAACGCCGGGCAGGTTGTACCCACCAGCCTGAACCTTTTTGACTCAATCGAATAGCGTATTTTTGCTAAAGCCCGGAATCGGGACTGTCCTGTTGATGGCGGCCTTTCTGAGACCGTTTCTATCAGTAAGCGATCCAGTCACGACCGCCAGACTGCTTGAACAGCCCTCCTGTGACCGTGTATAACCGACTATGCGTAGACTTTAGTCCCTTGGACTCTGTAAGTCCAAGGTTGATATTAGACCGTTTATATCTTCAAGTGGCCTAGCCAGGACCGTCTTGTCATGATCACGACCCACCGTGGACCATTTTATACTCGTTCGCTTTGGGTTGGATCTTTGACACAGCTAGCTTTTAGCGGTCCTTCTTAGACCGTTTATATTTTTAATACGGTCCTGCTTAATTATATCGTGTACCTATATTAACGGTCCTTTGCTGACCGTTTCACTTTCCAATTTTTCAGAAATTGATGTTTTCATGGTTTTGATATGTGTAAGCAACTCTAGCCTAACTAGGCTATTGAACCCCGAATTTTGACCTATCGTTAGGTCTATTGTCAACATTATTCATTCAAGAGTCATTTCTTTAAATGACAAATTCCTCTTGATTAATGAGCTTATTGTGGGAATCTCAAAAAAATCAATATTCTTACACATTTTACCTTGAGTACACGAGCTTGATCTTCGAACTCTTGGCCATGATATTCGTGGATGTCTAGATTTCATGGGATCTATGATCCAAACAAATCAATGCCAAGGCAATCATATTTAAGGGCCCAGTCTGGTTCTTGGAGGAGCACCCGAAAAGTACTTGATCCCTGGGGAGGTGAATGACTAGGTGTGGCATTGTCACCGAGTACTAGCTAGTGTGTAAGTCTACGACAATCCACATTCTCGTGAACTTGCTATTCATGCTTGAATGCTTGAAGTACCTGCTTGTGTGACATGACTCGACTCGACTTGACTTGAAATGGCCATTTATTGGGAAGTTCTTGTTAATAGTGCTTGATGCCTCGACTTGCAATATTCCTTTCCATTTATCTATCAATTATCTTCGGATCTTGTTGGTTATTTAGTTTGCTTATTTGAGTTTATCACATTATTCATGTATTCATAAAATGGTTAATTACTTAAATATGCCTGATGATAGAGAGTAATTCCTACTGAGCTTCTTGCTCACCCCCCTTATTTCCATCCTTTTCAGGTAACTCGGTAGATGGAATGTTTGCAACTAGGCTCGGGCCAACGTGATCGAGTGAACATGGAACTTAAAGACCGGAGTCCTTTTATTTTCTTGAGTCGAGTTAGTATAGTGGGTCTTGCTATTTTCTCTTCTTTATTTCTTTCGTTGAGTCTATTATTGTAAAAAAAAATTGAGTCAAATTTTTAATTCAATTTCCAAATATCAATAAACTATATTTTTCTCAAATCAATGGTCTCTATGTGTTTGAATAATATTTATTGTATTTATTTATTTTTCTGCTCTAATTATCATGACTGTTTCGCTGCCACGTTCCGAGCATCGCTTCCCACTGCTATCGGTTCAGGGCGTGACAGAAGTGGTATGAGAGCCAATTTTTTTGAGTCCTAGGTTCTTGTTCATAAGTATATATTACCCTAAGTAATAGATCGTGTAATCCTTGTCATCCCCTCATGTCACCTGGTGAGATTGTGTAGTGCTTCGGGTTAAGTAATAAAATATGTATAAGATTGCGTTGCGCGACGCGTAAGGGTAATAAAATTTTTTAACTTTATAATTATTTTACAGGTAATTAAGCTCCTTTTGACATGAAAGCGAGAGGGTCTGCGAGTAAGTTGAGGGCCTGTTCCGTTAAAAGGTGGCTAGCCTGTCGTAAAGAAATCCGGAGTAATAAGAAGAAAAGCAATAACCTTTCGCAATTGAAATCTTTTCACTGTCACAAATTTGGTCATCTAATCAAGGAGTGCTGGCGAAGGAGCGGAGCGTGTCTTCGTTGTGGAAACAAAGATCACATGTAATGGCTAATTGTCCTAAGTTACTTCCACAAGTAAATTGGAACTAATTTCTATCAAATGAAGAATTATATAAGGTATCGTTCTCCCTTATCATTAACTATAACTTAAATTCTTTTACATTCCATCAGTCAAATGATTACCATATTATTTTGAATAGATTAGTCAAATGACGAATTTGGGGATCAAATTCTTTAAAGTGGGGGAGGATGTAACATCCCGGTTAAATAATAAAATATAGAAGTAAAATTTTGAAATATGTATTGGAATTAAAGCTATTTCCTTGCTATTTAATGACTTCAATAATTTTCTTAATCAAAGAATATTATTTACTTTTGAAAGTGGCGAAATTATATCAATACAAAGATATAATTATTTTTCTACAATCAGCATAAAAAGAATTTCATATTCCAAGATGCAATCACATTTTTTACGACGATTTGAATTTAATATGTTAAATTAAATTAATTGAATTTCATCCGTAGACCAAAATTCCGACTAATTTTTAAAAATATGAAAAAATTATATTCTTGTAGATAGATAGATCTCATCCTTAGCTTTCTTTTGAACCTATTTTGCCCAATTTTGGCTATCTATCTTGGGCGTGTTCCTAGTTTTATGTGAGCATGCAATTAGGTTTTTTTTTACTCTTTTCATCTCCGTTCAATTTACATAGATCAATCGCAGTGAAATCTTCAAATTGATCATGTCTTGGTGTGCATTTTTAAGTTACCTACATTTTTATAGTAAATAGCCAAATTTTCATGCTACATCCAGGTTTTAAATCTTGCTTTCATTGGACAGAGGTCTTGTGTTTTTATGTTCTAGGTTCGGACTTGAATAAACGCCCTTCCAGAGAGCGCATGGTTTTTTGCGATCATGTGATATACCACTTTCATGGTCTAGCGGCCCAGGGACAACCGTTTCTTCTTATTGGGGCTACGCTCGGCCTTAACAGTTTGCCAATAGACCGCTTCTGAGTCTAGCGGTCGCCTGATAGACTGCTTTATGGTGGTGGGTTTTAAATAGAGAAAGGGGGATTTGCGCTGGTTCTTAGCGGTCATCCTCTGACCGTCTGAGCTACTGAGCGGTACACCTTTAGACCGTTTTAGTTTCTATAAGTGGCCCTGGACAGACCATCGGGGAATAGTGACGGCCTTCTGCCAGACCGCTACCTTGTGTTGTTCTTTAGCTTAGTTCTTTTGATTACGGCGTGTGTGCATTATTAGTCCATACTTCATAACTTGCTGGTAGGATTTTGGTTATGTTAAACATCACACTGTTAACAAGAAAAATAAAATTTATGATCTAAGTTCATCTTCTTCATAATTATTTTCCCCATGATCATCATTCTTGAAATCTTATAATAGAAATGAGTAGAGTAATTAATGTTGGTTTCTTTATACCATTGTCATCTTGCTATCTTATTAGTTCTGTTTTAAGGTCGTGCCACTCCGGTGGTGGCGACTGGACTGAATACATCATTTTTCATTGATTATGAGCTATTAAATTCTTGGGCATCGAACTACCTCTCCATCAGATATTCCTTCCGCCGGACTAGGTGTTCATGTTCTGAGGCCTCCGTAAGCCCCCGCGAGCCAGGGATTCCCACTAGGACGCCTGGCAGGTTGTACCCACAAGCCTGAATCTTTTTGACTAAATTGAATAGCATATTTTTGCTAAACCCGAGAATCGGGACTATCCTATTGATGGCGGCCTTTCTAAGAGCTTTTCGGTCTGTAAGCGGTCCAGTCATGACCGCCATACTACTTGTACGGCCCTCCTGTGACCGTGTATAACCGGCTGTGCGTCGACTTTAGTCCCTTGGACTCCGTAAGTCCATGGTTGATATTAGACCGTTTATCTCTTCAAGCGGCCCAGCCAGGACCATCTAGTCCTTGTCACGGCCCACCTTGGACCGTTTTATACTCGTTCGCTTTGGGTTGGATCTTTGACCCAGCAAGCTTTTAGCAATCAGTCTTAGACCGTTTATATTTTCAATACGGTCCTGCTTAGACTGTGTACCTATATTAACGGTCCTTTGCTGACTGTTTCACTTTCCAGTTTTCCAGAAATTGATGTTTTCATGGTTTTGATATGTATAAGCTACTCCAGCCTAACTAGGCTATTAAACCCCGAATTTTGATCTATTGTTAGGTCTATTGTCAACATTATCCATTCAAGAGTCATTCATTTAAATGACTAATTCCTCTCGATTAATGAGTTTATTGTGGGAATCTCAAGAAAATCAATATTCTTACACATTTTACATTGATTACATGAGCTTGATCTTCAAACTCTTGGCCATGATATTCGTGGATGTCTAGATTTTGTGTGATCTATGATCCAAACAAATCAATGCCAAGGCAATCATATTTAAGGGCCCAGTCTGGTCCTGGGAGGAGCACCGGAAAAGTATTTGATCCTCGGGGAGGTGAATGACTAGGTATGACATTGTCACCTAGTACTAGCTAGCGTGTGAGTCTACGACATTCCACATTCTCATGAACTTGCTATTCATGCTTGAAAGCGTGAAGTACCTGCTTGTGTGACATGACTCGACTCGACTTGACTTGAAATGGCCATTTATTGGGAAGTTCTTGTTAATAGTGTTTGATGTCTCGACTTGCAATATTCCTTTCTATTTATCTATCGATTATTTTCAGATCTTGTTGGTTATTTAGTTTGCTTATTTGAGTTTCTCGCATTATTCATGTAATCATAAAATGGTTAATTACTTAAATATGCCTGATGATATAGAGTAATTCCTACTGAGCTTCTTGCTCACCAGTTATTTCCATCCTTTTCAGGTAACTCAGTAGATGGAACGTTTGCAACTAGGCTCGGGCCAGCGTGATCGAGTGAACATGGAACTTAGAGACAAGAGTCTTTTTATTTTCTTGAGTCCAGTTAGTATAGTGGGTCTTGCTATTTTCTCTACTTTATTTCTTTCATTGAGTCTATTATTGTCAAAAAAATATTTTGAGTCAAATTTGTAATTCAATTTCCAAATATCAATAAACTACATTTTTCTCAAATCAATGGCCTCTATGTGTTTAAATATTATTTATTATGTTTATTTATTTTTCTACTCTAATTATCATGCCTGTTTCGCTGCCACGTTCCGAGCATCGCTTCCCGCTGCTATCGGTTCGGGGCGTGACATCGTTCACCGGAACAACTTTCCAATGGTATTCCCACCTGAAGCCTAGCTCTGTGGTCGATTGGGCAGATCTCTAGAAGAAATTCCTCGACCGTTTCCAGACGGCCGAGCGCAAGATCTCCCTGGCAGAGCTTTGCTCCCTCCGGCAGAAGAAGGGCGAGGGTGCCCTCGACTTCATCAAAAGGTGGCGAGACCTTAGCATGAGGTGCATCAACCCGCCAGTCCAAGAGGATGCCATTACTATATGCCGCAAAGGCTTGGCAACAAAGGTCAGCAAAAAGCTTCTCGGCACCAACATTAAATGCTTCGACTAACTCAATTCGGCGGTCACCGAAATCGTGATGTTCTTCACCGATAACTCGAGCTATACTTCAGGCAAGGGGAAATAGGCGCGAGAACGCCAACCTGGTGAGGAGGTGAACATCATTGAGCTCACCCCCATCGCCAAAGCCAACAAGGAAGGCAGGTCTAGTGGTTGCGGCAAAAAGTCAGAGGATAAACTAGCTGCGCCTTCCTTTTCAGAGCGTATGAAGACGCCCTTCTCCTTTAAGAAGGAACACACGAAGATGCTCTTCGACTTGTGTATGGCTCCGAAGATTATCAAGCTGCCTGAAGCTCACAAGCCAAATGATGCCTAGAAACCCGATGACCCTAGCTATTGCTTGTATCATCGCATGTTAGGTCATCCACTTGAAGATTGCTGTGTCTTCAAGACAAAAACACAAGCTAATCAGAGGCGGCCTCATCAAAAAGAAGAGCAGTCTTGTCGATCCCCCGTAGCCACGCGCGTGGTCCAGACCCGCTAAGAAAGCACATGTGATTCACTATTCAGCTAATGTGATTCACATGATGGCCGTCTTCTCTCTCTCTAATGCTGAAGCAGATGAGCTCGACACCAGCCAAGGCGAACGCTCTCTGTGGTATCTGGGGTGGAGACCCTGGCATGACCGCACACCACTTTCTTTTGCAAGAGAAAGGACCAAGCGGCTCTTTAATGACCTCGTTTATAGGGGCAGATCATGGCACGTGAGCCGCCAGCAAACTACACTCAATGGGACTTCAGTCACCCCCAGTATTTCCCGTTCCATGCCAGAATCTGCTATGCGATCGAATCATATGAGGAAGTTCAACACTTAATCTAGGAGCAGATCTAGTGTGAACAGATTGATGCTTAGAGGAACTCTATGGTGACTCTGAGGCTTCGAGAAGCCATTGTGGAGACCCCTAAGCATTGCCAGAAATGTGCCAAACCAACCAGATCCTCCTCAAGTGACGGGCACAGGTTGCCTTATCGACATGTCCCGGAGTGGCTCGAGTTTCGAGCTGACAATCAAGAACCTCTCAAGCGACTGCGAACCCGTAGAAGGCAGGATAACGATCAGGAGACTGAGCCGAGTACTTTCTTGGTCAACGTCATCCATCCCCTTGCCACCTCAGCTCCTCTGGATACCGAGAAATTGAGTATTGGTCAGTCGGCTCCTACTACTTTGGCCTCACAGTGGCGGCCTTGGCAAGAGTTGGAGTCTCTTCCCTTCTCCAAGGGGGATACTACCAGGCTACATCGAGTTCTTCATGGCCTAGAGGATGTCCTACTGAGCGAGACGATGATGGGTATCACAAGCTCCTCTTGCCAGTCCCCTACTCCGACCCCACCGTCTATGCTGAAATATAGGAAGGGGAAACAAAAATAGGACGGAGCCTTGGCACGACCATGTCATGTCTCTCTATCCAGCATGCCATCAAGTTCCCATCATATACCCTGCAACCCAGCTCAGATCATGAAGAAGACATCTTCAGAGTCTTCAGCGACTTTGGCAAGTCAACCGGGCCCTTCACAGCCATGCTTGACTAACATGCAAGGTCAGGGTAAGCGCCAAGAGTGGCGATGCCCTGCTGCGACTCCAATTATCACAAGATGCCACTCCAAGCCGAATAGCAAAGGCAAAGATAAGGAGCAAGACTCCAAGCGAGTCCCCCATCCCACATCCCAACCAAGAACTTCGCCACCGCGGGTAAGGCATGAAACTGCGCATACATCTTTGGATGCCAACCCCAGCATCCCAGCAAACCAAGAGCTACCACCTGAGGTCATTGAATAGACAATCAATGCCAACTTCCAACTACAACAAGTAGAAGGTGCCTGGATTTGTCAACTCCGGCTTCAGCACCTCTCCCTCTTACTCCCTTAAAGGCGGCCATCACCAAAAGATAGAAGCAGAATAGGAGAAAGAACCTCAAAAGACGGCTTAAGAAGCAAGTTGAGCAAGCAGTCACCTTACAATCGCCAGCCAATCTAATGCCTCTCTAGAGGCTGCAACAGCTCATTAACTAGCTGGAGGAATATATTCCTCCTCGTCCCACTGGCGCTCTCCCACTCGATAGCTACATCACGTGGGAAGAAATGCAGAAGCATGCTCACCTTAGAAGCTGGGTCCAGGAAATGATCCAGAAGATCAAGAATGACGAAAAGCTCCTAATCCCAGAAGAACTCTCCTTGTTCTACAAAGATAAGGAGATCACCACATAGTAGTTGAAAAAATTGCTCTGAGGCTACACCTGCAACATGGTGGCCATCCCACCTCCTTATAACATCAACACCTCTCGGCGAGGCGAGCGAGTAGCCTCCCAAATGAGACGAAGAACCACCGCCCCGCTAGAACTACAACCAACTCTTGAAAATGTAAGTCACAGTCGAGGCCATGGTCGCAGACATGGCCGAGGTCGTGGGAGGATCCCCGAGCTATCTCTCCACTCGTCCACCTTCGACCTGGAGTGAATCATCCTCTTTCGAGGGGAAAAGCTTGC
This sequence comes from Amorphophallus konjac, assembly GCA_022559845.1. Taxonomy (NCBI): domain Eukaryota; kingdom Viridiplantae; phylum Streptophyta; class Magnoliopsida; order Alismatales; family Araceae; genus Amorphophallus; species Amorphophallus konjac. Next base: position 259,579,722 of record CM040124.1, on the reverse strand, counting down.
CCCTATTCCAGGAATAGAAATTCGGAGGGGCCCCAACATCTTTGATCCCTCCAGCACGGAGGAGGTCACCACCAATGCTGTAGTCCCAGCTCCAGCATCGGTCATTCTCGAAGATCGAGTAGGTCCATCTGGCAAGAACAACCCGGCTCACTAGTGTAGGACCCTGTATAAAATTATAGGAATAATAATGTCCTAAATAAATAAATTCTTGGATAAATAAGACAAGATCCCAAATCGAGCAAACTATAAAACCCAAAAGATTAAACCCTTCTACATGGTCCTTAATAAACAAAAGCCCAAAACTATCTCACGTTCGAATATGCATGGAACCTTTGGGTTCTACTCTTAATAGAGGAAGCGGCTGGTGTTTTGGCAATGGATAGATATGTATGGGAAAGTTAAAACCTATTAGGATTATGTATGTAGGAATTCTAAACCCATTAGTAAACTAAAACCTCCAATCCTATATATATGGCCCTCTCTCGATCGAGCTCCGGTTATTGCCGCTGCTGCATTCGAAGAAGCCTTGCATCGACATCTTCCTGTCGTTCTTCCTGCCACTATGGTTGTGTTGTTGCAGATTACTGTAGACGCTGCAGTTCATCTTCTTCCTTGCCGAAGTTGCGGTACAGTTGTCTACTGCCGCTACATCGTCTCATCCTCCGACTGTCATACGTGAAGAAGAGAACTTGCTGTTGTTTCTTCTTCCGTTGATCCTGTTGCTACAATTATCGATTTGCTACTGCAGTTGTTGCCGTTGGCTCATCTGCTGCCTCCTACAGGTGAACGGGAAGAGATAAGCCTGCTGCTTCTTATTCTTATTCTGCCGTTGCTACTGTGAGAGTGGTTACTGCTGCAGTGCTCTTATTTATCTTCTCCGTTCTTCACGTTCTGTCATCCAAATCAACCAGAGAGGTAGGTGTTCTCATGGAACGAAGCCCAACATGATGAAATGAAGAACTTTCATGCATATAGGTCTTATATCATTGATTCCATGAGTTTTGTTAGAGTTTTATTGAATTTGTGTAAATAGCGACCAGGTCTAGGGTGCTTATTGATTGAACGCACGTACGAACAGTCGCCAAATTTATCGATATAGCGACTGTGGCTAGGGCGCAGTTTAATGAGCGACCTTGCGCCAGCCGCTAATTCTTTTAGTGAATTTAATAAATACCACATGTTAAAATTCAATATCTATGAAACATAGCGTTAAAAATTCTGCATGAGCATGTTTATGAAACCTTTATATTTTTCTCTATCTATCCATGTCTTTACTTTCCTGATTATGTGAACTCCAAGTATATGAACAGTGTTGTGTCTAAGATTGTATCTGCCCGATGCGTAGTATCAAACAAAGAATGAGCAACCATAACAAAGTCGCTATATAAAGAATGAGCGCCCCTATAGAGTGGCGTTGATTTGTAAAACCATTATAAAAAAATGAATTACAAGGAAATTATGATTTTGCAACATGATAGTAAACGTTATTTAAAGATTGGGCGCCATTGTGAATGGTCGCCTATTAGAAAAAAATTTAAGTTGATTCTGAGAAATTACAAGAATTAGCGCCCGTTCATAGGGTTGTTAATTCTTAGTAATTTAAATTGGATTTCTATAAATATAAGATTGGGCGACCTTTCAGAAAGCCGCTATTTCAGGATAAAGCGACCTCTGGATGGACACCAATTTTTCTCTCTCAGTTTTCCCTTGTTTTCATGCCCATATCGCGGGTTTACTTGGCACTCTCATCTCACATCCATAGATGGAGTCCCTATTTTTGTTTCAATCGATTACACACTCAATTCTTGGTGATGATTGCACCCTCCATGAGATATTCCTTCCTTTTGACTGGTACTTTGTTGATTGAGATCTTCGTAAGTCTACACAAGCCTTGGATTCCTTCAAGATAGCCGAGCAGGTTGTATCCTAAAAATCCTTGAACCTTTACTTATCACGTCACTCTGACGAAACATGATGCTTAGCCCTCATATAGCGCTATTTCTGGCCTCTTTTGAGAAGTATATCTCTATCAGAAATTAGCGACAACCATGACTTGGGCGCCAGAAGTAATTGGTGACCAGGCCAGTGGCGTTATTTCACTGATTTAGCGACCTGAACCTGGGTGCTATTTCATCAAACATGTACTATTCAGAGGAATTAGTGACCAGATAGTGGGCGCTATTTCTGTAATTTATGACGACTGAGTGGACGCCACTTACCTTGTTTCATGGTATGTCTTGATTTTTCACGAGGTTTAACAATGTATCATACTTGTTCAAGTTCTGCCCTTGAACTCCTTCATTCGTGAAAATCTACCATATCATCCTACAATGGTTTATTCCTTTGGAACTCTATATTGACTATAACTATAGTGGATATCTAAAAATATACATGACTCAATGCTTGTGCATATAGGGCCCGATCTAGTCCTAGGAGGAGCACCCGAAAGTACTTGTGTCCATGAGAGTTGATTGATCACGGTGTGACATTGCACCAAAGTGCATGACTTGCTAGATTTGACATTCCAAGACTTGTACTTGACTTCACTTGACATGACTTGCGTGGCCCGAAATGGGTATTTACTTGCTTGATATTATAATAGCCAATTCTCATAACATGACTTGTTATTACATGCTCGACTATCTTAATATACTTCACATAATTATCTTGAAATCTTGTTAGTCCATTTACATTACTCCACTCTCGACATTATGATGCGTTCATGCCTAGCTATACTTACATTAACGCAACATGTAATTTACTTAAAGCAAGCTTGTACTTGATATATAATCCCTACTGAGCGTTCGCTCACCCTAGTTTTTCCCTTCTTTTTTAGGTAACTCTGATGACGAAGCTCATTCGGATGGGGATGGACATGAGTAAAGAGCGTAGAGCCATTCCAACCATTGGAGTTGTTATCTAGTCATGTCTTTTCTACTGTATTGAGTCCATTATTGTATTTTTTCCTTTATTGAGTCTAGTCATCAATGGATTATGTAATGGTCATACTTTTGGATGTTGGTATTATTAATGAATAATGGATTTGATTTACTATATTTACTTTTATGCACTCTGTCTATAAGGTCGAATTTCTTATGCTCTGATTGACATGAATGATATAAACTCGTCACGCATACCGGGTTCCTTCCGCGCTCGGGGCGTGACAACCAATCACATCCAGAAGAGCCATCCTTGGCACCTCTGTTCCAGGAACCCACTGGAGATCAAAGTCAGTCCGATCCCAGTGGCAAAGGCAAGGAGGTGCAACTCCTCGATGAGGAGCAGCGCGATAGCTTGCACCTGACCCAGCCAGACATACTGCCCTCATTGGAGGATGCTCATGCTTGAGCCGACCGGAAAGTCCTCCACCAGATGAAGCGGTTTCCTGCAAACATCACAATTTGGGAAGACATTACTTGGAGTAAGGAGCTCAGAGAAGCTCTTATCAAAATACTCCAAGAACCGAAAGCTTATGAAGCACATGCTGCGGAACTGAAGGCAGCAACATATGAAGCCTTCACGGCCAGTGTCACATTCGCGAAAAAGAACATGGTACTATCCTCTCCGTGTCATAATTACCCTCTCAAAGAACCGGATCTTGGTGGACGCCGGTATGGCTGTCAACATCATGCCACTGAAGAGTTTGAAGACCCTGTATCTAACTCTGTACCTTCAGAAGGTTCAAGCGGTCAAGATATCCAAGTTCAACCAGGATACCGAGGACATCCTCGATCGACTAGATGTTGATTTGGTACTCGATGATTTTACCTCCAAGGTGACATTCTACATCATCCATGCCAACACATCCTACAAGGTACTATTGGGCAGACCCTGTTTGCACGAAAACTAGGTCGTCCCGTCAACTCTCCACCAGTGCATCAAATATGCCAAAGATGGGGAATAACATACGGTCTTTGCAGACCTATCACCATTCACCCTAGGCAAATGCAATCTCGCCGTTGCTACGCTTTATTTTGGGGGACCCAATGCATACCACATAATCAAAGGTAAGAGCAATGGCTAGCTCGCGGAGGAGGAGGATGATGACTTCTTCTCCATTGATGAGGAAAAGGCAAAGCTTCATCGGCTACGCCTCAGCTCCAAGTCAACTCCAGATCACAATGAGAGGCATAAAATCGACTTCGAGGCTAATCCTATTAGCCGAGGCATTGACAAGAGCATATGCTTGCCCCCATATTGCATATAGCTCTCCTGCACATCAGAGGAGCACAAGGTTGAGCCACTCACAACATTTGTCGTTACCTACAAGCGACAACTCAAAAAAAAGAATAAGGATAACAAGGATAAGCCCATTGTCTTCTACAAGAGAGACATGGCCCCTCAAGCCCCACCAAAAGATGACTTCGGCTAGCGTAAGCAAGCCGATGATACCCCTGAAGCAGTCAAAACAATGGATGACCTATCACATCACATTCGGGAGATGTGCCTAAAGCATCACATTCCCCAATGTCAAGATTCCACAAGGCGAAGGTACTTTCGCCAGTTGTGGACTCCGTCCCAGGTCTGGGGGCAACCCTCGTTCTCCCACAAAGATACCAGGGGACTAGACTATGACCAAGACCTGGATTTTCATCTCTACTACGCGGTCAACGTCATAGGCTCGACACAGGCAGTCGACTACTAGATTAATGTCAATGCCAAATTCGATAGCTCTGGGGACGAGGAAGAGGAGATCCTAATCTCGCTCCCCGCCAAGGCCAGCACCCTAATTCAAGCAGTCGAGGAGTCTTCATAGCTTTCCTATGAAGATATCAGGGCTAAAGAAGCTCCCCCTACCTCCCACCCTGTCAAAGAATCTAGCTCGACAAACTCTCCAGGTGAGGAAGGTGCCCAAAATACTGGCCATGAAGTGTTATCAACTTTGGCAAGCAACCCTAGGGAAGCTTCGCTAGCACCAGCCAGCAACTGTGTCACGTCCCGAGCGTGAAAGATACTCGGATGCGTGACGCGTCTATATAGATCATGTCATTAGAGCGATAAATTTTTTGACATACATAATTACGGAGTGCGCAAAAGACTAATAAAATCAAACAATCCCAATAGTCCTAGTAATGATTATTTGATTAACCGAAGGAATTAAAGATAGTCCATGACAAATTCCAAATGTAAAAAAAAATAAACACTAGGCTACATGCCTTAACAAAGTCTATACCACTGACTGACATAGCTGGGGGTACAAGGTAGACTCAAATAATTTCAAAAGACGCGACTAGCTAATGATAGGTGAATGTCGTTCTAGCACTCTTCACTCGGTCTCAAATCCATTCTTGTGGACGTCGCTATCCGATTCACCTGAAAATGTTAGGAAGCAATTGGATTAGCGAATCGCTCAGTAGAATTACATCTCAAGTTCGAGCAATCTTTCAGTGATTTACATTTTACACGTGTTATAAGTATGGCTATGCATGATGTACGAGTAAGAAAATCAGGTATACAGGTAAATCTTGGCATGATGAACAAGTAAGAGATCAGGAACTATATAAGGAGAGTATAACAAGATTTTCAAGTATTTGACAAGTAGTATTTCCAAAAATTTATAGATGCAAATGCCACCTCGGGACAAGCAAGGATTCATGTACAAGTATGAACGTAGATGCAAGAATGAACTCATGTACAAGTATATCTCAGGTACGATCAAGTAAAAATGTAATTCAAGCAAGTAATGTCAAGTATGTATCAGTAGAGTTGGCTATTTCAATCAAGCAAGTATTTTGCCCTTTCTCGGGCCACAAGTCAAGTATTGCCCGTTCCGGGCCACGCAAGTCAAGTCAAGTAAGTAAAGAGAGAGTAGGGGTGGAGTGTCTCAAGTCAAACACGTACTCCGGTGTAATGCCAAACACCATGGTCAATAAACTCCCATGGGCACAAGTACCTTCGGGTGCTCCTCCCAGGACCAGACCAGGCCCTATATGCACAGCATGTCATGTATTACTTTTGACATCCACCCTCATTTATAGCCAATATGGAATTTTAAGAAATTAAGAAACGTAGTATTACAGACAAGATTAACTACCATTTGGTTATTGAGGACTCTAGAGGTGGCCCCTATATGCTCAAGAGGTGGTTCCCGTCGTGTAGCACTTTACGCCGTACGGCCTCAAAAGGTGGCTCCCACAACGTAGCACTTTTTCCCGCATGACACTTAGCTCCAACACTCCCAAATTGTAGTTTAAGAGGTTCAAGATTTTGACCATGTAGGATATACACAAAGTAGAGTTTTCATGGAATGGAGTTCAAGAACTCATAATATGCAGGAAATGGATTAGAGTTGTGTCTGTACGAATCACCAGACAGATCAAGATCCAGATCTGAAATCACTGAATTGGCGCCTAGGGTACATCCCCTACTTCATGGAATTGGCAACTGGGGGATGACCCCCTATTCAGGCAATTGGCGCCAGGGGGAGGACCCCCTATTCAGGCAATTGGTGCCTGGGGGAGGACCCCCTATTCAATGAGGTGGTGCCTTCTCAGGAAGTCTTCAATTTGGAAATTGGCGACTTCCTGGCTGCCACTATTCAAGTAATTGGCTTGTCTTTCAAAATTTTCAATTTTCAATACACACACACACACACACACACACACACACACACACACACACACACACACACACACACACACACACACACACACACATATATGGAATTGGCGCCTATCTAGAGAATATAAATTACTGACATGAACAGGTAGTGTAAATCCTCGAGAGTTCAGAAACGTGTTCAGGTATAATTATTAGGTTTTCATTCCACAGATATGATTTTTCTAATGTTGTATCTTTAATTTCTCAGAAAATGGAATTGGCGCCCCTGTGAGTAGTCTTGATTTAATTGACTCCTTAGGGTGTCACTAATTGATGTACATGTTCAACTAATTGACGACACTGCGTAGGGTCACCAATTGAGTTGTTTTTCAAGTGGGTTATTCTTCGTATCAGAATGGTACATTCTGTGACACAAATTACTATTCATTTTTTCAAAGTTTCTCCGAATTAGAATTCGAGGCCATGGACAGGTAGAGAAAAATCTCAAGGTGACAGAAGTATATTCAGGCAAAATTTTCATGGTTCAGTTTGATAGTTATGGATTTTTGAATGCGTTGATTTACTAATTACTGGAAATTTTAGAAAATGGAATTGACATCATTGCACTTGGTCTTCAATTAATTGGAGACCATGCGCGAAGTCTTCAAATTTGTTATTGGCGCCCTAGTCAGGGGCGTCATTTACAGTGGGTGGTTCACTATTCATCAGTATAAAAGTGTTTTGAATCAGGAAGTAAGGGTACGGACAGGTAGAGAAGAATGTCAGGATCACAGAAACATATTCATGCTGAATTTTCATGGTTTAGTTCAACAGTTATGGATTTTTGAATGTGTTGAATTAATAATTACTGGAAATTGTGGAAATGGAAATGACGACACTATGAAGTGTCTTCATTTAATTGGCGCCCTAGCTGGGGGCACCACTTAGGGAATTGGTGCCCTGGTCAGGGGCGCTATTCACCTGAGGGTTGGGCTTTCTGGGATTTTAAAAGTCAGGTAGCAGAGGTTCTATACTAAGGCTAAAACATGATTATTAAGACTCTAAAACTAGTGCAATAAGATATGTTCAAAACTCATGAAATCATGATAACAGATTTTGTTTAAAACTCATAAAATCATGGTAACATATGTTGTATAAAATCATATATGGTAGGTGTAACAGGATATTAAAATATGTGTAACATGATATATACATGGTCATTTCTTGATCACTGTAAAGCTAGATAATATATCATGGATAATGAGTTAATCTAACTCTAAGCATGCATAAGTTAACCTATTTAGCTACTATTTAGGCAAGGACTTGAGAACACCTACCTTTTGACGTGATTACTAGGTACAGATGATAGGATGAAGCCACACGTTCTCCGCCACCGTAAAGCTTCAACAGCAGGACATAGACTTCACGTTTTCCTAGAAACTAAGGGAAATATTCCCTTCTACAAGCAGCACTGAATGATGGCAGTAGCCTCTAACAGTGCTACGGAGGGAATAAGTTATAGGAATCACAAAGCATTGGTTTATTACCTTGCGGGTCCGGCTGAGTAGACATGGGCTTTGCCAGCTAAATAGGGTTGTTCGTGTCTCAACCTTCTAGAAACATAGACTAAATGACGCCCTTGTAAGAGGTCGTCTATTAATGTAGGTGGTCCTATTCATGAGAATGACGACCTTGCAAGAGGGTGTTAACTATTAGACAAGGCTACCACTTTCACGTGTTGGCCTGCAGGATGGGGCCCCAAGGGAAATGGCACCTCCTTATGTGGTCTTCAATTTAGTAATTGGCGCCCTGGTGAGCGGCGCCATTTACATTTGGGTGGTGGAAAGGACACCCACTTACGTACTACCTATGTGCATAAAGTTGGCTTGCTCATTTATATACTAGTCCTCCTATAGTTTAGTTCTTTATACAAAGCCTCTCATTATAAGATTCTTTTAAGAAGAGTTCATTATGTACTATGCATAAAGTGGGTTGTACATTTATATACTAACCCCCCTAAGGTTTGGTTCTTGATATAAGGCCTTCATGATTCTTTATGGCATAAAGTAAGGTTGGCTTGTATATTTATATTATAGTCCTCGTGAGGTTGGGTTCTTTATGTAAGGCATTAATGTGTGATTTCTTTTAGGAAGAAGTTTTAAATTTACTCAATGGTTTTTATCGGGGGTGCTACACCCTCCCCCACTTAAAAAAATTTGGTCCCCAAATTCAACTGCATTATACGGAATAGGAAAAGTGCGAAGCACTTATAGTTAGAACAACTCCGAAAATCTTCTCTTCATAGACTCTTCAGTCTCCCATGTGGTTTCTTGTTCTAAGGATCGATTACATTAGATTTTTACCATAGGGATCATCTTGTTCTTTAGAACTCAAACTTCTCGATCGAGGATCTTCATTGGCTTCTACTTGTAGGTAAGGTCCTTCTATACCACTAAGTCATTGTGGTAAATGACATGGAAGGGATCGTGCACATATTTCTTCAGCATAGAAACATGAAATACGTTGTGCACTTTTGATAGTTGCGGAGGTAAGGCGATACGATAAGCCACCTCGCCTACTCTTTCCAGCACTTCGAATGGACCAATATACCTTGGTGTTAGTTTGCCCTTAACACCAAATCTTCTAATGCCTCAGCCGAGAGATACCTTGAGAAAAATATGATCTCCGACTTGAAATTCCAGATATCTTCTTCAGTTATCAGTATAAGATTTCTGCCTGGACTGTGCTATCTTTAACCTTTCTCTAATGAGGTGTATCTTCTCGGTAGAATCTCGTACCATGTCTGGGCCTAGGATTTATCTTTCACCAACTTCAACCTAACATATCGGAGATCGGCAACTCCTGCCATATAGTGCCTCAAAAGGTGCCATTTGTATACTGGCTTGATAGCTGTTGTTGTATGCAAATTCGGCTAGTGGTAAGTGGTCATGCCAGCTTTCACCGAAGTCTATAATACATGCTCTCAACATATCCCCCACAACTTGATTTGTCCTTTCGACCTGTCTATCTATTTGGGGATGGAAAGCAGTGTTGTAGTTGAGTTTTATCCCCAAAAAGTGTTATAGACTTTTCCAGAAATGTGACGTAAAGCGTGGGTCTCGGTCGGATACAATCGACACGGGAACTCCATGCAATCTAACCATCTCCTTAATATACAGGGTAGCAAGTACATCGACTGACCATCGACTTTTGATGGGTAAGAAATGGGCCGATTTAGTTAGCCGGTCGATAATTACCCAAATTCCATCATATCCGCCCCTAGACTTGGGCAAACCGATGATAAAGTCCATGCCAATGTCGTCCCACTTCCACTTCAGAATATCTAGCGGATGTAGCTTTCCGACGGGTTTTTGATGTTCCGCCTTGACTTGTTGGCATGTGAGGCAACGAGAGACAGAGTCTGCTACATCCCTTTTCATGTTAGGCCACCAGAAAGTTCTTTTCAAATCTTGGTACATCTTAGTGGCTCCAGGGTGGATCGTGTACCTTGATTTATGAGCTTCTTCAAGAATCTTCTTCTTCAATTCGGGACTATCGGGCACACTTGTCCGTTCATGAAATAGTAATATACCATCAGGTGCCAGCTTGAAATCAAGTCTCTTGTCCAGCTCACCTTTTATCTCCACTAGTGCGGGATCTTCTTCTTGCAGCTTCTTGATTTCAGGTAGCAAATCTGGATGTAGACTCATATGAGATAGAATAATATACTTATTCTTCTCATCTGTGCTGATATCAAGCTCAGAAAATTTCTCCAGCAGCTTCCATTCTTGTATCATACAGTTGGCTAATATTGCTCTCGACTTTCGACTAAGGGCATCCGCTACAGAATTACCCTTACCAGGATGGTACTGTATAGTGAAGTCGAAATCCTTGAGATACTCGAGCCAACGCCTTTGCCGCATGTTGAGATCCTTTTGGGAGAATAAATACTTGAGGCTTTTATGATCGGAGTATACAGTGAATTATTCTCCGTAGAGATAGTGCCTCTAGATCTTCAAGGTAAATACTACCGCAGCCAGTTCTAAGTCATTCACCAGGTAGTTCTCTTCATGTTTCTTGAGCTATCGGGAAGAGTATGTAATGACTCTTCCGTTTTGCATCAATACACATCTGAGGCCAATACCAGAAGCATCGGTATATACCTCGTATTTTTCTCCTTCAATTGATAATGATAAGACTGGAGCAGTGGTCAAGAGATCTTTTAAAGCTTGGAAACTCTTTTCACAGTCTTCATTCCACTCATAAGGCACTTCCTTACGGGTTAACCTGGTCAGAGGAATAGCAATCTTGGAGAAGTCCTTGATAAAACGTCGGTAGTAACCAGCTAGACCCAAGAAGCTTCGAATCTCTGTTACATTTGTGGGTCATTCCCAGTTCTTCACGGCTTCGACCTTTGATGGGTCAATAGCAATTCCGTTCTTCGAAATTACATGGCCCAAGAAGGATACTTCCTTGAGCCATAACTTGCACTTGCTGAATTTGACATACAATTTATTTTCTTTCAATACTTGCAATACCTTCTTCAGATATTCTTCATGATCCTCTTTGGTCTTTGAATAGATCAGAATATCATCAATAAAGACCATAATAAATTGGTATAAGTAAGACCTGAATATGTTGTTCATTAACTACATAAAAGTTGCGAGGGCATTTGTTGGTCCGAAAGGCATACCAGTAAATTCGTAATGCCCATACCTACTTCAGAATGCAGTTTTATGAATGTCTTCCTCTTTGATCTTCAATTGGTGGTAACCAGAACGAAGATCAATCTTGGAGAAATATGTAGCTCCAGATAGTTGATCGAACATCTCATCAATTCTTAGCAGGGGGTACTTGTTCTTGATTGTAAGATGATTTAGTTATCGATAATCAATGCATAGTCTCATCGATCCGTCTTTCTTTTTGATGAACAACACGGGTGCTCCCCATGGGGAAGTACTTGGCCTGATGAAACCCTTTTTCAATAACTCCATCAGCTGCTCTTTTAGCTCTTTCAGCTCAGCAGGGGACATTCTGTAAGGCGCCTTGGAAACATGACCAGCACCAGGGACAAGGTCGATTGTGAACGACACTTCCCTTTCCGGGGGTAAGTCGGGTAATTCTTCTGAAAAAACATCAAGAAAATCATGAATTACATGGATGTCTTCAAGTTTAACCTCCTCGACTTCCGTGGCAGTCACGAATGCTATGAAAGCCATACATCCTTTATTCATAAGTTTACTAGCTCGGAGGGCTGATATAAGAGGTGATCTACTCCGGGGGCTAGTGTAAACCAACTCTGGGAAATCCACGAAAGTTACCTTGCTATGCCAGCAATCTACAGTTGCTTGATATGTGGATAACCAGTCGGCACCTACTATGACATCATAACCCTTCATATCTAGGCATATCAGGTCAGCAGGTAAATTGCTTCCCTTAATCATCACTTCACAATTTGGATAGTGATAAGTGATATCGGACTCGTTCCCAAGAGGTGTAGATATGACCAAATCTAATAGTTCATGTTTCTTAGAAAATGAAGCAGTAAATTTCTTGGAAACGAATGAATGAGTTGCTCTGGTATCAAATAAATCTTGACCGATTTTAGAACAAATAGTGAGAGTACCTTCCACAATGCCACCTTCAGTGGGTTCCGTCTCTCTGAGAGCTTGCAGACGTCCTTGTTTCTTTACCGAACGCTTCTCGTCTTTGGTGTCTTGCTCCTTCATCAATGGGCAGTCTGGGATTCAATGCTCTCGGCTCCCACATCGAAGACAAGCTCCTAACTTCCTCCAGCATTCCTCGGTCTTATGACCAGCTTTATCACAATACTTGAAAATCTCCTTAGAGGGTGTGACGGTGGAGAATGGCCTATCATTCTTCTGGAATTCCTTTGCCTTGGAGGGCTCCCCTCCCATGAAGAACCTTTTCTTGTTGAATGATTATTTAAATTTTCCTGAGCTTGTGACGGGTTCCTTCTTGTCTCTTCCTCGAATCCTTTCAGATAATTCGATGGCATCTTCTAGCAATTGAGCACGCCGAACCATCTCCGAGTAGACTTGGATGTCCATCGGTGCAAGTTGTGTAATATAGTGGGGCCGAAGCTCGTTGAGGAACCTTCTAGCATTCATCTTTTCCGTACACACCAAGTGGGGTGCATACTTTAACAATCTTGAAAACTGGGCCTCATACTCAGCCACTTTCAAGCCCCGTTGTTTTAGAACGGTGAATTTCGTGGCCTTCCTCTCCTGGACATGGTCGGAGAAGTACTTGTTGTTGAAGTGCTCCATGAATTCATCCCATGTGACATGGTCTTCTAGCAGTGTTTCTTCTATGGATTCCCACCAACATCGAGCGTCCCGCTCCAGTTGGAATACGGCCAGTAAAACCTTCTCCTCATCCGCGCATTGCATCACACGGAAGATTCGTTCCATTTCCTTTAACCAATTCTTAGCATCCTCGGGGTCAGACGAACCAATGAATCTCGGTGGGTTCATGTTACGGAAACTCCAATGGAGATCACCAGCTCCACGGTTGGCACCGCCTTGCGCCACTTGCTGTAGTGCCCGTGTAAGGCCTTGTACGGTGCGCTGCATCTCGCGCCATTGTTCTCTTTCAGCAGCCATGATCATACAAAATGGTTTGAGCATGATAAAGATCGGGTTAACTTATAAGGTCAAAAGTCATTATAGAACTTAACCCATGGCTCTATCCGTCTCACCGGGTAAGATGTATCTATCCTTGGACTCGGGTTTTACCTAGATTTCAATCATGACCACCGCAAATTTTTCCGAACCTGTTATTTCTTCTAGTTTCCTAGGTTTGAAAGCCTAGGCTCTGATACCACGAAGACTGTCACGTCCCGAGCGCGGAAGATAGTCAGATGCGTGACGCGTCCATATAGATCGTGTCATTAGAGTGATAAATTTTTTGACATACATAATTACGGAGTGCGCAAAAGACTAATAAAATCTAACAATCCCAGTAGTCCAAGTGATGATTATTTGATTAACCAAAGGAATTAAAGATAGTCCATGACAAATTCCAAATGTAAAAAAAAAAACACTAGGCTACATGCCTTAACAAAGTCTATACCACTAACTGACATAGCAGGGGGTACAAGGTAGACTCAAATAATTTCAAAAGACGCGACTAGCTAATGATAGGTGAATGTCGTTCTAGCACTCTTCACTCGGTCTCAAACCCATTCTTGTGGACGTCCCTATCTGAATCACCTGAAAATGTGAGGAAGCAACTAGATGAGTGAATCGCTCAGTAGGAATTACATCTCAAGTTCGAGCAATCTTTCAGTGATTTACATTTTACACGTGTTATAAGTATGGCTATGCATGATGTACGAGTAAGAAAATCAGGTATACATGTAAATCTAGGCATGATGAACAAGTAAGAGATCAGAAACTATATAAGGAGAGTATAACAAGATTTCCAAGTATTTGACAAGTAGTATTTCTAAAAATTTATAGATGCAGATGCCACTTCGGGGCAAGCAAGGATTCATGTACAAGTATGAACGCAGGTGCAAGAATGAACTCATGTACAAGTATATCTCAGTTACAAGTAAGTAAAAATTTAATTCAAGCAAGTAATGTCAAGTATGTATCAGTAGAATTGGCTATTTCAATCAAGCAAGTATTGATGGAGACATCATCCACAATTCCCTTTGGCTAGGGTCTTCTTCACACTCCGGCATCGTTTGAGTTCGGGCCTCTCTCTATAAAGGCCCACTTATCCTTTTTTATGCTATTTACTTGAGTCATTTGATGTAATTTTCAGTTTATTTGAGTCATGTCCCTAGGTCTTGCATTTATTTTCCTAAGTATTGAGTGTCATTAGATTGTGTAATGTGCTATTGGGCCTAATTCTTCGGGCTTGGCTCATGAGCCCCCCCTACCCCTTCAGTTATTTGCTATTGAGTCTTTTGTCAGGGACTTATTGTAAAATGTGGGTTTCCTATATATAGGGCCCCATTTCCTTCATTTGGAGGTAATGAATGAATCAATACAAAATATTTCCCTTTGAGTGTTCAAACTTAGTTCTAGAGGAGTGAATCCTATAGTTGGGTGAGAAACCCTAGGGGAGTGATTCCCCACCCCACCTCTTTCTCTTTCTCTCTCTTCCCCAAGGGGGGTTCGCCCCATTCCTCTCTCCTCCTCCTCCCAACCACCTCCAACCCCCACCTACCTCCATTAAGGCCCCTCCACTTCCCCACACCCCATTTACTTCCCCCCCTAGTTCCAAGGTTGAGTCTTCCCCATTCCAACATCATCTCTCCCATTCCAACATATTCTTCCCCATTCCAACACAATCACCCCCTTCCCCACACAATCCCTCAACTTCCAAGGCCATTTCAAATTTGAAATTCCCCTCCCTCCATGTTTTGGCCGCCCATCTCTCCTCCCCCATAGGGCTAGTTCGCCCCTTGCCCCCCACTCCACTTCACCCATTTGCTTCCCCCCCATCACTCACCCTTGCTGAAACCTGCGCCCTAGCCTCCCTTCCACCATCTTCCTCATACCATTAGCACCCTTCCAACCCTCCCACATACTCCCTCCACTATCCCCCAACTCCCCTTCACCCTATAGTTCTTGCTTCCCTTCTTCTTGGAGGTCTTTGGAAGCTCTATTCAAGTTGCAGTTCGCTGTCCAGAAGTTACAGGTGAACCAGCAAATTGCAGCGGCCACCACGACTTCCTCCGGACGAGTTTGAAGGTACAAGAGGCATCCACAGAAGCGTCTCCCTGTCTTCTTCACAACAGAAGTGGTTTCGTCTTCATCCGAGCTGTGTGCTGCCCCGGAGCTTTGTTCTCCCTCGACTGCTCAGAATTGCCTCTGCTGAAGCCCTGAACCTGAGTAGAAGCTCTGCCACGACTCACCTTGGAAGAATCAGTTCGAAAGCTCTTCTACAAAGTTCTTCATCGTCCTGTCAACTTTCAGAATCAAGAAGAGGAACTCTGTTCGGCATCCAGTAGCTGAAGTTATCAATTTTCTCCCTCTACTGTACGGATCGGCTTCCCCACAGTCTACACCGACCAGTCATCCTTGTTCAGAGCCTCCAGGTCTTCTCTGGAATCTTTTAGCATCTCCGTCAGTTTTTCTGTGAAGAGGACCCATCCACGATTCCAACAACTCTGACGGCGCTTGATTCCGAGGTCGGGAGCTGCCGGGGCGTTCTATGCAAGCTGCTGTTAGAAATCTGCAACTGCAGGTCCGAGAATCTGGAGCTCTGTTCAAACCTCCATCCTGGTCAGCAGCGGCTCCAGAAGAAATTGAAGAAATTCTGAGGTATTCCCTTCCCAGCTACAAAGATTTCTCCACCAGTCTCATCATCAGCGAAGTTCCTGAACGAATTCTACAGCCGCAACACCGTCTACCTGTCCCTGTTCGGAGAGAGCAGGTAGAACCGGTGACTTCATTGTTCCATGCTTTTACTCATAGTTTCCCCTCCCCGCTTGGCCGGCTGAAGGCCCCTCCCTGTGCGGAGGTAATTTTGGTTGTAATATCCATTAACCCCCACCCCAAGATCCCCCTCCTGTGAGAGGTGTAGTGTTGTAACTTGTTTGGGCAGGTCAAGCTACCCCGGCGCGGCGTGTGGGGATCCACCGCCTCCCCGCTCGCCCTCGTCTTCGACCGGGACCGGTTTCTTCAAACCGGTCGAGTAAGTGCTCAAACCTTCACTCCATTTAGTGCTTGTCATTCAATATTTGTTCTTAATTCCGCTGGTTATGCGAGTGAGAGCCCGGTCCTCAAGCCCTGTTGTCTTGAGTGAACACCGTGGGGGAAGTACATTCGGTGCCTTTGGCACTTTGTCGGACCCTTGAATTGGGCATCCATACCCATTGGGAATCCCATCTTGGCCTTGCTGGCCCTCTACCAGCAAGGGCCCAACCCCTCAACCTCATCTTGGCATTGCCAAGTTACCCCGGGCTTGGGTGAGTGTCGATAGAGCGGTGGCCCAATTCGGCCCATTTGAATGCGGTTGTGCTTGCTTGCATTAGGTCCGAGGTTGTGTCACATCAATTGGTATCAGGGCAAGTCTTTGACTTTTCTCTATCAAGTCTAAGTCCTAGGACCATTGCATTGTGTGTCCAACATCTTTGACCCCTTGTCTTGCATGTCCACCCGTAGTGGTGCTAGTTACCGACCCGATCCTTCATCTTCAAATCCACCCATGGATCCCCATCCTCAACTCAATCAAGATGCTCTTAGGGAGGAACCTCAAGGCCAAATGAATAGGGTAGATGCTGCCCTTACCAACATTCTTGCCCAACTTGAGTCCCTTATCACTCGAATTGCTCGGCTTGAAGAGCATGAGTTCCACCCAAGGAACAATGAACCTAGAGTCCACCTTCCACATGTTGAGCCTCCTAGGGAAGACCCTCATCCAAGGAATAATGAGCCAAGAGTTCAACCACCACATAGTGAGTTGCATAGGAATGAGTTCCACCCAAGGAACAATGACCCAAGAGTCCACCCTCCATACATTGAGCCTCATAGGGATGAGTTCCATCCTAGGAACCATGGACCAAGAGCCTATCATCCACATGCTGAAATTTATAGGGAAGACTTGGATCATGACCCTTACCATGACCATGAGAGACCCCGACACCATCCCATTCATGAAAGGCGTCCACGGGACGACCCGGATGACCCTCTCTTAAGGATGATTAAGGTAGAGGTCCCAAACTTTGATGGTTCCCATGAACCAAGTGTCTACTTAGAGTGGGAGACCGCCATGGACCAATACTTTGAATGGTACCCTATGTCCGACCAAAGGAGGGTAAGGTTGGCCAAAATACATCTCATCAAGTTAGCCAAAACTTATTGGTTAAACCAAGAGGGTCTAAGAAGGATTAGACGGGCAGAGCCTATTGATACTTGGGAGGGTATGAAGAACCAACTTAGGAACAAATACCTTCCCCAATCATACCATCAAATGCTCTTAAATGAATGGCAAAGTCTCACCCAAGAAGGGAAGACCATGGTTGAATACATTGAGAAGTTTGACTCCTATCTTTTGAAGTGTGGAGTTCATGAGGACCCGGCCGTTACCTTGTCCCGCTTTAGGAATGGGCTTCAAAGTCACATCAAAAGAGAGCTTTTCATGAGAGATGTTGATAACCTTGAGATAGCTTATCAAATAGCTAGGGATGTAGAAAGATTTTCTAGGATCCCTTGATTTGCTACTCCCCGACCGGTCGATCCCAAAAACATGGGACCACGGCCCATTCCGGCCACTCCCATGAAAGCCCATAATCCAAGTGGGAATACCCCATTAAGGCCTTACAACCCTCCTCCCACCATCACTCCAAACAAACCCACCCCTAGTCACCCCCTCCCACGGAGGGAAGACATTCCCAAAGGCCCAAATGTAGGAACTACTTCGGGTAGCAGACGTCAACAATGCTTTAGATGTCAAGGGTTTGGCCACTTTGCGGGGCAATGTCCATCCAAGGGATTATCTAGCTTGCTCATTGAGGAAGAAGCTTCCCCACCCCAAAAGGAACTTGAGAGTGTTGTTGAGGATCATGAAGCCTCCCTAGATTGGGAAGAAGAGTATGAGGCCCAATATCTTGAGTCGGGTCTAGATCACACCACTCCATCTACCAACTCCCATCTAGGAGTGATTAGGTGCACCCTCACCAAACCCCAAGAAGAGGATTGGCGCCAAACTTCAATCTTTCACACCCTTGTCAAGATAAGGAGCCATGTAAGGAAAGTGATCTTGGATAGTGGGAGTTGTGTCAATGCCGTATCCCCCGATACCGTTAAGCTTCTTGGGCTTACTATTACTCTCCACCCAAATCCATACCGGGTCTCATGGATCAACAACAAGTCCATCCCGGTCAACACTCAATGTCTTGTGCCCCTCACCTTCTCTTCATACCATGGTCAAATATGGTGTGACATCATACCCATGGAAGTAGGTAGCATCCTACTAGGAAGACCTTGGCTTTATGATGTACATGCCACCATCTTGGGTAGGAGCAACAAATGCACTTTTGAACATGAGGGTAAGACTATCCGTCTTAACCCCTCCCCACCTCGTCCCATGACCAAGAGGGACACTCTCCCTCAAGAACAACACCCCACCACCATACAAGTCTCGGGGAACTCCACCCCTCCGACCCCATCCCTCACGCAAACTCCCAAACAAAGTGGGACCTCGGGGTTGACCAAGGGTCTTCATCTCATCACTAGGAAAGAACTTGAAGATAAGATAGCTCAAGGAGTACCACTATGTGCGGTGGTCATTTGCCTAGGAGAGCCCACTCCCACCAATCCACATCCCATAGAAATCCAACAACTCCTAGAAGAATTCCATGATGTGTTCCCAACGGAGCTCCCGGACCAACTCCCTCCCATGCGGGATGTGCAACATGCGATTGATCTAGTCCCGGGGGCCACTCTCCCAAACCTTCCTCATTATCGCCTCAATCCCACGGAACATGCTGAACTTTGGAGGCAAATATAGGAACTCATTAGGAAGGGCTTCATTCGCATTAGCAAAAGCCCATGTGCCGTACCGGCCCTTCTAACTCCCAAGAAGGATGGGTCATGGCGAATGTGTGTGGATAGTAGGGCCATTAACAAAATCACCGTCAAGTATAGGTTTCCCATCCCTAGGCTTGATGACATGCTTGATATGTTAGCCGGAGCCACAATTTTCTCGAAAATTGACCTTAAGAGTGGCTATCACCAAGTTAGGATAAGGCCCGGGGATGAGTGGAAAACGGCTTTCAAAACCAAAGATGGTCTCTTTGAATGGTTAGTCATGCCTTTTGGGCTTTCAAATGCCCCAAGTACTTGCATGCGTCTTATGACGGAGGTCCTTAGGCCATTCATTGGGATCTTTCTAGTGGTATACTTTGATGACATACTCATCTATAGTCAATCCTAAGAAGCTCACCTTGACCACCTTAGGCAAGTTTGTACCCTCCTTCGACAAGAGAGCCTATTTGCCAACTTAGGAAAGTGTCACTTCATGACCACCTCTCTCACCTTCCTAGGATTTGTGGTATCCACCAAAGGCGTCTCCATGGATCCCGACAAGGTCCAAGCTATTATTGATTGGCCGGAACCCCACACCCTTCATGAGGTCCGAAGTTTCCATGGATTGGCAGCATTCTATAGGAGGTTTATTCGTGGATTTAGCACTATCACTGGCCCAATCACCGATTGTCTCAAGAAGGGGACTTTTGTATGGACCAAATCAGCCTCTAAAGTCTTCCAAGAACTTAAGGAGAAGTTGACCCAAGCCCCGGTCCTATGCCTTCCCGATTTCTCTAAAGTCTTTGAAGTCACATGTGATGCATCCGGGATAGGGATATGAGGGATTCTTAGTCAAGAGGGACACCCGGTAGCCTTCTTTAGTGAGAAGCTTTGTGATGCTAGGACAAGATACTCCACTTATGACAAGGAGTTCTATGCCGTGGTTCAGTCCCTCCGACATTGGAGGCACTACTTGTTGTCCAAGGAGTTTGTCATCTTTTCTGACCATGAGGCCCTCAAATACCTCAACTCCCAACAAAAGCTAAATGCTCGACATGCCCGATGGGTTGAGTTCATCCAATCCTACACTTTTGTCATCAAACACAAGGTCGGGAGTGAGAATCGAGCGGCGGATGCCCTTAGTAGGAAAGTTTCCTTGCTCTCCACTATCCAAGTGGAAGTGATCGGATTTGATAGGATCAAAGATGAGTACCCTAGCTGCCCCGACTTTAGGCACATCTATACCACCTTGACCACCCCTTCTAGCAAGGAACATGAGGGATTTGTCTTAGAGGATGGGTTCCTCTTCAAGGGACCCAAGCTTTGCCTTCCACGGACCTCACTCCGAGACTTCTTGGTTTGGGAATTACATGCGGGAGGGTTAGCTGGTCATTTTGGAGTCCACAAAACCATTGCCCTAGTTGAGGGTCAGTTTTATTGGCCTAGTCTCAAGAGAGATGTAGGCAAGGTTGTGGGTCAATGCCGAACATGTGCCTCGGCCAAACAAGTGAAACAAAACACCGGCCTATATACCCCACTCCCCATCCCCGACAGACCATGGCAAGACTTAATCATGGACTTTGTGCTAGGATTACCCAAGACTCAAAGAAGGCATGACTCCATCTATGTGGTGGTTGATATATTTTCCAAAATAGCCCATTTCATCTCATGCTCCAAAACCTCCGATGCCTCCCATGTGGCCCGATTGTTCTTTGATGAGGTTGTCCGTCTCCACGGGCTACCTAAGACCATAGTCTCCGATAGGGATATCAAATTCACTAGCTACTTTTGGAAAACTCTTTGGCATATGATGGGTACCCTCCTCAAATTCTCCACTGCCTACCACCCCCAAACAGATGGCCAAACCGAAGTTGTCAATCGGAGTCTAGGGAACCTTCTTAGGTGTCTTGTTGAGGATCGCCCCGGAAATTGGGATCTCATCTTACCCCAGGCCGAATTTGCATATAACAACTCCATCAATAAGTCCATAGGGATGAGTCCCTTTGAAGCCGTGCATGGATACAAACCAAGAAAGCCTTCCGATCTCATTCCCCTTCCCCAGCATGCTAGAGTGTCCATTTCAGCTGAGTCTTTTGCACAACATATTAGAGAATTGCATGAAGAATGAGGCTTATAAAAGGTTGGCCGACTTTCATCGGCGTCACCAAGAATTCCATGTGGGTGACTTTGTGATGGTAAGGACGGAGAGGCTCTCCCCGGGAGCCAACTCTAAACTGAGGCCACGTGGGGCTGGTCCCTTCCAAGTCTTGAGACGCATTGGTGCAAATACCTACGAATTAGATCTCCCTGAGGAGTATGGAATAAGTCCCACATTCAATGTCGCCGACCTAGTGCCATATAAGGGACTCACGGTGGTACCTAGTGAGGAGATTGGGCCTACTTCTTCCATTGAGAGAGCACCGACCCGTGAGGAGAGGCCACCAACCAAAAGAGCCCAGTGTGAACAAATTGAACAAATATTGGATGTACAAGTCACTACCACTCGGAGCAAGGTATATGAGCGCTATCTCGTCAGGTGGAAGGATCGGCCTCCTACGGAGGATTCTTGGGTGAGTCAGGAGGATCTCCAGCGGTTGGATCCGGACCTCCTCGAGCAGTACCACAGCCGGATGGACCCCTACTCGACAGAGTCGAGCTCTTCACAGCCCAGGGGATTTGATGGAGACATCATCCACAATTCCCTTTGGCTAGGGTCTTCTTCACACTCCGGCATCGTTTGAGTTCGGGCCTCTCTCTATAAAGGCCCACTTATCCTTTTTTATGCTATTTACTTGAGTCATTTGATGTAATTTTCAGTTTATTTGAGTCATGTCCCTAGGTCTTGAATTTATTTTCCTAAGTATTGAGTGTCATTAGATTGTGTAATGTGCTATTGGGCCTAATTCTTCAGGCTTGGCCCATGAGCCCCCCCTACCCCTTCGGTTATTTGCTATTGTGTCTTTTGTCAGGGACTTATTATAAAATGTGGGTTTCCTATATATAGGGCCCCATTTCCTTCATT
Organism: Amorphophallus konjac; assembly: GCA_022559845.1. Taxonomy (NCBI): domain Eukaryota; kingdom Viridiplantae; phylum Streptophyta; class Magnoliopsida; order Alismatales; family Araceae; genus Amorphophallus; species Amorphophallus konjac. The sequence continues at coordinate 259,557,651 of CM040124.1, read as the reverse complement.
TGGAGGTAATGAATGAATCAATGCAAAATATTTCCCTTTGAGTGTTCAAACTTAGTTCTAGAGGAGTGAATCCTATAGTTCGGTGAGAAACCCTAGGGGAGTGATTCCCCACCCCACCTCTTTCTCTTTCTCTCTCTTCCCCAAGGGGGGTTCGCCCCATTCCTCTCTCCTCCTCCTCCCAACCACCTCCAACCCCCACCTACCTCCATTAAGGCCCCTCCACTTCCCCACACCCCATTTACTTGCCCCCCTAGTTCCAAGGTTGAGTCTTCCCCATTCCAACGTCATCTCTCCCATTCCAACATATTCTTCCCCATTCCAACACAATCACCCCCTTCCCCACACAATCCCTCAACTTCCAAGGCCATTTCAAATTTGAAATTCCCCTCCCACCATGTTTTGGCCGCCCCTCTCTTCTCCCCCATAGGGCTAGTTCGCCCCTTGCCCCCCACTCCACTTCACCCATTTGCATCCCCCCATCACTCACCCTTGCTGAAACCTGCGCCCTAGCCTCCCTTCCACCATCTTCCTCATACCATTAGCACCCTTCCAACCCTCCCACATACTCCCTCCACCATCCCCTACCTCCCCTTCACCCTATAGTTCTTGCTTCCCTTTTTCTTGGAGGTCTTTGGAAGCTCTATTCAAGTTGCAGTTCACTGTCCAGAAGTTACAGGTGAACCAGCAAATTGCAGCGGCCACCACGACTTCCTCCGGACTAGTTTAAAGGTACAAGAGGCATCCACAGAAGCGTCTCCCTATCTTCTTCACAACAGAAGTGGTTTCGTCTTCATCCGAGCTGTGTGCTGCCCCGGAGCTTCGTTCTCCCTCGACTGCTCATAATTGCCTCTGCTGAATCCCTGAACCTGAGTAGAAGCTCTGTCACGACTCACCTTGAAAGAATCAGTTCGAAAGCTCTTCTACAAAGTTCTTCATCGTCCTGTCAACTTTCAGAATCAAGAAGCGGAACTCTGTTCGGCATCCAGTAGCTGAAGTTATCAATTTTCTCCCTCTACTGTACGGATCAGCTTCCCCACAGTCTACACCGACCAGTCATCCTTGTTCAGAGCCTCCAAGTCTTATCCGGCATCTTTTAGCATCCCCGTCAGTTTTGCGGTGAAGAAGACCCATCCGCGATTCCAACAACTCTGACGGCGCTTGATTCCGAGGTCGGGAGCTGCCGGGGCGTTCTCTGCAAGCTGCTGTTAGAAATCTGCAACTGCAGGTCTGAGAATCTGGAGCTCTGTTCAAACCTCCATCCTGGTCAGCAGCGGCTCCAGAAGAAATTGAAGAAATTATGAGGCATTCCCTTCCAAGCTACAAAGATTTCCCCACCAGTCTCATCATCAGAGAAATTCCTGAGCGAATTCTACACCCGCAACACCGTCTACCTATCCTTGTTTGGAGAGAGCAGGTAGAACCGGTGACTTCATCGTTCCATGCTTTTACTCATAGTTTCCCCTCCCCGCTTGGCCGGCTGAAGGCCCCTCCCTGTGCGGAGGTAATTTTGATTGTAATATCCATTAACCCCCACCCCAAGATCCCCCTCCTGTGAGAGGTGTAGTGTTGTAACTTGTTTGGGCAGGTCAAGCTACCCCGGCGCGGCGTGTGGGGATCCACCGCCTCCCCGCTCGCCCTCGTCTCCGACCGGGATCGGTTTTTTTAAACCGGTCGAGTAAGTGCTCAAACCTTCACTCCATTTAGTGCTTGTCATTCAATATTTGTTCTTAATTCTGCTGGTTATGCGAGGGAGAGCCCGGTCCTCAAGCCCTATTGTCTTGAGTGAACACCGTGGGAGAAGTACATCTGGTACCTTTGGCACTTTGTCGGCCCCTTGAATTGGGCATCCATACCCATTGGGAATCCCATCTTGGCCTTGCTGGCCCTCTACCAGCAAGGGCCCAACCCGTGAACCTCATCTTGGCATTGCCAAGTTACCCCAGGCTTGGGTGAGTGTCAATAGAGCGGTGGCCCAATTCGGCCCATTTGAATGCGGTTGTGCTTGCTTGCATTAGGTCCGAGGTTGTGTCACATCAAGTATTTTGCCCTTTCTCGGGCCACAAGTCAAGTATTGCCCGTTCCGGGCCACGCAAGTCTAGTCAAGTAAGTAAAGAGAGAGTAGGGGTGGAGTGACTCAAGTCAAGCAAGTACTCTGGTGCAATGCCAAACACCGTGGTCAATAAACTCCCATGGGCACAAGTACCTTCGGGTGCTCCTCCTAGGACCTGACCGGGTCCTATATGCACAGCATTTCATATATTACTTTTGACATCCACTCTCTTTTATAGCCAATATGGAATTTCAAGAAATTAAGAAATGTAGTATTACAGACAAGATTAACTAACCATTTGGTTATGGAGGACTCTAGAGGTGGTCCCTACAGGCTCAAGAGGTGGCTCCCGTCGTGTAGCACTTTGCGCCGTACGGCCTCAAGAGGTGGCTCCCACAACGTAGCACTTTGCCCCGCATGGCACTTAGCTCCAACACTCCCAAATTGTAGTTTAAGAGGTTCAAGGTTTTGACTACGTAGGATATACATAAAGTAGATTTTTCATAAAATGGAGTTCAAGAACTCATAATATGCAGGAAATGGATTAGGGTTGTGTCTGTACGAATCACTAGACAGATCAAGATCAGGATCTGAAATCACTGAATTGGCGGCTGGGGTATAGCCCCTTCTTCATGGAATTGGCGACTGGGGGATGACCCCCTATTTAGGCAATTGGCGCTTTAGGGAGGACCCCCTATTTAGGCAATTGGCGCTTTAGGGAGGACCCCCTATTCAGGCAATTGGCGCTTGGGGGAGTACCCCCTATTCAATGAATTGGCGCCTTCTCAGGAAGTCTTCAATTTGGAAGTTGGCGACTTCCTGGCTGCCACTATTCAAGTAATTGGCGTGTCTTTCAAAATTTTCAATTTTCAATATATATATATGAAATTGGCGCCTGTCTAGAGAGTCTTCAATTAATTGAAGACTTGCTAGCTGCCACCAATTCATGAATTGGCACCCTGGCTTGGGGCGTCAATTTCATTGGATGATTTTCACCCAACAGATACATTTTCTAACTCAAAGCACTATTCATTTCGAAAAAGTTTCTTGAAAATATAAATTACTGACATGAACAGGTAGTGTAAATCCTCGGGAGTTCAGAAACGTGTACAGGTATAATTATTGGGTTTTCATTCCACATATATGAATTTTCTAATGTTGTATCTTTAATTTCTAAGAAAATGGAATTGGCACCCCTGTGAGCCGTCTTCATTTAATTGAAGACTCCTCGGGGTGTCACTAATTGATGTACAAGTTCAACTAATTTACGACACTACGTAGGGTCACCAATTGAGTTATTTTTCAAGTCGGTTATGCTTCGTATCAGAATGGTACATTCTGTGACACAAATTATTATTCATTTTTCCAAAGTTTCTTCGAATCAGAATTCGAGGACATGGACAGGTAGAGAAAATTCTCAGGGTCAAAGAGGTATATTCAGGTAAAATTTTCATGGTACAGTTTGATAGTTATGGATTTTTGAATGCGTTGATTTACTAATTACTGGAAATTTCAGAAATTGGAATTGACGTCATTACACATGGTCTTCAATTAATTGGCGACCATGCGTGAAGCCTTCTATTTTGTAATTGGTGCCCTAGTCAGGGGCGCCATTTACAGGTGGGTGGTTCACTATTCATTAGTATAAAAGTGTTCTGAATCAGGAAGTAAGGGTACGGGCAGGTAGAGAAAAATGTCAGGATCACATAAACATATTCATGCAGAATTTTTATGGTTTAGTTCAATAGTTATGGATTTTTGAATTTGTTGAATTAATAATTCCTGGAAATTATGGAAATGGAAATGACGACACTGTGAAGTGTCTTCATTTAATTGGCGCCCTGGCTGGGGGCGCCCCTTAGGGAATCGGTGCCCTGGTCAGGGGAGCTATTCACTTGAGGGTTGGGCTTTCTGGGATTTTAAAACTCAGGTAGCAGAGGTTCTATACTAAGGCTAAAACACGATTATTAAGACTGTAAAACTAGTGTAATAAGATATGTTCAAAACTCATGAAATCATGATAACAGATTTTGTTTAAAACTCATAAAATCATGGTAACATATGGTGTATAAAATCATATATGATAGGTGTAACAGGATATTAAAATATGTGTAACATGGTATATACATGGTCATTTCTTGATCACGGTAAAGCCAGGTAATATAGCATGGATAATGAGTTAATCTAACTCTTATCATGCGTAAGTTAACCTATTTAGCTACTAGTTAGGCAAGGACTATAGAACACCTACCTTTTGACGTGATTACTAGGTACAGATGACAGGATGAAGCCACACGTTCTCCACCGCCGTAAAGCTTCAGTAGCAGGACGTAGACTTCACATTTTTTGAAGAACTAACGGAAATATTCCCTTCTGCAAGCAGCACTGAATGATGGCAGTATCCTCTGACAGTGCTACGGAGGGAATTAGTTATATGAATCGCAATGCATTGGTTTATTGCCTTGCGGGTCTGACTGAGTAGTCATGGGCTTTGCCAGCTAAATGGTGTTGTTCGTGTCTTAACCTTCTAGAAACATAGACTAAATGACGCCCTTGTAAGAGGTCATCTATTAATCTAGGTGGTCTTATTCATGAGAATGACACCCTTGCAAGAGGGCGTTAACTGTTAGACAAGGCTGCCACTTTCACGTGTTGGCCTGCAGGATGGGGCCCCAAGGGAAATGGCGCCTCCTTATGTGGTCTTCAATTTAGTAATTGGCGCCTTGGTGCGGGACGCCATTTACATTTGGGTGGTGGAAAGGACACCGACTTACGTACTACCCATGTGCATAAAGTTGGCTTGCTCATTTATATACTAGTCCTCCTATAGTTTAGTTCTTTATACAAAGCCTCTCATTATAAGATTCTTTTATGAAGAGTTCATTACGTACTATGCATAAAGTGGGTTGTACATTTATATACTAACCCTCCTAAGGTTTGGTTCTTGATATAAGACCTTCATGATTCATTATGGCATAAAGTAAGGTTGGCTTGTATATTTATATTATAGTCCTCATGAGGTTGGGTTCTTTATGCTTGGCCTTCATGTATGATTTCTTTTAGGAAGAAGTTTTAAATTTACTCAATGGTTTTTATCGGGGGTGCTACAAACTGCTAGCCAGGCGCTAGCAGCTCAGAACAATCCCTGCTAGAGCCCAGCAACAACAACTCTCCAGCTCCATTGACATCAACAAGTGGCTTTGAAAACTGAGAAGTACACGAAGCTGACATTGATGATGAAGATTTCATCGATGTTGAAGAATATTTTGATTATGACAAAACTTTGTATATGTGTGGTTGCATTTGTGACTTTGGGGGTTCACGCTGTATATATGTGTGGTCGCATATGTGTGATTCATGTTCTGGGACTTATATATGTGTGAATGAATGTACTTCTTTTAAAGCATTCTATTCCCAGAGAGTGTTGAGTATGTAATTTTGATGATTACAAAATGTTAATATTATTTCAGTGTGATTTTGATGATAATAAAATGCTTTCTGGTGCATTTATCATTGGAGTGATTTTTCTTTAGGTCTCGATAAAAAATTGGCTCTGGGTTTGCTTCAAGTCGACTTGGCATACTGAACAAGTCGACTTGAGCAGAAGCCAAGTCGACTTTTGAGTGGTCCAAGTCGACTTCTGATGGCTCTTTCCATTTTCTACTTTTGGGAGATTGATGCAAGTCGACTTGCCTCCTTGGGAAGTCAACTTGGTCTGTTTGGAATCGACTTTCATGTACTTGAACCATGTTACTCTCTTGCTATGAAGTGTGGAATTGTTTTATGTTATGGAGATTGAAAAGTGTGGTTATTTTAAAGAGAAGAATCTTGTTTAGGAATATTGAAGTCCTTGATTTTGATGCTTATACTAATTTGGTAATTTTGTGTTTTTACAGGTCAAAATCTGTATTTTGACTCCTCAAGAATCAAGGGGCAATGGGTTCATTAGTTCCATTTAAATCATTTGTTCATTGGGTTGCATGTGACATTTTTCAAGATTCATACATGAGAGAGTCGACTTTGAGAGTCGACTCCTCTCTTGCTCTCTGATGTCTGCAGAATAGATAGGAGAGAGAGTCGAGTCGACTCTCTCAAAGCCCTATTCTACTCTTTCGACTCTCTCAAAGCCCCGTTCTACTCTTTAAGTAGACAAGTAGAGAGAGTTGACTCTTCGCAGTGTTCTATTTTGTGCAGAAATGTCCTTGAATGAGCCAAGAGTCGACTCCAAGAGTCAACTCTTTCCATCAAAATTTCGCAAGCCCGTTCTAAACCCATGTTTGCCCTATGAAAAGGTTACCATTTTGCCCCCAAATGGTTCCTACACCTATGGGGGTGTTTTTAACATGTTTTAGAAGGGATAAGTAGGTCTTTTGGCCACTCTTTGCCATATATATGTCTCTACTCCGAATTTTCAAAGAATAACCCCTAATGTGCTATGTTTTCTATCTTGCAAGAGAAGAAAGGGAAGAAGGAGAGGAGGATAAAAAGAGGAGGGGTTTTCATCTACATCAAGGCATTTCTGGAGCTCCTGGATGAAGACAAAGAGGAGCGGAATGAAGAAAGGAATGAGATGATGCTGAATTTGTGAGCATCTGTCTATGAATCAAGAAGAGCCGGATCATCTAGTGAAGAGGGAGCCTTACACTTGAGAGATTTTCCTTGTTTCAGTATTTAGAGTATATCTTAGGCTCATTGTGTCTATTTTTGAACACTTTATTCATTTCTGAACTAATATTTTGTGTGGGTGTTCGGAGATTTGATCTTCGAGTGTTAGTTTCTGGTTTGAGAAGTTATTCCTAGCGTGTGCATGAGTTAGCCTACGTGTTTGGTTGGGGTTGTACCCCGTGTGTGTGCAGGTGTTGCATGCGTTTTTATTTTTGGGTTTGTACCTGTGGTCTGGTCTAGTCTGGACCGTGTGTGTGTGCATTGGAGCATAGGCTCCATGTGTGTGTTCTGCGTCTTAGCAGCATGTGTGTTGGAGCGTTGCTCCGTGTGTGTAGGAGTCGTCCTGTGTGTGTGTGAAGATTTATTACCGTGCTGTTTTAACAGTAGTGAAGTCTCAGTCAGTTGAGTGAGGGGTGGACCTAGGGAGCCCAGTGTGGTCCCTAACCACCTTAAAAATCACTGTGTCAGTGTGAATGCTTGTGCGATTGCTCTATATCTTCTACCCCCATTCACAGGATGGTTTGCTAATCATTGTGCTCATCTAGTTTCTTGAGCTCCATCTATCTTTCACATTGATCTCACACACACAACCTTTAAGTAGTTGGTCTGCGCTCTACTAAGCCATAATCTGTTTCAGCATTAATTATTTGGGGCATACTCGTGCCTTGCCATTCTGCACATTGCTAAGTGCTTTGGGTGATTTTATGTATGTCATCAAAGAACACTCACATGGTATTCAAAGTTTACTTCCGAAGGACAGTAAGTGCTTGACCTAATTTCCGATGTGTGAAGTTTATGTTTTAATTGGACTTCAATTTTTAGAGGGATCTATTCACCCCCCCTCTATATCCGTCTTCCTGCACTATGGGACCCAACAATTGGTATCAGAGCGAGGCTCTATTGTCCCTAGATCCAACGATCTACAGAGAGATCCCAATGCTTTATCAATCATGATTTTTTTTGTTGGACATATCTCAATGAATTGCTTACCTATTTTTAATGGTTCTGATTTTCATTCATGGTTTGGAAAAATATGTGGGCTGATGAATTCTATTAATCCTAACCTTTGGAAGTTGATTTATGATGATCCTAACAAATTGCCTCTAGATGAGACCATGTGGTCTAAAGAGGATAAGCTGAAGAACCACAATAATATAACAGTCCTAAATTTATTGCAAGCTACCATCGATACTTACATGTTTCCATTTGTCTCTTCTTGTAGAACGGCAAAGGAGCTCATTAATCGCTTGATAAAACTCAAGAGGAAATGATGGACATGTGTCTCATGGTCGATAAACTGGACACATCAAGCAAAGAATGCTCCGAGGTAAATTCTGATAGCGTTGAAATTTCATTTCAAGAATTGTTAAATGTATATGAAGAACTGTCAGATAAATACAAGAGAATTAAGGATGAAAATAGAAAGCTCAAAAAGAAATCTGAAAACACTTTCCATGAAAATAGTTCATGTGATAAATGTTCCGAGTTGGAAAATTTGAATGAACTTTTATTGCACGATGTTGATAGCTACAAAGAAACAATTGCATGTCTCAAAAATAAAATTAATCAAATAGAGAAAACTGTGAATGAGCTAAGACATAAGCTGAAATCAAATTCCGTCAATCATGATCTTTGCAATGAACTGATTATGAATGATAAACTTGTAAAAGAAAATGTAAAATTGAAACAATTGAACATAGCCATGTCTGAAAGATTGTTAACTATTGAAAAAGGACAAACTGTGGCTGTAAGTGAATCAGAAGATGTGAATATGCTAAAATAAGAAATAGAAAGCTATAAAATTGCCAATAGAATGTTGAATGAAAGTGTTGTTTGCTATGAACAAGAGATTGATAGTTGTGAGCTGTATGTTGCATCACTTGAGAAGAAAATCAGTGATTTGAATGTATCTATGTCAAAATTTGTCAAAGGGAAATACAATCTCGATAAAATCTTGGGGACCAAAGTGAATTTTTAAAAAGAGAGACTAGGATATGATCCTAGTAAAAAGAAAGCTTTTGGTCTGAAAACGCAAACATCCGTTGTGCATGCATCATGTTCCTCCAACATCACAAATGGCTCCTCTATTGAGAAACCAAAGTCTAAATCTCAGGCTCAACCTAAGGCCAATAAATTTGATGCTCACGAAAGTCACATGAAGCATGCTCATGTCCGAAAAACTTCAAAGTTCAATTGTTTTTACTGTGGTCAGTCTGGACATGTGATGAATGACTATTTTGTTATTAAAAATGATGAATTAAAAGCATGCAAAATGACAACTACCGCAAGTAAAGAAAATCTATTTTTGAAGAAAAGACTTTACCCTTGTTATAATTGTGGTATGCCTAGCCATACAATCAAGAACTGTTGGCAAATAAAAGGGAAATACAATTCCCATGTCAGAAATGCTAAAATCTCTGTTCAATCATAGAAATGCACTTCTTATGCATATAGGAGAAATGTGAAGTCCAATGTATGCCATTATTGTGGGAAACATGGACATGAGATGCACGATTGCGCCTTACTGAAATATGATGATTTGAATGTTCATGTTAACCATCCGGGACCCAAGAAGATTTGGATATCCAAAACATCCAAATGAGACTTTGCTGTAGGAATGCCTTGAGGCCAATAAAGATATTGAGAAATACAAGGGTCTCTCAAGGCAAAGGTATTGACTCTAAAACTTGGGATAGTTTTCTGTTGTCTTTTTGCTACCTTGAAAATGTCTGCTTGGCTGAAAAGGTATGTATAAGCAGTGGAGTGTGTATGAGGTCATTGTGGCTATTGAATATTTTTCAATCTGATTTGCTCGAGCACATTTGAGAATAACTGAGCATCTGGTATATCAAATGGTGATCTGCAGAAAGACAGATTAAGTCTATCTGGAACTCTCACTACGCATGAGGTGGTCTTCAGACCTAAGTTCTCCACCTCGTACTAGAACTCGGAGAAATCGAATGTTTGGTTTACGAATGAATTTTCATCTTGAGTAATATCAATCTGAAAATGTACTTCTAAACTATTTTTGTTGTCTGTTTAGACCTAACTCCTTGCTCATTTGTGAGCCAGCCATGGTGTCACATGGGCTGCATTGCATGTTTTTCATTATCTCTGCACACTTGTTCATATAGGTCATGTGTTACAATAAATGGGTTTGCTTCAACTTGGACATTCCAGCACATTGAGCTTCAAGTAAAAATTTAGCACTTGCATCTTGCATTCAAGTTGTATATGCACTACACATTGCATTTTCTAATCCTATGCTTGATGAGATGAAACATTCTGGCTTGATGAGAAATTGCTTTATCTCTTTAATGGTTGAAAGTGGATTGAATGAGGAGTAAATTTCTCATGCATAATTTTCTGGATAATGAATGTCACTTGATGCACCCAGTGAGGGGGAGTTTTAGCTGAATGACCTACATTTGTGACTCAAATTCATTTTTTTTGAAGAACATCTCTTGCTAAATGCTCAAGCTATAGTCTTCTGAAAATTCTATGCTATTGATCATTGAAAATGTGAAATGTCAAATGCTTACTATTGATTGTGTCGACGCAACAACTTGGTTGCTCTGTCTGTACTGAAGGTGTCGACCCCAAGGGTCGACCCTTTCTCATGATGGTTCTGTCTACAGATTTTCTGAATGATACAGGTAGATGACCTGAGAGTGTCGACCCACAGGGTCGACCCCATTGAGTCATGGATCTGTTTTGGCTCTTTAAATCTATCAGTTCATCATTTGAATCTGAATGCTTTCTTGTGTAAACTTTCACAATATCCAGGTCAGACACATCGGCAAAATGCATCATAGTTATGCATTTAGGACAGCACTAGAGTTCATGCATTAGTTTCATTTAGATCATTCCAGCGAAATCTGAACACTTGCATTGTGCACTTACGTTGCATGAGATTCACATGTTTCTTTCTGCATTGCATATTGCATGTTCTCACTGTGTGCTTGCATGCTAATATATGTTATTCAACCCCCATCCTTAAAACTTCTATAACCATATACTCCCTTGATAAATAATGTTGCATCTGAGTCTCAACTGATGTGATTCATGTCAAACACTCAGGAGGAGTAATTTTAGATAAGTGCACCTTTATAGGAAGAGCCATACTCTGATGTTTCAAATTGAATTTTTCGTATACATGCTAAATCAAATTCGCACACTATCATGCACTTAAATGTGAAATTGAGTGTTAAACATAAGGATATAAGAATTTCCTTTCAACACTCTAGAGAAATTAAACATGCTGCATGAATTTGGAGAGACAATTGAGGAAAAAGTTGCCTGCCTCAACTGAAATGAAATGATAAAATTGAAGGCAGAGCAATGCTCAATCTCACTTAGTAAATTGGATACATGTCACCTGAGACGTGACGTGGTTCATTTATGAAAAGTGTTGTATTAAAGTACCTCTGTTCAGAATGAGGTGAAATGGTCAATATTCTGAGTTATTGGGGAGTCTGGCATGAAATCCATGTGTCTCCTCGCGTAAAAAAGAATAATTTGAACCTGATAGCTGGTAGAAAAAATCAGATTGTCTCTATGAAAATGGTGAAAGTTTTTGAGATGCAATATTTTGATGTGAAATTATAATGAGGTAGAGCGTAGCCTCCAATACGCTGCTCTCCAACAATGAAATGTAGTCTGTGTTGTATCTCATTGTGTTGGACTGAAAATCTATTTATCCATATGGCTAAAACTCATGTTCAGGTTTACTCACTTACACATTTAGTAATTTGATTTGATGTGTATTCAGATAATTCAAGTGACTACATGGGCTGATGCATGGTTCCTCTATATATCTACACAGTCTCCTAGGTGTTAAACATGAGCATTCTGGTTCTACTGTTTCACCTACATCTTTCAAACACCCATCTCATCCTTTTAAATAAACAAGAAGAGCTATGTTGCATATATATACACTTATCTGCATTTGCAATAGAGTCACATTTGAGTTCGGTCAACCAAACCATTTTACTTGGTCGACCGACATGCTCCTTGCGTTGAGTTTTGCATAACCATGTCATTTGCATGCCTGCATGGTGACTAATGTTTAAAATTTGAAATGTTTCTCATGTGCATTTAGCTTCATGCATTTCAAAAGAAAATCAAAAATCTGAAAATCGACGTAAATCCAAAAGTTTGTTATCTTCTCTACATGCTTACATGGCTTCAAATGCATCACATTTACTAATGGGTATCAGGCAATTATATTCATTTGGTCTGAAAGTCTTTACTGTCTATTGCTAAGTATTCTATCTGAACTTTCTAGTCTACCTGAACCTGAACCTTGATCATTTTAGAATTCATCTATTTTACATGCCTATTTGGCTTTCAATGTATTAAACTTGAACATTGGAAAGAATGTTTTCATTTCATATTTCAAACTGCTTTGACTGTTGAAACTATCTTGATTCAATCTCTTCGTTGGGTGTTCATTGTCCCTACATATGTTTCTCCTGCAATACCAGATTGCTTGCAAGCTCCTAAGTTTGCCTCCCTTATTTGCTATGTTTACTCTACAAAGATTACGCCCACTTTCTAATGATGCCAAAGGGGGAGAAATTTGTGTTGCATGGGTATTGCTTGGTATATTGCTTGGGGGAGTAGTTGAAGAATTGCAATGAAGCAAAAAAGTTTTGTCATCATCAAAAAGGGGGAGATTGTTGAAAAATATTTTGATTATGACAAAACTACGTATATGTGTGGTTGCATTTGTGACTTTGTGTGGTTCATGCTTTATATATGTGTGATTGCATATGTGTGATTCATGTTCTGGGACTTATATATGTGTCAATGAATATCCTTCTTTTAAAGCATTCTGTTCCCGGAGAGTGTTGAGTATGTAATTTTGATGATTACAAAATGTTAATGTTATTTCAGTGTGATTTTGATGATTATAAAATGCTTTCTAGCACATTTATCATTGGAGTGATTTTTGTTTAGGTCTGGATAAAAAATTGGCTCTAGGTTTACTTCAAGTTGACTTGGCATACTGACAAAGTTGACCTGAGCAGAAGCCAAGTAGACTTCTGATGGCTCTTTCCATTTTCTACTTTTGGGAGATTGATGCAAGTCAACTTGCCTCCTTGGGAAGTCAACTTGGTCTGTTTGGAATGGCCTTTCATGTACTTGAACCATGTTACTCTCTTGCTATGAAGTGTGGAATACTTTTATGTTATGGAGATTGAAAAGTGTGGTTATTTTAAAGAGAAGAATCATGTTCAAGAAGATTGAAGTCTTTGATTTTAATGCTTATACTAATTTTGTATTTTTATGTTTTTGCAAGTCAAAATCTATATTTTGACTCCTCAAGAATCAAGGGAAAATAGGTTCATTAGTTCCCTTTAAATCATTGTTCATTGGGTTGCATGTGACATTTTTCAAGATTCATACATGAGAGAGTAGACTCTGAGAGTCGACGCCTCTCTTGCTCTCTGTTGTCTGCAGAACAGACAAGAGAGAGAGTCGACTCCCTTAGTGGACTCTCTCAAAGCCCTGTTCTACTCTTGAAGCAGACAAGTAGAGAGAGTCGACTCTGGGAGTCGACTCTGTATTCGCAGTGTTCTATTTTATGCAGAAATGGCCTGGAATGAGCCAAGAGTCGACTCTTTCTAGCATCATTTTGCAAACCCATTCTAAACCCATGTTTACCCTATGAAAAGTTACCATTTTGCCCCTAAATGGTTCCTACACCTATGGGGGTGTTTTTAGCATGTTTTAGAAGGGATAGTTAGGTCTTTTGGCCACTCTTTGCTATATATATGTCTCTACTCCGAATTTTGGAAGAATAACCCCTAATGTGCTTATGTTTTCTATCTTATAGGAGAAGAGAGGGAAGAAGGAGAAGAGGAGAAAAAGAGGAGGGGTTTTCATCTGCATCAAGGCGTTTATGGAGTTCGTGGATGAAGAGAACGAGGTGCGGAAGGAAGAAAGGAATCAGATGATGCTGAATTCGTGAGCATCCATCTACGAATCAAGAAGAACTGGATCATCTAGTGAAGTCTTTAGAGTATATATTGGGCTCATTATGTCTATTTGTGAACACTTTATTCATTTTTGAACGAATATTTTGTGTGGGTGTTCGGAGATTTGATCTCCGAGTGTCGGTTTACGGTTTGGAAAGTTATTCCCAGTGTGTGCAAGAGTTAGCATATGTCTTTGGTTAGGGTTTTACCCCGTGTGTGTGCAGGTGTTGCCTGCATTTTTGTTTTGGGGTTTGTCCCCGTGGCCTTGTCTAGTCTGGACCGTGTGTGTGTGTATTGGAGCATCGGCTTCGTGTGTGTGTGTGTGTTGCATCTTAGCAGCGTGTGTGTTGGAGCGTTGCTCCGTGTGTGCAAGCATCATCCTATGTGTATGTGGGGATTTATCCCCACACTATTTTAACAGCAGTGAAGTCTCACTCAGTTTAGTGAGGTGTGGACGTAGGGAGCTCGGTGTTGTAGATCTATTTAAAATCCACTAAAAATAATAAAAGAAAAGATAGCATCAGATAGTTAAGAATGGGGGAAAAGAAGAGGGAGCATGCGCGTATGCTAATAGGAGGGTGATTGCCAGAGGGGTTACCTCAAAAGAGTGCGGGAGATGGGGGTCAACTTCCTCCTCTTCCTGTCGGCCAGCCGAAGGAGAGGGTCTTCTTTATTGATTACCCTTGCATAAATAAAGACAACACTAACAAAATGACATGGATTAGAGAACCGGATGTAGTATCCAACTCAAATTAAATGTGCAACTTAAAATTGACGCGGAGATGAACACACCTGTCGGGCACTGGCCCTTTAATCCCTTTATACAGAGGGTGGGGAAAAATGATGAATGATAAAATAATACGTGTGCAAGTGATGCACCGTGGGAGGAACCTCAACGTTGTTAAGAAAAGGAGCGAAGCATGAAAACGATATATGCATGCATGAACTAATGCAGTAAAAGGAACAGAAAAGAGAAGAAGTGGGGAAAGAAAGGCATGTGGGTTATTCTCCTGTGAAGACAGTGGCCTCGGATGGTCGTTTTTGGAGAGAGTCTCCTTCAGGATGAAGCTCTATTCATGTAGGAGTACTCTCTCCTTGAGTTGGCAGTTGGGCAGCACCTCCCCTCCGCGTATGAAGTCCGGCCCCTTTTCTTCGCAGAGAGTAGCCATAATATTTATAGGTAAAACGAAGGGTGTTGATTCGGGAAAGATTATTCAGGGAAGGATAACAATAAGGAAATAATCCGCTCAGCTTGGAAAGCCACCGGGAGACTTACCTAATCAAATCGGTCAGCAAAACGAGAAAAGAGAGGGCTGCAGATGAATTTGGAAATCTCAGGAAAATGGCGTCGGGCACCCTGGTCGCCAATTAAATCATGCCTAGTATACCGGACGTAAATTCAAATTTCCCAAATTTGGATGGATTAAGAATATCCCAAAAAATGGCAAGGAAATTCGCGTCTGTAGTAATGGACGTTATTAAGAAAAGGCGGCGAGAAAAGTAGACGCTTATTCTTGATTTATTTTAGGAAAGTTAAATATTACCAAAAATCTTCACACAAATAGTGTCCACGCGTACCGACGCATATTATGGAATTTCAAGAATTTTGGTAATTATCAAGAAAAGGAAATATCGTCCACTTATTCAGTCGCCTATTAAACCGCGTCCAAGGTATCCGTTGCTAATTCTTTAAAGCTCAGAAAAATAGAGAAAAATCTCAGAAAAATCCTAAAAAATATGGAAAAATCACTCAAATGAGCTAATTTGAAGGTCAAATTGGGGTGTTATAAGGTAATATGAGAGGTAATCAAAGTAATGTCAATTTGGGCGTGTCTACAGGTGTGGTCTCGAACTACCTTAATAATCATTGTGTCATTGTGAATGCTTGTGTGATTGCTCCATATCGTCTACCCCAATTCACAGGATGGTTTGCTAATCGTTGTGCTCAACTAGTTTCTTGAGCTCTAGCTTTCTTTCACATTGATCTCACAAACACACCCTTTAAGTGGTTGGTCTATGCTCTGCTAAGCCACAATCAATTTCAACACTAATTGTTTTAGGCATACTCGTGTCCCTTCATTTTGCACATTGCTAAGTGCTTTGGTTGATTTTATGTATGTCGTCGAAGAACACTCTCATGGTATTCTAAGTTTACTTCCGAAGGACACTAAGTGCTTGAACTAATTTTCACTATGTGAAGTTTATGTTTTAATTGCACTTAAATTTTTAGAGGGATCTATTCACCCCCATCTAGATCCGTCTTCCTGCACTACGGGACCCAACAATCGACTTCTAACCCGCTCCTCCTGAGTTGGAGGACGGTGGCCAAGCAACCATTGATGAACTTGTTGAGATCAACTTGGGCGAACCCGAAGCCCAACAGCCAACATTCGTCAGCGCTCTCCTAACCGAAGCAGAAAAGTAGGACTACAAGCAACTCCTGCTCGAATACAAGGACTGCTTCGCCTAGACATAAGGAGATGCCAAGGCTTGATCCCTCTGTAGCGGAGCACGAGCTAGCCATTTCTCCCTCATCGACTCCAGTTAAACAGCCGCAGCAGCGTATGCGCCATCAGCTGGAAGTACATGTTTCGGCCGAAGTCAATAAAATGGCAGAGGTCGACTTCATCGAGCTGTGTATCTACCCGATCTGGCTCGCCAACATCGTCCTAGTAAAAAAGAAGAGTGGTCAAGTCCACATTTGCGTTGACTTCTGGGACCTCAACAAAGAATATCCGAAAGATGACTTCCCATTACCAATCACATAAACCATGGTCGATATGACAACCGGTCATAAAGCCTTGTCCTTCGTGGATAGGTCGTCCAGTTACAACCAGATCCGGATGTCCCTCAAGGATAAAAAGCACACAGCTTTTCGGTCCCCTAAAGGGATTTTCAACTACAAACACATCTCCTTTGGTTTAAAGAATGCCGGTGCCACTTACCAGAGGGCCATGACCAAAATATTTGATGAGATGTTGCACAATATCATCAAATGCTATGTCGACGACCTCGTCGTCAAGACAAAAAGGCAGGAAGACCATCTACATGATCTGCGTCAAGTCTTCGACCGACCCCGGCAATATGGGCTCAAGATGAACCCTATGAAATGTGCCTTCGGCGTGTCCAGTAGCCTAACCCTGAGAATTTTCTAGAAATTTTTTGGGATTAAAATTAGAATTATTAGGCATTTTTAAAAGTTTATGGACAATTAAGAAGAATTAAGGATTTATTTAATCCATTTAAAGGCTCTATATTTACCAAAGGGCTAAGCCCAATTTAAATAGGCCCAAAGACCCAATTCCAAGGCTTTTAGACCCAATATCTTTAATATAAACATAAATTAGGTAATTTACAGATTTTAAATTGGATACATACCTCAATTAGAGGATAAATGGGGACATAATACAAAAAATCTGAAAATTTCAGAATTTATGAAGCCCCACGGTCTATCGAGCGACCGTCAGCCTCACCTTAGTGGCCCTCCCATGACCGCTAAGCCTCCAAATTCTGTGAATGGGAGAAAACGTGAAAAGCTGGGATTTTTGGCGATCAAATCCTCTTACATCGAAGCTACCTGGTATGGAGGACTCTCTAGAACTCTCTAGGGATTACCTCTACTCTAATTTAGGACTCTAGGGTCGTTCAAATCCTCAAAACCCCAGTTAACCCTGTAAATAGTTCCCAAGTTTCACATGTGTGACCCTTACTTTTGGCTCGCGTGGAACTAAGGTAAGTATTATTTGAGGTAAGTTCTTTAGAAGATTTCGTTCATTTTATTAAGGTCTAACTTACCTCAAAGTTTCGTTCTAGGAGATCAAGCCTACAAGAAGTTAGAAGCCTGCAAAGACGCTGATTCAGTGTAAGTAACCCAGGTACTTGTGCGAATGACCCAGGAAGATCAATAGATTAGAAGCCCTAAACGAGGTAATTAGATGATGGTTCTTTAGACTTATTTGTTCACCTTAGTACTCTCTTTCTACCCTCCAATTTTCGTTATCATAGGTGAAGGGAATCAGGAGTTAGAAAGGTAAGAAGTTGCTGGTTCGGTTCGGAATGAGCAGAAACTATGGTCAACTTCCAGCCTTAAATTCGAAGTCTAAAGCCCAGACTAGATGTAGGTTATCTCATGAATGACTTAAATATGATCTCAAGAGTAAAATCCCTCAAGTTGCAATCGATTTCATGCATTGTACTCAGAGTATTTATTGTTTTATTGGGAATGCGCATCTAGTTTTATTTTCCATGCATGAACTTAGCCCTAATGCAATTAAGATAAAGATTTTTCTCTATTTCACACAAACCCTTAAATGTTCCTGGTCTATTTTCTTTTTAGCATAGTTTTACAGCATGATTCGATGAATTCCATGCATAACTTGTTCTAACTTTAGCATTTATTCGTTGTTTTATAGCTTCTGTCAGACAGGTAGAAAGCGGCCAAAAAGGGACCGCAAGGGATTATTTACGGTCTAATGAATGACCGTCTAAACCCTTCCTAGCAGCACTACGATAGACCGCTACGGCCATGAAACGGTCCTCCCGAGACCATTTTTGTTTTCTGAGTTTCTGTATTTATGTTAACCCGAAACATAATACAGAATAGCCTTATTTATCATATGTAAGCCTAGATAATTATGTTTTATCCTTATTTTAAGTATTATATCAATAAACTTGGATCTATTGATGGCTTATTGTTAGTAGATTTCATGTGTCACATATACTTAGAAATTATTTTAACTTAAGTTAGTTTCATGCCAAACATTATACTCTTGTATTAAATCTTGCTTCAAATGATAGATGAACTCGTTTTACTGGTTGTTTTGATTGCTGTTTTACTTGATCCTTTCTTATCGTACATGGCACGTATCCTGGTATGATGTCATTAGTTACACTTTGCACATTAAGCACATAATCTTGGACTTGTGATCCTCTCCGTTGTATATTCCTTCCATCGGAGTAGGTGATCTTGTTTCAAGGCCTCCATAATACTCCGCGAGTCTAGAATTCTCACTAGGACGCTGAGCTGATTGTACCCTTAAAACCCATTTGTTAGAAAGTACTTAACGGATGTTTTTGATATTTTGGACCTTAGCGGCCTATGGACGACCGCCAGAGGGACCTAGCGGCCATTTACATGACCGCCAAGGATGCCTAGCGGCCCTGCCTAGACTGCATGGTTCTGGGTCATTCGTTCGTTGACTCTGTTTATAAAATGGTCTAGTCATGACCGCATAAGCCATAGAACGGTCCAGTAAATGACCGTTTTTTCTATAAACGGCCCTGATGTGACCGTTTGGTACCTAACTCTGTCTTACCCGAGGTTTGACCTTTGGGTTGGATTTTTATAAGTTTTTAGTTGGTCTAATGATTGCTTGGAACTTAACACTTGTCAAATAAGATATTAATAACTTATGGAAAGTAAAGAATGTGCCGTTATGCTACCGATTTTTCTCCATGGCATAACCTAGTTCTAACTCAAATCTTTGATCTCGAATATTCTTAATTGAAGCGTTCTTACTTTGATATTTGTCATCATGAAACCATAGTTTGAACTTGTTATATTATTGGCCATATTTATATTTCTCTTTGAAGTAGCTTGATTTATAACTTGAAGATGCAAGAGTGGATACGGACAGTGTCCAAGGGCTCCACTCTAGTCACCTCGGTAGATAGTCGGAAACATACTATAAACCATGGGGTATGATGAACACTAGCGTCGCCTTACGCTGGGAGTACTTTTTTATAAACTGGTGAAATCCATGAATATCCACGATTTTTCCTGAGGCAACCTTGTGAAATTACTTGCTTGCTCGTACATTATTTTTACATGACTTTCTAGTGCATAGCCTTTATGGTTATGAAAAAGTACAATCTTGTTCATGAAAGGCCAACTTACATTCATGTTATATTATTGCTTAATCATATTCCTGGTCTACATGAATTCTCATATCTCATTCATGATCATATCATGTTACTTGTGTTACTTTAGTTTTTCACCGCATGTTCTACCATCTTGTTTCATTTATCTTTACTCTAGAGCAAAAAATATTTATTACTTAAACATTGCCTTCATGTTGATACAAAGATACCTACTGGGCATGTCAGCTCATTCTCCACTTTTCCAATATTTTTTAGGAAAGTCTAGTGGGTCGGATTCAGACTATTCAAGTGATGGATCCAAGAGTGATTAAAGAAGGAGCGAAGCTTTAGATTGTCATTAGTGATAGTCAAGAGTCAATTATGTAAGTTTCTATTTTATTGAGTCCAGTTAGTCAATGAGTCAACATCATGTACTAGATTATTATTATCAATAAAAGTTAGATTTTTTATCAATCATTATGTCCATTCATCTTATGTGTGAATGATTTACGCTCTGATTATATTGCTCGCTTGCGGCGAACTAGCCGACTGTTCATGTTTCCGATTGTTTCCGCTGCATAATCTCAGGGCGTGACAGTTAAAGTGGTATCAGAGCATAGGTGTTAAGACTTAATTATTCCTCGAAAAATGTCATGTCATACGCTAAGTCCAAGGCGTAAGAACCTATACCTATGGAACAAGGAAAAAAATTCCCCACCCATGAGAGAAATTGGGTAGAACCCGGGATGAGATATTTAATTAGAACTCATCTCTAAGATTAATTCCCTTTAATTCTGTAGGAGTCAAAAAATTATTACTTTTCTGACATACCTTATTCTTACAATGGCTCACCGAGTCGATTGGGGTGGAATGCAACAAACTGTCGCGGGTCTAACTCAGGCCTTGCAAAATATGGCTCAAGCAGGCGTGAGGGCTAGTGCTGGTCATCTGCACAGCAACTTCCGGAGTCAAAACCCTCCGCGATTTTCTGGTTCTTCCAACCCCGATGAAGCTGAGAACTGGATTGATGAACTGAACCGTATATTCGAAGTCATGCAATGTGCTAACCAAGAAAAGGTTCATCTCGCCACGTTCCAACTCAACAAGGATGCGCGTACGTGGTGGAAGTCTATTCCGGCCCCACCTCAAGACGCACCACACACTTGGGAGCGATTTCTTACACTCTTCCGAGCAAAATACTTCTCCGAACATGCTAAGGAGAGGAACGCGACGGAGTTCGCTTCGCTACGTCAAGGCATGATGACGGTGGCGGAATATGAGTTACAATTCTCTCGCCTGGCACCTTATGCTCAACATTTAGTGAGCACGGATCTTCTAAAAGCTAATCATTTCATGGACATGTTGTGGCCCACCTTCATCCAGCAACTTGGCCCACAAAGTATTCAGACCTATGCGGAGATGGTCCAATGGGCACACTTATGTGAACGGACCTTGGAGAAGGTCGATCAACTCAAAGGCAAAGGGGAGGATCCGAGCTGAAATTCTGATCGGCGAGGAAGGAGAGTGGAAAAATTCAGCATCACTTACAACTCTCGGGATAACAAGAAGAGATCCCGGAATGGGATTGGCAAGGATGATCGTAGGAACAAGAAGGCTACGGAAGAAGATAAGCAAGTCATGGCGTCTTGCACGTTCTGCGAGAAGTTTAGCTGGTTTGTCGAAGAATGCTGGAAACGCCTAGGGGGGGGCACCGCATGCCGGATTGCCCTCTAATGAAGGATCAATCCTCCAGCGGTGGACGCAAGCGACATGCGCGTCGTAACGTTGTTATGGATGATGAAGAAGCCCCAATGGATGATGGGCAAATGGAATGTATCGTTCAAATCTATTCCCATCCTGCATTCGTGTTATTTGATACTGGTGCTTCTCATTCCTTTATATCTACTACTTTTGCAAAAACCTTTCCACTTTTACTAGTTCCTCTACCTTTGGACCTTGCTATCACTATACCTTTAGGTCCTGGATCTAAACTCAAAACCCACTACCCCGATAGCGAGGTAATAGTAGAAGGTCATAATCTTCCTACAAATCTCGTATGCCTTGACATGGAAGGCTATGATGCTATCGTAGGTGTAGATTGACTTGTAGACCATGACGCCTATATAAATTGCCGCAATAGGAGAATCTCTTTTCAGAAACCAGGTCTTCCACGATTTTCATTCCTTGGTATCAAGTATAGGAAGCATCCTGCCATTATTTCATCTCTTCATGCTTGCAAACTCATTTCGCAAGGATGTGAGGCATTTCTGGCCTCCGTAATCATCCCTGAATCCAAGGAAATCATCGTAGAAGATATTCCTATTGTGAATGAGTTTTCCGATGTGTTTCCATCAGATTTACCTGATTTACCACCAGAAAGGAAGTAAACTTCTCCATTGAACTCGTTCCCGGAGCAGCAACTATTTTAATAGCTCCCTACAGGATGTCCCCCACAGAACACTGGTGGAACGTATTTTATTTAAAATGCGTAAGCGTGCCAGTCACGTAGGTGACAAATTAATTATACGCTCGATCTGACTTGGTCAGTCGATTATAAGGTTTGTGTCGGGACTCAAAACCCGCCGTACCGTAAAGGCTACGCCGTTAATTACGTCCCTCTGGAAGAGGGACAACCCTTGATTAATCGCCAAAATAGAAGGACCATGGGGCCCGTAGAATATATGAAAGATGTATTTGCATGCAAGCACACAACATGGTAGTATTTATTCATTAAATCGGCTTCCGATACAAGGCGGAGAACCTAGGTCCGAAGACCATCATCACTCATAGTAAAAGCCTCCGGTCGGGCATAACCCGACTTTCTACTAATCACCATATGATATACCGAAGAAACGGCTCATGGAAGCATACAAGGTAATAGTATTTAGTTTTATTGTTCATTATTTTTTTTTGATCGGTAAATTTGTAACTATTAGTAAATAGTAAAAGAGTGTACAATGGGTGAGCAATATCTAGACATGCCTAGACTGATTGCTCAACAGGAATGGAGTCCGTGCCACGAAAATCGTGTTCTACGGTGTGGAATAAAATAAGGTAAGAACAGGAGAACAATACAAGTCATAGCACTCAAGTATAGGTCCCCATCATAGTTATGGAATGGTGAAGTTATAGCGTTGAAGGATCTGTTTCTCCCTGAAGGTGAGTCTATCAAGCTTGAGTTCATTTTCCAAACAACATCTGGTATCATATAGGATTTCAATTAGAATCCTTACATATCCCTTTTCCTTTGTCTCAAAGGTTCGAATGCATCTCTCCCTCCAAATCCACCAGATGGTGCAACGGAAGAGGAGCTTGATCAGTTTAGTGAGGCAGCCTTTGGTTGGGAAATTGGTCTCAAGGGATTGTATCTCACTTAAAATTGAGTTCATCGGGTCCCTATGGATATCAAATCTTTTTAAAATTTCAGTCCAGATTTTGTTGGAGTATTTGCATGAGAAGAAAAGGTGGTCTATACTTTCCTCAGCCCCTTTGCAAAGAATACACATATTTGCAAGTGAAAACCCTTTTTTCTGAATCATATCCAGAGTCGGTAGCCTGTTATGATGTACTTGCCAGCAACATAAGGAATGCTTGGGGCATAGTGGCCTGCCCCAAACCCAACTCTCCGGATGCCAAATATGATGTCTTTGTCTTAGTTGATTCCATGCAGAAGTGCATGAGAAATTGCCTTTGTCATGAATCCAAATCAAATATTCATTGGGATCTGTAACCAGAGGAATAGCATAAATAATTGGCCAAAGCTCAAGCATGTCAATGGATGTTGGAATTGGGAGAATCCAAGTACCGTTGCAAATGAAATCTGAAATAGTATTATTCACATTAGCTCCCAGATCTTGCCTGATCCTATCTCCATAGAGTTGGAATATACTTTTCCCATTGACCCATGGGTCATACCACATGGTAAGTGAACTTTCAGTGGAGATACAAAATTTGATTTGTCTGAGTAGCCACGTTCTTACTTGAAGGATACCTTTCTTATTGTTCATTATTTATTTGATCATTTATTCATAATTTTAAAAGAGATTTCGGCAACGTCTCTCTGGCTTCGAGAGTTATCGGGGCCTTCTTATTTTGAGACTACGCATGGCATTACGGTACAAACATATGGGCCCACGAGGTGAGCCGAGCATGACCGCATTTGGGTAGACTCATATATTGTCGGGACAATGTATGCCGGGATACGGCAAATTTGCTGTTCAAGAACCAAGGGAATGTAGTGAAACCCGATCAAAATGAATTGAAGCCAGCGGATTATTGGCCCGAAGCAAAGTTATGCCATGACCATAATGGGATGGATCGAGAGGTCCAGGCATGACTTGTCGGGCACTATTAATGTTCCCCATACTCGGATCTAGAAGAGGTGTGAGCTCCGGAGCGGGCACATCTATGTTTATTATTTTCTATTTATTCTTGTTATTATTTTAGATGCATGAATGCGCCTCTTCTTTTGATTCTTTGTTCTTATTTCGTTTATGTTATTCCCCTTTGTATTGTTTATTTGTTTATTTTAACATTGCACGTATATATTTTATTTTCTTTATTGCCCTTTTGTTTGATTATTATGTATTTATCATTCTTTTTATCCAGTTACCATTTTTCATTCTCTTTACTTATTTATTATGATTTATTTATTTTTATTTATTTTATCCTTTATTCTGCCATTATTTGGTTAGCATGGCTCTATTTTCTTTATATTATTATTATTTATTTATTTTTTTTATTCTAACCATTTTTTATTTCCCTAATTTTGAATGAGTGTGAATATTTGTTTTATTGTTTATTTTTCTTATTATTATTATTATTATTATTATTATTTTATTATTTATTTATCATATTTATTCCACAATTATTCCTATTGTTATTATTATTGTTGTTATGTTTTTTTTGTTGGGCCATTATTGGTTTATTATATATATATTTCCTCTTCCTTTCATGTGTTTAAGTGTCTAATATTAACATGAGCCTCAATTGGTCTTAACGGAGAGAGGAAACGTAGGTAATGGGCAGGTCGGTGCAGAGGGTGTGAGGGAGGTAAGGTCGGTGTAGGGTATGCACCGACGCTAGGGGCGATGCAAGATTAATAGAAGGGAATAGGGGGGGTCGGTGCAATGTGCACCGATACAGCAGTGCGAGAGGGCTAAGGAGGTCGGTGCAAGTGGCGAGGTCGGTGCACTGTGCACCGATGCAGCAGCAAGGAAAGGTGATCTTGTGGCGTCGGTGCATGGATGGAAGGGAAGTCGGTGCAATGTGCACCGAGGCAGTAGCGGAGAAGGGCGAGGTTGGTGCAAGGGTGGAAGGGAAGTCAGTGCAATATGCACCGAGGCAGCAGCGGAGAAGGGCGAAAGGGAGTCGGTGGCGTCGCCACCGATTGACACATGCCCTTACTGATTTGGGCTTCGACAGTGTTTTTAAAGGGCAGCAATGCAGGGTCTCAAGGGGTTTTTTTAAGAATTTGAGTATTTATTAGAGTTAGAATTAAACCCTCTTTATTCTTTCGTTTGGTCTGCTGTGCGAGGTCCATACTGCGGCACAGGTAGGTGATTCCTTGGTTTGCCAATTGAAGACAAGGGGCTCTGAGACATGCAGATCAGAAACGTCAATGCACGCAGACACACCTTAACATCCCTGAAATGAAATCTGTGCGGAAATCCTGTAGAAAATTGGGTAGCATCTCCCCCGTATAGGGAGATGTTCATTTAAACAAGTCGAATGGCACACGGTAGACGGTGTCAAGCTATAAAAATCGAGGAGCCCAGGCGGACTACCTCAATTCCCAGAATCGCCACTCTATGAGTCTCGAGGGCCAGCCTGCAAGAGACTCGTGGTGATCGGAGCTGCAATGGGCCTTGGACTGTAGCCGTACAGATGGCGGTTTCATTAGCTCACTCGGTGCAAAGGGCTTCCAGGGGAACATGTGACAATATGACAGACCCCTTGGAACCCTGAGTGGTGTTGGTACAGGGAAATTAAGCAACGAGTCAAGAGAGTGTACCCCTCGCTAGTTGGAGACACTTAGAAACATTCAAAGAAAATTGTTCGTCGATTAGCAACGATTTCAGGGGCATAGCATACCATTCTACCTCGCCATGAGACGAGCTCTGTTCCGTGAGCGGTCATGATTGCCATAGGTAACTCGTGCTCATTGTGATCAGAGATAACCCAAACGGGCTGAGTCCCTTAGGGATAAATCATCAAACGCTGAGAGGGGGGGTATATGGCAGCTCTGGAAGAAAGCAATAGAAGACTATCATGTTGACTATCAGAGTACACGGGTGCCCTTACAATTGATAGAAACGAGTGAAAGGGCACTCAATAGTCTCTTTTCTATTGTTCAATCAAGCGAAACTCATATTCGTAGACGAAACCATGCTATCTGTAAAAGAAGAGCCCCTGGGGAGGGATAAGTTATTGTCGCCCACAAATGGCATGGCTGCGAGCCATTGTCCCACAGAAAGATAGTTACAGATCCCCAAAGTGAGCGTTCATAGGATTCATAGTTGATTTAGCCTAGTGGGCCTCCTCACGCTCGCGGGAAAATTGAGAAATCTCAAGGTGAAATTGATAGAAACCACTATAGTTAGCAACAAAAATAGATTAAGATAGAAGGAGATATATTTGAGCCACAGCAAAGAACGGGGGCTTTATTCTATGCAACCTCGTTGTTGGTTACAATCAGATCAAGAGGAGGGATTACAGTGCTCGAAGGATTTCTCCAACATGAAAAGAAAAAGAAACTGCTTTAAAGAAAAGGGAAGAGCTAATAGGAGAAGAACATGGAGCCGGAGGACAGTGTAGAACTCCTTCTCAGACCCACCTGCTTCTTCCTCTCTCTGATCCTCTCTTCCTCTCCTTTCTTTCTTTTTCTGTTCCTCTTCGCTTGATCGCTCCTCTTTCTTCCTTCGATGGATCCCTTCTTCTTCTGATTCTCCCCCCCTCCTTTTCTGAGGGCCAAGCGCCCTTTTTATAGGCAAAAGCCCAAGACAGGGCATCGGAATCCTGACGGGATGAGTTAGCTGCCACCGCCTCGACACGCGCCACATGGCCGACTTGGTCGTGGAGGGGAGGCCACAGCTTCGAGCGCCAGCGCCACCGGCTAGAACGCGAGGGGCGCCACCGCCTGAAACTTTCATCGCTGCCGACTCGATATCAAGGAGCCACCGACTCACTTGTAAGGAAATTTTTGTAATTTTAACATTTTATCCTGAAATTAACCCGGTGAGAGCTCGTCGTCCGGAGTAGCTTCGGGGTTGGTGCAGTAGTCCCGAAATACGTTTTGAAGTGTTGATTAAGGGCTTTCGCAGATTTTTGAGATGTGTAGAACCCGTATCGATTTTTTCAGGATTTGCACTGATTCGGCCTTCGGCACTACAATCCATGCGACCAACTCAACTTCGCATTTATGTGGGATATCCTCATCGAGTGGACTATCCCTGGAATTATTAAAGTCCTGGCTAGGTGTCCTTTTGGCCGTTACGGACCTTTCTGTTG
The DNA here is from genome assembly GCA_022559845.1 of Amorphophallus konjac. Lineage (NCBI taxonomy): Eukaryota > Viridiplantae > Streptophyta > Magnoliopsida > Alismatales > Araceae > Amorphophallus > Amorphophallus konjac. Next base: position 259,530,585 of record CM040124.1, on the reverse strand, counting down.
CGATGTGTACCCGAATCGGTAACCTAGGTTTTCTCCTGATTTGGCATTCAGTTGTTGATTCGTGCCGCCAACTCCACACTGCGGACACGTGGTGTGTCTGCATTGGGAGGGCCATCCCTCGAAGAATTTTTGCCCTGATCAGATGACTTTCTAGCCATTTACAGACCGTTCTGGCATTCTGCGTGTGCTGAGCGGCTCTCCCGGGTTTTCTTCTGATTTAGCCTTCAGCTCAGCAATCTGTGCCGCCAACTCTACGCTGTGGACACGTGGAGTGTCTTCATTAGGAGGGCCACCCCTCAAAGTATTTCATCCCTGGTCGAATGACCTTCTGGCCACTTACGGACTGTTCCAGCATTCCGCGTGTCTTGATCGGTTCACTCGGGTTTTCCGCTGATTGAACCTTCGACTCCCCGTTTTGGGGGTGTAGGGGTACTTGGCCAAAGTTTCTGACCTACAAAAGTAAAGGTCAAGAAAAATTATAAATATTTTCAGTGTCAACAAATGACCCCTACTCGCGGGTGTCGCGAGTGAGAGACGAAAGAGTGGGACCTGCGGGTGTAGCCCATAGCCCATTTGAAAATATCTTTCATCTTTCATTTATTATTCTGATATTATCCTTATTTTTTTATTCATTACTATCATCATTTTCATTCATTTCATTTTTTTATTTATCATCATTTTTATTCTTTTTATTTTATTTTTTATTATCATTCTTATTTCATTTATTTCTCTAGCATGGTCATTTTTATTATCACGCAAACACGCAAGCACTCGTCACCAGCAGGCATAGCATATATAATTCCCCTCTATTAGGGATAGGCTAAGGACAACGCGCAAGATTCGTGGCCGGAGTGCAACTCACAAGGCACGAGTAAGGGAGACGTGCATACGTGAAGAGGAAACTGCGTAGGATATATGCATAGCATAAGCCACGATCCGCACCCAAGACTATTCCTCCATTGAGTGAAAGTGCGATTATACGGGCAGCGAACCCCACCTCCTCTGCGGTTGCCTATCCCCATTCTTGTTGGTCCCCTTCTTCCCACTCCCGGCCAGCCTCTTGCTGCGGGAAGTGGGGTTACGCATGGCCCTCTCTGTCTGCAGGGTGCCCTAGCCCCGCTACCAGCTATTGCCGCGCATGTTGCCCCTCCCCTGCTTACTGTCTCTAGAGCTCCTTCACCTGAGCTACGTGTCTCTCAGCCGTTGGGCGTGGCCTTGGATGCCATCACTGTGTCCCTCCATGGGGCCCCTCTATCCTGCTCGGTGGACTCCTCCCTTCTCTCTACCGCTCTTCCTCCTCGTCCTGTGGCGGTGAAGGCTGTAGCTGCGGAGACGCCCTGTCCATCTTACCTGGCAGATGCTTCCTCATTGGACCCGCTCCAGGCTGCTCCTGTGGAGGTTCCTCTAGGGTCTCTCCAGGCGGCGAGGGTTGTGGGGGATGGGGCTCCTCCTCCGTGCCCCATTCCATCCGAGGCGGTCTCCTTGCCGGCTGCCACTTCTTCCCGTGCCCTCCCTGGTGGTGCTCCCGTGGACGCAGCTGATAGGGTGGCGGCCCCCCACCAGTCGCCCCCCCTTGCCTACCTGGCACTGGCAGTTTCACCCATGTTAGCAGCCCTCCCCCAACTATCAGAGTGGTTGTCTGCGTCGGCCCCCCGGCACCGGATGCTCACCCCCTTGGCGGCCCTTCTTCTAGGCTTAATGCCGGTGCGGTTGCTTGGTCTCCAGGGGCGCAGCCCACCGCCCAGGCGGCTAGCGTTGAAGGGTCCTTCGCTTCCTCCTCTTCTCCGACGGCCGCCCCTCGCCTCTCCTTCGCCCAAGCTTTGAAGAAGAAGATCAACCGGGCCCCGCCCGGGCCGATCGTCGACTCCGCCCCGCCTCCTGCTTCGGTACATCCCGTGGGTGTTGTGCCCCCCTCGGATCTTGGCTTGCCTCTCAGGTTCCCCCAGCTCGTCCAGGCTCTCCACATCCCCGGGCTTGAGCCTGCTTCGGGGTACCGTGACCTTACGGCAGCTCATACGGCTTTTGTGGGCACCTCTTGCCAGGACCGCTCTCGGGCGCCCTCGAGGATAGATGGCGGAGCTCCTCGGCGTTCCTTCCGACGGTCCAACTCCACCTCCTCCTCGCGTGATCGTCTGTGCATGTTTGAGGACGCTGCTCTTCCTCCCCGTCGTTCTCTTCGGATCCAGTCTTCTTTGATGGCGCCCCCGCCGCCGGCCGACTCTTCCTACACGGAGGTGCCCGATCCCGACGGTTCGGAGGCTGATCCTCTTGATTGGCCTTGCTCTCCGGGTCATCAGCGCGGTGTCCGTTCGTGTTCTCGTCCGACTCTGAAGGGGTCTTCGATGAAGATTCCTATTTGTAGGGGCTATGTTTCTTCTGTGGGTTCTTGGGCTTTTGTTTCTACCCATGCCTGGGTCCTCTTGGCCTTTTTATGCTTTCTTGGGCCTTTGGCCTTGTACGCCTCTTGCCCCTCTTTGGGCATTTCCCCTCCCCCCCCCCCTGTACCCCTTTCTTTTTTCTGCTTTCATATATGAAAATCGCTTGCCTGGTGGCCGGGATAGTGTTTTCATCTTCTTCCGCAATGAAGAGATGAACCCCCTCTCCCGTCTCCCCCCTTGCAAGTATCAACTTTAGTTAAAAAAAACCCTAAACATAGGGACGGGCGGACGTTCTAGGTAACACTGGAGGATTACTTTTTTACCCACACATGCATTTGGGGTTCTCAACTTTTGGTAGCTTCGCACATCCCTCTTCTTTATTCAGAATTTTACCGTTCGACACGAGTCTCCTCATATGTCTCAATGGGGATTCCCGACTACTAAGATTAATCTCTTTATTCGCAATGTTAGTGTGGACTTCACTGTTCGGCGCGAGTCTCCTCATGTGTCCCAATGGGGATTCCCGGCTACTAGGAGTCATCCTTTTATTTATAGTGCTATTATGGACTTCACCGTTCGGCGTGAGTTTTCTCATGTGTCTCAATGGGGATTCCCGACTAATAGGATTCATCCTTTTATTCATATATATATATATTAAAGGGGGTAGGTAACTTTTTCCTCACGATTACCCTTCGCGCGAGTGTAGAGATTCTAAGCTTCCATGAAGTGTTAAGAAGAATTTATGACGTCCCTACGGCTAGGGGACACTGCTCATATTATGTGCGAGGTGTGAGAGTTTCATCTAGGGTGTATCATACGAGTTGTGCTAGCAACATAGCCACGACTCTTCCCCTGGCCATATGCACTTATCGAGAATTGGCGTTTCATTTCTTAGTATGTGCCGTGACGCACGCAGACACAGAATCTGGGCAGCGTTATTTAGCAAAGAAGCAAGCGATCTTAGAAATTTTGAAGGAAGCGTATTAATGCTATGTTACAAGCAAACATGCGCGCGAAACATGCAAGCAAGCAAACCATGTTATGCTCCCTCATTTTTTATCTTTTTCTTTTCTTTTCTTTTCTTTTACTTTTTTTATTTTTATTTTTCTTTTCTTTTCTTTTTTTTATTTTTCTTTCTTTTTTGCTTTTCTTTTCTTTCTCTTTCTCTCTTTTTTTCTTTTTTCCTCTTTTTCCTTCTTTTTTCCTTCTTCTTTTTTTCCCTTTTTTTATATGGGGCTTAATAGGCACACCGCAGGCCGACAGTTTGAGAGGTAAGTGGCTGATGTAGCGACAATGGAGAGAAAATGTTATATGTTGTTGTGAATCCCGAGAGGGGTCAGGAGCTGGTGTGAAACCAAGGGAGGGGTCATTTCGTTCATTAGTTCAGACTACGATTCCGAGCCAATAGTAAGGTGGTGGTAAGCCTCAGTTGAAGGTCGTAACACCGAAAGACTTACCTCGGATGTAAAGCTATAATGCCAAGGTAGAACGATCTTTTTGTTCATTGGGTTGGATGATAGTTTCTGGGCCAATGATAAAATGAATGTCGGCTTAGACAAAAGGTCATGACATTGAATGACTTGGCTTAGGCGTAAGGCCATGACGCCAAGAGAGAGCATTTGCCGGCTTAGGCAAGGAGCCATGACGCCAGACCACTTGGCCTAGACAGAAGGTCATGATGCCAAGGGAGAAATATTTATCGGCTTAGGCACAGGGCCATGGCGCCAGACAACTTGGCCTAGATGGTGTGTCATGTTGCCAAGGTAGAATATTCGCCAGCTTAGGCAGAAAGGCATGACGACGGACAAGGATATTTAACGGCTTAGACATAAGGTCATGATGCCATACAGCTTGGCTTAGGCGGAAGGCCATGACGCCAAGAAAGAATATTCACCGGCTTTGGCAGAAGGAGCCATGACGTCAGACACAGATATTTAACGGCTTAGACATAAAGTCATGATGCCGCACAGCTTGGCTTAGGCGGAATGCCATGTCGCCAAGATATAATATTTATCATCTTAGGCGAGAAGCCATGATGGTGGATAATGATATTTAACAGCTTAGAGGTAAAGTCATGACACCGTATAACTTGGCTTAGGCGGAAGGCCATGACGCTAAGATAGAATATTTACCGGCTTAGGCGAGAAGCCATGATGCCGGACAAGGATATTTAACAGCTTAGACATAAAGTCATGATGCCATACAGCTTGGTTTGGGCGGAAGGCCATGACGCCAAGATGGAATATTCACCGGCTTAGGCAGAAGGAGACATGACGTCGGACAAAGATATTTAACGGCTTAGACATAAAGTCATGACGCCGCATAGCTTGGCTTAAGCGGAAGGCCATGACGCCACGATATAATATTTACCAGCTTAGGCAGAAGGAGCCATGACGCCAGACAAAGATATTTTACGGCTTAGACATAAAGTCATGACACTGCACAGCTTGGCTTAGGCGGAAGGCCATGACGCCAAGATATAATATTTATCGACTTAGGTAGAAGGAGCCATGACGCCGGATAAAGATATTTAACGGCTTAGACATAAAGTCATGACGCCGCACAGCTTGGCTTAGGCGGAAGGCCATGATGCCATGATATAATATTTATCGACTTAAGTGGGAAGCCATGACGCCGGACAAGGATATTTAACGGCTTAGATGTAAACTCATGACGCCGTATAGCTTGGCTTAGGCGGAAGGCCATGACGCCAAGGTATAATATTTACCGACTTATGCGAGAAGCCATGACGCCTGACAAGGATATTTAACGCCTAAGACATAAATTCATGATGCCGTACAGCTTGGCTTAGGTGGAAGGCCATGACGCCAAGATATAATATTTACCGGCTTAGGTGAGAAGCCGTGACGCCGGACAAGGATATTTAACGGCTTAGACATAAAGTCATGACGCCGCACAGCTTGGCTTAGGCGGAAGGTCATGACTCCAAGATATAATATTTACCGGCTTACGTGAGAAGCCATGACGCCGGGCAGCTTGGCTTAGGCGGAAAACCATGACACCAATATATATAATATTTACCGGCTTAGGCGGAAGGAGCCATGACGCCAGACAAGGATATTTAATGACTTAGACATAAAGTCATGATGCTTTACAACTTGGCTTAGGCAGAAGGCCATGATGCCAAGATAAAATATTTATCGGCTTAGGCGAGAAGCCATGACTCTGGACACGGATATTTTTGTTAACTTACGTGCCAGCCTGAATGAAAGGTCATGATGCTGGCCGTAGAAGGGTTCTTTTGCACTTTAACTAGATGGAAGGGGCAGAGCCACATGTAAAATGGTCCTTTTGTTCTATGGTCGGACGGGAGGTCCGAGCCAAAGGTGAAAGGGTTTTTTTGTTATCTGGCTAGACGAAAGGTCCGAGCCAGAGGTAGAAGAAAGGTCTTTTTGTTGTCTGGCTAGACGAAAGGTCCGAGCCAGAGGTAGAAGGGTCTTTTTGTTCTATGATTGGACGGAAGGTCTGAGCCAAAGGTGAAAAAGTCTTTTTGTTCTATGGTCGAACGGAAGGTCCGAGCCAAAGGTGAAAGGGTCTTTTTGTTTTATGGTCGGATGTAAGGTCCGAGCCAAAGGTGAAAGGGTCTTTTTGTTCTATGGTCGGACGGAAGGTCCGAGCCAAAGGTGAAATATACGTTGACCCAACGGGATGTCAGAGTCAACAAACCTTGCTTAGACGGTATGTCCGAGACAAGGGCAGACATAAAACATTATTATCGTCTCGAAGTCATGTCGAAAATGACCAGCCTGAGAGAGACACAGGGTCTGGGCGAAGGTAGAAAATGGTTGTTGACTTGATAGACTGCCAAATTCAACCAACGTGGCGACGACGTGGGGTCTACGCCAAGGAAGGAATATATGATATAGATGTTGACTCGACGTCATGTCGAAGCCAACGAACTTGACAAAGGCGTGAGGCCTTAGCCATGGGCAGAATATAGAACGGGTGTTGACTTGACGTCCTGTCAAAGCCAACAAACTTGGCAGAGGCGTGAGGCCTAAGCCAAGGGCAGAATATAGGATAAGTGTTGACTCAACATCCTGTCGAAGCCAACGAATTTGACAGAGGCATGAGGCCTTAGCCAAGGGCATAATATAGGATAAGTGTTGACTAGACATCATGTCGAAGCCAATGAACTTGGCAGAGGCGTGAGGCCTAGGCCAAGAGCAGAATATAGAATTGGTGTTGGCTCGACGTCATGTCGAAATCAACGGGCCCTGTCCTGATAGAAGGTTTGGAGTGAGGGCGGACCAGATGGTAAATGGATGAGAGGCCCAGACCCAGGGCTAAATATTGATGTTAATCCGATGAAATATCGGGGTCAACGAACCTTGCCCAGACGAAAGGTCGGAAACAAGGGTAGAATTTGTAGATAAGGATGTCAACCTGACGTCATGTTGAAGTTGACCAACCCAGTGTAGATATATTTCTCCTCCCGTTCGTTTCCTCTAATGCCTTCCCAATGTCTATCCTATCATATTCAACATGAGAAGTGAACAAAGACAGAAGGAAAGGGAGGAAATAAAAACCTGTGATCGCCACCAAGGTGCCGAACGTGATGAACACGTCGTACCTTGGAAAGAGGGAGAGACACTCGCCTGACCTGCAGCGCTGGGAAGATGTATGGTTCAAGAGGAACCACCTATAACATACACGGTCTCACGATAGACTGTTCAAGAACGCTGCAGAAGTTGCGGGATGAAGCACTCCTGGTAGTTGAACGACTCTATCACGACCGCAGGAAGATGAAGGACGGTCCAGGATGCACCGCACGACTTCTTGAACGGAAGGTAGACAACCGCGCAAGACCACCAAGCCAGAAGTCACAAAGGGTCCAACCTCCACCCTCTCCGGCCGGCCAGAGGGGATGGGCCTCGTGCTAGGGATTGCTGACCTACAAAACAACGTGAAAACACAAAGAGAAGACCTAAATTAGAACTGAAAAGTGTAGTAGATGCCAAAATAACAAGAAATGAACATGAATAAGTGGAAAGGGGGATACCTGGGGGATTTTAAACCCCTAGGGTGTCATAAACGTGGGTGTGTGCGTGCATGGCAATGAAGATGAAGACAAACGCGGGGAGAAAGTGATGCATGCAATGAAAAATTGAACAAAACCAATCAAACACAAAAGACTTAATAACTAGACTACTCTCTGAACCGGAGGCTTATATGGATGTGGAAAGCCTCCCTCCTTGGTGCTAGGTCGCTCAAGAATGCGGCAGGGCTTCACTGTCGACCAAAAATCTCCCCCCTTTCAAACCCGGCCTTCAGGGTCTATTTATAGAGCACCTAGAGTCCTAGCTCGAAATTAGGGTTTAGAAGCATTTTTAGGTCGAGATAATCAAAGAAAAATCATAGATAATCAGATTATCTCCAATCCAGTCGAAACGGTACTTAAAATGGTTCGTTATCCACGGAGAAAATGACAGGAGAAGTTGGGCATAAAACCACGGACAGAGAGAGAAAATCTGTTGAAATTCATAAATCGAACGGATGAACGGTCTTACGATAGACCATTCAACGGTATATGCGGCCAGGTTCTGGCCGTCCAACCCTGTCGGTGGAAATTCAAAATAAATCATAAATAATCCAAATTATCCATCGAACTGACCGAAACCTTCGCCGTTGGACTCTCATAGATGAACGGCTCGGATGAGACCGTTCAAAGGTAAAGCGGCCAAAGACAAACCGTTATAGCCTTGTCGGTGATAAATAGATTAATTGGATAATTATCTGAGAACACAACCAGGCGCAGGACTCTGAGAGATGAGCGGCTACCATCCATCCGTCCATCCTTTTGAACGGCTAGGGGAAGACCGCATAAATGCTTGTCGGTGGAAATTCAGAAAATTAACCAAAAATATTCCAAAATAGATGGACGGTCCACAGTCAACTGCACATTGATTGAGCGGCCAGGTATGAACCGTACATGTACATGGGTGCTTAAAACTCATAGAAAAGCCCAATCAACCAAAACCAAGGCCCATTAAGCCCTGAATCAACTCCGACCTAACCAGGGAAGGAGGATACCCATAAAATTGGCCCAAAATATGCCTGAAAATAGCCCCAATGAGTGATGGATAACTCGAGGCATCAACAAATGGGAGTAAGAGGAACGACTCAACTCATGGTCAAAAAACGGGTGTCAACAGATGCCCCTCCTTAACGTCCTCTTTGTACGGGAGCGAGCGGAGTTGAAGCGAAAGTGACATGGAACATGGAGATGAAGCAGAAATGCAGCGGAGTGGACCAGAAAGCGGGCGTTAAGGTAAAACGACACCCGTTTTTGCCAACAAGCGATAGGAATCTTCCGAAAAACTCTGAACCAAACGCAAGGAATGATTAAACAAAAAGTGACACCAGTCTGGAGGAACTAAACTAAATGAAAAAAATCGACAAGACCAACCTCATGGGGGACACAATCCCGCGGTCCAATGAGGAGGCCAAAAATAGGCTAAAGCTCCAGACGGGGACCTTTTAATCAACCAAACCAAGCGAAATGACCAAAGAGAACCTTCCAACTCAGAGTGGAATTAGTTCCACTTACTCAAACACTGAACGCATAGCTAACCATCACTGACGGGACATTCTTCAAGCAAACCCTGGAGCATGAAAGCTCAAAAAGATGCGTATGATGCATGATGGGCTAAAATAAAAGAAATCGTTAAAATAAATGCAAAGAAAGATTAAAATATCAAATACTATTGAATAATATTGCTAAGCTGGGAAAATCCGAGTCAAGATACTATCCGCAACCACAGCATGCAGGATAGAGCCATCCTCCCCATGACATTCCAACCTAACGGCCTATCCGAAGATTAAACACGCGAACCTGGATCATCATCATTTTTGTTAAAGGGGAACATCAGATCCTAGAAAACGTAGATAACCAACTGGTTCTTGAGATTATATAATATAGTACCATATAATAATGCAATAAGGGTGATAAGGATAGAAGGCCATACCTGACTTACCTGTGCAGGTGAAACGGCAAGTGAAAGTTTGATGCTGAACATAACATTGTTAAGAAGATTTGCAATGATATCAAAATTCATCAATTGAACAGCAAGTGCAGATAACTTCGAACATGAACGGTTAAGTACCAACCGCTCAAAGAAGAACGGTTAAATGTAACCCGTATATCTTATGGAATTTGAACCGCCTTAAATAGCATACTGTTGAAGATGAACGGTCACATCTCAACCGTTCAAACTAAGGACGGTCTATCGCTAGACCGCACAACCTCTGCAACGTTGAAATGCTAAAACCCTTTGTCCCCCTCCACCGTAACCGACGGTGGGAGAGAACGAAGGGCACCAAGCCCCACTTCCCCCTCTCTCCATCTCTCTCACCCCCAAATTCTCTTCCTTTCTCAACCCCTCTCACTCCCCATCTCTCATGCGCTTAAAACATCAAGCAAGACGCCCTCCGATGATGGACTTGCCACCGCCGACGATCACCGCCGCGGTGGAGGAAACACCGGCGGAGGAGATACCGGCGACGTCACCGGTCAAGGGAGGGACCCTCTCGCCGCCGTCCGACACCGAGGAAAGGACCGATGCCACCGCGCCTGGAGATGGAGACGCCGGGGAGGTTGCTCTGGCAGAGAAGCCGGCCAAGGGACCCCGTCCAACCGAGGTAGGTGCACTAAACCTCCTTTCTTTTCCATTTTTTAGAGCATGTATGTTAGATTAAGGGGTTTTTTTGGGGGGATTTAGGAGGCTAAGGACCGGTTTGGGGCGCCATGGTGGCCTCCTCGCCGGTGGGGAAACCCTCACCGTCGTCGGGGAAGACGACGGTAGGGCGGTTCAGACAAAACCGCACAAACGAAAACAGACGGCTCACATAGAGCCGCCCAAACCTCATACGGCCCAGAGGTAGCCGTTCAAACTTACACAGCATTAGAACCGAACCAAGCAAGGACGGTGAGAGGGTCACCGTACAAACAACAAACGGACCACATTGGTCCGTTCAACACCCTATCAACAAAGAACAATGTGGTCCCTATAGGACCACCCAAACTTACCGCGGCCCAGGAGTGGCCGTTTGACACTAAGAAGCCTAACGGAAGAACGGTGCATGCTCACCCGTTCAAGATAAGAACGGCCCACGCCAGCCCGTTCGAAACATGGAACCTAGAGATTAGAACGGTGCACATGGGACCGCTCAAAGGGATGAGCGGCCTGTGAGAGACTGCTCTTCCAACATAGAGTTAAACCTTGATTATTTTATTCATATGAAATAAAATGCTTAACTAAATTACTAAAATGCATTTAAAATGAATGAATGAATGCAGGGAAAGCGCAGGACCCGCGCCTCGTGGTTGCAGGTCCGCACAGTGTACTTAGCACTGTCGTACTTCTAAGGGGAGCGGTTGGCTGCTATGGGGTTCGCCCCATTCCTGAGCATCGAGATGTGTCGGTTTGACGCAGCTCTGCTCTACGCCCTGCACGACCATTGGGACCCAGTGAGTCGGATGTTCCTCTTCCCGTGGGGCCATATGGTCCCCACGCTGGAGGATGTGGCCAGGCTCACTGGCCTTCGAGTGCACGAGGCACCGATTAGCGGGACCACTTTTCCCGACTACCGGGCGATGGCTCGGGGATTGCTGGGCTTAGAGCTGCGACGCCCTGAGAGGTAGTCGACCCTCCTACCCAGGGCTAGTCTTTAGGATAGCCTGGGATTACGACGGGCGGGAGTTGCAGTTGGAGAGCAGCTGGAGGAGCACTTGCAACGGTTGGTGGGGCTGGCGAGGCCGAGGGTAGCTGCAGGGCCAGGAGTAGAGGCGGACAGAGTACTGAGACGGTTCCCGATGCTAATGTTTGGGCGACTCCTTTTCTCCACCAGAGCGGACGTGATGAGCTCCCGGTTCCTTCCTTTCCTCGAGGAGCTGAGCCACGTGGGTGACTACGCATGGGGAGAAGCAGTCCTCACCTTCCTCTTCGACACGCTGAGTTCGACGGCCCGTCGGACGATGCTCGGGGGCTTCTCCCCCATACTCCAAGTACGACGCTTACCCTATACTTAATTATGCAATTCTATATGCTTCCTAAATGCTGACACGATGCTGTGATGCAAGTGTGGGCCTACGTACACCTACGTGGGCTGGGCAGAGGCGAGGAGACCCGTCCTGGGCTCCTGCCGATTGCACGGAGGTGGACAGCACGTCGGGATACCGTAGCCCTCAGATGGCAGGTCCGAGAGCTGCAGGAAGACCTGGACACTCTACTGTTTGCCTCGGTATACTTCTAGACTTAGACTCTTTAATTAAATGCAATTCTTTTATGATGATGATGCTGATGCGACCTTCTATTTCTTGTAGGTACGGTGGACACCTTACACAGAGGAGGGCCAGGAGGGTCAACCTTGGGTGGTTGGCGCCCTCGCTTTCACCGGACGAGATGTGTGGCTTCACTGCATGAATGTGGTGGAGCCACTGCACTATAGATTGGTGATGAGGACCATCGGGGTCCACCAGCCCGTGGTGGAGTTCTCGGTGCCTGAGAAGGCAGGGAAGCGAGTGACGAGGACTACCTGGGGCCTAGCGGCAGCATTTGATTCGTCGACGAGGAACGCTGCGCTGGTGGCCGACTGTACAGCTCTTGGGTGAGTGGTGACCGCCCGAGCGGAGAGCAACTTGGCGTACTACACCGCGTACGCCAGACACTACCGGCACCAGGTGTTCCGGGGTGCCCACCGACCGGTATGACTTCTAAACTTAAACTCTGTCTATATGCTTATGATTCCTATATGATGTACTGACACATGGACTTCTAAATGCAGATTGACCCTGAGGGACGACTGGCAGAGCTACAGGGGCTCCTGCACTCCACCATTAGGGAGCGGGACGAGGCCCGACAGGCCCTGGCCTTATTGGTGAGTTTCTTAAACCCTAAACTCTCTAAATTCTGCAAATGCTTATGATTATGATTGTGCATGTGACTGACCTGGGGTTTTGGATGCAGAGTGCCAAGGGCGGCCAGCGACAGGGGGCCGATGCTCCTTCTTCTTCTTCTACCCAGACTCCTACAGATCGGGCCAAGCGGGAGCCCGACTTCACTCGGATGGTAGCGCGGGCCAAGGCGGCCGAGGTGGCGCTCACCGAGAGGGTATGCAAATCACTACACTTTCCCTTGGTATTTATGCTTATGATATGTATGAAATACAATTGACTGACAATGATATGTGCATGCAGACGTCCGAGCTGACCCGCCTTAGGACCGAGCTTGAGCAGAGCTGGGTAGCGGCTCGGGAGGAGGTGGCCCGTGTGCGGGAAGAGGCAGCACAGAGCCGACTAGCAGACGCACTGGAGACAGCGCTTCTTCGGGCTGAGCTGGAGCGACTCCGAGCCAGCGCGACCGAGGCGGAGCGCTACCGAGCTGAGGCGGAGCAGGCCCGGTTATAGGTTGCCAGATAGGAGGGCATGGTGGCGGGCATGAGAGAGGTGAGTCGAGAGCGCAGTCGAGCGACTCCGAGCGACAGCCACGGCACTCATGGCTCTGTTAGGAGTCACTTTACGGGTTCCTCCGGCCACCGGAGGAATGAGGAGGACAAGCGGCGCCGGTGACATCAATGTGATGAGGCGGTTTTAGCGATGCCTCTACCAAAGAGTCATGAGGGAGCCGGAGACAGCGACGGGGGCCAGGGAGAGGGACAGGCTTGACTCTTGTACTCGGCCCGACTTTTGTACATATGATATGATATGATAGTGATGGTGACATGCTTTTTTGTTTAGATCTTGTGGATGTATGAATGTATGAATAGATGAATGTGACTACTGACTCGACACAAGTGCATGAGTGAGAGACGACCACTACGGGTGAGACACGACTACGAGTGTGACGCGACACGGCCGAGAGTGAGACAGAGGGACACCGACTCCGAGTGAGAAAGAGGGAGCGTGATGCCAATTGAGTGAGATGAGTGACGTCAAATGAGTGAGATGATGGCGTCAAATGAGTGAGATGAGAGCGTCAAATGTGGGAGATGAGAGACGCCAAATGAGTGAGATGAGAGACGCCAAATGAGTGAGATGAGAGACGCCAAACGAGTGAGATGAGGGCGCCAAATGAGTGAGATGAGAGCGTCAAATGAGGGAGATGAGAGACGCCAAATGAGTGAGATGAGAGACGCCAAATGAGTGAGATGAGAGACGCCAAACGAGTGAGAGGAGAGACAGCACGGCTATTAGTTGGACAGGTGCACAAAGGGCTTCAGATCAGAAGAACGGTTCTCAGTGGGCCGATCAAACTAATACACGGTCCATAATAGACCATTCCAAGGGAAGTTGAACGATTTTATATCAACCGTTCTCAATGTTGAACGGTTCACCATAGGCCGCATAAGAAGACGAACGGTCTAACTCAAGCAGCTTAAACTCCTGCCCCCAAATTATTTGGAATATGATAAACGGTCCGTCATGGGCCGCGCAAGGGGATAGGTGGTCTATCGTAACACCATCCAAAGGGGCATCCTGTGAACTTGAAAGGGATTCTCCTGGAGAGTCCTTAACCCGAGGGTAAACTGCCTTAAACCCATCCAAACTTCATCTTAACCTACCCTAGACTTATCCAACCCCGATCTTAAGAGCCCTAGGCTTCCTAACCAGCCCTATAAGTAGGAGGGGAGCCTAAATTCGTGATTCACACATCCTCCTCTTTCTAAGCCTTGAAACCTTTGATATTCATCACCAAATCACCATGAAGAGGGCCCTAGAGGGGAGTTCCATGGAGGGATCATCTTTTGAACGGCCAAAGCCGGCTAGGAAGGAGCGGGAAGTGCTCCAACGACTGACCGCGATCCCGCGACATCTCAGCTCGAGCCCTCTGAGAGAGGTAAGCTAATCATGATTTCATTCAATTCATTTCTTTCATTTACTTACATGTTTTTCCTTGCTCTCTCTTCTTCCATCTCCTTTCTTCCCACCTCAGCTTCTCCCTGGCCCCAGGCGGTATTCCACCTTGAAGTGGTTGGCTCCCATGGTCCGCGCCTTGCCTCTAGGAGTGACATCTATCCCGAGATCTTGGCACTTATAACCTCTCCTAGTCTTAGGTCAGAACTACCCAAAGCTTTCTCTTGACTGGCACATCATCTCAGCCTTAGTTGAAATTTGGCATCCTCAAACTCATACATTCATCTTCCCATCATTCGAGGCCACTATCCTACTGGAGGAGGTAGAGACCTACTTCTCTTTACCCAGGTCCCAGGTGGGAGGGGAAGACTCAGTGTGTCATACTGTTGCCCCTATAGATCCTAGGCTTATCTTGGGAGGGTTTATACCAGACAGCAGGGATGTCCACACTTTTGTAGGCCCACGTTAGATTCACCTTCTTCCTCTTAGCCAGTGGGTAGTGGAGCATTGTAAGAACAGGTGTGGATGGGATGAAGCCATAGCTAAGGCTGCGTCCATTTACTTGTTCGGGGCTATCTTGTTTCCTTCAGTTGATCATGTGCTAGAGATTCCCCTTCTTAGTACCATTAGCGGCCTATGGCAGGGACTCTCCATCTCCCAAGCCATCCTAGCTTACTTGCATGAGGGCCTTACTTCAGCAGCCTTAGGAGGTCCCCTGTTTTGTTCTATGATCCTCCTAGAGTGTTGGATGGGTGTTAGGATGAAATTCATATACAAGGAGGATGTCACTTCAGCTAGCAGGATCTTCGGGAGCCACCCTCTCTTCTTCATAGGTGGCGCGTTCAGATTCTCTCCACAGGTAGAGTGCAGGACAGCAGAAAAGAAGACCAGGGATGAGTGGCGACTGCACATCAATAGGCTGCCCCTGGATTGGTTCGTGATGCTCCCAGACTTCCTCTGTGATACCATCGTCAGAGTTCCCAGGAGGCCGGGCTTGGACTTGAGGCTCGTGAGCGACACCGCGCTGGCGATGTACACCCCACACCGGTGCTACCTACAGGTTGGACTACCCCGTAATGTTCTACCAGCACTACCCTACCTTCCCGTGCTACAGGCGAGGAGGATCGGTACAGAGGAGGACGAGCAGGCGGTCAGGAGTGCCCTGATCATGTGGGAGGTGAGCATGGTGCTTACCCTACCAACAGAGGTTGCAGAGATCCCGGCGACAAGCCAGGCCTATCTTAGAGAGCTGAGAGAGATACATCCCCGCGGGGATGCCCAGTGGAGGACTGAGTGATTTTCTTTCATTTTCATGATGATGTTGGATAGGACTTGTGCTTAGAAAATTGATATATGGAATGAATAAAATTGATGATTGGATTGAGTTTGAGCTTTGGGCTTTGGGCTTGATGTGCTTGATGTGATTACGTTGGTTGGGATATGATTTTAACATTCACATAGTCACGAGCCAACTGCACTTTTAGCTTCAACCTGCCCCTGCACATATACAAATACAGAAAACAGATTAAACCTATTTTAGGCTTAACCCCTTGCCTATAACAAGTTACGAAATGACCAGTTCTTGATTTTTGGTCAAGGGGGTAAGCCTTATTAAATGGGCAAATAACAAATGTCAAATGAATGCAATGGATGCAAATCAAGAAAATCCTTTTTTTTTTAATTTTGGAAATATCTGATTTTTGTTTGGATTTCAAAATATTTGATTCTGTTTTGGGTTTTGAACATATTTAAATTTTTTGGATTTTGGAATATTTGATTTTTTTGGATTTTGTAATATTTGATTTTTTTGGATTTTGTGATATTTGAATTTTTTGAGATTTTGAACTATTTGATTTTTTTAGATTTTGAAATATTTGATTTTTTTGGATTAAAAATATTTGATTTTTTTTGGGTTTTGGAATATTTGATTTTCCTGTTGGATTTTGAAACCAGCTTAGACCTGACGACAGGGAACCTCCCATCTTACTAGGGGCCTCCCAGGCTCAACGGGTAATAAAAAGGACCGCCCGTGGCCTGTGCTAACTTTGCTTTAACGGTGCCTCTACCGAGGCCATACACGGGGTAGGATCCATTCCTTGGAAAATAAAACAGATTTTAATAGAAAAGCTGGCGATAGGTATAAAGGTTTCTACGGCTTGAGTTCTTCTTGCGACACCCCCTTTTTCAAAGAATTTGGTCTGTTGCGCTGGAGCTTTGTGTCCATCATCGGACCTACTTCCGCTCTAGGCACGCATACGACCGGGCTCATAACATCTCGCGGAGAAACTGTACTGCCACTCTTGTCGTGCCTAGTTTCATTATTTGGGGACTTTCAAACTTTTGAGAGCTTCGAGCTTTGGGTGAGCTTTTAGCCTTGATTTTTGCCCCTATTCTTCATTCCTTTCTTTCTTTTCTTTCTTGTTCTTTTACGGAATAAGGTCATAATGGACTGCCCCTATTTGAGACCTCTTTTATTGGGGGGTCTAGATCAGTTCTCACCCCCTTATTCACCTTTTGCCCCTATTTTCAGCCGAGAGGAAAGGAAAAACAAGGACTTTCACCCTCCCTGAAGCATGGCCAAAGGAGAAACGGTGTTATGCAAAAGAAGGAAATCGACCGACGGGAGTCGTGGAGTGTGTGAAATGTTGAACCAGGGATTTCCTTTCGTGATCAAGTGAAGGCGCACCCCGCCACCAAGTCGTTGTTGGTTTAACTCTATGGATAAAAGCGTTTTAAATATAGCCCATTCCACGGATTTGGTAATTCTTCGCCCTCCGCATTGATTAAATGATACACATTACCCGGATAGACTTCCTTAACTACAAACGGCCCTTCCCAGTTGGGTTGCAGCTTAGACCTGG
Source organism: Amorphophallus konjac (assembly GCA_022559845.1). Lineage (NCBI taxonomy): Eukaryota > Viridiplantae > Streptophyta > Magnoliopsida > Alismatales > Araceae > Amorphophallus > Amorphophallus konjac. The sequence goes on along the minus strand of CM040124.1, from coordinate 259,513,471 downwards.
GACCTGCTGACCTGATAAATTTGCGTTTCCAAATCATATTACCCACTTGGAATTTTCGCTTGATAACCTTCTTTTGGAAATACTGCGAGACGCGTTTTTGATAAATCGAGACATGATTAGCCGTGTTAAGCCTCTTCTCGTCTAAGAGTTCCAGTTGAACTAGCAACGCCTCTCGACGGTCGTCGAGATTAAGTTCTTTGTCCAGCTGCACCCTTAGGGAAGGGATCAGGATCTCGTACGGGAGTACCACCTCCATCCCATAGGTGAGAGCAAAAGGAGTTTACCCCGTGGGAGTACGGACGGAGGTGCGATAAGCCTATAGAGCTTCTACCAGTTTATCGGCCCAATCAGTAAATTTGTGCGACTCACATGTTTTCTTGATGATTTTAAGAAGGGTTTTGTTCGTGGCTGTTGAACATATCCGAGTGATTTTGATGATAACAAAACCTAAGATATTTCTCTCCCTTATATCTTGTTTTCAAGCAAAGCTTCATGCTTTAAACCTTCAATTTTCACCCCATGTCAAATGTGTGGTTATGAATCCTTCCATGTGTTTATTCAAACATAAATCAACTCATACACAAGCCCGTTTCAATCATCGAACAAATGGATAGCTTCAAGAGAGCTAACACTTGATTTTTACAGGATTGAAGATTGGCGGTCGACCTAAAATAACAGAATTGAAATCTGGAATCTGAGAAAGCTGGCGGTCGACCGCCAGGAGCTAGCGGTCGACCTATTTTCCCAGCAGCCAAATGGCTACAGGACGGCCAATGGTGGTCGACCGCTGGCCTTTGTAGGTCGACCGCCAGCCTCGAGCTGCCAACAAATGTTGACTTTTTGTCACTTTGAGAAATGGTCTTTCTCTTGGTATTGTTTAATCCCTAAGCAACCTAACTCTCCAGAAATTGTGGATCTGGTCTGGGGGAGTCTTTGGACCATTCAAGAACCTATAAAACTTATACAAGAGGGTTTGGAAAACCCTAATCCTCAAGGAAGATCAAAGGGAGGCTGCCAAGAGGAAGAGAAGGGATTTGGCACTGTAGACGTGAACAGTGCTCTGAGAGGAAAGTTCTTCATCCTTCTTCATCCAATCAAGTGTAAATCAGTCCAAGGATTCAAGCTGCATCCAAAGCATACAATCATCCACTAAGGGGGAGCAAATCAAGATCCTTCTCTTATGTTTTGAATTCATTCTTGATCTCTCAAAGCTTCATCTGTAATCCTTGTAATCTTTAAACATTCCAGAGTGTGTGGATCCTCTTAGATCCGTGTGTGTGTGTGGTTGTGTGTTCTTGGTTGGAGGTGTGTGTGTGTGTGTGTATTAAGGTGTTCCTACACCTTTGTGGGAATCCTCCTTCCTAGTGTGTGAGTGTTGTGTGTGGTTGATCTTGTAACTTCCTACAAGATAGTGCGTGGTTCCTCACTGTCCGTGAGGGGTGGACGTAGGTTGCCGTTGTGGCATCCGAACCACCTAAAATCGTTGTCTCTGTGTGGTTTGTTCCTTTTCCTCTATCCTCCTTCTGTGCAAATCGTAAGTGTGTTAGTTTAGTTCAGTTTTTATTCTCTTTTATCCTGCACATTCCTTCTTCACCTTATAAAACTTGCTTTGTCTGTGGGCTTTAATAATTTCAGGTTCTCTTGTTAGCTTCTTGTCACACATTTTATAAAAAGGCGAAAAAGTTTCATTATTTCTACCATCACCCAATTCACCCCCCCTCTTGGGTGCCATTTAATCTCGGGACTTCAATTGGTATCAGAGCCAAGGCTCTTCCTTTCAGAGATCTAACGATCTAGAGCAAGATCCAATTAAATGGCAAACAAGGGTATGGTACCCGAGGGTCATTCCATCAACCGTCCTCCATTTTTTGACAGTTCCAACTACTCCTACTGGAAAAATAGAATGCATGTTTTTCTGAGGGCTCAAGAGTACGAGGTTTGGAGAGTTGTGGACAAGGGTCCTCATAAACTCGGGGCTGATGAAGAAAAATGGACACCCGAGGAAATTAAGAAATGCACTGCTAATTTTAATGCCATGAATATCATGCAATGTGCGATACACCCTAATGAATTCTCTCGTGTTTCTATGTGCAGCTCAGCCAAAGAAATGTGGGACAAGCTGCGACCCATATACGAGGGAACTTCACAGGTCAAGGAAACCAAGGCAAATCTCCTAGTCACTGACTATGATCTATTCAAAATGAAACCTGAAGAAACCATCTCCGAGATGTTTGCAAGGCTAACAGAGATCACAAATGGTCTCAAAAGTCTCGAGAAGGAATACTCAAATTTCGACCTTGTGAGGAAGGTGAGGTCCCTACCGTCAGCTTGGCACACAAAGGCCACGGTTATTGAAGACTCAAAGAATCTGTCAACTCTTACCTTGGATGAACTCATAGGGTCACTAGACCTATGAGATAAATATAAAGAGAACAGTTGATGAAGACATCAAAAAGAAAAATGTCATTGGACTGAAAGCTCATCAATCCGATGACGAATTTCAAGAAGGTGAATCAAGTGACGGAAGCAATGAAGAGGAAGAATTGGCGATGATAACTCGCCAAGTGAGAAAATTTCTAAGGAAGAAGAGAAACTTTCAAGGAAATTTCAGAAAAGGGCAAAGAAGACCCACGCAGATTAAAGGCGAATCGAGCAAGCCAAGTAGCATCATATGCTACGAATGCAAGAAGCCTAGACACATGAGTGGTGAATGTCCAGATCTAAAGAAGAAATTCAAGAAGGATAACTTCAATAAACCCAAAGCCATGGTCGCCACTTGGGGCGACGAAGAAGATGAACCATCTGATGAAGAGATTCAAGAACTTGTGGAAAGCTTGTGCCTCATGGCACATGAGGATGAATCCACGGAGGTAAATTCTAACCATGAATTCATTTCCAATGAACAATGGGAATCTGAATATGAAAAGTTGTACACTAAGTACAAGAAAGTCAGATCTGAAAATAAAGCTCTTAAAAAGAAACTTGATGATTCATCACGTGAAGATATCTTCGCCAAATTTGAGAAACTGGAACAGGAATGGTTTGAGGCTTCGAAAGAAAAGGAAAGTCTACTGCAAATAATCTCAGACTGTGATAAAACCAAAAAGGAACTATCATGGAAAATAACTGAAATGGAGGAAGCATGTAAAAGGATAAAAATTGAAGAACAAACTCTAAAATCCACTAATTCAGAACTCGAAAGGAGAAATGGGATTTTGGGTGAAAGAGTTACTGAGCTTCAGTTCACCTTGACTAAGTTTGTTAAGGGGAAACAAAACCTGGATAACCTATTGGGGGTTAAAGTCAACTTCCAAAAGGAAGGCTTGGGGTACACACCTCAAAACAAAAAATCCTTTGAGCATAAGATCACCACATCCTTTATTCATGGAAAGGATGATAATCATGCTTCATGTTCTAACTCTAAACCCCAACATGCTCAGCCTAAACCACACATATATCAAAGACCTTTTTCACATGCTAACTACTTTTATTGTGGTAGATTTGGCCATATGATTTCCAACTGTTGGTTTAGACAAAGCACACCTAACTATCATGTTCCATGGACGAAGAGAACACCCGTAAGAAGTTGGACTAACTCCTATGGACCCAACCTGGTTTGGGTACCAAAAATAATTGCATGATAATTTTTCTTCTTGCAGTGTCTTGAAGCCAGGGGGAGCAAATGGTATCTAGACAGCAGTTGCTCAAGGCATATGACAGGGGACAAGAAAGTGTTCTCCAAGCTGCAAGAAAAAGAAGGAGGCTTAGTTGCTTTTGGCGGGAAGGACAAAGGTAAAATAATCGGAGTTGGAGACATAGGTAAGAATTCTGAAACTCTGATTGAAAATGTCCTTCTGGTGAAGGTTTGAATCATAATTTGTTGAGCATAAGTCAATTATGTGATAAGGGTTTTAAGATTGTTTTTGATATGACTCACTGTTTTGTCATGTGTAAAAATTCAAATGAAATCAAATTCATTGGTAAAAGGAGCAACAATGTGTACACCATTGATCTTCATGATGTTTCAGTTGATAATGTGTGTTTGGTAGCTAACAACCATGAGAATGCATGGCTATGGCACCGCAGACTAGGTCATGCTAGTTTTGGAGTGATCTCTAATTGTCTAGACATGACTTGGTGATAGGTCTGCCCAAATTGAAATTTGAAAGCGATAATATCTGTGAAGCTTGCACGAAAGGCAAGTAAACATAAATCTCATTCAAAAACAAAAATATTGTTTCTTCCGCTAGGCCATTGGAACTGTTGCATCTTGATCTTTTTGGTCCTACTAAAACATCTAGCCTAGGAGGAAAATCCTATGGCTTTGTGATTGTTGATGATTTCTCCAGATTGACATGGGTGCTATTTTTATCTAATAAAAGTGATGCCGTGACGGAGTTTCAAGTGTTTTACAGAAAAATTCAGAATGAAAAGGGTTACCTCATCACCACAATCCAAAGTGATCATGGTGGTGAATTTGAAAATCATGAATTCAGCATGTTCTGTGAAGAGCAGGGGTACACACATAATTTTTCATCACCAAGAACGCCCCAGCAAAATGGAGTAGTAGAGCGAAAGAATAGAACGTTGATAGACATGGCCCGGACCATGCTCAGTGAGAATTCTCTACCCAAGTATTTTTGGGCTGAAGCGGTAAGTACCGCATACTACATCATCAACAGGGCAATGGTAAGGCCCATTCTGAAGAAAACTCCATATGAGCTCTACAAGGGTAAGAAGCCAAACATCTCTTATCTTAAACCCTTTGGATGCCCTCGCTATATCTTGAACAATGGTAAGTCCAATCTGGGTAAGTTTGATGAAAAGAGTGATAAAGGAATTTTTCTAGGTTATGCACTCAATTCTAGAGCTTATCGATTATTCAATAAAAAGACTTTAGTTGTTGAAGAAAGTCCTCATGTTATTTTTGATGAATCCGAGTCAAAACACACAAAGTAAATTTCTTCTATCTTGGATGCAGATGAAGACCCTAAGAACTCATCAAATGTTAAAGCCAATGATGAGCCATTGAAGGCAACTTCAAGTAAAAATGAGAAAGATGAGGATCCTACAATTGAGACACTGCAAGAACCACAAGTGCAGCATCCTGATCTGCCCAGCTCCTCCACATTTCTAAAGGATCATCCAACTGTGAACATCATAGGTAATCTGGAGGATGGGGTGAAAACTAGGTCCTCTCTAAGACAGGTTGAACAGGAGGACCTGATGGCCCTACTCTCTCAAGTAGAGCCCAAGGACATTCATGAAGCTCTTCAAGATGAATCCTGGATTCAGGTGATGCATGAAGAGCTGCATCAATTTGAAAGAAACGAGGTGTGGACTCTCGTGTCGCGTCCTAAGAACCATCCTACTATTGGAACTCGCTAGGTTTTTAGAAACAAGCTAAATGATGCGGGATTGATTGCGAGGAATAAGGCTCGGCTTGTGGCCAAGGGATACAGCCAGGAGATGGGAATTGACTTTGATGAGTCTTTTGCACCAGTTGCTAGACTTGAAGCAGTCCGAATCTTACTGTCCTACACTTGCTCTTTAAACTTTAAACTATTTCAAATGGATGTTAAATCTGTATTTCTTAACGGCTATATCAAGGAGGATGTCTTTGTAGAGCAGCCGCCAGGTTTTGAAGATTCCAAACATCCACGACACGTGTACAAGCTCCAAAAGGCCTTGTACGGACTAAAACAAGCACCGAGGGTATGGTATGAACGGCTTACTTCTTTTCTTGCTAAAAATGGGTTCAAGAGAGGTAAGGTTGATCAAACACTTTTCACAAGGAAATCAGGTAAGGACATTTTGGTGGTTCAAGTGTATGTGGATGATATTATTTTTGGAGCTTCTGATAATGCCTTATGCGAGGATTTTACAAAGACCATGCAAGGAGAATTCGAGATGAGCTTAATGGGGGAGCTAAATTTCTTTCTTGGATTGCAGGTGAAACAAACTTCGGAAGGAATTTTTATAAATCAAGCAAAGTATACTATGGAATTGCTGAAGAAATACGGGATGGCGGAAGCAAAACCTATATCAACTCCCATGGCCACCACCACAAAGCTGGATAAGGATGAAAATGGTAAAATAGTAGATTCCACACTGTTTCGAGGTATGATCGGATCACTACTGTACCTTACAGCATGCCGCCCTGACATTCAATTCAGTGTATGTCTCTGTGCCTGTTTCCAGTCATGCCCTAAAGAATCTCACTTATCAGCTGTTAAACGCATTTTCAGATATCTAATTGGCACTATTGACTTTGGCTTGTGGTTTCCCATTGGTAGTTCTTTTGAGTTAATTACGTATACCGATGCGGATTACGCCGGATGCATTGTAGATCGTAAAAGTACAAGTGGGTACTGTCAGTTTCTTGGCGGGTGCCTTGTTTCATGGGCCTCTAATAAATAACATTCAGTAGCTCTCTCAACGGCCGAGGCTGAATATGTAGCCGCCGGAAGTTGTGGAGCCCAAGTACTTTGGATCAAAAATCAATTGCTTGATTTGAAGTTGAAGTGGATTGTGCGCCGATCTTCTATGATAATACGAGTGCAATTAATCTATCCAAAAATCCTGTTCAACACTCCAGAACCAAACACATTGACATTCGGCATCATTTTCTGAGAGATCATGTAGGCAAAGGGGTCTTTGAGTTCAAGTTCATTGATTCTCTTAACCAACTGGCTGACATCTTCACAAAACCTCTAAATCAGGATCAATTCAATAAAATCAGGCGAGAACTTGGCATGTGTAAGGGTGAGGGCATACGCACTTAAGTCTGCATTAGGTTGTTTCTCTTTTTGTTGGGTAGATCATGTGAGATGCATGCATTGTGTGTGGTTCACTTTTATTGTGTATGACTATACCTAGCATGTGTGCCTGTACTTATATTTATATACACTTATTCCTTGACATTTTTCTGCAACTGAATATTCCTTGATAGATAAATGTGGACTAGTGATCTAGTGCTCTTAGCAGTCTCCATTCAAGGGTTTCCGTAGTCGACTCATGCTTGATATCATTCGTGTGTTAGCAAAAGAAAAGAAATAAAAGAAAGAAAGAGGAATGATCTGTGAAAATGGGGGAGTCCAAGGGTCATGGAGCCCACTTCTATCTCCGGTAGTGGCTAGCTGGGGTTCTTCCTCTCTCTCGGGGTCCTTTTTGGGATTTAGGTCCCAGCGGTCGACCACTGGCTTCGTGCCGGTCGACCGCCAGCGGCGAACCGGCCCGGGTCAACCGCATCCGAACCTTACTTTAAGGGGGTTTTCTTCCCCCCTTTCTCATTCTATCACTCTCCCTTCTCTCTCCCTTATTCCACCTCCACTCTAGCACATCTCCCTCCCACCTTTCAAGCCCTAAAAACCCCACACCGTTTCTACCCAAGCACGATCCGGTCGATTGGTTTCCTTTTCGGAACGTCTCCTCTCCGGCGTTCGTGCACTCGTGCCAACCATCCTTGATCTCCAGAGCGTGGAGACGGTTTTCTTAGTTCTTCCCGATGTCTCCCTCTCCATCACAAGGTAGAGGTTATACCTCTCTAGAGGATACTCTCTTCAGCGGGTTTCCTAGTCTAAAATGGCACCTCGAAGGAGTGCTCGACGTCTTCTCCAAGGGGAACCTGGTGCTCAGAGACGTGAAGCTCCGGCCGCACCTCCACCACAAGCTCCCGCACGCAGGTTACCTCCGAGGTCTATCATCGAGCCTCGTCTTGTTGATTTTCAAGAGTTGAATGAAATCCTGCCCGACATCTCTACAATTTTTTCAATGCAACCGGGGTGGCTTGATTTTGTCACTAGATACAATCGCTTCTATCCCTATCTAGTACAACAGTTCTATGGGAATTTGGTTGACAGAAATGGAAGCTTGTATACAATGGTTCAAGGCATTCAGATCCGCATTAGTGCAGAATTATTCCATAATGCCCTAGGTGTTTCCTCCCATGATGCAGACATGCTTTTTGGGCATGGTGAGGTTGAGGCTAGTTTTATTGCCATGACGAGCTGTGATTTTGTTCGTGGTGTGAGTGACCTCATTGAGCTGAATGCCAACCACTTTCCCGCACTACAACGGGTTATTCATCACATGTTTACTACACTTATTTATCCCAAGAGTGGCAGCCGAGATGAAGTGACCGAAGTGCACCGTTTCCTGTTCTATCATGTTATGAATGGCAAATTGGTTAATATGGGATGGCTCATGACTCAATTGATAACTCGATGCCGTACACATTTACGGCGATCCCTGCCCTCTGCCTCTCAGCTCACTGGAGTGTTCATCTTTGTCGGGGTCCCATTGGAGAATGAGCAGTTTGTTCTAGTCCGCCATGATGACATTTACAATGAGCATAATCTTTTCTCCGATATGGGATATTACAGGGATGCAAATGGTGAAATTCGCCGTGCTGTCCCAGTTTATGGGGAAGAAATTGGCAGTGAAGAAGAACAAGAGCCGGACCCACAGCAAGATAACCAAAATGCACCTGCACCAGTTCAGCCTGCAGATGTGCCTCCTCTAGTGGATCTCCCTCCTCCACCGCAGCACTTTCATGGGGAGTCTTCTACTCAGGGTGCTGGGCATTCCACTTGGGGGGACTATGAGGCTCTTGACAGGTGCCTTTTAGGCATGGAAACTCGGCTTGACTCCTCCCTTGGGCGTTTGGATACTTTTATGGACACCATGATTGGACGAATGGATACCTTCACTCTTGCTCTGGATGATCTTTCTCTCCACATAGCCACTCTCTTTGCCAGCCATGAAGATAACCGTGAGGCCTTTCGCACCACCAACCATACCCTTCTTTCCCTCCGTAACCAGCTCCGTCATTATGATGACATTCTCCATAACCTTGAGGATCGTCTTCCTCCTCCTCCTACTCCTGCTGGTTCCCCCCATGGTGATGGTCCACCGGATGGTGTTCATGGCCAGGAAGCTGAGGATCACCCTGCTGTGTAGCTGCTTTTTAGGTCTCTAGTGTCCCTTTTGTCAACTTTTTGTATCCCCTCCCTCTCCTTTTTGCTGATGTCAAAGGGGGAGAAGTAGGCTATTAGGCTTATATATATATGCTATGTGTGTTTGGTGTTTGCCTGCTTGCATGCCTGTCTATCTCTTGCATCGTAGTTTGAGCATATTGTATGCATTAGTGGTTGCATTCCTTAGCGTGTCAAGCTCATTTCTCCCTTCTGCATTCAGTGTACCTTGTATGGATCAAATGAAAATGAATGGAAGAATGCACTCTTTGACGTTACAAGATTGGCTCCTTTCCTTCTCACCTCTTGTCAATACGGCAAATAAGTATTGAATGGTTGGTATGAATTCGTTGACATGCTTGTGTTGGTAGTGATATGTTTGGTGATATGAGCATTTCGAATGCCTTCAAATCGTGAGTTTAGACGATTCAACTTAATGGATTTCCACGTATCTCATATGTGATTGCCGAAGCTTCTAAAACTCTTTCAAAGGGACATTTGAGAAAATGCAATTCCACTGCCTAGGTTTTGTCATCATCAAAAAGGGGGAGATTGTTGAACATATCCGAGTGATTTTGATGATAACAAAACCTAAGATATTTCTCTCCCTTGTATCTTGTTTTCAAGCAAAGCTTCATGCTTTAAACCTTCAATTTTCACCCCATGTCAAATGTGTGGTTATGAATCCTTCCATGTGTTTATTCAAACATAAATCAACTCATACACAAGCCCGTTTCAATCATCGAACAAATGGATAGCTTCAAGAGAGCTAACACTTGATTTTTGCAGGATTGAAGATTGGCGGTCGACCTGTGGACCCCTGACGGTCGACCTAAAATAACAGAATTGAAATCTGGAATCTGAGAAAGCTGGCGGTCGACCGCCAGGAGCTAGCGGTCGACCTATTTTCCCAGCAGCCAAATGGCTACAGGACGGCCAATGGCGGTCGACCGCTGGCCTTTGTAGGTCGACCGCTAGCCTCGAGCTGCCAACAAATGTTGACTTTTTGTCACTTCGAGAAATGGTCTTTCTGTTGGTATTATTTAATCCCTAAGCAACCTAACTCTCCAGAAATTGTGGATCTGGTCTGGGGGAGTCTTTGGACCATTCAAGAACCTATAAAACTTATACAAGAGGCTTTGGAAAACCCTAATGCTCAAGGAAGATCAAAGGGAGGCTGCCAAGAGGAAGAGAAGGGATTTGGCATTGTAGACGTGAACAGTGCTCCGAGAGGAAAGTTCTTCATCCTTCTTCATCCAATCAAGTGTAAATCAGTCCAAGGATTCAAGCTGCATCCAAAGCATACAATCATCCACTAAGGGGGAGCAAATCAAGATCCTTCTCTTATGTTTTGAATTCATTCTTGATCTCTCAAAGCTTCATCTGTAATCCTTGTAATCTTTAAACATTCCAGAGTGTGTGGACCTCTTAGATCCGTGTGTGTGTGTGGTTGTGTGTTCTTGGTTGGAGGTGTGTGTGTGTGTGTGTATTAAGGTGTTCCTACACCTTCGTGGGAATCCTCCTTCCTAGTGTGTGAGTGTTGTGTGTGGTTGATCTTGTAACTTCCTACAAGATAGTGTGTGGTTCCTCACTGTCCATGAGGGGTGGACGTAGGTTGCCATTGTGACATCCAAACCACCAAAAATCGCTGTCTCTGTGTGGTTTGTTCCTTTTCCTCTATCCTCCTTCTGTGCAAATCGTAAGTGTGTTAGTTTTGTTCAGTCTTTATTCTCTTTTATCCTGCATAATCCTTCTTCACCGTATAAAACTTGCTTTGTCTGTGGGCTTTAATTATTTCAGGTTCTCTTGTTAGCTTCTTGTCACACATTTTATAAAAAGGCGAAAAAGTTTCATTATTTCTACCATCACCCAATTCACCCCCCCTCTTGGGTGCCATTTAATCTCGGGACTTCAGTGGCCTCAGCCTGGCCATTACCCTGGGGGTAGTATGGTGATGAATGATGCAATGATATATTAAACTTCTTACAGAGGTCCCGGAATTCTTGAGAAACAAACTGAGGCCCGTTGTCGGTGATGATATCACTTGGCACTCCAAACCGCGAGAAGATATTCTTCAGGATGAAGCGGCATACTGTGGTGGCTTTGATTTCTGAATAGGCTTCAGCTTCTACCCACTTGGTGAAGTACACCGTAGCCGTCAGGATGAAGGACTTCTGCTTGACTGCGAAATTAGGGTCACCGAGAGGTCCGATGATATCAAAGGCCCACATGGAAAATGGCCAAGGAGCAGAAAGAGGATGAAGAGAAGAAGTAGGAGCATGGATCTTATCAGCATGGAGCTAGCATCGAAGACACCTACGGACATAGGTGGAGCAATCTTCTTCTAGGGTTGGCCAGTAATGGCCCTGCCTAAGAATCTTCTTCGCCAATGCCTGCCCATTTACGTGTCCTCCACACTCACTGGAGTGAGCTGCTTCTACTACCTTCCAAGCTTTATCGTCATCTAGACACCTCATTAGAACTCCATTGAGAGCTCGCCTATACAATTCTCCAGCAATAATTGTGTAGCTTGCGGCGACTCTTCTAATGGCCTTTCGCTACTCGGCATTTGCCGTCTCCGGAAATGAACCATCCCTACAATACTGCTCAATCTCATAATACCATGGCAATTATTCTTCTTATATGATCTCCTCAAGCTCAGTTAACGGAACTTCTCTCACCTCTTCCCTTTCTACCTTCCTTTCTACAGATTTCCTAAGGTTGTCAAACCAGGGATCCTGAAGAGAAGGGGCATCTAACCGCTGGACCACAATGGTCTCAGTGGCACGACGGAGGGGAAATGAAAGATAAGAAGCAAGTGATGCAAGGGTATCAGCCAAAATGTTCTGAGAACGAGGAGTGTGAATATAGATAAGCTTCCGGAATTGCCTAGCCAAGAGCGTGACCATACCTTGATAGGGCTTAAGCTTAGGGTCATGGGTGCGGTAAGTTGACCGAACTTGACGCAGCACCAATTGAGAGTCTCCTATGATGTTAAGGTATCGCGCGCCCAAGAGGTAGGCGTGCTTCAGACTGGCAAGGAGAGCCTCATACTCGGCTATATTATTCGTGGCAGGAAATGAGAGTTGATAAGCGATAGGGATGGTTATCCCTTCCGGAGTAAGGAGGATGGTGCCGATTCCACTACCCTTGGAATTGAGAGCACCATCGAAATGGAGAGACCAAAAAGGAAGACGAGTGATTACTGCCAAGTGTTCATCGGGAAACTCATCCTGGATTGAATCCGTGCGAGGGATAGGAGAATGAGCGAGATGCTCAGCAATGGCATACCCCTTAATTACTTTTTGGACAATGAAGGTGATGTCGAACTGGGAAAGAAAGCTCTGCCAGCGAGCTAATCGGCTAGAAAGGACATGCTTTTCTAAAAGATAACAAATGGGGTCCATTCTAGAGATAAGCCTAACCTCGTGGGCAAGAAAATAATGTTTGAGCTTCTGAGCTACCCACACTAGCGCTGCACAGGTCTTCTCCATGGCAGTATACTTGGATTCAGCGGGATTAAACAACCTCGAAAGGTATTATGCTACCCTTTCCCTTCCTTCATCATCTACCTGAGCCAGGACAGCTCCTAGGGAGTCCTCAATCACAGAAATGTATAGGATCAGGGGTTTCCTAGGGACGGGTGGTTGCAGAACTGGGGGATTAGAAAGATAAACTTTAAGCTCCTCATAGGCCTTTTGGCATTGTTCATTCCATTCAAACTTTGCTCCCGCATTTAACAATTCATAGAATGGGCGGCATGTTTGCGAGTGTTGAGATATAAATCTCCTAATGAATTGTAAATGCCCAATCAAACCTCGGAGTTCAGTGATGTTCTTAGGTGATGTCATTTCCATAGCGGCCTTTGCTTTATTCGGATTGATTTGAATCCCCCGTTTACAAACTATAAACCCGAGCAACTTCCCTGATGCAACTCCAAACACGCATTTCTTTGGATTCATCTTTAATTTATATTCCCTAGCCCTTTGAAACACTTTGGCTAGAATGGCGGGGTGTTCTTCTTGAGACCTCGACTTTACCAAAATATCATCCACGTAAGCTTCTAAGTAGACATGCATCATGTCGTAGAAGATAGCCATCATTACCCTCTGATAAGTAGCACCTGCATTCTTTAATCCAAATGGCATAACAACATAGCAGTATGTGCCCCAAGGCGTAGTGAACGAGGTCTTCTCTTGATCCTCAGGAGCCAGACAGATTTGGTTATATCCGGAATAACCATCCATGAATGAGAGGGCTTCATATCCAGCTGTGTTATCCACCAATACATCAATGTGTGGAAGTGGGAAATCGTCTTTCGGACATGCCTTATTTAAGTCCCTGAAATCGATACAAATCCAAATTTTGCCATCCTTTTTCATTACCAGGACTATGTTTGCCACCCATTGCGGATATAAAATAACTCTAATAAACCTGGCATTATGCAATTTGTCGACTTCTTCCTTTATCCTTAAGGCCATCTGTGGGTGAAATCTTCTCGCTTTCTGCTTAACGGGTGTTGCCCCTAGTTTAAGAATCAATTGATGTTCAACCAATGTGGGGTCAAGACCCGGCATGTCCTCATAGGACCAGGCAAACGAATCACTATACTCCCTCAAAACCTTGATGAGCTCCTCTTCAACCTGAGGCGGGAGATTAGCAGAAATAAGTATGGGCCTGGGGTCCTCTTCGATTCCAAGATTAATTTCCTTAGTGGGTTCATCCACTGCCGAGGACGGTTCGTCAAACCTTTTCAAACCTTGTGCGTATAGATCGGCAGTGTCATCCACATCGCTTTCCTCATCATCTGCCGGGTCCTTCTCATTAACAATTTCATATACCCCTAATCCATCATTGCTCCACTCCCCATCCAATTCCTCATCTTCTTCTAAAACAATTGCGGTCTCTACAAACTCTGGGCACCTCAGAAGGTCATGGCACCTTTCGGCCAAATCTTGCAAAAACCTATTAGGGATGGATTTAGGACGACGCATCACAGGGTACGCTGCAGATGAGGATGAGCTGACTAGACTCGAACTAGACTCTACCCCAACTGACTCTACTAATCTAGGAGACTCTGTACACTATACATCTAACCTAGAGATATGAAGTCTACCAGAAAAGGAACAGGGTCTCATGCCCCTGGGAAGCTGAGCAGAACACAACGTAATCTTCCACCAAAACCTCCGTTTTGAAATTGGCATTTTTTTTTGGAGGCTGGAGGAGATCACGCAGCAAGAGGAGGAATAAGACGGGGGAGGAGGTAGTTGCATGAGGAACAAATCGGGGAAGATGCAATCGAAAAATAGATCAGAGGATCGAAACCACATCTCGTGGAGTTGAGCATTGGGGGGAGGAGGAGTAAATAAGGGTGAAAGATCAATAGGCGGGCCGCGCCCGCAAGCACATGGAACAAATAGAATCTAAAGCGGTCTCTCCATGAAGTACGGGTCGACCAGAATTGGAGGGGAACGGGGGACAAAGCCCAATTGTTGTAACCAAGAGGCAAGACGGGATGGGGACAGAGAAAAGGTAGTGATAGAGCTCCCCACTTCCCATGGCCCCCGGCGGACCAGCTGCATCGGAGAATGATTCACCAGCTGCATCTCCTTCTTCCTCAGACGGTCTTCTCTTTTACTGAACAACTTTTCAAAACAACTAGCAAAATCTTCCATATCACCCACCAACCCCTTCAGCGGCGGTGGTGGGTCAGAATCGTCACAGGCGACGTCAACCTTGACATCAGCACATGGTGGTGGTTGCTTCAGAGTGCGGGCTACAGCGGGTCTTTCACAAAATGTTGTCGATAGTCCCACGTCAACGGCCTAGAGTCTCCAAGTATTGACATTGCTGAATCACGGTAGTCAAGGGCTCGGCGGCCCATCTTCCTGCCTTTAGGGACGGGCTTTGTCCGCCCCTGTAACTGTGCGTCGAGGCCCAGGCCCGGCTGATAACCTAGTTTCAGAATCATGTGCCACCGTTTGGAATCTCTAATCTTGGACTTGATCTTGACATTTTTTGGTGTAGTGGTGGGCTTGCGTGACGCAGATGCCCATGAATAATTCAAGTCCATTACTGATAAAACTGGCCTATTACTTGGCCACAGTGTAGGGAGAATCTTATCTGTGATGGCATCAATAGACTGGACGGTGGAGATGCTTTTCACTTTAACTACCCGGCCCTGGAATGGGAATTTCAGGCATTGATGGGCAGTTGAAGGTACGGCATTTAAACTGTTTATCCATGGACGACCCAGAATAGCTTTGAACATTGGGTCTATGTTCAACACGTAGAACTCCACGTCCATAACCAACGGCCCTAGCTCGGCCTGTACAGTTACGACCCTATGACAAGCACGCCTGGAATTGTCATATGCTGCTATTGTGGTGGGTGTTGGCTTAAGCATATCCTCTAAAATGTTACAAGCACGGAGGGTACTCAATGGACACATGTTTATCGATGCTCCTGTGTTCACATGGGCAGACTCAACAGCCACTTTATTCAAAGAAATGGTAATACAGAGTGGCATCTGCCGGGCCTCTGGGGGAGCTAGTTTTGACTCAGAAAATGAAATAGAGGGCCCCCTTGTGATGGTTGCCAACACCATTGGTAAACTGTCCACCGCCACATCTTCATTCACCATCACTTTCTGCAAAAAAGTCTTCAAAGCATCTTCATGTAGCGGCGACGTTTTGATCAATTCCAAAATGGAAATCTTGGCCGGCATTCGGTCCAAGTGCTATAACAAGTCATACTTCGTGCCTGGCACGGGGTCTGCTTCTTCAGCTGTTGAGGAAGAAGTATGAGGGGTAGGTGCGGGTGCACGAGGATATGGGTAAACTTTGTGGAATGGATTCCCACTCCGAAGGGCGCAATGTGGTGCCGGCACGGCCTGAGATGGACCCCCGCTTGGCCCAGTGGGGTAGGTGAAAGGGGTAGAAATGGGGGTGAGGATGGCAGAAGTTGGCCTGATGGGCCCTGGTGAAGGGAAAATGGGCGAGGGGTTAAGTGGAGGGGTGATGATGGAGGGTATGGTGGGTGATGGCGAAAGGACTGGCAGTATAGAGGGGAATGCGGTGGGCCTGATGGGTGATGTGGAGGGAACAATGGGTGGAGTGGGGGTCAGAACGGTGGGCCTGGGAACGGAGGGGGTAGCAAGTGCAGGGGAATGGTTGTGGTGGAAGGCCAAAAGGTGTGCGGGGTTTCATCATCAAAAGTCCACCCAGCGTTGGGGGCTAGGTGCTGAACAATGTTTACCTGGACTGGGGCCGACGCCAGTGGCTGCTGTTGTTGCTGAGGAGCGGGCTGGTGTACTGGCATGGGATTCTGATGGATCCCAAGCTCCTGTTGCTGCTGCTATTGCAGGGGTTGCTATTGCTGTTGGGGTTGCTGTTGCTGCTGTTGCAGGGGCGCCGCCTGCTGCGGCCTAGCTTGTCTCTGTCTCTGCTTGATGTCCTCGATGAGTTGGTGCATCTGAGCCCAATCAATCCTCTGGCCCTCGTGTAAATCATACACCAGATATCTAAACTGATAGCACCGCTCTATTGTGTGACCGGGCTGCCGATGATATATGTAATATCGGGACTGATCGGCGCTCGGATTCCAATTCTGACGCTTTGGAGGCAATTGAATATCACCAGTATACATCAAGGCAGCAAAAATATCAGGCAATGTCTCAGGAAGAGGAGAGTAATGGGTCCTCTTTGGGCTCGGTCGAGCAGGTTCGTAAGCGGTAGGTGGAGGAACATTGTGATATTGCGGCGGCCGCTGAGGCTATTAGGGTGGTGGTGGTTGTTGCGGGTGTTGAGGAACCTGGAAAGTGGGTTGGGGAACTTGTGGAGCGGCGAACTGGGGGTTGCGTGGAGGCTGCGGGAAGCGAGGTGGAGCGGCATGGTGGGGAAACTGAACAGCCTAGACCTGCTCCTTGATTTGCACTCCCTCAGTGACGGGGCCCTGGGACTTTCTGGCGACTTTTGGTTTCTGGGCCTCAAATAGTGAATGAATAGGGGAGTCTTTAAATTGGGTTTGTATGAACCGGGCCCTGCTGTATAACTGGGGCATATTCGAAATGTCATTCATCGCCAAAATATTCCTGAATGTTGGGGTGGCATTGGAGATTAACAACTTAACTTTCTCCTCTTCCGAGATTTGCCCGGGCACACGTGAGGCCATCTGCCTCCATCGATCCGCATAGGTTGCAAAATCCTCTTTCGACTTCATCTTTCCTCCTACAAGGTTGGTGAAGGAATACTCGAGACCAACCCGATCTTGGAACCTCTGAATGAACCTTTCCTTGACTGTCTTGAAATTTTTGGCCTCCTCTGTAGGCAAAGTATAAAACCTTTCCAGGGTGACCCCTTCCAATGATCGGTGGAATAAGTAAGCCATCAAGCGATCACCATGCTGGAACTGTGCTGACTCGTAAAGAAACTCTCGGACATGAATGAACGGGTTGCCGTTCCCGTCATACTTTCGGTACACGGGGAGCTCGGATTGAGGAGGAAAACGAATGTCCCTGAAGTTAAGAATAGGGACATAAGCCAAAGATTGCGGGCCAACCCGCTTGTGGAGGAGGTCAATTTGTTGCTGCATAGCAGCCCATTTATCAAGAATTTCCCGTTCTCGGGATGGAGGAGAAGGAGCAGGAGGAGTAGTACCTGGATACGTAGCCAAGGGAAAAGTTGACTGAGGGGGCAGCCCGTAAGATGGGTAATGGGCCAGGGAAGGGCCCACATCCACATGAGCCAGCTGGGCGGCCCGTGGTTGCAACCGAGTAAAGTCTGCCAGGGCTACAAGGGCCTGCGGCGATGGAGAAACAGTGACATAGGGATCAAGGTCAGGAACAGAGGGGATTTGAGACTTCCCCTTATCGAGCGGCCGATGGGCCGAGGTAGAAGTCTAGCCCGCTTCCATGCTGGAGTACCGAAGGATCTGAGGACGGGTGAGAGTAAGGTCAATGGGGGCCACAGAGGTGGTCCCAGCAACAGAAGATGTTGTCGCAACAGCATTCATGCCACAAGATGGAGCTGAAGTCGGGGCATCGGCTCCCTGCAAGGCTTGCCGGATGAGATGGAGCTGGGTAGGGTCCAGCTGGGTCATCATGTTGAGAATTTGATTCGCCGGATTCTGAATGGACGGATCGGAAAGAGAGGGTTGGGAACCCTTGCCAAGAATGGTCGGGAGTGGAGGGGTAGTCCCCTCTCCTCCCTGCATATGGGTGACCCTAGGTGGGTCCTCAAGAAGACCGCGAGGAAGGGAGTCCTCGTGGGACTGGGAGAAGTCGTATGACGACATGGGAGATGATGAATCAAACAAAAGATTAAAGTAAGAATGGAAATGAGAACTGACTCCAGGAGATGATCCTGAGGGAAAGAAACAACCCCACATACACTAAACACTGCAAGACTAGAGCAATCAATCCTAGTCAAGGCAAAACCTCAAACAACCAAGCATCCAATGGAGAGGAGAGATGAGGGGAGAGTCAAGCACTTAAGAAATCAAGTTGTCAAATAATGCACGACAATTTTTATATTACTCTTGTAGGACCTTAGTGGATTAATTATTATATGAATCCGCTCGACCACAAGGTACTTAACCAGAGTGGGAAATGAGGAACTCGGTGACTCTACGGGGATCTCTCGCTCGCGGATGCAAACCCTAGACTGGGGGTGGATACGGTACAACCTGCCGGCGTCCGTGTGGGAATCCACGGCTCACGGGGGCTTACGGAGGTCCTCAGCAAGGTCCCCTAGTCGGCTCCAAGGAGTATAGAGACGAGAGGAAACCCTACCTCGGTAGGAATGCAACTACTATGAAATAGATGGATGCTCCTATGTGCACCGGAGTGCATGCAAAATCTAGCCTAGCAACTATCAAGCAATGATCAATCAAATATATAAGTAATGAAAATGATCATGCAGCAATGATATAGGAGTAGGGGGAGATCAATAACTAGCACCAAAGATCACGAATATCATGGAATATGGCAATCAAAATGAACTATGAGTGCACTATAGCACCACAAGGACGGTCTGTATGACACCGCTCAACAGGACAGACGGTCTGTACATAACCGTATAAGCCAGGGAGCAATAGAACGGTAGAATAACTGCAAAAGAAACACAGAGTGCTGGAAATGAAGGACGACAGAGATGAGGAACGTACCAGGAAGAGTGGTCTGTGGACGGCCGCGTAAGTTCTGGAACGGATCTCCAGCAACCGTTCACCTACAACCAGAACACCCAGAAGCGTACCTGTGCCAGAAAGATGGACAGCCAAGAATAGGCCGTTCAGAAGTGTGGACGGTTGATAGGAGGCCGTCTATGACAGGACGCTTGCAGAAGAACTGGCACTGTTCGCAGAGAGGGACGGTGGACGTGCAGCCGCGCAGGGTATGAACGGCTCGGGGAGAACCGTTCACATTCCAGGAGGCAGAAAATGCGACCCAACCTGCAATCACTTCAAAAAGGGGACTAACACAACGAAAGAAGGGGTCAGCAAATCACTAACACGATGGGCACTAGGTGTCCCACCGTGATCGCCACAAAAGAAGGGTGTAGATATATTTCTCCTCCCGTCCGTTTCCTCTAATGCCTTCCCAATGTCTATCCTATCATATTCAACATGAGAAGTGAACGAAGACAGAAGGAAATGGAGGAAATAAAAACCGTGATCGCCACCAAGGTGCCGAACGTGATGAACATGCCGTACCTTGGAAAGAGGGCGAGACACTTGCCTGACCTGCAGCGCTGGGAAGATGTACGGTTCAAGAGGAACCGCCTATAACATACACGGTCTCACGATAGACCGTTCACGAACACTGCAGAAGTTGCGGGAAGAAGCGCTCCTAGCAGTTGAACGGCTCTATCATGACCGCAGGAAGACGAAGGACGGTCCAGGATGCACCGCACGTCTTCTTGAACGGAAGGTAGACAACCGCGCAAGACCACCAAGCCAGAAGTCACAAAGGGTCTAACCTCCACCCTCTGCGGCCGGCCAGAGGGGATGGGCCTCGTGCTAGGGATTGCTGTCCTACAAAACAACGTGAAAACACAAAGAGAAGACCTAAATTAGAACTGAAAAGTGTAGTAGATGCCAAAATAATAAGAAATTAACATGAATAAGTGGAAAGGGGGATACCTGGGAGATTTTAAACCCCTAGGGTGTCATAAACGTGGGTGGGTGTGTACATGGCAATGAAGATGAAGACAAACGTGGGGAGAAAGTGATGCTTGCAATGAAAAATTGAACAAAACCAATCAAACACAAAAGACTTAATAACTAGACTACTCCCTGAACTGGAGGCTTATATGGACATGGAAAGCCTCCCTCCTTGGTGCTAGGTCGCTCAAGAGTGCGGCAGGGCTTCGCCGTCGACCAAAAATCTCCCCCCTTTCAAACTCGGTCTTCAGGGTCTATTTATAGAGCACCTAGAGTCCTAGCTCGAAATTAGGGTTTAGAAGCATTTTTAGGTCGAGATAATCAAAGGAAAATCATAGATAATCAGATTATCTCCTATCCATTCGAAACGGCACTTAAAATGGTTCATTATCTGCGGAGAAAATGACGGCAGAAGTTGGGGATGAAACCATGGACAGAGAGAGAAAATCTGTTAAAATTCATGAATCGAATGGATGAACGGTCTTACGATAGACCGTTCAACGGTATATGCGGCCATGTTCTGGCCGTCCAACCCTATCGGTGGAAATTCAAAATAAATCATAAATAATCAATATTATCTATCGAACTGATCGAAACCTTCGCCGTTGGACTCTCATAGATGAACGGCTCGGATGAGACCGTTCAAAGGTAAAGCGACCAAAGACAAACCGTTCTTGCCTTGTCAGGGATAAATAGATTAATTGGATAATTATCTGAGAACACAACCAAGCGCAGGACTCTGAGACATGAGCGGCTACCATCCATCCGCCCATCCTTTTGAACGGCTAGGGGAAGACATCATAAATACTTGTCGGTGGAAATTCATAAAATTAACCAAAATATTCCAAAATAGATGGACGGTCCACAGAGTGCTTGAAACTCATAGAAAAGTCCAATCAACCAAAACCAAGGCCCATTAAGCCCTGAATCAACTCGGACCTAACCAGGGAGGGAGGCTACCCATAAAACTGGTCCAAAACATGCCTGAAAATAGCCCCAATGAGTGAAGGACAACTCGAGGCATCAATAAATGGGAGTAAGAGGAACGACTCAATTCATCGGCAAAAAATGGGTGTCAACACCCAGCAGAGACGTGAGGTCTAAGCCAGGATAGAATATGGACGTTGACCCATGATGAGGTCGAAATCAACAAACCTTGCCCAGACAGAAGGTCTGAGACAAATCGAAGAGGTCTTTTGTTAGTTTATTTGTTTGTGTTGATTGAATTTGTTGAATTTGTTGAGTTCGTCGAATTTGTTAAGTTTACTGGGTTTATTGGATTTATTGGACTTGTTGGGTTTATTGAGTTTGTTGGTTTAGTTCGTTGAGTTTATTTGGTTTGTTGAACGTTTTGTCAACTCCATTGAGTTTATTGGTTTTATTGGGTTTATTGAGTTCATTGATTTATTGGGTTGATTGATTTGTTTTGTTTATTCAGTTTATTGAGTTTGCCAAATTTGTTGAATTTATTGGTTTTATTGTGTTTATTGATTCATTAATTTTTTTTTAAATCATCATTTTCATTTCTTCATTTCTTTTATTTATTTCTTTCCTTTTTGTTTTTATTGTTGTGCTTTTTTCTGTTTTATTTTTGGTCTCCCTGGCACAGACTCGTTTGCGGTGCGGGACATTTTGTTTGGTGGGACTATTGGTGACTTTCATTGTTTATTACGCCGGTGGGAATAGGGATTAATGTCCAAGGGTCCAGCCAAGACGGGGTGCCTCGAGCTGGGAAGGAAGTGTTCAAGGGCCCAATTCCGTGAGGCTAGGGACAGTTTTCGTGTTCGGCGAGGGCGGAGCACCTTGGGCCGAGAAAAGGGCTTTATGAACCTAGCCTAGTGGGACAGAGGGTAATTTTAGGGCTCGGGGAGGGCGGAGTGTCTCGGGCCAAGGAAAAAGATTTTGTAGACCCAGCCCGATGGGACAAAAGGTAATTTTTTAGTTCGGCTACGGCGCAGCGCCTCAGGCCGAGGAAAAAGGCTTTATAGACACAGCCCTGTGGGACTGACGGGCAAAGTTTTGAGCTCGACAAGGGCAGAGTGTCTTTTACCATGAAAAGGGAGATTTTATTGGGCCAACATTGGGCAAAGGGTCAGGTCCGGCAACAGTGGGAGAGCCCCATGAGACAAATATGGTGTTTCTTGGTGTATCTGAATCATTATTGGCCGAATGCTAGAAGGCAACGAGACTGCATTGGCCGGGGGCATAGGTCCCAAATCAAGGGTAGAGGTTCAATCCTAGTGGGACAAGTGGGAAGTACCCCCGTAGAATGAGGCGTCGGTACGGCCTATTCTTTTCATTCCTCTCAACGGGCATGGACCCGTATTTGAAACAGGAGGCCTAGTAGCCAATGAGGGCTCTTTAGCATTCGTGGGACCGTTGACTAACGTGGTCACCTTGGGGATATTCAATGACAGCTATGCATCAGATTGACAGCTGTCTTCTTTTGTCATTGATTTCTTTAGGAGACGTTCTGAGTAGCTTCGGCTTGGGCTCCTGGCGCTTACGCCAAGTGTCATGCTCTTGACCGGTTGCAAGGTCTTCCTACTTCTACAGATCGCATAGTCATTTTATTTTTTCCTCAGGCATTCACCATACAATGCTACTAGGGAGTCTTCTACCCACGGGGTGGATGGAGAGGCCCTGTTGACCTCATAATTTTTTTTCTTCTTTTCTTTTGCATTCATTTTCATCATCATTTTTTTTGTCTCTTTTTTTTTGAACGAACAACTCGGATGGCACTGATGGTGCAGCGCAGTGCAGAGCCATTACCCTTCACCCATTTGTTTTTAAACAGACCAAGGCGGGTGCATAGGAGAGCGCTCACCTCCTCAGAGAGGAGATGAGTGGTTCACTCCAACATACCAATCCCATAATGGTAGTTTCTTATTCGGCACAGACCAAGTCATGAGGGGAGTGATATCTGCCCTAGCAGATGCAGCCATCAAGGCCTCCTTCATTCATTTTTTTTTGTGCCTACTGTTGACACCCGTTTTTTGCTGATAAGTTGAGTCGTTCCGCTTACTCCCATTTGTTGATGCCTCGAGTTGTCCATCACTCATCAGGGCTATTTTCAGGCACGTTTTGGGCCAGTTTTATGGGTTGCCTCCCTCCTTGGCTAGGATTGTTTCATTTCAGTGCTTAATGGGCCTTGGTTATGGTTGATTAGGCTTTGGTATGAGTTTCAACGTCCATGTGCATGCACGGTTCATCCTTGACCGCTCAATCCGTGTGCGGTTGAGCCGTCCATATATTTTAGAACATTTTGGATAATTTTCTGAATTTCCACTGACAAGAATTTATGCGGTCCTAATCTAACCGTTCAACATAATGGACGGATGCATAGTAACCGCTCATATCTCAGAGTCCTGCGCTCGATGGTTTTCTCAGATAATTATCCAAATAATTGAATTATCACCGACAAGGATAGAACGGTGGGTTCTTGGCCGCTCTACTTTTGGACTGTCTTATCTGAGCCGTTCATCTATGAGAGTCCAACGACGAACGTTTCGGTCAGTTCGAGGGATAATCTGAATAATTTCATATTTATTTTGAATTTCCACCGACAGGGTTGGACGGTCCGGACATGGCCGCACATCCCGTTGAGCGGTCTATCATAAGACCGTTCATCCTATCGATTCATGAATTTCAACAGATTTTATCCCTTTTATCCGTGGTTTTATCCCCAACTTCTTTCTTCATTTTCTCCGTGGATAATCAACTATTTTAAGTGCCATTTCGACTGGATTAAAGATGATTCATTTATCTACGATTTTTGTTTGATAATCTCGACCTAAAAATGACTATAAACCCTAGTTTTGAGCTAGGCTTTCTAGGCTCTATAAATAGACCCTAAAGGCCAAGCTTGAAAAGGGGGGGGGAGATTTTTGGTCGACGGCGAAGCCCTACCGCATTCTTGAGTGGCCTAGCACCAAGGAGGGAGGCTTTCTACGTCCATACAAGCCTCCAGTTCAGGGAGTAGTTTTGTTTTGAGTCCTTTCGCGTTTGATTGTTTTCGTCCTCCTTGTTATTGCATGCATTGCTTTTCACACTTTCTCCCACATTCTCCTTCATCTTCATTACCATGCACACACCTACCTACGTTTTTTGACACCCTAGGGGTTTAAAATCCCCCAGGTATCCCCCTTTCCATTTAGTCACATTCATTCCTCATTATTTCGACATTTACTACACTATTCAGTTCTAATCTAGGTTGTTTCTTTGTTTCTTTACATTATTTTGCAGGTCAGCACTTCCTAGCACGAGGCCCATCCCCTCTGGCCGGCTGGAGAGGGTGGAGGTTGGACCCCTTTGCGACTTCTGGCTTGGTGGTCTCAAGCGGTTCTCTTCTGTCCGTGCAAGGAGACGTACGGTGCATCTTTGGCTGTTCTTCTTCGTCCGGCGGTCATTATAGAGCCGTTCAACATCCAGAAGTGCTTCATCCCGCACCTTTTGCAGCACCCTTAGGCGGTCTATCGTAAGACCGTGCGTCATATAGGCGGTTCTCCATCAACCGCTCAGCTTACCAGTGCTGCAGCCAGGCGAGTGTCTCCCCCTTCCTTTCCAAAGCATGCCATGTTCATCACGTTCGGCGCTTTGGTGGCGATCACGGTCATTTTTGTTTTCTGTTCTCCTCTTACTATTTTTCACTTATTCATTGCATATCGATTTATTCATAACACATCTTCCTTTAAGTAAGAGGAGAAAATATATCTACATCCTTCTTTTGTGGCGATCGTTGACACCCATTTTTTGCCGATAAGTTGAGTCGTTCCGCTTACTCCCATTTGTTGATGCCTCGAGTTTTCCATCACTCATCAGGGCTATTTTCAGGCATGTTTTGGGCCAGTTTTATGGGTTGCCTCCCTCCTTGGCTAGGATTGTTTCATTTCAGGGCTTAATGGGCCTTGGTTTTGGTTGATTGGGCTTTGGTATGAGTTTCAACGTCCATGTGCATGCACAGTTCATCCTTGACCGCTCAATCCGTGTGCGATTGAATATGGGCCGTCCATATATTTTGGAACATTTTGGTTAATTTTATGAATTTCCACTGACAAGAATTCATGCGGTCCTAATCTAGCCGTTCAACATAATGGACGGATGCATAGTAACCGCTCATATCTCAGAGTCCTGCGCTCGATGGTTTTCTCAGATAATTATCCAAATAATTGAATTATCACCGACAAGGATAGAACGGTGGGTTCTTGGCCGCTCTACTTTTGGACGGTCTTATCTGAGCCGTTCATCTATGAGAGTCCAACGGCGAACGTTTCGGTAAGTTCGAGGGATAATCTGGATTATTTCAGATTTATTTTGAATTTCCACCGACAAGGTTGGACGGTCCGGACATGGCCGCACATCCCGTTGAGCGGTCTATCGTAAGACCGTTCATCCTGTCGATTCATGAATTTCAACAGATTTTATCCCTTTTATCCGTGGTTTTATCCCCAACTTCTTTCATCATTTTCTCCGCGACTAATCAACTATTTTAAGTGCCGTTTCGACTGGATTAAAGATGATTCATTTATCTACGATTTTTGTTTGATAATCTCGACCTGAAAATGACTCTAAACCCTAGTTTCGAGCTAGGCTTTCTAGGCTCTATAAATAGACCCTAAAGGCCAAGCTTGAAAAGGGGGGGAGATTTTTGGTCGACAGTGAAGCCCTGCCGCATTCTTGAGTGACCTAGCACCAAGGAGGGAGGCTTTCTATGTCCATACAAGTCTCCAGTTCAGGGAGTAGTTTGGTTTTGAGTCCTTTCGCGTTTGATTGTTTTCATCCTCCTTGTTATTGCATGCATTGCTTTTCACACTTTCTCTCACGTTCTCCTTCATCTTCATTACCATGTACACACCTACCTACGTTTTTTGACACCATAGGGGTTTAAAATCCCCCAGATATCCCCCTTTCCATTTAGTCACGTTCATTCCTCATTATTTCGACATTTACTACACTATTCAGTTCTAATCTAGGTTGTTTCTTTGTTTCTTTACGTTATTTTGCAGGTCAGCACTTCCTAGCACGAGGCCCATCCCCTCTGGCCGGCTCGAGAGGGTGGAGGTTGGACCCCATTGCGACTTCTGGCTTGGTGGTCTCGAGCGGTTATCTTCTGTCCATGCAAGGAGACGTGCGGTGCATCTTCGGCCGTTCTTCTTCGTCCGGCGATCGTTATAGAGCCATTCAACATCCAGAAGTGCTTCATCCCGCACCTTTTGTAACACCCTTAGGCGGTCTATCGTAAGACCATGCGTCATATAGGCGGTTCTCCATCAACCGCTCATCTTACCAGTGCTGCAGCCAGGCGAGTGTCTCCGCCTTCCTTTCCAAACCACGGCATGTTCATCACGTTCGGCGCTTTGGTGGCGATCACGGTCATTTTTATTTTCTGTTCTCCTCTTACTATTTTTCACTTATTCATTGCATATCGATTTATTCAGAACACATCTTCCTTTAAGTAAGATGAGAAAATATATCTACACCCTTCTTTTGTGGCAATCACGGTAGGACACCTAGTGCCCGTCGTGCTTGTGAATTACTGACCCCCCGTTCGTTGTTTAGTTTTCTTCTTGGAGCGATTGCAGGTCGGGTGCGTTTTCTGCCTCCTGGAACGTGGGCGGTTCTCCCAGCGCCATCCATCCTCTAGGCGGCTGATCATCCACCGTTCTTCCCTGCGAGCAGCGCCAGTTCTCCTGCCAGCGTCCCGTCGTAGACGGCCTACTATCGACCGCCCATATGTCTGCACGGCCTGTCTCTGGCCGCCCATCGCTCTGGCACAGGTATGCTTCTGGGTGTTCTAACTATAGGTACACGGCTTGTGGGGATCCGTTCCAGATCGTACGCGGCGCTATACAGACCGTTCTTCTGGTACGTTCTTCATTTCTACCGTCCTATATTTCCAGCGTTCTGTGATTACTTTTATAGTCATTCTGCCATTCTGTCGCTCCCTGGATTATACGGTCCTGTACAAACCGTCTGTCAATTTGAGCGGTCTCACACAGACCGTCCTTTTGCTGTTGCAGTGCATCCGTTGTTCATTTTGATTGTCATGTTCCATGAGATTTATGAGCTTTGGTGCTAGTTCTTGATCTCCCCTCTGCTCCCATGTCATTGTTGCATCATTATTTTCGTTGCTTGTACGTTTGATTGATCATTGCTTGATAGTTGCTAGGCTAGATCTTGCATGCACTCCGGTGCACATAGGACCATCCCCCTCTCTCATAGTAGTTGCATTCCTACCGAGGTAGGGTTTCCTCTCGTCTCCATACTCCTTGGAGCCGACTAGGGACCTTGCTGAGGGCCTCCATAAGCCCCCGTGAGCCGTGGATTCCCACACGGACGTCGGGTAGGTTGTACCGTATCCGCCCCCAGTCTAGGGCCTGCATCTGTGAGAGAGAGAGTTCTTTAGAGTCACCCAGTCCTCCATTTCGCACCCTGGTTAGGCACCTAGTTGTTGAGTGAATCTACATTTTAATTAAGCCACTAAGGTCCAAAGAGGAACTCATAAGAATTTGACGGGCATCATTTAATAACTTGATTGTCTAATTGGGTGATTCCCCTCTCATCTCTTCCTTCCATTGCATGCTTGCTGTTTGATTTCTTGATTTGGTTGGTTAGGTTTGTTTGCCCTAGTCTTAGGTGTTTAGTGCATGTGGGGTTGTCTCTTTCCCTCAGGATCATCTCCTAGGGTCAGTTCTCATTTCCATTCATACTTCAACCCTTTGTTTGATTCGTCATCTCCTATGTCGTCATACGACTTCTCTCAGTCTCACGAGGACTCTCTTCCTCATGGCCTTCTTGAGGACCCGCCTAGGGTCGCCCATATGCAGGGAGGAGAGGGGACTGCCCCTCCGCTCCCGACCATCCTTGGTGAGGGTGCCCAACCCTCTCTTTCAAATCAATCCATTCACAATCCGGCCAATCAAATTCTTAATATGATGGCCCAGTTGGACCATACCCAGCTCCATCTCATCCGGCAAGCCTTGCAGGGGGCCGACGCCCCGACTTCAGCTCCTCCTCGTGGCATGAATGCTACTGCCACCACATCTTCTGTTGTTGGGACCACCTCTGTGGCCCCTATTGACCTTACTCCCACTCGTCCTCAGGTCCTTCGGTACTCCCACATGGAAATGGGCCAGGCTTCCACCTCGGCCCATCAGCCGCTCGATAAGGGGAAGTCCCAAATCCCCTTTGTTCCTTACCTTGATCCCTATGTCACTGTTTCTCCATCGCCGCAGGCCCTTGTAGCCCCGCAGACTTCACTCGGTTGCAACCAGGGGCCGCCCAGCTACCTTATGCGGATATGGGCCCTTCCTTGGCCCATCATCCATCTTACGGGCCGCCCCCTCAGTCAGCTTATCCTTTGGCAACGTATCCAGGTACTGCTCCTCCTGCTCCTTCTCCCCCGTCCCAGGAACGGGAGATTCTTGATAAATGGGCTGCTATGCAGCAACAGATTGACCTCCTTCACAATCGGGTTGGCCCGCAATCTTTGGCTGACGTCCCTATTCCTAACTTTAGGGACATTCATTTTCCTTCTCAGTCCGAGCTCCCCGTGTACCGCAAATATGACGGGAACGACAACCCGTTTATTCATGTTCGGGAGTTTCTTTACGAGTCAGCACAGTTCCAGCATGACGACCGCCTGATGGCTTATTTATTTCGCCGATCATTAGAAGGGGTCGCCCTTGAGTGGTTTTACACCTTGCCTCTGGAGGAGGCCGAGAATTTCAAGACCGTCAAAGAGATGTTTATTCAGAGGTTCCAGGATCGGGTCGGTCCCGAGTACTCCTTCACCGACCTGGTAGCTGTGAAGATGAAGCCGAAAGAGGACTTTGCAACCTATGCGGATCGATGGAGGCAGATGGCCTCGCGTGTGCCTGGGCAGATCCCGGAAGAAGAAAAAGTCAAGTTATTGATCTCCAATGCCACCCCAACATTTAGAAATATTTTGGCAATGAATGACATTTCGAATATGCACCAGTTATACAGCAGAGCTCGGTTCATACAAACCCATTTTAAAGACTCCCCTATTCATTCAGTATTTGAGGCCCAGAAACCCAAAGTCGCCAGGAAATCCCAGGGCCCCGTTACTGACGGAGTACAAATCAACGAGCAGGTCCAAGCTGTTCAGTTCCCCCACCAAGCCGCTCCACCTCGCTTCCTGCAGCCTCCATGCAACCCCCCAGTTCGTCGCTCCACAAGTTCCCTAACCCACTTTACAGGTTCTCCAATACCCACAACAACAACCACCACAACAGCCTCAGCGGCCGCCACAATATAATAATGTTCCTCCACCCGCCGCTTACGGACCTGCTCGACCAAGCCCAAAGAGAAACCCATTACCCTCCTCTTCCTGAGACATTGCCCGATATTTTCTTTGCATTAATGTATACTGGTGATATTCAATTGCCTCTGGAGCGTCAAAATTGGAATCCGGTCGCCGGTCAGTCCCGGTATTGCTTATATCATCGACAGCCCGGGCACATGATAGAACGATGCTATCAGTTTAGGGATCTGGTGTATGATTTACACGAAGGCCAGAGGAGTGATTGGGCCCAGATGCACCAGCAGATCGAAGACATCAAGCAGAGGCAGAGACAAGCTAGGCTGCAGCAGGCGGCACCCCAGCAACAGCATCAGCAGCAACAACAACCCCAGCAACAACAGGACCTTGGGATCCATTAGAATCCCATGCCAGTCAACCAGCCCGCTCCCCAGCAACAACAACAGCCGCTGGCGCCGACACCAGCCCAAGTGAACATTGTTCATCACCCAGCCTCCAACGCTGGGTGGACTTTTGATGATGAAACCCCCCCCGCTCACCTTTTGGCCTTCCACCACAACCATTCCCCCGCGCTTGCTATCCCCTCCGTTCTCAGACCCGCCATTCTGACCACCACTCCACCCGTTGTTCCCCCCGCATCACCCATCAGGCCCACCGCATTTCCCTCCACACCACCAATCCTTTCGCCACCACCCACCATACCCTCCATCATCACCCCTCCGCTTAACCCTTCGCCCATCTCCCCTTCTCCAGGGCCCATTAGGCCAACTTCCGCCATCCTCACCCCCATTCTTACACCTTCCACCTACCCCACCGGGCCAAGCGGGGGTCCATCTCAGGCCGCACCGGCACCACATTGTGCCCTTCGGAGCGGGCGTCCCTTCCAAAGAGTTTTTCCTTCCTCTGGTGTGACTGCACCCAACCTCCAAGTTCCCTCCCCTATAGCAGAGACAGAAGAAGTAGACCCCGTGCCACGCACGAAGTATGACCTATTACAGCACTTGGACCGGATGCCGGCCAAGATTTCAGTGTTGGAGTTGATCAAAAGATCGCCGCTACACCAAGATGCTTTGAGAACTTTTCTACAGAAGGTTACGGTGAGCGCGGATGTGGCGGTAGATAGTCTACCGTCGCTGTTGGCAACGATTACGAAGGGGCCTTCTATTTCATTCTCTGAGTCAGAGCTAGCGCCCCTTGACGCACGGCAGATGCTGCTATGTATTACCATCTCTTTGAACAAATTGACCGTGGAGTCTGCCCTTGTGGACACGGGAGCATCGATAAATGTGTGTCCATTGAGTACCCTTCGTGCCTGCAACATTTCAGAAGATATGCTCAAGCCAACGCCCACCACCATAGCAGCATATGACAACTCCAGGCGTGCTTGTCACGGGGTCGTGACCGTACAGGCCGAGCTAGGGCCTTTGGTTATGGACGTGGAATTTTATGTATTGGACATAGACCCAATGTTCAAAGCTATTCTGGGTCGTCAATGGATAAACAACCTGAACGCCGTGCCCTCGACTGCCCACCAGTGTTTGAAATTTTCATTCCAAGGGCGGGTGGTCAAGGTGAAGAGCATTTCCACAGTCCAGAATGTTGATGCGATAGTAGCCAAGACTCTTCTTACATTGTGGCCGAGCAACCGGCCGGTTTTGTCAATTATGGACTTGAACTATTCATGGGCATATGCGTCACGCAAGCCTGCTCCTGCGCCAACAAATGTCAAAGTCAAGCCCAAGATGAGAGATTCCAAGGGGTGGCACATGATTCTGAAACTAGGCTATCAACCGGGCCTGGGTCTCGGCGCACAATTGTAGGGCCGGACCAACCCCGTCCCTAAAGGCAGGAAGATGGGCCGCCGAGGCCTCGGCTATCGTGATTCCGCAATGTCGATGCTTGGAGACTCCGGGCCGTTAACGTGGGACTATCGACAACATTTTGTGAAAGGCCCATTGCAGCCCGGCACTTTGAAGAAGCCGCCACCCAGTTCTGATATGAAGATTGACGCCGCAGGTGATAACTCTGACCCACCGCCGCCGCTGATGGGGTTGGTGGGTGATATGGAAGATTTTGCTGGTTGTTTTGAAAAGCTGTTCAGCAAGAAAGAAGACTGTCCGAAGGAGAAGGAGACGCGGCTGGTGAAGCGTCCTCCAATGCAACTGGTCCGCCGGGGGCCCCGGGAAGTGGGGAGCTCTATCATTACCTATTCTATGTCCCCGTCCCATCTTGCCTCTTGGTTTCAACAATTGGGGTTTGTCCCCCATTCCCCTCCAATTCTGGTCGAACCATACTTCGCGGGGAGACCACCTGAAATTTTATTTGTTCCGTGTGCTTGCGGGCGCTGCCCGCCCATTGATCTCTCAACCTCATTTACTCCTCCTCCCCCCGGTGCTCAACTCCACGAGATGTGGTTTTCCTCCTCCGATCTGTTCTTTGATTGTATATTCCCTGAGTTGTTTCCCATGCAACTCCCTCCTTTTCTGTCTTCTTCCTCCTCTTGCTGCGTGATCTCCTCCGGCCTCCAAAAAAAATGCCAATTTCAAAACGGAGGTTTCAGTGGAAGATTACACTGTGTTCTGCTCAGATTCCCAGGGGCACGAGACCCCTATTCCTTTTCCGGTAGACTTTCTATCTCCTAGGTTAGATGTACAGTCTGTAGAGTCCCTTAGGTCAGTAGAGTCAGTTGGGGTAGAGTCTAGTTCGAGTCTAGTCAGCCCGACCACATCTGCGGTGCACCCCGTGGTGCGTCATCCTAAATCCATCCCTGATAGGTTTTTGCAAGATTTGGCCGAGAGATGCCATGCCCTTCTTAGATGCCTGGAGTTTGTGAAGACCGCAATCGTTTTGGAAGAAGATGAGAAACTGGAAGGGGTATGGAGCAATGACGGATTAGGGGTCTATGAAATTGTGAATGAGAAGGATCCAGCTGATGATGAGGAAGGCGATGTGGATGACACTACCGACTTGTACGCACAAGGTTTGAAGAAGTTTGACGAACCGTCATCGGAAGTGGATGAACCCACTAAAGAGATTAATCTTGGAACAGAAGGGGATCTCAGGCCCATACTAATTTCTGCTAATCTCCCTTCTTAGGTTGAAGAGGAGCTCATTGAGGTTTTGAGGGAGTATAGCGATTCCTTTGCCTGGTCCTATGAGGACATGTCGGGTCTTGACCCCACGTTGGTTGAACATCGATTGATTCTTAAACCAGGGGCAACACCCATTAACCAAAGAGCGAGAAGATTCCACCCACAGATGGCCTTGAGAATTAAGGAAGAAGTCGACAAATTACATAAGGCCAGGTTCATTAGAGTTGTTTTATATCCGCAATGGGTGGCAAACATAGTCCCAGTGTTGAAAAAGGATGGCAAAATTCGGATTTGTATCGATTTCAGGGACTTAAATAAGGCATGTCCGAAGGATGATTTCCCGCTTCCTCACATTGATGTATTGGTTGATAACACAGCTGGATATGAAGCCCTCTCGTTTATGGATGGTTATTCTGGATATAACCAAATCTGTCTGACCCTTGAGGATCAAGAGAAGACCTCGTTCACCACGCCCTGGGGCACATAGTGCTATGTTGTTATGCCATTCGGATTGAAGAATGCAGGTGCCACTTATTAGAGGGCAATGATGGCTATCTTCCACGACATGATGCATGTCTACTTAGAAGCTTACGTGGATGATATTTTGGTAAAATCGAGGTCTCAAGAAGAACACCCCGCTATTCTAGCCAAAGTGTTGCAAAGGGTTAGGGAGTATAAGCTAAAGATGAATTCAAAGAAATGTGTGTTTGGAGTTGCATCGGGGAAGCTACTCGGGTTGATAGTTAGTAAACGGGGGATTCAGATCGATCCAAACAAAGCAAAGGCCGTTATGGAGATGCCGCCGCCTAAGAACATCACTGAACTTAGAGGTTTGATTGGGCGTTTACAATTCACCAGGAGATTTATATCTCAACACTCGCAGAGATGCCGCCCATTCTATGAATTGTTGAAGGCCGGCGCGAAATTTGAATGGAATGAACAATGTCAAAAGGCCGATGAAGAACTCAAGGTTTATGTTTCTAATCCCCCAGTTCTGCAACCACCCATCCCTGGGAAACCCCTGATCCTATATATTTATGTAATTGAGGACTCCCTAGGAGCTGTTCTGGCTCAGGTAGATGATGAAGGAAGGAAAAGGACAGCATACAATCTTTTGAGGTTGTTTAATCCTGCTGAATCTAAGTATACTACCATGGAGAAGACCTGTGCAGCGCTAGTGTGGGTAGCTCAGAAGCTTAAACACTATTTTCTTGCCCACGAATTCAGGCTGATCTCTAGAATGGACCCCATTCGCTATCTTTCAGAAAAACCTATCCTTTCTAGCTGATTAGCCCGCTGGCAGAGCTTTATTTTCCAATTCAACATCACCTTTGTCGTCCAGAAAGTGATCAAGGGATATGCCATTGCTGAGCATCTTGCTCATTCTCCCATCCCTCGCACTGATTGAATCCAGGACGAGTTCCCTGATGAACATTTGGCTGTAATCACTCGTCTTCCTTTTTGGTCTCTCCATTTCGATGGTGCTCTCAATTCCCAGGGCAGTGGAATCGACGCCGTTCTCCTTACTCCGGAAGGGGTAACCATCCCCGTCGCTTATCAACTCTCATTTCCTGCCACCAACAATATAGCCGAGTATGAGGCTCTCCTTGCCGGTCTGAAGCACGCCTACATCATGGGCGCGCGATACCTCAACATCATAGGAGACTCTCAGTTGGTGTTGCGTCAAGTCCTGGCAACGTACTGCACCCGTGACCCTAAGCTTAAGCCCTATCAAGATCTGGTCACGCTCTTGGCTAGGCAATTCTGAAAACTTATCTATATTCACACTCCTCGTTCTCAGAACATTTTGGCTGATGCTCTTGCATCACTAGCTTCTTCTCTTTCATTTCCCCTCAGTCGTGCCACTGAGACCATTGTGGTCCAGCGATTGGACGCTCCCTCTCTTCAGGATCCCTGGTTTGACAACCTTAGGAAATCTGTAGGATGGAAGGCCGAAAGGGAAGAGGTAAAGGAAGTCTCATTAACTGAGCTTGAGGAGATCATAGAAGAAGAAGAGTTGTCGTGGTATTATGAGATTGAGCAGTATTGTAAGGATGGTTCATTCCCGGAGATGGCAAACGCCGAGTAGCGAAAGGCCATTAGAAGAGTCACCGCCAGATACACGATTATTGCTAGAGAATTGTATAGGCGAGCTCTCAATAGAGTTCTAATGAGGTGCCTAGATGACGATGAGACTTGGAAGGTAGTAGAAGCAGCTCACTCCAGTGAGTGTGGAGGGCACGTTAATGGGCAAGCATTGGCGAAGAAGATTCTTAGGCAGGGCTATTACTGGCCAACCCTAGAAGAAGATTGTTCCACCTATGTCCGTAGGTGTCTTCAGTGCCAGCTCCATGCTGACAAGATCCATGCTCCTGCTTCTTCTCTCCATCCTCTTTCTGCTCCTTGGCCATTTTCCATGTGGGCCTTTGATATCATCGGACCCCTCGGTGACCCGAATTCTGTAGTCAAGCAGAACTCTTTCATCCTAATGGCTACGGAGTACTTCACTAAGTGGGCGGAAGCTGAAGCCCATGCAGAAATCAAAGCCACTACAGTATGCCGCTTCATCATGAAGAATATCATCTTGCGGTTTGGAGTGCGAAGTGATATCGTCACCGACAACGGACCCCAATTTGTCTCTCAAGAACTCCGGGACCTCTGTAAGAAGTTTAATATATCATTGCATCATTCATCACCATACTACCCCCAAGGTAATGGCCAGGCTAAGGCCACGAATAAAACCCTTCTTAAAATCATCAAGAAAACATGTGAATCACACAAATTTGCTTATTGGGCTGATAAACTGATAGAAGCTCTATGGGCATATCGCACCTCCGTCCGTACTCCCACAGGGCAAACTCCTTTTGCTCTCACCTATGGGATGGAGGCGGTACTCCCATACGAGATCTTGATCCCTTCCCTAAGGGTACAGCTGGATAAAGAACTTAATCTCGACGAGCGTCGAGAGGCGTTGCTAGTCCAACTGGAACTCTTAGATGAGAAGAGGCTTAACGCGGCCAATCATGTTTCGGTTTATCAAAAGCGTGTCTCGCGGTATTTTCAAAAGAAGGTCATCGAACGAAAATTCCAAGTGGGTAATATGGTATTGAAACGCAAATTTATCAGGTCAGCAGGTCCCAGGTCTAAGCTGCAACCTAACTGGGAAGGGCCGTTTGTAATTAAGGAAGTCTATCTGGGAAATGCATATCGTTTTATCAACACGGTGGGTGAAGAATTACCAAATCCGTGGAATGGGCTGTATTTAAAACGCTTTTATCCATAGAGTCAAACCAGCAAAGACTTGGTGGCGGGGTGCGCCTTCACTTGATCACGAAAGGATATCCCCGGTTCAACATTTCACACACTACACAACCTCTCGTGAGTCGGTTTCTTTCGTTTGCATAAACGCCATTTCTGCCTTGGCCATGCTTCAGGGGTGGTGAAAGTCCTTGTCTTTCCTTCTCTCTCGACTGAAAATAGGGACAAAGGGTGAATAAGGGGGCGAGAACCGATCTAGTCCCCCCCAATTAAAGAGGTCTCAAATAGGGGTAGTCCATTATGACCTTATTCCGCAAAAGAACAAGAAAGAAAAGAAAGAAATAAAAAAAGGGGCAAAAATCGAGGCTAAAAGCTCCCTCAAAACTCGCAGCTCTCCAAAAAGTTTGAAAGTCCCCCAAAAATAGCAAAACTAGGCACGAAAAGAGTGGCAGTACAGTTTCCCCGCGGGACGTTATGAGCCTGGTCGTATGCGTGCCTAAAGCGGAAGTAGGTTCGAGAATGGACATAAAGTCCCGGCGCAACAGACCAAATTCTTTGAAAAGGGGTGTCGCGAGAAGAACTCAAACCCTAAAAACCTCTATACCTATCGCCAGTCTTCCTATTAAAATCTGTTTTATTTTCCAAGGATTGAATCCTACCCCGGGTATGGCCTCGGTAGAGGCACCGCCAAAGTAAGGTTAGCACCGGCCACGAGCGGTCCTTTATATTGCACATTGAGCCCGGGAGGCCCCTGGTGAGATGGGGGAGGTTCCCTGTCGTCAGGTCTAAGCTGGTGTCAAAACTCAAAAAAATCAAATATTCCAAAACTCAAAAAAATCAGATATTTTGAAACTGAAAAAAATCAGATATTCTAAAACTAAAAAAAAATTAGATATTTCAAAACTCAAAAAAAATCAGATATTTCAAAACTACAAAAAATCGAATATTTCAAAGCACAAAAAAATCAAATATATCAAAACTCAAATATGTTCAAAACTCAAAACAAAATCAAAATATTTTGAAAATCCAAACAAAAATCAGATATTTCCGAAAGTCCAAAAAAGATTTTCTTCATTTGCATTCATAGCATCCATTGCATTCATTTGACATTTGTTATTTGCCTATTTAATAAGGCTTACCCCCTTGACCAAAGATCAAGAGCTGGTCACTTTCCTAACTTGTCGTAGGCAAGGGGTTAAGCCTAAAACAAATTTAATCTATTTTCTGTATTTTTGTGTGTGCAGGGGCAGGTTGAAGCTGAAAGTGCAGTTGGCTCGTGGCCATGTGAATGGTAAAGATCCTATTCCAACCTATGCAATCACATCATAACCCAAACAAAGCTCAAATTCAATCCAATCATTACATTTATTCATTCCATATATCAAGCTTTCTAAACACATGAGTCCTATCCAGCATCATCATCATGAAAACAAAAGAAAATCACTCAGTCCTTCGCTGGGCATCCCCGCGGGGACGTATCTCTTCAGCTCTCTAACATAGGCCTAGCGCGTCGCCGAGATCTCTGCAACCTCTGCTGGTAGGGTAAGCACCCTGCTCACCTCCCACATGATCAGGGCACTCCTGACCGCCTGCTCGTCCTCCTCCGTACCAATCCTCCTCGCCTATAGTGTGGGAAGGTGGTGTAGTGCTGGTAAAACAGTCCGGGGTAGTCCAACCTGTAGGTAGCACCGGTGCGGGCTGTACATCGCCAGTGTGGCGTCGCTCACGACCCTCAAGTCCAAGCCTGTCCTGCTGGGAACTCTGACGGTACCGCCGCGGAGGAAGCCCAGGCGCATCACGAACCTATCCAAGGGCAGTATGTTGATGTATAGTCGCCACTCATCCCTGGTCTTCATCTCAGCTGTCCTGCACTCTACCTGCGGGGAGAATCCGATCGCGCCACCTATGAAGAAGAGGGGGTGGCTCCCGAAGATCCTGCTAGCCTAAGTGACATCCTCCCTATAGATGAATTTCATTCTAGCACCCATCCAACACTCTAGGAGGATCATAGAGCCAAACAGAGGACCTCCTAAGGCTGCTGAAGTAAGGCCCTCGTACAAGTAAGAAAGAATGGCCTGGGAGATGGAAAGTCCCTGCCATAGGCCACTAATGGTACTAAGAAGGGGCATCTCTAGAACATGGTCAACTGAAGGAAACAAGGTAGCCCCGCATAAGCAAATGGACGCAGCCCTAGCTATGGCTTTATCCCACCCACACTTATTCTTACAATGTTCCACTACCCACTGGCTAAGAGGAAGAAGGTGAATCTGATGTGGGCCTACGAAGGTGTGGACCTCCCTGCTATCGGGTATAAACCCTCCTAAAATAAGTCTAGCATCTACAGGGGCAACGATGTGACACGCTAAGTCTTCCCCTCCCGCCTGGGACCTGGGTAAAGAGAAGTAGGTCTCTACCTCCTCTAGTAGGACAGTGGCCTCGAATGACGGGAAGATGCATGTGTGAGTCTGAGGATGCCATATCTCAACTAAGGCTGAGATACTATGCCAATCAAGAGAGAGTTTTGGGTAGTTCTGACCTAACACTAGGAGAGGTTGTAAGTGCCAGGATCTCAGGATGGATGTCACTCCTAGGGGCAAGGCGCGGACCATGGGAGCCAGCCACTTCAAGGTGGAATACCTCCTCGCGCCAGGAAGAAGCTGAGGTTGGAAGAAAGAGAGGAAGGAAAAGCATGTAAGTAAATGAAAGAGAATTGAATTGAATGAAAATATGATTAACTAACATCTCTCATAGGGCTTGAGCTCAGATGTCGCGGGATCGCAGTCAGCTTTTGGAGCACTTCCCGCTCTTTTCTGGCTGGCTTTGGCCCTTCAAAAGATGCTCCCTCCATCGAACTCCCCTCTAGGGCCCTCTTCATGATGATTTGGTGGTGAAAATCAAAGGTTTCAAGGCTTGGAAGGAAGAGGATGTGTGAACCACGAATTTAGACTCCCCTCCCACTTATAAGGCTTGTTAGGAAGCCTAAGGCACTTAAGATTGGGGTTGGATAAGTCTGGGACGGGTTAAGATGAGGTTTGGATAGGTATGAGGTAGTTTACCCTCGGGTTAGGGACTCTCCAGGAGAGTCCCCTTTGAGTTCGTAGGGTACCCACTGGGACGGTCTTACGATAGACCGCACATCCTCTTGTGCGGTCTGTAACTGACCGTTCATCATCCTCCAAAGAACCCGAGGGCTAGGCTTTAGGCGGCCTGAACTTGACCGTTCTTACTCTCGAGAGGTTTATGGCAAACCGTTCATCATTCAGAAAGGTTAATATTCAACCGTTCAATTCTCCTTGGAACGGTCTATTATGAACCATTTTTTGATTTGAGCGGCCCACTGATAACTGCTCATCTGGTCCGCAGCCCTTTATCAACCTGTCCAACTAATAGTCATGCTCCTCTCTCTCATTTCACTCATTTGGCGTCACTCATCTCACTCATTTGGCGTCACTCATCTCACTCATTTGGCGCTCTCCTTCTCACTCATTTGGGCATCTCTCACCTCACTCATTTGACGTCCCTCATGTCGCTCATTTGTTGTCACACCCTCTCTCTCACTCAAGGTTGACGTCCCTCTGTGTCACCCGCACTCGTGTCGCGTCTCACTCGTAGTCGTGTCTCACCCGTAGTCGTCGTCTCTCACTCACGCACTCATGTCGAGTAGGTAGTCGCATCTGTCCATTCATACATTCATTCATCCATAAAATAAAAACAAAAGCATGCATATCACTATCATATCATGTCATCATATCGGGCCGAGTACAAAGTCAAGCATGTCTGTCTCCCTGGCCCCCGTCACTGTCTTCACCACCCTCGTGCCTCTTTGGTGGAGGCATCGCTGAAGTCGCATCATCACGCTGACGTAGCCGACGCTGCTCGTCCTCCTCGTTCCTCAGGTGACCGGAGGAACCCGTGAAGTAACTCCTCACGGAGCCGTGGGTGCCGTGGCTGCCACTCGGAGTCCCGATGCGTGATCACTGGCTCGTCTCCTTATAGGCTCACAGCTCTCCACTCAGCCTGGACGCCTCGATCAGGGCCCGATCCCGCTCCGCTCGGACCCGCACCAGCTCCTCCGCTCCAGCTCGGAGTCGCTCTAGCTCCACTCGCAGGAGCGCCGTCTCCAGCGCGTCTGCTGGTCGGCTCTGTGCTACCTCCTCCGGTACACGAGCCACCTCTTCCCGAGCCGCTACCCGGCTCTGCTCCAACTCAGTCCTAAGGCGGTTCAGCTCGGACGTATGCATGCACATATCATTGTCAGTCAATTGCATTTCATACACATCATAAGCATAAATAACAAAGGGAAAGCGTAATGATTTGCATACCCTCTCCGTGAGCGCCACCTCGGCCGCCTTGGCCGCGCCACCATCCTGGTGAAGTCGGCCTCCCGCTCGACCCGATCTGCAGGAGTCTTGGTAGAAGAAGAAGAAGGAGCATCAGCCCCCTGTCACTGGGTACCCTCGGCACGCTGCATCCAAAACTCCAGGTCAATCACATGCATAATCATAATCATAAGCATTTTACAGAATTTAGAGAGTTTAGAGTTTAGAGAACTCACCAGTAGAGCCAAGACCTGTCGGGCCTCGTCCCGCTCCCTGATGGTGGAGTGTAGGAGCCCCTGTAGCTCCGCTAGTCATCCCGCTGGGTCGATCTGCATTTAGAAGTCCATGTGTAAATGCATCATATAAGAATCATAAGCATAATAGATAGAGTTTAAGTTTAGAAGTCGTACCGGTCAGTGGGCACCCAGGAACACCTGGTCCCGATAGTGTCTGGCGTACGCAGTGTAGTACGCTGAGTCGCTCTCCGCTCGGGCGGTCTCCACTCGCCCAAGAGCTATCCAGTCGGCCACCTGCGTAGCGTTCCTCGTCGACCAATCAAATGCTGCCGCTAGGCCCCGGGTCATCCTCGTCACTCACTCCCCTACCTTCTCAGGCGCTGGGAACTCCACCTCGGGCTGATGGACCCCGATGGTCCTCATCACCAACCTGTAGTGTAGTGGCTCCACCATGTTCATGCAATGAAGCCACACATCTCGTCCGGCGAAGGCAAGGGTGCCGACCACCCAAGGCTAACCCTCCTGGCCCTCCTCTGTATAAGGTGTCCACCGTACCTGCAAGAAATAGAAGGTCACATCAGCATCGTCATCATATAAGAATTTCATTTAATTAAAGAGTCTGAGTTTAGAAGCATAACGAGGTGTACGGTAGAGCATCCAAGTCGTCCTGCAGCTCTCGGACATGCCGTCTCAGGGCTACAGTCTCCCGAGGTATCGTCCACCTCCGTGCAATCGACAGGAGCCCAGGACGGGTCTCCTCGTCTCTGCCCAGCCCACGTAGGTACACGTAGGCCCACACCTGCATCACAGCATCGTGTCAGCATTTTAGGAGCATATAGAGTTGCATAATTAAGTCTAGGCTAAGAGTCCTACCTGGAGTAAGGGGGAGAAGCCCCTAGGCATCGTCTGGTGGGCCGTCCAACTCAACGTGTCGAAAAGGAAGGCGAGAACTGTTGCTCCCCACGCGTAGTCGCCCACGTGGCTCAGCTCCTCAAGGAATGGAAGGAACCGACAGCTCATCACGTCTGCTCTGGTGGAGAAGAGAAGTCGTCCGAACATCAGCATCAAGAATCGCCTCAGCACTCTGTCCGCCTCCGCTCCCGGTCCGGTAGCTACTCTCGGCCGCGCCAGCTCCACCAGTCGTTGCAAGTGCTCCTCCGGCTGCTCGCCGACTACAACTCCCACCCATCGCAATCCCAGGCTGTCTTGAAGACCAGCCCGGGGGAGGAGGGTCGACTGCCTCTCAGGGCGCTGTAGCTCTAAGCCCAGCAATCCCCGAGCCATCGCCCGGTAGTCAGGGAAAGTGGTCCCACTAACCGGTGACCCATGCACTCGAAGGCCAGTGAGCCTGGCCACGTCCTCCAGCGTGGGGACCATATGCCCCCACGGGAAAAGGAACGTCCGACTCACTGGGTCCCAGCAGTTGTGCAGGGCGTAGAGCAGAGCTGCGTTGAATTGACACATCTCGATGCTCAGGAATGGGGCGAACCCCATGGCAGCCAACCGCTCCCTCTAGAAGTCCGGCAGTGCTAAGTACACTACGCGGACCTGCAACCACGAGGTGCGGGTCATGCACTTTCCCTGCATTCATTCATTCATTTTAGATGCATTTTAGTAATTAGTTTAAGCATTTTGTTTCATTTCTAAATAAAACCATCAAAGCCTAAATCTTTGTCAGAAGAGCGGTCCTTCACAGGCCGCTCGTCCCTTTGAACGGTCCTATGAGCACCGTTTTATACCCCAGGTTCTGTGTGTCAAACGGGCCGGTGTAGGCCGTTCCTATCTTGAATGGGTGCTCTTGCACCGTTCCTTCCTCATGCTTCTCAGTGTCAAACGGCCGCTCTTGAGCCGCAGGAAGGTTGGGCGGGCCTGTGGGGACCGCATTGTTCTTTGTTGACAGGTATTGGAACGGACCGATGAGGCCCGTTTGATTGTTTGAGCGGTGAGCCTCTCACCGTCTTTGCTTGGTTCAGTTCTGTGGTTGCGTGAGTTTGAACGCCTACTCCTGGGCCGTATGGATGTTGGGTGGCTCTATGTGAGCCCCATGTTTCTGTTTGTGCGGTTTTGACTGAACCGCCTTACCGTCGTCTTCCGCGACTACGGTGAGGGTTTTCCCACTGGCAGGGAGGCCACTG
This sequence comes from Amorphophallus konjac, assembly GCA_022559845.1. Lineage (NCBI taxonomy): Eukaryota > Viridiplantae > Streptophyta > Magnoliopsida > Alismatales > Araceae > Amorphophallus > Amorphophallus konjac. The sequence continues at coordinate 259,471,013 of CM040124.1, read as the reverse complement.
TGGCCCCCCAAACCGGCCCCTAAGCCCTCTAAACCCCCCTGAAAAATCCCCTAAACTAACATGCATGGCTTAAAATCCCCTAAATCCTCTTCCCCACCGGCGGGGTCTCGTTGCTTTTTGGCCGGCCTCTCCGACGGTACGTCTCCTCCGGCATCCCCTTCCACGACGGCGAGATCTTCTCCGACTTCTTCCTTGGCTATGGGCGGTGGCGGGGGTGCATTTCTCTCGACCGTGGACTTTGTCAGCACCTCCGACGGTGGTGGTCCTCCGGTGCTCACCACTGTGGCGGCGGACGACAGCGGCGGTATGGGCTCCTCTTCTCCGGCCATCTCGGGGCGGCGGGCCTGGTGTTTCTGGCGCATAGAGGGAGTGAGAGAGGATTGAGAGAGATGGAGAGAGGGGTGAGAATAGGCTCGGTTTGCCCCTTTGTCCTTTCCCACCATCGGTTACGGTGGAGGGAGACGAAGGGTTTAGTTTTTTGAAGTTGCAGACGTTGAGCAGTCTAGCGATAGACCATCCATTGTTTGTGCGGTTGATCTGTGGCCATTCATCTTTAACGGTAAGCTTCTTTAAGTCGGTTCAAATTCTCTGATATATACGGCTTGTACCTAACCGTTATTCTTTGGGCGGTTGGTCTATAACCGTTCATACTTGAAGATTGTTTGCACTTAATGTTTAATTGATGAATTTTGAGATTATTGCAAATCCTGTTAACAATTTTATGTGCAGCAACCAAACTTTCACTTGCCGTTTCGCCTGCATAGGTAAGTCAGGTATGGCCTTCTATCCTTATCACCCTTATTGCATTATTATATGGTATTATAATATATTATCTCGAGAACCAGGGGGTTATCTACGTATTCCAGGATCTGATGTTCCCCTTCAACAAAAATGATGATGATCCAGGTTCACGTATTTAATCTTCAGATAGGCCGTTAGGTTGGGATATCATGGGGAGGATGGTTCTATCCTGCACGCTGTGGTTGCGGATGGTATCTTGACTCTGATTTTCCCAGCTTAGCAATATTATTCTCGAGTATTTTATATTTTAATCTTTCTTTGCATTTTTTTTAACGATTTCTTTTATTTTAGCCCAGCATGCATCATACGCATCTTTTGAGCATTCATGACCTATGGTTTGCCTGAAGAATGTCCCATCAGTGATGGTTAGCTGTGCGTTCAGTGTTTGATTAAGAGGAACTAATTCCATTCTGAGTTGGAAGGTTCTCTTTGGTCGATTCGCTTGGTTTGGTTGATTGAAAGGTCCCCGTCTGGAGCTTTAGCATGTTTCCTTTACTTTGATGCCTATTTTTTATGGCCTCTTCATTGGACTGCGGGATTGTGTCCCTCATGAGGTTGGTCTTGTCGATTTATTTCATTTAGTTTAGTTCCTCCAGACTGGTGTCACTTTTGGTTTAATCATTCCTTGCATTTGGCTCAAAGTTTTTCGGAAGATTCCTATCGCTTGTTGGTAAAAACGGGTGTAGTTTTACCTTAACGCTCGCTTTTCCGGTCCACTCCGCTGCATCTCCGCTTCACCTTCATGTTCCATGTCACTTTCGCTTCACCTCCGCCTGCTCCCCTGCAAGGAGGACGTTAAGGAGGGGCATCTGTTGACACCCATTTTTTGCCGATAAGTTGAGTCGTTCCGCTTACTCCCATTTGTTGATGCCTCGAGTTGTCCATCACTCATCGGGGCTATTTTCAGGCACGTTTTGGGCCTATTTTATGGGTTGCCTCCCTCCTTGGCTAGGATTGTTTCATTTCAGGGCTTAATGGACCTTGGTATTGGTTGATTGGGCTTTGGTATGAGTTTCAACGTCCATGTGCATCCACGGTTCATCCTTGACCGCTTAATCCGTGTGCGGTTGAATATGGGCCGTCCATATATTTTGGAACATTTTGGTTAATTTTATGAATTTCCACCGACAAGAATTTATGCGGTCCTAATCTAGCCGTTCAACATAATGGATGGATGCATAGTAACCGCTCATATCTCAGAGTCCTACGCTCGATGGTTTTCTCAGATAATTATCCAAAAAATTGAATTATCACCGACAAGGATAGAACGGTGGGTTCTTGGCCGCTCTACTTTTGGATGGTCTTATCTGAGCCGTTCATCTATGAGAGTCCAACGGTGAACGTTTCAGTAAGTTCGAGGGATAATCTGAATCATTTTAGATTTATTTTGAACTTCTCCCGATAGGGTTGGACGGTCCGGACATGGCCGCACATCCCGTTGAGCGGTCTATCGTAAGACCGTTCATCCTGTCGATTCATGAATTTCAACAGATTTTATCCCTTTTATCTGTGGTTTTATCCCCAACTTCTTTCATCATTTTCTCTGTGGATAATCAACTATTTTAAGTGCCGTTTCGACTGGATTAAAGATGATTCATTTATCTACGATTTTTGTTTGATAATCTCGACTTGAAAATGACTCTAAACCCTAGTTTCGAGCTAGGCTTTCTAGGCTCTATAAATAGACCCTAAAGGCCAAGCTTGAAAAGGGGGGGGGGAGATTTTTGGTCGACGGTGAAGTCCTCCCGCATTCTTGAGCGACCTAGCACCAAGGAGGGAGGCTTTGTATATCCATACAAGCCTCCGGTTCAGGGAGTAGTTTGGTTTTGAGTGCTTTCGCGTTTGATTGTTTTCGTCCTCCTTGTTATTGCATGCATTTCACACTTTCTCCCACGTTCTCCTTCATCTTCATTACCATGCACACACCTACCTACATTTTTTGACACCCTAGGGGTTTAAAATCTCCCAGGTATCCCCCTTTCCATTTAGTCACGTCCATTCCTCATTATTTCGACATTTACTGCACTATTCAGTTCTAATCTAGGTTGTTTCTTTGTTTCTTTACGTTGTTTTGCAGGTCAGCACTTCCTAGCACGAGGCCCATCCCCTCTGGCCGGCTGGAGAGGGTGGAGGTTTGACCCCTTTGCGACTTCTGGCTTGGTGGTCTCGAGCGGTTCTCTTCTGTCCGTGCAAGGAGACGTGCGGTGCATCTTCGGCCGTTCTTCTTCGTCCGGCGGTCGTTATAGAGCCGTTCAACATCCAGAAGTGCTTCATCCCGGACCTTTTGCAGCACCCTTAGGTGGTATATCGTAAGACCGTGCGTCATATAGGTGGTTCTCCATCAACCGCTCATCTTACCAGTGCTGCAGCCAGGCGAGTGTCTCCCCCTTCCTTTCCAAACCACGGCATGTTCATCACGTTCGGCGCTTTGGTGGCGATCACGGTCATTTTTGTTTTTTGTTCTCCTCTTACTATTTTTCACTTATTCATTGCATATCGATTTATTCATAACACATCTTCCTTTAAGTAAGAGGAGGAAATATATCTACACCTGCCCCCAGAACATGCCATTTCCTTTCCTTCTTTTCTTCTTTTTTTTTCTTTTTTCTTTACTTTTTTCCCTTTTTTTTGCAAACATATGCATTCGAGATGCGAGATGATACTAAATGTTGACTTCAGCCAAATCTGTTAGGATCAGCTGAGGGAGCGATGCCGTGCGGGGCCGCTCTTTTTAAGATGGGCATTTGATAAGGGCACGGTGGATCCACCTTGTATTCGCCCATCTGCAATTCGCCTTTCTTGATCAGGTGCTCAATAATGTCCTTGAACACATAGCAATCGTCAATGGGATGCCCCACCGTTTGGTGATAAGGACAAAAGCATGGATCATCTTTTATTTCGGAATCCCCAGGTTTCTTCGATTGCGGGAGCACCACTATACAGCTTTCAAAGTCTTATCCTTCGAAAAGGGGTACAGTTTCATCATTCTGCCCCTTAATGAGGACCCTTATTTTGCCGACTCGGCGGAAGAAAAGCTGGCTGCCTCTTTCGTTTTCTTCTTTTGTTGCTCGAAGACTTCAAAATTTGAGGCGCAAATTTCTTCTTGCACCGGGTATTTGCTGGTTGATTCATTCTTCTGGCTCGAGGCTGTAGAAGCCAGGCAAAGCTTTGCCAGAACTACTTTGACATCAGCCATAATGTCACTTAATTGTTCAAAGGTCGTGACCTTAATGTCAATGGCCTATCCTTGAATATCTATTCTCAAATTTTCTTTGCAAATTTGAACAGAGTCCCCGTAGCTTGGCGGATGCCGACACCTTTCATGGAGATTCCTCCACCTTCTTATGTAGTCCATGGCGGACTCATTCTCTTTTTGTTTGGTTACTTGTAATTCGGTCTCAGGGACTTCTTGTCTGGCCATCTTCATGCTCATTGTTCGTTCTGTCTATTGTCACCATACTTGTTGGACTTTGATGTAGGGTAGTTGGCTGCATATGTAGCCCTATTGGCACCATCGTATGAGATGCTTCGATTGCCCCCAGACATGCCTGGGGGACTGGATATTGTAATGGCCAAGGGGGAATGCCCCCTGCGTGTTGAGACATCATTCGGAGCATGGCTGGCCATGTTGAGGCTTGAGGTGTGCTAGCACCAGCTTGTACCGCTTCAAGTAAATGTCCTGCCGATCGAGGCATGTATGGACTTACATTCATTTCATTTAGCTGTCTCTGCAGCATTTCAATCTCTTGATGTTTTTGGTGTAGTAGCGCCACCAAGGCGGAGTCTTGTAAGAAGGGGCATGGAGTGCTACTGCCTTTCGCCTCTGGTTTGTATAAGATGTGTGGCATCCTGCCATCATTGTCGACTGCAAGTAGCTCCTTCAAGATGAACTCCTTGTGTTTTATGCCTCCGGATGGAGGAGGAATGTGATATTGAGCCCCTTTATTAGGTGACGGGTGTTGTTTTGACATTTTCCCAGACCCAGTAGATGAGTGGGAGGCGGAAGTTTCAGCCTAAGTTATTCTTTTTCGCACAAAGTAGATTTCTTCATTTTTCTCATCAGCAGTTTGCGCCCCGCCAGATGAGGTTGATAGTGTGTTGTAGGAGAGGGCCATACGTCTCCTTTCAACTTTTGCATTCTTCTTTTCCTTCCCCTTTATGGTTGGCATCTGCCCCCACAGTGGGTTTCTTGGTGCATTCAGCATCTTTGCCTTTTCTTTGGTTCTTTTTATTAGTTGGTGGGGCTCATTGTATCTTTGAGGGGCAGGCTTCTTGAGCTACATAGGCTGGCCCTCGGGCTGCTCATGCTCGTCTGGCCCGTTTATTACTGTTTGAAGCCGTTCCACGGCAGAGTTGATTTCTTCATGCATCTCAAGAGCCGGGCGAGGTGCCGGCCTTGCTCTTTTTCTTGTTGGCATTGCTCGCCGATTCCTTTGTTTTTCTTTGGGAGCTGGAGCACAGTCCCCATTGGTGCACCGGTTGTAGGCCTCTAGCACTTCTTCAGGTAGCTGTTGACATATAGATATCATGTTGTTTGATACCCCTAGAGCAGGAATTCATGTGGGCATGGAGGATTGACTTTGTGCTCCCCCATCTGTAGTTCCCCTCTTTTTATTAAGCCATGGGCGATGTCCTTGAATATTTGGCAATCCTCAATGGAGTGCTCGAGGATTCTATGGTAGAGGCAGAAGCAAGGATCATCTCTTCGCCTAAGATCATCAAGTCTCTTCGGCTTCGGAAGAGTAATCTTGTTATATTTCATAGCCCACTCGAACAGTGCTCGAGTCCTATCCCTGGGGAAGGCATAGAGCTTCTTTTCTTTGTTCTGTTGGGGGTGCCTTTCTCGACATATAGTGAGTTCATTGGGAGGAGAATTGTGCACCCACTTGTGCTTTTTCGCTCTGAGGCTGACAGCATGGACTGCTTTCAACATCGGTCGTTTATTAACCTACTTGGCTTGATGACTTGAGTTGGTAGGAAGTGTGGAATATCTCTCGAAGAAGTCTTCCACTTCTGTGGCAACATCAATTAATCGATCAAAAGACTGAATTTATATTCTAATTATCTTTTCTAAGATCTCTTTCTTCAGATTTTGTTTGCACATCTGTATTGCATCTTTTGGATGTAGAGGGCGTCGGCACGTCATGCTGAGATCCCTCCATCTCTTGATATATTCTGCAGCAGGCTCATCATCCTTTTGTTTGGTTGCCAATAACTCGGCCACGGTCACCTCTGCTTCGACAACGTGAAATCTCTCATTAAATTTATGTTGCATATCTGACCATTCTATAATAGATCCGGCCGGCAGGGTAGAATACCATTCAAAGGCAGGTCCTGTTAAAGAAGACTCGAAAAACTTCAGTAGGTATGACTCATCAGCCGCCAAGTCACCCATGGCTACTATATAGTGTGCAATATGTTCTTTCGGGGAGCCCTGCCCGCTGAATTTGTCAAATTTAGGAGGCTTGTTAATGCCAAGTGGCAGTCTCTTGGCTGCATGATATGCTGGATATGGCACTTCATATATGTCAACGGGGGCATGATCAGCACCACCCTTCATTGCCAACCTTGCCTCGATCATTGGCTCCACCATCAGCTCATTTACCATAACTGGCTCCGCTGGTTGAGGGCGGAGATTGGTAGGCTGCATTAATTGTGAGGCCGGAGCCATAACATGAGGTGGTAGAGGCTCTGATAGGGGAGCCTGTTGCTGCATTTGAGGAGGCATTGGCCGTGCTGGCTGAAGCCACTGGGAACAATGTTGGGGAGTAGGCCAGTTCTGACCAGCAGCCTGTAAAACTACTAGTGAAGGAGCACTCGTGAGGTTGGAACCTTCCCGTGACGGTTCGACTCGTGCCCCCGGTTGCTCAAGTGCCATAGCATGCTCAATCTTTTCATTTAATTGTTTCTTCAGTAGTTCTACCTTCTGATGGTACCTTTGTAAGGTTATTAGGACAGCGTGGTCCATAGATGCTTCGTTATTGGTGCCTTCGAGTGTGCTATTGGAGGCGCACTTAGATGGAGGAGGCGGGAATGCTCCTTCTTGTTCAGACGCCACTGTTCTGGCAGTAACAATAGTGATGTCTTCATCAGCAACTTGTTTGCCCTCAGCGGCTTGCAGTAATTCAATGGTAATTTCACCCGGTCTTATCATTGGGCCATTTCTTCTAGCGATCTCAGCCGACTCTTCTTGTTCATCCGGCATAGTACCATGCCCACTCATCACCCCTATCATATTGCAGGTGAGGATTTGCATTCTTTTATTATATTTTCTGATTCCCCTTCGGACTCGACGAGAGAAAGTTGGTTCTTTATGTTGGGAAATTCTTTTCATCTTTTCAATTTGTGGAGGCCTTTCAAGGCTTCTAGCTTCGGCTCGCCTCCCCTCTCCATTCACCTCCACCGGTGACATCTTGCTTTTTCTTCTTCTCCGACTTTGACAGCATGAAGCGCTTTGTGGAAATATTCTCGGACCATCTAAATCATATCTCCTTTGCTGCGCTTTGTAGAGGTGGCAGAAGGTAGTCTTTGGATTCGGGCCGATGGCATGCATGAAAGCCGTGCTAGTTTAGCCACTTGATTGAGACTCCTTGAATATTTAGGAATATCGGCTTGCCTTGCACAAGCCCTGACAGTGGATGGAGGAGTTGTAGCTATGGCCTCCTCCGCATGCATCACTTTGTTGCCCCTTCTCCTAGGAACATAAGTAGAATTGTTGAAGTTCTGAAGGGCTGCTGTAGCATGGGTCTTCTTGGGAACCTACATTTGCTTAATTTTCATTAATTTTGGAAGAAGTCTCCCTTGCTTGTTCTCATCAAAATTCACCTTCTGGCTTGCTTGCACTTGGAAGGTGTTATGGGTGGGGATGGTTGGTTTCACCCGGTCCGGCAAAACTTCAGCATTGCGACAATTGAAATAGACTCGGACGCCTCCGATTAACATAGATTTCCCAGTCGCTGACAATTGACGTCGGGGAGCAGCAGTAATTCTTGCTCTGGAGCTCTTCTTGTTGCCCCCAGTAGGCTTCTTCTTGTGTACCCTAGTTGAGCGGGTAGTATGGTGAACATGACAGCTCATGATCACTGGATTCTTCGGCATAGTTTTGTTAATCCGGCCCCCACTTCGGCAGGCCGCAGCTTCATCATTCTTTAGCTTTACAGGTTCCGAGCCTTTCACCTCTAGGATACTCACAAACGTAACTCCCAGGAAGTTGGTGAGCCAACAACTGGGGGAAAGTTGGCACGGCAAGGTAGCCGTATGCAGCATGGCCGGCCACGATCTGAGGGCCGAAGGCAAGTCTAGACAATCCACTTGTCATCGCTCCAACCTACAAAGGAGAGAAAGAAGACGAACGAAATAGTTGATATATATAAAATATTTGAGTGGGGCCCCATGGTCCGTCTATTTCGGCGAAAAGATGAAGGAGGTTGAGTCCCACCAGGCATGCCACTTTGGTGGAACATATTTTATTTAAAATGCATAGGCGTTCCAGTCACGTAGGTGACAAATTAAATATGCGCTCGATTTGACTTGGTCAGTCGATTGTGAGGTTCGTGTCGGGACTCAAAACCCACCGTATTGTAAAGGCTACGACGTTAATTACGTCCCTCCGGAAGAGGGAAAACCCTTGATTAATCAACAAAATAGAAGGACCATGGAGCCCGTAGAATATATGAAAGATGTATTTGCATGCAAGCACACAACATGGTAGTACTTATTCCTTAAATTGGCTTCCGGTACAAGGTGGAGAACTTAGGTCCGAAGACCATCATCACGCATAGTGAAAGCCTCCGGTCGGGCATAACCTGACTTTCTGCTAATCACCATTTGATATACCGAAGAAGCGGCTCATTGAAGCACACAAGGTAATAGTATTTAGTTTTATTTTTAATTATTTATTTGATCATTTATTCATAATTTTAAAAGAGATTTCGGCAACATCTCTCTGGCTTCGAGAGTTATCGGGGCCTTCTTATTTTGACGCTGCGCATGGCATTACGGTACACACATATGGGCCCACGAGGTGAGCCGAGCAAGACCGTGTTTGGGCAGACTCATATATTGTCGGGACAATGTATGTCGGGATACGGAAAATTTGATGTTCAAGAACCGAGGGAATGCAATGAAACACGATCGAAACGAATTAAAGCTAGTGGATTATTGGCCCGAAGTAAAGTTATGCCATGACCATAATGGGATGGATCCCGAGGTCCATGCATGACTTGTCGGGCACCATTAATGCTCCCCATACTCGGATCTAGAGGAGGTGTGAGCTCCGGAGCGGGCACAGCCATGTTTATTAATTTCTATTTATTTTTGTTACTATTTTAGATGCATGAATGCGCCTCTTCTTTTGATTCTTTGTTCTTATTTCGTTTATGTTATTCCCCTTTGTATTGTTTATTTGTTTATTTTAACATTGCACGTATATATTTTATTTTCTTTATTGCCCTTTTGTTTGATTATTATTTATTTACCATTCTTTTAATTCAGTTACCATTTTTCATTCTCTTTGCTTATTTATTATTATTTTTTTATCCTTTATTCGGCCATTATTTGGTTAGCATGGCTCAATTTTCTTTTTATTATTAATATTTGTTTATTTTTTATTCTAACCATTTTTTATTTCCCTAATTTTGAATGAGTGTGTTTATTTGTTTTATTGTTTATTCTCCCTTTATTATTATTATTTTTATTATTTATTTATCATATTTATTCTTCGATTATTCCTATTGTTATTATTGTTGTTGTTATGATTTCTTTGTTTGGCCATTCTTAGATTATTATATATATATCTCCTCTTTCGTTTATGCGTTTAAGTGTCTAATATTAACACGAGCCTCAATTGGTCTTAACGGAGAGAGGAAACGTAGGTAATGGGCAGGTCGGTGCAGAGGGTGTGAGGGAGGTAAGGTCGGTGCAGGGTATGCACTGACGCTAGGGGCGATGCAAGATTAATAGAAGGGAAAAGGGGGGGTCGATGCAATGTGCACCGATGCAGCATCAAGGAAAGGTGATCCGGTGGCGTCGGTGCAAGGATGGAAGGGAAGTCGGTGCAATGTGTACCGAGGCAGCAGCGGAGAAGGGCGAGGGCGAGAGGGCTGAGGAGGTTGGTGCAATGTGCACCGATGCAGCATCAAGGAAAGGTGATCCGGTGGCGTCGGTGCAAGGATGGAAGGGAAGTCGGTGCAATGTGTACCGAGGCAGCAGCGGAGAAGGGTGAGGTCGGTGGAAGGGAAGTCGGTGCAATATGCACTGAGGCAGCAGCAGAGAAGGGCGAAAGGGAGTCGGTGGCATCGCCACCGACTCACACATACCCTTACTGATTTGGGCTTCAACAGGGGTTTTAAAGGGCAGCAATGCAGGGTCTCAAGGGTTTTTTCTTAAGAATTTAAGTATTTATTAGAGTTAGAATTAAACCCTCTTTATTCTTTTGTTTGGTCTGCTGTGTGGGGTTCATACTCCGGCATAGGTAGGTGATTCCTTGGTTCTCCAATTGAAGACAAGGGGCTCTAAGACATGCAGATCAGAAACGTCAATGCACGCAGACACACCTCGACATCCCTGAAATGAAATCTGTGCGGAAATCCTGAAAAAATTTGGGCATCATCTCCCCAGTATAGGGAGATGTTCAATTAAACAAGTAGCATGACACACGGTAGACGGTGTCAAGCTATAAACCCCGAGGAGCCCAGGTGGACTACCTTAGTTCCTAGAATCGCCACTCTATGAGTCTCCAGGGCCAGCCTACGAGAGACTCGTGGTGATCGGAGCTGCAACGGGCCTTGGACTGTAGCCGTACAGATGGCGGTTTCATTTGCTCACTAGGTGCAAAGGGCTTCCTGGGGAACATGTGACAATACAGTAGACCCCCTGGAACCCTGAGTGGCGTTGGTACATGGAAATTAAGCAATGAGTCAAGAGACTATACCCCTCCCCAGTCAGGGACGATTTGAAACATTCGAAGAAAACCGTTCGTCGATTAGCAACGATTTCAGGGGCATAGCATACCATTCTACCTCGCCATGAGACGAGCTCTGTTCCGCGAGCGGTCATGATTGCCATAGGCAACTCGTGCTCATTGCCATTAGAGATAAGCCGAACGAGGCTGAGTCCCTTAAGGATAAATCATCAAACGCTGAGAGGGGGGGTATATGGTAGCTCCGGAAGAAAGCAATAGAAGACTATCATGTTGACTATCAGAGTACACTGGTGCGCTTACAACTGACAGAAACTAGTGAAAGGGCACTCAACAGCCTCTTTTCTATTGTTTGATCAAGCGAAACTCATATTCGTAGACGAAACCACGCTATTAGTAAAAGAACAGCCCCTGGGGAGGGATAAGTTATTGTCGCCCACAATGGACGTGGCTGCGAGCCATTGTCCCACAGAAAGATAGTTACAGATCCCCAAAGTGAGCGGTCACAGGATTCATAGTGGATTTAGCCCAGAGGGCCTCCTCACGCTCGAGGGAAAACCGAGAAATCTCGAGGTGAAATCAGTAGAAACCACTACAGTTAGCAACAAAAATTGATTAAGACAGAAGGAGATATATTCGAGCCACAGCAAAGAACGGGGGATTTATTCTATTCAACCTCATTGTTGGTTACAATCAGATCAAGAGGAGGGATTACAGCGCTCGAAGGAATTCTCCAACAGGAAAAGAAAAAAATTGCTTAAAAGAAAAGGGAAGAGCTAATAGGAGAAGAACACAGAGCCGGCGGACAGTGTTGAACTCCTTCTCAGACCCACCTGCTTCTTCCTCTCTCTGATCCTCTCTTCCTCTCCTTTCATTCTTTTTCTATTCCTCTTCGCTCGATCGCTCCTCTTTCTTCCTTCGATGGATCCCTTCTTCTTCTGATTCTCCCCCCTCCTTTTCTGATGGCCAAGGGCCCTTTTTATAGGCAAATGCCCAAGATAGGGCATCGGAACCCTAACGGGATGAGTTAGCTACCACCACCTCGACACGCGCCACGCTGCCGACTTGGTCGCGGAGGGGAGGCCACCGCCTCGAGCGCCACCGACTTGAACTAGAGGGGCTCCACCGGCTGAAGCTTTCATCGTTGCCGACTCGATATCAAGGCGCCACCGATCACTTGTGATGCAGAACGGACCACGGACAAGACTCAAATGAGGAATGCAGTCCTCGGACTCTAGGTGAGCTCGTGATTGCCCCTTAACGAGGGAAGCGTTGGACATGCACGGTTGAGAAACCGACAAGATCTAGGGTGGTCATTTCTCTTTTGTGCCTGGATCGGGTCACGGGACGGTCACACTCTCTCTCTTGCAGCAGCGGTGAAATAAATATTACGAGCTAACGGCCCTACACATGCTCTCTAGCAGCGGCATATAAAGCATATAAGGAAATAAGCAAAATCCCGAGTGTAAGAGCGAATACGATACCTCCACGCTCTCGGCGTGGGGAAGACGGACCCGGCTGAACTCGTACTCCCGGGACGGTTAACACACAAATGTTACAGCAATGAATCACTGCCCACTCCACGCAGCTAAAGGGCTACACAATTGGGCCCGGGAGGACCGATTCCGGGTTGACGGGCGGCTTCACGCGTAGGTTCGGCCGCACCCGTAGTCACAACCGTGGGGCCCACGTGCTGTCCGGAGGGGCCGTATGGGACCCGGTGGCACCGCTGTAGTGGGGACACTTGGGGAAGCGCTCCCCGGGATGGCGGCACACTGGTTCGCCGGCTGGAGGCCGAGCGGCTCCGATCGGCACCGGTCGGAATAACCGGCCACAGATCTGCCGGTTCTATTTTCAGGCGCGCACTCCGGCGAGAACGGACACTGCGATCAGCCCCGATGTCGGATCGACACGAAACTGGCGCCGTTGGAAAGCTTCTTCGAAGGGCTTCAACCTTATGGGATTACAGAAAAATAACCAGGTCTATACTTCTTGTTGGCGAATTTTGATAGCTGCTGTTGTACAGTGCCCGAATTCTCAGATCAACAGGGAACTTCTCTGAGAACTGGCGTTGACTGATAGGTAGACCTCCGATTCAGAAGTTCTGTTCTTCATCAAAGTTGTAGGAAGTTGAACAAGGAAGACGGCAATATTTTTTGTGACAGGTTTGGAGGTGGCTACGAATTGTTATGGTTTGTATACTAGCAGTGGGTTGGATCTGGAAACTGGCTGACAGCAGTGTAGATGGCTCTGAAAACGAATTTTGAAAAATGGATGGATGGCTGATGAAAAATTAGGAAAAGTCATGGAGTGAGGGGACGGTGGTTAGAACATCCAATAAAATTGGAGGTTCTTGTAAAAATAAAAAAGATGGTCAGAGGGGGAATTACAGGGGTGCTGCCACACAGATCTGAAACTGGACAACACTGGGAGACAGAAATACACGAAATTTGAAAAATAGTAAATGAGGGAATTTGGACGGGATTGTTTTTGTGGAAGTGGGGATTGAAGATAGGAACACACCATAATATTTTCAGACCAAGAAGATGTCGTGGCTGATATCAGGAATTCCGAGAAGGAGCTTCTGTTGGCTGAAGATAGAACTTCGACGGTGGCTCGATGGCGGCTCGTTGGCGGCACGAACGGCAGCGGCACCAGATGAAATCTGAGATTGGGGGGAGGGGATAGAGATGAAACCACTCTAGAAAGGGGGTTGGGGAAGGAGAGAACCAGAGGGAGAGGGCTGGGGGCGCAATACGCTCTTTGGCATTCAACAATTTTCTAACTTTTCATTAATTTCCAAATGAAAATACAACCTTTTATATGATTCACATCAAATCAAATGTAGACCCTTGGATCTAGGGATGGGGAATGGAGGGCTGGGATGAAGTGTGAACAACACACAAAAAAATAAAAATAATATATAAGGGGGGGGGGGGCCTATTGACCAAGGGGAGGCAAGGGGGACAAGTTGACATGGTAGGTAGCCTACCATGGAAATTCTTACCCTCTTGTCTACCCATGTGGCATTTGACATTCAACCCTTCTAGAAAGCCACCTAAGATGGTTTGACCAGCCCCACATGGGTGACATCGACCAATGGGAAAGGGCTGAGGGCCCCCCTTGCTTGGGCCTATGGGAATTTTACATTTAAACCCACTAAGACCTACAATTGCGTACCCATATAATACAAGGGTATACATACAAATATGAAAGGACATAAATGCAAACAAAATGTGGACGGTCTTGCTTCGATGTCCCCATCAATTCTCCACGTGTGGGAGGAACTCGACCCCGTCGAGTATGGGTATGGATGCTCGAGTACTCCGGCGGATCCGTCATCGTGCCAAGTAGCGCGGGTATGCTCCACTCCAAGTGATCGTCACCTACTCATTCCATATATACTCGATATGCACAAGCTACTATGGGCTAGAGGTTGACACTCCGGGTGGGACACTCGCAAAAGGGGAGGAGGCGGCTCGAAGACTCACTAGGAATCACCGCTGGGTCCCTGTAGGTGACTGATCCGGATATAGATATAGAACCAATCCCATACTCATCGAGCGAGTCCACTCGCCTCTTACTCATAAGAGATCGACAACGAGCTTACACAAGACACATGCAGACTCACCATGCAAACCACACAAATAAGAAACAGACTCATGCATGACTCTAGACAAATCTATGGTTAGTCTGACCCGTACATGGGTGACGGCGGACCAGGACACCCGAATGTGTGCCATGCATGCATTTGACGTAACCGGAGGTTGACGTCATGGGGAACTCCTAGACACCCGATGATGCACCAATCATGGACATTGGGCTTGGGTGTGGGAAGTCCGGGAGGTGCGGGTGGTCTAGATGGATCGGGGAAACCAAAGTTTTCATTACCCCCAAATGAAGGTTCGGACCTATGGCTATGTGGAGTTTGCTTGGCCCGAGTGGAAAAGGTGGGATAGTGAACTTCGCGGAAGAGGTGGAGTGAGTATGAAAGCTCGGGAGGTTCACTAGTGAAGGGGTCAAAAGGGTCGAAGAAGGTATGACTCCATGAAGTGGGTTCTCCCATGACTCGGTCCTAATTTAAGAATTCATAATCACCGTCATACATTGTGAGCGGTGGGACGACAGACATGTATAGAAAATAAGATTCCTCCCTTGGGCAAAAGGGAATGAAGTCGGACTCGGCCGGCATCGGGAGGAGTAGAAGAATCTCCGTGATGACACACCCCACGGTGCACACGGAGGTAATGGACCCTAAGGCCGGATGGGTGAAGCTAAGACTAGCGGGTTGGTCAAAGCCTCGGGCTAGTAGGTGCGTCAACTTCCATTGTGAATCTAATCCCATGACAAGATCATCCAACGTGTCAACATGGTGACTAGATCGAAATGTGGTATGGAAGGAATTGACTGGCACTAAAGGGCGGATGGGGTCCATAGGTGAGAAGGGAGGTGGGACCAAGCCTTCTTTGAGCCATCTAAGAAGTGGCTCGGCTATGTATAGCATACCCGTTAGAAACACGGGAGGCTCAGGATTTGGTGGCCCCAAGTTTGACGGTTCCGGATGAAGATCGGAAGTAGATAGCAATGGAGCATCCATGGGTGGTGAAGGAGCGTGTGTCAATTCCAACCAATCCGAAATCAGTTCATCGAGTTCCTCGAAGGAGGCGCGGGTTGGAGTAGGGGGTGGCAATGGAGCCCTCATAGGTAAGGAAGAGATGTCCACCTCGTGGGAAAGGGGCCCGTGGGGTGACTCCAAGGACGTCCGATCTACCCCGGTAGAAAATCGATCTAGGCTAGTACTAAACCGATCTAGGCTTGTATTCAACCCTTGCACTTGTCCCATCAAGGCTTGGAACATTGCGACCACTTCATTGGCACTATGGAATTGGGGTGTGGCCATGGTGGCTAAGATGGGGTTGGGTCCCTAGGAATGGATATGCAAGGCCATTTTTTTATTTTAAAAGCAAAATGTGATGCTAACTAATGCACCTAGACATAACCAAAACTCGGTACGTGGCGGAGACAACCGATCCGAACATCACTCGCACAAGTGTGTGGCCTTCCCGACAGGCGTAGCCTAACGTTCGGACAACACTTTTTATATACCGATTAATGGTATGCAAATGCAACTCCTAAGACCGACTTAGACACTTAGACTTAAATGACACTCTTTTTTTTTGTTTTGGACACCCTAGACTCAAACTCGCTCTGATACCAAACTGATGCGGAACGGACCACAGACACGACTCGAATGAGGAATGCAGTCCTCAGACTCTAGGTGAGCTCGTGATTGTCCCTTAACGAGTGAAGCGTCGGACGTGCACGGTTGAGAAACCGGCAAGAGCTAGGGTGGTCAATTCTCTTTTGTGCCCGGATCGGGTCACGGGACGGTCACGCTCTCTCTATCGCAGCAGTGGTAAAATAAATATTACGAGCTAATGGCCCTACACATGCTCTCTAGCAGCGGCATATAAAGCATATAAGGAAATAAGCCAAATGCCGAGTGTAAGAGCGAATACGATACCTCCACGGTCTCGGTGTGGGGAAGACGGACCCGGCCGAACTCGTACTCCCGGGACTATTAACACACAAATGTTACAGCAATGAATCACTGCCCACTCCAAGCAGGGAGGTAAAGGGCTACACAATTGGGCCCGGGAGGACAGATTCCGGGTTGACGGGCGACTTCACGCGTAGCTTCGGCCGCACCCGTACTCGCAACCGTGGGGCCCACGTGCTGTCCGGAGGGGCCGTGTGGGACCCGGTGGCACCGCTGTAGTGGGGACACTTGGGGAAGCGCTCCCCGAGATAGCGGCACGTTGGTTCGCCGGCTGGAGGCCCGGCGGCTCCGATCGGCACCGGTCGGAATAACCGGCCACGGATCTGCCGGTTCTATTTTCAGGCGCGCGCTCCGGCGAGAACGGACACTGCGATCATCCTCGATGTCGGATCGACATGAAACTGGCGCCGTTGGAAAGCTTCTTCAAAGGGATTCAACCCTATGGGATTATATAAAAATAACCAACTCTGTACTTCTTGTTGGCGAATTTTGATAGCTGCTGTTGTATAGTGCCCGAATTCTCAGATCAACAGGGAACTTCTCTGAGAACTAGCGTTGACTGATAGGTAGACCGCCGATTCAGAAGTTGTGTTCTTCATCAAAGTTGTAGGAAGTTGAACAAGGAAGACGGAAATATTTTTTGTGATAGGTTTGGAGGTGGCTACGAATTGTTATGATTTGTATACTAGCAGTGGGTTGGATCTGGAAACTGGCTGACAACACTGTAGATGGCTGTGAAAATGAATTTTGAAAAATGGATGGATGGCTGATCAAAAATCAGGAAAAGTCATGGAGTGAGGGGACGGTGGTTAGAACATCCAATAAAATTGGAGGTTCTTGTAAAAATAAAAAAGATGGTCGGAGGGGGGAATTACAGGGGTGCTGCCACACAGATTTGAAACTGGACAGCACTGGGAGACAGAAATACACGAAATTTGAAAAATAGTAAATGAGGGAATTTGGACGGTATTGTTTTTGTGGAAGTGGGGATTGAAGATAGGAACACACCATAAAATTTTTAGACCAAGAAGATGGCGTGGCTGATATCAGGAATTCCGAGAAGGAGCTTCTATTGGCTGAAGATAAAAGTTCGACGGTGGCTCGATGGCGGCTCGTTGGCGGCACGAACGGCGGCGGCGGCAGCACCAGATGAAATCTGAGATTGGGGGGAGGGGATAGAGATGAAACCACTCTAGAAAGGGGGTTGGGGAAGGAGAGAACCAGAGGGAGAGGGTTGGGGGCGCAATATGCTCCTTGGCATTCAACAATTTTCTAACTTTTCATTAATTTCCAAATGAAAATACAACCTTTTATATGATTGACATAAAATCAAATGTAGACCCTTGGATCTAGGGATGGGGAATGGAGGGCTGGGATGAAGTGTGAACAACACACACAAAAATAAAAATAATATATAAGGGGGGGGGGCAGCCTATTGACCAAGGGGAGGCAAGGGGGACAAGTTGACATGGTAGGTAGCCTACCATGGAAATTCTTACCCTCTTGTCTACCCATGTGGCATTTGACATTCAACCCTTATAGAAGGCCACCTAGGATGGTTTGACCAGCCCCACATGGGTGACATGGACCAATGGGAAAGGGCTGAGGGCCCCCCTTGCTTGGGCCTACTGGAATTTTACATATAAACCCACTAAGACCTACAATTGCATACCCATATAACACGAGACAACTTCGCATAAAAGTCGAAGCATTTATGCCCTGATCGGATGACTTTTTGGCCATTTACGGACTGTTTCGGCATTCTGCGTGTGTTGAGCGGCTTTCCCAGGTTTTCTTCTGATTTAGCCTTCGGCTCAGCAATCTGTACCGCCATCTCCATGCTATCGACACGTGGAGTGTCTTCATTAGGAGGGCCACCCCTCGAAGTATTTCTGCCCTGGTCGGACGTCCTTCTGGCCACTTACGGACCGTTCCGGCATTCCGCGTGTCTTGATCGGATCACTCGGGTTTTCCGCTGATTGAACCTTCGGCTCCCCGTTTTGGGGGTGTGGGGTACTCGCCCAAAGTTTCTGACCTGCAAAAGCAAAGGTCAAGAAAAATTAGAAATATTTTCAGTGTCAACAAACTGAAGGAATTGAAGAAACAACTTCAGGATTAGACAAGGGCTTCATTCGACCTAGCACATCCCCTTGGGGTGCTCGAGTTTTATTTGTCAAGAAGAAGGATGGATCTCTCAGGCTATGCATCAACTATCGGCGACTAAATCAACTTACTATCAAGAACAAATATCTGTTGCCGCGTATCGATGAGCTCCTTGATCACATTTCGGGAGCGAAATATTTCTCTAAAATAGACCTCAGGTCGGGTTATCATCAGCTCAAGGTCAAAGGTGAAGACATATACAAGACCGCTTTCCATAGTAGATATGGGCACTACGCATTCGTAGTAATGCCGTCCGGGTTAACTAATGCCCCGGCAACATTTATGCAACTTAGGAATAATGTCTTCAGTCCTTATCTCGACCGATTTGTGGTCGTCTTCATCGATGATATTCTCATATACTCCAAGACTAAGGAGGAACATGAAGAGCACTTAAGAATAGCCTTGCAAACCCTAAGAACGCATCAACTCTACGCAAAGCTTAGCAAGTGCCAATTCTGGTTAAAGGAGGTCTCCTTCCTTGGCCATATTATTTCAAAGGAAGATATCGTTGTTGATCCTTCTAAGGTAGAAGAAGTTAAGAATTGGAGCCGACCGATGACCTTGTCTGAAGTTAGAAGTTTTCTGGTTCTGGCTAATTATTATAGACAATTCATTAAGGATTTCTCTAAAATCGCCGTCCCTTTGACTAGACTTACAAGAAAGGATAACCCTTTTATATGGTCAAAGGATTATGAAGAAAGCTTCCAAATTCTTAAAAATCATCTCACTACGGCCCCTATCTTGGCACTATTTGTTGAGGGTGGCTTTGAAGTCTATACTAATGCATCTGGCATTGGCCTAGGATGCGTTCTTATGCAAAATGGAAAGGTGATTTTCTATTCATCAAGGCAGTTAAAGCGTCATGAAGAAAACTACCATGTGCATGATCTGGAACTAGCTGCGGTTATATTCGCCTTGATAATTTGGCGACACTACCTCTATGGGGAGAAGTTCACTATATTTTCAGATCCCAAAAGTCTGAAATACCTTTTCACCCAAAAAGAATTAAACATGAGGCAACGTAGATGGTTGGAGTATCTCAAAGACTTCGACTTTACTATCCAATATCATCCAGGCAAAGTAAATGCTGTAGCTGACGCTCTTAGCAGAAGACCAATGGCAACTCTAGCAAGCCTCAGGAAAGGTATGGCTTGTCTTATCGAGGATGTATGATTGCTAATATAAGGTCCCAACCTACATTGATTGAAGACCTAGTCAAATTTCAAGAAAACGACCCCACATTGATAAAGATCAAGGCTAATATTGATCATAGGTTGGAATTCTCTATTTCATCTGATGGAAGAATATTGTTTGAACATTGAATCAGTGTGCCGGATCATGCAGACACTAAGAAATTGATCATGGAAGAAGCTCATAAATCAAGGTATGCTATTCACCCTGGTGCTACCAAGATGTATCAAGATTTAAAAAGAAATTTCTGGTGGCCCAATATGAAAAGAGAAGTAGCGGACTTTGTATCTCGAGTGGAAATGGAAAAGTATAGGGATGGATTACATCATGGGTTTACCTAAGACAAAGGGTGGACATGATGATATATGGGTGATTATAGACCGATTGACTAAATCTGCACACTTTCTATCAATCAAAAGTCGATGGACTGTGGATGTATTAGTAGCACTATACATAAAGGAAATTTTCAGATTACATGGTGTTCTTGTCACTATTATATCTGATCAAGACCCTTGATTCACATCACAATTCTAGAAGGGTCTACAACATTCATTAGGGACCCGACTCAAGTTTAGCACTGCGTTTCATCCACAAACTGATGGTCAAACTGAGAGGACAAATCAGGTAGTGGAGGATATGCTCAGGGCTTGTGCTATTGATTTTGGAGGGAGTTGGCATGACCACTTACCTCTAGTGGAATTCACCTATAACAATAGCTACCGAGCAAGTATACAAATGGCATCGTTTGAGACACTATATGAAAGAAGCTGTCGCTCACCTATATGTTGGAATGAAGTAGGAGAAAGGCAATTTCTAGGCCCCAACATCATCAGGGATACTACCAAGAAAATAAAGCTTATTTGGGAGAGACACCAGAGGGCTCAAGAGAGGCAAAAATCATATGCTGATAACATAAGGCACGACCTGGAATTCCAAGTAGGAGACCATGTATTCCTAAAGGTTTCTCCGGGTCGAGGTATTCGATGGTTCGGCATCAAAGGCAAGCTCACTCCAAGATTCATTGGCCCCTTTGAAATTCTTGAAAGGATTGGTGAGGTCGCATATCGAATAGCATTTCCCCCTCAATTGGCTGGAGTCCATGATTTATTTCACATCTCAATGCTCAAAAGTTACGTCCCCGATCCATTCCATGTCATAACTTATGACAACTTGGAGATTAAAAAGGATTTGACGTATGAGCAAAAGCCAATCAAAATAGTTGAACAAGAAGTACGTCAACTTCATAATAAAACTATTCCCATGGTCAGAGTCCAATGAAACAAATTTTATCCACATGAAGCAACATGGGAAACCGAAGAAGCCATGCGCAAAAGATTTTTAGAGATATTTGAATGTGAGTACACTCTCCTTAGTAAATCTTATTGCGATGACTTTGGGGACCAAATTCTTTTAAGTGGGGGAGGGTGTAACGCCCACGAATTTGTTAGAAATTTTTTGGGATTAAAAATAGAATTATTAAGCATTTTTAAAGGTTAATGGATAATTAAAAAAAATTAAAGATTTATTGATGGGGACATCCCTTGCCCCTCCACATTTTCTGAAGCTCGGATTGATCGTCGGTGTACGCCATTATGTTCCTCATGTGTTTGTGAGTCGAGTCATGTAATTTTTTTATTTTTATTTGAGTCTTAAACATGTAATTTTCCCTTAATTGAGTCATGTACCTAGGTTAGAAAGTCATTTTCCTAAGTCTTGAGTCATTATGTTGGTTTGATAGGTTAATGGGCCAAATTCATTGGGCTAGGCCCAGGGGCGCCCCTCCCTTGGACTGTTTGGTCATTAGTTAGTTTGTCAGGGTCAGTTTGGTCTTAGGAAAAGTGTGGGGTCTATAAATAGCCCCACCCCTCTCTCATTTGTAACAGTTTTATGCTTGAATATTGAATCCAGAAAATTTCCACACCTTCTAGTTCCCTCTCAATATCTCCCTCTCTCTCTCTTACTATCACTCTCTCTAAGTGGGTTGAGCCCCCTCTCTCTCTCCTCCCCACCCCAATTTCGAAATTCATTCTCTCTCCTCCCCATTCACCCCTCATTAAGGCCCCTTCCCCATGCACTCATTCAATTCCCCCTCCAACCCCTAGGTGGAAACCCTTCTCCTAGGCACCTTTCCACTCTCCCAAGCAACATTCCCTCTCCCCAAGACTGAAAGAGCCCTTCCCTAGGCCAAATTTTGAATTTCCCTCTCCCTTGGGCTGTGCCCTTTCATCTCCCCACCTCCCTAACCACCCAAGGTCGCACCCCACCTTCCCCATCCACCAAATAACCCCTTGTTCATGCCCTTCCCCACACCCTCTCCTCCACCTATTCTGTCCCTGTTGCAGGTTTCAGAAAAGCAGTGACTTGCAGAGGCAGCCACGACCATCTCTCAAAGATTCAAATGGCAAGGCCAACATTGCTGGAATCGCCTGCGAGTTAGCTTTCCAACGGTGGTGGTCTCGCCGGCATCTGAGTTTGGAGCTGTCCGGAGGAATGTAATCTTCAATGACTGCGCAATCTGTCCCAGACTGAAGACCAGAGCGATCTTGGAAGCTGTTCTGCAGCCAACCTTGGAAGAATTCGAGCACGCTTCTTTCTACAAAACTCTTCTTCGTCTAGTCCTCCATCAGTACCAGAAAGAACGATGCCATTCGCCTGCCCGAGCTATTTCTTCTGAAATCTTTCGTCGGAGTGTGCAGTCTGCCACCAGTGGGTCCAGGTTTGACCTATCTTCCGTTATCTGGCCACCATTCTCCTCTCCGACATCGGATTGTGGCCCCGTCAACTTATGGTCCAAGCTACTTCGACCACGATCGCGTCACCACCAGTTTCGTTCGATTTGGAGTTCGGGAGCGACCGCAGTGACTTCTGTAAGTTGCTGCATCAGTTCTGCATCAGTCAGAGGCAGAGTGTTGCTGTCCTGCTCCAGTCACCGGTCCGATCAGCCCTATGTTCCAAAGCTTCCCCAAAAATTCAGGCATCATCCTCTGTCAGTTGGGCAACTTTTGGCACTAGTTTCATCAAGTTTGGAGTTCCGAGGAGCCCGTGGCAGCGTCATCATCAACCCTCTGTCCAGCAAACCTGAAGATTGGCAGAACCGGTGAAGGTTGGAAAGTCGGGTGTCCTCGCCCAATTCCCCCTCCTCGCTTGGCCGGCTGAAGGCCCCTCCCTGTGAGGAGGTAGTATTGATTGTAATAAGTTTAATCCCCACCCCAAGTTCACCCCTCCCGCGAGAGGTGTAGTTCATGTAATAATATTTTCGCAGATTTGAAGCGACACCGACGCGGCTTGCGGGCGCAAACCCTTGCCTCCCCGCTCGCCCCCATCTTCGGCCGGAGTTGGCGTCTTCACACCGGCTAGGTGAGCCTCGGTCCCCCTTTCCTTGCTGGTCAATATCACTTGCTTAGCTTAGTATTCTTGCTTTGCTGCGTCGGACGGAGAGCGAGGGCCCGGCCCAAATTGCCGAACACGTGAGTGTCCATCGCAGGCGAGTTGTGAGCGAGCCATTTCAACCCACACCCATGGTGTGACGGCCGCCCGTGAGTGGGCATCCCTGGCCCAATTGGGGTTCTCCCCAAGCTTTCCAAGCACCGGAGCATCATTGTCCCACCCCGGACCCTCTCTATTATCGTTTAGTTGCCCACGGGCACAAGTGTGCACCAAGCGAGTGAGCCGCTCGAGTGATATCATCGCCAATTTGCTTGCTTGCAACCTTAGGTCCAAGGGTCATATTGTCTTGTGGTCATCACCCCTAGGTGGTGTCACATCAAGTGGTATCAGAGCAAGTTCACAACTTGTCTCTATCAAGTTGGTCCTAGGGCGTGTCTATGCATTTAGAGTCTTCGGTTGCATCTCTTTTGTCCACTAGCATGGCTACTTCATGTAAGTCACATCTATCTCACTCGGCCCTCCGCAAAGGTCCGATTGACACCCCTTTGGGCATAGTCCTATTTGAGGACCTTATCTTTAATGGATACCACCCTAGTGCATATTTAGAGTGGGAGGAAAACATGGACAAATACTTTAAGAGGAATCCAATGACTGAACCCATGAGAATCTACCTTGCCAAGAGTCGACTTGTGTACCATGCCGAGGATAGGTGGAAGTTCATTGAACAATTTAGGAGGGTTATGAGGCTAGAGCCTATTAACACATGGGAGAACATGAAAGCCGAACTTAGGAAAGTCTACACTCCCCGACCTCCTCCCTCCTACCCGGGTTACCAAAACTCGAGGGGCACTCCCA
The DNA here is from genome assembly GCA_022559845.1 of Amorphophallus konjac. Lineage (NCBI taxonomy): Eukaryota > Viridiplantae > Streptophyta > Magnoliopsida > Alismatales > Araceae > Amorphophallus > Amorphophallus konjac. The sequence continues at coordinate 259,447,137 of CM040124.1, read as the reverse complement.
CTCCTCCAACCCCACCCGTCCAAGCCCTTACCACTAGAACCCAAGTGTCCAAGGCCTCCACCTCCCCACCTAACCCCATGAGGGCCCCCACACCCCAACCAAAACCCCCTTCCCTAACCTACACTAGTCAAGCCCCTTTAGCCCCCACTTCCACCCCAAACGATCCCAAGGGCAAGAGACCCCTAACCGACCCAATTTCCTCCATGATGACCACCACTCATCCAACCCTCACCATTCAAAACCAAGTGGACACCGTGTCCACCCCTCCACCTAGGCCCATAATGGCCACCACCCCCAAACCCAAAACCCCTCACCAAACCCGTACCCCACAAGCCCCCTTGACCACCACCCAAAACCCACCATCGTCCCCAAAAAGGGACACATCTCCCAAAACAAATCAACCCAAAACCCCTCACCCAACCCACCTCCCGCTTCCTACACCAATCTTTCCCCAACCTAGGCCTCCTCTACTTCCCCTTCCTATCCCAACCCAAGCCCATGCGTGTTCACCACCCCGGGTGTGTCATACGCTAGCTATCACCAAACCACCCACCATAGATCCCCCTACTCAATTAGCAATAGAAGTTGCAACCCACACACCCACCCAAGTGGAGAAGGATGCCCATCCGAATCCACCTCCCAACAAAGAGGAAATCCAAAGGCCAAACAACTCACACACCTCTAGCCTAGCTCCTCTAGAGACACCCAACCTCATCATAGATAAGTCCATACTCCAATGGCTCAAGAAAGGTCTCACCATTCCTAGTTCACAACCATGCCACCTACCCATGAGATATCAATCCCAAATCATTCCCATTCAGCCACATGTCACTTATCAAACTTCCTATTGTGTGGAAGATTTGGGAGACTTAGTGAACTACCTACATTGGCAAATTCACTTGACCAATATGTTAGCCATGAGGTCGTCCGAGACTAACACCATTAGCCTAGCATATCCCACCATTGGCTCCATCACTTCCATCTACACTAATGGCCAAGTTACTAGTGAGATCATCCTCCTTCTTCCCATGGAGGAAGAACCTATCCTAGTCCACTCCCCAACCATTGAGATCCCAAGTGCTTTGATCGGCCAACCCATTAGCAACCTTGGCCCAATTATTGAGGACGATGACTCACCATTCAAGGACTTTGAAAGCATAGAGTACCCCTACCAAGGTGACCCTTACTATGATCCCTTTGACCCTTTCCTATGGGAGCCTAGATCTCTATGTAACCCACTCACCTTATTCACCACCCACCTTACCCTACCCTTACCACCCATGATAACCCAAACCCCTCCCTTCCTAGAATCAGGTTACACCAAGGAAGCCTTGACCATAGGCAACATACACAATGGGATTGATAGACGGCCCCACTTTATGATGTCCCCCTTCTTAGATCCCTTTGACTCATACGAATGGAAGCTCAATGGCCACCCCACACCTATGCACATAGAAGTCATCACTAGGACTGAAATGCATGTGCTTAGGCATACCACCCCACTTGACATGATTAGAAAGTTGGGTCCATTCATTCATATCACCCACATGTCAAGTAGAAAACATGAGTGGTCAATATTTGGTTTTAATAGTCCACCATCATTCATCATAAATCTCAAGCATGTTAGGAGCATTCATGGATGTCCGGGTCCTCCAACATTCATCACACTCACTCACAAGAGGGACACCTATGGATGCCCCGGTCCTCCCAAATCCTTCAAATTCATCATAACATCAATGCATGATAGGTCTACATGTGGTTGCCCTAGACCACCTTTGCATACCATGCACTACTCACTCACACCGCATCTTAGTACATGGTATATGTATCAAAACATGCATCAAGCAAACTCACTCACACCGCATCTTAGTACATGGCATATGCATCAAAACATGCATCAAGCAAAAAGCGGTGAGAATTACAAAAAGTGGGCAAAAACTCGTGAGCGCCACTTGAAATTCCACGTTGGCGACTTGATGATAATGATGATTTTGGAGTAGCTCTACTCTAGGGTCACCTCCAATTTGAGGGCACGCGGACTTGGACCTTGTCAAGTTCCGAGTGGCCTTGGCACCCGGCTTGCGGGTTGAACTTACCAATGGGTTTTGGGATTCATCCCACTTCCCACGTGGTGGATCCGGCACCCTCTAAGGGTACCGCGGTGGATCCTAGTGAGTGTCTTGAGCCTACACCTATCCTTGTGAGAGACACCCTCGGAGTGCCACCACAAACTAGCCCGAGAGCCCGACGTCAGCACATGGCGGCAATACTAAGCAAAGCAAGATCTCTTCGCCAGCCTAAGGGTGTGTCCGAGCCACTTTGTCGAGTGGAAGCACCGTTCCTCGGCTATGAACATGGGTCGAGTTTGGAGAACAAGGTTCGCCCGGAACTACGTTTGGGATGCTACTTCCTGGGTGGACCCATACTCGACAGGGTCGAGTTTTCCCCACCCCGGGGGTATGATGGGGACATCCCTTGTCCCTCCACATTTTCTGAAGCTCGGATTGATCGTCGGTGTACGCCATTATGTTCCTCATATGTTTGTGAGTCGAGTCATGTAATTTTCTTATTTTTATTTGAGTCTTAAACATGTAATTTTCCCTTTATTGAGTCATGTACCTAGGTTAGAAAGTCATTTTCCTAAGTCTTGAGTCATTATGTTGGTTTGATAGGTTAATGGGCCCAATTCATTGGGCTAGGCCCAGGGGCGCCCCTCCCTTGGACTGTTTGGTCATTAGTTAGTTTGTCAGGGTCAGTTTGGTCTTAGGAAAAGTGTGGGGTCTATAAATAGCCCCACCCCTCTCTCATTTGTAACAGTTTTATGCTTGAATATTGAATCTAGAAAATTTTCACACCTTCTAGTTCCCTCTCAATATCTCCCTCTCTCTCTCTCTTACTATCACTCTCTCTAAGTGGGTTGAGCCCCCTCTCTCTCTCCTCCCCACCCCAATTTTGAAAGTCATTCTCTCTCCTCCCCATTCACCCCTCATTAAGGCCCCTTCCCCTACCCCATGCACTCATTCAATTCCCCCTCCAACCCCTAGGTGGAAACCCTTCTCCTAGGCACCTTTCCACTCTCCCAAGCAATATTCCCTCTCCCCAAACTGAAAGAGCCCTTCCCTAGGCCAAATTTTGAATTTCCCTCTCCCTTGGGCTGTGCCCTTTCATCTCCCCACCTCCCTAACCACCCAAGGTCGCACCCCACCTTCCCCATCCACCAAATAACCCCTTGTTCATGCCCTTCCCCACACCCTCTCCTCCACCTATTCTGTCCCTGTTGCAGGTTTCAGAAAAGCAGTGACTTGCAGAGGCAGCCACGACCATCTCTCAAAGATTCAGATGGCAAGGCCTACATTGCTGGAATCGACTGCGAGTTAGCTTTCCAACGGTGGTGGTCTCGCCGGCATCTGAGTTTGGAGCTGTCCGGAGGAACGTAATCTTCAACGACTGCGCAATCTGTCCCAGACTGAAGACCAGAGCGATCTTGGAAGCTGTTCTGCGGCCAACCTTGGAAGAATTCGAGCACGCTTCCTTCTACAAAATTCTTCTTCGTCTAGTCCTCCATCAGTACCAGAAAGAACGACGCCATTCGCCTGCCCGAGCTATTTGTTCTGAAATCTTTTGTCGGAGTGTGCAGTCTGCCACCAGTGGGTCCAGGTTTGACCTATCTTCCGTTATCTGGCCACCATTCTCCTCTCCGACATCGGATTGTGGCCCCGTCAACTTCTGGTCGAAGCTACTTCGACCACGACCGTGTCACCACTAGTTTCGTTCTATTTGGAGTTCGGGAGCGACCGTAGTGCCTTCTGCAAGTTGCTGCATCAGTTCTGCATCAGTCAGAGGCAGAGTGTTGCTGTCCTGCTCCAGTCGCCGGTCCGATCAGCCCTAAGTTCCAAAGCTTCCCCAAAAATTCAGGCATCATCTTCTGTCAGTTGGGCAACTTTTGGCACCGGTTTCGTCAAGTTTGGAGTTCCGAGGAGCCCGTGGCAGCGTCATCATCAACCCTCTATCCAGCAAACCTGAAGATTGGCAGAACCGGTGAAGCTTGGAAAGTCGGGTGTCCTCGCCCAATTCCCCCTCCCCGCTTGGCCAGCTGAAGGCCCCTCCCTGCGAGGAGGTAGTATTGATTGTAATAAGTTTAATCCCCACCCCAAGTTCACCCCTCCTGCGAGAGGTGTAGTTCATGTAATAATATTTTCACAGATTTGAAGCGACACCGACGCGGCTTGCGGGCGCAAACCCTTGCCTCCCCGCTCGCCCCCGTCTTCGGCCGGAGTTGGCGTCTTCACGCCGGCTAGGTGAGCCTCAGTCCCCCTTTCCTTGCTGGTCAATATCACTTGCTTAGCTTAGTATTCTTGCTTTGCTGCGTCGGACGGAGAGCGAGGGCCCGGCCCAAATTGCCGAACACGTGAGTGTCCATCGCGGGCGAGTTGTGAGCGAGCCATTTCAACCCACACCCATTGTGTGACGGCCGCCCGTGAGTGGGCATCCCTGGCCCAATTGGGGTTCTCCCCAAGCTTTCCAAGCACCGGAGCATCATTGTCCCACGCCGGACCCTCTCTATTGTCGTTTAGTTGCCCACGGGCACAAGTGTGCACCAAGCGAGTGAGCCGCTCGAGTGATATCATTGCCAATTTGCTTGCTTGCAACCTTAGGTCCAAGGGTCATATTGTCTTGTGGTCATCACCCCAAGGTGGTGTCACATCATTTATTTATTCCTTTTATAGGCCCTATATTTACCAAATGGCTAAGCCCAATTTAAATAGGCCAAAAGACCCAATTCTAAGGCTTTTAGACCCAAGCCCATTAATAGAAACGTAAATTAGGTAATTTACGGATTTTAAATGGGATATATACCTCAATTAGAGGATAAATGTGGAGATAATACGAAAAATCTAAAAATTTCAGAATTTATGAAGCCTAGCGGTCAATCGAGCGACCGCCATCCTCACCTTAGCGGCCCTCCCATGACTGCTAAGCCACCAAATTCCATGAATGGAAAAAAATGTAAAAAGCTAAGATTTTTGGCGATCAAATCCCCTTAGATCGAAGCTACCCGGTATAGAGGACTCTCTAAAACTCTCTAGGGATTATATCTACTCCAAAATAGGACTCTAGGGTCATTTAAATCCTCAAAACCCTAGTTAACCCTATAAATAAAACCCTAGTTTCACAGGCACGACTCTTACTTTTGGCTCGCGTGGAACTATGGTAAGGAAGCATTATTTGAGGAAAGTTCTTTAGAAGATTTCGTTCATTTTAGTAAGGTCTAACTTCCCTCAAAATTCTGATCTAGGATATCAAGCCTACAAGAAGTTAGAAGCCTGCAAAGACGCTGATTCAGTGCAAGTAACCCAGGTACTTGTGCGAACGACCCATGAAGATCAGTAGATTAGAAGTCCTAAATGAGGTAATTAGAAGATGGTTCTTTAGACTTATTTGTTCACCTTAGTACCCTCTTTCTACCCTCCAATTTTCGTTATCATAGGTGAAGGGAATCAAGAGTTAGAAAGGTAAGAAGTTGCTAGTTCAGTTCGGAACGAGCAGAAACTAGGGTCAACTTCCAGCCCTAAATTCGAAGTCTAAAGCCCAGACCAGAGGTAGGTTGTAAAGCCCCGGGTTTTTCGGATCCTTCTTCTTGGGTCCCGGATCTGCATTTCCGGTATATCTGGCTCCGTTGTGTCTGATATGATGTTTCGGACATCTTTCGTGTTCGGGTCGGCGCGATCCGGAGTTGTTTCGGAGGCCCGGAAGAGCTCCGCGGTTTTTCCGCGTGTGTTTTCCGATTCCCGGTGTGTGTTTCGGTACTTCCTTCGGAACCTCGTTGCGGGTGAACCGGGTCGTTCACCAACCCGCGAGTGGTACCGTTGCGATCAGCGCGTCGCAAGGATCGAGGAGGTGTATTTTTCTATTTTTCGAGATTTTTCCGATTTTCCAGATTTTCCTATATAAACCCCCCACTCTCTCTCTTCCCTTCATTCTCTCTTCCTCACTCTCTCCCTTCTCACGCTCTCGTCTCTCCCTCTCTTCTCCGGTGGCCGACGGAGGTGGATGGGGGCGAGGTGGCGAGGCCCGTGGGACGAGGGACGGCGAGGACGGGTCGAGGAACGAGGTGGTGGCGCGTGGCGAGCCGGTTCGCGGGTGTGGAGGCACCGGCGGGGTTTTCGGAGGCGTTTCTTCATGGATCGGCGTCCACGGTGCGTGAAATCTTTGGTGGAGGTAGGGAGATGGACCCCCAGCTCGTGCGCTTCATTTCCTGCGAGTTTCGTAGGCCGTGGTGAGCCGAGCGGGCTAATCGGGGCGATTTGGGGAAAAATGCATGTTTTTGGGGAGTGAGCCGGATCCCTCGTTTTACGGCGTTTTTGGTCGATCCAGGGGTTTAGATGTATGCCTAGGGGCTTGGGGATGGATTCCCCTTTATTTCCTCATCACCCGGGGGTGATCGGGATGTGGATCGGATTTTTGGGCGTTTTCCCGCCCTTCTCGGTTTTCCGAAATGGTCGCGGTCTACCAGTAACCACGTTCATTAGTCACGTTCTTGGGAGAACCGCGTTTGCCCAAGAGCGTCGGCAAGCATCGCGATCATGCGATAGACCGCTTTAGTCTAGTCGCGGTCATGAGGTGACCGTGACTGTGTGGTCGTGGTCCTTGGGCGACCGCAACCATCGGGTTTGCGCATGGCTAGTTGCGGTCGTGAGGTGACCGTGACTGCGTAGTCGCGGTCCTTGGTCGACCACTACTGTGTGGTCATGGTCCCCAGTCGACCGTGACTGTGGTCGCGGTCCCCAGGTGACCGTGACTACGTTGTGGTTCCCGTCTGCATGGTTTTGACCTCCGGTCGACCCGGTTGTGACCCAGTGGTTGACTTTAGGTCTCGTGAGTTTCCCGGACACCCCGTGGAGTTCCGTGACCGTGCCTTTGGGTGTCGGGAGATTCCGTGTTACCTCGATTAGTGTGCCCGTAGGTGTGATGGGTCCGGGTGACCTCATGTGTTCCGGGCTTTCGTGTTACGCTCGATCGAGTCACCGTGTATCGGTGTGTGTGCGGTGGGGTTTCCCCCACATGTCGTGGGTTTCTTTGGAAGGCGATTCCCATGTGGGCCACGTGTTTGGCCATGGACTACGAGTCCAGTTATCCGGCCTGCGGCTGGAGGTTTCCCGCTTGCCCTGGGATGGGAAATCGACATGGCGGCTTGTGTGCTACCTTGGGAATCGTGCTTCTGTGTTTTCCATGTGGCCCATGTGGGTGGCCTTAGTCCCTTGCATTCCCTTCCCGAGGGAGTGGTCTTGGCGGCTCGTGAGTTGTCTCGGTACTCATGCTATCGTGGTTTTAGACCTGAGATTGGACTAGATTGACGGCCTTGTGCTGTTGCGTACAACGGTCTTGACCCCGAGTCTAGTGACTCAAGGACCGTTGGGTGTAGTGCGTCTTGAGGACTGTCTAGAGTCTAGTGGCTTAGCGCCACTTGAGTTTTCTTGACTCTCGCGCAGGGTGCGTGCGTGACCGTGGACTGCGAGCCCTGTTTCTTCTCCGACTGTGGTCGCCGTGCGACGGTGCTGGTACGTGGGATGGTCCCCGTACTTCGTCGGGTTTGGACGTTGTTTTTCTGTTGTCTTGAGAGTCTACTCTCTCAGTGACCCTCCACTAGTCGTAGCCTGCTTACACGCGAGTGGTCCCACCAAGGAGTGGTGGAGAGGCTACCCTTAGAGACGGTTTTTAGACTGGTTTCCATCGGGCCCCACCACAAACACGTCTTGCAGCCAGAGTCCGGCTGAGGGGAAAAATAGTTAGAGGCCAGACCTGGGACGCATGGTCTGTGTGTGCACACGTGGTTGGGGGCGGTTGGACCCACGTCAACGGACGTGACCCCAGCTAGTCACTTGTTTGTGGTTACTTGTACGGTGTTCGTGCCTTTGGTAGGCGCTACCACGCCAGGCAGTTCACCTGTGGTGCTGTGTAAGACGTCAGGGGACGCTACCGGCTGTGCTTCTAGTGGGAGGTACTCCTGTCGAGTCGGGAGTGACAGACTGTTAGTTTAGGTGACTTAGACCTTCGGGTTTTCGGTCGCGTGGACCGTTGACTTCAGTTGTTTCACCGTGGCGCGTGTGTCGGTTCTCGCGCCGTGAGACTAGTGATAGTGGCTTTACCGAGGTTGCGTCTTATTGTGCGGTACCCACGATCGGATGGTCGGGGTTGCACCTTGGACAGCGTGTCCAGGTCGGCTGTGTCCAGGGGACAGGCCTCTACGGCGTGGTTGCCGTGGGTTTTTACTTCGGTAAGCGGTACTAGTGTAGTTCAGTAGCCTCGACTGTAAGTTCGGGGTGTGTCTTTGGTACAGTAGGAGTAGTTGTAGTGTCGTGTTTCGACCGGCCACCGGGTTTACTGTTCCTGCTGTTGCGGTTGCTCTCACAGCCTTCCTTTTCGGTACCGCCGTTGTTTCCGGTTGGGGTTCCGTGGGATCCCTGCTGAGTCTCTGTTTTGGAGACTCATTCCCTACTTTTCAGGTGAGGCAGTTCTTCCTCGAGGTTCGAGGGTGCGGAGCGGAGGTTCTCTGTTGCCAGCTTGCCGAGCCGAGTGTTCACTTGGTATGTGGTACGCTTTACTGCTTTAGACTGTACTTCCTGTTGGACTGGACTCTGTTATAGCTGTAGTTGTTTATTTATTTCTGTTAATTGTTGATTTGTCCTACTTTATTTCCTATTTCTTTGTGCCTCCACACTCCTTTTAGCCCTTCCGAGCCCTCCCGACTCGTGGGCGGCGGTGTGAGTCTCGGGTTATTGGGTCTTCCCGATAATCGGATTCTCGGGTCGTTACAGCTGGTATCAGAGCGGATGTTGTGGACGTACATAGGAATTCGAGATATTGCAGTGATCAGAGTCCATAAGGTCCAGTATAGTCGGTAGCTAGCTTAGGGTATTGTGTTCGCTTTCTGCCTAGTTTCTCGCTTGAGTGCGCTGTGCGGCGCTGTGAAGGTGGTTGCTGTCCGCGACTTTCGTGCCAGCATGGGATCTAAGGATCGAGGTTGAGAGCCTTCTCCCTCAACGGTGGTGGCCCTGGTTGTGCTGCGTGGGCCAGAGGTTGCTGGCAGGCGTGAGCTTGCGGTGCTGCGTTCGAGGAACCTGCAGCATGGTCAGGTGGCTGGAGAGGATTTTCGTGGTTAAGTGGCCATGAGCGTGCTCTGAGGGAGCTGCTGTCGGTTTTGGCCACTCCAGCTTGAGGTTTATCCAGCCCCTATGGTGTTCAGGTCATGGTTTAAGGTGGCAGAGCGGGTGTTCTGATCGAGAAGTGTGCTTGGGTGACCGGAGGATCTTCTCGGTGAGCTGCTGTTTCGTCGAGCCTGATGTCCTTGTCGTGCTCTGTGGCGTCAGAAATGACGTGTCAGTCCCGAATTGTTCTACAGATTTTGAGGCAGGATTTGGCAGAGATGTCTCGATAAGTCTTGCTCCTGCACCCTTGTGTGCGAATGGGTTGTGTTCACCCTGGAGTTGGCTTGAGGTGTGAAGGCTCCACGGCGAGTTCGGGACTCGAGGATGAGCATCGACGGTTGTCGTTGTGGCTCGTGTCGTGGCTCTTGGCGTGGTGTGTTGTAGTTTGAGGAATTGCAACGGTGGTGCATCGAGAGATGCTGTGATTATGGTCCGACGTGACACTCGTCGAGTGTGTCGGCGACGCTAACTTGATGGAAGCGATGGTTTTCCTAGGTGCTGGATGGTGCTGTTTCCAGCATGTGTGAGGTTTGAGGTCAGGTCGAGCGTGGAGTTATTCCGTTGGTCGAAAGTGCGCTGGTTTCTCCTTTGGTAGGGAGAGATAGTGTTGGCCTAAGGTTCGTCATCTTGCATTGTGTGCCCGGATTGGTTGGCCTCGTGTGCCATGAAGTCCGTGCGAGACATTCTCCTTGTCTTGGCAAGGCGGTTGCCTGTGAGAAGTCGTGCCCATTCCTTTGTCGTGTGAGGGTGCTGGCACTGTTCCGGAGGGACGAGTGCCGGTTGGGCGGTGTTTGCTTTCTCGGCTGTGCGTGCGGATCTGAGTGCGCAGCGGAAGCGTGGTGGGCTTGTGACCCATTGGTTCAGGATCGTAGCGTTGGTTGCTACGGGCGGATTCCTGAGTTTGCGTTGAGCATTGGAGGATTGGTTCCTTGGTGTGAGACGTGTTGTTGCCATGCCATTGCTCGAGGTATTCTGGTTCTTGGCACTGGCAGGATGGAGTGTTGGGAAAAGTGCTGGCTAGTGTGCCGCATGAGTACCCTGTTCCTGTGATGGAAGCCGTGTCAGGCATCGGTGTTGGACCTGGATGAGGTTGTTGAGGATGTTGCCTGACGGAGGTCGAGGACGTGTTGGTCAGAGTCGGTGGCTTGGTGTCCGACTTGTTCTCCCAGTCGTGTCCTCGGATGAGATCGTTTTTGGAGAAGTGATCTCTGGCAGGCTGTGGGTTCCTGTTGGTAGCTGCGAGTGACTGGTAAGGCTAGTCTCGTAGCTAACTGCGGTGAGATGTTTGTTGCTTTGGGGACCCGTGAGCATTGTTCAGGTGGTGTCCCGTGGCTCTGTGGTAAGGGCGGAATCGGGATTGGCAGGTGTCCACTTGGATTGTTCGAAGGATTTGATGAGACCAGATGGAAGAGTGACGTCTTTGGGCGGAGGCCTTTTTGTGAGATTGGCGTCGGTTTGGTGGTCCTTGATAGGACGTTGGTGTCGCAATGGTTATCCCTGGTTTGGTGACCAGCATGGGATGGTTCCCCTGTGAGTCTGAGTCCAGTGAGGTGATGACTGAAGACACCAGGATTTTGTCATTTGGTTTCATTGTGCTCCCTGAGAGGGTCGAGTTGGCACGATGTTCGAGCTCGGATGCGGTGTCCGAGAGGAGTGTAGCTCGAGATGCGGCATCAGTCTGTGTGGGGGATCGACGGATGGCTTGCCGAGGTTCGGAATGTTTCCTTCGGACCGGGTGAAGGACTAGGAAAGAAGGAAGAACCTGGGCGAGCAGTTGGTGGTCATCGGCGCATGGTCTTTTTACAAGCAGAAGATGCTGGTTGTTGGGGCTCGAGCGTGGCGAGAGCCGTATGCCAGCGAGAACTTTGGTGGTCGTTTCTGTGATGTGCCTTTCCAGACGGGATCTGGGCTTTGTCGAAGTTTATCTTCAAACAAGAGTTGGCACGGTGTTATGTCCGGCTTTTGGCTTTCCATGTGTGAGATGTTTCTTGGTGTTGAGCCGATGTTCTGGTTGCGGTCTACCGAGAGGACTGCTTGAGCTAGTGGAGGCTCTATTTTAGTTGCTCCCTTGAGGAGGGTGTGCGACCTGTCAACTGGCTGTGAAGCTAATGTGCGATTTGTCTACCGACCATAGGATGGATCGGTGGCTATTTTCTCGTGCGAGGGTTGTGATTCCTCTGTGAGCAAGATTGTGGCTGCGGTGCCATGGTGGATTCCCGCGTTGTCTGAGGTGATGTCGGATTGTGTCCTTTGGTATATGCCTGCTCTGTTGGCCAGTGTGCTCGGCTCGAGGAGCGAGGTGTTGCTTGTGATTGTAAGTCTGGCTGTGTCACTCAGGATCGGTGTTTTCATGAGAATCGAGGTTTTCTGTACTGGGGCTCTGACAGCGTGTCAGTTGATTCAGTGTTCTTCCCCTATGACTTCGTGCTAGGTCCTGAATTTCGAGGATGAAATTCCTTTAAGGGGGGAGGGCTGTAAAGCGCCGGGCTTTTTGGATCTTCTTCTCGGGTCTCGGATCTGCGTTTCTGATATATCTGGCTCCGTTGTGTCTGAAATGATGTTTCAGACATCTTTCGTGTTCGGATCGGCACGATCCGGAGTTGTTTTGGAGGCCCGGAAGAGCTCCGCGGTTTTTCCGCTTGTGTTTTCCGATTCCCGGTGTGTGTTTCGGTAATTCCTTTGGAACCTCGTTGCGGGTGAACCGAGTCGTTCACCAACCCATGAGTGATACCGTTGCGATTAGCGCGTCGCAAGGATCGAGGAGGTGTATTTTTCTATTTTTTGGGATTTTTCCAATTTTCCAGATTTTCCTATATAAACCCCCACTCTCTCTCTTCCCCTCTTTCTCTCTTCCTCACTCTCTCCCTTCTCACGCTCTCTTCTCTCCCTCTCTTCTCCGGCGGCCGATGGAGGTGGATGGGGGCGAGGTGGCGAGGTCCGTGGGACGAGGGACGGCGAGGACGGGTCGAGGAACGAGGTAGTGGCGTGTGGCGAGCCGGTTCGCGGGCGTGGAGGCACCGGCGGGGTTTTCGGAGACATTTCTTCATGGATCGGCGTCCACGGAGCATGAAATCTTCGGTGGAGGTAGGGAGATGGACCCCCAGCTCGTACGCTTCATTTCCCACGAGTTTCGTAGGCTGTGGTGAGCCGAGCGGGCTAATCGGGGCGATTTGGGGAAAAATGCATATTTTTGGGGAGTGAGCCGGATCCCTCATTTTATGGCGTTTTTGGCCGATCCAGGGGTTTAGATGTATGCCTAGGGGCTTGGGGATGGATTCCCCTTTGTTTCCCGATCACCCGGGGGTGATTGGGGCGTGGATCAGATTTTTGAGCGTTTTCCCGCCGTTCTCGATTTTCCGAAATGGTCACGGTCTACTAGTAACTGCGTTCATTAGTCGTGGTCTTGGGAGAACCGCGTTTGCCCAAGAGCGTCAGCAAGCGTCGCGGTTGTGCGATAGACCGCTTTAGTCTAGTCGCAGTCATGAGGTGACCGTGACTGTGTGGTCGCGGTCCTTGGGCGACTGCTACCATCGGGTTTGCGCGTGGCTAGTTGCGGTCGTGAGGTGACCATGACTGCGTAGTCGCGGTCCTCGGTCGACCACAACTGTGTGGTCGCGGTCCACAGTCGACCGTGACTGTGGTCGCGGTCCCCATGTGACCGTGACTGCGTTGTGGTTCCCGTCGGGGTGGTTTTGACCTCCGATCGACCCGGTTGTGACCCAGTGGTTGACTTTAGGTCTCGTGAGTGTCCCGGACACCCCGTGGAGTTCCGTGACCGTGTCTTTGGGTGTAGGGAGACTCTGTGTTACCTCGATTAGCGTGCCCATAGGTGTGATGGGTCTGGGTGACCTCACGTGTTCCGAGCTTTCGTGTTACGCTCGATTGAGTCACCGTGTATCGGTGTGTGTGCGGTGGGGTTTCCCCCACATGTCGTGGGTTTCTTTGGACTGCGAGTCCAGTTATCCGGCCTGGGGCTGGAGGTTTCCCGCTTGCCCTGGGATGGGAAATCGACATGGCGGCTTGTGTGCTGCCCTGGGAATCGTGCTTCTGTGTTTTCCGTGTGGCCCATGTGGGTGGCCTTAGTCCCTTGCGTTCCCTTCCCAAGGAGTGGTCTTGGCGGCTCGTGAGTTGTCTCGGTACTCGTGCTACCGTAGTTTTATACCTAGAGATTGGACTAGATTGACGGCCTTGTGCTGTTGCATACAATGGTCTTGACCCCGAGTCTTGTGACTCAAGGACCGTTGGGTTTAGTGTGTCTTGAGGACTGTCCAGAGTCCAGTGGCTTAGCGCCACTTGAGTTTTCTCGACTCTCGCGTAGGGTGCGTGCGTGACCGTGGACTGCGAGTTCTGTTTCTTCTCCGACTGTGGTCGCTGTGCGACGGTGCTGGTACGTGGGATGGTCCCCGTACTTCGTCAGGTTTGGACGTTATTTTTCTGTTGTCTTGAGAGTCTACTCTCTCAGTGACCCTCCTCTAGTCGTAGCCTACTTACACGCGAGTGGTCCCCCCAGGGAGTGGTGGAGAGGCTACCCTTAGAGACGATTTTTAGACTGGTTTCCGTCACGCCCCACGTCTTGCAGCCAGAGTCCGGCTGAGGGGAAAACTAGTTAGAGGCCAGACCTGGGACGCATGGTCTGTGTGTGCACACGTGGTTGGGGGCGGTTGGACCCACGTCGACAGGCGTGACCCCAGCTAGTCACTTGTTTGTGGTTACTTGTACGGTGTTCGTGCCTTTGGTAGGCGCTACCACGTCAGGCAGTTCACCTGCGGTGTGGTGTAAGACGTCAGGGGATGCTACCGGCTGTGCTTCTAGTGGGAGGTACTCCTGTCGAGTCGGGAGTGACAGACTGTTAGTTTAGGTGACTTAGACCTTCGGGTTTTCGGTCGCGTGGACCGTTGAGTTCAGTTGTTTCACCGTGGCGCGTGTATCGATTCTCGCGCCGTGAGACTAGTGCTAGTGGCTTTACCGAGATTGCGTCCTGTTGTGCGGTACCCGTGATCGGATGGTCGGGGTTACACCTTGGACAGCGTGTCCAGGTCGGCTATGTCCGGGGGACAGGCCTCTACGGTGTGGTTGCCGTGGGTTTTTACTTCAGTAAGTGGTACTAGTGTAGTTCGGTAGCCTCGACTGTGAGTTAGAGGTGTGTCTTTGGTACAGTAGGAGTAGTTGTAGTGTCGTGTTTCGACCGGCCATCGGGTTTACTGTTCCTGCTGTTACGGTTGCTCTCGCATCCTTCCTTTTCGGTACCGCAGTTGTTTTCGGTTGGGGTTCCGCGGGATCCCTGCTGAGTCTCTGTTTTGGAGACTCATTCCCTACTTTTCAGGTGAGGCGGTTCTTCCTCGAGGTTCGAGGGTGCGGAGCAGAGGTTCTCTGTTGTCAGCTTGCCGGGCCGAGTGTTCACTTGGCATGTGGTACGCTTTACTGCTTTAGACTGTACTTCCTGTTGGACTGGACTCTGTTATAGCTATAGTTGTTTATTTATTTCTGTTAATTATTGAATTGTCCTGCTTTATTTCTGTTAAACCCCCTGTGTGAATATTCTAATTGTTGGTTTTTTGATGATGACCAAACACTATTAGACTAGAACTTTTGTTGGTTGAATATATTTAGTCAAACTCATTTTGAACCGCTTTACTATATTTCACCTTTTTCTTCTTAGTTCATGAACTACTAAGGTTGCCAGAGGAGATATACTTGCAGGATCAAGATCATCTATCTTGAGTAAGTGTTTTGAATCATGTTTGTCAAAGTTTCAATCTAACTCCAATTTTGTGTTTTTACAGAAATATGGAATGAAGCTAACTTCCTCAATCATTGAAGGATGATTGGTGAGATCCAAACAAAACCTTACCCCTTAATAAGTTGAATTCTTTTGTAGTTGTCATGGGTTGACCCAAAGGGTTGATCCTAGTTTATAACCAGCTCATAGATTTGAATAATATGTTAGTTTTGATGGGGTGGACCCTAAGGGTCGACCCCTTGATGGCTGTTAGCTCATTTCCTTCTTTTTGTTGAGAAGTAGTTTGTGGGTGCTCCAAAACCCACAGCTTTTCAGTTGTCTGCACAATGTGTGTGGGTCGACCCAATGGGTCGACCCTTTTTGTCACCCGAAGCCCTCGGGTTTAGCACGTTTTAGCAGATTGGCGCAATGGGTCGACCCCTGGAAAATTCACATGTCAGGCTTCATGACCCGTGTTTCATGGGTCGACCCAATGGGTCGACCCCTGGAGTTACGGACCGCCAGTCCGGTTCGAGATACGTTTCGAGGCCGCCGTTTTTATTCCTTGTTTTGCCCTAATGTTGGGAGATCCGAGGTCCCATCTTGTCACACGTGTCCCCTCTCCTTGGGACTATAAATATCAATGATTAGGGCGTCCCAAAAAGTGAGAGGAAAAAGGGGAACATTCGATCTTATCTTGTTTTTGTCTTGTAGGAGAAGAAAGCTCGTGGGAGCCCTTCCATGCGTGAATAGAAGCCATCTACACCGGAATATGGTCGATCCCCTTGCTGATTAAAAAGGGGTTTTAATGGATGAGGTGAAAGATCTGAAAGATTCACTAGCCAGATTTGTCAAAGGGAAGCAAAATCTAGACACCATGCTAGGAATGAGAGTGAATTTTAGAAAGGAAGGACTAGGCTATGAGCCATGCAACCAGAAAGCTTTTTTAAACAAAACTCAAACTTCCTTTGTGAATGCTAATGCATCATCTTCATCATGTTCTTCACATAAAAAGAGTGAGAAATACATTCCGGCTCACAAACCATTCGTGAATGATTACAAGAAAAGAAATCATAACAAAAAGGTTGTTTCATGTTTCTACTGTGGAATGTATGGTCACACCATGTATACATGTAGGTTAATGTTGGCTGATGAGAAACAATTTGCAAAAAAATCAATGTGGTTGAATAGATCAAAAGCTTCTAACCGATATGGACCCAAGCAAGCTTGGGTACCAAAATCATAGAAGTCTTCTTGTTTTGATGATATGTAGGTCTGCATGAAGTCTCAAAGAAACAAATGGTACCTCGATAGCGGATGCTCGCGACACATGTCCGGAAACAAAGAAATCTTTGCAGACCTCATGGAAAAGGATGGTGGACTTGTTGCGTTCGGGGGCAAGGACAAATGAAAAATCATTGGAGAAGGTAAGATTGGTAAGGGATCTCCTCATAGTGTGGAAAATGTTTTGTTGGTTAAAGGTCTCAATTATAACTTACTCAGTATTAGTCAACTTTGCGATAAAGGGTGCAATGTGATTTTTGACTCCACGCACTGCACTATTGTAAATAAAACCACATTGGAAATAATGTTCATAGGCGTTAGACAAAATAATGTATATATGATAGACTTAGATGACACATCACACAATAATCTTTGCTTAGTTGCAAATAACTCTGACAATGCTTGGTTGTGGCATCACCGTCTTGGGCATGCCAGTTTTAACGTTCTTTCAAAGTTGTCTAGAAATGATTTAGTTGTTGGGATGCCAAAGCTGAAGTTTGAACCTGACAAAGTGTGTGAGGCATGCAGCAAAGGTAAGCAAACAAGTGCCTCTTTCAAAAGCAAGAATGATGCGACTACCACTAGGCCTCTTGAAGTTCTTCATATTGATTTGTTTGGTCCTAGTAGAACTCACAGTCTAGGTGGTAAGTTATATGGCTTTGTCATTGTAGATGACTTCTCACGATTTTGTTGGGTATACTTTTTGTCACATAAAAATGATGCTTTGAAGGAGTTTGAAGGTTTTTGCAGGAAAGTGGAGATTGAGAAGGGATGTTCCATCAAGAGAATTCAAAGTGATCATGGTAAGGAGTTCGAGAACACTGATTTTGATGAATTTTGTAGGGAGCACGGATACTCGCATACATTTTCAGCACCAAGAACTCCAGAACAAAATGGCATCATGGAGAGAAAGAACATAACCCTTATTGAGATGGCTCGGACAATGCTAAGCGAGAACAACCTTCCTAGGTACTTTTGGGCGGAAGCCGTTAGCACGGCATGCTACATCATAAACCGAGCTATGGTAAGACCAATCTTGAGAAAAACCCCATATGAACTCTTTAAAGGTAAGAAGCCCAATATCTCTCACTTGAAACCATTTGGATCAATTTGCTATATTCTTAGTAATGGAAAATATGATTTGGGCAAATTCGATGCAAAAAGCGATCGCGGAATCTTTCTTGGGTACTCTCTTACTTCTAGAGCATATCGGGTTTATAACCTGAGAACTCTTGTTGTAGAGGAGAGCCCTCATGTTATTATAGATGAATCATGGAATGAGAATGTTGATAAAAGCTCAAAATTGCAGGATGAAGAAGAAGAAACCAGTGAAGAGATTCCACCAAAGGCAGCACAAGGTCAAGCAACTCTAGGAGAAGGATCGGAAAGCAAGGATGATGAAAATCAACAAGGACAGCAGCTCCCTCGACAATGGATTTTCCACAAAAGCCATCCTCCCGAGAATGTGATTGGTAATGTAGAAGATAGAGTGAAAACTCGATCTTCATCAAGGGAAGTTGACAATTTGGATTATCTAGCATTGTTCTCTCAATTTGAACCACACTCTCTTGATGAAGCCTTAAAGGATAATTCCTGGATCTTAGCCATGCAGGATGAACTACACCAGTTCCAAAGGAACAAAGTGTGGTTCCTTGTGCCACGTCCTAAAAGCCACTCCGTGATCGGAACCAAATGAATTTTCCGAAACAAGTTAAATGATCAAGGAGTGGTAATTAGGAATAAGGCCAGGCTTGTAGCCAAAGGCTATAGCCAAGAGATAGGAATTGACTTTGATGAGTCTTTTGCCCCTGTGGTAAGACTTGAGGCTGTAAGAATTCTTTTAGCATTTGCATGCCATCATGATATTAAACTTTTTCAAATGGATGTGAAAAGTGCGTTTTTGAATGGCTTCATACAGGAGGATGTGTATGTAGAGCAGCCTCCAGGATTTGAGGATCACGCATATCTAGATTATGTTTACAAATTGGACAAGGCGCTTTATGGGTTGAAACAAGCTCCCCGCGCTTGGTACGAGAGGCTGAGTTCTTTCCTTGTCGACAATGGGTTCAAACGTGGTAACATTGATCAAACCTTGTTTACCAAAGTAAATGGTAAGAAAGTTTTAATTGTTCAAGTATATGTCGATGACATAATTTTTGGTTCTACTGACGTCACCTTGACTGAAAATTTTGCCAAACTTATGCAAGGTGAGTTTGAAATGAGTATGATGGGAGAATTGACCTTCTTCTTGGGCTTGCAGGTCAAACAAATGGTGGATGGTATCTTCATATGCCAAAGGAAGTATGCTCGAGACTTACTCACAAAGTACAATTTCAGCAAGGTGAAACCTCAACCCACACCCATGTCAACCTCAATCAAACTCAATCAAGATGAGAAAGGTAAATCAGTGGATCAAAAGCTCTTTAGAAGCATGATAGGATCGCTGTTGTATTTAACTGCCAGCCGGCCCGACATTCAGTTTGCAGTTTGCTTGTGTGCGAGATTTCAGTCCGATCCGAAAGAAACACACATGTCGACCGTGAAACGTATTTTTAGATATATTGCTGGTTCAGTACATTTGGCCTTATGGTTTCCGCGTAATTCGAGCTTTGAACTGATTGCTTATTCTGACGCCGATTATGCGGGTTGTAAAGTGGATCGAAAAAGCACCAGCGGGTATTTCCAGTTTCTTGGGGGATGCATGGTCTCATGGGCCTCCAAGAAAAAAAATTCAGTGGCCTTGTCAACCGCCGAAGCCGAATATGTGGCTCTTGGTAGTTGCATTGCCCAGGTGCTTTGGATCCAACAACAATTGATTGACTACATCATCTCCTTCAAAAACACCTTAATTTTGTGTGATAACACCTCTGCTATAAACTTGTCAAAAAATCTGGTTCATCACTCTAGAACAAAGCATATCGAAATTAGGCATCATTTCATTCGTGATCATCTTAGTAAGGGTGATGTTGAAATAAACTTCATTGAAACAAATAATCAAATTGCCGACCTATTTACCAAACCACTAAATGAAGAAAATTTTACATCTTTTAGGAGAGAGTTAGGGGTTTGTAGAATAGAGGAGTCAGATTCTTGAGGTTCTGCATTTTGCATCATACTTAGTGTTGCTAGCATGCATATCATGCATTTGTGTCTTTCATATAGTTGCATTCGATGGGTCTCCTTCTTCATGCATATGCACCATTTTGCTTGAATTGCAAATAAATTGAATTATGTGAAATCTCCACCTTTGTATGAATTGCATTTCTTCTATTAAATATGTATGAACCCTTTCTTTGCACTCTTCTATGGCCACACAATTTTTTTTTGGTTCAATAAGTGCATCTCTGTGGAGCTTATCAATCGAAATCTGAACTATGGAGAGTTTGGTAAATAAACTTCTAAGGGAATCTATCATTTCCTTGAAACATCCTCCCCAAATGATTCAAACCTCAAATATATCTTATTTCCTTGACCTTCATATGTTTTAATCATTGTGGAATTGAGGCTATCCTCCTTGGTACTCTGAGTCTTCATTTTAAAGGAAATCTCCATCAAAACAGGGGATGGGTCGACCCATGGGGTCGACCCCTATCAGTTTGCTGAAAATCGGGGCTCGGACTACCCGTGGGTCGACCCGATGGGTCGACCCATTACGGACGGTCGCGGTAAAACGCGAATCGTTCCGTTTCGAAAAGGGCGTGAACTCCCTAATCTTCAACCCTAACGCTATTTTAAAGCCCCAGCCCCCTAGATCGACCAGCCACCACATCTTGGAAGCCTTGAAACCCTCTCTTGCAACCCAAAACCGCTCCAGCCCTAAAGGTGAGATCTAACCGATGGCTACTCGCGGGTTCTCTCTTCGCTGCATCCGTAAGCATCCATCTTCCTCCCATATCTTCTGAGGTAAGGCCATGGTGTTTGGAGAGTCATTATTTCTGCGTGAGGGGCTCCCCTTCTCGAACCAACACGATCTAGGAAGCCTCTATTGTTTCTGATTTGTCAGGTGGTTCAGATGGCACCCAAACGACAGTCTTCTCGTCAGGGGGAGGAATCCAGCCGCTCTGCTTGTCTGCGAGAGAGTTCCAGCCGCGCAAGAGAGATACGATCCAAAGACAAAGAGCGAGAAGCAATGAAATCACAAGCCATGGCCTCCGGTAACAAAGCTGCTCACAGAAATATTCTCCGCTCTCGTGCAGTAGATTTTATGAATCTGGTTGAATTCTTGCCAGGCTTAGTGGATATAATCTGTAGTCAACCTAATCTTGATCATTTCATGTCTGCACACCGTCGGGTTTATTACAAATTGGTGATTCAGTTCTATGGCAATATGACAATCAAGGCAAACAAGCAGTTTACTGTTGTAAATGGTGAAGTTATCACCTTGACACCTGAATTTGTGGGTAATGCTCTTAGTTTACCATATCATGAAGGTTACACATTTGGTGATCTTGATTTTGATGAAGAAGAGGTCTATCAAGTGATGACCTCTGAGGAAATGGGAGAAAGGTCCGTCGCCGGCCTGAATGCAAACCGGTTTTCCTCCATGTAGCGCATTCTACACCACATGATGATGACCATTATAATACCAAAGGGTGGTGGAAGAGACAAAGTAACTGAATTCCATATGTTCCTATTTTTCTATCTAATGAAGGGTCTCCCAATCAATTTCCCTGCCACTATATTGCTTCACATATCGGCATGCATGCAGCATTCAAACCGCACTCTACCATATGCAGCAGCTTTGACAGCAATCTTTGAAGCAGCTGGTATCGATTTGTCCAAAGAACGATATCACACAATACGTGAGAACGACATTTACTCCATCTCCACAATTTGCAAGAACATGCACTATGAGCTAATAAATGGTGTTCTGGTTCGTAAGATCAAATCTGGTCAAGTACAAGTCAATTCAGAGGACGAAGAGGATAGTGAAGAAGATGAAGAAGATCAACCTCTACAACTAGAACTTCCTGATTAAGCACTGCCTGATGGGTTTTCTAAGATGATCACTGATAGATTGGATTCAATAGACAGCCGACTAGACAAGTATGGGGAGAGAATGGATGCCCTTATCAATGAAGTAACTGGCTTGAGGATTTCCCATGTTGCCCACACTCAGTCTTTCCAAAGGGTCACTTCCTTTCTTGATGCAAACACTACTGCTCTGGACGCCCAAACCATGATGTTTGAAGAAATGATGAATTTACTTAGAGGGTCAAATGCTCCACACCCTCCACCCTCGGACTAGATTATGAAGCTCCTATGATATAGCACTATTATTAACCTGTTCTCCCTCTTCTTTTTGATGATGCCAAAGGGGAGAAATTCAGATACGTGTGTGCCTGGTTAACTATTATATTATAGTATGTGTGGTGTGTGCTTGCTTGCATGATTACTTTCATTAGTCAGTCAGTTAGTCTGTCAGTTAGAAATGTTGCATCTCATGGCATTGCTAACCAATGCATTTTTGTAACTCTTGAACTCAGATTTTGTAAGTCTTAAAACTCTGTTGTTGGCTAAAACAATGGATGATGCCTTTGGCTGATCAATCTCACACTGCTTGGATGAGGCCCTGTGTTTTACGGTATGATGCTTCTTAAATGTTTCAGCTTGGTGCATGGAAAGAATGTGTATTCAACAGTGTGATTGTGGTTTGATGTAATGTTGGGGTTCTCCGACATTTGGTCTATGGCCTTGATTTCATTCAGCTTGTTAACTCCTTTTGAGCTCACATGGTTATACATATGGAGGTTTTTAGTGTTAAATTTTTGTTGAGGTGTTGATTCAGAAATTCTGTAAATAACTATTTTCTTGTCAATCCTAAATTCTAGCATAGTATTTTGTCATCATCAAAAAGGGGAAGATTGTTGAACCCCTTGTGTGAATATTCTAATTGTTGGTTTTTTGATGATGACCAAACACTATATTAGACTAGAACTTTTGTTTGTTGAATATATTTAGTCAAACTCATTTTGAACTGCTTTACTATATTTCACCTTTTTCTTCTTAGTTCATGAACTACTAAGGTTGCCAGAGGAGATATACTTGCAGGATCAAGATCATCTATCTTGAGTAAGTGTTTTGAATCATATTTGTCAAAGTTTCAATCTAACTCCAATTTTGTGTTTTTACAGAAATATGGAATGAAGCTAACTTCCTCAATCATTGAAGGATGATTGGTGAGATCCAAACAAAACCTTACCCCTTAATAAGTTGAATTCTTTTGTAGTTGTCATGGGTTGACCCAAAAGGTTGATCCTAGTTTATAACCAGCTCATAGATTTGAATAATATGTTAGTTTTGATGGGGTGGACCCTAAGGGTCGACTCCTTGATGGTTGTTAGCTCATTTCCTTCTTTTTGTTGAGAGGTAGTTTGTGGGTCGACCCCTAGGTGCTCCAGAACCCACAGCTTTTCAGTTGTTTGCACAATGTGTGTGGGTCGACCCATTGGGTCGACCCTTTTTGTCACCCGAAGCCCTCGGGTTTAGCAGGTTTTAGCAGATTGGCGCAATGGGTCGACCCCATGGGTCGACCCCTGGAAATTTCACTTGTCAGGCTTCATGACCCGTGTTTCATGCTGGAGTTACGGACCGCCAGTCCGGTTCGAGATCCATTTCGAGGCCGCCGTTTTTATTCCTCGTTTTGCCTTAATGTTGGGAGATCCGAGGTCCCATCTTGTCACACGTGTCCCCTCTCCTTGGGACTATAAATATCAATGATTAGGGCGTCCCAAAAAGTGAGAGGAAAAAGGGGAACATTCGATCTTATCTTGTTTTTGTCTTGTACGAGAAGAAAGCTCTTGGGAGCCCTTCCATGTGCGAATAGAAGCCATCTACATCGGAATATGGTCGATCCTCTTGCTGATTAGATGCCTCCATAGCATGGATGGAAGTTTTACTTCCTCATTTGAAGCTGGTCAACCTGGATCTCGAGCTGCACATCAACATCTGGGCTTCATCTTGAAGATCTGTCCACATCTTGCTTCCTTGACCAGGCTATGAAGAACCTCAGCTGGGATATCTATTGAAAGGGGGATTTCTGGCGACCTCAAGATCTTTATTGCATATACCATGTTCATTCTATTTCAGTTTTGAAGGATCATTGTATATCTGATTACTCTTCTATTGAACGAAATACTTTGTGTGTGTGTTTGCTGGTCGCAGCGCTCGTATGTGTGTGTGGCTGTGTGTTTCACAGCGTGTGTGTGTGTGGTTTTTCACTCTATAGTGGAAGTAATCCTCACTCTGTGAGGGGTGGACGTAGGGGTCACTGTTGTGAACCCGAACCACCTAAAATCCTCTTGTTCATTGTGGTTTGCTTCTTCGTTCCTTCTCGAGTGGGCTTCTTGTCGAGCGGAGTGTATTTCAAATCTCGTCTATTCAGATTTTCATATATTTCTGCTGTTCGTGTGTTATCATCAACGGGTGAGAAGAGTGTGCTTCATATATTACCCTTCCATTACATCTATTGCAACAGATTGTTGTTAAAAATTTTATTGCCAATCAATTCACCCCTCCCCTCTTGATTGCCATCTACCGGGGACAATAATTTCCTATTTCTTTGTGCCTCCACACTCCTTTTAGCCCTTCCGAGCCCTCCCGGCTCGTGGGCGGCGGTGCGAGTCTCGGGTTATCGGGTCTTCCCGGTAATCGGATTCTCGTGTCGTTACATAGGTTATCTCATGATTTTCTTAAATATGATCTTAGGAGTAAAAGCCCTCTTCATGCATTGTACTCGAAGTATTTATTGTTTTATAGGGACTGTGCATCTAGTTTTATTTTCCATGCATGAACTTAGCCCTAATGCAATTAAGATGAAGATTTTTGTCTATTTAACACAAACCCATAAATGTTCCTGGTCTATTTTCCTTCTAGCATAGTTTTACAGCATGATTCGATGAATTCCATGCATAACTTGTCCTAACTTTAGCAGTTATTTGTTGTTTTATAGCTTCTGCCAGACAGGTAGAAAGCGGCCTAAAAGGGACCGCATGTGAATATTTGTGGTCTAATGAATGACCATCTAAACCCTTCCTAGCGGCCCTATGATAGACCGCTACGGCCATAAAATGGTCCTCCCGAGACCGTTTTTATTTTCAAGTTTTTGTATTTATGTTAACCCGAAACATAATGCAGAATAGCCTTATTTATCATATGGTAATCCTAGATAATTAGGTTTTATCCTTGTTTTAGGTATTATATCTATAAACTTGGATCTATTTATGGCTTATTGTTAGTCGATTTCATGTGTCACATATACTTAGAAATTATTTTAACTTAAGTTAGTTTCATGCCAAACATTATACTCTTGTATTAAATCCATGCTTTAAATGATAGATGAACTCATTTTACTGATGGTTTTGATCGCTGTTTTACATGATCCTTTCTTATCGTACATGGCACGTATCGCGGTATGATGTCATTAGTTACACTTTACACATTAAGCACACAATCTTGGACTTGTGATCCTCTCCGTTGGATATTCCTTCCACCGGACTAGGTGATCTTGTTTCAAGGCCTCCGTAAGACTCCGCGATCCTGGGATTCCCACTTGGATGCCGAGCTGGTTGTACCCTTAAAATCCATTTGTTAGAAAGCATTGAACTGGTGTTTTTGATATTCTGGACCTTAGCGGCCTATGGATGACCGCCAGAGGGACCTAGCGGCCATTTACCTGACCGCCAAGGATGCTTAGCGGCCCTGCCTTGACCTCATGGTTCTGGTTGATTCGTTTGTTGACTCTGTTTATAAAACGGTCTAGTCATGACTACATAAGACGTAGAACGGTCTAGTAAACGACCATAATTTCTATAAACGGCCCTGATGTGACCGTTTGGTACCTAATTCTATCTAACCCGAGGTTTGACCTTTGGGTTGGGTTTTTATAAGTTCCTAGATGGTCTAATGATTGCTTGTAACTTAACACTTGTCAAATAAGATATTAATAACTTATGGAAAGTAAACAATGTGACGTTATGCTGCCGATTTTTCTCCATGGCATAACCTAGTTTTAAATCAAATCTTTGATCTCGAATATTATTAATTGAAGCGTTCTTACTTTGATATTTGTCATCATGAAACCATAGTTTGAGCTTGTTACATTATTGGCCATATTTATATTTCATGTGGAAGTATCTTGATTTATAACTTGAAGATGTAAGAGCGGGCACCGATAGTGTCCAAGGGCTCCCCTCTAGTCCCCTCGATAGATAGCCAGAAACATACTATAAACCATAGGATATGATGAACACTAGCGTCACATTGCGTTGGGAGTATTTTTTTATAAAATGGTGAAATTCACGAATATCCATGAATTTTTACGAGACAACCTTGTAAAATTACTTGCTTGCTAGTACATTGTTGTTACATGACTTTCTACTGCATAGCCTTTATGGTTATGAAAAAGTACATTCTTGGTAATGAAAGGCCAACTTACATTCATGTTATATTCATGCTTAATCATATTTCTAGTGTACATGAATTCTCATATCTCAATCGTGATCATATCATGTTACTTGTGTTACTTTAGTTTTTCACCGCATGTTCTACCATCTTGTTTCATTTATCTTAACTCTAGAATAAAAATTATTAATTACTTAAACATTGCCTTCATTTTGATACAAAGATACCTACTGGGCATGTGTGCGCATTCCATACTTTTCCAATCTTTTTCAAGAAATTCTAGCAGGTCGGATTCAGATTATTCAAGTGATAGATCTGAGAGTGATTAAAGAAGGAGCGAAGCCTTAGATTGTCATTAGTGATAGTTAAGAGTCAATTATGTAATTTTCTATTTTATTGAGTCTAGTTAGTCAATGAGTCAACATCATGTACTAGATTGTTATTATCAATAAAAGTTAGATTTTTGATCAATCATTATGTCCATTCATCTTATGTGTGAATGATTTGCGGTCTGATTATATTACTCGCTTGAGACGTACTAGCCGACTATTCATGTTCTCGATTGTTTCTGCTGCATAATCTCAGGTCGTGACAAGTTTCTCGGTTTCATCGTTAGATACCGATGAATTGAGGTGGACCCCAGTAAGATCAAAGCAATATGAGAGCTTCCACCACCTAAGAACCTCAATGAGCGCAGGTCCTTCCTGAAGACTGGCTTACATTCGAAGGTTCATCTCAAATCTCTCCAGTCAATGTGCACCCTTATGCAAGCTTATGAAGAAGGGTGCCCCATTTGTATGGGACCTAGAATGCCAGGTTGCTTTTGAGCAAATGAAGGAGTACCTCCTCACTCCCACAGTCCCGGGGGCACCAGTCAAAGGCAAACCCCTTATACTCTACATCGTCTCCATGGACGCTTTGTTGGGAGCTTTATTGGCACAAATTAACGAAGTGGGCAAGGAGTAGCCGCTCAATTACCTCAGCAAGAGACTGATCGGTATAGAGAAAGTTTGCTTTGCACTCGTGTTTGTCATCAAAAATCTACGGCACTACCTCCTGTCTTATCGGGTGGAACTTATATCTAAGCACGACCCACTATAATATCTTCTCAAGCAGCCAGTCATCTCTGGCTGATTGGGAAAATGGGCTCTCCTGTTGATGGAGTATGACATCACCTATGTCCCCAAGAAAGCTATCGAAGGGCAAGGCATGGCTGAATTTTTAGTAGCCCATCCGGTACCAAACGACTCACATCTCAATACGGAACTCCCCGACGAGGAGTCCCTTGCTTCTCAGTCACAAGAGCCAATCAAACATGCCAAAGATGTCTTGCATTACCAGCATCAAGACACCCTCATAGCCAATGTACCTTGTTTGGAGCTCTAATTCGATGGCACTTCTCGGGGGATTACTCGGAATAGTCAAAGTCCAACCATCACAGCAGGTGCCAGGATCGTCTTCCTGACCTCACAGGGTGGAGTTTTATACAACTCATGCACCCTCATGAAATCCCTGACCAATAATGAAGCTGAGTATGAAGCTCTAATCATCGGGCTTCAGATGGCTCTCGACATGGGCATCAAGTGCCTCAAAGCCTACGGGGACTCCCAAATAATAGTCTGGCAAGTTCTTGGCATCTGCGACGTACGGAAGCAAGAATTGGTTCTATACCACGCCGTCATCACCAGACTCATCCAAAAGTTCTATTTCATTGAAATAGATCACGTTCCTTGGAGCAGCAATGCTCAGGCAGATGCCCTGGAAAAATTGGTTGCTGCCATTGAACTTCTGCTCGAGGGCAAAGTTGACATCACTATCAAACATAGAAGATGGATGATGAGTGCACTCGAGGATGAGTCCGGCCTCACCGTCTACGAGGTCCATAACCTCTACCAGAGCACTTCTCAAGAAGAAGAAGATTGGCGTGAGCCTATCATCAAATTCAAGAAAGGTTGACTCTCTCCTGATTGAGCTCAAAGGGTCCAGCTACTTCGTCGGGTAACATCATATGAGTTAATCGGTGACTCCCTATATAGACTTGTTCACGAAAAGGACAAGTCAATTTTTTTGAGATGCGTCTCCCAGTCGAGGCTCGAGCCATCATGCACGAGGTCCATTCAGGATTGTGTGGCGCTCACCAGGCCAGAGATAGGATGAAGAACAACATCATGCTCAAAGGCTTCTATTGGTCGACCATGGACGCGGATTGCACCTAGTATGCCCGTACGTGTCATTAGTGCCCAGCCTTTGGCCCGATGCCCAGAAGACCACCCAATCCACTACATCCAACGGCCCCCATGTGTCCATTTGCAGAATGGGGAATGGACATCGCGGGACCCTTCTCGTCGTCTTCCACACAAATGCATTCTAGCCTCCACTGATTACTTCTCTCAATGGGCCGAGGCCATTCCCCTACGGGAGGTCAATGGAGAAGTGGTAGCCAGATTCGTCCAGCATGACATTATCTATCGATTCGATACCCCCAGTCGTATAGTGTCTGATAATGGCACACCATTAAAAAATAGGGCCATATATCAATTGGCGGCCAAATTCCACATCGAATGGAAAACCTCGTCTGTCTACAACCCTCAAGCTAACGGCCTCGCGGAGGCCTTCAACAATACCCTCAGCAAGCATCTGGCTAAAATCATTAGCCACCGATAGCACGACTAGGGTGAAAAGGTGTTCGAGGCATTATGGGCATAGTGGACCATTTACAAGACCCCTATGGGGTGCTCACCATTCTCCCTCATTTATGGGGCAGAAGCCGTCATCCCCATCGAGATCCAGCTAGTATCTTGCCGCATTGCAATCCACACCGGCTTTGCTGGTCCAAACGAAGACAAATACCAAAGAAGGCTAGAAGAGCTCGTCGGTCTAGAAGGCGAATGGCTCGAGGCCTATAGACATTTATAAGTGTACCAGACCCACATGGTTCGAGCCTATGATAAGCTAGTCAAACAGCGAGCCTTCAAGCAAGGCGATCTCGTCATGATTAAGGAAAGGGAAGTCATGGTAGGGTGCTCCAGTGGCAAATTACAACCTAACTGGCGAGGTCCGTACGTCATTCACGATGTTTACGAGGGTGGGGCTTACATTGTCTTGGACCATAAGTGTAACAAGCCGTTCCCACCCCTCAATGGTAAACACATAAAGCTATACCATGTCCCAGAGCATGAGTTTGTGCACCATCCAGACTAAGGCGCGTGCCCTGGCCGTCACCAGTGAACCAAGTAGCCACGCTCTCTTAGGGGTGGGACCAGTCACTTCCTCTAGTCTTTCTCGCATATGAAGCACCATTGCCAGTTAGCCTATCCCAACATCAGCGCCATACACTCATAATGGCTAGTCTCCCAACATCGTCCTCACAACCATAAAGTAAGGACGTCCAGTACCAGCACAAGTACAGCCGTTAGGCTCCCGGGTAAGCAAAAGAAAAAACAACAAAAAACAACAAAAGTGCTTGACTGAGTTTGTAAAAAATTACCAAAAACCCAGCAAATGTAAAAAATCACAAGAGCTCCTCAGGCAAAATTGGATAACCCATCGGTGTGAAAACCCGCATGGGAGTATCGAAAAAAGCAAAAGGGGGCCAGCTCTGGCGAAAACCCACAAGGGCGGTAGAGCTGGTAAGGAGAATAATAAAAAAATATACTCCATCTTCCTCTCTATTTCTAACCAACAAAGCAATCGACTGCGACATCCCTCCGATGGTGACTCCAACATCACTTTATAACAGTGGTGGCCACCACACCCCCGAGGGGGGGTCATCGCCAGTTCCAACCCCAGTTCTATCCCCAGCCTCCGGCTACAACACCTTAAATAGTCAGCCGGCCAGCCCTAGTTTCAATTTCAACACCAGTCCCAGCACCAGTTCTATCTCCAGCCTCTGGCTACAACACCTTAAATGGTCAGCCGGCCTGCTCCAGATCTAGTTTCAACACCAACTCCAGTCCCAGTTCCAGCCCCGGCCTCCGCCTACAACACCTTAAATGGTCAGCTGGCAGGCTCCAGATCCAGTTTCAACACCAGTCTCAGCCCCAGTTCTATCCCCAGCCTCTGGCTACAACACCTTAAATGGTCAGCCGACCAGTTCCAGTTCCAGCACCAGTTTCCAGTTTCCAGTTTCAAATTCCTAAACTAACAAACTCATACGGGTTACCTCTCAGTCCCCCAGTTTCCAGTCATCCTGGTCAACATGCCCCACTTGGGTAGACCTCCAGCCCCCAATACTCTGGGCTCAGCTTCCAACACCAAGAGCCTAGCCTACAGTACCCAGTACCCAGACTCTGATACCCTGTACCAAGCCCCCAGTACACCTAGTGCCCAGCCGCCAGCATCCAATACGTAGCACCTAGTGGCATGTACCCAGACTCCGGTACCCAGTTCCCGGCCTCTAGCAGTGGACACTCCATCCCTATTGTTCAATTCCCGGCCTCCAGACCCAGTTTCCACCAACAAGTTAGCACATCCCATGCATGCGCTATTATAATCACATTCCATCATATAGTAGAAGAATCAACCATGACTAGTGTTGGGTTCTGTGCGCCCCCTCTTTGTCTTTGACAATGATTTTGATGATTCCAATATATTGTGTGTTGTTCATATATTTTAAAGTGAAAATACTATGTGTAAGTTTTGTGGAAATATGCACTGATCATCTTGATCTTGATGCTCACATGTTGCATCTTCTTTTGCAGGTTATCTCACTTATTCTTCACATGCTCTGATCTGCCTCTGGACTTGCATCGACCTCTTCTAGATTGCTTTCATCATGTGCATCGTCATCACCATGTTTACTTCTTGATGCACTTCATACATGATGTTTTTCATTGGTGAAATCATGTTTTCATAGAAGGTCATAAGGCCCTTGAGCCTTGTCTCTTGTTCAGGATTTCAAGGACCCTTTACTAGTGTGAAATGCTTAGGTTTTCATGAGCACATCCCTTGGTTCTTCAAAAGTCTCAATGGATGTTATTGTAATTTGATGCTCTCATGCATATCATTCAAGTGTGGTTCATGGAGTTTTCAAATTTTCCAAATGGATATTGTTACTAGTGTTATCATGCATTCTTATGGTTGAGAATCTCATGTCAGGATATCATGACGTCTCTCACTATGGGTTTTCAAATGGTTAGTGTAGCTGTACATGTCTTGCTTGAACTATATTGGAACATGGTTACTCTTGCTGAAATCTGATTGGTCTTGATTGTGAAATTGACTTCCATGTTAGGTGTTAACTTGCATTAGACTGTGCAAGTTCAGTTTTTCCTTGGACTGCATTTGTGATTCATGTGTGACTTGCTTGAATCACATTTGATATGTGAGTGCATGAAGAATACGGGTTGAAATTCCCTGAATCACTCATATGTGATATTGCATTTTCAATATATTAATATGAAGGTTGAAGGATTCAAGCATATCATGTATGGCTATTTATACAGAGCTGGACTGAATTCACACTTACTGTGTGAACCTAATTGTTTTGTGAGGGTTGTGTAAGTTTAGCTTATCTTGACTAAATCTGAAATCCTTTAACTGACATGCTTACACACTCATGGTTGTTTTGCCTTGATAAGGGCTGAAGGCTCTTTCATGTTTTGGACCAAATCAGGATGTCTTTGGACAATGTCTGAATTTTTTGATTAAACTTGGAACCCATGTGTGAACTGCTTAAATCATTTTGATTTGTAAAGAACGTGGATTGGAATTATGTGTATTGTCTGTGCTTGTGGCTGTAATTCATCATGTTTCCACTGCATATGATCTTCATGTGTCGATTGGCTCAACATCAAGTGATCAAGGTATACATTTGCTTGAGTTGCAAAAGAATTTCCATGTGCTTAGATTGGGGTTGATTCATTAGTCATGCTCTCAATTGATTTCATCTGCTAGTTGAGGACTTAATAGTTTCAAAGTGTTTTATGCGTATTCTTGAGGAGGTTCTTGAGATGAAAATGTGTTCAAAGCATTTATGTGCCTCATGCTAACATTTTCATTATCATACTTCATGTCTTTTGCATCTTGAACTCAAAACTAGCTCGATATGTTAATGCATGATCCCAATATTATGATTTCGATCTAACCTCTCATTTCATCATGTTTTATAGGGCAAGAAGTCATGGTTGATCATCATGGGACTTGGTAACATTAATCATTTAGTTTCCCATGTATTTTTGCTGGTTTAACACCCTTTTCTAACCCCTATTGGCAGGGGTCGACCCATAGGGTCGACCCTTAGAAGTTTTTGGCCGGACAGAACACATTTTATGCAGTCTACCAGCATGGGTCGACCCATGGGGTCGACCCCTGGGGTCGACCCCTGGAAACTGAGTTTTTATTTTTTGTCTGCCCACCCTCTGGTTGTCCAGGGGTCGACCCTTGGGGTTCATGGGTCGACCCTTTTCGGCACAAGAGTTGTGAACTCGTCCGGAACCCACTCTAAACCCTACCAAACTTTACGAAAACATCCCCATTGGTTACTAATGTTATTAGGGTGTTTTAAACATACTTTGGGAGGGGTTTTTGGGTTTTTTAGTCACTCATCTATATATATTATTGTGAGCTCCGAATTTGGAGATGAGGAAACCTAATGTGTTAACATTTCTCTTTGTCTTGTAGGAAAAGAAAGAGGGAAAGGAGAGGAGCTGGATAAAAATGTGGATATCATCTACATCCAGGAGGAGTTTGCGATCGTGATTGAAGGAAGAAAGGATCAGAACGAAAAGGGGAATGTGTGGACGTTCTCATCGTCGACATCCGACTACCCTCCGACTTGGGGCTTAGAGAAGATCTTCTACAACCCCTCTCTACTCATGGGGATTCATTATGGCATCTTGTTTGCATCTATTTGAGTCATCTACTTCTGGTTTACAAGGGTTTCCATCCTTTTAGTTGAGCATAGATTAATATTTTAGGCGTTTACTATATATCTTGTTCTTCATCAAACTTGATATATTATCGTGTGTGGGCAGAGTTGCATCTCCGCGTGTATGGATCTATTGCGGGGTATGTTTCCCCGAGTTTGGTTGTGGTAGACGGAGCTGCGTCTCCTTGTGGTTTTAGTGTCCGGGGTGTGTTCCCCGACGTTGTGTGTGTGTGTGCTGCGGTGGCAGCGTTTTGGGGCTTGTCCCCGTGTGGATATTGCTGCGGAAGCAGTGTGTGTGGTGTTGGGGTTCATCCCCGCGTTGCTACGTTCCGTAGTGTGGAGTAAAGCCTCACCGGGTTCGGTGAGGGGTGGACGTAGGGAGCCCATCGTGGTCCCGAACCACCTAAAAATCTTTGTGTCTCTTGTGAATGCCTGTGTTATCGTCCATTTCATCTACCTCCCTTCACAGGTCAACTTGTAGATTTTTATTCACGACACCTCCACACATTGCTACCTCCATTATCCGTGTTAAGCATAAATTTATCTATGGTGAGCTTGATTTGTTTGATTAGTTGCATTGTTAATTCGAGTGAGATCAGAAAGCTTGAGAGAACTCTTTTAATCTCACATCTGTTTAGGGCAATTAGCGTTGTTAGTTTTTATTCCACTGTGTGTAGTTAAGGAAGGTTTTTAAAATCCGCCATCTCGGCAAGGGGATAATTCAACCCCTCTTCTTGTCCGCCATCTCTCTGGGCCAACAATTGGTATCAGAGCCCATTCTCTGATTTTTTAGCGGACCTCACAGTCTAGGAGAAAAGATCATTACATGATGGCTAGTGTAAATGTGCCTCCTATCTTTGATGGTTTTGACTTCACATCATGGCTTGGAAAATTATGTATATGGATTTCTAGTATTAATCCGAGGCTTTTGAACTTAATGACGAATGGTCCTCATGCTTTACCAAAAGGCAAATCAACGTGGACCGATGAGCACAAGAAAAAGGATTTTGACAATCTTTTTGTTTTGAATACTCTTAAGGCTACAGTGAACACTAACGTTTATCCTTTTATTTTATCTTGTAGGTCAACCAAAGATGTCTTGGATGGCCTAAGTGAAGCCTAAAAAGAAAGATGCGACAATGGTGAGTGCCTCGTGGTAAACAAAGAAAATGAAGGCCAAAGCGAGGAAAACTCTAAGGTAAACTACAATTCCGAGGATGAAGATGAACTTACTTATGATGAGTTGATGAATGCATATGATGAACTGTTTGACAGATACAAAGCATTAAAATCTGAAAATAGGAAACTGAAAAAGAAACTTGATGATTCATTGCATGTTAGGTAACCATGTGCTAAGTGCTTTGAAATTGAAAATGCTTGTGTTGTTAACTCTCCATGTGAAAAATGTTCTGAGCTTACGAACTTGAATGAAAGCTTGTTGCATGATGTTGATGCGCATAAAGAAACTATTTCAATTATGAAAGCTGAGAATGAATCTTTATTGGGAAAGCTTTCAGAACTTCAACATACGGGAGAAGATAATGAGAATCTGAAAGAACTGAATAGTGCTATGTCAGAAAGATTGCTTGCCTTGAAAACGAAAAATGCGTGTCTGTTGACAAATCTGAATGGTTAATGGAGCTAAGACATGAAATAGAAAGCTTTAAGAACGTGAATGATAAATTTGAATGTAATGAAACTATGAATAAAATGGTTAATGATAATGTGAGTTTTCAAATGAAAGAACCTGAACACACTTCCATGAACGAAAATTCATTTTATAAACTCCAGAATAAAAACAGTGCCTTGTTGATTCAAATCTCATTGCTTGAAAGTAAACTGAAAAGTCTTGAAAAGGTTGAAAAAGGAAAATATGTGATTGATGATGATTGTGATAAATTGCATGCTCTTGAACAAGAAATTGAAAGTCACAAGAGTGTTAATTTCTTGTTACATGAAAAAATTACTTCATGTGAAGAAGAGCTTGCTAATTGTGAATTGCATATTTCATCATTGTAAAATGAAATCAAAATTTTGAATGAATCCTTGTCTTTGAGTGATAAAGAAAATGAAAAACAAAAAAATGTTGTTGATTGCTCATGTGTGCATAAAAAACCCCCAAAGTCTAAACATGTTCATGCACCAATAAAAAGAAGGAATGTCTTTTGTGACTATTGTGACAAATTTCACCACGAAATGAATGATTGTTCTTTGATGAAACTTGATGATGATGAGGCATTGAAGTCAAAATTGAAAATTATTGATGAATCTAAAAATCATGAAAATCCTATAAAGAAAAACCTCAATGTTCATTGCTACTACTATGGGTTACATGGCCATGTTTTTGAAAACTGTTTCATAAAGAAAAATGATGATGAATGGTCTGAAAAAAAGAATTTTTCTTGTCATTATTGTGGTCAAGTTGGACACATGATGAATACTTACTCCTTATTGAAATTTGATGAAAAGTGGTCCATGAGAATAAAATATTCTCATTATTTTTATTGTGGCCTGAATGGACATTTAATGGATGATTGTACCATGACGAGGGCTGATGATGAATGGTATGAGCGTAAAAATAAAAAAAAAATATTTGGTTATGTTAGTACTAACCCCTCGGGACCCAAGATGGCTAGGGTACCCAAATCTCCAAAATGAGAATCAATTTTGTAGGGGTGCCTTGAGGAAGAAGAATCTATTGATAAATGAAGATCCTTCAAGGCAAGAGAAATAATGAGCTTTACTGGTAATGAACTTGGTACTAGTTCTTTTTGGATAATTAAACTCAGGTGAGAGTTTGAGTTTTAAGAATAACAATGTGCTTCTAATTCCATATCTACTGTCATGTTGACTGTCCATGCTTACTAGGTAGCATATTTTATAAATAAAGTCAAATATGACATTCATCTGAATTCATATTACCCTCTGTTGACCTTGGTAGTTATGAAGAAAATGGTTTGATCTTGAGAACTTACCTTGGTTAGGTCAGTTTTAAAAAAAATATTAAAAGGTAAAAATTATGTTTGGAGGAAAATGTTTGCAATGTTGGTTCACTGATTTTGGCATCCTTTGAAATGTTGAGATCTTTTGAGTCTGATGAGTAGTTGTTTGGAATGCTTCTCTTTTCAAATCTTGTGAATAATCTTAATTCTTGAATGCTTAACCTTGCACATATATGGTTCTTCATACACACCTTCTCTTTCGCTTTGCAAATAAAAAATTTAGGTTTGAATGTTTTGATCTGCACATAAAGTCTTTCATACTTTCACTTACATCCTACAAATAACAGTTCACTTTTACATACTTAGTTGCATGATACACATTGCACATATCGTACACATCTTTACATACTTGTAAATAAAGAAAGTATTCAATCATCTATTCATTTTATTGCAGACACTTACATATCATTGAATACTTCTGTGCTTGAATGCCATGATTATTCGGTATATAAAATGGTGCTAGTGGAAGGTTGGATTATGTTCAGCTGGAAGCTTTCACTACGCGTGAGGTGGTCTTCGGACCTACGTTCTCTGCCATGTACCGGTAATCAACTTGCTTGAAAATTTCAGTTCAGTGCTTGTTTGAATGTATATAATATACAACCACTTTTTGACTCTTTCTATGACTCATCCTTGCTAAATGAAATTACATTGATTTAGACATGTTTGCTACATGGCATATATTAAGGGGGAGATTTTTTATAACCGTGCATACATTTAGAGGGAGACATTACTGTGATAAGGCTAATTCATCTTTTACATTCAATACAACCACCCACACAAAATGCACCTTTTTCAGATAATGATTCAATCTAATAAGGATTACTATTTTCTACTCTACACTTTTGAGGACTATTGATTCTCTACATAGAAATCACATGTCTCGTGAGGAAAGAGCTGTTCACTCCATCAAAAGTCGTATAAGTGGAACGTGGATCCGAGTAGCCGGGAATCCCCCTGAAATAAAGGAGGAAACTCGTGTCGAAAGGAGAAACTAATCCATATGAAAAAAAGTGTGATTTATCACCGAGTAGCCGGGAAGTGCCCCTGAGACAAAGGGTACAACTCGCGTCGAAAAGTGTCTCATCCACATCATAAAAAGTTACGAAACTGAGTAATCGGGAATTACCCCTGAAACAAAGGGCATGACTCGTGTCAAAAGGTTAGTCACACCGTTTATTGTATTTAAAAAAAAATTGGGGTCATACGTAGCTATCAATATTCGAGCATTGTGTATAAAAGTGTATGGATGAGAAGTTCTTTTTAGTGTTCTTTAGAAAATTTGATTTTCCATATTGACTTGAACTTCATTGCTTTATCTTCACATATGCACCTTGGGTTTGATTGTTTGAATGTCCTTTATGAATCAATCATCTTTCATGGTTAATGTAGTACTTTATTTATGTAAGCACGACCTTCTTAGTATTGTTCATGCACTGCATGTTCAACGATCAACTGCATTATCCTTACACCCATCCAGAAGGGACTTGCATGAGTCTATATTTAACTATGCATGCTTGAGTGTTTGAATGCTTGATCCGTCTTGTCCATAACATACTTCATTTCATCTACATGTATCTCTAGGTTATACTTGTAAATAACAGGTTAAATAATCCATTGTCAGTTGGTTTTTGTTCTTGACAATTGGGGGACAATAACGTGCTCTTGAGCACAATACACTTTGTGCATAGCTTAGTCTCACATTCTACATATAGCATAGTTTCTTTATACTCATTGTGCATACTTCGATCATACATTTGCATATAGTTTAAAAATTAAGCATTTGCACTTATTTCACACATCTGCAGATTGCACATAATTCCCAAGTTGAGCACTTGCATACACTCTAGTCATCTTGCATACAACCTTATCATGCATCTAGCATATAATTCAAAAATTGAACCTTGCAAATCAAATTCTCCCTTTTTGTTTGGTGCCCATGCTTTTCACACCTTCCTCTCATGGGAAGTTAATTGCTGGGTTCGTGCACTCTTGTCTCACTTGTTCTTGAAAACTTCACAGTTGCTCCTCAGCCCCCCCACTTTTTGATAATGTCAAAGGGGGAGAGAGTTTTCGTGGTCATAATATATTGTCATCATCAAAAAGGGGGAGATTGTTGGGTTCTGTGCGCCCCCTCTTTATCTTTGACAATGGTTTTGATGATTCCAATATATTGTGTGTTGTTCATATATTTTAAAGTGAAAATACTCTGTGTAAGTTTTGTGGAAATATGCACTGATCATCTTGATCTTAATGCTCACATGTTGCATCTTCTTTTGCAGGTTATCTCACTTATTCTTCACATGCTCTGATCTGCCTCTGGACTTCCATCGACCACTTCTAGATTGCTTTCATCATGTGTGTAACGACCTGAGAATCCGATTACCGGGAAGGTCCGATAACCCGAGACTCGCACCGCCACCCACGAGTCCGAAGACTCGGATGGGTTAGAAGGATGGTGTGGAAACTACACAAGCATCACAAGTGATTGCAGAAATTAAACAGTTATAATATGAAGCAGGAAATAAATTAGCAATTTACATGGTCCACAATTAAAAATGAATAACAACAATAGTAGTCCACAACTAGTACAGAGATAAGAAAGAAAAGTACAGCTACACGGGGCATACCCGGGCTCTGACCTCTGGCACTACCTCTGGGCACCCGCACCACGCTGCACCCCAGACGCGCTCCCCTGGGGCGGCGCCTCACCTGAAACACGGTGAAAACACGCAGGGAATGAGTCTCGGAACAAGAATCAGTAGGGATAACTCGAACCCTACCTCGTAAAATGAGAAACCACTACGCTAGCAGTAGGAGAGTACCTCGAAAAGGAAAGTCCTGTACTCTACACAACAAAGACCCTATGGCACGCAAACCGGCACACGTGCCGCGGTAAGACAACCGAAGCTCAACGGTCGACATGGCAAGAAAAACCTGAAGGTCAAAACCACGAAACTGACAGTCTGACACTCCGTACTCGACAGGAGTACCTCCCACTAGAAGCACAGTCGGTAGCGTCCCCTGACGTCTTACACTGCACCGCAGGTGAACTGCCTGACGTGGTAGCGCCTACCCAAGGCATGAACACCGAACAAGTAACCACAAACAAGTGACTAGCTGGGGTCACGCCCGTCGACGTGGGTCCAACCGCCCCCAACCACATGTGCACACACAGACCGCGCGTCCCTGGTCTGGTCCTCTGACCGGTTTTCCCCTCAGCCAGACTCTGGCTGCAAGACGTGGGGCCCCACGGCAACTGGTCCACAAACTGCCTCTAAGGGTAAGCCCGTACACCACTCCCTGGTGCGACCGGTACTACGTATTGGTAGGCTACGACTAGTGGAGGGTCACTAAAGGAGTAGACTCTCAAGTCACGAAAAATGACGCCCGCATCCGACGACGCACGGGGACCACCCCATACACCGGCCCCGTCGCATGGTGGCCACAGTCGGACTAAAAACGGGGTTACCGCCCTCTCGGGGCAACCAGGCGCCTGACGGTCCACCCCGGGACCGTCACAAGGCTGTAACGGTCTAGGCAAGACAGTTACACACACACTTGGCAGTCTAACGCAGGCCGTTACACGGCCTGAGGAACGCAGAGGGTAACGCGCCTGGTCCAACACGTTACACGAATGTAACGCGCCCGCCCTGGCGCGTTACACGCGCCTCACGCTCCACTCGAGAAAGCAAGATGTAACGCGCCTGCCCTAGCGCGTTACACGAATGTAACGCGCCTGGCCCAGCGCGTTACACGCCCCTCACACCTGGGGTAACCCAGGGAGTAACGCGCTCGCCCCAGCGCATCGCTCGGATGTAACGCGCTTGCCCTGGCGCGTTACACACGCAGACCCCCAACGGTCAAAAATCAACGGTCGGAAAGCCCCTGACGGCCCAGCAAAGGCGCGTCACATACAAGTGGCGGTCAATCGTGGGACCGTCACAGTCCCTGACCCTCGAAGGCTAACCAAAGGGCATGTGACGGCCCCCCTGAGGCGCGTCACATCATGTGACGGTCCCTGGAAGGACCGTCACACGTGCCCGACAGTGAGAACGGCGGGAAAGCCCAAAAACTTCAACCACGCCCCCATGCCTCCACCGGAGAGGGGGAAATCAAAGGGGAAGACCCCTGGGGACCCATAGCATGATTCTAGGCCATCAAAACGTGAAATCATGCATCAAATCCATAGATCGGGCGAGCTCTTCCCAAATCATGGAAAAACCCCAACATGCTCAATCACACCCCTCTCGGCCTCCCCTCGGCCTACAAACCACGGAAATGAACGGCGGGGAGCTAGGGAACGTGACCCTACCTCAATGGAGCGAATGCTCCGCCGGATCATCCGCGAACGCAAGAAATCACTTTTAGAACCCCGCCTCCCCACGCTTCCCATGCTTGCCGCACGCCCGCACGATCGTCTCGACGTCACCCACGTCCTTGCCACGTCGCACCGCCACCGTCTGCAGCCGAAACGGTGGTCGCCGTGCTCGAACGGGAGAGAGGGAGAGGGCGGCCACGGATTGGGGAAGGAAGGAGGAAGAAGAAGAAGAAAGAGAAGGTGGGGGAGAGAGAGAAAATAGGGGGGGTATTTATAGGAAAATCTAGAAATTCTGGAAAATATCAAAAAATAGAAAATTACATTTCCGGAATCCTCAGGACGCACCGATCGCAATGGTACCCCTCGTGCCCAGGTGAACGGTCCGGTTCACGTGCAGCGAGGTTCCAAAGGAATTGCCGAAACACACACCGGAAATCGGAAAACACGCGCGGAAAAGCCTCGGAACGCCTCCGGGCCTCCGAAACGACTCCGGATCGCGCCGATCCGAACACGAAAGATGTCCGAAATGAAATTTTGAACACAACGGAGCCAAACGCTCTGAGAAACCAGATCCGGGACTCACAAAGAAGGATCCGAAAGGTCCGAGATATTACAGCCCTCCCCCCTTAAGGAATTTCATCCTCGAAATTGAGAACAACCCAAGGGGAAGGAAGAGGAAGACTCACTCAAACAGGTATGGGAACTATTGACGCATCTCGTCCTCACGTTCCCAAGAAGCCTCACCACCAGAGTGCCGCTGTCACACCACCTTTAACAAGGGGATGACCTTGTTCCGCAGGTGCTGCTCTCGCCTATCCTCCACGCGGATCGAAAACTCTGGGAGAGAGATATCTGGAGTCACCTCAGGCCAAACAGAAATCTCGAGCACATGAGAGTCATCGAGCATATACTTCCGCAACATCGAGATGTGGAACATGTCATGCACCGACGCCAACTTAAGGGGTAACTGCAACCGGTAAGCAACCTCACCGATGCGCTCCAAGATCACAAAAGGACCAATGTAGCGGGGACTCAGCTTCCCACGCCGTCCAAAACGCATCACCCCTTCATCGGAGAAACCCTCAAGAACACACGATCACCCATGGTGAAATCGAGAGGCTGCCTCCTACGGTCAGCATAGCTCTTCTGCCGACTATGGGCCGCCAACATGTTCTGACGAACAAAGTGCACAACATCCACGCATTACTGCACCAACTCTGGTCTCGTCACAACACGCTCACCCACCTCAAACCAATCAAGTGGAGTCCGGCAAGGACGCCTATACAGAGCCTCATAAGGAGCCATACCAATGCTCTAATAATAGCTGTTGTAATAGGCAAACTCCACCAATGGTAGGTGATTAATCGAACTCCCTGTCACTCCAGGCAGCAGAATCTCAGCATGTCCTCCAAAGTCTGAATGGTCCTCTCAGATTGACCATCCGACTGAGGATGATATGCAGAGCTAAATGCTAACTCCGTGTCAAGAGCTCGCTGGAAACTCCTCCAGAATCCAGAAGTGAAGCGCGGATCCCGATCTGACACAATCGCAATAGGAATCCCATGCAACGGCACGATCCGCTCAACATGCAAACGAGCCAACTTGGACACGCTCCAGCTGACTTTGACCGGTAACAACCGAGTCACCTTCGTCATCCTATCCACCAGCAGCCAAATACTGTCCTGCCCACCTGGGGTCCTCGGCAACTCCACCACAAAATCTGTGGTCACGTAGTCCCACTTCCACGCAGGAACATCCAAGGGCTGGAGAGTACCTCCTGGTCGCTGATGCTCCGCCTTCACCTACTGACAGATCAGGCACCTGGCCACAAATTTTGCGACATCTCTCTTCATGCCAGGCCACCAGAACTGCCTCTGCAAGTTTCGATACATCTTCGTCGCACCCAGGTGTCTGGTGTACCTGCTCCCATGAGCCTCGCGCAACACCGCACGATGAATCTGCTCCTCCGCTGGGACGTACAGCCTGCCACGAAACCTCGCAGCACCGTCCTCACCGAGTTCCACATCAGCCATTGCTAGAATCCGGGGCAACTCAGGGTCCGCATGCTGAGCCTCTGTCACCTGACGACGGATAGCAGGAGTGAAAGTCAGACTCGCAAGCACTGCCAACCCTGGCTCCTGGGGAATCTTGAGCCTGAAAGATACTTCGGGCACTTGTTCCCAGAGCCTCCACTTCCTCAACATCAAGGCACTGACCGCAACCTTCCAACTCAAGGCATCGGCGATGACATTCATCCTGCCCGGCTGATAAGACAGGGTGAAGTCATAATCCTTCATGAATTCCATCCAACGCCTTTGCCCGAGGTTCAGGTCCCTTTGCGAGAACACGTACCTCAAACTCTGATGGTCAGTGAACAGCTCGAACTTCTCGCCGTACAGCTAATGCCTCCAGATCTTCAGCGCGAAGATCACTGCGGCCAACTCAAGGTCATGGGTAGGGTAGTTCTCCTCGTGGGGCTTTAGCTGCCGAGATGCATAAGCAACCACTCTACCATGCTGCATCAACACAGCTCCCAATCCAACGCCGGAAGCATCTATACACACCACGAAACCTCCCGATCCAGAAGGCAAAACCAACACCGGAGCCGAGGTGAGCAATCTCTATAGTTCCCTGAAGCTCTGCTCACACTCCTCAGACCAGACGAAAGGCATATCCTTCCGCGTGAGTC
The DNA here is from genome assembly GCA_022559845.1 of Amorphophallus konjac. Lineage (NCBI taxonomy): Eukaryota > Viridiplantae > Streptophyta > Magnoliopsida > Alismatales > Araceae > Amorphophallus > Amorphophallus konjac. The sequence goes on along the minus strand of CM040124.1, from coordinate 259,404,646 downwards.
TAGTCATCGGGGCCGCAATGCGAGAAAAATCCTGGATAAACCGGCGATAATAGTCCGTAAGCCCCATGAAACTCCGGATCTCCGTCACTGACCTCGGCCTCGGCCTCGGCCACTGCATTACTGCCTTGACCTTGGCGGGGTCCACGGAAATGCCATCACCAGAAATCACGTGCCCCAGAAAGTGCACCTCGCCGAGCCAAAACTCGCACTTGCTGAGCTTCGCATACAACTGGTGATCTCGCAACGTCTGCAGCACCACACCCAAATGGTACGCGTGCTCCTTGGCAGATTGCGAATAAACAAGGATGTCATCCACGAAGATGACCACGAACTTGTCCAAATACGGATGAAACACCCTCTGCATCAAGTCCATGAAGGCTGATGGGGCATTAGTGAGCCCGAACGGCATCACCAAAAACTCATAATGCCCGTACCTCGTACTGAATGCAGTCTTCTCCACATCGGAGTCACGAATTCTCAGCTGATAGTAACCGGATCGCAAATCAATCCGCGAGAACACTCGCGCAGATTGGAGCTGGTCGAACAAATCATCAATCTGTGGCAACGGATACTTGTTCTTAATGGTCACTTCATTCAGCTGCCGATAGTCAATGCATAGCTGCAGACTACCGTCCTTCTTCTTCACAAACAAGATAGGCGCACCCCAAGGGCAAAAGCTAGTACGAACATACCCCTTGTCCAGCAGCTCCTGCAACTGCGCCCTCAACTCTCTCAACTCAGCGGGGGCCATATGGTAGGGAGCCTTCGCCAAGGGTCCCGTACCAAGCACAACCTCGATCAAAAAATCGATCTCCCGCTGGGGAGGCAATCCAGGCAACTCCTCGGAAAAAATGTCAGGAAATTCGCACACCACCGAAATATCCTCGACATTCGGCTCCATCCGGTCAGACACAACCACGGACGCGAGAAAATCCTAACAACAAGAATCAAGCAACCGATGGGCTCGAATAGCAGAAATGAGGAATCGAGAAGAGGTGGAACGGATACCTTGGAAATAGAAGGTCCGCTTGCTCGGATGCTGGAAGTAGACCCTCTTCATTCCACAATCCACCTCCGCTCCATGAGTCTCGAGCCAGTCCATGCCTAGAATCACATCGTAATCCCGAAGCTGCAACGCATACAACCTACCTCGCATACTCCGCCCATCGATCCAAACCGGAACCTGATCGAAACAATACGGAGTGATCATAAAATCACCCGAAGGCAACTCCACTACCAAATCACAGGACAACTGGGTCACCGGCTCCTCGATGCTCAACGTGAAATCCTCCAAAATAAACGAATGAGACGCGCCAGAATCAAACAAAACTCGAGCCGCACAACCCCAAATCTGAACGGTACCTTCCACGAGCTGCGACGCCACTGCCTCTGCCCTGGTCATGTGTGTGATCTGGCCTCGAGCTCTCTGCCTACCTCCTACACTAGCTAACCTGGGTAGCGGTGGATACTGTCCCTACTACTGCTGCTGCTGCCTCTGCTGCTGGGGAACCTGCTGCTGCGGCGGCTTCTGAGGACAGTCACGCGCCATGTGCCCTGGCTGGTCACACCAAAAATAGATAATCGGCGCCGTGCACTGCCTGCCTGGGTGGAACCCACTACACCATGGACATGGTCCTCGCGACCCACCCACTGATCCCTGACGCTGCAAAGGGATCGGCTGCTGTACACTGCCCGATGAAGCTTGCCCCTGATCCTTGGACTTCTTCTTGCCGAACCCTTTCTTGAAAAACTTCTTGACCTTCGTGCCAAAGGACGTAGATCCTGTCACAGACGCTACCTATGCCGGCACTCCTGAACCACTCATCGTATGGTAGAAGGAACCCTGCTGCTGGGTAGCCGACTGCTGGTTGCGACCTGACAAAGACTGCCCCTGGCTGATCGGTCCTCGGGTCCTCTGCATATCCATCTCCTAGGAAGCCGCAACACCAGACGCTGTCTTTAGATCAGTGACCCCGTTCGTGATCAGATGGTGCCTCAGCTCCTGCCTCAAACCCTGAACAAACTGCGCGGTCTTCACCCTCTCATGCTCCATGATGTGAGGTGCATACCGACCCAGCTCGACAAATCGGGCCCTGTACTGCAACACGGACATGTCACCCTGCACCAGCTCCAGAAACTCCCGCATCCGCTGCGTGGCAACAAAATCTGGACAGTACGTACGCTTGAAAGCACTGACCAAGTCGTTCCACTCGACCTGCTCAAGTGGACGAAGCTGAAAGGACATCTTCCACTCAGAAGACCACCACTTCCGAGCCGTACCCTGCAACTGGTTGTAAGCCAACACCACTTTATCCTCGGCAGTACTCTTCGCAGAACTGAACACCCGCTCCATCTCATCAAGCCAATCACGAGCCGCATCAGGGTCTGCCTGGCCGCTGAAGTAAGGTGGATGGAACTGCAGAAAGTCACTCACTGCTCGGCCTGGCCCACCCCTAGCTGACGAGCCCTCACCAGCCTCTCCACCGAACTACTGAGACATAAGCTGGTACATGCCACGGAAGAAATCCTCGGCCCCCAGAACTGTAGAAAGTAGCCGCGGCCTCGGTAGCTCCAAGTGGCGCTCTGTTATGCTCCTCCTGGTCCCCCTGGACCCCCTGCTGGATCTCCTGACCTCCACCCGACTGCCCCTGCTGAGAGCGAGAGCTCCGCCTCGGCGCCATGCTTGCTCCTAGAGCAAAAGATAGAAAACATGAAAACAGCATGGTCAAGAAAATACACGATGCCCGATGCCAGTGTCAACTGTACATCATTGCTGTGGACAAGTGGACCACTATAATTACCTATGATTCTCATGTAATTCCACAACTGCGCTCTGATACCAGCTGTAACGACCCGAGAATCCGATTACCGGGAAGGCCCGATAACCCGAGACTCGCACCGCCACCCACGAGTCCGAAGACTCGGAAGGGTTAGAAGGATGGTGTGGAAACTACACAAGTATCACCAGTGATTGCAGAAATTAAATAGTTATAATATGAAGCAAGAAATAAATTAGTAATTTATATGGTCCACAATTAAAAATGAATAACAACAACAGTAGTCCACAACTAGTACAGAGACAAGAAAGAAAAGTACAGCTACACGGGGTATATCCCGACTCTGACCTCTGGCACTACCTCTGGGAACCCGCACCACGCTGCACCCCAAACGCGCTCCCCTGGGGCGCCGCCTCACCTGAAACACGGTGAAAACAAGCAGGGAATGGGTTTCGGAACAAGACTCAGTAGGGATCACTCACACCCTACCTCGTAAAATGAGAAACCACTACGCTAGCGGTAGGAGAGTACCTCGGAAAGGAAAGCTCTGTACTCTACACAACAAAGACCCTACGGCACGCAAACCGGCACACGTGCCACGGTAAGACAACCGAAGCTCAACGGTCGACATGGCAAGGAAAACCCGAAGGTCAAAGCCATGAAACTGACAGTCTGACACTCCGTACTCGACAGGAGTACCTCCCACTAGAAGCACAGTCGGTAGCGTCCCCTGACGTCTTACACAACACCGAAGGTGAACTGCCTGACGTGGTAGCGCCTACCCAAGGCACGAACACCGAACAAGTAACCACAAACAAGTGACTAGCTGGGGTCACGCCCGTCGACGTGGGTCCAACCGCCCCCAACCACGTGTGCACACACAGACCGCGCGTCCCTGGTCTAGTCCTCTGACCGATTTTCCCCTCAGCCGGACTCTGGCTGCAAGACGTGGGGCCCAACGGCAACCGATCCACAAACTGCCTCTAAGGGTAAGCCCGTACACCACTCCCTAGTGCGACCGGTACCGTGTAATGATAGGCTACGACTAGTGGAGGGTCACTGAAGGAGTAGACTCTCAAGTCACGAAAAATGACCCCCGCATCCGACGACGCACGGGGACCACCCCACACACCGGCCCCGTCGCATGGTGGCCACAGTTGGACTAAAAACGGGGTTGCAGCCCTCTCGGGGCAACCAGGCGCCTGACGATCCACCCCGAGACCGTCACAAGGCTGTAATGGTCTAGGCAAGACCGTTACACACACACTTGGCGGTCTAACGCAGGCCGTTACACGGTCTGAGGAATGCAGAGGGTAACGTGCCTGGTCCAGCGCGTTACACGAATGTAACGTGCCCGCCCTGGCGTGTTACACGCGCCTCACGCTCCACTCGAGAAAGCAAGATGTAACACGCCTACCCCAGCGCGTTACATGAATGTAACGTGCCTGGGGTAACCCAGGGAGTAACGCGCTCGCCCAAGCGCGTCGCTCGGATGTAACGCGCTCACCCTGGCGCATTACACACGTAGACCCCCAACGATCAAAAATCAACAGTCGGAAAGCCCCTGACGGCCCAGCCCAGGCGCGTCACATACAAGTGGCGGTCAATCGTTGGACCGTCACAGTCCCTGACCCCCGAAGGCTAACCAAAGGGCATGTGACGGCCCCCCCGAGGTGCGTCACATCATGTGACGGTCCCTGGAAGGACCGTCACACGCGCCCGACGGTGAGAACGGCGGGAAAGCCCAAAAACTTCAACCACGCCCCCATGCCCCCACCGGAGAGGGGGAAATCAAAGGGGAAGACCCATGGGGACCCCTAGAATGATTATAGGCCATCAAAAAATGAAATCATGCATCAAATCCATAGATCGGGCGAGCTCTCCCCAAATCATGGAAAAACCCCAACATGCTCAATCACACCCCTCTCGGCCTCCCCTCGGCCTATAAACCACGGAAATGAACGGTGGGGAGCTAGGGAATGTCACCCTACCTCAATGGAGCGTAGGCTCTGCCGGATCATCCGCGAACGCAAGAAATCACTTTTAGAACCCCGCCTCCCCACGCTTCCCACGCTTTCCGCACGCTCGCACGATCGTCTCGACGTCATTCACGTCCTTGCCACGTCGCACCGCCGCCGTCTGCAGCCGAAACGGTGGTCGCCGTGCTCGAATGGGAGAGAGGGAGAGGGAGAGGGCGGCCACGGTTTGGGGAAGGAAGGTGGAAGAAGAAGAAGAAAGAGAAGGTGGGGGAGAGAGAGAAAATAGGGGGGGTATTTATAGGAAAATCTGGAAATTTCGGAAAATACTAAAAAATAGAAAATAACATTTCTAGAATCATCGGGACGCACCGATCGCAACGGTACCACTCGTGCCCAGGTGAACGGTCCGGTTCACCCGCAGCGAGGTTCTGAAGGAATTGCCGAAACACACACCGGAAATCGGAAAACAGGAGCGGAAAAGCCGCGGAACGCCTCCGGGCCTCCGAAAGGACTCCGGATCGAGCCGATCCGATCATGAAAGATGTCCGAAACGAAATTTTGAACACAACGGAGCTGGACGCTCCGAGAAACCAGATCCGGGACCCACGAAGAAGGATCCGAAAGGTCCGGGATATTATAATGTGCATCGTCATCACCATGTTTACTTCTTGATGCACTTCATACATGATGTTTTTCATTGGTGAAATCATGTTTTCATGGAAGGTCATAAGGCCCTTGAGCCTTGTCTCTTGTTCAGGATTTCAAGGACCCTTTACTGGTGTGAAATGCTTGGGTTTTCATGAGCACATCTCTTGGTTCTTCAAAAGTCTCAATGGATGTTATTCTAATTTGATGCTCTCATGCATATCATTCAAGTGTGGTTCATGGAGTTTTCAAATTTTTCAAATGGATATTGTTACTAGTGTTATCATGCATTCTGATGGTTGAGAATCTCATGTCAGGATATCATGATGTCTCAAATGGTTAGTGTAGCTGTACATGTCTTGCTTGAACTATATTGGAACATGGTTACTCATGCTGAAATCTGATTGGTCTTGATTGTGAAATTGACTTCCATGTTAGGTGTTAACTTGCATTAGACTGTGCAAGTTCAGTTTTTCCTTGGACTACATTTGTGATTCAAGTGTGACTTGCTTGAATCACATTTGATATGTGAGTGCATGAAGAATACGGGTTGAAATTCCCTGAATCACTCATATGTGATATTGCATTTTCAATATATTAATATGAAGGTTGAATGATTCAAGCATATCATGTATGGCTATTTATACAGAGCTGGACTGAATTCACACTTACTGTGTGTACCTAATTGTTTTGTGAGGGTTGTGTAAGTTTAGCTTATCTTGACTGAATCTGAAATCCTTTAACTGACATGCTTACACACTCATGGTTGTTTTGCCTTGATAAGGGCTGAAGGCCCTTTCATGTTTTGGACCAAATCTGGATGTCTTTGGACAATGTTTGAATTTCTTGATTAAACTTGGAACCCATGTGTGACTTGCTTAAATCATTTTGATTTGTAAAGAACGTGGATTGGAATTATGTGTATTATCTGTGCTTGTGGCTGCAATTCATCATGTTTCCACTGCATATGATCTTCATGTGTCGATTGGCTCAACATCAAGTGATCAAGGTATACATTTGCTTGAGTTGGAAATGAATTTCCATGTGCTTAGATTGGGGTTGATTCATTAGTCATGCTCTCAATTGATTTCATCCGCTAGTTGAGGACTTAATGGTTTCAAAGTGTTTTATGCATATTCTTGTGGAGGTTCTTGAGATGAAAATGTGTTAAAACCATTTATGTGCCTCATGCTAACATTTTCATTATCATACTTCATGTCTTTTGGGTCTTGGACTTAAAACTAGCTCGATATGTTAATGCATGATCCAAATATTATGATTTTGATCTAACCTCTCATTTCATCATGTTTTATAGGGCAAGAAATCATGGTTGATCATCATGGGATTTGGTAACATTTAATCATTTAGTTTCCCATGTATTTTTACTGGTTTAACACCCTTTTCTAACCCCTACTGGCAGAAGTCGACCCATAGGGTCGACCCTTAGAAGTTTTGGGCCGGAAAGAACACATTTTATGCAGTCTACCTGCATGGGTCGACCCATGGGGTCGACCCCTGGAAATCGAGTTTTTATTTTTTGTCTGCCCGCCCTCTGGTTGTGTCGGGGTCGACCCATGGGGTCGACCCTTTCCGGCACGGGTGTTGCGAACTCGTCTGGAACTCACTCTAAACCCTACCAAACTTTACCAAAACATCCCCATTGGTTACTAATGTTATTAAGGTGTTTTTAACATACTTTGGGAGGGGTTTTGGGGTCTTTTAGTCACTCATCTATATATATTATTGTGAGCTCGGAATTTGGAGATGAGGAAACCTAACGTGCTAACATTTCTCTTTGTCTTGTAGGAAAAGAAAGAGGGAAAGGAGAGGAGCTGGAGAAAAATGTGGATATCATCTACATCCAGGAGGAGTTTGCGATCGTGATTGAAGGAAGAAAGGAGCGGAACGAGAAGGGGAATGTGTGGACATTCTCATCGTCGACATCCGGCTACCCTCTGACTTGGGGCTTAGAGAAGATCTTCTACAACCCCTCTCTACTCATGGGGATTTATTATGGCATCTTGTTTGCATCTATTTGAGTCATCTACTTCCGGTTTACAAGGGTTTCCATCCTTTTGGTTGAGCATAGATTGATATTTTAGGCATTTATTGTATATCTTGTTGTTCATCAAACTTGATATATTATCGTGTGTGGGCGGAGTTGCATCTCCGCATGTATGGATCTATTGCGGGGTAAGTTTCCCGGGTTTGGTTGTGGTAGACGGAGCTGCGTCTCCGTGTGGTTTTAGTGTCTGGGGTGTGTTCCCCGATGTTGTGTGTGTGTGTGCTGCGGTGGCAGCGTTTTGGGGCATGTCCCCGTGTGGATATTACTGCGGAAGCAACGTGTGTGGTGTTGGGGTTCATCCCCGTGTTGCTACGTTCCGTAGCATGGAGTGAAGCCTCACCGGGTTCGGTAAGGGGTGGATGTAGGGAGCCCATCGTGGTCCCGAACCTCCTAAAAATCTTTGTGTCTCTTGTGAATGCCTGTGTGATCGTCCATTTCATCTACCTCCCTTCACAAGTCAACTTGTAGATATTTATTCACGACACCTCCACACATTGCTACCTCCGTTATCCATGTTAAGCATAAATTTATATGTGGTGAGCTTGATTTGTTTGATTAGTTGCATTGTTAATTCGAGTGAGATCGGAAAGCGTGAGAGAACTCTATTAATCTCACATCTGTTTAGGGCAATTAGCGTTGTTAGTTTTTATTCCACTTTGTTTAGTTAAGAAAAGTTTTTAAAATCTGCCATCTCAGCAAGGGGATAATTCAACCCTCCTTCTTGTCTGCCATCTCTCTGGGCCAACAACTAGCAGTACTGATGTGACACCACCTTGGGTGGCAATCACAAGGCCAATACACCTTGGACCTATGACTCTCAAGCAAGCAACTTTTGATGATGAAACTACTCGGGCGAGCTCACTCGCTTAGCGGACACTATTGCCCGTGGGCAAATTGGCAATGGTGGGGAGGGTCCAAAGTGGGACCTTGATATTCCAAGGCTAGGCTTCGCTTTGGTTGACCCCCTAAGGGGCTGGGATACCCAATTTTGTGGGTGGCCAGCATGCCAAAGGCATGGGTTGTAGGTTCGCTCTTCACCTCACTCCGCGGTGGCCACTCAATTGGAGGGAAATTTGGATCAAGCACTCACTTACCGTCCGACGGAGCTAAAGACAATACTAAATAAGCATGAATAAACCAGCGAGGGATGTGTCCCGGAGGTCACCTGATCGGTGTGAGAACACTGATCCCGGCCGATAGACGAGGGCGAGTGGGGAGGCGTGGATATGCACCCCCACGCCGCGCCGATGCCGCTTGACCCTGTTTAAGTGATTACAACCGTATGCCTCTCGCAGGAGGGGGATCTTGGGGTGGGGGTTAACTATGAATACATCCAAAACTACCTCCACACAGGGAGGGGCCTTCAGCCGGCCAAGCAAAAAGAGGAAAAATCGGGCTAGAAACAAAGAATGGTGGTCGATGTTGATTCTGTCCACTCTCTGTGATTCAGGACATGCAGTTGGTTCTCTGGACGCTACGGCCACTCCAGAATTTTGCCGATGACGAAACTAGTTTGAGATTGCTCTTAGCTGAGTCGGGATGACGCTTGAATTTTGGTAATTTCTTTGGGTGCCGGCGCTGGTCGGAGTAGGATCTTGAACAGGGGAACATGTTGACAGTTCTGACTGCTTCAGGAACTCAGCACCAGTAAACAAAGGATGCCACGACCGATCCTAAACTCAGAATGAGGCGCCGCCAGACTCGACGGAACCGTATGTGAGTCATCTTCGTAACAAGCTTGACGGGGATGCCGTTCGTTGTCGGAGCAGACCGGTAGGCTCGGAACACTGAGGAGGGGTTGGTGCAGAGTGAGTGGAGGCAGAACCGCGCACCCGGGGAATAAAAATGATAACTCTCTGGTCCGTTAGCCAAACTGGGCTCTGCTTCTGGGGATGATAGAAGACTCGTAGTAGAATATTTTTGTAGAAGAACTCTTGATCAGATTCCCAATAGGTTCGTCGTAGTCAAGCTTCCACTCCGGCTCTGGTCTCCTGCCAGGGAGGCTTTGCGCAGTCGAGGAAGAAAGGGCTTCCCGATCAGCACGGTGCTCGGATGAGGATGAAACCACCTCGCTTGGAAAGCTCTCTGGAAGACCTTTCTAGAGATATATGGTACACCTCCTGAAGCCACACTATGACGCCGTGGAACTCTCTGCAATCTACGGGTGGTCTGCTGCTTGCGAACCAAAATAGGGCCTGGTAGGGAGTGGAGGTAAGAGAGGGGAGAATGGGGAAGGAGGGCTGATGGCTGGCTGTGGGTGCGACCCAGGTGGTGGGGGGTGATGGGGAGGGGAGGGGAGTAGTTAGAAAGGGGAGGGAAATTCAAATTTGGCCTAGGGTTTGAGCCCCTTCAGCCTTGGGGAGATGAAAGGGTGCTTAGGAAAGGGTAGTGGGTTGTTGGGGGTTGGAGGGTGGCTTAGAGATTGGTGGGTTGTATCTTGGGGGTTGGGGGGACTTGAATGAGGGTATGGGGAAGGGGGGAATATTAATGAAGAGTGAATGGGAGGAGAGAGAATAAATTTTGAAATTTGGGGGTAGGGAAGAGAGAGAGAGAGGGGGGACCCCTTAGAGAGAGAGAGAGAGAGAGAGAGAGAGAGAGGAATCCACCCCTTAGAGAGAGAGAGGGAGAGAGAGATGGAGAATCCACTTCAATTGCACTAGAACACTCAATGTTTTGATTGACCAAAAGATTACATATGAGGGAGTGGATGGCCTATTTATAGGCACTCATATTTTCCTAGGACTAAAATGACCATGACTAAACAACTAATGACCAAAGTAGTCCAAGGGAGGGTGCCCCTGGGCCAAGCCCACCAGTTGGGTCCAAATGACTATCAAACTGATCCATTAACCTATTAACTGACTCAAATAAAGAAGGATTACACATCTATGACTCAAATAAGATGAAAATTACATGCTACTGCTCAAAATTAAGTGATGGAGATGATGATGCGTCGATGGCGAGCAACCGAAGTCTCGAAAAAAGATGGAGTGACTGGGGATGTCCCCATCATACCCCCGGGGTGAAGAGAACTCGACCCCGTCGGGTGTGGGTCCACCGGGGTAGCAGCACACCAAAGCGGATCCGGGTGCAGAACGTCTTCCCAACTCAACCCTATCTTCGTAGCCGAGGGATGGCTCTTCCACTTCTGAGGATAGCGCGGGCACACCCTCTTCCTGGCGATGGTACCTTGCTTATGTAGTATTGTCTCCATGTGCTCATGTCGGGCTCTCGGGCTGATATGTGGAGACTCTCCGGTGGTGTCACTCACAAAGGTAAGTGTAGGCTCAAGATGCTTACTAGGTTCCACCGCGGGGCCCTTATAGGGTGCTGGATTTTGCCACACAAAAAGTCGGGTGTGTCCCAGAATATTTTGGAAAGTTCAGACCAAAAGCATGTTTGCCAATGCCACTTAGAATTCGAGAAGGTCCAAGTCCTTGTGCCCTCGGTTTGGAGTTAGCCCTAGGGTAGAGCCACTTCAATGTCACCATTACCAAGTTGCCTACTTAGAATCCTAAGTGCCACTTACAAGCTATTGCCCGCTTTTGTGATCCTCACCGCTCGTTGCTAGATGCTTGCGAGAATGCGTATGCCATGCACTATGATGCGATGTTGGTGTGAAAAGTATGGTGTGCAAAGGTGGACCGGGGCAGCCAAATGTAGACCGATCACACTTTGATGCCATGAAGACTGTGACAGACTTAGGAGGGCCGGGACATCCATAGATGAACCTCTTATGCATGGGTGTGACAAATGTCGGGGGACCAGGACATCCATGTATGCTCCTCTCATGCTTAAGACTCATGTTGAATGAAGGTGGGCCAATACATCGGAATACGGTCCACTTATACTTCCTACTTGACCTGTGGGAGATGTGAATGAATGTACCTGACTAATGAATCATGCCAAATGGTGTGGTAAGCCTAGACACATGCATGTTTATCCCAAAGGTGACTTCCATGTGCATAGATGTGGGATGACTTTTGAACTTCCATGTGAATGGGTCGAATGGATCTAAGAAGGTGGTTATCAGGTGGGGCATTTCTTCAATCCCAAGGTGTTTGGTGCCTAAGGTCAAGGCTCTCATGGTGTAACCCGATTCTAGGAAGGGAGGAGTTTGTGTCAACATGGGTGATATGGGTAGGGTGACGTGGGTGGTGAATAAGGTGGGTGGGTTATATGGAGATCTAGGTTCCCATAGGAAAGGGTCGAAGGGATCATGGTAAGGGTCACCTAGATAGGGGTACTCCATGTCCTCAAGATCCTCAAATGGTGAGTCATTCTCCTCCAAAATAATTGGGCCAAGGTTGCTAATGGGTTGGCCAATCAAAGCACTCGGGATCTCAATGGTTGGGGAGTAAACTAGGATGGGTTCCTCCTCTGTAGGAAGAAAGAGTATGATCTCACTCGTAAATTGGCCATTAGTGTAGATGGAAGTGATGGAGCCAACGGCGGGGTAAGCTAGGCTAATGGTGCTAGGCTCCGACGGCCTCATGGCTAGCATATCGGTCAAGTGGACTTGCCAATGTAGGTAGTCCACTAAGTCTCCCAAATCTTCCACACAATAGGAGGTTTGATAAGTGATATGAGGCTGAGTGGGAATGATTTGGGATTGATGTCCCATGGGTAGGTGGCATGGTTGTAAACTAGGAATGGTGAGGCCTCGCTTGAGCCATTGGTGTATGGACTCATCTATGGTGACGGTGTCATGGGGAAGGGTGTGTAGCTCTTGAGGAGTCAGGCTAGGAGAGGTGGGTGAGTTGTGTGGCTCTTGGATTTCCTCTATTTTGGGAGGTGGATCCGAATTGGTATCCCTCTCCACTTGGGTGGGTGTGTGGGTTGCAACTCCTAAGGACAATGGGGTAGGAAGGTCTATGGTGGGTGGGTTGGTGATAGTCGATGCATGGCGCACCCGAGGAGGTGAGCAAGGTCGGACGTGGGTTGGAATTGGGAGTGGAAGTAGTGGAGGCCTAAATTGGGGTAGGATTGGGGTGGGAAGTGGAAGGTGGGTTAGGTGAGGAGATTTGGGTTGATTGATTTTGGGAGATGTGTCCCTTTTTGGGGACGATGGTGAGGTTGTGGTGGTGGCCAAGGGGGCTTGTGGGGTGTGGGTTTGGTGAAGGGGTTTTGGGTTTGGGGGTGGTGGCCATTATGGACCTAGGTGGAGGGGTGGACATGGGGTCCAATTGGGTATGTGGACATATAGTTGTGGTGAGGACTTGGATGTAGGATGTAGATGTTGTGGTTGGAGTAGGAGAGGTGGGAAATGGTGGGGAATGCGTGATTAGGGTCTTGGGTTAGCCAAGGGGAAATGAAGGAGTTGAAATGCTCTTTGGGCTTTGGTGTTCGGAATGGGAGGGGAAAATATATCTAGCCCTAAGTTTTTCCTTCATGTCCCCCCATGTTGTGAGGGGAGCTTCCCTTCTAATTATCCTTAAGCCTTCAATTTTCAACCAATGAGTTTGGGCCCTTTTGGTTAGTTGCATTGTGACACATCGAACCTTCCTATCCTCAGACATGAGATTCCTCTCAAAGTAATGATCCATAGATGCCTCTCAATCTAAATAGTCATTAAGATGAGTTCCATCAAAAGTGGGAGGTGGGGGACATGTCCTTCTATCGTCCGTCCTTGGGGCGGACCCATTTTCTCCAAGTTGGTTGAGTCGACCCGATATGTTATCAAGCCGCTCATTGGCATGGGTCAAGGCCTTCATGAGGTAGTTGACATGGCCAGGGAGGTTATGTGTGTTAGTGGTAGGCATCCCTTGGTGGTTTGGACTTATGGAGAGGGCAGATTGGTAAGGTTGGTATGAGGTGGCCATACTAGTGGACAAGAGTGTTGCACTGGAAGACTCTAAATGCATATGTGTGTCCTAGGACCAACTTGATAGAGATAAGTTGTGAACTTGCTCTGATACCACTTGATGTGACACCACCTTGGGTGGTAATCACAAGGCCAATACACCTTGGACCTATGACTCGCAAGCAAGCAACTTTTGATGATGAAACTACTCGGGCGAGCTCACTCGCTTAGCGGACAATATTGCCCGTGGGCAAATTGGCAATGGTGGGGAGGGTCCAAAGTGGGACCTTGATATTCTGAGGCTAGGCTTCGCTTTGGTTGACCCCCTAAGGGGCTGGGATACCCAATTTTGTGGGCGGCCAGCATGCCAAAGGCATGGGTTGTAGGGTCGCTCTTCACCTCACTCCGCGGTGGCCATTCAATTGGAGGTAAATTTGGATCAAGCACTCACTTACCATCCGACGGAGCTAAAGACAATACTAAATAAGCATGAATAAACCAGCGAGGGATGTGTCCCGGAGCTCACCTGATCGGTGTGAGAACACCGATCCCGGCCGATAGACGAGGGCGAGCGGGGAGGCGTGGATACGCACCCGCACGCCGCGCCGATGCTGCTTGACCCTATTTAAGTTATTACAACACTACGCCTCTCGCAGGAGGGAGATCTTGGGGTGGGGGTTAACTGTGAATACATCCAAAACTACCTCCACACAGGGAGGGGCCTTCAGCCGGCTAAGCAAAAAGAGGAAAAATCGGGCTAGAAACAAAGAATGGTGGCCGATGTCGATTCTGTCCACTCTCTGCGATTCATGACATGCAGTTGGTTCTCTGGATGCTACAGTCACTCCAGAATTTTTCCGATGACGAAACCAGTTGGAGATTGCTCGTAGCTGAGCTGGGATGACGCCTGAATTTTGGTAATTTCATCAGGTGGCGGCGCTGGTCGGAGTAGGATCTTGAACGGGGGAACAGGTTGACAGTTCTGACTACTTTAGAAACTCATCAGCAGGAAGCATAGGATGCCACGAGCAATCCTGAACTCAGAATGAGGTGCCGCCAGAGTCGACGGAACCGTATGTGAGTTCTCTTCGTAACAAGCTTGACGGGGATGCCGTTCCTTGTCGGAGCAGACAGGTAAGCTCAGAACACTGAGGAGGGGTTGTGCAGACTGAGTGGAGGCAGAACCGCGCACTCGGGGCATAAAAATGATAACTCTCAGATCCGGTTGCCAAACTGGGCTCTGCTTCTTGGGTATGATAGAAGACTTGTAGTGGAAGATGTTTGTAGAAGAACTCTTGATCAGATTCCCAATAGGTTCGTCGTAGTCGAGCTTCCACTCCGGCTCTGGTCTCCTACCAGGGAGCCTTTGCGCAGTCGAGGAAGAAAGGGCCTCCCATCAGCACGGTGCTCGGATGAAGACGAAACCACCTCGCTTGGAAAGCTCTCTGGACGACCTTTCCAGAGATATATGGTACACCTCCTGAAGCCTCACTATGACGCCATGGAACTCTCTGCAATCTGCAGGGGGTCTACTGCTTGCGAACCAGAATAGGGCCTGGTAGGGAGTGGAGGTAAGAGAGGGGAGAATGGGGAAGGAGGGCTGATGGCTGGCTGTGGGTGCGACCCAGGTGGTGGGGGGTGATGGGGAGGGGAGGGGAGCAGTTAGAAAGGGGAGGGAAATTCAAATTTGGCCTAGGGTTTGAGCCCCTTCAGCCTTGGGGAGATGGAAGGGTGCTTAGCAAAGGGTAGTGGGTGGTTGGGGGTTGGAGGGTGGCTTAGAGATTGGTGGGTTGTATCTTGGGGGTTGGGGGGACTTGAATGAGGGTATGGGGAAGGGGGGAATATTAATGAAGAGTGAATGGGAGGTGAGAGAAGAAATTTCAAAATTTGGGGGTAGGGAAGAGAGAGAGAGGGGGGGGACCCCTTAGAGAGAGAGAGAGAGAGAGAGAGGGGAGTCCACCCCTTAGAGAGAGAGAGGGAGAGAGAGATAGAGAATCCACTCCAATTGCACTAGAACACTCAATGTTTTGATTGACCAAAAGATTACATATGAGGGAGTGGGGTGGCCTATTTATAGGCACTCATATTTTCCTAGGACTAAAATGACCCTGACTAAACAACTAATGACCAAAGTAGTCCAAGGGAGGGTGCCGCTGGGCCAAGCCCACTAGTTGGCCCCAAATGACTATCAAACTGACCCATTAACCTATTAACTGACTCAAATAAAGAAAGATTACACATCTATGACTTAAATAAGATGAAAATTACATGCTACTGCTCAAAATTAAGTGATGGAGATGATGATGCGTCGATGGCAAGCAACCGAAGTCTCGAAAAAAGATGGAGTGACTGGGGATGTCCCCATCAAGTACACGTGGTTGCCAACCCATACATCTTTGTTCCGCAAAAGAAAGAGTGGGACAACACAAGAAGTGACAAAAAGAAATCCAACATTTTGTCATTCATACTTTATAAAAGGAGCCCAGGACATGCCCTTGGGGTAACAAAAATCTGTGCAACCAGGCACAAAGCAAAAAAAAGAAAGGGGGGAACAATCATGTCACGGCTCGCTCCCCTCCAATGTCGACAAGCGAGACTCAGCAGCCGTGAACTCTGCTTAAGAGTAGACATGATCTGAGTACTTGCCTTGACCGTGCTCATAGCCTCTCGCCACTCAGCCCTGACATGCTTGGTGGTGTGGGGACTGATTTGTATTAAAAAATATTTTATTATGATTTATGATGTGACACAACCTAGGACCTAATTTGTAAGAAACACAACTGGAGAGGGGGATTCCTGCAGCCCACTCAAAGAGCAGATCCAACTAGGCCCAACAAGGCCCAACGAGGCAAGCTCACCCAAGTGACAGCCCACAGGGCCCACTCGGAAAAGCCCAATAAAATAATGCTCGAGGAAACAACTCTCCTAGGCGGCCCCAAGGCTCGGAGAGCCCGAGCCTCGGTCAGGTCACAGGAAGACCCGTGCACGAGCTATCCCTCCGCACGAAGGGGGGAAGCGCTAGCTGGTCTATCCGACCCATCTCCTCACCGAGCTAGGCCTATCGCCCGATAGGGCCGGCCCCCCTAAGCTTGGTACGATCGATAAAATGTTCATCACTGTAGCCGTTAGAGTCCACAGCGGGCCGAACGCTAAGAAGTCCAGGAGCTCCGGCTTCTCCAAGAGGATAACGCCCCCACGATGAGGCCATAAAAGCCCACGACGAGGACGTAACCTCCACCGGAGACCTCTCAGCTTGCAGGACTCCAGAGGGCGGCACACTATTTAAACATGGGATACCCTCCTGCGAAAGGTAAGTCCAAAAGGGCATTGTTCCACCCCCAACTCCTGAGCAAGGATCACTTCACCCCATTGGTGGAGAGGGATCTCGCGCCTTCACCTTCTCCTCCCTATCGCTGCTCCCACCATTGCTCTACTGACTTGAGCGTCGGAGGGTTTTGCCCCAGGGAATCCCCCTGGGCCCTCTGACCCGTTTCTCTGTCTTGCAGTTCATTAACTTGGTGATTACCAGCCAGCTCAGGAACTAGCGCGAGATTTCGCCTCTTTACCTGGCGCCGTCTGTGGGAAACGCACAAAGAGCCAACATGGTGAGAAGGAGCTCAGGGAGGAGGTCCGCCGGTGAAAAGGGTAAGGCCATGGCAATAGCAGGGGATGGCCCTTCCAGGGCCTCACAGAACCCTCCCTCCAACGCTAGCATCCCCGCCGACGGACCACCACCCCCCCCCCCCCCCGCGGCGGCGGGGCTACCCCCCTACGGTGGCGCCGAAGCCTTCCAGGCCCTCAACGCCAAACTGGATGTCCTCGTGGAGCTCATGAAGACCCAGGCGGCCAGGGATGCAAGGTCCCGCGCCCCGTCAGGGAGCCCCCCCCGCAGGAGTACGTCCCAGCACACAGCTGGGGGCCGCTTCACCCTCCGCGGCCAGCAGCTCATCCGTAACAGGGTCGGAGGACCCTCGCAAGCTCCACCTCCGGAGCAAGAGGCCTCCGCCACGCCGAGGAAAGGAAGGCGGGGGACGCAACTGCCAGATCCGGAAGCCGACGTTCCCGGAGACCGCCAAGGGGAGCCCCCTAGCCTCGCAGCACGACAGCAACCGGAGTTATCCCTCCGGCTGCAAGATTTCGAAAGGCGCTTTGCTGAGCAGGAGCGCGCCCTTCGCGCCCTGCAGAAGGCCTCTTCCCCGGAAGACAAGGAGAAATCCCCAGTTCTCCGAGTATATCTTGAAGGCAGAGGTATCTCCCAGAGCTCCCATGCCAACCTTCAAGCTTTATGACGGCCAGGGTGACCCGGCCGACCATTACGATAGCTTCGACGCCCTGATGACTCTACACGGAGCGTCGGACCCCATCAAGTGCCGAGCCTTCGTGACCACTCTGGTCCAGGGCGCTCAAGCGTGGTTCCGGGCTCTCGCCCCCAGATCCATCCGACACTTCAAGCAGTTCGGGCGAGTCTTCAAGGAGAGCTTCGCCGGAAGTGCCCCCCCAAGGTCGGTAGCGGGGCTCTTGGCCCTCAAACGGGCGCAAGGGGAAAGGCTCCGGGCTTACGTCCACCGATTTAAATCGGAAGCCCTCCGAATCCCCCACCTGGATGTGGCCTCGGCCACAACCGCACTGACCGGGGGTACCCGGGATGAGAACCTCCGCCGCGAACTCATCCTCCACCCTCCCTCGACCCTTGCCGAGCTAGTGACTCTGGCTCTGCGCCATGCCGAGTGCGAAGAAGTGCTCAGCACTTGCCGAGACGCAACCAGCTCGGGTCGGGAGGGGGACAAGAAGCGGGGCCCCGAGCCAAATCCTAGCTCGGGAAAGAAGCGAGACCGAGATGGAGAGCGGAAGCGGAAGTACGAGCGGTACACCCCGTTAACCGCCCCGGTCTATGAAATCTATGAAGACGTCAAAGACTCGGGACTTCTCCATCGGCCCGAGCCGATGAGGTCAAAGAACCGCAAGCGAGACATACATTGTCTATTCCACGGCGATCATGGGCATCACACCAGTGATTGCCACCAGCTCCAAGACAAAATCGAGCGTCTCATCCGCCTGGGGCACCTGGCTCGGTTCACTGCCGAGCGCAGAGAAGATCAAGGTGCCGCAGAGGAGATTGACAACACCCCCCGAGGGGTCCACATCAACGTCATCTCTGGAGGAATAGCATCAGGAGGCGACAGCAGCCATGGAAGGAAGTGTCATGCCGAGCGGGCGAGCCGAGCCCTAGAGCCACCCAAGGCCCCACCCCAGGTCATAGTCTTCTCCGATCAAGACCTGGAGGGGCTGAGCACCCCGCACGATGACGCCCTCGTAATCTCGGCCACTACAAACCATTGTAACGTAGATTGGATTCTTGTGGACAATGGAAGTGCCCCTGATGTGTTGTCTTATGACTGTTTCCTCAAAGTGGGAGAGGGTCCATCCAAACTCCGCCCGATCCGGACGCCCCTCTGTGGGTTCAATGGCCTGGCCACTCTCCCCGAAGGAGCCCTAAGCCTGCCGGTTACCCTCAGCACCCCACCCAAAACCGTTACGGTCATGGTAGACTTCATGGTGATCAAAGGGATGATAGCGTACAACGCCATTTTCGGCCGGGGAATCCTCAGCGGGATCAAGGCAGTACCATCTACCTATCACCAAAAAATGAAGTTCCCCACCATGAACGGAGTAGGGGAAATCTGAGGTAACCAGGCCACGGCCCGAAGGTGCTACAACATCTCGGTGGAGGCCACGAGGCCGGACGGGAATAATAAGGGCCCCCGGGAAGTCGAGGAAAAATCCGCAGCTACTGAGCCAGGTGGCGAGTTGCTGACAATTTTCCTAAACGACTACCCGACCCTAGGAGTAAGGATCGGAGCCGACCTAGCACCCGAGGAACAGCAGCAATATAAGAAATTTCTTTCTGAGTACGTCCGAGCCTTCGCTTGGTCCGACGATCAGCTCCCTAGGATACCAGAGGAGATCGTGCTGCACCGACTCAACCTCAACCCCACCATGAAGCCCGTGCAGCAGCGCTGAAGGAAGCACGCACTAGAGAAACAGATGATTATCAAGACGCATGTCACCAAGGGGCAAGAGACTGGTCTTTTTAGACCGGTCCTGTACCCGACGTGGCTAGCCAATGTCGTCCTGGTACCAAAGGCTTCTGGCGAGTGGTGGATGTGCGTGGACTTCACCGACTTGAATAAGGCGACCCCTAAGGACTGCTATCCCTTGCCCAGCATCGACCAACTGGTCGACTCGACATCGGGCAACGAGATGCTCAGCTTCCTGGACGCCTATTCGGGTTACCATCAGATCAGAATGAATTCTGAAGACGTCGAGAAGACCGCCTTCATCACCGACTATGGCGTGTACTGCTATACCCGGATGCCTTTCGGGTTGAAGAATGCCGGAGCCACATACCAAAGACTGGTCAACCACATGTTCGAGGAGCAGCTAGGTCGGAACGTCGAGGCCTACATTGATGACATGCTCGTCAAGACCCCCAAGGCCCAGGACCACTTCACCGACCTCGCCGAAGCCTTCGGCATCCTCCTGAAGTACAACATGAAGCTCAATCCTGCCAAGTGCGCCTTCGGAGTAAAATCCGGGAAGTTCCTGGGTTTCTTGGTCACTCGGCATGGGATCGAAGACCATCCTGGACATGCGCCCACCCACCTGCATCAAGGACATCCAGCGTCTGACAAGGCGTGTCGCCGCTCTCAGTCGTTTCTTATCCCGTGCGGCCGAACGATGCTTGCCCTTTTTTTAACTGTTGAAGGGGCCCAAGTTGGCATCTGCTACGTTTGCATGGGATGAGGAATGCCAGAAAGCGTTTGCTGAGCTTAAGGAGTTCCTGGCTTCGCCCCCAATGCTCTCCAAGCCCGTGCCGGGCGAAGCTTTGCTACTCTATCTCTCGGCGACGTCATCAACGGTCAGCTCGGTCCTAGTCAGAAATGACTCAGGAATCGAAAGACCAGTCTACTACACCAGCAAGGTGCTTAGCGAGGCCGAGAGGAGGTACCCCGCAACCGAGAAGCTCGTGTTAGCGCTGGTTACCTCCGCGAAATGCCTCCGACCCTTCTTCCAGGGGCACCCCATCACCGTGCTAACCGGCGAGCCGTTGAAGAAGATTTTGGCCTACCCCGAGGCCTCGGGGCGACTCGTCAAATGGGCCATTATGCTTGGGGCCTACAACATCTCGTATCGCCCACGCTCAGCTATAAAAGGTCAAGCGCTCGCCGACTTCATCGCCGAAAGCACCATCCCGACCGGAGAAAGACTACTGACCATGCCTGGGCCAACCTGGGAACTGTACGTCGACGGATCTTCCAACTCAGTCGGTAGTGGTGTTGGGATCCTCCTAAGATCCCCCGAAGGAGTGGAGCTGCAGTACGCCTTGAAATTCAACTTTCAGGCGTCCAACAAAGCTTCCGAGTACGAGGCCCTTATATCGGGAGCACGCATGGCCCGGCGGTTGGGGGCTGAGCAAGTCAGGATCCACACCGACTCTCAGCTGGTCGCAAGCCAGGTCAACGGCGAGTACGAAGCTCGAGAGGCACCCATGATCAAATACCTCCAGCTGGTCAGGAGCCTGGCCCAACAATTCAAGGGATTCGAGGTAGTCCGAATACCCCGGGAAGAAAACTCCCGAGCGGATGCTCTCTCTCGATTGGCCTCCTCCCTAGACCCAGAAGGTACCCGATCGGTCCTCCTCGAAGAGCTAGAATGCCCGAGCATTGACTCGGAGCTCCTCGCTGTTGACTCGGCCGTCCTGAGCGACTGGCGCACCCCCTACCTATCTTGGCTTCAAGACTCCCAAGAGCCCTCTGACCCTCGGGAAGCACGCCGAATGAAGTACCAAGCCCGGAGCTTCGTCGTCCTGGACGACACACTCTACCGAAGGTCTTTCGCCGGCCCTCTCCTGAAGTGCCTCGGCCCCGACGAAGCCAGCCGAGCCATTCGAGAGGTTCATGAAGGCCTGAGCGGAGCGCACTCAGGGGCAAGGTCACTGGCCAGAATCCTGTTACGACAGGGGTACTGGTGGCCCACCCTGCAGCGCGACTACTCGGCCTATGCTCAACAGTGCGACCAATGCCAGCGGTTCGACCACTTGGTCCTTCAGCCGGCTACAGAACTCGTCACCCTCGCCGAGCCTTATCCCTTCGCTCGGTGGGGGATCGACATTCTCGGTCCATTCCCCACGGCTCAGTCCCAGAAAAAGTTCATCGTCGTCGCCATCGACTACTTCACTAAATGGATCGAGGCCGAAGCCACTGCAAGGATCACCGAGACAGTCGTCTGGAGTTTCGTCTGGAAATCGATCATTTGTCGCTTCGGCATCCCCCGAGTGATAGTGAGCGATAACGGTCGGCAATTTGATTCTCGATATTTCCGAGAGAGATGCGCCGACCTAAACATCCACAACCACTTCACTTCGGTCGCCCACCCTCAGGCCAACGGGCTGGTCGAAAATGCCAATAAGACTATCTTGAAAGGCATAAAGACCAGACTCGGCAAAGCCAAGGGTAGTTGGCTCGAGGAATTGCCTAGCGTAATGTGGTCGCACCGAACGACTCCCAGGACGGCAACCGGTGAAAGTCCTTTTCAGTTGGTGTACGGCACTGAGGCCGTCATTCCATTAGAGATCGCCAACCCGTCTCTCCGAGTCATCCGCTACTCGCCCGAGGAAAACAACCAAAAGTTACTCGAGAACCTCGACCTAGTCGATGAACTCCGGGATATTGCCAGCATCCGAGCGACGGAATACCAGCGACGCCTCACTCGATACTACAACGCCAGAGTCCGAAGCAGACACTTCCGACCGAGAGACTTCGTCCTCAGAAAAGCCGAAGCCTCTCGACCACTAGAGGCGGCGGGCAAGCTGTCCCCTAACAGGGAAGGCCCCTACCGAGTGGTCGAGACGCTCGGGAAAGGTGCGTACAGGTTAGCAACAATGGAAGGGGATCCCATTCCTCGGACATGGAACGCAGCCGCACTACGCAAATTCTATTTTTGAAATTGTACAACAAGAAGGACGAAATAAATTCCTTTCCATTCAAAACTATTGATACATCAGAAAGGCAAAGGCCAGTACATTGCATGACAAAAAGCAAGAAAATCCGTCTAACACCGCTGCAAGGGGTCATCGCTCAGTTGACTCGATCTCGATCTCCTCGCGTCCAGCCACTGACTCTGCCTCGCGTAGAAACTGGCTCGGACAAGTGGGGGCCGATCCAGTTGTCTCAGATGACCCCTGACAAAGGTGACAAAGGGACTGCAGAGAAGGTAGCCACCTTCTAAAGTCGGAGAAGGCTACCTTCCAAGTTGATGGAGGCTAGGGAGAAGGAGCGCCGTGAAGACCCCTTCTTTCCCAACCTGCCAACTCCTTGGAAGGGAACAGAGAGCAAGCTGCCTCCGAAGAGTGAAAGAAATGAAGAGCAGAAGAGGGAAAAAGAGGCTGCAGACGGAGGAAGGCTTCGGTGAAGAGGGAACTTGATGCGCCTCCCCCCCAAGCAGAGGGGGAGTGGCGGCAGGCATCCCTGATACCCCCATCTGTCCTCCGCCTCGGTGCCCGCCCGGAAGCCACGCCAGAATTGAGAAAGGGCAAGAGCCGTGCCCTCGCACGTCGAAGCCCTCCCCAGATCCGCGCGGCGACCGTCGGACCCGTCTCAAACCCGCGCGGCGACCGTGGGACCCGCAAAACACGCCGGGACGGTAATAGCTCTCTGCTCCCCGTCGGCGGCGGCGTCACCCTCCGATGGATCCTCCATGCTCCGAATGCAACGGGACAACGCAGAGTGAAGAAGAAGGAGTGAGGGAAGACTATTAGAGAAAATCCCAAGCGGTAAAGAGGAAAGGGCGCCTTTCGGTCCTTCTTATAGGCCAAAGGAGGCTACGCGCTTTAAATGACTCCCCCCTCTAAAATACGCCAAAGGATTTCTCCCCTGAACAGTCACCCCCAACTCCTCGTTTCCCACCCTAGCGGGATTCACGAAGCGGCCTGGCATTCAAAGCGTGAGGGAACGGAGAGACGTCCCGTCAGAAGCCTACCGAATCA
The DNA here is from genome assembly GCA_022559845.1 of Amorphophallus konjac. NCBI lineage: Eukaryota > Viridiplantae > Streptophyta > Magnoliopsida > Alismatales > Araceae > Amorphophallus > Amorphophallus konjac. Next base: position 259,381,332 of record CM040124.1, on the reverse strand, counting down.
GCATGCGAAAACCACGCAGGACATATCGACACTTTTCAACTACTTCAGATACGCCAGCCAAATCACGGCAAGGATGGCGATCAAACAAGTAAGTCATTTATTATCTCATAAAGAGGAAACTCTCTAAAGGAGGAAAGAGAGACAAACAAGAGAAAGGGGCAAAATAAGGCAAAATACATCAGGCCTCGGGCCCACTTTGAAGCTCGGAAGCGATGGAAGTAGGCGCGTCACCCCCAGCACCATCAGTGACGGCCGACCCGGGCACTGACCTCGCCTGTGCGAGAACTATCTCGGTCGCGAGCCCTCCCGAGGCGTCCGGAGTTGGTGACCCCACCGTAGGAGACCCCTCTGGATCTTCCTCGCTCGACGCAGAGGAGCTAGAAACTGACTCATCCGAGTCATAGACCTGGCCCAAAGGGAACTCGATCCTGGAGTCTCGATCGAAGGCGTAGTCCACCGCCCGATGATAACCCTGCTTAAACCCCTTTCGGGCGCCACGGCGAAGCGCTACCTCGTAATATGGTAGGGCGGCTCTCTCCAGGTCGACTGAGTAAGCGTCCGAGCTTCTATATCGCTCGATCGCCTCCGCCTTGATTTGCTCCGTCCTTCCAACGAGCTCGACCCGAGCCCGCTCCGCCTCGGCCGCCTGCTCCTCTGCTCCCGCCAGGTGTTCCCTTGCCGCGTCCATCCCTCGCTCGGCCTCGCTCGATCGCCTCTCCGCCCGGACTCGGTCCGCCTCGGCCACGGAACGAAGGCGCTCCGCTACCTCCGCCCGGTCCAGTAACTCGGCCCGTTCGAGCTCTCAGCGACCGTCCAGCTCGAGGTGACGCAGACGCTCCTCTTCCAAGAGTTTGCCCTTCCTCTCGAGCGACTCCCGGGCCTTAGCCAACTGCTCAGTCAGCGCCTCGGTTTCTAGCCGGCTCGCCCGTGCCAAGTCCCTGATAGCGGAGAACTCCCGTCGGAGCCCCTCATGCTCCTCGCTGAGGTGGGCCAGTTTCCTCTCACACCCCCCGAGGGCCCAGGCGAGATTCGATCGCTCCGCCTCCGTCCGAGCGTACGTCTCCGCCATCAAGGCCGCCGACCGAGCCATGACTAGGCCGCCCTCCATGAGGACGTCGAGGACGCCAGAGGGGGAGTGGCGCTTGTCTCCCCCCCTCGTCTTTGCGGCAACCTCTCAGCAAACCCGGTACAGGTCGCCCGAAACGCAGAGCCTTTCCAAAGCCTCCGGCATGGAGATACGCTCCCCACCGGACGCCCCGCCAGAAGGTTCGGCCCGAGAGACGGGGCCGACCGCCCCGCGCACCGCGGTCGGTTGGTGTTGCGACGCCTCCCCGGGCGAACCCCCAACCTCAACCGACGCCACAGGATCGACCGCACCAAGAACTTCGGGGACTTGGGGCTGCGACGCCCTCGCGGGTGAACCCCCATCGCTATCTGTCTCGGCCCGCGCCTCTCCGCCCGAGACAGCGCCGACCTCGACCGGTCTCCCGGTCCCGACGCCGGCCGCTACAGCGCCGGCCCCCTCCATCCCTGGGGAGGGGAGATCCGGCCCATCTCCGCCCTCTGAGGGGCCCCTGGTCTCTTCGGCCCCCTCTCGCCTGGTAGGTGGGGGAGCTGGCCTGGAAGGGTCGGCCCCACCTTGCCCCCGAGAGGGGAGCGCCACCGAGCCAGAATCGCCCCCGGCAGCGGTAGGATGGCCGGCCTTCTTGGCCCGTTTCCTGGCCTTTGCGGCTTCCCGCAATTTTCCCTCCAGGGGATCCTTGGGCTTCGCCCCGCTTGACCGTGAAGATCCCTCGGAGGCCGCCCCCTTGCCCTTATCCCGGGCTTGGGAATGACCAGCGGGAGCGACAGGCTCATCGGCCACCGAATCATCCCCAAGATCGACGACCTCGGTGACCTCTTCCAAGGGCTCCCGCCAGATGTCTGCAATGAAGAAGAAGGTTCGGTTAGGAAACGAAAAGTCGACCCTCCGACCCCGCAGAATAATCCGAAGAATGGTACCTGGTGGCTTGAGCTGTGTAAGCAGATACCGCTCCACGTTCTCCAGCGTCACCAGCTCCTCAGTCGACTGGTGATTTGTCAACAAGAGAGCGGCGCGATAGGTTCGGTGCAAGGCAGAGGGGGGGTGAATGAATCCCACCCTTAAAAACTTTTCGCTCAATAAAAGACTAGAACATTATCAAATGCAAGATAGACAGTCTGAAGAACAAATTGAATTTTCTTTTAAACCAATGAGCAAATATATATAAGGCTCACCTAAATAAGCAACTAGCAGAAGCAGAAGAATGCAATCAACTCTCAGCACGGATAGAAACAAGAAAGCATAAAGCAATCTGTGAAGGGGGTAGAAGATAAGGAACAAGCGCACAAGCCCAATCACATAGCACAGAAGATTTTTAGGTGGTTCGGTCACCAAGACATCCACCCCTCACTCCCAACCGGAGTGAGGATTCCACTAGCAACACTAGCACAGCAGACTCAGTCTGCAAACACTTGCTGCCAAACAGCTTGACTAGGGGAACAGCCTCCCCTCTTCCTCCAGACCGGAGGGACACCCCAAGTGACTCCCAGCCACTTGGAAACCAGAGATCGAAGTCTCTCTTCCTCCAGACCAGGAGGGAACCCACCAGTGACTCCCCGTCACTAGCAAACCAGAGGTCGCAGACCTCTCTTCCTCCAGACCAGGAGGGACCCCTAGACTTGCAACCCACAAGCCCAGAACCGAAGATCAGATCTCTCTTCTCCTGAGTCCACAGGAGGAACCCGATCCCCAACAGGGCAATCGGAAGAACAAGGATTAACCAAATGAAAAAGGAAAAATAAGAAAGGAAAAATACACAGCGATCAGAAAGCTGTAAAGAAAGATAACATAGATGTGGCTCGCATGGAGCTGACTGGCCTGGATTTGATCCACGGTCCAGTAGACAGATCTTCAGGTAAGCTTCTCTTCCCTCTCACTTTCTTTTTCTTCTCTGCTGCACTTTTCTTCTTCTCTCGATCTCTGCTCTCCTTTTCTCTCTTTCTCTTTTTCTTCTCTTCTCTTCTTCTCGGTGGCTCTCTGTCTCTCTCTTTCTTTTCTTCACTCTTTTCTTCTTTGCTTCTTTCTTCTTTCACTCTCTCCTGCTCTCTCTTCTCTTATCTTCTCTTCTGCTGGATCACTCTAGTTTCTCAGGGAGGCTCTTTCTCGTCTGCTCTCACTCAAATTTCTTTACTGTAACCTTGGAGCTCCTCACTCTTCGTAGATGGTGAGGCGGTGCTTTTATAAGCGATCAGGAGGGTTCATGCGAGGCGTGTGCTTCCCGCGCTCGATCCAGAACCTTCTTGCCACGTGCCCTTATAGCATTGGTTCCTTTAGTATTGGATCACGTGTAGCCCAGACACCGGGAAATATTCTTCCTCGGACCACCTTCTTCTTTTTGTTTTTTCTTCTTCTTCTGTAAAGAAATTAAAACCATTAAAACTCAGGGCCACAAAAATTAAAACTGCATGAGGTATGTGATAGCAATACGAGATGCACTATACTGAGAACGGCGCGAGATACACGAGATGACTACATCACGAAATAGAGAGAGAATGACACGAGGTCAGATGAGAACAGCACGAGATGAGAAGGAAATAACACGGAGTGAAACGATAGAAACACACGATCAGAGGAACCTTGGACGAAGATAGAAAGAAGCAACACGAAGACACAAATACAAAAACAACATGAAGACACAAAAATAACAACACGAAGACACAAACACAGAAACAACACGAAGACATAAAAAACGAAGACATAAAAAATGACTTGAATACAAAATCGCTCGAACTTACGAACGACTCGAAGACGAGGACAACATGGACTAAAACCAACTCGAAGACGAAAACAGAACCCTACACGAAGTGTGGTCACAAAGCAAAAAGGACACGGGGTCTAGGAAAAACAACACGAAGATAGAAGACAGGACCGGCTACAACGGCACGTGATAAAACAGTGAAAGCAGGAAAATGACTCGAGTAACTACAGTAAATGACACGAAAACACAAGAGCAAAAATAAAAGGATGACTCGAGATGAGCAACTAAATACTGAGGAAATGACACGAGGTTCACAGGAAAATGACTCGAAGTTCATCAGAACAAATCGAGCTGCTTCAGTAAACAGCACGAAGATAATCAACAAACATAGTTGGAATAACACGACGTACAAAAGGACAACACGAAGTGTAGTGAACACAAACAACACGAAGTATGAAAGGAACAGTACGGACATACAAGGTACTACCTCATAGCAGTTTTCCTGTTAATCATGGAAATTTCAAATGCATAACATTACGCAAGATATCTGATTAAAATGACAATATTTAACATAGTGATGCTCATCATCAAAACACTAGGGAAGTCACAAACAAGAAAGCTATGAACAACAAGGCAGGTTGTATAGACTTCAATCAATATGCATCAGACGACTGTGTATGGACTTGAAGACCCTTAGCCAATGTATAGACTTCAAGTGGAGACCAATGTGTAGACTTCACGTGAAAGCCCAATGTGTAGACTTGTCGAATGGCTCAGCAATGTATAGACTTGGCGAACCACGGTCCAATGTATAGACTTGAAGCCTTAAGACGCAGCATGAGACGCTGGCTGAGACGGATGCTGTACATACTTGCTAAGTAAAATGCTTCGTGAGACACAACAAGAGACGATCAACGAGACGCTGACAGAGATGGTCCACTGTACATACTTGATGCGTGTGAACAGTGAGATGGATGTATAGACTTGATGCCTATAGCAGTGTATAGACTTTGGGCTTCGCCATGCTTACACTAAGCGATGTACACACTTGCTGCCTGACCAATGTACATGACAATGTATAGACTCGTTGAGCTACAACATGAACATATCAACAGAGAAGCAATGCACAGAACAGAAATCAAGCACAAACCAATTTATCACAGCATGGCTCAAGCATACACTTGCATTCTTCACAATTCAGACATGGCACACTCATGCAATCTCCCACAGAATAGATCAGACATATTCAAGACAATGTGGTGACTCATTCATGTTGCTATCATTAAAACACCACATCATCAACAAAGCACAAGGGGCACAACACGGCGTACTCTTCCACGTCGGCGGGGAACTCCTCCTGGCGCGGGGGAAGATTGGGATGGAAGTTGGGCATAACCTGGCACCTCCAGGACTCATCCACTGCTTCCGTCGTCACCCAGAAAAACTGCCTCTTCCACCCTTTGTGCGAAGAATCCTTCACCGCCAGCGGAATACAACTCCGATTCTTGCGCGCCTGGATAAAATAGAAGCCTTTCCCCGCCGACGGATGTACCTTCAGCTCGAATAAGTAATGAAAAAGATCCAGCGACGGGGGAACCCCCTGCAGGCGGCAGAGGATCTGAAAGGCAGAAAGCAGGAGATACGAGTTGGCCACCAGCTGAACAGGCGCCAACACGAAAAAATTGAGAAGCTTCAAGATGAAAGGCTCGATGGGGAGGCAGAATCCGCTCTTCCACGCCAGGAGAAAAGTACAAATATGTGTCGTACGGCTGTCCAAGCTCGTCTCGTATGGGGCAGCAGCTACAAAGCTATATCGAAGAGGTAGGCGAAATCGATGCTCCAGTTTCTTCACATCAGCCTCCCCCAACTCGCTGCGATTGGGGACGGGCTCCTGCCTCACCTGCTCAATTTCCGAGCGCAGATCAGCCATCGAGCTGGAAGAATAACCTTCACTAGAGCCCGAAGACTCCGGGGGAGAAGGAAGCTGCCGGATCGCCTCCGCGGTTACACACGCCAGCTCCTCAAATGCCGTCGCAAGAGCTTGCTCCCCCGCTGTATCTTCACGGCACATCAAGGAGCCCCAGAAGCAGAGAAATGGAGGAAAGGCCAAAAACCCTAAAAAGACTGGGAGGAACGAGCAGCGCCCTATGCCTATAAACCCTCGCGGGAGGCGGTGCGTCGTTTCAACCTCCGAGAAAAAGGGGGCCCCTTCATTTCAAATCTGTCAGGATCATTATTACTACAGGCCCAGGCGACCGCTACACGTGGCTTCATCACGCCAATAGGATTCCACCCACCCGAGCCACGCCGGTCCAAAGCCTCGAAAAACTACTCAACCGAGCCTCCTTGGCTCGGGAGTAGGAGGGGGACAAGTGGAGAGGGGGATTCCTGCAGCCCACTCAAAGAGCAGACCCAACTAGGCCCAACAAGGCCCAATGAGGCAAGCTCGCCCAAGTGATAGCCCACAGGGCCCACTCGGAAAAGCCCAATAAAATAATGCTCGAGGAAACAACTCTCCTAGGCGGCCCCAAGGCTCGGAGAGCCCGACCCTCGGTCAGGTCAAAGGAAGACCCGCACACGAGCTATCCCACCGCACGAAGGGGGGAAGCGCTAGCCGGTCTATCCGACCTATCTCCTCACCGAGCTAGGCCTATCGCCCGATAGGGCCGGCCCCCCGAAGCTCGGTACGACCGATAAAATGTTCATCACTGTAGCCGTTAGGGTCCACAGCGGGCCGAACGCTAAGAAGTCCAGGAGCTCCGGCTTCCCCGCGAGGATAACGCCCCCACGATGAGGCCATAAAAGCCCACGACGAGGACGTAACCTCCACCGGAGACCTCTCAACTTGCAGGACTCCAAAGGGCGGCGCACTATTTAAACCTGGGATACCCCCCTGCGAAAGGTAAGTCCAAAAGGGCATTGTTCCACCCCCAACTCCTGAGCAAGGATCACTTCACCCCATTGGTGGTGAGGGATCTCGCGCCTTCACCTTCTCCTCCCTATCGCTGCTCCCACCATTGCTCTACTGACTTGAGCATCGAAGGGTTTTACCCCAGGGAATCCCCATGGGCCCTCTGACCCATTTCCCTGTCTTGCAGTTCATTAACTTGGTGATTACCAGCCAGCTCAGGAACCAGCGTGAGATTTCACCTCTTCAACAACAATTTGGCAATGTCACTCAAGCGGACTCACTCGTGTTGGCACACTCGGGTCCGTAGGTGGACCGGCGATGGGGTGAGGGTCCGAGGTTGGACCGGAGGTTTCCAAGGGTACGGCTGGCTTGGGGAGGACCCCTATGGGTCAGGGGTTACCCAAATTCACGGGCGGTCAGCACGCCGAAGGCTTGGGTTGACTGATCACTCTCACAACTCACCCGCGGTAGCCACACAATTAAACGATAATTCCGGTTCGGGAACTCTCTTAACGCCGACGGCACTAAAATGCAATACTAATTAAGCAAAGGAATCCAGTAAAGAGGTGTGTTTAGTGGCTCACCTGATCGGTGTGAAGACACCGATCCCGGTCGGAGACGGGGGCGAGCGAGGAAGCGTGGGCTTACCCACACGCCGCACTAGAGAAGCTTCAACCTGAAATTTCAGATTACATGCACTACACCCCATGCAAGGGGGGGATCTTGGGGAAGGGAGGCCAGTGACTACACTCAAACACTACCTCCACGCAGGGAGGGGCCTTCAACCGGCCAAGCGGGGAGGGGAGAAACCAAGCTAGAAGTAAAGAACGGTAGCCGATGACTATGTTGTCCACCCTCTGCGCTTCAGGATAGACAGTTGGTCCTATGGACGCTGTGGACAGTCCAGAATTTTTCCAATGAAGAAATCACTTGGCGATTGCTCGTAGCTGGGCCGGGATGATACCTGAATTTTGATAATTTCTTCGGGCACCGGTGTTGGTCGAAGTAGGAGCTTGAAAAGGGGAGCAGATTAACAGTTCTGACTGTCTCAGGATCTCAGCATCAGGAACAGAGGATGCCACGACCGCTCCCGAGCTCGGAATCAGGTGCCGCCAGATTCGCTGGAACCGCGGACGAGTCCTCTTCGAATCCAGGCTGACGGGGAAGCTAAATGTTGTCAGAGCAGGCCGGTAGACTCAGAACACTATTGTAGGGTCGGTGGAGACTGAGTGGAAGCAGAACTGCGTACCTGGGGAAGAAAAAATGATAACTCTCAGGTCCGGTTTCCAAACTGGGCTCTGCTTCTTGGGGATGAAAGAAGACTCATAGTAGAAGAGTTTTGTTGAAAAACTCTTGATCCGATTCCCAACAGGTTCGTCGCAGTCGAGCTTCCACTCCGGCTCTGGTCTCCTGCCAGAGCAGCTTTGCGCAGTTGAGGAGGAAAGGGCCTACCGATCAGCACGGTGCTCGGATGAGGACGAAATCACCTCGCTTTAAAAGCTCTCTCGATGACCTTTCCAGAGATGTATGCCTTGCCACCAGAAGATTCAGGGAAATGCCGGACATGACACAGCTTCTAGGACCAAATTTGCTGCCTGCGACCTGCAATGAAGTTGTAACCTTGTGGTGGCAAATGGTGTGGAGTGGGGGTGGAGGGAAGGGGAGGGGCGACCTGACCTAGGGGAGAGGTGGTTTGGGCGACCAAGGGCTATGGAGGGAAGGGAATTTTCAAATTCAAATGGTCTTGGGAGGTGGAGGGTTGCATGGGGAAGAAGGAAAAGTGTTTGGGAAAGAGGGAGGGGTAGTTGGGAGTTGGGAGGTGAGGTGGGGATTGGGGGGTTCCCTCTTCGGACTAGGGGAGACTTAATGTGAGGGTGTGGGAAGTTGTAGAGGCTTTCAATGGGGTAGGTGGGGGTTGGAGGTGGTTGGGAGGGGCGGAGAGAGAGTAGGGGGCACACCCCTAAGGGAAGGAGAGAGAGAGAGAGAGAGAGAGAGAGAGAGAGAGAGAGAGAGAAGCTCACAATTGTGGTGGATTTCAAAATTCATTCATTGATTCATTAGTTCAAAATGAGGGGAATGGGGTCTTATATATATGTAACCCACATTTTACAAAAAGTCCCTGACATTTGACTCAATGACGAATAACCGAGGAAGGTGGGGGGGCGCCCATGGGCCAGCCCAATGAATTGGGCCCAATAACAACCTAATCAATCCTAATGACACTCAAACTTAGATAGATGACTCAATGACCTAGGTACTTGTCTCAAATAAAAGGAAAATTACAATGACATGACTCAAATAAAATATGAAAATCACATGACTCGATTCAGAAAAATATGACGGACACAATGGAGCTATGCCAACGAGCAATCAAAGCTGTGAAAAAATGTGAAGGGCGGGAGATGCCCCCATCATACCCCCGGGGTGCGAAGAACTCGACTCCGTCGAGTATAGGTCCGCCGGGGAAGAGGTCCTCCAATGCAGCTCCAGGTGAGCCACAACCTCCAAACTCAACCTCGCGTCTTTAGCCGGGGACTGCTCTTCATCCTCTCAAGGTGGCTCAGGCACACCCTCTTGCTGGCGATGGTACCCTCCTTGCTTAGTATTGCCTCCGTGTGCACACGTCGGAATCTCAAGCTGATATGAGGAGGCTCTCCGAGGGTGTCACTCATAAAGGTGAGGGTAGGCTCAAACTGCTCACTGGGATCCACCGCGGTGCCCTTAGGGGGTGCTAGATCCGCCACGTAAAAAGTGAGGTATATCCCAAGATCCCATCGGTAAATTCAACCCGTAAGCCAGGTTGCCAAGGCCACTCGGAACATGGAAGGTCCAAGTCCTCGTGCCCTCGATTTGGAGGTGACCGTAAGATAGAGCCATTCCAAAGCCACCATCGTAGGGTTGCCTACTTGGAATCCAAAGTGGCACTCGTGAGTTTTTGCCCGCTCATTATGAACCTCACCGCTCGTTGTGGTTTGCTTGCTTAAATGCTCATGCCAAGTACTATGATGCGGTGTGAGTGGGAGATGCATGAAATGCAAAGGGGGGCCAGGATAACCATACGTAGACCAATTATGCAGTGATGCCATGGAGACTTTGAAGGGTGTGGGAGGGCCGGGGCATCCATAGGTGTCCCTCTCATGCGTGGGTGTGATGAGTGCCGGAGGATCCAGACATCCATGAATGATCCTAACATGCTTAAGACTCATGATGAATGAAGGCGGACCATTACATCCGAATATGGACCTCTCATGTTTCCGACTTAACATGTGGGTGATATGAATGAATGTACCCGACTTATGAATCATGCCAAGTGGTTTGAGGTGCCAAGTCACATGTTTTCCTAACCCGAAAATGACTTTGATGTGTTGGGGTATGGTTTGGCATTGGAGTTTCCATTCAAAAGGGTCGAAGGGGTCAAGGAAGGTGGACATCATGGGGAGAGGCACCTCCTTGTTCCTTAGGTGTAGATCTTCCTTGGTCATAGCTACCCTTGTGTCGCCTGGGACTTGGGAGAGGTGGGCTTCGCCCAACATGGTGGGTGAGGGTAGGAAGGAGTGGGTGATAAGGGATGTGGGTGGATCACATAGGTTCCCGGGTTCCCATTGGGAGGGGTCAAAAGGATCAACATAAGTGTACCCGGGGGAAAGGAGCTCTAAGTTCATCTCAACATCCTCAAGGTCCTCACAATATGGTGTTGGGTCATCCTCCTCTAATGAAATGATTGGGCCGAAGTTCTTAGTGGGTGGATCAGCTATGAAGGGAGGTTTTGACTTTCTACCCGATATAATAAACTCCAAATTGAGGAGAAGGTCGGGCTCATCGGGTGTAGGGAGGAATAGGAGGAGGTCGCTAGTGTAGCAACCAATGGTGCAAACCGAGGTGATAGACCCGACACAATGGTGTAGGAGGTCAAGGCTCCTAGATTGGTGGGCCATGGGGGTCAACAAATCGGTCAACTCAAATTGCCAAGCTAAGCCCTTGAGAAGGTCCCCTAGTGTCTCCACTTGATAAGATGATTGGATGGTGGTGCGTAGGAGTTGAAGGGCACTATGGGGAGGTGTCACTCCAAGGGAGGGTAGGCCATGATCGGGTGAGCTAGGCTCTCTTTTAACCATCTAGCCAAGGACCCAATTATGATGAGTTCACTCCCTACTAGGGGAGAGGGCATAGAGTGAAGATGCAAGGCTTTGTCCTCATCTTGGGCATGTGTTTCTTTCAAAGTGGGTGTTGGATTCGGGGTGTTCACCACTATGGGGTAGGGTGTCAGGATTATGGGTTCTTCTACCAAGGAGGTGGGTAGGTACTTTGTGGGTGGGGTGATGATGATCGACACATGGTGCATCCGGGGTGGTCAACGAGGTCGGACTTGGATTGAGGTTGGAAGTGGAAGTAGTGGTGACCTAGGTTGGGGTAAGATTGGGGTTGGAAGAGGAAGGTGGGGTGGCTGCGGAGGCTTGGTTTGATTTGTTTTGGGAGGTGGGTCCCTTTTAGGGGGTGATGGAGGGGTAGTGGTGGGGGCCAAGGGGTTTTGTGGGGTATGGGTTTGGTGAGGGATTTTGGGTTGGAGGGTGGTGGCCATCATGGGCTTCGATGGAGGGGTGGACATAGGGTCCAATTGGGTATGTGGACATATGGTTGTGGTGAGGACTTGGAGGTAGGGTGTAGATGTGGTGGTTGGGGTAGGAGAGGTGGAAAATGGTGGGGAATGTGTGATTAAGGTCTTGGGTTGGCCAAGGGGAAATGAAGGAGTTGAAATGCTCTTTGGGCTTCGGTGTTCGGAATGGGAGGGGAAAATATATCTAGCCCTAAGTTGTTCCTTCATGTCCCCCCATGTTGTGAGGGGAGCTTCCCTTCTAATTATTCTTAAGCCTTCAAATTTCAACCAATGAGTTTGGGCCCGTTTGGTAAGTTGCAATTTCGCAAATCGGACTTTCTCATCCTCGGTCATGGGATACCAAGTGAAGTAATGGTCCATCGAGACTTCCCAATCTAAATAGTCACTAGGTTGAGTTCCATCAAAGATGGGAGGTGGGGGAGGAGCCCTGCTATCATCCGCCCATGGGGTGGGCCCATTTTCTCCTATTTGGTCGAGTCGACCCGATAGGTTATCAAGCCGCTCATTGGCATGGGTCAAGGCCTTGATGAGGTAGTTCACATGGCCAGGGAGGTCATGTGTGTTAGTGGTAGGCATCCCTTGGGGGTTTGGACTTATGGAGAGGGCCGATGGGTAAGGTCGGTAAGAGGTGGTCATGCTAGTGGATAAAAGAGATGCCACCGAGGACCCTAAATGCATACACACGTCCTAGGACCAACTTGATAGAGACAAGTTATGAACTTGCTGTGATACCAATTTGATGTGACACAACCTAGGACCTAATTTGCAAGCAACACAACAATTTGGTAATGTCACACAAGCGGACTCACTCGCGTTGGCACACTCGGGTCTGTATGTGGACCGGCGATGGGGTGAGGGTCCGAGGTTGGACCGGAGGTTTCCAAGGGTACGGCTGGCTTGGGGAGGACCCCTATGGGTAAGGGGTTTTCCAAATTCACGGGCGGTCAGCACGCCGAAGGCTTGGGTTGACTGATCACTCTCACAACTCACCCGCGGTAGCCACACAATTAAACGATAATTCTTCTTCGGGCACTCTCTTAACGCCGACGGCACTAAAATGTAATACTAATTAAGCAAAGGAATCCAGCAAAGAGGAGTGTTTAGTGGCTCACCTGATCGGTGTGAAGACACCGATCCCGGCCGGAGACGAGGGCGAGCGAGGAAGCGTGGGCTTACCCGCACGCCGCGCCGGAGAAGCTTCAACCTGATATTTCAGATTACATGCACTACACCCCATGCAATGGGGGGATCTTGGGGAAGGGAAGCCAGTGACTACACTCAAACACTACCTCCACACAGGGAGGGGCCTTCAGCCGGCCAAGCGGAGAGGGGAGAAACCAAGCTAGAAGTAAAGAACGGTAGCCGATGCCGATGTTGTCCACCCTCTGCGCTTCAGGATAGACAGTTGGTCCTCTGGACGCTGTGGACACTCCAGAATTTTTCCGATGACGAAACCACTTCGAGATTGCTCGTAGCTGGGCTGGGATGATGCCTGAATTTTGATAATTTGTTCGGGCACCGGTGTTGGTCGGAGTAGTAGCTTGAACAGGGGAGGAGATTAACAATTCTGTCTGTCTCAGGATCTCAGCATCAGGAAGCAGAGGATGTCACGACTGCTCCCGAGCTCGGAATCAGGTTCCTCTAGAGTCGCTGGAACCGTGGACGAGTCATCTTCGAAGAAAGACCAACGGGGAAGCCAAATGTTGTCGGAGCAGGCCGATAGACTTTGAACACTGTGGTAGGGTCGGTGCAGACTGAGTGGAAGCAGAACCGCGTACTCGGGGAAGAAAAAATGATAACTCTCAGGTCCGGTCTCCACACTGGGCTGTGCTTCTTGGGGATGAAAGAAGACTCGTAGTAGAAGATTTTTGTAGAAGAACTCTTGATCAGCTTCCTAACAGGTTCATCGCAGTCGAGCTTCCACTCCGGATCTGGTCTCCTGCCAGAGCAACTTTGCATAGTTGAGGAGGAAAGGGCCTACCGATCAGCACGGTGCTCAGATGAGGATGAAACCACCTCGCTTGGAAAGCTCTCTGGACGGCCTTTCCAGAGATGTATGCCACCAGAAGATTCAGGGAAATGCCGGACATGATGCAGCTTCTAGGACCAAATTTGCTCCCTGCGACCTGCAATGAAGTTGTAACCTTGTGGTGGCAAATGGTGTGGAGTGGGGGTGGAGGGAAGGGGAGGGGCGACCTGACCTAGGGGAGAGGTGGTTTGGGTGACCAAGGGCTATGGAGGGAATGGAATTTTCAAATTCAAATGGCCTTGGGAGCTGGAGGGTTGCATGAGGAAGAAGGAAAAGTGTTTGGGAAAGAGGGAGGGGTAGTTGGGAGGTGAGGTGGGGATTGGGGGGTTCCCTCTTGGGACTAGGGGAGACTTAATGTGAGGGTGTGGGAAGTTGTAGAGGCTTTCAATGGGGTAGGTGGGGGTTGGAGGTTGTTGGGAGGGAAGGAGAGAGAGTAGGGGGCGCACCCCTTAGGGAAGGAGAGAGAGAGAGAGAGAGAAGCTCACAATTGCGGTGGATTTTAAAATTCATTCATTGATTCATTAGTTCAAAATGAGGGGAATGGGGTCCTATATATAGGCAACCCACATTTTACAAAAAGTCCCTGACATTTGACTCAATGACGAATAACCGAGGAAGGTGGGGGGTGCGCCCATGGGCCAGCCCAATGAATTGGGCCCAATAACAACCTAATCAATCCTAATGACACTCAAACATAGATAGATGACTCAATGACCTAGGTACTTGACTCAAATAAAAGGAAAATTACAATGACATGACTCAAATAAAATATGAAAATTACATGACTCGATTCAGAAAAATATGACGGACACAATGGAGCTATGCCAACGAGCAATCAAAGCTATGGAAAAATGTGAAGGGCGAGAGATGCCCCCATCAATTTATTTGGTTTATTTATTAAATGTTTTATTTGCATAGGGCATGCCAGTCACTAAGTGACGAGTTCATTATGCGCACCGTCTGACTAACCAGACGATTATAGGTGATCGTGTCGGGACCCAAAACCCGCCGTACCATAAAGGCTACGACGTTAATTACATCTCTCCAAAAGAGAGAAAACACTTGATTAATCGCCAAAATAAAGAGGCCATGGGGCACGTAAAATATATAAAAGATGCGATTGCATGCAAGCACACAATATGGTAGTATTTATTTATTAGGCCGGCTCCCGGCACATGGCGGAGATTTTAGGTCCGAGGACCACCATCACACATAGTGAAAGCTTCCGACCAGGCGTATCCCGACTTTCCGCTAATCACCATTTGATATACCGGAGAGTCAGATCATGCAGGCATGCAAGGTGGTAGCATTTAGTATTATTGTTTATTGCTCATTTGATCATTTATTTATAAATTTAGGGAAGACTTTGGCAATCCCTGTCACTCGTAGGGCTGTCGATTTGTCGTTACCTTTTTATTTTGAGACTGCACATAGCGTTAAGATGCATACATATGGGCCCATGAGATGGGACGAGTATGACCGTATTCGGGCAGACTCGTGTATCATCGGGACAATGTATGCCAGGGTATGGCAAATTTGATATTTGAAAATTAAGGGGATGCGGTTAAAACCCGGTCGAGACGAATTGAATTCAACGGCTTATCGGCCCAGGACAAGGTCGTGCCATGGCCATAATGAGATTAATCCCGAGGTGCAGACACGACATGTCGGGGCATCATTAATGTTCCCATACCGGGGTCCTGGGGAGGTGAGATTGCCAAAGCGGACACGGTCATGTTCATTATTCTTTATTTATTCTTGTTATTATTATTTTAAATGCATGAATGCACTTTATTTATTATTTATTTGGTTCTTTTGTTTTATTTTATTATTATCTTTTTTTATTGGATGCATTCATCTTTTATTTCCTTTATTGACATTTATTTTGCATTTATTCATTCATTATTTTCTTTATTGTTTATTCATCACTTTT
The DNA here is from genome assembly GCA_022559845.1 of Amorphophallus konjac. Lineage (NCBI taxonomy): Eukaryota > Viridiplantae > Streptophyta > Magnoliopsida > Alismatales > Araceae > Amorphophallus > Amorphophallus konjac. The sequence goes on along the minus strand of CM040124.1, from coordinate 259,366,065 downwards.
ATTCTTTTATTATTATTGTCATTGTTATTTTCTTATTGTTATTTATTTAACCATTATATATATAAACACACATGTATAAACGAGCACGAGTGAAACGGCGTGAGGTGCATGGTGGAGGCTAATACGGCGTGCAAAGGTGAAAGAGATGGTTAAAACGGCGCGCACATGAAGGTTAATCCGGCACGCCCCAAAGGTATAAATGACGCGCACATGAAAGTTAGTCCGGCGCACTAAGGCAGCGCCGATTTAGGGCCCATGGGGTTGGAATGACTTTCAAGTGTAGGGCTAAAACGGCGCGGGGGGGGGGGGGGGTACTGCGGCGGAAAATGGCGCGCCGGTTTAGGGGCGCGTCGGATTAGGTCAGGTTTGTTTTATTTTAGGCTAAAATGAAAGGCCAAGTGATTTTCTTGGAACTTTGATGTTAATTAAGAAGATTAAAGAGTTTATTCAGGTCCCAAATGCCCTGTAAACATGACAAGTCCAGACTTATGCGTGGTTCCTACTCGAGCATAGTCCAAAATAGACTTATAGCTGAAAATTCATCACAATTCAGACTAAGTGTTCAGTCAAAAATTGGGCAGCACCTCCCCATGCCGAGAGGGTTGCGGGGGCGAAGTGGAGATAGTCCCACAGCATTTGGGGTACGCTCCTTACAACTGGGAGTGCCAAACGGTGACCGGAAGACTCAGATGGATGGAAACCCCGAGGACTAACCTACGAGGGGCACCAGTACTCCATGAGCCAAAATGTCGCTTAAAGGGACAGCCAGAATGAGGGGAAACCTCGAGGGATAGCCTACAAGAAGTAGCCTACCCACGGCCACCACCATTCCCAAGGGAATGTGGATTTAATGTTTTGTCAACGGACCCATTGCTATTCACCTTAGATAGCATGCAGGAATCTGCGCCATAGACGGACGGGACCCTGTAGCCCAGTGGTGATTCAGAGGAAATGATGATCATATATATATATATATATTTATGGTGAGTGCATACACGTAGGAGATGCCGTCGTGGCAGCCGGGAAGCCCGAACGGTCCAGTGACTTATCTCACCTAATGAGGAGATGCAGAAAAAAAAGGGTATTGTGCCACAGAACAGAGTATCGGAAGAAAGTCAAATAAATCAACGAAGAACTATTTACCCCTATACTCATGACGTTTGGAGGCCACATCTGAGAAGCATAGATGGACCTCTGACCTCGAACGAGGCAGTTTGTGGCGGTGACAAACAGACAAAATCACCTTGGAGAGGAACAGGCAGGGATCATATTACATAAAACAAAGCCCCTGGCATACATTTGGGGAATTAATGATCCTCAAACGGAAGCGAAGTGAGCATCGATATTCATATCCCCTCCAAAGCATTCAGACAAAACCACTTAAGTTAAGGGATTGGAGGATGATAGTGAGTGATTAGCACATGGTTGTGGCATACGAAAGGAATTCATTGACCCTGAATGGAGGAGAAATAAGTGAGGGAAGGGAGTAGACAGAACATTCACCCAATCAAACTCTGATTCATATATTATTCTCCGAAGGAAACAACACATTACATTATAGAAAAGGAAGAAAACTACATAATCTGCAAAAAAATGATGAAGAAAACATAAGGGACGGGGAAGATATAGCCCAACACGGGCACCAGCCGATGAAAGCCCACCTTCTGCTACAGGAATCCTCTGATCCTCCCTCTTTGGTGGCTCTCTTCTCTTTCTTTTCTTCGGAGTCTCTCTCCCTCTGTATGCCTCTTCTTTCTTGCGCTGGAAGCATGTCCTTTATAGGGTGGAAAGGCCTCTGAATACGGCGTGTGAACTTGGCGTGCCGGGTGACTGACCAGCATTTTTGCGCACCGGTTTAGCATGGCGTTCGGTTAACATGGGCCACGCCGGTTTAAAGCCCTTTCAACCCATTTGTAGCGTCCCTTGGCCCATTTTATTTGTCTGGGCCCAATTGTGTTTATTTTCTTCTTTTGTGAGCGTTAGCCCATCGATTGACTCGTACTTGTTGTTCGAGCTTCTCTCTGTTTCTTCGGGGATGGTCCCGAATATTCTTTCGAGCTCTCGTGGCTTGCTTTAGTAGTTGTCCGTTGGAGCCGAGCATCTTTTCTTTTCTTCTTTTTCTTTGGTCTCATCTTTTGTTTGGCTTCCGCCATTCTTTTTCTTATTTTCTTTCTTTTCTTCTCTGTCGGCACAAGAGCACTCGATCAGAACTTAAGACCTGCAGAAGCATAAGTTATGAAAATTTAGGAATATTTTTAATGTCAACAAATGCCCCCCACCCACGGGTGTCGGGAAAGAGGGATGAAAGAGCGGGACCTGCGGGTGTAGCCCATAGCCCATTTTGAAAATATTGCATGTATCTTGAAGGGGCGTGATCTCACGGTAGTCCTGAGCTTGGAGGATGATCACCTAGTAGTGAACTGCAGAGAATGGGAAACGAATCAGGAGGCCCAGGGACGGTTCCCTAGGGAAAACCCTCTGATGCTTAAGTCAGTAGAGCAATGGTGGAAGGTATTGAGGGAGATAAAAAGTGGTGCGTGAGATACCCCAACACCAAGGTGGTGAAGTGGTTCCTGCTCAAGGAGTTTTTAGGCATGTGTTGGCCTTACCTTTCACTGGAGGGAATCCCTAGTTTATATAGTGCGCTCACCTTATGAGTCCCGTAAGCTGAGGAGTTTCAGGCGTGAGTTACGTCCTCATCATGGGATCGTTACGTCCTCATCGTGGGATCTTCATGGCCTTGAGGGATCATGGATCCTTTATCCTCTTAAACTCCTACTCATAAAGGGCTCTCAACGGCTGCGCGGATAAGCACTTGTCAGTCGGTCCGAGCATAAAAGGTGCCAGCCCTGTCCGGGCGATAGGCATAGCTCGGATGGAGTCAGGTCGGAGTGGGCGCAGGGCGCTTGCCTCGATCCCGATGAAGGGATAACTCGGGCATGGGTCTTCCTCCATTCTGACGCTCGGGCCTTCCGAGCCTAAGGGCCGCCAAGGAAGGGTGGAATCCCGAGTGATCTTTATTGGGCTTTTTTACCTAAGTGGGCCCTAGGGGGCTGTCACTTGGCTGAGCTGAGCCTCGTTCGGCCCTGATGGGCCTAATTCGGCTGCTCTTAGATGGGCTATAGAAATCCCCCTCTCCACTTGTCCACCTCCTACTCCCGAGCTTTAGTAAGCTCGGAAGAGTAGCTGTTTGGGGTTTCGGACCAACGTGGCTTAGGTGGGTGGAGATCTGGCGGTGTCAGTAAGCCACGTGTCGTGGTCACCTGGGCCCGTGTTAATGATGATCCTGACGGATTTGAACTGAAGGTGCCCCCTTTTCTCGGAGGTCGGAATGACGCGCCGCCTCCCGCGTGGGTTCATAGGCATTGGGCACTTGTTGTCATTCCAGACTCCCTCCATCTTTAGGGTTTTGGTCCTTCTTTGTTCTTGCTTTTGGGGCTCTTTGATGCACCATGAGGACGCGACGGAAGAGCAGAAGATTGCAGCGACGTTCAAAGAGTTGGCGGAGATAACAGCGGAGGCAGTCCGGTAGCTTCCTCCTCCCCCGGAATCTTCAGGGTCTCGAGATCGCCTTTCCTCAGAGTCTTCTCCCGATTCCATGGCGGACCAGCGTTCGGAGGCCGAGGAGTGGGAGGATGAGCCGGTGGCGAGGGCGCCGGTCCCAAACTGTAGCGAACTGGGGGAGGTGGATGTGAGGAGGCTGGAGCACCAGTATCGCATGCCCCACAAGTTCAGCTTTGCCGCAGCTTCTCCATACGAGACGAGCCTGGACTCTCGTACAGGCCATATCTGTATGTTTCTTTTGTCGTGGAAGGGTGGATTCTGCCTTACTTTCAAACCTTTTATCCTTCAACTTCTCAATTTCTTCCTGTTGGCACCCATTCAACTGGTAGCCAACTCTTATCTCCTTCTTTCCTCCTTCCGCATTCTCTGCCGCCAGTGTGGGGTTCCTCCTTCTATGGACCTCTTTCACTATTTTTTTGAGTTGAAAGCACATTCTTCGACTGGAAGGGCTTCTATTTCATCCAGGCGAGGCGGAATAGGAGTTGTATCTCTTTGGCGGTGAAGGATTCTTCGCATAAGTGGTGGAAGACCCAATTCTTCTGAGTGGGGATTTGTTCAATGGAGGAGACATGGAGGTGTCCAGTAATCCTCAATTTCCACCCGAATATCCCTCCCAGGCAAGATAAGTTCCCTCCTCATGTGGAGAGGTACACAGCCATCTTGCTGAAGCACCGCCAATCCACCGAAGTGCTGGTCACGCCGGAGAATATCGAGCGGTGTCTTCTTACGCGGCTGCATCCGTCGGGCTCAGGTGCCACAAACTATATTCTCCTTTGAATGTGGGGGTCATCTTTCTTTTCCTGAATATGTCTTCTTCTTCGTGTAGACACCAGGCGGGAACCTCTGAAGGAGGTCGCAGAGGTGATCGAGCTTGGAGATGACTCAGCTGCTGACGAACCGGCTGCTCCCGTGGGTCGTGCTCGAACCAGAGATAAGGGCAAGGGAGCGGCCCAGGGCGAATCCTCCATGCCGAAGGGATCCAAGAGCAAGGACCATGTGGAGGGTATGATCCGGGCTGCCGCGAGGGCCAGTAAGCGGGCCAAGAAGGCCGGGAACCCGCGGTTGAAGGCGACCTTGCCGCGGCTCGCCCCTCCGCCGAGCATGATGGGGCCGACCCTACCGGGCGAGCTCTCCCACCAGTCGAGCTAGAGGGGGCCGAGGAGGTCGGGGCTGCCCCTGCGGGCGGCGACGATGCGAGCTCGGTTCTTCCTTCGACCGGAACCTAGGGGACCGAGGGTGCTCCTATGACTCGCAGCGGGGTTGACCCGGCTCTCCCCTCGGCAGGAGCCGAGGGGGCCGTGGCCGAAGTGGGGGATGCTGGAACCGCAGCCAAGGAGGGCGCTTCGGGCAGTGGTGCAGGTGGCCGGCCGGTCCATGTTGAGAGGCCGCAAGAGAATCTGGCCGAGGCCCGAGGGGCGATCGAGGCTGGGGCTCGATCCGAGCCGCACGGTGGGGCGCCGGGCGATGGGGGGTTCTCCGTTCCGGTGGCCTTGGAGAGGCTCGGTATCTCGGGCCCCCTACACCACGTATGCCACGGTATAGCCGCGAAGGTGAGGGGGGGAGGTAGGCAGTACTCCCCGTCCACGGCTCTCGTCGGGGTTATGGAGGGCGGCCTGGCCCTGGCCCAGATGGGGGCTGCTCTGGCGGAAGCGTACGCTCGGTCGGAATGGGAGCGAGCGAACCTAGCCTGGACCATTGGTGGGTCAGACAGGAGGTTGGCTCGGCTCACTGAGGAGCGCGATGGGCTTCGGCGGGAGCTCTCCTCCGTCAAGGGACTGATGCGGTCGAGCCAGGTGGAGACCCGGGCGCTAGCCGAGTAGCTACCTAAGGCTCGTGAATCACTCGAGAGGAAGAACAAGCTTCTCGAAGAGGAGCGCCATGCACGTGCTGAGCTGGATTGCCAGTGGGAGACCGAGCGTGCCGAGCTGGTGGACCATACGGAGGAAGCCGAGTGCCTTCGAATGGAGCCCGAGGCTGATCGAGCCGAGGCAGAGAAGCAGGTGGCGGCGGCCAAAGAGTGGACTGCTGAGGCCGAGCGGAAGTCAGCCGAGGCGGAGTGGAGGGAGGCCGAGCTCGCTGGTAGGGTGGGATCGGCTGGGGCGGAAGCTCTCGAGCAGTACAAGAGCTCATAGGCCTACCGGGTTGACCTTAAGGAGGTTGCCCTCCCCTACTACGAGCTAGGACTTCGCCGGGGCATCCGCAAGGGGTTCCAGCAGGGCTACGACTGGGCCATCTCTTACGCCGAGGAGCAGGAGTCCGGAGCAGTCGACTTCCTGTCTGGGCAATGTTATGACTCAGACTTGTCATCCTCCAGTTCCTCTGCTTCGACGCAGGATGAAGAGGATCACGAGGGCTCATCGTCCGCGGGGTCGCCAACTCCGGATGCCTCGGGAGGGCACGCAACCGAGGAAGTTCCCACGCCGGTGGGGTCAGTGCCAGGGTCGGCCGTCGCCGAAGCTGCCGGGGGTAGACCGCTCGAGCCCTCTACTTCCGGGCTTCAAGGTGGGCCAGAGGCCTGATGTATCGGCTTCGCTTCTTCTTTTTGTATGTCTTTTTCCTTTTTGAAGGAAAAACCTTCCTTTTTGTGTTGAAATAAATAAGGCAGTAGCGTTGTGATGAAGACTTATCTATTCCGTATCGCCATTTCCATATTTTGTTCAGCGTATCTGCGGTGGTTAGAAAGGGCCGATACTTTCTACGTGGATCTCGCATGATGGTTGGGTGAGTGTCTGACAGGGTGTCTTTCCGTTTTCCCATCCTTTGAATGCATGGCCACTTCGTGTATCCCGCTGGGGCAGAAGATGAGAAGTTTGAGGTGATCGTTCGTAGGGAGAAATCCTTCTAGCGTGTTTTCGAGGAGGGAAATCATTTAAGGCAAGTAGCCTCCCTTCGCCTATAAAAGGTCTGAAGGGCGTCCCTTCCTCTCCACCACTTAGGGTTTTCCTTGACAGTCTTTCCTCATTCCTTCTTCACGTAGCATTGTGCCGTTGCATTCGGAGCATGGAAGACATTTCGGAAGATGAGGATGCCGATGACGGGGGGCAGAGAGTTCTTGCTGCTTCAGATTTGAAGAGGGTTCGACGTGCGGAGGCACGTCGTCTTCCCTCTATCAGTTCTGGCGGCGCTTGCAGGGGGGCAAGATGGAGGACGGATGGGGGCATCAGACGTCCCTGCCGCCCGTTCCTTCTTGCTCGCTTCACGGATGGGAGGAGGAAGCCAACTAAGCTCCATCCCTTCCAGGCTTTCCCCTGCCACCTCGTCCAGCTCTGCTGGTTTCTTTTTCTTTTTCGTAGCCTCTTTTTCTCTCTTCTGCTATGGTCCTCCTTTCTTTCACTCTTCGGAGGGTGCCTACACCCTCTTTCTTCCAAAGAGTTGGTAGGTTGGCAGGGAAGATGCTTTCATATGCATTCCCTCTCCTCCTTCTCTTCCAAGTTCAACTTGGAAGGTAGCCTTCTCTTTCCTAATCCCTCTGTCACCTTTGTCTAGAGCTACCCGAGCCAACGGGGTCGACTATCCATTATCCGAGCCAATTTCTACATGAGGCAGAGTCAGTGGCTGGACGCAGGAGGGTCATCCAAGTCAGCCGAGCGATGGGCTCATACGACGGCGCCAGATGGGTTTTTTACTTTTTTGACATGTATTCTCTTGGCTTTGGCCTTCTTGATGTACAAGTGGGTTGTTTGAATAAAAGAAATGAGCCTTTTGCTTTATCTCATGTCGTTTGCACAATGTTTAGTATTCAGAAGTAGAACTTGCGTAATGTAGTTGCGTTCCAGGTCCGAGGGATGAGCTCTCCTTCCATCGTGGATAGACGATATGCTCCTTTTCCGAGCATCTCGACCACTCGGTAGGGGCCTTCCCAATTAGGGGATAATTTGCCCGCCGCCTCGAGTGGCCGAGAGGCTTCGGCTTTTCTGAGGACGAAGTCTCCCGGCTGGAAGTGTCTGTCTCGGACTTTGGCGTTGTAGTATCGAGTGAGGCGGCGTCGATATTCCGTTGCTCTGATGCTGGCGATCTCTCGGACTTCATCTGCTAGGTCGAGGTCTTCGATCAGTTTCTGGTCGTTTACCTCGGATGAGAAGCAGATGACTCGGAGGGAGGGGTTGCCAATCTCCAACGGGATCACGGCCTCGGTACCGTATACCAGCTGGAAGGGGCTTTCACTGGTTGCCATTCTAGGAGTCGTTCTATGTGACCAAAGTACGTTCGGTAATTCCTCAAGCCAGCTGCCCTTGGCTTTACCGAGCCTAGTCTTGATGCCTTTTAAGATAGTCTTATTGGCATTTTCGACCAGCCCGTTAGCCTGAGGGTGGGCGACCGAAGTGAAGTGATTACGGATGTTGAGGTCGGCGCATCTGTCTCGGAAATACCGAGAATCAAATTGCCGACCATTATCGCTCACTATCACCCGAGGGATGCCGTAGCGACAGATGATCGACTTCTAGATGACTGTCTCTGTGATCCTTGCAGTGGCTTCGACCTTGATCCACTTAGTGAAGTAGTCGATGGCGATAATAATGAACTTCTTCTGGGCCTGGGCCGTGGGGAACGGCCCGAGGATGTCGATTCCCCAGCGAGTGAAAGGATAAGGCTCGGCTAGGGTGATAAGCTCCGTTGCCGGTCGATGGACCAAGTGGTCGAATTGCTGGCAGCGGTCACAACGTTGCGTGTAGGCCGAGCAGTCACGCTGCAGGGTGGGCCACCAATAACCTTGCCGTAGCAAGATCCTGGCGAGCAACCTTCCCCCTAAATGCGCTCCGCACAGACCTTCGTGAACTTCTTCGATCGCTCGGTTGGCTTCGTCGGTGCGGAGGCACTTCAAGAGAGGGCCGGAGAAGGATCTCCGGTAGAGAGCGCCATCTAGAGTGACGAATCACCGATCATGGTACTTCAATCTTCGGGCTTCCTGAGGGTCAGGAGGCTCTCAGGAATCTTGAAGCCACGATAGATAGGGGGTACGCCAGTCGCTTGTGGTGGCCGAGTCAACAGCTAGGAGCTTCGAATCGATGCTCGGTCGCTCTAGCTCTTCGAGAAGGACCGATCGAGTGCCCTCGGGGTCAAGAGAGGAGGCCAGCCGAGAGAGGGCAACCGCTCGGGAGTTTTCCTCTCGAGCTATTCAGACTACCTCAAAACTCTCGAACTGTTGGGCCACAGTCTTGACCAGTTAGAGGTATTTGATCATCGGTGCTTCCCGAGCTTCATAATCGCCGTTGACCTAGCTAGCGACCAGTTGGGAGTCAGTGTGAATCCTGACTCGCTCAGCCGCTAACCGCCAGGCCATGCGGGCTCCCGATATGAGGGCCTCATACTCGGAAGCGTTGCTGGAGGCTTGGAAGTTGAACTTCAGGGCGTACTGTAGCTCTACTCCTTCGGGGGACTTCAGGAGGATGCCGACACTGCTTCCGGCTGAGTTGGAAGATCCATCGATGAATAGTTCCCAGGTTGGCCCGGGCGCGGATGGAGATCTTTCTTCAGTCGGGATGGTGCTCTCGGTGATGAAGTCAGCGAGCGCCTGGCCTGTGATAGCCGAGCGAGGCCGATATGATATATCGTAGGCCTCGAGCATGATGGCCCACTTGATGAGGCATCCTGAGGCTTCAGGGTGAGCAAGGATCCTCTTTAATGGTTCGTCAGTCAGCATAGTGATGCAGTGCCCTTGGAAATAGGGTCGGAGGCGCTTGTCCGAGGTAACCAACGCTAGCACGAGTTTCTCGGTTGTGGGGTAACTTTTCTCGGCCTCATTGAGCACCTTGCTGGTGTAGTAGACTGGTCTCTTGATTCCCGAGTCATTTCTGACTAGGACCGAGCTAACTGTGGATGGAGTTGCCGAGAGATAGAGATAAAAGGCTTTACCTGGGATAGGCTTGGAAAGCACTGGGGGCGAAGCCAGGAACTCCTTAAGCTCGGTGAACCTTCTTTGGCATTCCTCATCCCACGCGAATGTAGCAGATGCTATTTTAGGCCCCCTCAACAGTTTGAAGAAGGGTAGGCATCGTTCAGTCGCGCGGGACAGGAACTTGCTGAGCGCAGCAATGCGCCTGGTAAGGCGTTGAACATCTTTGATGCAGGTGGGTGGGTACATGTCCAGGATGGCCTGGACCTTGTCGGGGTTGGCCTCGATCCCACGCTGGGTGACTAAGAAGCCCAGGAATTTTTCAGACTTTACTCTGAAGGCGCACTTGGCAGGATTGAGCTTCATGTTGTACTTCAGGAGGGTGTCGAAGGTTTCCGCTAAGTCGGTGAAGTGGTCCTCGGCCTTGGGGGTCTTCACGAACATATCGTCGATATAGGCCTTGACGTTCTGGCCAAGCTATCCCTCAAACATATGATTGACCAGCCTCTGGTACGTGGCTCCAGTGTTCTTCAACCCAAAAGGCATCCGGGTGTAGAAGTGTACGCCGAAGTCGATGATAAAGGCAATCTTCTCGATGTCTTCGGGGTGCATCCTGATCTGATGATAACCAAAATAGGCATCCAGGAAGCTGAGTATCTCATTGCCCGAGGTTGAGTCAACCAGTTGGTCGATGCTCGGCAAGGGATAGTAGTCCTTTAGGGTAGCCTTGTTCAAGTTGGTGAAGTCCATGCACATCCGCCACTTTCCCGAAGCTTTTGGCACCAGGACGACGTTAGCCAGCCACGTTGGGTACATGACCGGTCTAAAAAGGCCAGTCTTTTTCCCCTTGGTGACTTGCTCCTTGATAATCGCCTGCTTCTCTGGTGCGTGCTTCCTTCTGCATTGTTGCACGGGCTTCACGGTTGGGTCGAGGTTGAGCTTATGCACCACCGTCTCCTCCGGTATCCCGGGGAGTTGATCATCAGACCATGCAAAGACCCGGATGTACGCGGAAAGAAACTTCTTGTATTGCTGTTGCACCTTAGATGTTAGGTCGGCTCCGATCTTTACTGCTAGGGTCGGGTCGTCGTTTAGGAAAACTGCTAGCAATTCGCCTCCAGGTTCGGCGGTTGTGGATTTTTCCTCAACTTCTCGGGGGCCCTTGTTCTTCCCGTCCGGCCTTGTGGCTTCAACCGAGATATTGTAGCACCTTCTGGCGATGGCCTGGTTACCTCAGACTTCCCCCAACCCATTTTTGGTGGGGAACTTCATCTTTTGGTGATAGGTAGAAGGCACCGCTTTCATTCGGCTGAGGATTCCTCGGCCGAAGATTGTGTTGTATGCTATCATACCTTTGATCACTATGCAGTCCACCATGACCGTAACGATTTTGGGTGGGGTGCCAAGAGTAACCGGCAGGCTTAGGGCTCCCTCGGGATAAGTGGCCTGGCCATTGAACCCGCACAGGGGGGTTCAGATAGGACAGAGTTTAGACGGATCCTCCCCCATCATAAGGAAACACTCATAGGATAATACATCATAGGAACTTCCATTGTCAACTAGAATCCTATCTACGTTACAATGGTTTATTGTGGCCGATATGACTAGGGCGTCGTCATGCGGGGTGCTTAGCCCTTCCAGGTCTTGGTTGGAGAAGACTATGACCTGGGGCTCACTCGGCGGGGCCTTGGGAGGCTCGATGGCTTGGCTTGCCCGCTCAGCATGACGTTTCCTTCCTCGGCCACTGTCTCCTCCTGATGAAACTCCTCCGGCGATGATGTTAATGTGGACTCCTCGGGGGGCGTTATCGATTTCTTCTGGGGCGCCCCGATCTTCCTGGTGCCCGACCATGAATCGGGAGAGGTGTCCCTGATGAACGAGACGCTTGATCTCGTCCTAGAGCTGATGGCAATTGCCGGTGTGATGCCGGTGGTCGCTGTGGAACAGGCAATGCTTACTGTGACTGCGGTTCTTCAACTTCATTGGCTCGGGTTGGCGGGGGAGGCCTGAGCCTTTGATGTCTTCATATATCTCGTACACTGGAGCGGTTAGGGGAGTGTACTGCTCGTACTTCCGTGACGGTTCCTTGCGTTCCCCGTCTCGGTTCTGCCTTTTTCCTTGGCACGAGCTTGGCTCGGGTGCCCGCTTCTTGTCCCCCTCCCGACCCGAGCCAGTTGCTTCTCGGCATGCGCTGAGCACTTCTTCGCACTCGGCGTGGCGCAATGCAAGAGTCACTAGCGGGGCAAGGATCGAGGGAGGGTTGAGGACAAGTTCGCGGTGGAGGTTCTAGTCATGGGTGCCCCCGGTCAGTGCGATTATGGCCGAGGCGACGTCCAGGCGGGGGATCCTCAGGGCTTCCGATTTGAATCGGGTAATGTAGGCCCGAAGCTTCTCCCCTTGCACCTGTTTGAGGGCCAAAAGCCCCGCAACCGACCATGGGGGACCGCTGCCGGGGAAACTCTCCTTGAATACTCTTTTGAATTGCTTGAAGTCTCAGATGGATCCGAGGGCGAGGGCCCGGAACCATGCTTGGGCGCCTTGGATAACGCTGGTTGCAAAGGCTCGGCACTTAATGGCGTCTGACGCTTCGTGAAGGGTCATCAGGGCGTCGAAGCTGTCGAAGTGGTCGGCCGGGTCACTCTGGCCGTCGTAGGGATTAAAGGTCGAGATGGAGGCTCTGGGAGACACCTCTGCCTTCAAGATATGGTCGGAGAACGGGGATCTCTCATCATCCTCTAGTGGAGAGGTCTTCTGCAGGGCTCGCAGGGTGTGCTCCTGCTCTACGAAATGCCTCTCGAATTCTCACAGTCAGAGAGATAGCTCCGGCTGCCGCTGCACCATAGGGCTGACGGGCCGCGATGGCAGGCTGTCCTGGCGCTCCCTGGGGACTTCGGTCTCGGGAAGGGGACAGCGTGCCCCATGCCTACCCCGTTTCGGCATGGAGGAAGCCTCTTGCTCTGGAGGGGGTGTCACGCCCCGAACAAGGCAGAAATATCGGGACGTACAGTTAGAGGCGAGCTAGCTGAAATAAAGTTGAAATACTAAACTAGATGATTAACACAAGGGCAATGGAAAAGAACAAATTTATTAAACATGGAAAATCCCAATCTATTACAACATTCATCAAACTACTAAGACCCTCTCAAACATAACTTCTAATGAAATCTAGTACAACTAGTACATCAACAAACTCTTTAAATATCGAAATACTAGCACAACTCCAAGACATAACTAGAAGCAATAACAAGACGACTCCATCTATTAACTGGTACACTCAGGTGTAATCACTCCTGCCCCTCCCCATCGGTATGGGTGTCATCACCTGTATAGCCTGGAAAGGGGGAAAACAACGGGTGTGAGCTAACGCTCAGTAGGAGATAACAGATAGGTATAAGTGATTAACAGTTTAATTACATTTTCAAAATATCATGCTACAAAGGATAATGCAATAAAAGGATAATGATGATATAGTAAAACAAAGTTTAAAGATCTTGCAAGGTCAAGAAATATAAATGAACAGAATGGTAATACTTAAAAGGAATAACAAAGACAAGAATTTACTACAGGAGATAACGATAAAGAGTTGGCCATATCAAGGCTATTCAAGTCATGTCAAGCACGTATGTAATTTCATTTCCACGTCCAAGTAACAACAAGTAGAGTAACCACAAGTAGAGTAGGGAACAGTAATGAGTGGAAAGTGAAAAGTAGAAGAGAGTAGTGGACAGTCCTAGATTTAACACATGTCATAGTACTGGTGCCAAATGCCATACCTAGTCAATCACCTCCCCGGGGGTACATGTAGTGTTCGGGCGCTCCTCCCAGGACTAGACCGAGCCCTTAATTGTTTGCCAGGCATTGATTTCTTTGGATCAAAGATCCCATGAATCCAGACTTCCACAATTTATGGCCAGAATTCTAAGGTTTAAACTTTGTAGCAATAACAATTTCGAGTAGGAAGAAGATTCATTTCAGAATTTCAAGGTAAGCACAATCATCAAGAAGATCGATAACCAAATCACAATAAGAGTTACATATATAACTTTACTGGAATAGATTACCATTTAATCAATGGATTTCTAAACAGGGATACTAAACATGTGAATTAATGGTAATCCCGTTGGATCGAGTTTCCGGAGATAACATGCTATTGAACGCCTTAGTGACTTACTAGAAGTCGGGAAATTAATCATGATGTGCTACTGTAGTACAGCAGCTATCCAGCAAGTTAATCAACATATTAATACTAATTCCAAGCCAATTTAATAAGAATTAAGTTTTACATTAAGTCAAGATGCCAAAAGGAATGATTCAAGATGATAAGTTAATGTACAAGATCGCGCAAGTCGCGTATGAACGAATAACAGGCAATTAACATAAATTTAGTTGCATATTTAAACATTTAATCATGTGGGTTTCTAGATTATTAATTATCATTAATGACACTAAAATGAATGCATTAGAATCATTACTAAGTCATTTACTCGGTAGATAAACGGTTCTGGATCTACTGGGCTTAAATAGGGCTGAACGGGGCTAAACAGGTTGAAAGGGGCACTCTGGGGACTTGCGCGGTTCATGCTGGGCTGCCCAAGTACTTGGGCGGTTCCACCTGGGCCGCCCAAAGGGTTGGGCAGCTCTGGACCAACCGCCCATCCCCTGGGATGTGCGGCCAGTGCAGGGCCGTCCAGGATATGTGGTTCCTCCGGGACCTTATATCTCGATATGTGGTTCGTGAGGAACCGTTCATCCTGGGATGTGTGGTTCCTGAAAGACCGTTCATCTATGGTTATACCAGAGTCAAAAATGGTCAAATTTTAGGCCTGAGTTGGGCGGTCTATCGTAAGACCGTCCATCTCTAGGTCGTCTCCGGTCATCCCTGCCGCGTCCGGTGAACGCCGGGAAGTGGGGGTTTGCTAGGGTTACACTAAAATGCTAATAACTAATGGAAATGAACTCCAAATAAAGGGATTTTGGTTTCGTTAGAAAGCTAACAGAGAATAATATCTAACAGAAGTGTCAATTGCATGATTACTTGCTGTAATTAGGATTTATAACTACTGGAATACCGAAACCCTAGTTCTGGACAGGCAGTGACTAAAACTCAAAATTCTCCTACTATACTTAATGAAATTTAGAGATCTATATATCAACGGAAAGCTGACAGGATAAGAATTCCAACCATATAAGATATGCCATATGAATATTTCATTTAGTCACTTAAAATCATGAGATAAGTCAAGTTAATACTGCTGGAACGTCGATAGGACACACTTATGAAAACTCAGGAATTCTATCAGCATGATCAATAATAATTAGGGCTTCCAACGTCAAAATGAACCTCACATGATGTAGATTTCATTGATATATAGCAATTAGGTTGGGTCTATTATCACTTACCTGAATTGAAGATTGAAGATCGAAGCTAGAATTAAACCCGATCCAGAAATACCCTCCAAAGATGCCTCTAAATCTCCCTGAATACCCAATAAAAATTGGGGCTTTTACTATCATTGGAAAGATCTCGTCGAGATGATCAAGATACTATATTTACAAGTCTCATTTGGTTAAGGGTACCTACTTTAATCGATGGATTAAAGGGCTGGAGATGAAGAACGATGAACTACCAACACCCTCCACCAAAACGACGAATACTCCCAGATCTGGACTCCTCGTCGGCTGACCCAGCTACCAAATGAAACTAGAGTCGAAGAGCTACATTTCTATAGGTCATGGAGCTTCTGGAGCCTTCGGAGTTGGGAGTATTTGGCGCTGCAAGTTACGTGTTAGAAACGGCGCCGGAATCCTTGACTCGACCAAAGCTATGTCGGCAGCACGTTTTAGGGCTAGGTTTACCTCAAATTGATTGAGGGTAAATGTTCCTTACATCGTGGCCTTCCATTTTCCCTTGAATTCAGATCATTTGGTTGAGTATTAAGGTTGAATTTCACGTTTTAAGTTTCGGTTAGGTAAAGGTTAGGTAAATGTCAATTTCGGGATTAATCCTCTAATTAGACAAGGTTACGTAATTAATTTGGGTCAAGTCCAGAAGACAAAATTTCTATAAAAATGGTCTTTTGCCCAATTACTATTTTTACAGATTTTTCTAAGGTAGTCGAATTTTATAGGTTCTATTTTCTAATGAATTAAATATTAATATTTCGAAATTCAAACATTAATTCATTTTAATTCAATTTTTAATTAATAAAAGCTCAATAAAACTTAATAAATAATCGGGGTATTACACCCTCCCCTACTTAAAGAATTTGGTCCTCCAAATTCACTGCACTATATACGGAAAGTAGGGAAAAGATAGATCACCTAGAATAGGTCGGGATACCGCTTCCGCATAGTATCTTCCGATTCCCAAGTAGCCTCTTCGGTCCCACGCCGACTCCACTGAATCTTGACCATCGATATAGAGCGATTCCGGAGTTGCTGTTGCTTCTGGTCCAGAATCTTTATCGGTCTTTCCTTGTAGGTCAGATCATCCTTCAGCTCGAAATCCACATGATGAATAACATGAGTGGGGTCGTACACATACTTCCGCAACATAGAAATATGGAAGACGTTGTGCACGCAAGACAACTGAGGCGGTAACGCCAATCGATAAGCCACCTCGCCCACTCTATCCAGAATCTCGAACGGACCGATATACCGCGGGCTTAGCTTGCCGCGAATGCCGAATCTACGAATCCCTCTCGTAGGAGAGACCTTCAGAAATACATGCTCACCCACTTGGAACTCTAATGCCCTTCTCCGGTTGTCAGCATAGCTTTTCTGTCTTGATTGTGCCACTTGTAACCAGTCTCGGATGATACGGATATTCTGTGACGACTCCAAAATAAGATCCGGTCCAAGCCATTGCTTCTCGCCCACCTCGTCCCAACACAACGGGGAACGACAGCTTCTTCCATACAAAGCTTCAAATGGAGCCATTTGTATACTGGACTGATAGCTATTATTGTAGGCGGATTCAATCAATGCTAAATGATCGTTCCAACTGCCTCCGAAATCAATCATGCAGGCTCTCAGCATATCCTCCACTTTCTGATTAGTCCTCTCCGTCTGTCCATCAGTCTGTGGATGAAAGGCCGTACTGAAATTCAGACGAGTGCCCAAGGACTCTTGCAGTCCCTTCCAAAAATGTGAGGTGAATCTAGGGTCTCTGTCTGACACAATGCTAACTGGAATGCCATGAAGTCAAACTACTTCCTTCATATACAATGCTGCCAAAACATCGACTGTCCATTTGGATTTAATAGATAAGACGTGAGCCGACTTTGTCAACCGATCGACAATCACCCATATCCCGTCAAGTCCTCCACGAGTCCTAGGTAGACCCATAATGAAATCCATGCCGATGCTTTCCCATTTCCACTATGGTATATCAAGTGGTTTCAACTTCCCTGCCGGTCTGAGATGCTCAGCCTTGACCTGCTGACACACTAAGCATCTGCTCACAAAATCTGCCACTTCCTTTTTCATGTTCGGCCACCAGAAGGATCTTTTCAAATCCTTGAACATCTTGGTGCCTCCAGGATGAATCGTGTATCGGGATCTGTGAGCTTCTTCAAGAATCTTGTTCTTGAGTTCGGCTACATTGGGTACACAAGTTCGCCCTCGGAATAACAATCGTCCATCATTAGCCATCATGAAATCCGGTCTGTTGCTCAAGTTTCCTTTGATTTCCACCAGCTCAGGGTCATTGTCTTGCAAGGATTTAATTTCTATCATCAAATCAGGCTTAAGTTGGACTTGTGCAATCATCACCCGATCATTTTCTACATTAAGATCCAGGCTAGCTAATTGTTCTAGTAGCCTCCATTCTTGTAGCATGAGACTGGCCAATTTAGCCATAGGCTTCCGACTTAATGCATCTGCCACGACATTACCTTTACCCGGATGATACTCGATAGAGAAGTCGAAGTCCTTCAGATATTCCAACCATCTTCTCTGCCTCATGTTGAGTTCCTTCTGAGAAAATAAATACTTCAGACTCTTATGATCTGAAAATACTATAAATGTTTCTCCATACAAGTAATGCCTCCAAATCTTCAGAGCGAATACAACTGCTACAAGTTTCAAGTCATGAACGGGGTAATTTTCCTCATGCTTTCTCAGCTGCCTAGAAGAATAGGCAATCACCTTCCCATGCTGCATGAGTACACAGCCCAAGCCAATACCAGAAGCATCGGTATAGACCACGAAACCTCCGTCGCCAGAAGGTAAAGCCAATACGGGTGCAGTAGTGAGGCAATCCATGTTTGAAAGCTCCGCTGACATTCTTCGGACCATTCAAACTTATTGTCTTTGCGGGTCAATCGAGTGAGAGGTACTGCAATTTTGAAGAAGTCTTGAATAAATCTCCGATAATAGCCTGCCAGGCCTAGGAAGCTTCTCACCTCGGTCACTGTAGTAGGCTGATCCCAATCCTTTACTGCCTCCACTTTCAAAGGATCAACTGAAATACCTTCTTTGGTGATGATATGTCCTAAGAAGGACACTTCTTGCAGCCAGAAATCACATTTACTGAATTTGGCATATAGTTGATGATCTCTCAATATCTGCAATGCCATCCTCAGATGTTTGGCATGCTCTTCTTCAGTCTTGGAATAAATCAATATGTCGTCAATGAATACCACGACCCATTGATCAAGATAAGGCCGGAATGCGTTATTCATTAACTGCATGAAAGCTGCTGGTGCATTCGTTAGACCAAAAGGCATAACGACAAACTCAAAATGATCATACCTGCTGCGGAAAGCCGTTTTATAAATATCATCTTCCTTAATCCTCAACTGATGATATCCAGATCGAAGGTCGATCTTAGACAAATAATGTGCTCCCGCTATCTGGTCGAACAATTCATCGATCCTCAGCAATGGGTATTTATTTTTGATAGTTAGCTGGTTCAGTTGCCGATAATCGATGCATAACCTCATCGAACCATCCTTCTTCCTGACGAATAATACAGGAGCCCCCCAAGGTGAAGTACTCGGACGAATAAAGCCTTTCTCGAGCAATTCCATCAGCTGTTGCTTTAGTTCCCGTAGCTCCGCAGGGGACATACGGTAAGGAGCTCTAGAAATAGAAGACGTGCCGGGAATGATATCAATGGAGAAGATAACTTCCCGCTCAGGCGGAAGTCCTGGTAGTTCCTCCGGAAAGACATCAGAGAATTCTCGGACAATAGGAGTATCCTTTATCTCAACTTGCCGCTCCGGTGTAGCATGGACAAAGGCTAGAAAAGCCTTGCAACCTTGCTTCATCAGCTTGTCGGCTCGAAGGGCCGGGATGAGTGATACGGGGTTATGGCACTTAATTCCCGTAAAAGATAAACCAGAATGTCCAGTAAAAGTCACTGAGCTAGAACTGCAGTGAACATTGGCCTCATACTTGGCCAACCAATCTGCTCCAAGGATTACATCATAATCCTTCATATCCATGCAAACTAAGTCGGCTGGAAAGTTCCGTTCATCAATAATAACCTTACTAGAAGGGTAGTAATATTGAATAGCCGCTCCAGAACCAATAGGAGTTGATATAGCTAATGGAGTATTCATCATAATAGGTTCCACAGATAATGACTTCGCAAATCTCCGAGAAATAAAAGAATGCGTTGCACCAGTGTCAAAGAGAACAAATGCGAGCTTGTCGATTATAGTAAGAGTACCTTCGACGAGTCCGCCATCATCAGAAATCCCAGTTTCATCCGCATGTAAAGCTTGGAGCCTTCCTTGCGGCTTCTTGGTAGCTTGAGGTTTTGCAGGTGTAGCCTGTTCCGGTAGAAGAGGGCAGTCAGGGATACGGTGCTCCCTACTCCCACATCATAAACACGCGCCAAGCTTGCGCCAGCATTCCTCCATCTTGTGACCTGGACGATCACAATACTTGCACTTGCCCTTGAATGGAACAATAGGGCCGGGTTTCTTCTCTTCATTTCTCGACATCTTATCTTTCCACGTTCCCGTTCCGATCCACGAACTAGAACCACTCATGGGCCTCTTCTTGCTAGTACCAGGTCCGGGTCTAGGAGTTGGTTGTTCCTTCTTCATGCCTTTCCCACGGATCCTCTCCGTCATCTCTAGGGTATCTTCTAGAACTTGTCCCTTTCTCACCATCTCAGAATAAGTAGGGATCTCCATCGGCGCCAGTTGATTGATGTAGTGAAGCTTCAACCCGTTGAGAAATCGCTTAGCTTTCATCTTTTCGGTGGAGATATGGTGAGTAGCATAGCGCGAAAGCCGAGAGAACTGTGCTTCATATTCGGCCACCGATAAGCTTCGTTGCTTTAGAGCCGCGAACTCCGCCACCTTCTTCTCTTGCATACGATCATAAAAATATTTGTCGTTGAAGAATTCCTCGAACTCTTCCCATGTGACTTGTTGATCGCCTAGAGTTGCCTTGACGGAATCCCACCAAGTACGCGCATCCCGCTCCAATTGGAAGGTAGAAAGAAGGACACGCTCTTGGTCAGTGCATTGCATGACTTCAAAAATTCTCCCCATTTCGTTGAGCCAATGCTCGGCCTCGTCGGGGTTAGTCGAACCAGCAAATCTTGGCGGGTTCATTCCTCGAAAGTTCCGGTATAAGTCACCGGTGCCATGACCCGCTACTCCAGCTTGAGCTACCTGATGTAACGCCTGGGTTAGGCCTTGAACCGTGCGCTGCAGGTTCCTCCATTCAGCACGTTCGGCTGCCATTTCAATTACCTACAAGTAGAGTAAATCATTTAGGGTTATTAAGATATAATACAACAATCAAGGTATAGCTCAACCCAAGTTTCTACCCAATATCACCAGGTCGGGTCCTTAGATTTTTTTTAACTAGGTTAGGGATCCTACGACAACACTTAGAACCTTAGAACCTAGAAAATCCTAGAACTTAGAACACCGAGGAACATTTAACCTGGTGCTCTGATACCAACTAAACTGTCACACCCCGAACAAGGCGGAAATATCGGGACGTACAGTTAGAGGCGAGCTAGCTGAAATAAAGTTGAAATACTAAACTAGATGATTAACACAAGGGCAATGGAAAAGAACAAATTTATTAAACATGGAAAATCCCAATCTATTACAACATTCAACAAACTACTAAGACCCTCTCAAACATAACTTCTAATGAAATCTAGTACAACTAGTACATCAACAAACTCTTTAAATATCGAAATACTAGCACAACTCCAAGACATAACTAGAAGCAATAACAAGACGACTCAATCTATTAACTGGTACACTCAGGTGTAATCACTCCTGCCCCTCCCCATCGGTATGGGTGTCGTCACCTGTATAGCCTGGAAAGGGGGAAAACAACGGGTGTGAGCTAACGCTCAGTAGGAGATAATAGATAGGTATAAGTGATTAACAGTTTAATTACATTTTCAAAATATCATGCTACAAAGGATAATGCAATAAAAGGATAATGATGATATAGTAAAACAAAGTTTAAAGATCTTGCAAGGTCAAGAAATATAAATGAACAGAATGGTAATACTTAAAAGGAATAACGATAAAGAGTTGGCCATATCAAGGCGATTCAAGTCATGTCAAGCACGTATGTAATTTCATTTCCACGTCCAAGTAACAACAAGTAGAGTAACCACAAGTAGAGTAGGGAACAGTGATAGTGGAAAGTTAAAAGTAGAAGAGAGTAGTGGACAGTCCTAGATTTAACACATGTCATAGTACTGGTGCCAAATGCCACACCTAGTCAATCACCTCCCCGGGGGTACACGTAGTGTTCGGGCGCTCCTCCCAGGACTAGACCGAGCCCTTAATTGTTTGCCAGGCATTGATTTCTTTGGATCAAAGATCCCACGAATCTAGACTTCCACAATTTATGGCCAGAATTCCAAGGTTTAAACTTTGTAGCAATAACAATTTCGAGTAGGAAGAAGATTCATTTCAGAATTTCAAGGTAAGTATAATCATCAAGAAGATCGATAACCAAATCACAATAAGAGTTACATATATAACTTTACTGGAATAGATTACCATTTAATCAATGGATTTCTAAACAGGGATACTAAACATGTGAATTAATGGTAATCCCGCTGGATCGAGTTTCCGGAGATAACATGCTATTGAACGCCTTAGCGACTTACTAGAAGTCGAGAAATTAATCATGATATGCTACTGTAGTACCGCAGCTATCCAGCAAGTTAATCAACATATTAATACTAATTCCAAGCCAATTTAATAAGAATTAAGTTTTACATTAAGTCAAGATGCCAAAAGGAATGATTCAAGATGATAAGTTAATGTACAAGATCGCGTAAGCCGCGTATGAACGAATAACATGCAATTAACAGAAATTTAGTTGCATATTAAAACATTTAATCATGTGGGTTTCTAGATTATTAATTATCATTAATGACACTAAAATGAATGCATTAGAATCATTACTAAGTCATTTACTGGGTACATAAACGGTTCTGGATGAACCTTACATCTACTGGGCTTAAACAAGGCTGAACGGGGCTAAACAGGTTGAAAGGGGCACTCTGGGGACTTGCGCAGTTCATGCTGGGCCGCCCAAGTACATGGGCGGTTCCACCTGGGCCGCCCAAAGGGTTGGGCGGCTCTGGACCAACCGCTCATCCCCTGGGATGTGCGGCCAGTGCAGGGCCGTCCAGGATATGTGGTTCCTCCGGGACCTTATATCCCGATATATGGTTCGTGAGGAACCGTTCATCCTAGGATGTGTGGTTCCTGAAAGACCGTTCATCTATGGTTATACCAGAGTCAAAAATGGTCAAAGTTTAGGCCTGAGTTGGGCGGTCTATCGTAAGACCGTCCATCTCTGGGTCGTCTCCGGTCATCCCTGCCGCGTCCAGTGAACGCCGGGAAGTGGGGGTTTGCTAGGGTTACACTAAAATGCTAATAACTAATGGAAATGAACTCCAAATAAGGGGATTTTTGTTTCGTTAGAAAGCTAACAGAGAATACTATCTAACAGAAGTGTCAATTGCATGATTACTTGCTGTAATTAGGATTTATAACTACTGGAACACCGAAACCCTAGTTCTGGACAGGCAGTGACTAAAACTCAAAATTCTCCTACTATACTTAATGAAATTTAGAGATCTATATATCAACACAAAGCTGACAGGATAAGAATTCCAACCATATAAGATATGCCATATGAATATTTCATTTAGTCAAGTTAATGCTGCTGGAACGTCGACAGGACACACTTATGAAAACTCAGGAATTCTATCAGCATGATCAATAATAATTACGGCTTCCAACGTCAAAATGAAGCTAACATGAAGTAGATTTCATTGATATATAGCAATTAGGTTGGGTTCATTATCACCTACCTGAATTGAAGATTGAAGATCGAAGCTAGAATTAAACCCGATCCAGAAATACCCTCCAAAGATGCCTCTAAATCTCCCTGAATACCCAATAAAAATTGGGGCTTTTACTATCATTGGAAAGATCTCGTCGATCTGATCAAGATACTATATTACAAGTCTCATTTGGTTAAGGGTACCTACCTTAATCGACGGATTAAAGGGCTGGAGATGAAGAACGACGAACTACCAACACCCTCCACCAAAACGACGAATACTCCCAGATCTGGACTCCTTGTCGGCTGACCTAGCTACCAAATGAAACTAGAGTCGAAGAGCTACATTTCTATAGGTCATGGAGCTTCTGGAGCCTTCGGAGTTGGGAGTATTTGGCGCTGCAAGTTACGTGTTAGAAACGGCGCCGGAATCCTTGACTCGACCAAAGCTATGTCGGCAGCACGTTTTAGGGCTAGGTTTACCTCAAATTGATGGGTAAATGTTCCTTACATCGTGGCCTTCCATTTTCCCTTGATTTCAGATCATTTGGTTGAGTATTAAGGTCGAATTTCACGTTTTAAGTTTCGGTTAGGTAAAGATAGGTAAATGTCAATTTCGGGATTAATCCTCTAATTAGACAAGGTTACGTAATTAATTTGGGTCAAGTCCAGAAGACAAATTTTCTATAAAAATGGTCTTTTAACCAATTACTATTTTTACAGATTTTTCTAAGGTAGTCGAATTTTATAGGTTCTATTTTCTAATGAATTAAATATTAATATTTCGAAATTCAAACATTAATTCATTTTAATTCAATTTTTAATTAATAAAAGCTCAATAAAACTTAATAAATAATCGGGGTATTACAGGGGGGCTTGTGATGGTCTTCCGGTTCTGTTGCGGATAAGCTGCTGCCCTCGGATAGTGAAGCGGCCTCCGATGGTGTGCTGGGACACGTTCTCGCGGGGAGGGCTCTCCGGAGGGGCACGTGACCTTCCATCCCTGGCCGCCTGGGTCCTCATGAGTTCCACGAGGACGTCCAGTTTCGCGTTGAGGGCTTGGAAGGCGTCGGCGCCGCCGTTAAGCGGTAGCCCTGCCGCCGCGGGGGGAGGGGGCGGTCCGTCAGCGGGAGTGCTGGCACCGGAGGGGGGGTTTTGGGAGGCTTGAGAGGGGCCTCCCCCCGCCGCCACCATGGCCTTTCCCCTGTCACCAGTGGACCTCCTCCCTGAACTTCTTCTCACCATACTGGCTCTATGGTCGTTTCCCACAGACGGCGCCAGATGCAGGGGCGTGATCTCGTGCTTGTCCTGAGCTGGGAGGATGATCACCTAGTAGTGAACTGCAGAGAAAGGGAAACGAATCAGGAGGCCCAGGGATGGTTCCCTGGGGAAAACTCTCCGATGCTTAAGTCAGTAGAGCAATGGTGGAAGGTATTGAGGGAGGTAGAAAGAGGTGCGCGAGATCCCCCAACACCAAGGTGGTGAAGTGGTTCCTGCTCAGGAAGTTTTTAGGCGTGTGTTGGCCTTACCATTCACTGGAGGGAATCCCTGGTTTATATAGTGCGCTCACCTTATGAGTCCCGTAAGCTGAGGAGTTTCAGGCAGGAGTTACGTCCTCATCATGGGATCGTTACGTCCTCATCGTGGGATCTTCATGGCCTTGAGGGATCATGGATCCTTTATCCTTATAAACTCCTACTCATAAAGGGCTCTCAACGGCTACGCGGATAAGCACTTGTCAGTCGGTCCGAGCATAAAAGGTGACAGCCCTGTCCGGGCGATAGGCATAGCTCGGATGGAGTCAGGTCAGAGTGGGCGCAGGGCGCTTGCCTCTATCCCGATGAAGGGATAACTCGGGCATGGGTCTTCCTCCGTTCTGACGCTCTGGCCTTCCGAGCCTAAGGGCCGCCGAGGAAGGGTGGAATCCCGAGTGATCTTTATTGTGTTTTTTTGCCTAAGTGGGCCCTAGGAGGCTATCACTTGGCTAAGCTGAGCCTCGTTCGGCCCTGATGGGCTTAGTTTGACTGCTCTTAGATGGGCTACAGAAATCCCTCTCTCCATATCTATTTATTATTCATTCTTTTTATTTATTCCATTTCCATTTATCATCATTGATTCATTTTTATTTCATCATTCATTTTTATTATCTCTTTTATAGCCTCATCCAAGCACACATGCATTCAACGATCGCAAGCATAGAATAACTATATGTAGCATAGTTCCCCTATAGCAGGGATAGGATAAGGATAGTGCCCACGATTCACAGACAGAGTGCAGCTCACGAAGCACAACTGAGGGAGATGTGCATATGTAAAGGGGACACCGCGTAGAACATATGCATAGCATAAATCACGATCCACACCCAGGGTTATCCTCCATAGCGTGAAAGTGCAATTATATGGGTATTGAACCCTAGACATAGGGACATGCATACGTTCTAAGTAACACTATAGGATTACTTTATCGCATACACATATATTAGGGGCTCTCGATTTTTGGTAGCTTCGCACAACCCCCTTGTTTATTTCTTAATTTTGGATTTCACTCTTCGATGCGAGTTTCCTCATATGTCTCAATGGAGATTCCAGACTACTATGATTCGTCTTTTATTATGATATCGTGGTGGATTTCACCATTTGACGTGAGTCTCCTCATATGTCTCAATGGGGAATCCCGGCTACGAGGATTCATCATGTATTATGGTTTTATGATGGATTTCATCGTTTGACGTGAGTTTCCTCATGTGTCTCAATGGGGATTCCCATCTACTAAGATTCATCCTTATTTTAATTGTGGAGTTTGCTGCACTATTTTCGCCTGAGTCTCCTCATTTGTCTCAGTGGGGATTCACGGCTACTTGGGTTCACATTTCAGTTACCATTATCATATTTTTTTTATTTTTTTAAGGGGGGGTAGGCAACTTTTTCCTCACGGTCACCCTTTACATGAGTGTAGAGATTTGAGTATCCATGAAGTGTTAAAAAGAATTTATGACATCCCTATGGCTAAGGACCATTGCTCATATTACATGCGAGGTGTGAGAGTTTCATCTTGGGTGTATCGTGTAAGTTGTGCTAGCAACATAGCTACGACTTGTTGGGTTCGGTGCAGTATTCAGAGGGGGGGGTGAATGAATATAGCCCTTATAAAACTTTCGCCCAAAATAAGATTTCGCTCTCTTGACAGATTAATAAAACACTCA
Organism: Amorphophallus konjac; assembly: GCA_022559845.1. Lineage (NCBI taxonomy): Eukaryota > Viridiplantae > Streptophyta > Magnoliopsida > Alismatales > Araceae > Amorphophallus > Amorphophallus konjac. Next base: position 259,340,167 of record CM040124.1, on the reverse strand, counting down.
CAATAAAAACTTAACAATTCATCTACTGAACCTATAAGCAAACAGTTGGAGCGCCCCTATGCATTCATCTAGCGGAAGCACAATTGTATAAAACAAACCACAATGCAATAGGAGTTTTTAGGTGGTTCGGTCCAGCAGACCTACATCCACCCCACACTCAACCCGAGTGTGGCTTACTGCTGACTCACAGCTTGAACCGCTGGGCATCACAGCTTGCCTATAATCCGCTGGGCAACACAGCTTGCCATCCGAGGAATCCTCCTCGCCCGCTGAGCCTCACAGCTTGCTGTCCAGAGGATGCACCTCTGCAAACTGCTAGGGATTACAGCTTACCCGTCCAGAGGCAGCACCTCTGCAAACTGCTGGGCAATACAGCTTGGCCGTCCAGTGGAATCCTCCACTGCAAATGCTGAGCAACACAGCTTGCTCCGCTAACAAACAGCTGGAAGAAAGGATAAAATGGAAACAAGAAAAGATGGAAACACAACAACTAAAAGCTGAACAATGAGGCACGAAATATAGCTCTCGAAGAGCACTTCTGACTTGGATTTGATCCAAAAGCCAGACAACCCAATCTCTCTCTCTCTCTCTCTCAGCTCGAGCTCTCTATTTCTCTATTTCTCTTCTTTCTCTTCTTTCTCTTCTTCTTCTTCTCTTCTCTTCTCTTTCTTTTTCTCTGGATCGAAGACCTCTCTGCACTCTACTTTTTCTTCACAGCTTCTGCTTTTTCTATTTCGATCAGCCTTCATCTGTGGATGAAGGCTTCCTTTTATAACAGCAGCCAGCAAGAGGAGCAGCACTAGGCGCGTGTGACTTCCACATTTCCCGCCCAGAACTTTTGGCCACGTGTCAGCTTCCTATCAGTCCTTCAGCCTCGGATCACGTGCTATTCATTAGCCTCCACGAGCAGAGCCTGTCAGACAGACATAAGAAGATATCAGTTGCATGTATATACTTGGTTCAGGCTGTTAACAAAGTGTGTACAGGCAAGATGCAGCTTGAGTGTATAGACTTGAAGTTAACAATCGAGTGTATAGGGTTCAAGGCCTAACAATCGAGTGTATAGACTTGTAGGTTAACTGAGTGTACAGACTTCAACAGTTGGCCAACGAGTGTACACACTTCGTTTTGAAGAGGATGCACAATAGAATGAAAGTATGAATGTTGTGCGATGTATAGACTTGCTCTGCCTGAAGCAATGTATAGACTTCAGCCCAAAGCCAATGTATGGACTTGGCGTTTTGAAGCATGTAGGCTGTATAGGCTTGAACACGTGCAAGCAGTGTATAGACTTCCTATATGAAGAGCTATGCGATGTATAGACTTAACCAGACTTCACTCGATGTACAGACTTCAAAGTGCAACGTAGGTAAAAGGCTGCCAATGTACAGACTTTGGTAAAGGCATGAGACGTTCTCAAGACGATGAAGTATGTATAGACTTTATAGTGAATGGATGCTCAGTGAGACGCAAGTTGAGACGATGCAGTGTACAGACTTTGCCCAAGACAATTGACGATGTACAGACTTGAGGTTCTTGAAGCCATTGTACAGACTTTCCACCGACCAATGTATGGACTTTGCAAGCCTAAGACGCTGAATGAGACGGTGGGGTCTGTATAGACTTTGCTCAAAGCATAAGACGCTAATTGAGACGGTCCACTGTACAGACTTGCTGTAACAGTCCGATGTACATACTTCCAATGCAATGCAATGCAATGTAATGTATGGACTTCGACGATGTACACACTTAGCCAATGTGCAGACTTTAACAACGTGATGCAATGTACACACTTTTAAAGACGATGCACTGTATAGACTGGAGAGACGGACCAGTGTATAGACTTTAAATGAAAGCCCAATGTACAGACTTAAGGTTCCACTGTGGATGTATAGACTTTGAAGAAATGAGGCAATGTGTGGACTTTGAGGTTCAACAGTGGATGTATAGACTTTGAGCTCCTGAAGCAATGTTCAGACTTCAATCCAAGGAATGCACTGGCGATGTATAGACTTTGGACCCTTGAAGGATGTATAGACTTCAGTTGAACACAGTCCAATGTATATACTTGCATGAGAGGAGTGTATAGACTTTAAACAATGCAGTGTATAGACATGTGAACTGCAAAGAACACTCGGGCAAATTGATAACACACATTCATCAATCACAGACAATCTGATAACATAAATACATCAAAACATCAATAGTTGCCAAATCACTCAAAACAAGGTGTTGCCAATGAATGAAAACAATATGTCAACACCATCAACACAGAGGAGTCACAACAATCTCCCCCTTTTTGATGATGGCAACCCCCTATTAAGTGGAATAGCAATATCCTGTCATATAGATGCATTTTTGATGTAAGGCATGATTGCATGATTTGTTATTCAGATTTTTATGCAAATGCTATAAATGAATGCAACAACACCCTTCTTTGACATGTAACAACACCTCTCTTTGACCATAGCATGATGCATACCCTTCCCTGGATTCAGAATTCAATGCACAAATATTCTCCCCCTTTGCCATCAACAAAGAGGAACACAAGGGAATGAGCAAGAAATCATCTGACTGGCATTCTGAACAGGTAGTTCAGAAATAAGCATTCTAAATTATAGAGTCTTCAAGCATATGAATTTAGAAACTACTTTCAGATAGAGTTCTGATTTAAAGACTATAAAAATTTTGAGTTCATGCACTACAATCAATGGATAAGTTGGCTGTGCATGATAAACCAATAAACCAGAATCACATTTTCATGAGAGATTCAGTTTCAAAATATCTTACTTTCATAGACTCATTGGAAAGATGATTAAGAGATACAAAGTTATGTATTGAAAATAAACAAATTGACATCCAAGAAATTTCTTTTGAAGGAACAACAATTTTCAATATGAGTTCATTTTGAACATTCAGGTACCATGTGCCTTTTTGCGTAAGGGTATACGTTTATCAGACGCCAATACCCCTAGATACTCAACATCATGCACCATTCTGCCTTTGATCAGACACAGTAAAACTGATTTACACCTTTTTGTGTGAGGGTACACGTTTATCAGACGCCAGTTACCCCCAGGTACTCAGTGAAACCAACCTACTGTTTTGATCATTTTATACAGAGATAGCTGATACACCTCATGACATGAGTGTTGTCCACTTCTTTGATGGATCACTCAGTTTCTTAGTGATTTACCAGTCATTGCTCTGCCAATGTTATTTTTTAATTGATTTTTAATGTTTTTCAATATCTTTCTTAACTATCCTTTATATGTTTCAGAATGACTTGTTTAAGAACAATACACATACTTAGCTTCTCTAAACATGATTTCAGATGAGTTTTCAGATTTCAGATATGATTAGCTTTGTCTGACATGAAATAAGAAAAGGGGTTGAGAGGTTTATCAATTTTCAGCTTTCTTATATATAGATTGCAATCTTTAAACTCCAAAAATTATAAGATTTAAACCATTCGGTCAGTCTTTAAGCAATTCAAATTCTTATACATGAAGAAGTCCATTTTCTATTGCTTAGAAATCAGAACTGACCAACATATTGCCATAATGTCAGATTTAAGCATTCAAAGTTAAAAGATGAGTGAATTCAAGAAAGTTGAAGTACACTCTTAATTTCTAACAATACTCCCCCTGTCTATATGCATGCAGCTACAGTACCAAATCAGTCACACCAGCCAAGAGATATATGAAAGATGAGTAGGCTGGTGGAAGAGTCAATCCGCAAGAGAGAGATCAGAAGTGTAAACATCAACACACAATAGCTGAGTCTGGAATTCAGACAGATCAGCTAACAGATAGTATCATGAAGCGAGTTGATCAAATACTAGACAAGAGGTGTTCAAAGAATGACAAACAAAACACCAATTTTAAAAGCTCCCCCTGTCTAGATGCAATGAAATGCCTTTTTTGGTTTTTCAAACATTTATATGTGCACTTCTCTTCATGTGTGCAGTATGCAACAATTCTGATAAGGAGAGCATGATGACCAAGCAACATCAAACAAGCTCCCCCTTACAAAATGCATGATATGCAATGAATCATTTCTTTTTAGATTTTATTTTATTAAAATTTATGATATGCATTTCACTGCTCTACATGAAGACTTGACCCTTGGTACTTGGCGAAGAGCCTGGTCACAAGGACCATCTCACACATAGTAAGAACTTCCAGACAGATTTCCCTGCCTTTTAGTAACTTACTATTTGATATACCAGGGTTATGCAAATAATATATGCAGTGCAGAGCAGATTTCACAAATAGTCATGCAAATGATGTATACAGACATTAGACACATGCATTGACTATATGCACTATATGACCCATACGAACTCAGTGCAATATATGCATTTAACAACAAGCACGCAATGCATTGACACAAAGTCTATAATGCATCGACTGCAAACATGATTGTGCAGTGCATCTAGCATCTCATTTATTCAGAGCAAATAGCAGTGTGAGAAGAGCATCAAATATGTTCAGAATTAAATTCAGTAGCCGAGTCTGGAGTGCAGACTGATCAGCTAGACAAGAAGAAGACATCAGAAGTCAAGCAAACAAATCAACAATATCAGATAATGGAATTTTAAACAAAGTTCAGAACTAACCTGAAATATAGAATCCTAGGGTTTTCTGTTGAGTGCATTGGATCATTAACCCCTTTATTCATCAGCTTCCAAGGCACACCTGCAGCATGTCAATCAATTTGATCCTGCAGGGACCCAAGTAGTCTTGGGTCCTGCACTACCCCTATCAGGTGTTCTAAACAGTTTCTTAGCAACATGGTCATCAAATTTCATCACAAAACAATTATCCATAGAGTGACCAAGTTTACCAAAATATCTACATGAAACAGCAGATTTTCTGGTCCTATGATGCATATCAACAGCAGCATGAGACCTATGATAATGATAATGAATTGTTCTGTTGTTTACATGAACATTTTGTTTCTTGTTCTTCTTTATCCAGCATTCAGCAGATTTGTGACCTGATTTACCACAATTAAAACATGAGAAGTTCACAGGTCATTTTGCAAAGAATTTAAAAGCTTTGTTATTAACATGACTTACTTGGGCATGCCAACAGTCCTTGACTGTATGGCCATGCCTCCCACATTCAAAACATACAGAATTCTTTTCTTTGAAAACATATCTATTTCTACCAAGCACATTTCAGTTTGCAGGGAATTTTGCAATTTTAGAATTAAATTTCTTTTCCTGAACGTTGCCTTCGAGTGACCAGCACTGAACAGCAACATGTCCCATTTTTTCACACTTATAACAATGAATTTTCCTTCTTTGAAAAACATGATTTTTAGCAGGAATTTTCTGTGCAGTAGTAGCAGCTAGGTCATCAAATTCAAACAGCTTACACTCATCCATCATATGACCTATCTTATTGCAATAAAAACACTGCATATTCTTTTTCTGTTTAAACTGAATTTTATGAGAAGATTTTTCACAGTAATTTTCCTTTTTCTTTTGTTCAGCCCTGTGCTTATTGTTCTGAGATTTCTTAGATGAAATACATTTTGAAGTACTAGCACAATCTGAACTTTTCACAAATGTAAGTTGTTCCTTCCCTTTAGCAAATTTTGATAGGGAGGTTTTTAGATCTTCAATTTCAGAATTTAAATCAGTAGTATTAGCTTCAAAACCTGCAATCTCAGTTTCACAAGAAATAACTTGTTGATGCAAAGCATCATTTAGACTTTTGAGGGTGTTGATTTCATGTTTCAATCTTTGTTCAGATTCAGTTTTCTTTTCTTGCAATGATTCATTTTCAGATCTCAAATTATTCATTTCTTTTCTTAAATTTTTATTTTTAGATTTTAATTTCTTCGACACTTTAAACAGATTTTCATACATCATTATCAATTCATCAAAAGAAACTCCTTCTGATCCGGAGCTTACCTGATATAAGGTTTCCTCATCATCACTTCCCCGGTTGGCCATTAAGCATATTGACTTTCCTCCTTCTTTATCACTGTCTTCGGTGTTCCCTTTGAGTATTGAGAATTCTGGACAGTCAGCCTTCGTGTGGCCAGCCTTCCTGCATTTGTAGCAAACGTTAACGTCAATATTCTTGGCAGGATTAGAATTATACCTTGTTTGCTTTCTGCCTTCACCAAGCTTTCCTTCTCTTTTTCTCAGAAATTTCCTGAATTCACTGGTCACCCTTTCAATGTCTCCATCAATTTCAGACCGCGAGAGGCTGCTTTTCTCGCTTAATGATCCACTGTGACTGGATCTGTTTGCTTTGATGGAGCTATCCTTCAGCACGATTGGTTCCATTACAAATAATCTGAAGACACAGAAAAGCTGAAGCACCTAGACCAAATGAGCAAGGCAAGGCACTAAGTCAGAGAACCAAAATAACGAACATAAAAAGCACACTATGAAATGCACCAAACAGAAATGCACTAAACCAGATGATCAAAGTAAAGCAGTAAGATAGTGAAACAAATCAACGAGCAGAAGAAGCCCATTCTGATGTGCACCAAAAGCTAGCAGGAACTGCTGCGGATTGTTAGATCCCATGCACAGCAACCCGCTCTGATACCAAGTGTTGGGTTCGGTGCAGTATTCAGAGGGGGGGGTGAATGAATATAGCCCTTATAAAACTTTCGCCCAAAATAAGATTTCGCTCTCTTGACAGATTAAAACACTCACAATAAAAACTTAACAATTCATCTACTGAACCTATAAGCAAACAGTTGGAGCGCCCCTATGCATTCATCTAGCGGAAGCACAATTGTACAAAACAAACCACAATGCAATAGGAGTTTTTAGGTGGTTCAGTCCAGTAGACCTACATCCACCCCACACTCAACCCGAGTGTGGCTTACTGTTGACTCACAGCTTGAACCGCTGGGCAACACAGCTTGCCGTCCGAGGAATCCTCCTCGCCCGCTGAGCCTCACAGCTTGCTGTCCAGAGGATGCACCTCTGCAAACCGCTGGGGATTACAGCTTACCCGTCCAGAGGTAGCACCTCTGCAAACTGCTGGGTAATACAGCTTGGCCGTCCAGTGGAATCATCCACTGCAAATGCTGAGCAACACAGCTTGTTCCGCTGACAAACAGCTTGAAGAAAGGATAAAATGGAAACACGAAAAGATGGAAACACAGCAACTAAAAGCTGAACAATGAAGCACGAAATATAGCTCTCGAAGAGCACTTCTGACTTGGATTTGATCCAAAAGCCAGACAACCCAATCTCTCTCTCTCTCTCTCAACTCGAGCTCTCTATTTCTCTCTTTCTCTTCTTTCTCTTCTTTCTCTTCTTCTTCTTCTCTTCTCTTCTCTTTCTTTTTCTCTGGATCGAAGACCTCTCTGCACTCTGCTTTTTCTTCATAGCTTCTGCTTTTTCTATTTCGATCAGCCTTCATCTGTGGATGAAGGCTTCCTTTTATAACAACAGCCAGCAAGAGGAGCAGCACTGGGCGCGTGTGACTTCCACATTTCCCGCCCAGAACTTTTGGCCATGTGTCAGCTTCGGATCACGTGCTATTCATTAGCCTCCACGAGCAGAGCCTGTCAGACAGACATAAGAAGATATCAGTTGGATGTATATACTTGGTTCAGGCTGTTAACAAAGTGTGTACAGGCAAGATGCAGCTTGAGTGTATAGACTTGAAGTTAACAATCGAGTGTATAGGGTTGAAGGCCTAACAATCGAGTGTATAGACTTGTAGGTTAACTGAGTGTACATGTAGCGACCCTGATAAAAACAAGATATTTAAATATATCAAATTAAAAACAAAAGATAAGTAAATAGATGACAAAGAGCCTAAACGGGTAAATCATTGATCAAGAGGAAAATAACGCCTTTTATCAAGGTGCTAATTCAAAAGGAAACGCCTCTGTATAAGGCGTTAATTTAAAAGGGACGCCTAGACAATAGGGCGTCAAATTTCAAACGACAAAAAAATAAAATTAAGGAAAGGAAATGAAACGCCCTCTACATCGGCGCGTTTACATAAGTAACGACGCTCCACAAGGCATCAATTTAAATTCGACGCCCTCGCTTAAGACGTTAATTCAGTTCGAGTTTCGTTCGACCCAGGAGTTTATCTGGGGCAAGTTATGGATAACTACGGGCAATATTGAATAGGGTAAGAACTCTATTAGGGAAATACTACTCCCAGTATGCTACTAACTCCATTAGGATTCTAAAAATCCTATAAATACCCTGGTCTATCGAACCCTAAAAACTATTTGGTCAAAGCCTTGCTGCTGCATACGTGAAGAACAGGTTATGTTCTTCTTCCTTCCTTTGCTTTTGATCAATTTATGAAGAAATTTTAATTGTTTCTTCGTCGTCTTTTGCTATAGGTTGAACACCCTGTGTGCTGAAGAACGAGAGGTTCTTCATCAACGTCCTCTGCGTCCACGAAAGAAGACATCGTCCTAAAAGCTCACCTGTTATCGAGAAGCTCATATTACTTGGTTATTTAGAACGTCTGAAGACTCTGTTACGAACAGAGCATCATTTTCTCCTCCAAACCTTCATCCGTTCATCAGTTAAATCTTCATAAGGTAGGTTTTCTCAAGAACGTAGCCCAAACTAGTATAAATTATGAAATAAAACTCATCCATGATCTCAAGCATATAGTTCTACTGCGTTTCCAAATGTTTTCTGAGTGATTTTAAAGAAGCGACCCAGACAAGGGCGCTAATTCTTGTTTTGACGCCCTGCCCAGAAGTCGTCAATTTCATATAATTGATAATTATCCATGTTTAAAATTCTATAACTATGAAACCATGAATCTAAGTTAATGCATGATCATACCTATCTAATCCTGCTATTTTTCTTGTCCTGACCATGAAATTATTTTCCTGAAATGTTATGATCTGAAAATTGATAAATCGTTGAATTAACGCCCTGCACAAGGTCGTCTCCTACTGAACTGACGCCCCAGACCAGGGTGCTAATTGAAAAGTAACGCCCCTGTCCAGGGCGCGTTTTTGTTAAAATTCCAGAATAATGATTCTCCGTAGAATGGAAATATTGAAGGGACTACTAATGTATAAGTCGTCAAATTTTGAATAAACGCCCAAGGCATGAATTTGATAATTAATGACTTATCTTAAGTCGCTATTTTCTGTATTACTGTTTTACACTGATGACTATCACTGAAGGGTTTTATATATATATATATATATATATATCGGCACTATATTCCAGTCCGTGAATATAGTCCCATGTTTCATGATGTTTATATCGCACTACCCTCAATTCTCATTGACATACAAGCTCTCCATTGGACATTCCGTTCCTTTGGACTAGCGAGTTAGTCATAGAGACCTCCGTAAGTCTCCTCGCAGCCTTGAATTCCCTCAAGGCCGACTGAGCTGGTTGTACCATAAAAACCCATTACACTATTTTGCCATGTCACTCTGAAGAAAACATGGTATACCGGCCCTCATGTTATGCAAAGTGTGTATCATGAGAATTCTCTTAATGGGATGAGGTTATCATGCCATTTGATGCTGTTCTTGTAAACCCCAATTCTATATCAACATTGTCATGATGTTCTTGTAAATCCCAACTCTATTTCAACATTGTTATGCTGTTCTTGTAAACCCCAATTCTATATTCAACATGATGTTCTTGTGGACCTCAATTCTATATTAAGAATGAGGATGTCTTGCCATTGATGTGATGTTCATGTGGACCTCAATTCTTTATAAAGAGTGTCCATACTTGTTTGTCATGGTACCCAAGCTAGGGAAACCAATTCCACCTAGTTTTATCGATAATCATGATTGTACCGTTATTATCATCATTCTATGTCAAGTGTCATTTTTGGACATTATTCTATCCAAGTTATCCTACGTATCTACAAGCTTTATTCTTGAAATTCCATATTGGCTATACACAAAAGTGGATGTTAAAATACATGATTAATGCCTGCGCATATAGGGCCCGATCTGGTCCTAGGAGGAGCACCCGAAAGTACTTGTGCCCATGGGAGTTGATTGATCACGGTATTGGCATTATACCGAAGTGCATGACTAGCTTGATTGAACATTCCACAAATCTTGTACTCGTACTTGACTTGATATTACATGACTTGCGTGGCCCGAGGAAGGGTAATTGTATACTTGCTTGACTTGAAACAAATTGGCCAAATTCCAACATGACATGATGAATACACTTGCTTGAATATCTTGATATCTTTTTGATATAAGTTCTTGAAAGTTCATGACTAGTTCTTCTTGCTGTCGTATTGTTATACACTCTCTCTATCTTGTCGTTTTATGCGAGCATGCATAGTTATAGAGCATTCATGAAAGATGTAATCACTTAAACCCCATGCTAGATCTTGAGATATAATTTCCTACTGAGCGTTCACTCACTTAGTGTTTCCCTACTTTTCAGGTAAGTCCGACGATGAGGGAACTCAAACGGATGGAAAAAATCAAGAGTGAAAGAGATAGAGCTTCTTCCGTGTTATCTAGTCTTTTTCATATTTTCTTGAGTCAACCTTGTATTTTTCTTTTATTATAGTTAGTACTCAAGGTTTGTAATGGACATCTTCTTATGAAGGAATAAAGGACTGGGTTATCTTTACTTTCACGCATCTCTGATTTTTGGTGTCGAATACACTAATACTCTGATTGACATGATTGATATAAACTCGTCACGCATCTCCGGGTACCTTCTGCGCTCGGGGCGTGACAGTTTTTGTGGTATCAGAGCCTAGGGTATTCAATTCCTAGGAAAACCCAAGTCCAAGGATAGGTTCAAACCTTTAACCAGTGAGATTGGGTAGAACCAAGGGTTGAGTTAACATAAAAGCTTAAAAGCCCTTAACGCAAGTATATACTAATATAGTTATTGTAATTGTAGGATAATGGCTGCCGAACGTGCTCAGTGGCGCAACATGCGGCGTACACTTCAAGGCATGACTGAGGTGCTGCAACAAGTAGCACAGGGAGGTGCACAACGAGCCGGAAGTCTCCACCAAGTCTTCAAGAACATGAACCCTCCCAAATTCATGGGTTCTACTGATCCGGATGACGCAGAGCACTGGATCAGGGAAACGGAGTGTATATTCCGTGTTATACAGTGCACGGATCAAGATAAAGTCTTATTAGCTACTTTCCAACTAGAAAGGGATGCCCGATGCTGGTGGGAGTCAGTCGAAGCTACTATAAATCAAGACCAAATTACTTGGGAAGAATTTGTTGAACATTTCAACAATAAATATTTTTCAGACCGAGTCCAAGAAAAGAAAGCTACCGAATTTGCCGCACTCAAGCAACGGTCGTTATCGGTGGCGGAGTACGAGGCATAATTCTCTAGATTGTCTCGGTATGCTAAGCACTTAGTTAGCACCGAGAAGATGAAAGCTAGGAGGTTCCTAAACGGGCTCAGGCCCCAATATATTACCCAGCTGGCGCCAATGGATATTCAGGTCTACTCAGAGATAGTACGCCGAGCTCAATTGTTAGAAGATGCCACGGAGCTATCAGATAGAATCCGTGGGAAGGATAAGAAGGAACAAGTTACAAGTTCGGGTTCCTTTAAACCCAACTTCAAGAAGAGGCCTAGCACTGGAAATGAAACTTCTCAAGACCAAAAATTTAAGAAGACCAGGCCCTTCTCTATCACTACTACACCTTCGAATATAATATGCAAACACTGTGACAAGGCTGGTCATAAAGCCGAAGAGTACTGGAGGAAACTTGGAGCATGTCTCCGTTGCGGGAGCCGTGAGCATCGGAATCCCGATTATCCATTACTTAATGATCAAACCGGTGACGGAAAGCGCCCGGTAACCAAGAACGCTCATCTTCATGCAATTAAGGAGACCGAAGAAGAAGAAGGCAGACTAGTAGAAGGTACACTGAAAGTTGTTCCAAGTATGCACATGTCTTATTTGATACAGGTGCATCACATTTTTTTATTTCCAAGAAGTTTGCTAACCCCCTACCTATGGAATCGGAATGGATGAAAATAATTTTATCTACTCCTCTCGGAAACGAAACCGATATTACTCACCATTATCAAAACTGTGAAGTCTTGGTGAAAGGAAGAAATCTTCCTATCGATCTCATATGTTTAGATCTAAAGGAGTATGATGTCATATTAGGAGCGGATTGGTTATCCAAATATCAGGCAACAGTCGATTGCCGCAATAGCAAGGTTACTTTCAAGGACTTTCCAGAACTAGTCTATTCTAGCCCTAAGAGTCGGAGCGAGTCACCTCTTATTTCGGCTCTCTGAGCTAGCAAGCTAATAAGAAAAGGATGTGTATCTTTCCTTGCATTTGTCACGATTAAGGAGGCTCAGGAAACTAAGATAGAAGATATCCCAGTTGTGCAAGAATTTCCGGATGTGTTCCCGGAGGATTTGCCTAGATTACCCCCGCAAAGAGAAGTGGCCTTCACCATCGATTTAGTTCTTGGTGCGGGTCCAGTTTCTAAGGCACCGTATAGAATGTCCCCTGCCGAACTCAAGGAGTTAAAGGAGCATTGATGGAACTCATTAAGAAAGGATTCATTAGACCGAGTACTTCCCCGTGGGGAGCGCCTGTATTATTTGTAAAGAAGAAAGATGGATCCATGAGGTTATGCATCGACTATCGACAGTTGAATCATCTCACTATCAAAAACAAGTATCCACTGCCGAGAATTGATGAGTTGTTTGATCAAATTTCAGGATCCAAGTACTTTTCCAAAATTGATCTTAGGTCGGGATATCATCAGTTAAGAATCAAGGATGAGGACATTCATAAGACTGCATTCAGAAGCAGGTACGGCCATTATGAATTTGTTGTTATGCCTTTCGGACTAACGAATGCCCCTGCTGCCTTTATGCAGTTAATGAATAATATATTCAGGCCTTATTTCGATCAATTCGTGGTGGTCTTTATCGATGATATATTGATTTATTCCGAGACCAAGGAAGAGCATGAGGAGCATTTAAGGATTGCATTACAAATATTAAGGGCAAACCAATTATACGCAAAACTCAGCAAGTGTGAATTCTGGCTTGAGGAAGTAACTTTTCTCAGACATATTATATCAAAGGATGGCTTATCAGTAGATCCATCAAAAGTTGAAGCTGTAAGAAATTGGAAAAGACCGACCAATGCTAGCGAGATCCGAAGTTTCTTAGGTCTTGTCGGCTATTACAGGTGATTCATCAAAAACTTTTCAAAGATCGCCGTACCACTTACGAGGTTAACTCGCAAGGAGATCCGTTACGAATGGAGTGAGGAATGTGAAAGAAGCTTCCAAACTCTCAAGGATCATCTTACTACAGCTCCTGTCTTAGCATTACCAATGGAAGAAGAGAAATTCGAGGTATACACTGATGCTTCTGGCATTGGCCTCGGATGTGTTCTAATGCAACAAGGAAAGGTTATAGCTTACTCTTCTCGTCAATTAAAGAAGCATGAAGAGAACTACCCCGTCCATGACTTAGTATTAGCTGCGGTAGTATTTGCACTCAAAATATGGAGACATTATCTTTATGGAGTATAGTTTACTGTATATTCTGATCACAAGAGTCTCAAGTATCTCTTTTCATAAAAGGAACTAAATATGAGGCAAAGACGTTGGCTAGAATATCTCAAGGACTTCGACTTCAATATACAATATCATCCCGGAAAGGGTAATCATGTAGCAGATGCCCTTAGTCGAAAGCCGAGAGCACTGTTAGCCAATTATATGATTCAAGAATGGAAGTTGCTGGAGCAATTCTCTGAATTCAATATAAGCGTGGACACAGACTTTCAATGTGTCACATTGTCTCATATAAGCATTCAGCCAGACCTATTAACTGAAATACAAGCACTTCAGGATAATGACCCAATATTAGTGGAAATCAAGGGCAAACTGGAAGGACAATCTGATTTCCAAATAACTTGTGAAGGAAGATTAATGTTTAGGAATAGAACTTGCATACCGGATTGTCCCGAGTTAAAGAAGAAGATATTAGATGAAGCTCATAGATCAAGGTACACGATTCATCCTAGATCTACCAAAATGTACCAAGATGTGAAGAGGAATTTTTGGTGGCCCAACATGAAAAGGGAAATAGCGGACTACGTGTCGCGCTGTCTCACATGCCAACAGGTCAAGGCGGATCACCAAAAGCCTGCTGGAAAATTACATCCTCTAGATATTCCCAAATGGAAGTGGGAGAATATTAGCATGGATTTCATTATGGGCTTATCTAAATCAAAAGGAGGACATGATGGAATATGGGTTATTATTGACCGATTGACTAAATCGGCGCATTTTTTGCCAATAAAGAGCCGATGGACAGTTGATGTTTTGGCTGCATTATACATCAAGGAAATAGTCAGATTACATGGTATTCCTGTTTCAATCGTGTCTGACAGAGATCCCCGTTTGACTTCTCATTTTTGGAAGGGATTACAACATTCGTTGGGAACAAGGCTTAACTTTAGTACAGCTTTTCATCCTCAAATGGATGGTCAGACCGAGAGAACAAATCAGGTGGTTGAAGATATGCTCAGAGCTTGCATCATTGATTTCGATGGAAGCTGGCATGATCACTTGCCGTTGGTGGAATTTGCATACAATAATAGCTACCAGGCAAGTATACAAATGGCACCTTTCGAATCTTTATACGGAAGGAGTTGCCGATCACCCTTATGCTGGGACGAAGTTGGAGAGAAACAACTGTTAGGTCCAGACATGGTAAGGGTTACCACTGAAAGAATACAAATGATTAGAGAAAGACTGCAAGTTGCTCAGTCTAGGCAAAAGGCTTATGTCGATACAAGAAGAAGAGATCTTGAATTCCAAATTGGAGATCATGTATTTCTCAAGATATCGTCTGGACGTGGCATACGGAGATTTGGTGTTAAAGGCAAGCTTACACCAAGATTCATCGGACCCTTCGAGATACTGGAACGAGTTGGTGAGGTTGCTTATCGCATCACATTGCCTTCTCAACTGTCCGATGTACATAATGTATTCCACATATCTATGTTGAAGAAGTATGTACACGATCCATCACATATTATTGATCATGGAGACCTAGTGATCCAGAAGGATCTCACATATGAGCAGAAGCCTATGAAGATACTAGATCGTGAAGTACGTACCCTAAGGAATAAGGCTATTCCCATGCTTAAGGTACAATGGAATAAGAACTCCGAACATGAAGCTACATGGGAGACCGAGGAATCCATGAGGAAGCGATTTCCAGAATTATTTTAAGGTATATACTCTACACTCTCCACTTATATATACTATTGAATTTGGGGACCAAATTCTTTTAAGTGGGGGAGGGTGTAGCGACCCTGATAAAAACAAGATATTTAAATATATCAAATTAAAAATAAAAGATAAGTAAATAGATGACAAAGAGCCTAAAAGGGTAAATCATTGATCAAGAGGAAAATAACGCCTTTTATCAAGGCGCTAATTCAAAAGGAAATGCCTCTGTATAAGGCGTTAATTTAAAAGGGACGCCTAGACAATAGGGCGTCAAATTTCAAACGACAAAAAAACAAAAATAAGGAAAGGAAATGAAACGCCCTCTACATGGGCGCGTTTACATAAGTAACGACGCTTCACAAGGCGTCAATTTAAATTCGACGCCCTCGCTTAAGACGTTAATTCAGTTCGAGTTTCGTTCGACCTAGGAGTTTATCCGGGGCAAGTTATGGATAACTACTGGCAATATTGAACAGGGTAAGAACTCTATTAGGGAAATACTACTCCCAGTATGCTACTAACTCCATTAGGATTCTAAAAATCCTATAAATACCCTGGTCTATCGAACCTAAAAACTATTTGGTCAAAGCCTTGCTGCAGCATACGTGAAGAACATGTTATGTTCTTCTTCCTTCCTTTGCTTTTGATCAATTTATGAAGAAATTTTAATTGTTTCTTCGTCGTCTTTTGCTATAGGTTGAACACCCTGTGTGCTGAAGAACGAGGGGTTCTTCATCAACGTCCTCTGCGTCCACGAAAGAAGACATCGTCCTAAAAGCTCACCTGTTGTCGAGAAGCTCATATTACTTGGTTATTTAGAACGTCTGAAGACTCTGTTACGAACAGAGCATCATTTTCTCCTCCAAACCTTCATCCGTTCATCAGTTAAATCTTCATAAGGTAGGTTTTCTCAAGAACGTAGCCCAAACTAGTATAAATTATGAAATAAAACTCATCCATGATCTCATGCATATAGTTCTACTGCGTTTCCAAATGTTTTCTGAGTGATTTTAAAGAAGCGACCCAGACAAGGGCGCTAATTCTTGTTTTGACGCCCTGCCCAGAAGTCGTCAATTTCATATAATTGATAATTATCTATGTTTAAAATTCTATAACTATGAAACCATGAATCTAAGTTAATGCATGATCATACCTATCTAATCCTGCTATTTTTCTTGTCCTGACCATAAAATTATTTTCCTGAAATGTTATGATCTGAAAATTGATAAATCGTTGAATTAACGCCATGCACAAGGTCGTCTCCTACTGAACTCACGTCCCAGACCAGGGCGCTAATTGAAAAGTAACGCCCCTATCCAGGGCGCGTTTTTGTTAAAATTCCAGAATAATGATTCTCCGTAGAATGAAATATTGAAGGGACGACTAATGTATAAGTCGTCAAATTTTGAATAAACGCCCCTGACTAAGGCGTGAATTTGATAATTAATGACTTATCTTAAGTCGTTATTTTTTGTATTACTGTTTTACACTGATGACTGTCATCGAAGGGTTTTATATATATATATATATATATCGGCACTATATTCCAGTCCGTGAATATAGTCCCATGTTTCATGATGTTTTTATCGCACTACCCTCAATTCTCATTGACATACAAGCTCTCCATTGGACATTCCGTTCCTTTGGACTAGCGAGTTAGTCATAGAGACCTCCGTAAATCTCCTCGCAGCCTTGGATTCCCTCAAGGCCGACTGAGCTGGTTGTACCATAAAAACCCATTACACTATTTTACCATGTCACTCTGAAGAAAACATGGTATACCGGCCCTCATGTTATGCAAAGTGTGTATCATGAGAATTCTCTTAATGGGATGAGGTTATCATGCCATTTGATGCTGTTCTTGTAAACCCCAATTCTATATCAACATTGTCATGATGTTCTTGTAAACCCCAACTCTATTTCAACATTGTTATGCTGTTCTTGTAAACCCCAATTCTATATTCAACGTGATGTTCTTGTGGACCTCAATTATATATTAAGAATGAGGACGTCTTGCCATTGATGTGCTGTTCATGTGGACCTCAATTCTATGTAAAGAGTGTCCATACTTGTTTGTCATGGTACCCAAGCTAGGGGAACCAATTCCACCTAGTTTTATCGATAATCGTGATTATACCGTCATTATCATCATTCTATGTCAAGTGTCATTTTTGGACTCTATTCTATCCAAGTTATCCTACGTATCTACAAGCTTTATTCTTGAAATTCCATATTGGCTATACACAAAAGTGGATGTTAAAATATATGATTAATGCCTGCGCATATAGGGCCCGATCTGGTCCTGGGAGGAGCACCCGAAAGTACTTGTGCCCATGGGAGTTGATTGATCACGGTATTGGCATTATACCGAAGTGCATGACTAGCTTGATTGAACATTCCACAAATCTTGTACTCATACTTGACTTGATATTACATGACTTGCGTGGCCCGAGGAAGGGTAATTTTATACTTGCTTGACTTGAAACAAATTAGCCAAATTCCAACATGACATGATGAATACACTTGCTTGAATATCTTGATATCTTTTTGATATAAGTTCTTGAAAGTTCATGACTAGTTCTTCTTGCTGTCGTATTGTTATACACTCTCTCTATCTTGTCGTTTTATGCGAGCATGCATAGTTATAGAGCATTCATGAAAGATGTAATCACTTAAACCCCATGCTAGATCTTGAGATATAATTTTCTATTGAGCGTTCGCTCACTTAGTGTTTCCCTACTTTTCAAGTAAGTCCGACGATGAGGGAACTCAAACGGATGGAGAAAATCAAGAGTGAAAGAGATAGAGATTCTTTCGTGTTATATAGTCTTTTTCATATTTTCTTGAGTCAACCTTGTATTTTTCTTTTGTTTTAGTTAGTACTTCAAGGTTTGTAATGGACATCTTCTTATGAAGGAATAAAGGAATGGGTTATCTTTACTTTCGTGCATCTCTGATTTTTGGTGTCGAATACACTAATACTCTGATTGACATGATTGATATAAACTCGTCGCGCATCTCCGGGTACCTTCCGCGCTCGGGGCGTGACAGTATAGACTTCAACAGTTGGCCAACGAGTGTACACACTTCGTTTTGAAGAGGATGCACAATACAATGAAAGTATGAATGTTGTGCAATGTACAGACTTGCTCTGTCTGAAGCAATGTATAGACTTCAGCCCAAAGCCAATGTATGGACTTGGCGTTTTGAAGCATGCAGGCTGTATAGGCTTGAACACGTGCAAGCAGTGTATAGACTTCCTATATGAAGAGCTATGCGATGTATAGACTTAACCAGACTTCACTCGATGTACAGACTTCAAAGTGCAACGTAGGTAAAAGGCTGCCAATGTACAGACTTTGGTAAAGGCATGAGACGTTCTCAAGATGATGAAGTCTGTATAGACTTTACAGTGAATGGATGCTCAGTGAGACGCAAGTTGAGACGATGCAGTGTACAGACTTTGCCCAAGACAATTGACGATGTACAGACTTGAGGTTCTTGAAGCCATTGTACAGACTTTCCACCGACCAATGTATGGACTTTGCAAGCCTAAGACGCTGAATGAGACGGTGGGGTCTGTATAGACTTTGCTCAAAGTATAAGACGCTAATTGAGACGGTCCACTGTACAGACTTGCTATAACAGTCCGATGTACATACTTCCAATGCAATGCAATGCAATGTAATGTATGGACTTCGACGATGTACACACTTAGCCAATGTGCAGACTTTAACAAAGTGATGCAATGTACACACTTTTAAAGACGATGCACTGTATAGACTGGAGAGACGGACCAGTGTATAGACTTTACATGAAAGCCCAATGTACAGACTTAAGGTTCCACTGTGGATGTATAGACTTTGAAGAAATGAGGCGATGTGTGGACTTTGAGGTTCAACAGTGGATGTATAGACTTTGAGCTCCTGAAGCAATGTTCAGACTTCAATCCAAGGAATGCACTGGCGATGTATAGACTTTGGACCCTTGAAGGATGTATAGACTTCAGTTGAACACAGTCCAATGTATATACTTGCATGAGACGAGTGTATAGACTTTAAACAATGCAGTGTATAGACATGTGAACTGCAAAGAACACTCAGGCAAATTGATAACACACATTCATCAATCACAGACAATCTGATAACATAAATACATCAAAACATCAATAGTTGCCAAATCACTCAAAACAAGGTGTTGCCAATGAATGAAAACAATATGTCAACACCATCAACATAGAGGAGTCACAACACGACTCTTCCCCTGGCCGTATGCACTCATCGAGAATTGACTTTTAATCTTTAGTATGTGCTGTGACGTACACATATCCTGAACCAGGGCAGCGTTATTTAGCAAGGAAACATGCGGTCTTAGAAATGTCAAGGAATTGTATTAATACTATATTACAGGCAAGCATGCATGTGAGACAAGCAGGCAAGCAAAACATGTTATGATCATTTTTTCCTTTTTTTTGTTTTCTCTAATTTTTTTTTCTTATTTCTCATTTTTTCTTTTTTTCTCATTTTTTCTTCTTCTTCCTCTTTTCTTTTTTCTTCTTCTTTCTTATTTTTTTCTCTTTTTTGTATTCCCTTCTTTTTTTTGTAGGGCTTAGTAAGTACGTCTGCAGGTCGACTATTTTGTAGGTGGGTAGCTGATGCCACGACAATGGAGAGAATGTGTCATATGTTTATGATGAATCCCGAGAGGGATCAAGGGTTGGTGTAAAACCAAAGGGGGTCTTTTCGTTCATTGGTTCAGATTGCAATTCCGGGCCAACGGTAAGAGGTTTGTCGGCTTAGACCGAAGGTCATGACGCCGAATGACTTGGCTTAGACGTAAGGTCATGATGCCAATGTATGATATCTAACGGCTTAGACATAAAGTCATGACGCCACACAACTTGGCTTAGGTGAAAGGCCATGACGCTAGACAGGAGTATTTAACAGCTTAGACACAAAGTCATGATGCCGTACAACTTGGCTTAGGCGGAAGGCCATGACGCCGGACAAGAGTATTTAACGGCTTAGACACAAAGTCATGACGCCGTACAACTTGGCTTAGGCGGAAGACCATGACGTCAAGGCAAGATATTTACCGGCTTAGGCAGAAAGCCATGACACCGGACAAGAATATTTAACGGCTTAGACGTAAAGTCATGATGCCGTACAACATGGCTTAGGCCGAAGGCCATGACGCCAAGGTAGAATATTTACCTGCTTAGGTAGAAAGTCATGATGCCTGACAAGAATATTTAATGGCTTAGACGTAAAGTCATGACGCCGTACAACTTGGCGTAGGCAAAAGGCCTTGATGCCAAGGTAGAATATTTACCGACTTAAGCGGAAAGCCATGACACCGGACAAGAATATTTAACGGCTTAGACGTAAATTCATGACGCCGTACAACTTGGCTTAGGCAGAAGGCCATGACGGCAAGGCAAAATCTTTACCAGCTTAGGCAGGAAGCCATGATGCCGGACATGAATATTTAATGGCTTAAACATAAAGTCATGACGCCGTACAACTTGGCTTAGGCAGAAGGCCATGACGCCAAGGTAAAATATTTACCGGCTTAGGCGGAAAGCCATGACGTAAGATAAGAATATTTAACGGCTTAGACGTAAAGCCATGACGCTGTATAACTTGGCTTAGGCGGAAGGCCATGAAGCCACGGTAGAATATTTACCGGCTTAGACGGAAAGCCATGACGTCGGACAAGAGTAATTTTTGTTGGTTTACGTGCCAGCCTAGATGAAAGATCATGATGCTGATGATTGGTTTATACATCGGCCTAGACGGAAGGTCATGATGTCGACGATAGAAGGGCTCTTTTTTTTGTTCTTCAACTGGATGGAAGGGCAGAGCCACAGATAAAAAGGGTCTTTTTGTTTCCTGGTCGGACGAAAGGCCCGAGCCGAAGGCGAATGGGTCTTTTTGTTGTCTGGCTGGACAATAGACATGAGCCAGAGGTAAAAGGGTCTTTCTTTTATATGGTCGGACGGAAGGTTTGGACCAAAAGTGAAAGGGTCTTTTTGTTGACTGACTAGACGAAAGGTCCGCGTCAGAGGTAAAAAGGGTCTTTTTGTTGTATGGTCGGACGAAAGGTCCAGACCAAAGGTGAAAGGGTCTTTTTGTTGACTGATTGGACGAAAGGTCCACGTCAGATGTAAAATGGTCTTTTTGTTGTATGGTCGGACGAAAGGTCCGCGCTAGTGGAAAAAGGGTCTTTTTTTTGTTCTTTGGTCAGACAGAAGGTCCGGGTCAAGGGTAAAAGGGGTCTTTTCATTCTATGGTTGGACGAAAGGTCTGAACCAAATGTCAAGGGGTTTTTGTTCTTTGGTCAGTTGGAAGGTCCAAGCCAAAGTGAAGGGGTCTTTTTGTTGTCTGGCTGGACGAGAGGTCCAAGCCAAAGGTCAAAGGATCTTTTTGTTGTCTGGTCGGGCGGAAGGTCCGAACCAAAGGTAAAAGGATCTTTTTATTGACTGACTAGACGAAAGGTCAGAGCCAGAGAAAAATATGAACGTTAACCTGACGTGATGTCAGAGTCAACGAACCTTACCTAGGCGGTATGTCTAGGAAAGGGCAAAAATGAAGCATTATTGTCGTCTCGACGTCATGTCGAACACGTCCAACCTGGAAGAGACGAAGGGTCAGGGGCATGGCAGAATATGGTCGTTGACTTGACAGACTTGCCAAAGTCAACCAACTTGGAAAAGGCGTGAGGCCTGAACCAAAGGCAGAATATAACATAGGTGTTGGCTTGACGTCCTGTCAAAGTCAACGAACTTGGCAGAGACGGGAGGCCTAAGCAAAGGACATAATATGGGATAGGTGTTGACTCGACGTCATTTCAAATTCAGCGAACTTGGCAGAGGCATGAGGACTAAGGCAAGGGTATAATGTGGGATAGGTGTTGACTCGACCTCATGTTGAAGTCAGTGAACTTGACAGAGGCGTGAGGCCTAAGCCAAGGGTATAATGTGGGATAGATGTTAGCTCGACGTCATGTCAAAGCCAACAAACTTGGCAGAGGCGTGAGGCCTAAGCCAAGGGCAGAATATAAGGTGTAAACATTGACCTGGCATCCTGTTGAGGCCAATGAACTTGGCAAAGACGTGAGGTCTAAGCCAAGGACAGCATAATATGGAACAAGTGTTGACTCGACGTCATGTCGAAGCCAACGAACTTGACAGAGACGTGAAGCCTAAGCAAAGGGCAGAATGTAGGATATGTGTTGACTCGACGTCATGTCGAAGTCAACAAACTTGGTGAAGGTGTGAGGCCTAAGCCAAGGGTGGAATATGAGGTATAAATGTTGACCCGACGTCATGTCGAAGTCAACGTACCCTATCCTGATACAAGGTTTAGGGTGAGGATTGACAAGAATTCAGACGTATGAGAGGCCTAGACCTAGGGCTAGATATCAATATCAACCTAAAGAAATGTCAGAGTCAACCAACCTCGCTCAGACGGAAGGTCTGAAACAAGTGTAGAATGTGTAGATGAAGTTGTCAACCCGACGTCATGTCGAAGCTGACCAACTTAGCGAAGACGTGACGTCTAAGCAAGGACACTAGGACAGACTATGGATGTTGATCCATGATATGTTGGGATCAACAAACCTTGCTCAGACAGATAGTCTGAGACAAAGTGAAGGAATCTTTTTGTTGGTTTATTTGTTGGACTGGTTGGGTTTATTGAATTTGCTAAGTTTATTGAGTTTATTGGTTTTATAGGATTTATCAGTTTTATTGAGTTTGTTAAGTTCGTTGGATTTATTGGTTAAGTTGAGCTTGTTGGGCCTATTAAGTTTATTGGTTAAGTTCGTTGGGGTTTATTTGGTTTATTGGGTTTATTGATTCATTGAGTTTGATTTTGATGGGTTTATTGGATTTGTTAGGTTTATTGATTTATTGAATTGATTGATTTTGCTTAGCTTAATAGGTTTGTTGATTTTTTTTGGGTTTATTTGATTTATTAAGGTTTTTTTATTTAGCTCATGGGATTGATTGATTTAATTGATTTTATTGATTTTGTTGGACTTATTGAGTTTGCTGGGTTTATTAAATTTATTGTGTGCACTAGTTCATTAAGTTTATTTTAGATCATCATTTTCTTTTCTTCATTCTTTTTCATCATTTTTTCTTCATTCCTTTCTTCTTTTCATTTCTTTTTTGTTAGTATTTTTTGTTATTTGTTTTTTTTTGTTAGGCTCCCTGACGCAATCTTGTCTGCGATGCGGGATATTTTGTCCGGTGGGACTATTGATAAATTTGACTGTTTATTCTGCTGGTGGGGTTAGGGATTGATGTCCAAGAGCCCGACGGGCTTGGCGAGGGCGGAGTGCCTCAGGCCAAGGAAAAGACTTTGTGGACCCAGCCCAATGGGACATAAGGTAATTTTCAAGTTTGGCTAGGGAGGAGCGCCTCCGGCCAAGGAAAAGCTTTATCGACACAGCCCGACGGGACTGATGGGCGAATTATTGAGCTTGACAAGGGCAGAGCGCCTTATGCCAAGGAAAATGATATTTTATTGGGCCGACATTGGGCAAAGAATCTGAATCGACAGTGATGGGAGTCCCTTGGAACAAATATCACATCGTCATGGCTGAATGCCAAAGGGAAATGAGGATGAATTGGCTGGGAGCGTAGGTCCCAGATCTAGGGTGGAAGGTTAGTCCTGGTGGGACAAGTAGGGAGTTCCCCCGTAGCATGGGAAGATGGCAAGTCACCATGAATTCCGGCGGGACCAAGGTGTACTGAGATAGGCCATTAGAAGACAAAAGGCATTTATTTGCTTGCTGATAGGGAGTCGGGGGTGTAGCTGACTCAGTGAGGACTATTTTTTTCATTCCCCTCAATGGGTATGGACCCGTATTCAAAATGGGCGGCCTAGTGACCAATGAGGGCTCTTTAGCGTGGGTGGGACTGTTGATCACATAGTCCCCTTGGGGATATTAAGTGATAGCTATGCATCAGATCAACATCTATCTTCTTTTGTCATTGATTTCTTTAGGAGATGCTCCGAATAGCTTCGGTTCGGGTCTCCGGTGCTTCTTCCAGGCGTCATCCTCTTGGCCCTTTTTTCTTAGAGGTTGCGGCTGTCGGGTCTTCCCACCTCCGCAGATGGCACAGTCATTTTATTCTCCCTTGGACATTCACCATGCAATGCTACTAGGGAGGCTTCTGCCTATGGGGAGGCCCCGTTGACCTCATAATTTTCCTTTTCTTCTTTTCTTTTGCATTCATTTTTTTGAATGGACAACTCGGATGGCACCGATAGTGTAGTGCAGTGCAGAGCCATCACCCTTCATAGATTTGTTTTTAAACAGACCAAGGTTGGTGCATAGGAGAGCGCTCACCCCCTCAAAGAGGGGATAAGTGGTCCGCTCCACCATACCAACCCCATAATGGTAGTTTCTTATTTGGCATGAACCAAGACATGAGGGGAGTGATATCTCCCTTGGTAGATGCAGCCATCAAGGCCTCCTTCATTTTATTTTAAATTTCCTCTCTTGTTTTATGCCTACCCTCGGAACATGCCCTTTTCCTTCTCTTTTCTTTTTTTTTCATTTTTTTTGTTTTAGGCGCCTGCCCCCAAAACAGGCCCTTCCCCCTTTTTGCAAACATCTGCATTCAAGCTACATGATGATATTAAATGCTGGCTTCGGCCAAATCTGTGAGGAGCAGCAGGGGCAGTGATGCTGCGTGGGGCTGCCCTTTTGAGGACAAGTACTTGATGAGGGCATGGTGGGTCCACCTTATACTCGCCCATCTATAGTTCACCTTTCTTGATCAGGCCTTCAATAATGTCCTTGAACACATAGCAATCCTCAATGGGATGCCCCAACATTTGGGGATAAGGATAGAAGCGTGGATCGTCTTTTCTTTCGACATCGCCTGGTTTCTTCGACTCTGGAAGTAGCACTTTGCCGTATTCACGGGCCCACTCAAAAAAAGCCCTAGTCTTCTCCTTCGGAAAGGAGTATGGTTTCAACATTTTACCCCTTAATGAGGGTCCTTGTTTTGCCGGTTCGGCAGAAAATGCCTCTTTCATTTTCTTCTTCTATTTCTCGAAGGCTTCAAAATTTGAGGCGCAAATTTCTTCTTGGGCCAGGTGTTTGCCGGTTGGCTCATTCTTTTGGCTCGGGGCTATCGGAGCCGGGTAGAGCCTTGCAAGAACTGCTTCGGCATTGGCTGCAATGTCACCTAGTTTTTCAAAGGTCGTGACTTCAATGTCAATGACCCATAGTAGAATTTCTATTCCCAAATTCTCTTTGTAGATTTGAACAGAATCCCCATAGCTAGGTGGATGCCGAAACTTTTCACGGAGATTCCTCCACCTTCTTATGTAGTCCATGACGGACTCATCATCCTTTTGTTTGGCTGCTTATGATTCGGCCTCGGTGACTTCCCTTTGGCCATCTTCATAGTCATTGTTTGTTTTGCCCTTGGCTTGTTCGACCGCACGCGTGGTCTCATTGGCACCATCTTCGGAGATGCTTTAGTTGCCCCCTGATATGCCCGAGGGACTGTATGTTGGAGTGGTTGAGGGAGGATGCCCCCTGTAGGACCATGTATTATTCGGGGCATGGCTGGCCATGCTGAAGCTTCAGGTGAGCTAGCACTACCTTCTATCGCCTCATGTAGATGTCCTGCCGATTGCGGCACAGTTGGACACAGATTCATTTCATTTAGCCCCCATTGCAGCATTTCAATCTCTTGTTGTTTCTGGTATAGTAGTGCAACAATGGTTTGGTCTTGCCATGAGGGGTCCGGAGTGCTATCTTCCGCCTCCGGTTTGACTGCGGTGAGTGGCATCCCGTCATTGTTGCTAGACGCGCCCAGTTTCTTCGAGATGAACTCCCTGGGTTCTATGCCTTCAAATGGAGGTGGAATGTGGTATTGCCCCCCCTTGTTGGCTGGCCCTGGATAATACATGATCATACGGGGGGCATCCTCCCTCAATCGCCCCCGGAAACCCCCGCAAGGGGCGCTGCCCCCTTGACCCCCGTGACCTGATCGGAGGTGTCTTGATATTCCCCCGGGTCCGGCAACATGGTGGGAGGCAGAAGCTTTATCCTAATTTGCTCCCTTTGGTATAAAGTAAATTTCTTCATCTTCTTCATCAGCAGCTTGAGCCACACTGGACGGTGCTGATAGCATGTTGCAGGAGAGAGCAATATGTTTTATTTTAGCCCTTGTATTCTTCTTTTTCTTCCCCCTTGTGGCTGACAACTATCCCCACATTGGGTTTCTTGATGCATTGAACACCCTTGCATTTTCTTTAGCTTTTTTATTAGCCGGTGGGGCTCATTGCGTCTTTGAGGGGCATGCTTCTTGAGCTGCATAGGCTGACTCTTGAGATGTTCATGCTTGTATGGCCCGTTTATTATGGTTTGAAGCCATTCCACGGCTGAGCTGGTTTTTTCATGCACCCGCATCGGAGCTTGCTGCTTTTTGTTATCTGTTGGCCTCCTTATAGCCGCTGGAGGGGCTGTTTGAAGGTAGAGAGAAGCTATAGGGGGTGGAGCGGGCAGGGCCATGGCTCCACAAATTTGGACGTTTGGAGTCGGAAGGGATGTTGGTCTTGTTCTTTTCTTTGTTGATGCTGCTTGCCAATTTCTTTATTTTTCTTCAAGCGCTAGGGCACAGTCTTCATTGGTATGCTGGCTGCAAGGCTTTGGCACTTCTTCGGAAAGCCGTTGATATATGGATATCATATTGATTGATGCCCCCGTAGCAGGCACTTCATGAGGGTGTGGAGGATCGACTCGGTCCGCCCCCATTTGTAGCTCCCCTCTTTTTATTAAGCCTTGGGCAATGTCTTTGAATATTTGGCAATCTTCAATAGGGTGCCTTAGGATTTGATGGTAGGGGCAGAAATATGGATCATCTCTTCTTTTGACGTCATTCGATCTCTTTGGCTTCGGAAGGATGACTGTGCTATATTTGACAGCCCACTCGAACAATGCTCGAGTCTTGTCCCGGTCGAAGGCATAGAGCTTCTTTGTTTTGTTCTGCGAAGGAGACCTCTCCCGACATTCAACAGCTTCATTGAGAGGAGAATTGTGCATCCATTTATGCCTTTTCACCCCTAGGCTAACAGCATGAATCACTTTTAGCATCGGTCGTTTATTAGCCTACCTGGCTCGATGACTTGAGTCGGCAGAAATGGAGGGAAATCTTGTGAAGAAATCTTCAACCTCCATGGCAATATCACTTAATCGGTCAAATGACCGGATTTCTATTCCGATCAACATTTCCAGAATCTCATTCTTTAGATTTTGTTTGGATATTTGTATTGCATCTTCTGGATGCGGGGGACGCCGGCACCTCGTGCTGAGATCCCTCCATCTCTTAATATATTCTGCAGCCGTTTCATCATCTTTTTGCTTGACTGCCAATAGCTTAGCCACGGCCACCTCTGCCTCGATGACGTGGAATCTTTCATTGAATTTTTACTGCACATAAGACCAGTCATTGATAGACCCAGCCGGCAGGTCAGAGTACCATTCAAAGGTAGGTCCCGTTAGTGAAGACCCAAATAACTTCTATAGGTACGACTTGTCCGCCGCCAAGTCACCCATGACTATCATATAGTGCGCAATGTGTTCTTTCGGGGTGCCATTCCCGTTGTATTTGTCAAATTTTGGGGATTTATTGACACCTGGTGGTAGTCTTTTGGTAGCATGGTGGGATGGATATGGCACTTCATATATGTCGAAGGGGGTGTAATCATCACCACCCCTCTTTGCCAGCCTTGCTTCGATCATCTGCTCCACCATCAACTTGTCCATCATAACTGGATCTGCTGGTTGAGGGCAAAGGTGGGTGGGCTGCATAAATAATGTGACCGTAGCCATAACATTGGGTGGTAAAGGCTTTGATAGGAGAGCCTGCTGCTGCATCTGAATGGGCATTGGCCGTGTTGGCTGCAGCCACTAGGAATAATGCTCGGGAGCACACATGGGGTTGGAATGATGCAGGACGGACACGTGACCTGGGACTCTAGCTCGCGATCACCCCTATGCGAGAGAAGACGTGGGACTGTGCGCGATTGAGAAACCGGCAGTAAGTCTCGGGTATCGGCTTTCCGCGTGTACTCGGATCGAGTCACGGGACGGGTCACACTCACTCTCTCGCAGCGGTGATAAAAATATATATCGATCTAGTTACCTATCACATGCAGCGGCATATACGAACAAATACGAGTAAAGCAAATGCCGAGTAAGAGAGCGAACACGATACCTCCACGCTCCGGGCATGGGGAAGACGACCTCGGTCAGTTACGGTAACTCCCAGTACAATGGTAAAAACTTAATTACAACAGTGAATTTTTTTTGCCCACTCCACGCAGGGAGGTAAAGGGATACAAGTGGGGCCCGGGAGGACCGACCCTAGGTTGACAGGCAGCAAACTGGGAGGGTTCTCGGGTTGAACTCGGCCTGTTGGTCCGACTCGATCCTGCGTCGACTCGGTTCTGACTCGTTAGGTAGCAAGCCATTGCCTCCAAAGGAACGTTATCTTCCTGAGATCTTCTGAAGGCGCTGCTTGGCTGGGACGATGGCTGGACGTCCTTGAATGACTCCCTGAAGTGGCGGTCGCTGAAGTTGACTTTTGGTATTTACTTGTGAATTTCTCCCGGACTGCTATTTCAGACCTGCATAGGGAACAGATTTGCGTGCCTCGGCGGTAAGAATTAATTCTCTCAGATCCGGAATCAGATAGAGGTGAGACTAGCGGCGTTGGAAAAGGGACGCCCAGATCTACAACATATAATATTTGTAGATCGATCTAAGGAAGGGATGAGAAATGGGAGGCTCTACAACACTATGTTTTTTCTATGGATCTTATTACTAACACTCGGGACAGAAAGGGATCTGCCTAAAACTGACCTTTGACTGAGGGGTGAATGCTTTTTCTAGGGGTTGAAAATATTATGGGAGGTAGGGGGCATGTGTGAAACACTGAGGAATATTTTTGGATTTTCTGGAAGGTTCTAAGGGGGTGGGAAAAATACGAATAGATGACACTGTCCCGTGGATCTACAGAATGGCAGATTACAGGGGGGAAATAAGAAATATGAGAAAAATACTAAACAAAAGAAAAATGGCACGAAATGTAAACTGGAGATTAAGGGAGACAGGTAGAACAAGCCCTCAAAGTTTCGGCTCGATCAGACAACAAGAACAAAAGATAAAATTCCGGAGTTGCGGTTCTATCCTGATTTGGATAGAACACCGACGATGGTGGCGGTGGCGCGATGGCGGTGCGATGGCAGCGGCGGCAGAATCAGAATTCATAGAATGAGAGGAAGAGATATAATGGGTCTCACACCCTGAAAGGTTGGAGGTGGAAGAAGCACAGCAGAGAGAGAGGGGAGAGGGGCGCACCCTGTTGGGTTCGGTGCGATGGATTCAGAGGGGGGTGAATGAATCAACCCTTTAAAAATATTGCTCAAATTAAAATCTAGAATGCTCGCTAGACAAATTTAGGCAATTTGAAAAGGTAATCAAAATGTCTCTTGAACCAGCAAACAAATATGTGGAATGCACCTAAGCATTCATCTAGCGGAAGCAGAATTAAACAGATCAACCCACTGCACAGAGGAGTTTTTAGGTGGTTTGATCCTCCAGACCTACGTCCACCCCACACTCAACCCGAGTGTGGATTACTACTGCGCAACACAGCTTGCGTCTGCTGGGCCTTACAGCTTAGTCTACAACTGCTGAGCCTCACAGCTTGCTGTCCGAGGTATCCCCCTCGCCCGCTGAGCAACACAGCTTGCTGTCCGAGGTATCCACCTCGCCCGCTGAGCAACACAGCTTGCTGTCCAGAGAACCACGTTCTCTGCAACGCTGGGGATTACAGCTTACCCATCCAGTGGAATCCTCCACTGCAAATCGCTGACTAACAGCTTGAAGAAAGGTAAAAGAGAAAACAAGAAATGGGAAACAATCAGCGACTGAAAGCTGAAAATGAAGCACAAACAATATGGCTCTCAACAGAGCTGACTGGCCTGGATTTTATCCACGGTCAGGTGAGGACAGATCTTCGAATGAAGCTTCTCTCTGCCCCTCTTTTCTTTTCTTCTTACTGTCTACTCTCCTCTCTGCTCTTCTTCTTCTTCCGATCACTCTGTCTCTCTTTCTTTCTCTTTCTCTTCTTCACTCTTTTTCTTTCTCTTCCTCTTCTTCTGGATCGTGCAGGCACTCACTGCTTCTGCTCTTCTGCTTCAGCTCTCACACTTCGATCGGTCTTCTTCTGAGGAAGAAGCTTAGTATATATAGCAGCAGTAGGTAGGGCGTGTGCTCTCCACAGTTCCCGCCCAATCGCCTTGACCACGTGGCAGCATCTTAGCCTGTTGGATTACACGTGTCACGGTCCTGAGCCATCTCCATCTTGGATCTCATGCCCTCCTTAAGTTCCTCGACCAACAGTCCTGTTAGAACAGATGAGGATGCACTGAGTTAATTCAGAAAGCAATGTACAGACTTTGTTTTGAACGATGCACAATGCATAGTGTATGGACTTAGCGTGAATGCGAGAAGACGATGCATAGGGAAGTCTACACATTGAATCATGGACTATGCCCTTGAAGAATGTACAGACATGAAATGAATGAAGAACACGGGTTGTACATACTTGATAGCATGCATCAATGTACAGACTTTAGACATGATGCAATGTATAGAATTGACTGCACAGAGACGCTAAGTGAGACGCAGCTTAACAAGCACTGACTTGATGCTCACACGGCTGTACATACTTGCATGAGACGCTGGGTGAGACGCTAAGTGAGACGGTGCATGAACGATGACACAGGCTGTACAGACTTTGAATGATGCATGCACAAAGACGCTAAGTGAGACGGTGCAATGTATAGACTTAGCCAAGACGTCATGAGCAATTGGACGATGTACAGACTTGAGTTCGTGCATGCTACATGGTAATGTATGGACTTTGAATCAAAGGATGCACTGGCTGTACAGACTTTGCGTATGCACATGAGACGCAGAACTGCAAAGAATGTATAGACTTAGTGTGCAATATGCAAACGATGCATAGCCATAGCTCATGAATGTATACACTTGAGTGCGTGCATGCTACAGGGCAATGTATGGACTTTGTATATGCTCTGAACACGGGCTCTACAGACTTGAAGTAATGCATGCAGTAGACTGGGCAGACTCTGTACAGTCTTCACTAGTGCCAAGACGATGTAGAGACTTAGCGTGCCTGAAGTAGGGCAATGTACAGACTTGCCACCAATGTACAGACTTGGTAAGCTTACGCATGGACTAAGTATGTATAGACTTGTTTAATTGACAGAATATAATGCATCGACCAAGTGTTTGAGTGCACCGACTATATGAATGCAAAGCTAAGACATGCACAGACTTCATGTGTGCGAGGACGGTGAATGCACTGACTTGTGACTTTGCATATGCACCTGTAATGCACCTGTAATGCATGTACACTAAACAAAATGACTGGCTCACTGTGATACTCTCACTGTGTTGCTATCATAAAAAAAAAATAGCATATGCTTGTGCCTAAGGGGCACAACACACCCTTCAAGGAGCTCCAGTCAATTTCATAATTTTTCATTCATTAATTCACATAAAATGGAAATACAAGCTATTTGTATGAAATGTAAAAAGACTCTAAATATCCCTAGATCTAGAATTGGGAGGGGTAAAAGAGGGAGTTCAAAAGTTATTCTCCCATGTGGTTTGGAACCACATTAAACAAGTAATTTAGGGGGGGCGCCCCTTGGTCTTTCTTGGTGGCATCTTGGACTTTTTAGTCCATTTGTCCCCTTTGAATGTCAAACCATCTAGAAGCCACCTAGGATAGTTGACCAGCCCCACATGGACCCCTATGGCTTAGGTGTACCAATGGGGAAGGAGTGGGGGCCCCGTTACTAGACCTACTGACATTTTGCAAATAAACCCAAAGATCCTTAGGGAATGACACATTGGCTTATAAAGCCTTACAATTGTAAACATACTTTCCCAAGGATATAAAAGCAAACTAAAAGGACACAATTGTAAATTAAAAATGTTAGTGCTCGGTGTTGATTCCCATCAATTCTCCCCGGGTGGGAAGAACTCGACCTCGACGAGTAAGGGGTACGGCTGCTCGGGTAACTCCGGCGGATGCGTCACCGAACCTGGAAGCGCGGAGTACGCTCCACTCCAAGTAATCGACACCTACTCATCCCGTATAGATTCGATATGCTCACGCTGTTGGGGAGGAAGCTAGAGGTGGACACTCCGGGGTGGGGTCACTCTCAAATGAAGGGGAGGTGGCTCAAAGACTCACTAGGAATCACCGCTGCGTCTCTTATGTGACTAGATCCGATATGTGAGGTAGAACCGATCCCAAAGTTTGACAAGTCTCGAAAGGGACTAACAACGCGAGTGTACAAAAGACTGACTCAACGTGACGTATGCACATGCACTCGACAATCTGACGGTACGAAACAAAGACTGACACATGACCCTAAACAAATCGACGGTTAGTCCGACTCATGCATATGCAAAGGTGGACCTGGACACCCGAATGTGTGCCATGCATACACTAGATGCAACCAGTGGTTGGCGGAATGTGGAATTCCTAGACCTCCAAAAGTGGACCATGCATACACATTGGACTTTCTATGGGATTTGGGAGACTTGGAAGGGCTAGGAGAGTCGGATGTAGGAGTATCCTGAACGGGCTTGGTTTGTATAGACGACCCGGCCCGTGGGGAAGGGGTGTGGTAGTGGACTCCCTCGAAAAAGTGAAGTATATATGGTGGGTCTAGGGGTCCATTAGGGAATGGGTCAAAGGGATCAAAGAAGGTATGACCCCTTGTGGTGGGTTCCCACAAGTCACGGTCCCATGTGTAGAAGTCTTGAAGGTGTGGTTGGTCACCTTCATGCATTGTGGTAGGTGAGACTGTGATCATATGTAGGATGTATGGTTCCTCCCTCGGGCGAAAGGGTATGAAGTCGGGTTCAGCCGACATGGGGAGGAATAAGAGGATCTCTGTGGTGACACAACCCACGGTGCACACGGATGTAATGGACCCTAAGACCGGATGGGTGAAGCTAAGACTAGTGGGTTGATCGAAGCCTCGGGCCAACGAGTACGTCAACGTCCATTGCGAGTCTAATCCCACAATAATGTCATCCAATGTATCAACATGGTGGCTAGACTGAAATGTGATATGGAATTAGTTGACCGGCACTAATGGTAGGGTGGGGTCCATGGATGGGAAAGGAGGTGGGAACAAGCCATCCTTGAGCCAGCTAAGAAGTGGCTCCGCTATGAAAAGCGTACCCGTTAGAAACACGGGTGGCTCGGGCTTTGGTGGCTCCAAATAAGATGGTTCCGAATAAAGTTCGGAAGGTGAGGGTGATGGCAATGGAGCCCTCATGGGTGAGGAAGGACTATCCTCCTCTTGGAGAAGGGGTCCTTGGGGTGGCACTGGGATGTGAGGCTCGGGTAGGCATCCGTCAAATTGAGTACACATCCTATTCTCTAAGGCCTTCTTCCGCTCTTCTAGGCGTGTGCCTAGGCCATCCACTTGCGTACTCAACCCTTCCATCCGATCTACCCCTGTAGTCAACACATCCAAGCGTGTACTCAATCCCTCCATTGCTCCCATAATGGCTCGGAACATTTCGGCCACTTCATCGGGACTATGGACTCGGGGTGCGGCCATGGTTGCAAAGATGGGGTTGGATACCCTAGGAATGTGCATGCAATGGCATTTTTTTGTTTTTGTTTTATAAGCAAAATTTTATGCAACTATTGCAAGCACCTAGACATGACTTAAAATGCGATGCAAAGTTGAAACGTCGACTCGACTACAAACCTAGACACGACCAAGATTCGGTACAAGGCGGAGTCCGGGGATCCGAAGATCCTCTCACGTGAGTGAATCACCTCTCCGATAGGCATAAACTAACGGTCGGGCGACACCTTTTTATATACCGAACAATGGTATGCAAATGAGGCACCAAGACTTAGACACTTTTTTGTGTGTTTTTGTTAAGCAAAGACTAATGACTACCCTAGACTCAACTGGCGCTCTGATACCAAATTGATGCGGGACGGACACGCGACCCGAGACTCTAGCTCGCAATCGCCCCTAAGCGAGGGAAGACGTGGGACCGTGCACGGTTGAGAAACTGGCAGTGAGTCTCAGGTATCGGCTTTCCGCGTGTACTCGGATCGAGTCACGGGACGGGTCACACTCACTCTCTCGCAGCGGTGATAAAAATAGATATCGAGCTAGTTACCTATCACATGCAGTTGCATATACGAATAAATACGAGTAAAGAAAATGCCGAGTAAGAGAGAGAACATGATACCTCCACGTTCCGGGCGTGGGGAAGATGACCCCGGTCAGTTATAGTAACTCCCAGTATAATGGTAAAAACTTAATTACAACAGTGAATTTTTTTGCCCACTCCACGCAGGGAGGTAAAGGGCTACAAGTGAGGCCCGGGAGGACCGACCCTAGGTTGACAGGTAGCAAACTGGGAGGGTTCTCGTGGTGAACTCGGCCTGCTGGTCCCACTCGGTCCTGCGCCGACTCGGTGCTACGTCGACTCGGTTCTGACTCGCTAGGCAGCAAGCCGTTGCCTCCAAAGGAACACAACCTTCCTGAGATCTTCTGAAGGCGATGCTTGGCTGGGAGGATGGCTGGACGTCCCTGAATGACTCCCTGAAGTGGCGGTCGCTGAAGTTGACTTTTGGTATTTATTTGTGAATTTCTCCCGGACTGCTATTTCGGACCTGCACAGGGAACAGATTTCTGCGCCTCGGCGGCAAGAATTAATTCTCTCAGATCCAGAATTAGATCGAGGTGAGACCAGCGGCGTTGTAAAGAGGTCTCCCAGATCTACAACATATAATATTTGTAGGTCGATACAACGAAGGGATGAGAAATTGGAGGCTCTACAACACTGTGTTTTTTCTGTGGATCTGATTACTGACACTTAGGATAGAAAGGGATCTGCCTGAAACTGACCTTTGACCGAGGGCTGAATGATATTTCCAAGGGCTGAAAATATTATGGGAGGTAGGGGGGGACGTGAGGAACACTGAGGCATTTTTGTGGATTTTTTGGAAGCTTCTATAGGATTGGGAAAAATATGAATAGGTGACACTGTCCCGTGGATCTACAGAATGGCAGATTACAGGGGGAAAACAAGAAATATGGGCAAAATACTAAACGAAAGCCAAATGGCACGAAATTTAAACTACAAACTAGGGGAGACAGGTAAAACAAGCCCTCAAAGTTTGGGCTCCATCAAACAACAAGAATAAAAGATGAAACTTTGGAGTTGAGGTTCTATCCTAATTTGGATAGAACTCTGACGATGGTGGCGGTGGCGCGATGGCGGTGCGATGGCGGCGGCAGAATCAGAATTCAGAGGATGAGAGGAAGAGATAGAATGAGTCTCACACCCTAGAAGGCTGGAGGAGGAAGAAGCACAGCAGAGAGAGAGGGGAGAGGGGTGCACCCTTCAAGGAGCAGCAATCAATTTCATATTTTTTCATTCATTAATTCACATAAAATGGAAATACAAGCTATTTGTATGAAATGTAAAAAGACTCTAAATATCCCTAGATCTAGAATTGGGAGGGGTAAAAGAGGGAGTTTAAAAGTTATTCTCCCATGTGGTTTGGAACTACATTAAACAAGTAATTAAGGGGGGGCGCCCCTTGGACTTTCTTGGTAGCATCTTGGACATTTTAGTCCATTTGTCCCCTTTGAATGTCAAACCATCTAGAAGCCACCTACGACAGTTGACCAGCCCCACATGGACCCATATGGCTCAGGTGGACCAATGGGGAAGGAGTGGGGGCCCCCTTGCTGGACCTACTAACATTTTGCAAATAAACCCAAAGATCCTTAGGGAATGACACAATGGCTTATAAAGCCTTACAATTATAAACATCCTTTCCCAATGATATAAAAACAAACTAAAAGGACACAATTAGAAA
This sequence comes from Amorphophallus konjac, assembly GCA_022559845.1. Taxonomy (NCBI): domain Eukaryota; kingdom Viridiplantae; phylum Streptophyta; class Magnoliopsida; order Alismatales; family Araceae; genus Amorphophallus; species Amorphophallus konjac. The sequence continues at coordinate 259,303,935 of CM040124.1, read as the reverse complement.
TTAAAAATGTCAGTACTCGGTGTTGATTCCCATCATGAAACCTTCCTGTGATGGCTCAAGACATGCCCCCGGTTCCTCGGGCGCCATAGCAAGTTCAGCCTTTTCATTTAGTTGTTTCTTCAGCAGTTCTATCTCTTGCGAGTACTTTTGTAGTGCCATCTGGACGGTAGGGTCCATAGCTATTTTATTAATGATGCCCTCGAGGTTGTTATTGGAGGCATATTCAAATGGAGGAGACGGGAATGCTCCTTCTCGCTAAGACGCCACTGTTCTGGCTGCGATAGTAGCGATACTTTCATCAGCAACCTTCTTGCCCTTTGCGGCATGCAGTAGCTCAACCTCAGTTTTGTCCCGTCTTGTCATCGAGTCTTTTCTTTCAGTAATCTCGGCCGGCTCTTATTATTCATTTGGCAAGGTGTCGGGTGTTGACACCCATTTTTTGCCGATGAGTTGAGTCATTCCTTTTACCACCATCTATTGTTGCCTCGAGTTCTCCATTACTCATTGGGCCATTTCCAGGCATTACCTTGGGCCTATTTTATGGGTACCTCCCTCCCTGACTAGGTCTGCTTTAAATCAGGGCTTAATGGGCCTTGATTTTATTTGATTTATAACTTTTTAAGCGTCCAACCTTTGCGCGGTCAATCTCTCGGCCATTTAGTTAATGAGCGGTTGATGGTGAGCCGTTCATCTATTTATCGGATATTTAGGTGATTTTCTTAATTTCCACCGACAAGCTGTTAAACGGTCCTTGTGTGGCCGTCCAAATTAATGGAAGAGTGTTCATATGGCCGTCCAGTTCCTAGAGTCCCCAAGGTGTGGGTTTTATAGATAATTATCTATTTATCTATTTTATTTGAATTTATCACCGACAGGCTCTGAACGGTTGGCCCTGGGCCACCCCATTAATTGAGTTGTCTATCATTAGACCGTTCAATCCATAAGAGTCCAGTGGTGAAATATTCGGTCAGTTTGATGGATAATTGGATTATTTCTGGGTTTATTTATTTCCACCAATAGCCTTAAACGGTCTAGCATCAGACCATGTAGTGGTTTGGACGGCCTATCGCACGATCGTGCAATGGCCCGATTTCTGAAGAATTTAAGATTTTTCTCTCTCCATCCGTGGTTTTATCCTCAACTTATTCCACTCATTTCTCCGCGGATACTCCACCAAATGGGGTGCCGTTTGAACTGGTTGGAAGATAATTCATTTATCTATACGGATTATCTTTTATCATCTTGACCTAAAATTCATTGGAAACCCTAATTTCGGGGCTGGCTTTGTGGGCTCTATAAATAGACCCTAATTTAAGGTCGACGGCGAAGCCCTGCCGAACTTTTGAGTGACCTACAGTCAGGGAGGAAGGCTTTCTACGTCCACATAAGCCTCCGGTTTAGGGAGTATTCATTGTTTTGAGTCTTCATTTTAACAGTCCCACCATCTCTTTCGTCATTGCATGCTTCATTTCATTGCTCTTTTCCCACGTTTTTTCACTCTTGCACTTCATTACACACACCCTCCTATTGTTTTCCATGCCCCTAGGGGGTTTAAAAACTCCCAGGTATCCCCCATTTCAAGTTATTATGTTTATTTGTGTTTGTTCTTATAGTTACTACACTTCACTGTTCTGATCTTGGATTTTCCTTTGTGTTTTGCAGGTCAGCATCGTACTAGCACGAGGCCCATTCCTTCTGGCCAGCCGGAACGGGTGGAGGTTTAGATCCTACAACTTAAAACCTGGTGGCATTGGGCGGTCGTCCTCCTGTCCGTTCGAGTACTAGAGCGGTCTTCACAGAGCCGTTCTTCATCCCTCTGCGGCCTCCTCTGGACTGTTCTATTGTCAAGCCAGGCTTCATCCCGCATTCCTTCAGCACTGGTGAGAGGTCCATCGAGCGACCATGCAGTTCATAGAGCGACTATTCCAGAACCGTTCATCTCCGCAGTGCTATTTTTACGGCGAGTGTTTCCTTTTTTCCAAGGTATAGTGTATTTGTTTACATTCGGAGCCTTGGTGACGATCACGATCACACACTCCTCTACCCTCTCTTTATTTTCTTTCCTTCGTTTGGCATGTCACCATATTTTTATATTTTTGGAAAGGAAGGTAAGGGAAGGAAAAAGAGGTGGGAAAACATGTCAACATCACATTTTTTGGCGATCGCGATGGGACGCCTAGTGCCCATCGTGCTAGTGTTATGCTGATATGCTTTTCTGCTTGGTTAGGGTTCTTGTTTGAGTTCTTTCAGGTTGCTGTTCGACCACCTCGGGTTGCTGTTCTCGGACGAGTACACGGTTCTCATAGAGCCGTTCAGTCATCTCCGCGGTTGGACGATACACTGTCATGTTCCAGTCTCAGCTTCAGCGGTCCTCTTCAGACCGTCCATCTTCCTCCACGGTCTTCCAAAAGATCATCTACTTCCACTGGCCCAAGTACGCTTCTGCCTTTACACTGGTGATTTTTGTTGACATTCTTCGGTCTTTCCAGGTCCGTCCCAGAGTTCACACGGTCTTTCGACAGACCGCTCTATCAGGTACGCCTCTGTCCTGTTGTTTTTTTTATTACCCCTGCCATCGAACGGCCCTCACAGGACCGTTGACCTCCCTGCACGGTCTCCCACAGACCGTTTGTTACTGCTATAGTGCACCCAAGCCTTCATTTTGATTAATATTTCAGATTATCTCATGCTAATTTGGTGCTGCTATTGATCTCACCTTTGCTGTCATCATACTTTTCTATGATTATTTTCATTCTGTTCATATTTGTTGATCATTGATTGATAGATCTAGGCTAGATTCTTGCATGCACTCCGGTGCACATAGGATCATACTCACTTTTCATAGTAGTTACATTCCTACCTAGGTAGGGGATCCTCTCGTCTCCATACTCCTTGGAGCCGACTAGGTGACCTTACCCAGGACCTCCGTAAGCCTCCGTGAGCCGTGGATTCCCACACAGACGTCAGACAGGTTGTACCGTACCACCCCAGTCTAGGGTTTTGCATCCGTGAGAGAGAGATGCTCCCTTAGAGTCAGTCAGCCTCCCATTCCTACCCCAGTTAGGTACCTTGTGATTGTGTGAATTATCATCTTAATTAATCCACTAAGGTCCTAGAGGGAAATCTATAAAACATTTCGTGCATCATTCTTTACTTGAGTTATACTGGTTGTCTCTCTTCTCATCTCCCCCCTCTTGTGTGCATTTTGTCGGTTGGATTGTTTGTTTTAGACCTTTGTTAGGGTTGATTGTTTTCCCCTCCCCAGGTGTTAGTGCATGTGGAGTTGCTTCTTCCCCATAGGATCGTCTTCTAGGGGCAACTCCCATTTCATCTCTTATTTTAATCCCCTAATCGATTCCCCTCCAGTCATGTCATCTTACAACTTCTCTCACACCCATGAGGACTCCCTTCCTCAAGGGCTCTTGGAGGACCCGCCTAGGGTAGTTCCTCTCCCGTCTGCCACTATTGAGGGTGCCCAACCCCCTCTCTCTGATTCATCCACTCACAACTCGGCTAGTCATGTTATTCACATGATGGCCGAGTTGGACCCTACTAAACTCCATCTCCTTAAACAAGCTTTGCAAGGGGTAGATGCCCCACCTTTAGTGCTTTCTTCTAGCGTGTCTGCTACCGCCACTTCTACATCTCCGATTGTTGGATTAGGGGCCACCTCTGCGGCCTCCATTGACCTTACTCCAATTCATCCTCAGATTCTCCGATTCCCCAACGTGGAAGCAGGCTAGGCTTCTACCTCGGCCCATCAGCCTCTAGACCCGGGGAAGACCCAGATCCCAGTGCCCTCCTATTCTGATCCCTACAATACCATCTCTGCGGCGCCGCAGGCCCTTGTGGCCCCGGCTGAATTTGTTCGCCTCCAACCAGGGGCTGCCCATCTTGCTTACTCGGATATGGGCCCTTCCCTGGCCCATTATCCTTCTTATGGGCTTCCCCCTCCATTGGTCTATCCATCTGCTCCATACACAGGTTCTGCTCTTCTTGCTGTGTCTCCTCCTTCCCGGGAACGGGAACTTCTTGATAGATAGGCTGCCATGCAGCAGCATATTGACCTCCTCCATAAGCGGGTCGGCCCACAGTCTCTCGCCGATGTCCCCGTTCCTAATTTCCGCTACATTCGCTTCCCACCTCAGTCGGAGCTCCCTACATATCGTAAGTACGACGGGAATGGCAACCCGTTCATTCATATAAGGGAGTTTCTTTATGAATCAGCACAGTTCCAACATGATGACCACCTTATGGCTTATCTCTTTCGATGGTCATTGGATGGGGTGGCGCTTGAATGGTTTTACACATTGCATTTGGAGGAGGCAGAAAGCTTCAAGGTTGTCAAGAAGAAGATCATAACAAGATTCCAAGACCGGGTGGGCCCAGAGTATTCCATCACATACTTAGTAGTAGAGAAGATGAAGCCAGATGAGGACGTCGCAACATATGAAGACAGATGGAGGTAGATGGCCTCCCGTGTGCTCGGGCAGATCCCGGAAGAAGAAAAGGTTAAATTGTTAATTTCAAATGCTACACCGACATTCCGGAACATTCTGGCAATGAATGATATATCGAACATGCACCAGTTGCACAGTCGGGCACGGTTTATCCAGACCCAGTTCAAAGACTCCCCCATCCATTCCTTATTCGAGGCCCAGAAATCTAAAACCACCAGAAAGTCTCAAGGCCCAGTTACTGAGGGAGTTCAAACCAATGAGCAGGTCCAAGCTGTTCAATTCCTTAACCAGTCCGCTCTACCCCGTTTCCAGCAACCTCCACGAAACTCCCAGTTCTCCACTCCACAAGCTCCCCGACCCCCCTTCCAAGCTCCTCAACACCCACAACAACCACCACCACCACCACAACAGCCTCAACAACCACCCCATTACCATAATGTTCCTCCCCCTACTGGTTATGGTCCTGCCCGACCGAGTCTGAAGAGAGCCCATTATCCCCCACTCCTTGAGACTTTGCCGGATATCTTCTCCGCCCTAATGTACACTGGTGACATACAGTTGCCTCCGGAACGTCAGAACTGGAACCCGACAGCCGACCAATCAAGGTATTTGACGTGGACGACATAGGGGAAGGATCGACGGCACTCCGATATCATGAACAGGTTGGATAACTTGCTACCTCATGCAGCTCGGCCTCACGCCGGATGCTCTCACACCGGGCGACACACTCACAAAGAGAATGAGGGAAGAGAAATGCAAGAGGGGAGGGCTCTAACACACAAAACAATCTTTCATTCAATCTTATCATCTCATACGTAGCACCCTTAGCCCCCTATTTATAGGGATGGCCATAACAACAATACCTTCAAACTTTCACTAATTATGTTTATACCCAAGCCTAATAAAACAAAACCCACCCACCTAACTTTTGACTTGTGGGTTTAAAATATGATATTTTGACTCAATAAAAATAAAATACTTTGGTGGTTAAAACACAAATACCTCCATAGTAAAATACATAGACACATACGTACGGATACGTACTCAGGACGTCGAGTCTTCAAGCGAGCCTCCGAGCCATAAGCTCTGTGCAGTCGGGGCGGTGCGGCATCGGCTCCGAGTAGTGGGCCCGATAGTGGACTTGGTGTCCCCACCAACCGTCCCGGGGCGGCTGGAACTCGACTCCGTCGAGTAAGGAGGGACACTGCTCTGGTAGTGCTACAGCAGATCTGGATCGAGGCGTTGGAGATCTTCCCGGCTGATCCAGGAATTATCAGAAGGTGGACGGTCCGCCAGCAGACAAGGTAGCGCTGGTACACCCGGCTCCGTGTAGTTGTCACCTGCTCATCCAGTATCCTCTCAATGTGCTCGCGCGGTGCTCTCGAGGCTGTGAGATGCACATGGGTGGGCTCACTCTTAATGGGAGGAGAAGTCTCGAAATGGTCATTAGGAATCACTGTGGGTTCCTTGTAGGCCACTAGGTCAGCCACATTAAAGGTCGAGCTAATCCCATATTCGGGAGGTAAGTCCACAACATAAGCATTGGCGCCAATCTTATGCAGAATTGGGAAGGGTCCATCACTGCGGGCTTGCAACTTTTCAACAGCTCCCGAGGGGAATCGTTCGGGTCGAACCCGTACCATAACCATGTCACCTTCTTGGAATTCATGGTGACGCCTATGTGAATCAGCCAATTTTTTGTAAGTCTCATTACTGAGGTTGATTTGCTTGCTAATTGACGCATGCAGACTTTTGACATGCTGTGCAAACTCCTCAGCTGATTTGGATGATCTAGACTCGAGGGGAAGGGGAATGAGATCCACAGATTTCTTAGGTTTGTATCCATGCACGACCTCAAATGACTCATACCTATGGACCTATTGATAGAGCTGTTGTATGCAAACTTGGCTCTGGGCAAGAGAAGATCCCAGGTGCCCGAATGATCCCCTACGAGACACCTTAAGAGATTCTCTAGACTCCTATTGATGACCTCTGTTTGCCCATCAGTTTATGGGTGATAGGCAGTGGAGAATTTGAGTTTGGTCCCAACTAGGTGACAAAGTGTCTTCCAAAAGTAACTAGTGAACCGGACATCTCGGTCAGACATGATGGTTTGGGGGAGACCATGCAGACGCACGATTTCATCAAAGAATAAGTGGGCTACTCTAGATGCATCAGATGTTTTGGAACATGCAATGAAGTGGGCCATCTTAGAGAACCTATCAACGACAACAAGGATGGAATCATGCTTGTGAGCAGTGCGAGGTAAACCAATGATAAAATCCATGCTCACATCAACCCATGGTCGATCAGGAACGGGGATAGGAGTGTAGAGACCAATGTTTTGTTTGACCTGTTTGGCCATTGTGCATGTCCTACACTGGGCTACAATCTTGGCCACATCTCTCTTCAGGCCAGGCCAATAGAAGTGCTCCTTCACAGAATAGATGGTCTTGTTGCGGCCAAAGTGACTAGAAAGACCTTCAGCATGCATTTCCCAATTTAGGAAGTCTCGAACAGAAGTCCTCGGGACACAGAGTTGCTGCCCTCGAAATAGAAAACCATCTTGGAGTAGATAGTCAGAAAAGGCTATCGAGGGTCGAGTAGACAGAGCAGAGTAGGCAGGGCCAAAATCAGGACACTCTCCATAGAGTTCCTTCATGCGGTCAAATCCAGTGACCTCTACCCGAACAGTGGAAAGAAGGGAGACCCTTCGACTCAAGGCGTCGGCCACCTTATTTTCCTTTACACCTTATGTTTTAGGACAAATGTGAAAGACTGGAGGAATTCTACCCACCGACCATGCCTAAGGTTTAAGCCCTTCTGTGAGCTAAGGAATTTCAAAGTCTCATAGTCCGAGTATAAGATAAACTCTTGTGGCAAGAGATAGTGTCTCTAGTGTTTGAGGGCTTGGACCACGGCATAAAACTTCTTATCATGGGTGGAGTAATGAAACTTTGCATCCGAAAGTTTGTAACTGAAATAAGCCATAGGGTGGCTCTCCTGACTAAGCACTCCACCTATTCCTACGCCAGATGCATCATAGGAAACATCAAAGACTTTGGAAAAGTATGGCAGGCGAAGAACATGGGCTTTAGTCATAAGCTCCTTTATGGCAATAAAAGCCTGAAATGCGGCTTTAGTCCACTCAAAATTTCCCTTACAGATGTAATCCGTAATGGGTGCCATAATGGTACTAAAGCCCTGAATGAAGTGTCTGTAGAAAGTGGCTAGCCCGTGGAAACTACGAATGTCATGGACATTCTGGGGCTCTGGCCAGTCTACTATGGCTCGGACCTTAGATTGGTCCACAGACACTTCATGACTTGAAACCACAAATCTGAGAAAAGTGACCCGGTCTGTCATGAATTCACATTTAGTAAGGTTGACAAACAGGGTTTCTCTCCTCAAAGTCTCACAAACTTCCCTCAAATGGTGGATGTGATCCTGAGGGTTGTGGTTATAGATGAGAATGTCGTCAAAGTAGACGACAACAAAGCAACCAATGAGAGGATGAAGGGCAACTGTCATATGCCTCATGAAAGTGCTGGGGGCGTTGGATAACCCAAACGGCATGACAAGCCACTCATACATACCTTCTTTTGTTTTGAAGGCTATCTTCCACTCATCCCCTGGTCGAATCCAGACCTGGTGGTAGCGACTTTTCAAGTCAATCTTGGAAAAGATTGTGGCTCCACTCATCATGTCAAGCATGTCATCAAGACGGGGAATTAGAAATCTATACTTGACAGTGATTTTGTTGATGGCGCGGCTGTCAACACACATCTGCCAGGTGCCATCTTTCTTGGGTGTGAGGAAGGCATAGACAGCACATAGGCTCTTGCTCATCCTGAGAAAACCCTTTTGGATAAGGTCCTCGACAATCCTTTGGAGCTCAGCATGCTCCTTGGGATTCAGTCTGTAATGGGGAAGGTTGGGTAGGGTGGACCCGAGGACAAGATCAATAGCGTGTTGTACGTCACTCATGGGAGGGAGTCTAGAGGGCAAGTCATCTGGGAAAATATCTTGGAAGTCCTGCAGAATTGCCTGGACCTGGGGGGGATTGAGACTCGGGACTCCTCGGGGGTGATGGTGACAACAACAGCCCAAACAGGGGCACCTTCGGCAACCTCTTTATTCAGCTCACGGACACCTATGAAGTTAAGGCACCTAACCGGGTCATAACCAACCTTAGGGGCCTTAGGAACGGGTGTGATAGGTGCAGGAGGAGAGGGAATGAGAAGTCTCCCTTCGGTGGGAGTCCGAGGACTCTCTTGAACCTTGGGGGTTCCAGTGGGGGTGGAGGTGGAACTCCTTCCCGGGGTCACCTTTGGGGGTGCCGGGTACAGCTGTATCTTCTTCCCATTGTGTGAGAAGGAACACTGATTGGACCAACCGAATGTAGTAAGGTCTACATCATACGTCCACGGTCGTCCTAAGATGATGCTACCGACCTTCATTGGCACTACATCGCATATGATTTATCCTTGGTAGGACTAGAATTGGATGGGAATGACACATGTAGTGGTGACTAGGATAGACGTGTCATCAACCCAGGCCACGTTGTATGGCCTCAGATGAGGATGGGTAGGTGGACCTAGACGAGAGACAAAGTCTGAGGAGACTGCATTGATACAGCTCCCGTTGTCAAAGATCACCTTGCAGGGTTGGGATTTCACCATAATGTATGTTTGGAAGATGGAGGTTCGATGCCAGTCATCCTCCTAGGGGTATGTTAGGATGCAGCGAACTACACCCAGTCTTTCTGGTTTGAACTCTCGGCAATATCTCCCACTTGCATGTACTCGACATGCGTTCCGTCATACCCTGCATCCATCTCCTCAAATTGGGCGATGAGGTCAGGATCGGCCTCACACCTCTCAATGGCTTCTCCTTCCTGAGGTGAAAACTCCACAGGCTGGGGGTCGGTGATGACTAAGGCTCGGGTGGGGCAGTTGGAGGTAATATGCCCTAGGTTATGGCATCTAAAGCAATGAACTCCCGAGACAGGGACTGGTTGGCAGGTGCTAGGGATGACTCCCTTTCCCTTGTCATCTCTCCTATCAGTTGGCAGAGTGTACTCCATCCTGGGCACAGCAGCGGGTGCAGGTAAGGGGTTCCGTGGGAAAGGAGCCGTAGGGGCAATGGTCCGGAGTGGTGTAGCAGTAGGGACATAGGAAGTTGAGGGGCCAGGCCTCTCAGAGTAGCGGACCATAGGATTTCAGGACTCGGGTTGGCGGTAGGTGGGGACCTGAGGTGGGACCACCTTTTGAAATCGCTCGACGTCCTGGGCAACCTGATAGGCATGCTCGAGAGTGTTAACTTCCCATAGGAACATCTCCCGCTGTATGCTCTCGTGTAGGCCAGCCCTAAATCGTGAGAGGGTGACTTAGGCATCTTCCATGACTTGACTCCGAAGGAAGAAGTCATCAAATTTGGTGATGTACTCATCTACGGACTTTCCATCTTGGGTGCGTTTCTGCCATTGGTCTAAAAGATGCTGATGGTAGGAAGGTGACAGATACTTCTCCCTTAGTTTCTCCTTCATTTCCTCCCACGTGCTTATGGGTTCCTCTCATCTCCTTGCTAGGAGATTCTCAACGTTACACCAGTAGGTTTTGGCTTGACCTAGGAGTTTCATTTTGGCAAACCTCACCCTTGTAGCAGGGGTCATGCGGCGATGCCAATCAAAATATTGGTCCATCCCGATTTCTCAGTCAAGGTATGTAGCGGGATTTAGGGACCCATCAAAACTCGGAGCGTCAATTTTGACGTTCCGGAGAATGATATCCTCATCGTCGTGGTCTCTCTCTCGAGATGCACGGGCCTCTAGCTCTCTACCTTGGGGAGCCTGATTTTGGAGGGCTTGCTCTCTCTCCTCTCTAGGATTGGCTATGGGATCACCGTGGCCATTCACTCGTCGTTCCTCTAAGGCTCGGATCCTCTCATCTAGCTATGCTCGTAGTTGGCCTATGGATTCTTCAAAATGGGTCAGAAGATTATGCTCAAGCTGAGCCAACATAGCACTCACGCTCTTCTGATCCATGTGGGATTATAGAGTTGAAGGGCGCTCTAGACGGCCGGATGAATTTCTAGACCAACGTGGCATGCACGACCTCGGACCTAAATGATGTAATACTTGGACCAAAAATTAGCAAGCTATAGACCCGAATTTTGTTGGCTAATAGGTAAAGGGTCAACTTGAAGGGACCGGTCAGGGAGAGTTGTTCGTCCGTAGGTGAAGTAGTTGTGGAACTACCTCCTGACAATTAGGGTGCCTTAATGTGGTAGTCTAGGGCCTATGGATAGGTGCATACATGCAAGCTCTCACTTTCCGGCCACAACGATGCACTCAGAAGACAGGCTGCATGGTTCGGGTTCTCTCTCACTTCGCGCGGTAATAGAAAAGATACTAAACAAGCAAGTGAGTACCTAGACTGAAAAGTCTAACTCCGACCGGAGACGAGGGCGAGCGGGGATGTGCGTGCCCGCACGGCGTCAATGAAGCTTGACCGGTTACAAAGAATTCACTCCACACAGGAAGGATTTAATTATTACCGACCGCTTTAAATTTCCCACGCAGGGGAACAAATTGATCTAAAATTTTCTCCACGCAAGGAGACTCTCGGGCACTCAAAACTCCGTGAATTATGGATCAACTTTTGACACCCCGGGCACTGCTCAGGCTGCCAAAGTGGACTCGGGTGCCTCAATTCAATCAATAAGTATAAAATAGAGATAATATATATGTAAATATATATACATAATATTATATGTGAAATATATGTATATATATATATTAATACTTCAATCAACTCCCTCTTTTTTTTAACTTTTCTCTTTTTTTTTCAAGCATCCTTTTTGACTTTTAAAACACCTTTTATCTCTTCTCTCTCTCTTTTTTTTTCAAACCTTTCAGCTGGTCACACGGGGCAGGCAGGCGAAGATGGTGGCGGGGCCGTGGGGTGGCCAATAGGCACAAGAGGGGCGCACTCGCGGGCGCTGTCGGGCGCTCCCAGGCGTGGCGCACAGGCGGGCGCAGTTGGGCACGGCGGACTGTGCACACCGGGGCGGGCGTGCCTGCGGGTGGGACTGGCGCGGAGCACGCGCTTGGGCGCGTGTGGCCGGTGGAGGCGCGGGCTGCTGGGTCGCGGGCGCGTAAGGCGTGCGGGCGGCAGTGGGGCTGCGCAGCGCGCGGGCGCGGCCCGCGCTCGGGCGGGCGGGTCTGCAGCGGTCGGGCGCTGGGGGCGGGTGCGGGCGCGGCGGCAGCGGCGCGGGCTGCGGCGGCGGGCGTTGCCTGGGGCGGGGGTCTGCGACGGCTCAGAATGGCCGATGCGGCCTAAGCCCTCTTTTGAAATGGCACGGGCGACGAGGCTGTATGGGGCGTGAACTTTTTTTTCCTTTTTCTATTTTCTTTTCTTTTCTCTCAACCGAGAGCTTCTGCTATGTGTTTTCTTTTTTTTTCTTTCTTCCTCTCACCCGTAAACTCGCTATGCATATATATATATATATATATTTAACTTCTTCACTTCTGCTTTGCACTGAACGAGAGAGAGAGAACAGAGGGAGAGAGAAACGGACAGAGAGAGATACAGAGAGTGAAACAGAAATAGAGAGAGAGAGAGAATAACGGAGAGAGGGAAAGAAAGAGAGACAGAGAGAGAAAGAAAAACAGAGAGAGAGTTAAAAATAAATTCTTTCTCTTTCTTCCTTTCAACCGTAAGCCTCCTCTGTATATTTTTTTTTCTACTCTTCTTTTTTTTCACTTATAGCAATCGAGAGAGAGGGGGAGGGACATCGATGACGTCGAGGTCGACGGAGACACCGTTGTTTGGGCTATGATACCAAATCTGATGCGGACGGTGTCGGGGGAAGGATCGATGGCACTCCGATATCACGAACATGACGGATAACTTGCTACCTCGCGCAGCTCGGCCTCATGCCGGATGGTCTCACACCGGGCGACACACTCACACTCACAAAGAGAATGAGGGAAGGGAAATGCAAGAGGGGAGGGCTCTCACACACAAAATAATCTTCCATTCAATCTTATCATCTCGTACTTAACACCGTTAGCCCCCTATTTATAGGGAAGACTATAACAACAATACCTTCAAACTTTCACTAATTATGTTTATACTCTAACCTAATAAAACAAAACCCACCCACATAACTTTTGACTTGTGGGTTTAAAATATAATATTTTGACTCAATAAAAACAAAATACTTTGGTGGTTAAAACACAAATACCACCATAGTAAAATACATACACACATACGTACGGATACGTACTCAAGATGCCGAGTCTTCAAGCGAGTCTCCGAGCCATAAGCTCGGTGCAGTCGGGGCGATGTAGCGTCTGCTCTGAGTAGTGGGCCCGGTAGTGGACCCGGTGTCCCCACCAGTATTGCATATACCATCGACAACCCAGGCACACGATAGAGAGGTGTTATCAATTCAGGGATCTAGTGTATGATTTGCATGAGGGCCATAGGATTGATTGGGCCCAAATGCACAAGTTAATTGAGGACATAAAAGAAAGGAGAAGACAAGCAAGGCCTCAGCAAGTGGCACCTCAGCAGCAGTAGTTCCAACAACCTCCCCAACAACAACCTCAGCAACAGTAGCAACATCAAGACCTCGAGATTCATCAGAATCCCATGCCAGAACATCCGCCCGCTCCTCAACAGCAACAGCAGCCGCCGGCACCGACTCAAGTAAATGTTGCTCACCACTCAGCCCCTAATGCTGAGTGGTCCTTTGACGATGAGACACTCATCTTTTGGCCTTCCACCACGCATACGCCAACTCCCCCGCGCCTTCTGTTCCTTCCATCCTCCGACCCACCACCTTGACTACCACTCCACCCACTATCCCCTCCCGATCACATGTTGCACCCTCCACATTCCCCACCATTCTGCCAATCCTTCCACCATCACCCGCCATACCCTCCATCATCACCCCTCCACTCAACCCTTCACCAATCACCATTCCACCAAGGCCCGCCAGACCAGCCTCCGCCATCCTCACCACTATTTCTACCCCTTCCACTCATCCCACTGGGCCAATTGGGGGTCCATCTCAGGCCATGCCAGCACAACACTGCGCCCTCCGGAACGGGCGTTTGTTCCATAGAAGTTACCCCTCCACTGGTGCACCTGCACCCAACCCTCAAGTTCCTTCCTCAACGGTTGAAGCAGAAGAAGTAGACCCCGTGCCAGGCATGAAGTATGATATGTTACAGCACTTGGACCGGATGCTGGCCAAGATTTTAGTCCTGGAATTAATTAAAAGGTCCATGCTACACCAAGATGCCCTGAGGGCTTTCTTGCAAAAAGTTTTGGTTAGCGAGGACGTGGCGGTGGACAGTTTGCCATCGGTGTTGGCCACCATCACAAATGGGCCATCTATTTCATTTTCAGAGTCAGAGCTAGCACCCCCAGAGGCACATCAGATGCCACTATGCATTACAATATCTTTGAATAAAGTGGCTGTTGATGCGGCTCTAGTGGACACAGGGGCTTCTATTAATGTGTGTCCCTTGAGCACGTTGCGTGCCTGCAACATATCTGAAGACATGATGCGCCCGACACCGACAACCATTGCAGCATACGACAACTCCAGGAGGGCTTGTCACGGGCTCGTGACAGTTCAGGCCTAGCTAGGGCCTTTAAAAATGGACCCGATGTTTAAGGCTATTCTGGGTCATCCATGGATTTATTGTTTGAGTGTAGTACCCTCGACTGCCCACCAATGCCTCAAGTTCCCATCTCAGGAGCCGGTAGTCAAGGTAAAGAGTGTTTCCACAATCCAGACTGTTGATGCGATTGCCAATAAGATTCTTCCTACACTTTGGCCGAGTAATAAGCTAGTTTTGTCTGTTATGGACTTGAACTTTCCATGGGCATATGCGTCACGCAATCCCGCAACTGCATCAACCAATGTTAAAATCAAGTCCAAGATTAGAGACTCTAAGGGGTGGCACATGATTTTGAAGTTAGGCTACCAGCCGAGCATGGGCCTCAGCGCACAATTGCAGGGGTGGACTAATCCCGTCCCCAGGGGCAGAAAGATGAGCCGAAGAGGCCTTGGGTACCGAGATTCAGCACTGTCAATACTAGGGGACTCTGGGCCACTGACGTGGGATTACCGTCAACATTTTGTGAAAGGCCTGTTGTAGCCTGGTACTTTAAAGAAGCCGCCGCCTTGTGTTGATAAGAAGACTGATGCCGCTTATGTTGTTGCTGACCCACCGCCGCCGAAGAAGGGGCTGGTGGGTGACATGGATGATTTTTACAGCTATTTTGAGAAGATGTTCCGTGAAGAAGAAGCTTGTCCGAAAGAGATGGAGATGCCGCTGGTGAAGCATTCTCCGATTGAGCCAGTTCACCGGAGGCCACAGGAAGTGGGGAGCTCCATCACTACTTTTTCTTTGTCCCTATCCTGCCTTGCCTCCTTGTTTCAGCGATTGGGGTTTATTCCCCGTTCCCCTACGATTATGGTCGACTCGTACTTTACGGAAAGACCACTTGAAATTTTATTTGTTCCTTGTGCATGTAGGTGCTGCCCACCCATTGATTTATCAACTCTGTTTACTCCTCCCTCCCCAACTGCCGAACTCCATGAGATGTGGTTTTCATCGTCTGACCCCTTTTTTAATTGTCTCTTCCTCTCTCTATTTCCCATGCAACTTCCTCATCCTCCTTCCTCCTCTAGTCCCTCTTGCTTCATGATTTCCTCTGACCTCCAAAAAAAATGTCAATTTTAAAATGGAGGTTTCAGTGGAGGATTACGCTCTATTCTGTCCATCTTCCCAGGGGCATGAAACCCCTGCTTCTTTCCCTGTAGATTTCTTATCTCCTAGGTTAGATGTACAGTGTGCAGAGTCCCCTAGGTTGGTAAAGTCAGTCGGGGTAGAGACTAGCTCTAGTGTTGCCAGTCCATCCACGTCTGCGACGCACCCTATGGTGCGTCATTCTAAATCTATTCCAGATAGGTTTCTTCAAGATTTAGCTTGGAGATGTCAAGCTCTTCTCAAATGCCCTGAGTTTGTAGAGACCGCAATAGTCTTAGAGGATGATGATAAAGTAGAAGGGGTGTGGAGCAATGACGGATTAGGTGTATATGAAATCATTGATGAGAAGGACCTAGCCGATGATGAGGAAGGCGACATGGATGACACTGCCGATCTGTACGCACAAGGGTTAAAGAGATTTGATGAACCGTCGACAGCAATGGATGAACCCACTAAAGAAATTAATCTTGGAACCAAAGAGGACCCCAGGCCCATAATTATTTCTGCTAATCTCCCTCCTCCGGTTGAAGAGGAGCTAATCAAGATTTTGAGGGAGTATAGTGATTCCTTTGCCTGGTCTTATGAGGACATGCCGGGTCTTGACCCCACTTTGGTTGAACATCAACTTATTCTTAGACCAGGGGCAACACCCGTTAAACAAAGAGCGAGAAGGTTCCACCCTCAAATGGCCTTAAGGATAAAGGAGGAAGTTGACAAATTGCACAAGGCCAAGTTTATTAGAGTTGTATTATATCCTCAATGGGTGGCAAACATAGTCCTGGTAATGAAAAGGATGGGGAAATTTGAATTTGTATTGATTTCAGGGAGTTAAATAAGGCTTGTCCGAATGATGATTTCCCGCTTCCTCACATTGATGTGTTGGTGGACAATACGGCTGGATATGAAGCCCTCTCGTTCATGGGTGGATATTCTGGTTATAACCAAATCCATCTTGCTCTCGAGGACCAAGAGAAGACCTCTTTCACCACGTCCGGGGGCACATACTGCTATGTTGTTATGCCATTCGGATTAAAGAATGCAGGTGCCACGTATCAGCGGGCGTTGATGGATATCTTCCATGATATGATACATGTATACATGGAAGTCTATGTGAATGATATTTTGGTGAAGTCAAAGTCCAAAGAAATGAATCCAAAGGTGTTGCAAAGGGCTAGGGTGTACAAATTAAAAATGAATCCAAAGAAATGCGTGTTCGGAGTTGCATTAGAGAAATTGCTTGGGTTTATAGTGAGTAAACGAGAGATTCAGATTGATCCGAATAAGGCAAAGGACGTAATGGACATTCCCCCACCAAATAATATCACTGAACTGCGAGGTTTAATTGGACGTTTACAATTCATCAGGAGATTCATATCTTAGCATTCGTAAAGATGCCACCCATTCTAGGAATTGTTGAAAGTGGGGGTCAAATTTGAATGGAATGAATAGTGTCAAAAGGCCTACGAGGAACTTAAGGTTTATCTGTCTCATCCCCCAGTTCTACAACATCCCGTCCCTAGTAAACCCCTGATCTTGTACATTTCTGTTATTGAGGACTCCCTAGGAGCTGTCCTGGCTGAAGTGGATGATGAAGGAAGGGAAAGGGCAGCATACTACCTTTGTAGGTTGTTTAATCCTGCTGAATCTAAGTATACTGCCATGGAAAAGACCTACGCAGCGTTAGTATGGGTAGCTCATAAACTCAAACACTATTTCCTTGCCCATGAAGTTAAGCTAATCTCTAGAATAGACCCAATTCATTACCTCTTAGAAAAACCTGTCCTTTCTAGCAGATTAGCTCGCTGGCAGAGCTTTCTTTCTCAATTTGATATCACCTTCGTTGTCCAAAAAGCGATCAAGGGATACGCGATTGCTGAACATCTTGCTCATTCTCCTATCCCTCGCACTGATTCAATCCAGGATGTGTTCCATGATGAACATCTTCCTGTACTTACTCATGTTACCTTCTGGTCTCCTCATTTCGACGGTGCATTAAGTTCTCAGGGCCGTGTGATCGATGCCGTTGTCCATACTCCAGAGGGAGTAACCATCCCTATTGCTTATCAGCTCTCTTTCCCCGCCACAAATAATATAGCCGAGTATGAGACTCTTCTAGCCTGTCTGAAGCACGCCTACCTCTTAGGCACGTGATGTCTCAATATTATAGGGGATTCTCAATTGGTGCTGCGTCTAGTTCTTTCCATGTATCGCACCCGTGACCCTAAACTCAAGCCCTATCAAGATTTGGTCACGCTCTTGGCTAGGCAATTCTGCAAGTTAATCTATTTTCACACTCCTCATTCTCAGAACATCCTGGCCGATGCACTTGTATCGCTCGCTTCTTCTCTTTCCTTCCCCCTCAGTCACACCACTAAGACCATTATGGTCCAGCGTTTAGACGCTCCTTCTCTTTAGGATCCCTGGTTTGACAACCTTAGGAAATCTATGGAGAGGAAAGCCGAAAAGGAAGATTTGAAGGAAGTATCATTGACTGAGCTCAAGGAAATCATAGAGGAAGAGGATTTACTGTGGTATTATGAAATTGAGCAATATTGTAAGGATGAATCCTTCTCAGAGACGGCCAATGCCGAGTAGTGCAAGGCCATTAGAAGAGTCCCCTCCAGATACACGTTTGTCGCAGGAGAATTGTATAGGCGGGCTCTTAATGGAGTTCTGATGAGGTGTCCAGATGATGATGAGGCTTGGAAGGTAGTAGAAGCAGCAAATGCAAAGTGATTGCGGAGGGCACGTTAATGGACAGGCGCTGGCGAAGAAAATTCGTAGGCAGGGCTATTACTGGCCAACCCTAGAAGAAGATTGTTCCACCTATGTCCGTAGATATCTTCAGTGCCAGCTTCATGCTGATAAAATCCATGCTCCTACTTCTTCTCTCCATCCTCTCTCTGCTCCTTGGCCATTCTCGATGTGGGCCTTTGATATCGTTGGACCACTTGGCGACCCTAATGCTCAGGTTAAACAAAAATCATTCATTCTGACTGCTACTGAGTATTTCACCAAGTGGGTGGAAGTTAAAGCTTATGCGGAAATCAAAGCCACAACGGTATGCCGCTTTATTCTCAAGAACATCATCTCACGGTTTAGAGTGCCAAGTGATATCGTCACCGACAACGGGCCTCAATTTGTGTCTCAAGAGCCTCAGGACCTCTGTAAGAAATTTAATATTTCATTGCATCATTCATCACCATACTACCCTTAAGGTAACGGCCAAGCCGAGGACACAAACAAAATCCTTCTTAAAATCATTAAGAAAACATACGAGTCACACAAATTTGATGATTGGGCTAATAAATTGGTAGAAGCTCTATGGGCTTATCGCACCTCCGTCCGCACTCCCACGGGGCAGACTCCTTTTGCTCTGACTTATGGGATGGAGGCGGTACTCCCGTACGAGATCTTGATCCCTTCCCTAAGAGTGCAGCTGGACAAAGAACTTAATCTCGATGAACGTCGAGAGGCGTTGTTAGTCCAACTAGAACTCTTAGATGAGAAGTGGCTTAACGTAGCAAATCACGTCTCCATTTATCAAAAACGTGTCTCGCAGCATTTTCAAAAGAAGGTTATCTAAAGGAAATTCCAAGTGGGTAACATGGTTTTGAAACACACATTTATCAGATCAACAGGTCCTAGGTCTAAGCTGCAACCCAATTGGGAAGGGTCGTTTGTAATTAAAGAAATCAATCCTGGGAACACATACCGTCTTGTTAATGCGGAGGGTGAAGAATTGCCTAGTCCGTTGAATGGGTTGTATTTAAAACATTTTTATCCATAGAGTCGAGACAGCAATGGCCCGGTGGCGGGATGTTTCCTTCACTTGATCATGAAGGGAGATCCCTGGTTCAGCATTCACACACTACACGACCCCCGTGGTTCAGTTTTCCTTTCTTGCGCAACAATGTTTCTCCCTTGGCCATGCTTAGGGGAAAGTGAAAATCCTTAATTTCCCCTCTTTTGGCTGAAAATAGGGGCAAGTGGTGAATAAGGGGGCGAGAACCGATCTAGACACCCCAACATGAAAGGAAGGTCTCAAATAGGGGCAGTCCGTTATGACCTTACTCTGCATTTCACAGAAAAAGCAAAAGAAAGAAAAGAAATGAAAGAAAAGGGGCAAAGTCAAAGGCAAAAGCCAAAAAGCTCATTCAGAAGCTCGAGCCTCAATGCCCCCCCAAAAGAATGAAACTAGGCATGGCAAGTGCGGCAGTACAGTTTCCCCGTGGGACGTTATGAGTCCGGTCGTACGTGTGCCTAGAGCGAAGGTAGGTTTGATGATGGACACAAAGTCCCGGCACAACAGACCAAAATTTTTTGAAAAGGGGGTGTCGTAAGAAGAACTCAAGCCCTAAAAACCTCTATACATGTTGCCGGCTTTCCTATCAAATTCTTTTTATTTTCCAAGGAGTGGATCGTACCCTGGGTATGGCCTCAGTAGAGGCACCGTTAAGCAAAATTGGGCCCCGACCATGGGCGGTCACCTATAACGCACGTTGAATCCAGGAAACCCCTAATGAGATATGAAGGTCCCCATCGTCAGGTTTGAGCTAGCTTCAAAATCTAAAAAAATCAAATATTTCAAAATCCAAAAAATCAAACATTTCGAAATTAAAAAAAATCAAATATTTTAAAATCCCAAAAAAAATCAAATATTTCAAAATCTCAAAAATCAAATATTTCAAAATCCAGAAAAAATTAAAGAAAATTCAAATATTTTGGAAACCACAAAAAAGGTTTTTCAACATCATTCATGGCATGTATTGCATCCATTTTCTCTTACGTTATTTGCCAATTTGATAAGGCTTACCCCCTTGACCAAAAATCAAGAACTAGTCATTTCCTAACTTGCTACAGGTAAGGGGTTAAGCCTAAAATAGATTTAATATGTTTCTTTGTTTGTACGTGTGCAGGGGGAGGTTGAAGGCAAGGTGCAGAATTTCTATAACGGAACGGTCCTTTGGCGACCGTTTTATTCATTCCAACGGCCAACGCAAGACCGTTCCATCACCCACATGGCCTCGTGAAGACCGTTTCATTCTCTAGCACTTTCATGAATAAACGGTCTTTACTAAGACCGTTCAAAAGCCGCAACGGTGAACTTATGCCTGTTTTATCCCTTCCACGGTCTTGCGATAGGCCGTTCATCTCTCATAAGGTCCCTATTCTTAACTATGCCGTTGATCTGGTACACGGCCCTGGTCTGGCCGTTCAATTCATGGAGCGGTTTGATTATAGCTGTTTATTCAATAGAGCGGTCTGTGTATAACCGTTCTCGTCCTGAGATCCTTCCTCAAGCTCATTCAACCGCATGAAAGAAAGGCCAAAACTCAAGCTGTATTCTGTCAAACCAATTCATTCATTCATGTCTCAAAGTTCTAACATAAGTGAGCATCATGAAAAGAAGAAAAATCACTCGATCCTCTGACAGGCATCCCCGCGAGGCCTAATCTCTCTCAACTCTCTAACATAAGACTGGCGCGTCTCTGAAACTTCTGCAACCTCCACAGGTAGGGTGAGCACCCTACTAACCTCCCACATGATTAGGGCCCTCCTGACCACCTGCTCGTCCTCCTCTGTACCAATCCTCCTCACCTGTAGTGCGGGAAGCTAGGGTAGTACTGGTAGTACGGTCCTGGGTAGTCCAACCTGTAGGTAGCACCGGTGCGGGCTGTACATCGCCAGTGCAGTGTTGCTCACGAGCCTCAGATCCAAGCCTGGCCTCCTAGGAACCCTGACCGCAGTGCCATGGAGGAAGTCAGGACGCATCACGAACCGATCCACGGGCAATGTGTTGATGTAGAGTCGCCACTCATCCCTGGTCTTCTTCTCTGCTGTCCTGCACTCTACCTGTGGGGAGAACCTAAAGGTGCCACCTATGAAGAATAGTGGATGGCTCCCGAAGATCCGACTGGATGAGGTGATATCCTCCTTGTGAGTGAATTTCATCCTGACACCCATCCAGCACTCTAGGAGTATCATGGAGCCGAAAAGTGGACCTCCTAGGGCTGCAGAACTAAGGCGCTCATACAAGTAGGCAAGGACGGCCTGGGAGATAGAAAGACCCTGCCGCAGGCCACTAATGGCCCTATGGATAGTGGTATCTAACACGTGGTCTACAGAGGGGAAGAGTATGGCCCCGCACAGATAAATAGACATGGCCTTAGCTATGGCCTCATGCCATCCATATTTATTCTTACAATGAGCAATCACCCACTGGCTAAGGGGAAGAAGATGGATCTGATGTGGGCGTATGAAGGTGCGGATGTCCTTGCCATTTGGTATAAACTCTCCCAAAATAAGGCTAAGGTCTATAGGGGCAACAGTATGACACACTAAGTCCTCCTCACCCACCTTGGACCTAGGAAAGGATAAATAGGTCTCTACCTCTTCTAGTAGGATAGTGGCCTCAAAAGATGGGAAACTGAACGTATGGGTCTGAGGATGCCAGACTTCTACTAGGGCTGAGATGCTATGCCAGTCTAAGGACAATTTGGGGTAGTTTTTGCCTAGCACTAAGAGTGGGTGTAGGTGCCAAGACTTTAAGATGGATACCACTACCAGGGACAACTCACGGATCATGGGAGCCATCCACTTCAAGGTGGAGTAGCGCTTGGAGCCGGGGAGAAGCTGAACTAAAAGGAAGAAAAGAGAGAGGAAGAGCATTTTAAGCTTTGAAGGAATTAATGTGAAATTGAATGAAATTCAATTTAACGAAATTGGATTAAACTTGAACTTACCTCTCTCAGTGGGCTGGAGCTCAGATGTCGTGGGATCGCGGTCAGCCGTTGGAGCACTCCATACTCCTTTCTGGCCAGCCTGGGCCCTCCAAAGACTGCTCCCTCCACTGAGCTCCCTTCAAGAGCCCTTTTCATGATGGTTTGATGATGACGGACAAGAGTTTCAAGGTTTGGAAGAGGGTTGAGGTGTGAGTCACGGATTTAGAGTTCCCTCCTACTTATAGAGCTGGTTTAGGACCCTAAACCAACTAAAATTGAGTTAGGATAAGTTCTAGATCAGGTTAGGATAGAGGTTTGGTTGGTTTGGGGTGTTTATCCTAGGGTTGGGACTTCCCAGGTGTAGTGCCCCAGAAATTTTAAATAATTTTCAAGAAATTATAAAGGCCTAAATAAATTTATAAATGGTTATTATGAGGCCAAGTGGTGTTAATCAATTAACCCAAACCACTTAATTAAAGTCCAAAAGGTTTACTAAGGCCCATTAAGTTAGGCCCACATTCTAGAAGGTAATTAAGCTTATCCACAGATTTTTGGGATAAATACAAATTATATATATAGATAAATATTTAGATAATGATTAAAAGAGTTTTAATCTATTTTCTGTTCATGAAGACTGTAACGGTCTATCGACCGACCGTCACAGCCAAGTGACGCAGGGACATTCAACTGTCACATGCCTACAGATTCCGTGAGTAAAAGAACTCGTGAAAAGATTGGAATTTTGATGATCTTATCCACTATGGATCGATTTGGGAAGACTTATAATAATTCTAAGGACTCTTAGAGATTAGGATTGATGAAATAAGGACACTAGAATCGATCTAACCCTCAAACCCTAGCCTAAACATTATAAAAAGGGCATGGTTCTGAACTGTGCGACCCTGACTTTTGGGACGTAAAGAAGGAAGGTTAGGAGTCATTATTTCGGGTAAGTTGTTTTGAAGTTTATGTTCATTATACTTTAGACTAACTCCCCTCCGAATTTCACATCTTTAGGTCAAGAGGTCGTGGAGTTAGAAGCCAAGGAAGTAGCTGAAAAAGTCACAAAGGAAGGAGAAGATCTAGGGCAGAATTCTCAACTAAATTCAGAAACTACAACCTAAGTAAGAGGTAGGTTATCTCATGAACGGTAAAAAGAACTTGATAGGACAAAGAGCCTCTGGTTTTATGGGGGTTTTTTTTTCATGCATGATAGATCATTGATTCCATGTTTTGGTAGTTCCATGCATATCATGCATCCCTTAGCCCTAATAAGAGAGGATTATAACATGTTGTTCATCTACTCACAATTACCTATGCATGTAGAAGGCCTTTACTTCATTGTCATGTCTAAGAAACTCATGATATTTTGATTATAGACATGATGTGAATTGACCTCTTAGGTTTCTTATTTGTTTTCTGTTAGCAGACACTGTAACGCATCCTAGTAGGACCGTCACTTGAATGTAACGCGCCTACCATGATCCGTCACAGTCTCCGTATATCTTATTTTCCTCTGTTGGTAACGCGCCAAGACAGACGCGTTGCTTTCATGTAACGGCTCCTCGACATACCGTCATATTCACTGTGACGCCCAGACCCTAGACCGTTACAATCTGTGTACTGGCAACCCTAGGCAGAATATATCATGCCACTATTACCTAAGTTTATGCCTAGATATCTAAGTAGCAACCTGATTTCATGATTATCAAATCGTTCATATTAGGTATTGCATGGTTGATATCTCACTTTTATTTTGAGTTTTGCTAGTTTCATAAAGCCTAAATGTATAGTTTTGTACTATAAAGCATGACTTGTAAAACGGAGTTTTCATTGTGATTTCACATAGATTATATATCTCCCTCTGTCAATAGAGTCAAAGTCTATAAGTATATGGCACTTACTCCGGTACGATGTCATTAGTTTACACTTTGTACTATAGGAAACTATCTTGGACATGAGTACCTCTCTATTGGATATTCCTTCCAATGGACTAGGAAATCATTGTTTCAAGGCCTCCGTAAATCTCCGCGAGCCTGGGAGTCTCACTAGGACGCCGAGTTGGTTGTACCAATAAAAGCCCATTAATTAGATGACACCATCGGGTTTCTGGTTCTTGAAAAATAACGGCCCTAGACTGGACCGTCAGGCCAAGTAACGGCTCAGTTCCAGACCGTCGCATTCCTCTGAGTCTATCTTTATCTTTTTGGACTCTGGTCATTGTAACGGCCCAGCAAGGACGCGTTACATAATGTAACGGCCCAGACCCTGACCGTTACATAGCTTGTATATGTTAACCCAAGGATTGACCAAGGGTTAATATTCCAATGATTCTAGACATACCTTGATGATCTAGAACTTATCATATTGCTTAAATTGACGTAAGATAACGAATGAGAGTTAAGAAAAGTACCGTTATGCTGCCGATTTATTTCCAAGAGCATAGCCTTGTTTAAATCTTTCTTGACTCATATTGTTCATCCATTGAAGCATTCATTCATTGATTATTGTTATCATGGAATTACTAAACATGTTATATTCTTGGCCATACTTTACTGTTACATGCGTGGAAGTAGCTTAATTTATAACTGAAGATGCGATCGAGCACTGATTATGTTCAAGGGCTCTATGCTAGTCCCCTCGGCTGATTGTCGGAAACATACTATTTTATAAACCATGGGGTATGATGCTACTGGCGTCGCATTGCGCTGGGAGTACTATTTCTATAAATAAGTGAAGATCCACGGCACAACATGACATTCTTGCTTGATATTCCACAGAAATTCATGAAGCACTTGCTCTTAAGCATAAGATGCTAAAGTGAGGAATATGTGGCTTGCTAGTACAATCTCGTTACATTCTTGTTCATGGAAGGCCAATATCATGTTCTTGTTTTATTCTTGCTAGTTCATTCTTGATCATTCTATCTTTCATGGTTATCTTGTTTCTAATGATTTGATTCGCATTCGCATGATTTTACCTTATTTCTTTAGAGCTAAAATGATAATTACTTAAATAGTGCCTTCATGTTGATGCGAAGATACCTACTGGACAAGTGTGCTCATGACCTATTGTTCAATGATTTTCAGGAGATGAATATAGTTCGCATTTGGATTCGGGTGATTCGAACAGCGGGTCCGAGAGTGATTAATAGTTGTCCTGATAAGAGAGAAGAATTAGGTAGTTTCAAGTGTTTAGATGGAGTCAATGTAATTTTTCTTATTTCTCGAGTTAATTAGTGAAGAAGTCAAAGTATGTAGTTTTGAATATTGATTGATTATGAAATAGAGTTGAGTTTTGAATATATCTTGTGCAATTACCTCTATATGTGTGATTGTTTCGCGCTCTGAATGTTCTTGCTTGCAAGAGGCTTACCATGCCGGCTGTTCGCGCTCCCCGAGCGAGTCTTCCGCTGTAAATAAAGGCTCGGGGTGTGACAGTTAAGTTGGTATCAGAGCCTAAGTCTCAGGACTTAAGGAGAAGAGTCATGTCATAGGATAAGTCCAAGGTTAAGGACACATACCTATGAACTAAGGAAAAAATTCCACACCCATGTGAGGATTGGGTAGAACCCGAGATAAGATAGCTAATTAGTTTAAGAATTATTTTGCTTATTCCAATTTCATGAGAAATAACAAGTTGTTATTTTCTCTCAGGTACCTTATTATTCTTATCATGGCTCATCGCGTAGATTGGGACGGTATGCAACAAACTGTTGCCGGCCTCACCCAGGCACTACAAACTATAGCACAAGGTGGTGCGGGGGCAAGGGCAGGAGACCTTCATTGCAATTTCCGGAGTCTAAATCCTCCGCGTTTCTATATAACTTCCAATCCAGATGAAGCAGAAAATTGGATCGACGAGATGAATAGGATATTTGATGTTATTCAATGCACTGATTAGGAGAAAGTCTGTTTGGCTACGTTTCAGTTAAATAAGGTCGCCCGTACTTGGTGGAAATCGATTCCGGCACCTCCAGCCGATGCGCCACATACATGGAATGTTTTTCTCACTTTATTCCGTGCCAAATATTTCTCCGAGCATGTAAAGGAAAGAAAGGCTATGGAGTTTGCCTCCCTTCGTCAAGGGATGATGTCCGTGGCAGAATATGAGTTGCAGTTTTCAAGGCTAGCACCGTATGCACCACATTTGGTTAGTACAGACTTATTAAAAGCAAACCGATTTATGGACGGGTTACGGCCCGGTTTCATTCAACAACTGGGGACACAGAATATCCGCACCTATGCGCAGATGGTTCAAAGGGCATATTTATGCGAGAGGACCTTAGAGAAGGTCGAAATGTTGAAAGGAAAGGGAGAAGAATCTAGCCGACACTCTGATCGGCATTATAAAAAGGAGAAGTTCAGCATCAAGGAACCCTACAAAAGCCGTGATAATAAGAAAAGATCAAGGAATGGGAACGGTGGAAGTTCTCAAAAGAGTAGTAAAAAGGTGAAGGAAGAAAAGGAGCAAGTCGCCTCGGCGTGCACCTTTTGTGAGAAGTTCGGCCACTCGGATGAAGAATGCTGGAAGCGCCTAGGTACTTGTTTACGTTGCGGGAGTAGGAAGCATCATGTACCAGATTGCCCCCTTATGAAAGACCAACCAAATAACGGAGGACGTAGGAGGCAGGCTCGCCTCAATGCAGTTATAGATGAAGAAGAAGCGCCCAGGGATCAAAATGATGGGCTCATGGAAGGTACTCTTCAAATCTGTTCTCGTCCTGCATTCGTGCTATTTGATACTGGTGCTTCTCATTCTTTTATCTCCACCACTTTTGCAAAAATCTTACCAACTGCATGAGTTCCCCTACCTTCAGATCTCGCTATTACTACACCTTTAGGATCTGGAACTAAGCTTACCAACTATTATCCTGATTGTGAGGTAGTGGTAGAAGGACACAATCTTCCCGCAAACTTAGTATGCCTTGACATGAAAGGATACGATGCCATTTTAGGGGTAGATTGGCTTGTAGACCATGATGCTAACATCAACTGCCGAAATAAGATTATATCTTTTCGAAAACCCGATCTTCCAAGATTTTCTTTTCTTGGCATCAAATACAAGAAACATACCATTATATCTTCTCTTCACGCTTGCAAGCTTATCTCGAGAGGGTGTGAAGCTTTTCTTGCTTCAGTCATTGTTACCGAATCTAAGGAAATTATCCTAGCAAACATTCCTATTGTAAATGAATTCTCTGACGTGTTCCATCCGAACTACCTAGTTTACCGCCCGAGAGGGAAGTAAACTTTACCATTGAACTCATTCCAGGTGCAGCACCGGTTTCTATAGCCCCTTACAGGATGTCCCCCACAGAACTCAAGGAATTAAAGAAGTAATTACAGGAACTTCTAGACAAGGGTTTTATCAGACCTAGCACATCCCCTTGGGGGTGCGCCGGTTCTATTTGTCAAGAAGAAGGATGATTCTCTCAGGTTATGCATTGACTACCGGCGATTGAATCAACTTACAATCAAGAACAAATACCCATTGCCGCGTATTGATGAGCTCTTCGATCAGCTTTCGGGAGCAGAATATTTTTCTAAGATTGACCTAAGATCAGGTTATCATCAGCTTAGAGTCAAAGAAGAGGACATTTACAAATCGGCTTTTCGAAGTCGTTATGGCCACTATGAATTCGTGGTAATGCCGTTTGAGTTAACTAATGCCCCAGCAGCATTCATGCAACTTATGAACAGTGTCTTCCAGCCATATTTAGATCAATTCATTGTCGTCTTCATCGATGATATCCTGATATACTCCAAGATAAAAGAAGAACATGAAGAACATCTAAGGATAGCTTTGCAAACACTTAGAGAACACAAGCTATATGCCAAACTCAATAAGTGTGAATTCTGGCTCAAGGAAGTCTCATTCCTAGGCCACATTATTTCAAAAGAAGGAATTGCTGTGGACCCTTCTAAGGTAGAAGTTGTCAGAGATTGGAGCCGACCAACGACTATATCTGAAGTCAGAAGCTTTTTGGGTCTAACAGGTTATTATAGAAGATTCATAAATGACTTTTCAAAGATCGCAGTTCCTTTAACTAGACTTACCAGAAAAGAAAATCCTTTTATCTGGTCGAAGGACTGTGAAAAGAGTTTTCAAAATCTTAAGAATCATCTTACAACAGCCCCTGTTTTGTCACTACCAATAGAGGGTGCTGGATTTGAAGTATATACGGATGCATCTGGAATTGGCTTAGGGTGTGTCCTTATGCAAGATGGAAAAGTGATTTGTTATTCTTCAAGACAATTGAAACGTCACGAAGAAAATTATCCTGTACATGATTTTGAATTAGCAGCAGTTATTTTCGCCTTGAAAAGTTGGCGTCATTATCTTTATGGAGAAAAGTTCACTGTCTATTCGGACCATAAGAGTTTGAAATATTTATTTTCTCAAAAAGAGCTTAACATGAGGCAGAGGAGATGGTTGGAATATCTTAAAGACTTCGATTTCGCTATTCAATATCACCCTGGCAAGGCAAATGCTGTAGCAGATGCACTTAGCAGAAAACCAATTGGTATGTTATCAAGTCTCATGATTAGTATGACTAACCTTGTTCCTCAATTTGCTCAATTAAATCTAGATGTTGACATTAAGGAAGATAATTGTTTCATGGCAAATATCCGAGCTCAACCAACATTGATTGAGGATTTGGCCAAGTTACAAGAGGATGACCCAATTTTACTGGAAATTAAGGCCAGTATTGAGCAAAGACCGGATTTTTCTATATTCGAAGATGGAAAAATGCTATTCAAGGGCCGAATGTGTATACCCGATCATGAAGATACAAAGAAATTGATCTTAAAAGAAGCACATAAATCAAAGTATACCATTCATCCAGGAGGTACAAAAATGTATCAGGACCTCAAAAGAAACTTTTGGTGGCCCAATATGAAGAGGGAAGTAGCTGACTTCGTATCTCGGTGTCTCACATGTCAACAAGTGAAGGCGGAACATTTCAGACCCGCAGGTAAATTACATCACTTAAGTATCCCGGAATGGAAATGGGAGAGCATAGGAATGGATTTTATTATGGGACTACCTAAGACAGGAGGTGGACACGATGGAATATGGGTAATTATAGACCGATTGACTAAATCGGCACATTTCATACCAATAAAAAGTCGATGGTCTGTAGATATTCTAGCAGCACTATACCTAAAAGAAATTGTCAAGTTACATGGAGTCCTATCGCTATTGTATCAGATAGAGATCCCCGATTCACATCACAATTCTGGAAGAGCCTACAACATTCATTTGGGACTAGATTGAATTTTAGCACCGCTTTCCATCCATAAACTGATGGTCAAAAAGAAAGGACAAATCAAGTGGTAGAAGATATGCTCAGGGCTTGTGTCATTGATTTTGGAGGAAGTTGGCATGATCACTTGCATTTGGTAGAATTTGCATATAACAACAGCTATCAAGCAAGCATACAAATGGCACCTTTCGAAGCTCTATATGGGAAAAGTTGTCGATCATAAATATGTTGGAATGAAATAGGGGAAATGCAATTTCTAGGCCCCGATTTAATCAGGGATTCTATAGAGAAAATCAAGCTCATTCGGGAAAGGATGAAAATGACACAAGATAGGTAGAAATCTTACACTGACAATCGAAGGCGCGACTTGAAATTTCAAGTAGGACAACATGTATATCTAAAGGTTTCTCCGGATCACGGTATTCGAAGATTTGGCATTAAAGGAAAGCTAACTCCTAGATTTATTGGCCCGTTTGAAATCCTCGAAAGGATCGGTGAAGTGGCCTATAAACTAGCTTTGCCACCACAGTTAGCAGGAGTTCATGACGTATTTCACGTCTCGATGCTGAAAAAGTATGTGTATGATCCAGATCACATCATCACTTATGACAATCTGGAGATTCAGAATGACTTGACATACGAACAAACACCGATAAAGATTCTGGATCGGGAAGTGCGTCAACTCAGAAATAAGGTCATTCCTATGGTTAAGATTCAATGGAAGAAAGCATGGCCTTCTGAAGCAACATGGGAAATCGAATCAGCTATGAAGAAAAGATTCCCGGAATTATTTAATTGTAAGTACACTCTCCTCAATACATGTTTTGAATTTGGGGACCAAATTCTTTCTAAGTGGGGGAGGGTGCAGTGCCCCAAAAATTTTAAATAATTTTCAAGAAATTATAAAGGCCTAAATAAATTTATAAATGGTTATTATGAGGCCAAGTGGTGTTAATCAATTAACCCAAACCACTTAATTAAAGTCCAAAAGGTTTTAACTAAGGCCCATTAAGTTAGGCCCACATTCTAGAAGGTAATTAAGCTTATCCACAGATTTTTGGGATAAATACAAATTATATATATAGATAAATATTTAGATAATGATTAAAAGAGTTTTAATCTATTTTCTGTTCATGAAGACTGTAATGGTCTATCGACCGACCATCACAGCCAAGTGACGCAGGGACGTTCGACCGTCACATGCCTGCAGATTCCGTGAGTAAAAGAACTCGTGAAAAGATTGGAATTTTGATGATCTTATCCACTATGGATCGATTTGGGAAGACTTATAATAATTCTAAGGACTCTTAGAGATTAGGATTGATGAAATAAGGACACTAGAATCGATCTAATCCTCAAACCCTAGCCTAAACACTATAAATAGGGCATGGTTCTGAACTGTGTGACCCTTACTTTTGGGACGTAAAGAAGGAAGGTAAAGAGTCATATTTCGGGTAAGTTGTTTTAAAGTTTATGTTCATTATACTTTAGACTAACTCCCCTCCGAATTTCACATCTTTAGGTCAAGAGGTCGTGGAGTTAGAAGCCAAGGGAGTAGCTGAAAAAGTCACAAAGGAAGGAGAAGATCTAGGGCAGAATTCTCAACTAAATTCAGAAACTACAACCTAAGTAAGAGGTAGGTTATCTCATGAACGGCAAAAAGAATTTGATAGGACAAAGAGCCTCTGGTTTTATGGGTTTTTTTTTCATGCATGATAGATCATTGATTCCATGTTTTGATAGTTCCATGCATAACATGCATCCCTTAGCCCTAATAAGAGAGGATTATAACCTGTTGTTCATCTACTCACAAATACCTATGCATGTAGAAGACCTTTACTTCGTTGTCATGTCTAAGAAACTCATGATATTTTGATTATAGACATGATGTGAATTGACCTCTTAGGTTTCTTATTTGTTTTCTGTTAGCAGACACTGTAACGCATCCTAGTAGGACCGTCACTTGAATGTAACGCGCCTACCATGATCCGTCACAGTCTCTATATATCTTATTTTCCTCTGTTGATAATAACACGCCAAGACAGACGCGTTGCTTTCATGTAACGGCTCCTCGACAGACCGTCATATTCACTGTGACGCCCTGACCCTAGACCGTTACAATCTGTGTACTGGCAACCCTAGGCAGAATATATCATGCCACTATTACCTATGTTTATGCCTAGATATCTAAGTAGCAACCTGATTTTATGATTATCAAATCATTCATATTAGGTATTGCATGGTTGACATCTCACTTTTATTTTGAGTTTTGCTAGTTTCATAGGCCTAAATGTATAGTTTTGTACTATAAAGCATGACTTGTAAAACGGAGTTTTCATCGTGATTTCACATAGATTATATATCTCCCTCTGTCAATAGAGTCAAAGTCTATAAGTACATGGCACTTACTCCGGTACGATGTCATTAGTTTACACTTTGCACTATAGGAAACTATCTTGGACATGAGGACCTCTCTATTGGATATTCCTTCCAATGGACTAGGAAATCATTGTTTCAAGGCCTCCGTAAATCTCCGCGAGCCTGGGATTCCCATTAGGACGCCGAGTTGGTTGTACCAATAAAAGCCCATTAATTAGATTACACTATCGGGTTTCTGGTTCTTGAAAAATAAAGGCCCTAGACTGGACCGTCAGGCCAAGTAACGGCCCAGTTCTAGACCGTCGCATTCCTCTGAGTCTATCTTTATCTTTTTGGACTCTGGTCATTGTAACGGCCCAGCATGGACGCGTTACATAATGTAACGGCCCAGACCCTGACCGTTACATAGTTTGTATATGTTAACCCAAGGATTGACCAAGGGTTAATATTCCAATGATTCTAGACATACCTTGATGATCTAGAACTTATCATATTGCTTAAATTGACGTAAGATAACGAATGAGAGTTAAGAAAAGTACCGTTATGCTGCCGATTTAATTCCAAGAGCATAGCCTTGTTTAAATCTTTCTTGACTCATATTGTTCATCCGTTGAAGCATTCATTCATTGATTATTGTTATCATGGAATTACTAAACTTGTTATATTCTTGGCCATAGTTTACTGTTACATGCGTGGAAGTAGCTTAATTTATAACTGAAGATGCGATCGAGCACTGATTATGTTCAAGGGCTCTATGCTAGTCCCCTCGGCTGATTGCCGGAAACATACTATTTTATAAACCATGGGGTATGATGCTACTGGCGTCGCATTGCGCTGGGAGTACTATTTCTATAAATAAGTGAAGATCCATTGCACAACATGACATTCGTGCTTGATATTCCACAGAAATTCACGAAGCACTTGCTCTTAAGCATAAGTTGCTAAAGTGAGGAATATGTGGCTTGCTAGTACAATCTCGTTACATTCTTGTTCATGGAAGGCCAATATCATATTCTTGTTATATTTTTGCTAGTTCATTCTTGATCATTCTATCTTACATGGTTATCTTGTTTCTATTGATTTGATTCGCATTCGCATGATTTTACCTTATTTCTTTTGAGCTAAAATGATAATTACTTAAATAGTGCCTTCATGTTGATGCGAAGATACCTACTGGGAAAGTGTGCTCATGACCTATTGTTCAATGATTTTCAGGAGATGAATATAGTCGCATTCAGATTCGGGTGATTCGAGCAGCGGGTCCGAGAGTGATTAAGAGTTGTCCTGATAAGAGAGAAGACTTAGGCAGTTTCAAGTGTTTAGATGGAGTCAATGTAATTTTTTTTATTTCTCGAGTTAATTAGTGAAGATGTCAAAGTATGTAGTTTTGAATATTGATTGATTATGAAATAGAGTTGAGTTTTGAATATATCTTGTGCAATTACCTCTATATGTGTGATTGTCTCGCGCTCTGAATGTTCTTGCTTGCAAGAGGCTTACCATGCCGGCTGTTCGCGCTCCCCGAGCGAGTCTTCCGCTGTAAATAAAGGCTCGGGGCGTGACACCAAGAGAGTCCCGATCGGACTCCCAGTGCGTGGAATTACGTGGTCTATCGATAGACCGCTCTGGTCATTGAGCGATCGGATGTAGACCGTTCCGATATAATATACACAGTTCGTATCCTGGCATTTGCACAGTCTCATATAGGCCGCTCTATCAAACACACGTTCAAGGCCGAACCATCTTATCCTTTCAACGGATGATATTGGGCCGTTTAGTTGCTTCTATGGGTTCTGGCCAGATTGTTTTCAACGGTTTAAAGGGAGGCCGTGTAGTGTCTTTGGGCCGTCCTGTGGAAAACCGTTTAGAGATCTGAAACCTTATCTTTTAATCCTTTTGCACCAATGACACCCAACTTGTGACGTCTTTCTCTCTCACACTCAAATTTGATTGGCGTCTCTCTCTCACTCAATTTGTTTGGCATCTTTCTCGCTCAAAATTGTTTTCCGTCTCTTTCTCACCCACTCGTGGTGCTCTCTCACACCAACTCAGAGTCATCTCTCCCACTCACTCACATCATGTCATCTCTCGCTCACTCGTGTCGTCTCTCTCACGCGTGTCCGTCTCACTCGTGTCAAGTTAGTAGTCGTGGTTAGTTAGTTAGTGTCAAGCATTCACATGCATTCATACATTCATACATTTATCCACAAAATCAAACCAAAAACATACCATATCACTATCATGCCCATATGTACAAAAGTCAAGTCGTAGTACAAGAGTCAAACCTGTCCCTCTCCCTGGCCCCCGTCACTGTCACCGGCGCCCTCATGTCTCTTTGGTGGAGGCATCGCCGAGGTCTCCTCCTCGCGGTGTCGTCGGCGTCGCTCATCCTCATCATTCCTTCGGTGGCCAGAGGAAACTGTAAAGTAACTCCTCACAGAGCCGTGAGTACCGTGGCTACCGCTCGGAGCTGCTCTGCTGCACTCCCGACTCACCTCTCTGAGGCCCTCCACCATGCCCTCTAATCTCGCTGCCTAAAGTCGGGCCCGCTCTGCCTCAACTCGGTAGAGCTCCGTATAAGCCCGGTAGCGCTCTGCCTCTGTACCTCTAGCCCGGAGACGCTCCAGCTCCACGCGGAGGAGTGCCGTCTCAAGCGCGTCTGCCGGTTGGCTCTGCGCCGCCTCCTCTCGCAGGCGGGCAGCCTCTTCTCAAGCCGCTGCCCGGCTCTGCTCGAACTCTGTCCTTAGCCGGGTCAGCTCGGTCATCTGCATATGCATTTTTATGATTAGTCAAATACATTTCATAAACATGATCAACAGGGAAGGTGTAGTGGTTGCGTACCCTCTCAGTGAGTGCCACCTCGACTGCCTTTGCCCGTGCTACCATCCGTGTAAACTCGGCATCCCGCTCAGCCCGGTATCCAGGGGTCTGCAAAGAGTAAGAAGGTGCGTCGACTTCCTATCGCTAGGCTCCCTCGGCTCACTGCATCCAAAACTCCAGGTCAGTCACATGCATAATCATAAACATTTTCAGAATTAAGAGTTTAGGGTTAGAAGACTCACTAGTAGGCCCAAGGCCTGCCGGGCCTCGTCACGCTCTCGGATCGTGGAGTGGAGGAGCCCCTACAACTCCGAAATCCATCCCTCAGGGTCGATATGCATTTCAGAAGTCCAAACATCATTGCATGGTCATATAGAAAGCATAAATTAGAAAGGCATTAGGGTTTAGAAGTCGTACCGGTCGGTGGGCACCACGGAACACCTGGTCCCGGTAGTGCCTGGCATACACTGTGTAGTACTCCGCGTCACTCTCCGCTCGGGCAGTCACAACCCACCCGAG
Organism: Amorphophallus konjac; assembly: GCA_022559845.1. Classification (NCBI taxonomy): domain Eukaryota; kingdom Viridiplantae; phylum Streptophyta; class Magnoliopsida; order Alismatales; family Araceae; genus Amorphophallus; species Amorphophallus konjac. The sequence goes on along the minus strand of CM040124.1, from coordinate 259,268,967 downwards.
TGTTGTCCAATCTGTGATCTGCTCTGTAGCACCCTCCCTCCAGTCTAGCACCATCGCCACGCCTCGCGGGTGTCGCCCCACACGCTCCCCCGGTTTCTCCGGCGCCAGGAACTCTACTACTGGCTGATGGATGCCGGTCGTCCTCATCACCAGTCTGAAGTGGAGTGGCTCTAAAACATTCATGCAGTGAAGCCACACATCACGTCCAGAGAAGGTGTGGGCCCCCACTACCCAGGGCTGGCCCTCGTGCCCCTCTGCTGCATAGGGAGTCCACCGAACCTGTCAGAATAAGAAGTCACATCAGCATCATAAACATATAGAACTGCATTTAATTAAAGGGTCTAAGTTGAGAGTCGTACCGAAGTGTACGGCAGGGTGTCCACGCCGTCATGGAGCCCTCGGGCCTGTCTCCGAAGGCCTCCGGTCTCCCGAGGTGTGGTCCACCTCCTGCCAGTCGGTAGGAGCTCAAGGTAAGTCTCGCCTCCTCTCCCGAGTCCACGTAGTCACACGTAGGCCCACACCTACATTGCATTTCACCAAACGTCAGCATGTAGCACATGTAGGAAGCATATAAGAGTTGCATAACTAGTCGAGTCATACCTGGAAAAGAGGTGAGAAGTCGTCGAGCATGGTCCGACGGCCGATGGAGCTCAAGGTATCAAAAAGAAAGGCAAGAGCCGTAGCTCCCCACGCGTAGTCGCCCATGTGGCCTAGGTCCTCGAGTAGCGGAAGGAAGCGGCAGCTGATCACATCAACACGCATCACGAAAAGGAGTCGTCCGAACAGCAGCATCAAGAATCTCCTCAACACTCGATCTGCCTCCGCTCCCGGGTCTACCGCGACTCTTGGTCGAACCCGATCCATCAACCTCTGGAGGTGCTGCTCGGGCAGCTCCCTTGTCACGATCCCCACACGTCATAGCTCGAGGCTGTCTTACAGCCTCGCCCGAGTGAAGGTCATGGATTGTCGCTCTGGATGAAGCAGCTCGAATCCCAGGAGCTCCTGGGCCATCTCCCGGTAGTCGGGGGTATGTCCTCCCACTAACCGGGGACCCATGCAGGCGTAGGCCCGTGATGCATGCCACGTCCTCCAACGTGGGGACCATGTGCCCCCACGGGAAGAGAAACGTGCGACTCACTGGGTCCCAACGGTCGTGCAGAGCATAGAGTAGCAGTGTGTCAAACCGACTCACCTCTATGCTCAGGAACTCCGAGAACCCCAGGCTACCAGGCTCTCTCGCTGGAAGTCGGGCAGTGCGAGGTACACTGCTCGGACCTGCAGCTAAGAGATGCGGGTCCTATGGTTCCCCTGCATTCATTCACATAATTGCATACATTTAATAATAAATTCATGCATTTCATTTAATAAATAAAAGGAAAATAAAAAAATGGCATTCTACTCACAGAGCGGTTCCCCACGATTCACTCTATATCTTGCATGGCCCAGTATGGACCGCTTAGTTTTCCAAGTTTCTGCATAATAAGCGGCTTCTTTTAAGCCGCCCAATTGTCTAACGGTTTATGATTAACTGTCTCGCTGATCCTCGTTCAGGTGCCCACGGTCACTTTCTTGCCGCCCAATTATTCACACGGTAACCAGATTACCGTGCTGCCCCTCTCAGCCCCCTCAGCTCCGAGACTAGAACGGTTGTACCACAACCGTGTTAAGGTTCACGGACCGATATGGACCGTCCAGTTCTGAATAGTTTCATATTCTAAGCGGGCCAAAATGGCCCATCCTAGTGAATCATGATTTTCCCCAAACCATTCTAGTGCTCATTCATCCGTTAGTTCAGCTACTCATGAATGGCCACTCTTGGGCCGTGCAGGTTTTGAACGGCTCTAAATGAGCTGTGCAATTTTTCTAAGTGACTCTTGTTGAACCGCCCAGTTACCGTCTTCCCCGATGGCATAAAGAACCATCCCCGCTGGCGGTGAGGGCCCTATCGCCTTCCAACCGGCCTCCCAAGGGGTTGTATGTCCCTATCCTCTCCCTAAACTAACATGCACAATGAAAATGGGGAGGGTTTTTTAAGCCTACCCCGGGGTCCCGTGGAGCTTTGGTCACTGCCGCCGTGACCGCCTCCGGTGCTTGGGGCTCCTCTCTGACGTCAACGGGCGCCGCTGCTCCTTCTTTGATGGCCGCAGCTTCCTCCTCTGCCACCGGTGGTGGCCTGGTCTCTCCTTCCGTGGCGGGTGGCACCGCCGCCTCTTCTCCCGCGGTGACCGGCGCCGCCGGCGGTGGGGGAACGTCTTCTCTGGTCATGGCGAGGTGTTTAGCTTGATGCTTGGTGCGCATGAACGAGGGACAAATGAGGAGGTGGGATTGGGAGAATGAGATTGAGAGGGAGATTGAGGGATTGGGAGAATGGGAGTGAGAGGGCGTGGGGTGTTCTCCTTCCTCTCGCCATCGGTTACGGTAGGGAGGGAGGGAGATGAAAGGTTTGTTTTTGAGGCTTCCAGCTATTAAACGGTCTATCGATAGACCATGCATTATATAGACGGTATCTCCTTAACCGTTTGATCCCCAATAGTACATTGCAATTGAGCGGCTAGGCTGTGGCCGTCGATTTTATTGGAAGGTCTGATATAGGCCGTTCACCCTCTCATTCACGTTCAAATTATTTGTTTGTACACGGCCTAGAAGGGGCCGTCTTTAATTATGAGCGGCCTTTCATTGACCGTTCAGGAGCTAAAATGATGTTTTGAACTCTTTCCTTGCTACATCTTGTAGTTAATTGATAGATATTGTTTCATGATGAAATATTGCAAATCTTTGTTCATGAATTCTTTGCAGCATCAGTCACTTGCCGTTTCGCCTGCACAGGTAAGTCAGGTATGCCTTTCTATCCTTATATCACTTATTGCATTACTATATGGTATCTATGTTATATTATCTCGAGAACTAGTTTGTTATCTACGTGTTCTAGGATCTGATGTTCCCCTTTAAAAAAAATAATAATGATCCAAGTACGCGTGTCTAATCATCGGATAGGCCGTTAGGTTAGGAATATTTGGGGAGGATGGTTCTATCTCGCACGCCGTGGTTGCGGATAGTGTCTTGACCCTGATTGACCCGGTCTAGCAATATTATTCTCGAGTATTTTCTATTTTATGGCTTTCTTTGCATTTATTTTAATGATTTCTTTTATTTTAGCCGAGCATGCATCATATGCATCTCTTTGCGCATTCATAACCCATGGTTTGTCTGAAAACATCCCGTCAATGATGGACGATTGTGCGTTCATGGTCTTGAGTAATAGGAACAATTCCACTCAGAGTTGGAAGGTTCTCTCTGGTCAGTTCACTTGGTTTGGTTGATTAAGAGTCCCCCGTCTGGAGTTTTAGTCTATCTCTTTACTTTTCGTTACTACTTTGATTCCCTCATTGGCTGTGGATTGTGTCCCTCGATGAGGTTGCCCGTTTTTATCCTTGACTTTTACCTTAGGTTAGTTCCTCCAGATTGGTGTCGCTTTTGATCCGATCATTCCTTGTGGATGGTTTAGAGTTTTCTGAAAGATTCCTATCTCTCGTTGGCAAAATGGGTGTCTTTTACCCTAACGTCAATTTTTTCGGTCCACTCCGCTTCATCTCCACTTCATCTTCATGTTCCATCTCGCTTTCGCTTCACCTCCGCTCGCTCCCTGCAAAGAGGACGTTAAGGAGGGGCATCTGTTGACACCCATTTTTTGCCGATGAGTTGAGTCATTCCTTTTACCACCATCTATTGATGCCTCGAGTTGTCGATTACTCATTGGGCCATTTCCAGGCATGACCTTGGGCCTATTTTATGGGTACCTCCCTCCCTGACTAGGTCTGCTTCAAATCAGGGCTTAATGGGCCTTGATTTTACTTGATTTATCACTTTTTAAGCGTCCAGCCTTTGTGCGGTCAATCTCTCGGTCGTTCAGTCAATGAGCGGTTGATGGTGAGCTGTTCATATATTTATCAGATATTTAGGTGATTTTTTGAATTTCCACCGACAAGCTGTTAAACGGTCCTTGTGTAGCCGTCCAAATTAATGGAACGATGTTCATATGGCCGTCTAGTTCCCAGAGTCCCCAACGTTTGGGTTTTATAGATAACTATCTATTTATCTATTTTATTTGAATTTATCACCGACAGGCTATGAACGGTTGGCCCTGGGCCGCCCCACTAATTGAGTGGTCTATCATTAGACCGTTCAATCCATAAGAGTCCAACGGTGAAATATTTGGTCAGTTCGATGGATAATTGGATTATTTTTTGGTTTATTTATTTCCACTGATATCCTTAAACGGTCTAGCATCAGACCGTGCAGTGGTCTGGACGGCCTATCGTACGACCGTGCAATGGCCCGATTTCTAAAGAATTTAAGGTTTTTCTATCTCCATCCGTGGTTTTATCCTCAACTTGTTCCACCCATTTCTTCGAAGATACTCCACCAAATGGGGTGTCGTTTGAACTGGTTGGAAGAAAATTCATTTATCTGCGGATTATCTTTTATTATCTCGACCTAAAATTCACTGGAAACCCTAATTTTGGGGCTGGCTTTGTGGGGTTTATAAATAGACCCTAAGGCCAGGCTTTGAAGGGAGAGAGATTTTAAGGTCGACGACGAAGCCCTGCCGAACTTTTGAGCGACCTACAGTTAGGGAGGGAGGCTTTCTACGTCCACATAAGCCTCCGGTTCAAGGAGTATTCATTATTTTGAGTCTTCATTTTAATAGTCTCACCATCTCTTTCGTCATTGCATGCTTCGTTTCTTTGCTCTTTTCCCATGTTTTTTCACTCTTGCACTTCATTACACACACCCCCTATTGTTTTCCATGCCCCTAGGGGTTTAAAAACTCCCAAGCATCCCCCATTTCAACTTATTATATTTAGTTGTGTTTGTTCTTATAGTTACTACACTTCATAGTTCTGATCTTGGGTTTTCCTTTGTGTTCTGCAGGTCAGCATCGTACTAGCACGAGGCCCATTCCTTCTGGCCGGCCGGAAGGGGTAAAGGTTTAGATCCTACAACTTAAAACCTGGTGGCATTGGGCGGTCGTCCTCCTGTCCATTCGAGTACTAGAGCAGTCTTCACAGAGCCGTTCTTCATCCCTCTGTGGCCTCCTCTGGACCGTTCTATTGTCAAGCCAGGCTTCATCCCGCGTTCCTTCAGCACTGGTGAGCAGTCTATCGAGCGACCGTGCAGTTCACGGAGTGGCTATTCTAGAACCGTTCATCTTCGTAGTGCTGTTTTTGACGCGAGTGTTTCCTTTTTTCTAAGGTACGGTGTATTTGTTTATATTCGGAGCCTTGGGGGCGATCACGATCACACACTCCTCTACCCTCTCTTTATTTTCTTTCCTTCGTTTGGCTTGTCACCATATATTTATATTTTTGGAAAGGAAGGTAAGGGAAGGAAAAAGAGGTGGGAAAACATGTCAACATCGGGTATGCCCATTACCCCTGTCATATTGTATAGTTTAGAACTTGCATTCTTATTTTGTGCTTTCTGATTCCCATTCGAGCCTGACTAGGGAAAGTCAGCCCTCATATATTAAAATTATTTTCATGTTTTCATTTTGTGGAAACTTTTCAAGGCTTCTAGCCCCAATTTGCTTCTCCTCTTCATTCGCCCCAATGGGTGACATTTTACCTTTTTTTTCTTCTTCGGCCCCGATGACACGAAGCAGTCTTTGCTGGCCCAGGGAGGGGTCCTTGAAGTTACAGAAATATTCCTCGACCATCTTTGTCATGTCTTCCTAACTACACTTTGGAGAAATGGCAGGAGACAACACTTGGACTCGGACAGACGGCATATGTGAAAGCCGTATCAGCTTGGCAGCTCGACTAAAGTTTCTTAAATATTTGGAAATATCAGCTTGCCTAGCACAGGCCCTGGCGGCGGGTGGAGGAGTTGCAATCATGACTTCCTCCGCATGCATAGTCTCTTTGCCCCCTCTATTGGGGACATACGCAGAATTTTTGAAGCCTTGTGAGGCTGGTGCAGGGCCTTGGATCCTCTTGGGAACCCAACTTTGCTTAAACTTTAGCAAGTTTGGGGTTTGCCTCCCTTGCTTGTTGTCGTTAAAATTCACCCTCCGGCTTGCTAGCACTTGGAAGGTGTTGTTAGTGGGCATAGTCGGGATGATCCGATCTGGCAGAACTTCGGCGCCGCGGCCACTAAAGTAGATCCGGACACCCCTAATCAACAAGGACTTCCCAGATGCTGAAAGCTGGCTTCGGGGAGTAGCAGAGATTCATCCTCTGGACTCTTCTTGTTGCCCCCAACAGGCTTCTTCTCATGTCCCACAGTTGGGCAAACAGTATGGTGGACGTGGCAGCTCACGATCACCATAGTTTTCAATGGAGTTTTGTTAATTTTGCCCTCACTTCGGTGGGCCGCAGCTTTGCTCTTCTTCAGCTTCGCAGGTTCAAAACTCTCCACATCCAAGAGACTCACGAATGCAACTCCCAGGAAGTTGGGGAAGCCAACGACCGAACGAAAGTTGCCGAAGGTGCTAGGTACGGTAAGGTAGCCGCTTGCAGCATCGTCGGCCATGATTTGAGAACCGAAAACAAGTCCAAACATCCCACTCGCCATTGGTTTGACCTGCAAGGAGTGAAACAAGACGAATGAAAAGTTTGCATTTGAAATAGTTGGGTGGGGGCCCCATGATCCCTCTATTTTGGCGAAAAGATGAAGGGAGGCTGAGTCCCACCGGGCACGCCAGCTTGTGGGAACTGATTTTTATTAAAAATATCTTATTATAATTTATTTGGTTTTTTTATTAAATATTTTATTTGCATAGGGCGTGCCAGTCACTGAGTGACGAGTTCATTATGCGCACTGTCTGACTAATCAGACGATTATAGGTGATCGTGTCGGGACCCAAAACCCGTCGTACCATAAAGGCTATGACGTTAATTACATCTCTCCAGAAGAGAGAAAACCCTTGATTAATCACCAAAATAAAGAGGCCATGGGGCTCGTAGAATATATAAAAGATGCGATTGCATGCAAGCACATAATATGGTAGTATTTATTTGTTAGGCCGGCTCCCGGCACATGGCGGAGAATTTAGGTCTGAGGACCACCATCACACATAGTGAAAGCTTCCAGCCAGGCGTAACCCGACTTTCCGTTAATCACCATTTGATATACCAGAGAGTCAGATCATGCAGGCATGCAAGGTGGTAGCATTTAGTATTATTGTTTATTGCTCATTTGATCATTTATTTGTAAATTTAGGGAAGACTTTGGCAATCCCTCTCACTCGCAGGACTGTCGATTTGTCGCTGCCTTTTTATTTTGAGACTGCACATAGCGTTACGATGCATACATATGGGCCCATGAGATGGGCCGAGTATGACCGTATTCGGGCAGACTCGTGTATCATCGGGACAATGTATGCCAAGATATGGCAAATTTGATATTTAAAAATTAAGGGGATGCGGTTAAAACACGGTCGAGATGAATTGAATTCAACGGCTTATCGGCCCAGGACAAGGTCGTGCCATGGCCACAATGGGATTAATCCCGAGGTGCAGATGTTGATTAGTTTTGCCTATCTTCTTTTCTTTTTTGGGGTTTTTGTTGTGTGAATGTGATAAGATGACAGGCAAGTAATCAAAGATCTGCTCTTAACCTATGAACATGTGATCATGAACCTAGGCAATCAAAGCAAGCTCTAGCATGGACATGCTATCTCAATCAGACTAATGCTAAGGAAATAAAGAAAAACACACGTCGGGGCGTGGAGCAAGAAGTAAATGAAAACACACCGCGAGGGTGGAACAAGCAAGGAAATAAAGATATATGTGATGAAGGAAGAAGCTAATGCCCAATACCAAGGAAAAGATGTGATTGCCACCAAAGTAAAAACAAGCCAAAGACTTGAATATACCTTGGAAATAGGTGGATGAAACACCCGCCCACGGGAGAGGAAACCAAAGAGAACCTGCAGGTCAGCTAGAAGTAACGGCCAGAACCTTGTGCGTCACTTGGAAGTGACGGTCGCTCGATAGACCGCTAGAAGAATATGACGAACCTGCACAAGGCCGTCGTATAACTTGCAGTGACAAAGTATGAGTCCTTTTAACTCCAACTCTTCCAGCCGGCTAGAAGACTTGGGCCTCGTCCTAGTGAACCTGTAAACCTGCCAAAGAAGTGGAAGACAAGAACAAAATAACCCAAATTAGCCATTTTAATAATATAGCATCAATTCTTCAATAAGCAATATATCATCAAAAGGAAAGGGGAATACCGGGGAGGTTTTGATTTTTTAACCCCTCTGGGCATTTTAAAAGATTAGGACAATGTTTAGATGATGAAAAACCAGTGAAAAACGTGGAGGAAGGAGAGAAATAATGCTTATGATGAAAGAGAGATTGAATGGAAACTCAATATACAATTGTGAACTTTGGAACCAATGGAACAAACACTCCCTTCACCAGGCAGCAAACGAACGTGAGAAGCACTTCTCCTTGATCAGACGTGGCTCTAGAATGCGGCAGCACTTCGACGCAAACTCCATATTTTTCTTTTTTCTTGGGCATGAAGTCAAGGGTTCTATTTATAGACCCTCAAACTCTTAGGTCGAGCAGAGGATAAGCCAGCAAGATAAGGGGATAATTCTTAGCAAATCCTTGAATATAATATCACCAAGAGTCCATAGAAACAAACAGAAGGTTCTGAGGATCAGATTTGAAAGAGATATCGTCAATCCAAGTTCTTATCTCGACCACGGAGTAGCAGAGAAAAGGCCTGAACTGCCAGGACTCTCTGAAGGAAGTAACGGCTGCACGACAGACCGCCACTTGGAAATAACGCCCCAAGGAACGTCTGTTACTTTCAACCTTATCCCAAAAAGATAAGATCAATGGGAAGAAGATCAAAGCAATAGGACTCTGCAAGGAAATAATGGCCAAGGCATAGGGCGTCATACTGAAACAACGGCTGCACGATAGACCGTTATTATGAACGTATAAACTAAAAAGATAAGGATTGAAACAAGCCCTTAAGCCTTAGGACTCTTCAAAGAGTAACGGCCCATGACCCATCTGTTAGAATGAAACAACGCGCCTGGGACAGACCGTTATTATCAATGGAGTTCAAATTAATGAATGAGGGTTTTGCTAAGCCCTAGTCAAAGGAAGTGCCACAAAGAGCCATATCCGATCAAGGAGAAAGACCCAAGAAATAGGCTCCAAATCAATCAAGAGACTCAACAAAGAGTGAACAACTCGGAGCATCATATAGAATGAATAAGGAGATGACCCGACTTATTGGTCATAAAACGGGTGTCAACAGATACCCCTCCTTAACGTCCTCTTTGCAGGGGAGCGAGCGGAGGTGAAGCGAAGGTGAAATGGAACATGAAGATGAAGCGGAAATGAAGCGGAGTGGATCAAAAAGAGGGCGTTAAGGTAAACGACACCCGTTCTTACCAACAAGCAACAGGAATTTTCTGGAAAACTTTAAACTAATCACAAGGAAATAGTCAACCAAAGAATGCAAGTCTGGAGGAATTAACAACTAAGGGATGGAAACACGGCTAGCCGTCGGAGGCAACGGAAAGGAAAAGAGTACTGACTAAACTCCAGACAGGAATCTTCAGCCAACCAAATCGAGCGACGAGATCAAAGGAAACCTTCTAATTTAGAGTAGAATGATTCTCCTCATTCGAGATTAAGAACACAACTATTCACCATCACTGAGATACCTTGAACGGATGAAGCTTCATGAATGCTCAAAGAATGCGTATGATGCATGCTGGGCTAAAGGAAAAGAAATCATCAAAATGAATGCAAAAGAAAGATAAAATAGAAAATACTCGAGAATAATATTGCTAGACCGGAGAAATCAGGGTCAGGACACCATCTGCAACCACAGCGTGCAAGACAGAACCATCATCCCCAAACTCTTCCAACCTAACGGCTTATCCAACGATTAAACATGCGAACTTAGATCATCATTATTTTTGTTTAAGGGGAACATCAGATCCCAGAACACATGAATGACCAGCCGGTTCTCGAGATAATATCGTAAGTAACATATAGTAATGCATTAAGGGATAAGGGAAAGAGATACACTACCTAACTTACCTGCCTGACGGATGGCAAAGCGGGATTTCGTTCATAAATTCCTTCATGAAAGATAGGTTAGCCAAAAATAACCATGAACATGAATCAAGGCATAACCATTTGTGCGTGTGAGAGACATCATCCATAAACATCTTGACAGAACATGGAACCATTTTGACATCAATTAAGCCATTTAATTCATCAAGGAACTTGCAAGTTTTTAACGGTCTGAGATGAGGGCGTCACATAAAGTAACGGACCAGCCCTGGGCCGTCATAAACCAGGCGGTTCACATTCTTCAATAAAACAGTCTCATCACATGTAACGGTCAAATCCAGACGCGTTTTAAGGATGTAACGGCCGAACGATAGACCGTCACATTTCCTGAGCATTCAAAAAAATAAAACCGAATGGTCACGGCCTTCATTCAACACTCAAGCAATCAAACGCCCCAAACCAAAAAACCACCGGCGACCACCGTCCCCACCACTACCATGGCCGGCGACGAGGGTTCCCAGCCACCACCATAGAAGAGGGAGAGAGGAAAGAGGAAGGCAATACGGCGGTTCCACCGCCGGCTCGAACGGGAGGCGATCCCGCCGGTCACGGAAGAAGAACCGAAGAGAAGAGAGCCAAGGGAGGAAGATGAAGCTCCCACGACCGTGGGAGACCAGGAAGACGTCCCCTTGGGTGAAGGGGAGCCCAAGGAACCAGCCAAGAAGAGGAGAAGGGGCATGGACCCTGAGGTAGGCCCTCCCGCCCTAACTTCAATTTTTAATTTTTTTTGGGTTTTATTTGTGATGCATGCGGGTTTTGAGGGTAGAAAATGGGTCTACGAACCCATTAGGAATGATTGTAGGCCATTTGGCTAAAGTGGGAGACCACAGGAATGCAAAGAAAAAATGCCCAAACGTAGACAATGTGACGGTCCTGCCAGTGACCGTCACATGCCTGACGCGCCACCCTTGGTGCGTCAGAAGCAAGCGACGCCCTACCCCAGGGCCGTTACATCTGCCAGGGACCTAGAACTATTTTTTAGGGTTTTCAATTTCTGATTTTTGTTTTGTTTTCATTTCACAATGTTTATGCAATGTTTTATGATACATTTAACTAACTTATGATCTAAATAACATGCAGGGAAAGCGAAGATCAAGGATCTCCTGGCTACAGGTCCGGGCGGTGTACCAGACACTGCCCGACTACCAGAGGGAGCGACTAGCCAGCATGGGATTCGCCGAGGTGCTCAGCATCGAGGTGATCCGGATGGACACACCCTTGCTGTACGTGTTGCACGAGAGGTGGGATCCGATCAGCAGAGCTTTCATCTTCCCGTGGGGCCACATGATCCCCACACTAGAAGACATAGCGAGGATTACGAGATTGAGAGTCCACGGAGCCGCAGTGACGGGATGGACTTACGGCGATTGCCGGGAGATGGCACAGTAGCTGCTCGGGCTAGATTTGATCAGGCCGGGACAGTCCTCATCTCAGCTCTCGAGATCAGTACTGCAGGAGAGCCTGGGGCTAAGAGGAGCGGCGATTGCCGTGGGAGAGCTACCCGAGGAGCATTTGGGCAGAGTGATAGACCAGGTGCGCCCTCGCGTGGCGGCGGAGGCGGGACCAGAGGGAGACAGAGTGCTCAGACGCTTCCTGATGTTGCTATTCGGGAAGCTCCTCTTCGCGACTCGAGCGGACGTCATCAATTGCCGACTGCTTCCGATGATAGAGCATTTGCACAGAGTCGAGAGATATGCATGGGGAGCGGCAGTGCTAGCGTTCCTGTTCGAGTCTGATGAGGGCATCCCTTGCCCCTCCACTCTTTTTCCAGACTCGGATTGTTCGACGGCAAGCACCATTATATTTGTCATGTATTTTTGAGACTAGTCATGTAATCTTCACATTTTCTTTGAGTCATTATCATGTAATTTTCCCTTTATTTTGAGTCATGTACCTAGGTAGTTGAGTCATTTTCTTAAGTATTGAGTCATTATGTTGGTTAGATAGGTTAATGGGCCCAATCCATTGGGCTAGGCCCAGGGGCGCCCCTCCCTTGGACTGTGTGGTCTTTAGTTAGTTTGTCAGGGTCAGTTTGGTCTTAGGAAAATTATGGAGTCTATAAATACCCCCACCCCTCTCTCATTTGTAACAACTTTTGATGAATATTGAAAAGCATTTGCCATCTCCCTCTCAATATCTCCCTCTCTCTCTCTCTCTCTTACTATCACTCTCTCTAAGTGGGTTGTACCCCCTCTCTCTCTCTCCTCCCCACCCCAATTTCGAAATTCACTCTCTCTCCTCCCCATTCACCCCTCATTAAGGCCCCTTCCCCATGCACTCATTCAACTCCCCCTCCAACCCCTAGGTGGAAACCCCTTCTCCTAAGCACCTTTCCACTTTCCAAAGCACCCCACCACCTTCCCAAGGCTGAATTAACCCCTCCCAAAGCCCAAATTCGAATTTCCCTCTCCCTAGGGCTGTGCCCCTCCATCTCCCCCACCCCCAAGCTCCCAAATTCGTCCCCCACCTCCCCTTGGTCAAACCAAGTTCACCCCCCCTCTCCCTTGCTCTCCCCTTGCACATCTCCTCATTCTATCTCTGTTTCAGGCAGCAGAACTACAACGAGTTGCAGAAGCAGCCACGACCGTTACTTGAAGATTCAAGTAGCAAGGCCTACATCTCTGGAAAGGTCTTCCAGAGAGCTTTCCAGGCGAGGCGGTTTCGTCAGCATCCGAGCTCCGAGCAGTCCGCAGCATCCATTCTCCCTCGACTGCGCAGGAGACCCCAGGCAAGGAACTAGAACGTGATTGGAAGCTCAACCACGGCAAACCCTTTGGGATTCAGATCAAGTGTTCTTCAGAAGAAATCTTCCCTATCAAGTCCTCTTTAATCCTCAAGAAGCAGAGCTGCATTTGGATATCGGCATCAGAAGTTACGAATTTTCTACTCCAAGGCATCAGGTCAGTTTTCAGGAGCCAGAACCGACATCCCTCTGCTCATCTGTTCGTCCCGGTATACTCCAACATCTGCCGACATCGCCGTCAAGTCCGAAAGAAAGAAGACTTGACCACGGTTCCAACGGTTCAAGTCTCGCCTCAATCAGAGCTCGGTAGCAATCGTGGCACCCCCTGCATCCAGTCACATGGTTCTGCACCAGACAGAGGCAGAACCAACCATCCCGGTTCCAGACTCTGCCACAGCCAGCTCGTGAAGGCTCTGAGCGCCATTTTTGGAGGGGAGAAACTACTTCCAGCTAGCTGCCACCTCCAAGAAGAAGGGACTCAATCGACCTCTGGAACCCTCTGTTCCAATTTTCTTCGTCGGAGAGGGCAGACTGCCCCTGTGGTCCCAGGTTAGATCAGTCTTCATTTCTCCGGTCACTCCTCTCTCCACTGACATCGGATTGCATCCCCGTCAACTCCTGCTCGAAGCTACTCCGACCAAGTTCGCGTCACCGCTAGTTTCATTCCAATCGGAGTCCGGGAGAGCCCACAGTGACTTCTGCAACCTACTGCTTCAGCCCGATACCAGCCAGAGACCAGACGGTGGTGTCCTGTTCCAGTCGCCGGTGCAGTCAGCCCCGAGACTCAAAGCTTCCCCAAAAATTCAAGCTTCATCCCCTATCAGCTGAGGAACTTTTGGCAGTGGTTTCGTCAAGTTTGGAGCCCCGTGGAGCCCGTGGCAGTGTCAACAGCGACACCCTATCCTGCAGACCTGCAGATTGGCAGAACCGGCGGACTCGGAAGATCGGCTTTTCCTTTGCATAAAACCCCACCCCGCTTGGCCGGCTAAAGGCCCCTCCCTGCGTGGAGGTAGTTTTGAATGTAATAAGAATAATCCCCACCCCAAGTTCATCCCTCCTGCGTGAGGTGTAGTGGTGTAATTCTTTCAATTTCAGGTTCAAGCTACATCGCCGCGGCGATCGGGTGTATACCCTCGCCTCTCGGCTCGCCCTCGTCTCCGGCCGGAGTCGGCGTCTTCACGCCGGCTAGGTGAGCCTCAGTCCCTCTCTTGCTTGGTTTAATCACTTGCTTAGCTTAGTATTATTGCTAGTACTGCGTCGGACGGAGAGTGAGAGCTCGGCCCAACTTGCTAGTTCCGTGAGTGACCACCGCGGGCGAGTTGAGAGTGAACCCACTAAACCCACACCCTTGGTGTGCTGGCCGCCCATGGTTTGGGCATCCTAGGCCCATTTGGGGTTCTCCACAAGCTAGCCAACCATTGGAGCTTCATGGTCCCGCCTCGGACCCTCTCCCACATCGCTTAGTTGCCAACGGGCACAAGTGTGCACCAAACGGGTGAGTTCGCTAGTGTGAGTCCGCTGCTCAACTTGAATGCTTGAAAATAGGTCCAAGGTTCGGTGTCACATCAAGTGGTATCAGAGCAAGTTCACAACTTGTCTCTATCAAGTTGGTCCTAGGGCATGTCTAAGCATTTAGAGTCTTCAAATGCATCACTCTTGTCCCCTAATATGGCCACCTCATATCGACCTTACCAATCGGCCCACTCCATAAGTCCAAGTCACCAAAAGATGCCTACCACTAACACCCATAACTTCCCGGGCCATATCAACTACTTCATGAAAGCCTTGACCTATGCCAATGAGCGGCTTGATAACATATCGGGCCGACTCGACCAACTTGGAAAAAATAGGCCCGCCCCAAGGACGGATGATAGGATGGCCCCTTTCCCACTTCCCACCTTTGATGGGACCTCTCCTAGCAAATATTTAGATTGGGAAGCTACAATGGACCAATACTTCAATTGGTATCATATTTCCAAGGATGAAAAAGCATGGGTTGCCAAAATGCAACTAACCAAAAGGGCTCAAACTCATTGGTGTAAAATTGAGGGCTTAAGGATAATTAGACGGGAAGCTCCCCTCACCACATGGGAGGACATGAAGGATCAACTAAGGGCTAGATATGTGTCCCCTTCTCACTCGGATCACCAAAACCCAAGGAGCACTCCCACTCCTCCCACCCCACCCGTCCAAACCCTTATCACTAAAACCCAAGTACCTAAGACCTCCACCTCCCCACCTAACCCCATGAGGTCCCCCACACCCCAACCAAAACCCCCTTCCCTAACCTACACTAGTCAAGCCCCTTTATCCCCCACTTCCACCCCAAATGATCCCAAGGGCAAGAGACCCCTAACCGACCTAATTCCCTCCATGGTGACCACCACTCATCCAACCCTCACCATTAAAAACCATGTGGACACCATGTCCACCCCTCCACCAAGGCCCATAATGGCCACCACCCCAAAACCCAAAACCCCTCACCCAACCCACCTCCCACTTCCTACACCAATCTTTCCCCAACCTAGGCCTCCTCTACTTCCCCTTCCTAGCCCAACCCAAGCCCATGCTTATTCACCACCCCGGGAGTGTCATACGCTAGCTATCACCAAACCACCCACCATAGATCCCCCTACTCCATTAGCAATAGAAGTTGCAACCCCCACACCCACCCAAGTGGAAAAAGATGCCCCTCCGGATCCACCTCCCAACATAGAGGAAATCCAAAGGCCAAACAACTCACACACCCCTAGCCTAGATCCTCTAGAGACACCCAACCTCACCATAGATAAGTCCATACTCCAATGGCTCAAGAAAAGTCTCACCATTCCTAGTTCACAACCATGCCACCTACCTATGGGATATCAATCTCAAATCATTCCCATTCAGCCACATGTCACTTATCAAACTTCCTATTGTGTGGAAGATTTGGGAGACTTAGTGAACTACCTACATGGGCAAATGCACTTGACCAATATGCTAGCCATGAGGCCGCCCGAAACTAACACCATTAGCCTAGCATATCCCACAATTGGCTCCATCACTTCCATCTATACTAATGGCCAAGTTACTAGTGAGATCATCCTCCTTCTTCCCATGGAGGAAGAACCTATCATAGTCTACTCCCCAACCATTGAGATCCCAAGTGCTTTGATTGGCCAACCCATTAGCAACCTTGGCCCAATTATCTTGGAGGAGGATGACTCACCATTTGAGGTCCTTAAGAACACGGAGTACCCCTACCTAGGTGACCCTTACCATGATCCCTTTGACCCTTTTCTATGGGAGCCTAAATCTCCATGTGACCCTCTCCCCCTATTCACCACTCACCTCACCCTACCCATACCACCCATGTTGACCCAAACTCCTCCCTTCCTGGAATCGGGTTACACCATGAGAGCATTGACCTTAGACAACAAACACCTCGGGATTGAGGAAATGACCCACCCTATATCCACCTACCTAGATCCCTTCGACCCTTTTGAGTGGAAGCTCAAAGACCACCCCACCATCCCACATAAGGAAGTCATCTTTGGGAAAGGAGTTCATATGTCTTGGCACATCACACCGCTTGGCATGATTAGTCCGTCGGGTACATTCATCCATATCACCCACATGTCAAGAAGAAAATATGAGTGGTCAATATTTGGTTGTCATGGTCCACCATCATTCATCATAAATCTCAAGCATGTTAGGAGCATTCATGGATGTTCGGATCCTCCAACATTCATCACACTCACTCACAAGAGGGACACCTATGGATGCCCTGGTCCTCCCAAATCCTTCAAAGTCTTCATACCATCAATGCATGATAGGTCTATATGTGGTTGTCCTGGACCCCCTTTGCATACCATACATTGTCAACTCACACCGCGTCATAGTACATGGCATATGCATTCAAGCAAGTATCAAGCAACAAGCGGTGAGATTCACAACAAGCGAGCAAAAACTCGTGAGCGCCACTTGGAATTCCAAGTTGGTAACTTGACGATGATGACTTTGGAGTGGCTCTACCCTAGGGTCACCTCCAAATTGAGGGCACGAGGACTTGGACCTTGCCAAGTTCTGAGTGACTTTTGGCAACCCGGCTTATGGGTTGAACTTTCAAAAGAGTTTTGGGATTCTCCCCATTTCTCATGTGGCGGATCTAGCACCCTATAAGGGCACCGCGGTGGATCCTAGTGAGTGCCTCCAGCTTACACCTACCCTTGTGAGAGACACCCTCGGAGTGCCACCACAAATAGCCTGAGAGCCCGACGTGAGCACACAGCAGCAATACTAGGCAAGCAAGATCCCATCACCAGCATGAGGGTATGACCGAGTCACTTTGTCGACTGAAGCACCGTTCCCCGACTAGAGTCGCGGGTTGAGTATGGAGATCGTGGATCGCCCCGAGCTGCAGTTCGATGCACTACTTCCCTGGTAGACCCATACTCGACGGAGTCGAGTTTTCCCCACCCCGGGGGTATGATGAGGGCATCCCTTGCCCCTCCACTCTTTTTCCAGACTCGGATTGTTCGACGGCAAGCACCATTATATTTGTCATGTATTTTTGAGACTAGTCATGTAATCTTCACATTTTCTTTGAGTCATTATCATGTAATTTTCCCTTTATTTTGAGTCATGTACCTAGGTAGTTGAGTCATTTTCCTAAGTATTGAGTCATTATGTTGGTTAGATAGGTTAATGGGCCCAATCCATTGGGCTAGGCCCAGGGGCGCCCCTCCCTTGGACTGTGTGGTCTTTAGTTAGTTTGTCAGGGTCAGTTTGGTCTTAGGAAAATTATGGAGTCTATAAATACCCCCACCCCTCTCTCATTTGTAACAACTTTTGATGAATATTGAAAAGCATTTGCCATCTCCCTCTCAATATCTCCCTCTCTCTCTCTCTCTCTTACTATCACTCTCTCTAAGTGGGTTGTACCCCCTCTCTCTCTCTCCTCCCCACCCCAATTTCGAAATTCACTCTCTCTCCTCCCCATTCACCCCTCATTAAGGCCCCTTCCCCTTCCCCATGCACTCATTCAACTCCCCCTCCAACCCCTAGGTGGAAACCCCTTCTCCTAGGCACCTTTCCACTTTCCAAAGCACCCCACCACCTTCCCAAGGCTGAATTAACCCCTCCCAAAGCCCAAATTCGAATTTCCCTCTCCCTAGGGCTGTGCCCCTCCATCTCCCCCACCCCCAAGCTCCCAAATTCGTCCCCCACCTCCCCTTGGTCAAACCAAGTTCACCCCCCCTCTCCCTTGCTCTCCCCTTGCACATCTCCTCATTCTATCTCTGTTTCAGGCAGCAGAACTACAACGAGTTGCAGAAGCAGCCACGACCGTTACTTGAAGATTCAAGTAGCAAGGCCTACATCTCTGGAAAGGTCTTCCAGAGAGCTTTCCAGGCGAGGCGGTTTCGTCAGCATCCGAGCTCCGAGCAGTCCGCAGCATCCATTCTCCCTCGACTGCGCAGGAGACCCCAGGCAAGGAACTAGAACGTGATTGGAAGCTCAACCACGGCAAACCCTTTGGGATTCAGATCAAGTGTTCTTCAGAAGAAATCTTCCCTCTCAAGTCCTCTTTAATCCTCAAGAAGCAGAGCTGCATTTGGATATCGGCATCAGAAGTTACGAATTTTCTACTCCAAGGCATCAGGTCAGTTTTCAGGAGCCAGAACCGACATCCCTCTGCTCATCTGTTCGTCCCGGTATACTCCAACATCTGCCGACATCGCCGTCAAGTCCGAAAGAAAGAAGACTTGACCACGGTTCCAACGGTTCAAGTCTCGCCTCAATCAGAGCTCGGTAGCAATCGTGGCACCCCCTGCATCCAGTCACATGGTTCTGCACCAGACAGAGGCAGAACCAACCATCCCGGTTCCAGACTCTGCCACAGCCAGCTCGTGAAGGCTCTGAGCGCCATTTTTGGAGGGGAGAAACTACTTCCAGCTAGCTGCCACCTCCAAGAAGAAGGGACTCAATCGACCTCTGGAACCCTCTGTTCCAATTTTCTTCGTCGGAGAGGGCAGACTGCCCCTGTGGTCCCAGGTTAGATCAGTCTTCATTTCTCCGGTCACTCCTCTCTCCACTGACATCGGATTGCATCCCCGTCAACTCCTGCTCGAAGCTACTCCGACCAAGTTCGCGTCACCGCTAGTTTCATTCCAATCGGAGTCCGGGAGAGCCCACAGTGACTTCTGCAACCTACTGCTTCAGCCCGATACCAGCCAGAGACCAGACGGTGGTGTCCTGTTCCAGTCGCCGGTGCAGTCAGCCCCGAGACTCAAAGCTTCCCCAAAAATTCAAGCTTCATCCCCTATCAGCTGAGGAACTTTTGGCAGTGGTTTCGTCAAGTTTGGAGCCCCGTGGAGCCCGTGGCAGTGTCAACAGCGACACCCTATCCTGCAGACCTGCAGATTGGCAGAACCGGCGGACTCGGAAGATCGGCTTTTCCTTTGCATAAAACCCCACCCCGCTTGGCCGGCTGAAGGCCCCTCCCTGCGTGGAGGTAGTTTTGAATGTAATAAGAATAATCCCCAGCCCAAGTTCATCCCTCCTGCGTGAGGTGTAGTGGTGTAATTCTTTCAATTTCAGGTTCAAGCTACATCGCCGCGGCGATCGGGTGTATACCCTCGCCTCCCGGCTCGCCCTCGTCTCCGGCCGGAGTCGGCGTCTTCACGCCGGCTAGGTGAGCCTCAGTCCCTCTCTTGCTTGGTTTAATCACTTGCTTAGCTTAGTATTATTGCTAGTACTGCGTCGGACGGAGAGTGAGAGCTCGGCCCAACTTGCTAGTTCCGTGAGTGACCACCGCGGGCGAGTTGAGAGTGAACCCACTAAACCCACACCCTTGGTGTGCTGGCCGCCCATGGTTTGGGCATCCTAGGCCCATTTGGGGTTCTCCACAAGCTAGCCAACCATTGGAGCTTCATGGTCCCGCCTCGGACCCTCTCCCACATCGCTTAGTTGCCAACGGGCACAAGTGTGCACCAAACGGGTGAGTTCGCTAGTGTGAGTCCGCTGCTCAACTTGAATGCTTGAAAATAGGTCCAAGGTTCGGTGTCACATCAGAGTCTCTCAGCACGATGGACCGGCAGACGATGTTGGGCGGCTTCTCACCTTTCCTACAGGTAAATGCAATTTAAATGCTTTCCACAATATGATTATGCAAGAATGTTATGCAAATGACTATGCAATTTGACTGACTTGATTTCTAAAATACAGATCTGGAGCTACATGTACCTCCCGGGCATCGGGAGAGGCACACTACTCCACCCCGGCCGTATCTTGATTGCGAGACGGTGGACGGTAGCGAGGGACACAGGGTCGATCATCAGATTGACCCGGACGATCCAGGAGGACCTGGACTCTTTTTCACACACGTCGGTAAGTCCAGAACTCAAAGTGATTTCTACATGCTCTTAAATGCTTCTAAATGCTGTTCATGATGATGGATGCTCTTGATGTTCCTAGGTGAGATGGACCCCGTACCGAGGCGAGGGTTATACTGGACAGCCGTGGGTGGAGGCGGCCTTGTCATACCGGGGACGAGACATCTGTCTGCACTGCATCCACAACATCGAGCCTCTGCACTACCGACTGATCCTGCGGACTCGGGGACTACACCAGCCCGAGGTGACCTTTCCACCCCACAGCGATGACCACCCAGGCAAGTCGGCAAGGGGCATCAGTGGCAACGTGGATTGGTGCGCCCGGAAGGTGAAGTACGTCCACGACTGGAACAGGCGGGGCCAAGCGGTGAAGGAACGAGACGAGAGCGACGAGGCATATCTGAAGGCGTTCGCTCGACTCTACGGCGACCGGGTGTACCGAGGTACCCGACGACCGGTATGAAAATCTTAAATCAGAACACTCTTTCTATATGCAAGATGCATCGTGCTAGATGTACTAACTTACATGCTTTAAATGTAGCTAGACCCCGAGGGATGAATAGCCGAGCTGGAGGGACTACTTCACTCCACCATCCAGCAGCGGGACGAGTACCGGACCGCCCTAGAGCTCCTGGTAAGATTTAGACTTAAATGATGCTTAATGTTGATGATGCAAAAAAAATTGACTAACCATGACTTCTAATCATGATTTCTAAATGCAGCGGGCTGAGGGAGCCCAACGAGCAGGACCGGATGCCCCATCGTCCTCCTCTCATCCTGCGGGAGGCAGAATAGAGCAAGATGCCGAGTTTGCTCGAGCGGTTGCCCGGGCTGAGGAGGCGGAGGCCACCATCGCGGAGCGGGTAAGATGCTAAATGCTTATGCTCATGATCATGCGTATGCCAAAAAAATGCTTTTTGATCAACTACATGACATGCAATCTACAGGCGAGAGAGCTAGCTGCAGCGGTGGCCGAGGCTAGACAGGCTCGATTGGAGGCAGAGCATCTCCAGGCAGAGATAGAGAGAAGCCGGGCTGAGACAGAGCGGGCCCGAGCAGAGACAGAGCTAGCACGGGCAGAGATAGCCCGGCTGAGAGCGGAGACCCCGCGACGCTCGGATGATGCAGAGGTGGGGTGACTTCGGACGGAGCTAGCTTAGTCACAGGATGAGGTAGAGCGACTCCGGATTGGGACGGTGGATTTGGACCGATACCGGACCGAGGCACGCGAGGCTCGGTGCCAGGCTTACGATATGAAGATCGAGTTGTGGACCCTCGAGAGGACCGTCCGGATGATAGGCCGAGGACCTGATCGGAGCGCTTCGCAGGGCAGGGCATAGCGGAGCGTCGCCCGAAGCGGGACGGTGGTTGATTTCCTCGTGAGTTCCTCCGGCCAGCGGAGGAATGAGAGGGCGGAGAGAGCGCAGCAGGAGGAGAGAGCCTCCATAGCACCACCGGCTAGGAGACCCAAGGGCGGAGATGAGGAGGGCGGCCCGACAGACAGGCCGGCCGAATGATGCATTTTCTTTTTCTTACTACTTGTACATGGCTATATATAGAGAAATGAAAAATTCTTTTTTGGTATTTTTGTTTTTGTTTCATGAGTGTGAATGAATGCAGGAATGTATTTTTTTGAAAAATGCAGGAATGAATGAGTGGATGAATGGTTTGGCAGGTTTGAATATGAATGCAAAAAATGAATGACTGATTGAGGTGATTTGAGGTGATGTGTGAAAATGCATGTATGAAATGCATGTATGCGGAAAAAAAAAAGTATGTATGAGAATGCGTGGATGATGAATGAGTTGTAGAATGTGAAAGACCGCCAGGTCTAAAACAAGGGCAGGAAGAAATTTCATGAATTCAGCAGCAGAGAAAGTAACGGTCTAGGGGCAGACCGTCACAATTAAATAACGCCCCGACTAACGGCCGTTATACATGACAGAGTCCAAATTTGTAATCTGAGCTGCAGGAAAGTGACGGCCTACTGGAGACGCGTCATTGACAAATAACGGCCAGATGCTAGACCGTTGATCATGGCAGAACACTAGTTTGTCAGGGCAACTAGCAGAAAAAGTGACGACCGAAGGCTGGCGCGTCGGGGTGAAATAACGGTCATAACCAAGACCGTCGGGAAAATTTGAACCCAAAAGCCAATATCTGAACGACTGAGAGTGTAACGGATCATGGTTCACGCGTTACAAGATAACGACGGCCACAGTGTAGACCGTCAAGCTTCACAGAACAGGGTTTGGCTAAATCAAACCCACAGAAAATGCTACGGCCCAAGGCTGGCGCGTTAGAGACAAGTGACGGCCCCACGATAGACCGTTAGATCCTGAGTTGCGTTCCAAGACGGATTGAGCCGTGAGAGCCTAAACCCGAGACTTATCCTCTTAAACTCTACTAGAACTTATCTAGACTGAAGATAAAGCCTTCCAACTCAAGTCTTATCCTTTCCAAAGCCAAAATTAAACCCTTAAAACTTGGAAACTCAACCAAAATCGTAGCTTTGCTGAAAACCCCTGCTTTAGGGTTGAAGAACCTCTCCTAAGGGTAGAAACCAAGATGAAGAGAAGCTCTGAGATGATGGCCATGGAGGAGAGGGTTTACACTGGACCTAAAGCTGCAAGAAAGGAACATGGAGAGCTCCAACGGCTGACGTCAATTCCCAAGCACTTAAGCTCCAATGTTCAAAGGGTGGTAAGCTTCTAACACTCACCCAAATTCAAAAAATTCTACACTTCAATTCTTCATGACTTCTTCTTCTCTTTCTTCCTTTAAGCCTCTTCCTGGCCCAAGATGATATTCTAGCTTGAAGTGGGTGGCTCCGATGGTAAAGGCACTCCGTATAGAAGTCACATCCATCCTTAAAGCATGGCACCTTCAACCACTCTTGGTTTTAGGCAAACATTTCCAGAAATTATCTCTAGATTGGCCAAGTATTTCAGCTCTTGTAGAACTATGGCATCCACAAACTCATACTTTCATCTTCCCTTACTTCGAGGCAACCATCCTATTAGAAGAGGTAGAGACCTACCTAGCCCTTCCTAAGACTAAGGCGGAGGATGAAGACCGGGTTTGCTACACAGTAGAGCCTATTGACCCATCCTTGATTGTGAGTGATTTCATCCATAATCCAAAGGATGTGAGGACCATGATCAGCCCTCACCACATTCATTTGATACCCTTGGCACAGTGGATAGTGTCTCATTGTAAAAACAAGTGGGAGAGACATGAGGCAATAGCCAAGGCGGTGGCGGTTTGCTTATGCGGAGTCTTCCTTTTTACTACAACCGACCACCTTCTAGATACCCAAAATCTCAGCATTATTAGCAGGTTGTGGCGGGGAATGTCCATCTCTCAAGCGATCCTTTCATACCTCTATGAAGGACTAAGCTCGGCTTGCCTAGGAGGACTTTTGTTCGGCTCCATGATACTCCTCGAGTGCTGGATGGGAGTGAGAGTCAAATTCCAACCGAAGGAAGACCTAACTTCAACTAGCCGAATCTTCGGGAGCCACCCTCTCTTCTTCATTGGAGGGGCATTCGGGTATTCTTCACAAGTTGAATGCAAGATGGCGGATAAGAAAATGCTGGATGAATGGTGCCTCTTCTTCAACACTTTGCCAATAGACAAGTTCAATATGCGACCAAGAATCCTTCGGAGCACTCTTCTCAAAATACCGCGGCGTCAAGGCCTGGACCTCCAACTAGTGGGGAACACCACCATGGCGATCTACAACCCGCACCGGTGCCATCTTCAGATCGGACTTCCAAGAACCCAAGCTCATGCACTATCACACTACCCTCCCCTTCTACCTAGGAAGATGGGGACCGAGGAAGATGAAAGAGCAGTATGGAGCGCGCTGACCATGTGGGAGATCAGCATGGTGCGCCCGTGGCAAGTAGAAGTAGAAGAGAACGACGAAGCACGCCGTAATTACGTGAAAGAGCTAAGAAGAATCCGCCCTCTTGTGGATAGAAAACTGAATGTACCTTGATTTTCTTTTGTTCATGAGAGATATTGTTTGTAATTAACAATCAAAGCTGGAATTTTTATGAATTCATGTTTTATTAAGCTTTTTTTTTTTGATCGGTAAACTTGTAACTATTATAGAAAAAGAAAAAGTGTACAAAGGGTGAGCAATGTCTAGACAAACCTAGACTTATTGCTCTAGAGGTAATCAGTCGTGCCACAACAGACGTGGTCTACTGTGGGTACATAAAATACAATAACTAGGACATAGCTAATAGACAATCAATTTGTACGTCCAAGTCTTACAAAGTGAGATTCCCCATGATATGAAAGATGTTTGACCAGAGTTAAGGAATGATGAAGTTATAGCGTTTGAATATCTGTTTCTCCCTGAAGGTAAGTCTATCAACCTTGAGTTCATTTTCCAAACAGCATCTGGTTTCATAAAGGATTTCAATTAGAAGCTTTGCATATCCCATATTTTTATTCTCAAAGATGCGAAGGCATCTCTCTCTCCAAATCCACCAGATAGTGCATCGGAATAATAATTTGATGAGCTTGGTAAGATAACCTTTGTTAGGAAAATTGGCCCCAAGAGATTGTAGCTCACATAAGATTGTATTCTTTGGTTCCCTGCGGATATCAAATCTCTGTAATATTTCTTTCCAAAGATCTTTGGAGTAATTGCATGAGAAGAATAGGTGGTCAATAGTTTCCTCTGCCCCTTTACAAAGCATACACATATTAGCAAGAGAAAACCTTTTTTTCTGAATAATATCCAGAGTCGGTAACCTGAGGTGAAGTGCTTGCCAGCAACATAAGGAATGCTTGTGGCATAGTGGCCTGCCCCAAACCCAGCTCTCCGGGTACCATACAGGATGTTTTTGCCTTATTTGGTTCCATGCCGAAGTACAAGAAAAATTGCCTTTGTCATGAATCCAAATCACTGTATCAGTGGGCTCATTAACAAGTGGGATAGCTGAAATAACTAGCCAAAGCTCAAACATGTGAATGGAGGTTGGAGTCGGGAGATTCCAACTTCCATTAGCAATAAAGTCAGAAACAATACTATTCACATTACCTCCCAGATCTTGCCTGATCCGATCTCCGTAAAGTTGGAATATGCTTTTACCATTGACCCACGGATCATACCACATGCTAAGAGAACTATTAATGGAGATAGAAAATTGGATTTGTTTGAGTAGCCATGTTCTCATTTCAAGGATACCTTTCCAAGCTGCAGAATGGTAGGATTTTGCTTGAATGTGCCAAAAGTTACATTTGGACAGATATTTACTATGTATCCATTTTATCCAAAGACTGTCCTTTTTATGCAATATGTCCCAACACTGTTTCATCAAAATAGCTTTGTTCCAATCAGCTAGTCGTCTTAAATGTAGCCCCCCTTCTTTTTTTGGTCTACAAATAATATCCCAATTTATCATGTGAAAGGCCTTAAGGGTCCCTGTCCCCTGCCAGAAGAAACTTGCCAACAGTTTTTCAATCTCTTGGATTAAACCCGCAGGTAGAAGGAAAGCTGTAGACCAATAGATGGAGTAAGTGGATAAGATGGATCTAATCAGTTCCAACCTCCCACTCTTGGAAAGGAGTTTCATTCTCCAAGAGCTAATTCTATTTTTGATTTTCTCAATGATAGGTTGGCAATGTAACTTTTTTAAACCGGTGGATATAAGAGGCAAGCCTAAGTATGGAATAGGAAGATTCCCTTCTTCCACTCTCAGCGCTGTTGTAATTGCTGTTTTGTCTGTGAGCTTGGCACCAATGTACACTCTGCTTTTGGAATGATTCAACTTGAGGCCTGAGCATTTGCCAAATGTGTGAAGAATGTTTGCAAGGTATTGAACTGAATGAATGTCATTTTGTAGAAAGATAATTAGGTCATCTGCAAAAGTAATATGAGAAACGCGTGTTTCATTGTTCTTTGGAACTTTGAGATGACCTTGGTGTACAGCTTCCTCCAACATACACGTGAGTCCTTCCATAGCTATGGTAAACAAGTAGGGGGATATGGGGTCTCCTTGCTGATTCCATTTGAGCTTTTAAAATATCCTGCAGGTGAACCATTAAATAGGATGGAGAACATACAACTCTCAGTACAGCTTTTAATCCACTGGATCCAATTGGCTGGAAACCCAATTCTCAGAAGCATATGATATATAAAGCGCCTGTCAATAGCGTCAAACGCCTTCCTCAGATCCGCTTTAAGGCCAATAATCTTTCCTTTGTCCTTGGAATGTAGATCTTTAGTCAGATCATTAGCTAGTAGAATGTTGTGGGTAATACTTCTGCCTTTTATGAATGCAGTCTGCTGGGGGCTAATGATCTTGTTAATCACCTTCTGGATTCTATTAGCCATAAGCTTTGAAATAACTTTGTAGATGAAGTTGCATAGTGCAATGGGCCTGAAGTTCTCCAGGCTGTCAGCCCCCACAACTTTTGGAATGAGAGCTAGGAAAGTGTTGTTGAACTGTTTGTAGAGATGACCCGTTCTGAAAAAGTGAAGGCAAGTGTTGATCACATCCTGGCCAATTATTTGCCATGCTGATTGGTAGAATTCCGCAGGAAATCCGTCCGGACCAGGACTTTTAATTTTTGGTGATTGGAATACGACTTTCTTTATTTCTTCCGGGGTGAATTCAGCATTGAGAATTACCCTATCTTCTTCAGAGAGATGTAGAGAAGGGTTGATGTCACTAGCTTCCTGCAAAGAAGATTGGTTAAGTAACTGATAATAGTAATCAATGGTGTGCTTTTTTACCTGATTACTATCATTGATGGTATTTCCATGGTGGTCTTTAAATTGTCTGATATGGTTTACGGTTCTTCTGGCCGCCATGCTAGCATAAAAGAATTTTGTATTGGAATTCCCCAACGTCAGCCAGTTTTCTCTTGATTTCTGCCTGATAAAATTTTCCTCGACTGCTATAGCATGCAAATATTCTTTTCTTGCCTCGTTCTCCTGTTGGATGCAGTCATTATCAAAGGGACTAACACGGAGATTAGTCTGAGCTTGGTGAAGGTTCCTTTTAGAAGTGGCCACTATATTCTGAATATTGCCAAATGTGTTCCTGTTCCACTCCTTAAGAGCAAATTTGCAAGCCTTAAGCTTCATACAAAGCACATGTGGAGGAGACCCTACTACCGGAGTGTCCCAAGTAGATGTAATGACTTTAAGAAATTGTGGATGAGAGGCCCACATATTATAGAACCGAAATGGGAGCTTGCTTCTCATAATTTCTTTATCTGTGGAGATGAACATTGGTGTATGGTCAGAAAAATATTCATTCCCGTATTCAGCCCAGCTATCTGGGTAAGAATCAGTCCAATGAGAGTTAATGAGACATCTGTCTAAACGTGCCATGATTTTGCGTTGAGATACTCCCCTGTTGGTCCAGGAGAACTTATTGCCACAGCAGTTAATGTCTTCAAGTTCTGAGTGTTGAATGCATAGGTTAAACTCCTCCAACATGGATTCCGTTATCATTCGCCCACCCTTTTTCTCATGGGGGTATCTAATTGTGTTAAAGTCACCAGCTATCATCCAAGGAGAATGGATGTTGTTGGAAAGACAGATGATGTCATTCCATAAGCTTCTCCTTTCATTCGCACAGTTGGATGCATAGACACCAGTAATTGTGAATTCTTGAAGATTCAGCTTGTTCTTGCATCTCAAATGGAAGAATTGACTGCTACCTGTAGCCAACTGGGCATCAATGATATTGTGGTTCCAGAGGATCCAGACTCTTCCTTTGCCACCGTACTCGTCATTGGTAACAACTTCAGCTTCAGGCCAAATTAAGTTTTTAAAATGCAGAGTATGACAAGGGTTTAGCTTAGTTTCTACTAAGATAACCAACGCACAGGCTTTGCTTCTGATCAACGTATTTAACTCTCTACATTTCTCCCTCTTATTGAGGCCTCTGACATTCCAAGCAATAATCTTCATATAGAAAAACTAGCAGAAAGGGGGTGTAAGTTATGTATTTTTGGGGATTGTAGCCCGACAATCGGCATCTTTGCTCTTCATGCGTGTTTTTTTCCTGTCCATCTCATCCACAGCCTGCAAGCTCTTAAAAGAGGAATGATGTGACTTTGTTAGGTTGATAGTGGAGCGATGTGGAGCAAGATGAGATTGCATACTATAATTGCTAGCATGAGGACCCAAATGCATATCTGCTTTAAGTTTAAGTGGTACAGGTGCTGCCTGAGGTTCGTCCTCCAGGAGCTTGGCAGGAGGCACTGAGCTCGCAACAGTAAGAACATTAACGGCATCAATTGCACAAGATGGCTCCATAAAGTTATCTTCCAAAGCACCACTAGCAAGAGCACTACTAGGTGGTGGGTCCGAATGGCCAACCTTGTCTTGGCTTTTGCGTTCATGGGGCAGCCCATTCACATGCGCATGGAGTGCAGGTGGCGGGTCCAAATGGCCAACCTTCACTTGGCTTTTGCGATCATGGGACATCCCATTCACATGCGCAAGGAGTTGTTCTTTAAGAAGAGGAAGGGAGGTGGCATCTTCAAAGTGTTCATGTAAGGTGCAGCAGCAAGAATCTTTTGCGGTCCCCCCATGAGGAGATGAGTCCGAATGGCCAGCCATCTCTTGCCTCTTGCGATCAAGACAAAGCCCATTCACATGTGCTAAGTGGTGTGCCTTGTTAAAGGTGAGAGAGGGGGCATCTTGTTGGAGTTCACGTGAAGGCTTGCAGCAACAAGAGATGGTGGACCCCCCATCACTAGTAGGAGCATCTTGAGGATGCGCTGATTGCATAGGACAAGCACTAGCGGCCCCTCCAAGAAAGCAAAAGGCACAAGATGCTCCTTTGATGAAGACGCCATGTGATGAAGCTTCACATGTTGTTGGTGGGTTTGCAAGTGGAGCCATGCTGCTAAGAGGCTCCAAAGGCTCTCCAAGGGAAGGACAAGAGTTATTCTTGATGGCGGGGTCCAAAATCTCAATAGAAGATGGTAAACAAGGAATAGAAGAGATTGTGTCGTCCATAACCTCAAGGGTAGGTGACTTTGCAATTGGAGGGTGTGAAGCCCTTGGTATGGATCTCCCAATAGGATCAAGCTTAGGAATGGTAATCTGGCTAGCCTCAGTGTGAGTCACGGGCTCATCCCTCTGAGGCCTCTGAACCGCAAGGGCTTTGGGAGGCTCAGAGATCTGAGCTCGTGGGACACCGTGACCCACCACAGAACCATGTCCCTCCGACTGCAGAGCTGCAAAAGAATTATTAGAGTGAACACAATTATCTGAGAGCTCGTTAGGGCGAACCCTTGGTTTGAAAACCTGGACAGTCGAGTGTTTCATGTGGAGGATCGGTTTACATGCTCCATCTGTATGCCCAAAGGAACAGCACAAAGAGCAACGTCTTGGTCTCCATTGATAGGATACTTTGATCTTCTTCACGTTGCCATCAAGATCTTTGTAATGAACGAAATCAGGCAACTCGTCCCCCGACGAGATCATGATGCAAGCCCTCGCATACGCCAGTCTCTTGCGTTCTGCCGTTAGTTTGTCCAGATACAACGGTTCGCCCAGGATGGAAGAGATCTTCGCAATAAAATCTCTGGTCCAAAGGTGCAAAGGGAGTCCATGGAAAGCCACCCACAAGGGAATACTCGTAAGACTATCAAGTTCCATTCGTACATCAGTACTCCATCTTCGGAGAATAATGGGATGACCTTTAATGGTCCAGAATCCCTCCAGAACCCGACGCAGATCTTCCTCAGAATCAAACTTACAGACAAAAAAACCGTTCTGGAGAAGGTGGAGCTCAAAAGCATTTGTTCCCCAACGGGACTTAATGAAAGAAAAGAGAGGGTTAAAAGATAAGTGCAGTCCTACCGCGTACCCTACCAAAGCAAAGGACCAAGAAGCTAACAGATCCTCAGAATCTGCCTTCTCATAGATGGCGATCTTGACTCCATTATTGGTTTCAGGAGGAACGAAATGGAGTCCAAGATCTTGAGATCCAGATGGGGCCTTGAAGAGGGAACTCCAAGACACAGGCGTGGAAGAGATAGGGGTCGGGTGTTGCCCTCTCGAACGAGATCTACCTCTCTGTCTGACAAGGGAAGGGAATCTGGAGGAAGATGTACCGTGCGATGGAGGATGGCCAAGTGATAAGGAAGCAGCGACTGGCCCGCTGACACCCTCAGGTTTGGCCTCCTCGGAGGGATCCCCACACAGAGAACCCATGCTTGCGCCTCCATCCGCAGAGCTTCTCTCTCCTCTCGGCATCTCAAACCCTTTTTCTTTCTCACATACCTTTGTGGATAGGGTCTTCCGTTTTATTAAGCTTGCT
The DNA here is from genome assembly GCA_022559845.1 of Amorphophallus konjac. Lineage (NCBI taxonomy): Eukaryota > Viridiplantae > Streptophyta > Magnoliopsida > Alismatales > Araceae > Amorphophallus > Amorphophallus konjac. The sequence continues at coordinate 259,238,429 of CM040124.1, read as the reverse complement.
TGAATGAGATGAGACTGGCTTAGTTGAATGAGCATAAGTTTTGTGGGTTGATTGGCTAGAATGATGTGAAGAGGCAGAGCCTCTGGAGGATGTAACGGATGGGCAGTGGACCGCCATAGAGAAACGACGGTCTAATGAGGAGCCGTCAGAATGAAAGCCTTATTAATCCTGTTCTCTGAAGCAAGTAACGGATGGGAGATGGGCCGTTATATAGAAATGACGGTATGGACCAGGCCGTCAAAGGGACAATGGTTGAAAGAATAAAAAGCCCACGCCTGAAGGGAATTAACGGTCAAGGAGGGGACCGTTAAATGACTGTAACGGTCGAACACTGATGCATCACATCCTGCGTAGTTGCAATCCTGCATTTGAACCTGTTGTCTGCACATGCTAAGATGTGAAACAAGTTAGATATGTTCTTAGACTCAACCCCTTGCCTTGAAGCAAGTTAGATAATGACCGTTTCTTGATATTTGGTCAAGGGGTGGAGCCTTATTAAATAGGCGGAAAATATAATAAAAATGCAATGCATGCTATGCACATGATGGAGTTTTAGAAAACATCTAATTTTTGTGGGATTTTCACAGATATTTGGTTTTTTTGGATTTTGGAAATATTTGGTGTTTTTGGATTTTTGAAAATATTTGGTGTTTTTGGATTTTGAAAATATTTGATATTTTTGGATTTTGAAAAATATTTGATGTTTTTGGATTTTGAAAATATTTGATATTTTTTTTGGATTTTGAAAATATTTGGTGTTTTTGTGGATTTTGAAAATATTTGATGTTTTTGGATTTTGAAAAACAGTGTCTCCCCTAGCAACGCGAACCCTTCCTTGTTCAGAATCAGGAGTCCCGAGGTTGGCGTGTAACATGGGTGACAATCCTTGGCCAAGGCCCAATTCACATGACGGTGTTTCTACCAAGGCCATACCCAGGGTACTAATCTTGGTCCTAAAAAGAGAAAAAAGAACACGGGGGTAAGCTTAGGCCAGATATGGAAGTTTTTAGGACTTGATTTCCTCACCGTACAACCCCATTAGAGATTTGGTCTGTTGCACCGGGGCTTTGTGTCCGTCATCGAACCTTTGTCCACTCTAGGCATGCATGCGACCAGGCTCATGACGTCCCGCGGGGAACTATACTGACACTCTTGTCATGCCTAGTTTTTCTGTTTTTGCATTCCTGGAGCTTCAGAGTTCAGAATCGGTAGACTTTTGAGATGATGCTTTTGATTTAATCACAGAGATTGCCCCTTTGCTATCTTTTTTTTGTTGTTGTGTTACTTGTGGCGTCAGGTCATAACGGACTTGCCCCTATTTGAGACCTCCTCTCGTTAGGGTGTTTGGATTGGTTGTCGCCTCCTTATTCACTTCTTGCCCCTGGATTCAGCCGAAGAATGAAGCGGACAGGGACTTCGATTTTCCCCTAAAGCATGGCCGAGGAGAAACGGTGTCTTTTAAAACGGGAAACCTGACCAGAGATGTCGTGTAGTGTGTGATTGCCTTACTCGGGATCCTTCTTAAAACAGGAAGGAGCATCTTGCTGCCGGGGAAGCACATTTTTTAAAGAAACGCTTAAGATACAACCCATTCCACGGGTGAGAGAGTTCCTCACCTTCCGCATTTACTAGGCGATAAGCATTCCCTGGATAAGCTTCTTTCACGACAAACGGCCCTTCCCAGTTAAGTTGCAATTTAGACCTAGGACCTGCGGACCGAATGAATTTACGTTTCAAAACCATATCACCTTTTAGAAATTTACGTTCGATTACCTTCCTTTGAAAATAACGCGAGACCCTCTTTTGATAGACGGATGCGTGATCGGCCGCGTTCATCCTCTTCTCATCTAAGAGTTCCAACTGGACCAGTAACGCCTCTCGACGTTCATCGAGATTAAGTTCCTTATCAAGCTGCACTCTCAGGGAAGGGATCAGGATCTCATATGGGAGCACCGCCTCCATCCCGTAGGTAAGAGAATAGGGAGTTTGTCCCGTAGGAGTACGGACGGAGGTGCGATAAGCCCACAGAGCTTCTATTAATTTTTTCGGTCAATCGGAAAACTTATGAGCTTCGCATGTTTTCTTGATGATCTTAAGAAGGGTTTTATTAGTGGCCTCGGCTTGACCGTTGCCTTGAGGATAATATTGATGGGGACATCACTTACCACTTCCCATTTCCCCGTCGGTCCCGATGCTTGCCACTATTTTCATCTCAAGCTTCTGAGTCTAGCTATGTAATTTTTACATTTTTTCTTGAGTCTTAAATCATGTAATTTTCCTTTTATTGAGTCAAGTACCTAAGTTAGTAAGTCATCTACCTAAGTCTAAGGTTTCATTAAGTGGCCAAAAGGGTTAATGGGTTATCATATCTTATTGGGCCATATCATTTGCTTGGCCCATGGGCGCCCCTCTCCCCACCCCTTGGTCTTCTGTCATTAGTCCTTTTTCACAGGGACTTTTTGTAAAATGGGGATTTTCTATATATAGGACCCCAACCCCCCTCTTTTGAGGCTAATGAAGTATTAAGCAAATTTGAGCCTAAGTGCATCCCTCTCTCTCTCTAGCTCTCTCATTCTCTCTCTCTCTCTCTCTAGGGGTCGAACCCCTCTCTCTCTCCTCCCCCTTCTCTCTCTCTCCCTTGGGTGAACCTACCCTTTCACCTCCCCCTTCCCCTGCCACCTCAGCTGCCACCTCACCTCCCCACCCTTTCATATTCCCAAGGCCATAACTCCCTTCAATTCCTTCCACATCCCAAGCAACCTTTCACCTTCCCTAGACAACCCTCCCTATTCCCCATACATCTCCCCACATCCAAGACAACCCTCCCACTCCCCCACACCCCCATTAAGTCCCTTGGGCGACCCAAGCAGCCACCCCCTCTAGGAGTTGCGCCCCCCCCCCCTCTCACCACCTACACCCACCCCACCACCTTGGCCGACCCCTCCACCCTCCCCTCTCCAAGCTTCGGCCCCCACTCCCCTCCACCCTCCTGCACCTCCCTACCACCGGTTCCGCCCCTCTGATCACCCCCACACATCCCCCCCCCCCATCTGCAATCACCTCCACCCTCCCCTCCATTACCAAACTCCACTCCCCCTCAACCTTGCCCCACCATTCAATCTCCAACCTGTGTGCAGAGAAGACCAGCAGATCCGCACCCAGGTGCAGCACCGTCCACGACTCCATACTGGTCCTGTTGAGGTCTTGGCCTACATGGACGGAAAGATCTGCAAGTCTACTTCGCAAGCGAGGTGGAATCGTCCCGTTCCGATTTCGGGGCTGTCCGGGAGAGCCAATCTCCCCCGACTGCGCAGAGCTCCATCAGCAGAGCTCCTAAACCCGGTTCAAAGCTGCACCACGGCCGACAGTGGAAGATTCACGCCACGAGTTCTTCTGAAAATATCTTCCTACACCAGTACTCTTTCTGGATCAAGAAGCGGAAGTGCATTCGGCGTCCGGAGGTCAGAGTTTAGGTCTTTCTTCCACGACTGGTCGGGTCTGTCTCCCACAGGTGGCAGTGACCTGCCTCCACTCATTGGCAACCCCCAGTCCACCCCAACATCGGACGGCTTCCCCGTCAGTTTTGCAGCACAGAGGGATCGTCCACGGTCTCAGCAACTCTAACGGTTTGAGATTCGGCATCCGGGAGCGGCTGGGACAACTTCTGCAATCCACTGTTCCTATCTGGTAGTCGCTGCGGCCAGAACCTGCAACCCAGTTCGTCGCCGCACCACGACTAACCATGAAGGAATCAGACCGAAGGTCCTTCATCAAAGTTCTTACTCCCCCTATCCCCGATCAGGAGCAAGAAACGGGACCTCTTTCGGCAAACGGGAGCCAGAGTTCCGAATTTTCTCCCTCGATCGCGCGGGTCTGCCTCCTGCAGTCTGCAGAGACCAGTTCCCACTCGTCGGTGTCCCCCTGTCCACCCCAACCTCAGAAGGTGTTTCCGTCAGTTTTTCTGTGTAGAGGCTTTGTCCAAGGATCCAGCGACTCTGACAGTTCATGATTCGGCATCCAGGAGCGACCGGGGCAACTTCTTCAAGTTGCAGACAGAAACAGGGAGCAATCCGCCCCAGAAGCTGTTGCTCTACTCAGACCTCCACTGCAGCCATCGACGACGTCAGAATAAATTGACATAAATCAGAAGTGTTTGGGTTCCTGTTAAGAGAAGATCCCCCCTGGGTTCGTCATCGGAAAAATTCCTGGCTGAGATCTACAGCAACTACACCGCCTGTCTATCGCCAACCACAGCAAGCAGTCTGGTTCGGTAGCGGCTCCTCCTCGTGGGTTTCTCGATCAATCTACCCTTCTCGCCTGGCCGGCTTACCGCCCCTCCCTGTGGGAGGTAGTTTTTGTTTGTAATCAATTATTTCCCATCCCCGAGATCACCCTCCTGCGCGAGGTGTAGTGCATGTACTCTTGAGCAGGTTTTTTTGAAGCTTCATCGGCGCAGTGTGCGGGGAACCCACACTTCCCCGCTCGCCCTCGTCTCCGACCGGGATCGGTGTCTTCACGCCGATCAGGTGAGCCACTCACACTACTCTTTGCCGTCTTTCTCTTGCTTAATTAGTATTGCATCCTCAGTACCGTCGGCGTAAGAGAGTGCCCGAACCCGATTTATCTTCTAGTTGCGTGATTACCGCGGGTGAGTTGTGAGCGTGACATTTCAACCCTCGCCCTCGGCGTGCCGGTCGCCCTTGATTTTGGGCATCCTTGGCTCATTGGGATCTAATCCTAGCTGGCCAAACCCTTGGAGCCCCGAGGTCCAACCTCGGACCCTCTCCGCCATCGCCGATCCTTCTACGGATCCGAGTATGCTTACGCGAGTGAATCCGCCAATGTGACGTTACCAACTTGTTGTGCTGCTTGCTACTCTAGGTCCAAGGGGTAGTTTTACATCAACTTGGTTTCAGAACATCATCATCCATCATTGTGTCACATCAAATTGGTATCAGAGCAAGTTCTAGACTTGTCTCTACTAAGTCTTGTGCTAGGGCATTTGCATTCATCACCCGATCCTCATCCATACCCCTCGTTGGTCACATGGTCCGATTGACCCCCTCCACATGGACTACATTGTAGATGAGGACCTTCATTTTGATGGAATTAATCCTCATGCCTATCTTAGGTGGGAGAATACCATGGAAAGGGACTTTGAAAGTACTTGGGTATATGGGTCCGAGAGAGTCCGCAGGGCCAAGGCACGACTTCGGGGTCTAGCTAAGAAAATGTGGGAACACAAAGAGAGATTCAGAAGGGTTTGGGGGCAAGAGCCCATTCACTCATGGGAAGAGATGAACAGTGAGCTTAGGAAGATCTACGCTCCCCGACCGTCCCACTCCTACCGTGTGGACCATAACCCGAGGAGCACTCCCACTCCCCCTTTTCCTCCCAGTCAACCCAAGGCCTCCATTAGGACCCAAACCCCACCACCCAAAGGACCCCTAGATTCATTGGAAGAGATAAGGGTTGAGATCAGGAAGATCTTCACTTCCCTTAGGGCCCAAACTCCACCACCCCAAAGGATTGGGAACGGGAGTGAAGTCCATGAAGCACCCCTAAATTGGGAAGAAGAATATGAGGCACAATGCCAAGAGTCGGGTCGAGGGGAACCTGACCCCGTCAACCTACTCCCACCCCATCCCACAATTTCCCATGAAACCCATACTCCACACTGCCCCTTAGCCCCTATCACTACCCCTCAACTTTCCCCTGTAAGGGACACTCCACCCATGACTGGCCAACCCAAGCCACCCCACCCAACCCATCTTCCACTGTCAACCACAACCCTACCCCAACCTAGGCCTCCACTTCTTCCCCTACTGATCCTGAACCAAATTTCCCTTTACCTTCCACCCCGGGGGTACCATACACCTACCCTCATCACTCCACCTTCAAAAGACCATCTCACCTCCTTGGTAGAGGAACCCATGACTCCCACACCCGACATCATAGTGGTGGACACCCTAGAACCACTCCCCACCTTGGAGGAAACCCTTGCCCAAACCAAGGAAAGAACTTCACCTTTTACACCACCCTCTCTAAATAGGAGTGAACTTTTCATAAGTGAGCCCCTGGCTAAATGGTTAGAGGAAAATCCGGTTCACCCTATCTTGCCCCATGTCAACCCTCCCATGGAACGACACCTCCCCATAGTACCCTTCTCCACCTATCACACTACCATCCAATCCTCTTACCAAGTGGAAACTCTAGGAGACCTCCTACAAGGCCTAGCATGGCAAGTGGAGTTGACGGCTATGTTAAACCCTATGGTCGACCAACCTAGGAGCCTTGGTCTTCTACACCCATGTGTCGGGTCTATCACTTCGCTTTGCACTGTTGGTTGCTACATTAGCGACCTCCTTCTCTTTCTTCCCACACCCGATGAGCCCGAGGCCATCCTTAAATTGGAGCTCCTCATTTCAGGAAGAAAACCCAGCCATCCCCTCAAGGCTAACCCACCCACCAACAACTTTTGCCCAAAAATCTCAATAGAGGTGAAAAACTCCCCACCACATGTGGACCTAGAGTTTCTAGGTAACCCATACCATGACCCATTCGATCCCTTCCTATACCCACCCACCTTACTTAACACCAACATTTTCCTACCACAACCTACCATGATGAGTCAAAACTACCTCTCCCAAGACCATGAGGACCAAGAGTTCCTCCCCCTAGATGACCCATTCCATGACCCCTTTGATCCCTCCCAATGGAAGCCAAAGAACCCTTGGGACCTAGTCGCCTTACCCACCACCCACCTTTTCCTACCCTCACACACCATGTCAAACCTAACCCATCCATTCCAAAACTTAGCCCACACCACAAGAGCCATGACCAAAGGTGACATCCACCTAGGAAATGAGGAATCAACCCATCCCAAGATGTCCACTTTCTGGGACCCCTTCGAATCCCATGAGTGGAGATCCCCAAACCAACCCTCACCAAAAGATGGGACCATCTTGATAGGAATGCATGTGCCACAACATTTTACCCCATCCGGTAGGGCTAGTCATCTCATTTGTGTCACATACACACTAGGTCCAGTGCATGGCAGGTTCACATTTGGATATGTAGGTCCACCCCTATTCATCATCCATCTTATGCAAGTTAGGAGCATCCATGGTCGTCCGGGTCCTCCATCATTCATCACACTCACTCACAAGGGGGACACCTATGGATGCCCCGGTCCTCCCAAATTCTTCAAAGACATCATAACATCACTACATGATAGGTCTACTTTTGGTTGTCCTGGTCCCCCATGGCATACCACACACTTCCCACCCCCACCGCACCGTAGCTCAAGGCATACTCATTCAGGCAAGCATCTAGCAATGGGCGATGACAATCATAATGAACGGGCAAAAGATTCACGAGTGGCACTTGAATTCCAAGAAGGCAACCTCACGATGGTGGCTTTGGAATGGCTCTACCTTAGGGCCACCTTCAAAACGAGGGCACGAGGACTTGGACCTTCCATGTTCCAAAGTGGCTTTGGCAAAACTGGCTTATGGATTGAATTCACTAATGGGCTATGGGATATACCCCAATTCTCAAGCGACTGACCCGGCACCCTATTTGGGCACCGCGGTGAATCCTCGTGAGTACTTTGAGTCTATACCTTCCTTTAAAGAGGGACACCCCGGAGAGCTTCCACAAAATAGCCTTGAGAGCCCGACGTGTACATAGAGGGGCAATACTATGCAAGCAGGGTTCCATCGCCAGCATAAGGGTGTGTCCGGGCCACCTTGAGAGGATGAGGGGCCGTCCCCTGGTCACAGGTGTAGGTTGAGTTTGGAGGATGAGGATCGCCCTGAGCTGCTCCCCCGGTGAGCCTTTACTCGACGGAGTCGAGTTTTCCGCACCCCGGGAGTATGATGGGGACATCACTTACCACTTCCCATTTCCCCGTCGGTCCCGATGCTTGCCACTATTTTCATCTCAAGCTTCTGAGTCTAGCTATGTAATTTTTACATTTTTTCTTGAGTCTTAAATAATGTAATTTTCCTTTTATTGAGTCAAGTACCTAAGTTAGTAAGTCATCTACCTAAGTCTAAGGTTTCATTAAGTGGCCAAGAGGGTTAATGGGTTATCATATCTTATTGGGCCATATCATTTGCTTGGCCCATGGGCGCCCCTCTCCCCACCCCTTGGTCTTCTGTCATTAGTCCTTTTTCACATGGACTTTTTGTAAAATGGGAATTTCCTATATATAGGACCCCAACCCCCCTCTTTTGAGGCTAATGAAGTATTAAGCAAATTTGAGCCTAAGTGCATCCCTCTCTCTCTCTAACTCTCTCATTCTCTCTCTCTCTCTCTAGGGGTCGAACCCCTCTCTCTCTCCTCCCCCTTCTCTCTCTCTCCCTTGGGCGAACCTGCCCTTTCACCTCCCCCTTCCCCTGCCACCTCAGCTGCCACCTCACCTCCCCACCCTTTCATATTCCCAAGGCCATAACTCCCTTCAATTCCTTCCACATCCCAAGCAACCTTTCACCTTCCCTAGACAACCCTCCCTATTCCCCATACATCTCCCCACATCCAAGACAACCCTCCCACTCCCCCACACCCCCATTAAGTCCCTTGGGCGACCCAAGCAGCCACCCCCTCTAGGAGTTGCGCCCCCCCCCCCCCTCCCACCACCTATACCCACCCCACCACCTTGGCCGACCCCTCCACCCTCCCCTCTCCAAGCTTCGGCCCCCACTCCCCTCCACCCTCCTGCACTTCCCTACCACCGGCTCCGCCCCTCTCATCACCCCCACACATCCCTCCCCCATCTGCAATCACCTCCACCCTCCCCTCCATTACCAAACTCCACTCCCCCTCAACCTTGCCCCACCATTCAATCTCCAACCTGTGTGCAGAGAAGACCAGCAGATCCGCACCCAGGTGCAGCACCGTCCACGAATCATCCTGGTCCTGTTGAGGGTGTGGCCTACATCAACGGAAATATCTGCAAGTCTACTTCGCAAGCGAGGTGGAATCGTCCCGTTCCGAGTTCGGGGCTGTCCGGGAGAGCCAATCTCCCCCGACTGCGCAGAGCTCCGTCAGCAGAGCTCCTGAACCCGGTTCAAAGCTGCACCACGGCCGACAGTGGAAGATTCACGCCGCGATTTCTTCTGAAAACATCTTCCTCCACCAGTCCTCTTTCTGGATCAAGAAGCGGAAGTGCATTCGGCATCCGGAGGTCAGAGTTTTGGTCTTTCTTCCACGACTGGTCGGGTCTGTCTCCCACAGGTGGCAGTGACCTGCCTCCACTCATCGGCAACCCCCAGTCTACCCAGACATCGGACGGCTTCCCCGTCAGTTTTGCAGCACAGAGGGATCGTCCACGGTCCCAGCAACTCCAACGGTTCAAGATTCGGCATCCAGGAGCGGCCGGGACAACTTCTGCAATCCACTGTTCCTATCTGGTAGTCGCTGCGGCCAGAACCTGCAACCCAGTTCGTCGCCGCACCACGACTAACCGTGAAGGAATCAGACCGATGGTCCTTCATCAAAGTTCTTCCTCCTCCTGTCCCCGATCAGGAGCATGAAACGGGACCTCTTTCGGCAAACGGGAGCCAGAGTTCCGAATTTTCTCCCTCGATCGCGCGGGTCTGCCTCCTGCAGTCTGCAGCGACCAGTTCCCACTCGTCGGCGTCCCCCTGTCCACCCCGGCCTCAGAAGGTGTTGCCGTCAGTTTTGCTGTGTAGAGGCTTTGTCCACAAATCCATTGACTCCGACGGTTCATGATTCGGCATCCAGGAGCGACCGGGGAAACTTCTGCAAGTTACAGATAGAAACAGGGAGCCATCCGCCCCAGAAGCTGTTGCTCTACTCAGACCTCCACTGTAGCCATCGACGACGTCAGAATAAATTGACATAAATCATAAGTGTTTGGGTTCCTGTTAAGAGAAGATCCCCCCTGGGCTCGTCATCGGAAAAATTCCTGGCTGAGATCTACAGCAACTACACCGCCTATCTATCGCCAACCACAGCAAGCAGTCTGGTTCGGTAGCGGCTCCTCCTCGTGGGTTTCTCGATCAATCTACCCTTCTCGCCTGGCCGGCTTACCGCCCCTCCCTGCGGGAGGTAGTGTTTGTTTGTAATCAATTATTTCCCACCTCCGAGATCTCCCTCCTGCGCGAGGTGTAGTGCATGTACTCTTGAGCAGGTTTTTTTGAAGCTTCATCGGCGCAGTGTGCGGGGAACCCACACTTCCCCGCTCGCCCTCGTCTCCGACCGGGATCGGTGTCTTCACGCCGATCAGGTGAGCCACTCACACTACTCTTTGCCGGCTTTCTCTTACTTAATTAGTATTGCATCCTCAGTACCGTCGGCATAAGAGAGTGCCCGAACCCGATTTATCTTCTAGTTGCGTGATTACCGCGGGTGAGTTGTGAGCGTGACATTTCAACCCTCGCCCTCGGCGTGCCGGTCGCCCTTGATTTTGGGCATCCTTGGCTCATTGGGATCTAATCCTAGCTGGCCAAACCCTTGGAGCCCCGAGGTCCAACCTCGGACCCTCTCCGCCATCGCCGGTCCTTCTACGGATCCGAGTATGCTTACGCGAGTGAATCCGCCAATGTGACGTTACCAACTTGTTGTGCTACTTGCTACTCTAGGTCCAAGGGGTAGTTTTACATCAACTTGGTTTCAGAACATCGTCATCCATCATTATGTCACATCAAATATGGAGATGAATGATGCAATGCAATATTGAACTTCTTACAGAGGTTCTTAAGTTCTTGGAAGATGAACTGGGGTCCGTTGTCGGTGATGATGCTGCTTGGCACTCCGAACCGCGAGATGATATTCTTCATGATGAAGCGGCACACCGTTGAAGCTTTAATCTCTGCGTACGCCTCGGCTTCGGCCCACTTGGTGAAGTACTCAGTGGCGGTAAGGATAAAGGATTTCTGCTTGATCTGGGAATTAGGATCACCGAGCGGGCCGACAACGTCGAAAGCCCACATAGAGAATGGCCAAGGAGCGGTCATGGGATGGAGAGATGAAGCTGGAGAATGAATCTTATCAGCGTGGAGTTGGCACTTAAGACACCTCCGGACATAGAGGGAGCAATCTTCCTCTAGAGTGGGCCAATAGTAGCCCTACCTAAGTATCTTCTTCGCTAGAGCCTGGCCATTAACATGACCCCCACACTCACTAGAATGGGATGCTTCAGCCACCTTCCAAGCTTCAACATCATCTAAGCATCTCATGAGCATCCCATTAGTAGCACGCCTATACAGTTCTCCTGCAACAATGGTGTACCTTGCGGCGGCTCTTCTTATTGACTTACGCTGCTGGGCTTTTGCCCCTTCTGGGAACGACCCTTCCTTGCAAAACATCTCGATTTCATGGTACCAAGGCAATTCCTCTTCGTCCAGAATCTCTTCTAGCTCTACTAATGAAACTTCCTTGAGATCTTCCTTCTCAGCTCTTGCCTCTACAGATTTCCTAAGATTGATGTACCAAGGATCCTGAAGAGAGGGCGCGTCCAATCTTTGGACGATAATAGTCTCAGTGCTCCGACTGAGAGGAAAAGATAGAGAAGAAGCAAGAGATGCCAGAGCATCAGCTAGAATGTTCTGAGAACGGGGAGTATGGATATAGATCAACTTACGGAATTGCCTGGCAAGGAGCGTGACCAAATCTTGATAAGGCTTGAGCTTGGGGTCACGGGTATGGTAAGTAGACATAACTTGCTGTAGGATGAGCTGAGAATCTCCTATGATGTTCAAATGACGCGCACCTAAGAGGTAGGCGTTCTTCAATCTGGCCAGGAGAGCCTCATACTCAGCGATGTTGTTGGTAGCAGGAAACCGAAGTTGATAAGCGAAGGGAATGGTCACTCCTTCTGGAGTAAGCAGAGCAGCACCGATCCCTCGGCCTTGAGAGTTGAGTGCACCATCGAAGTGCAGAGACCAGAAGGGGTGATGAGAGATAACAGAAAGATGCTCATCAGAGAAATCGTCCTGAATGGAATCGGTGTGAGGAATGGGGAGATGGGCAAGATGCTCAGCAATGACATATCCTTTGACTGCCTTCTGAACAACAAAGGTGATATCGAACTGAGAGAGGAAGCTCTGCCAGCGAGCCAACCTACTAGAAAGGACTGGCTTTTCTAAGAGATAACGGATCGGGTCCATTCTAGAGATCAACCTAACTGGGTGGGCAAGGAAGTAGTGTTTCAGCTTCTGAGCTACCCACACTAAGGCGGCATAAGTCTTCTCCATAGCGGTGTATCTGGACTCAGCTGGGTTAAACAACTGAGAGAGATAGTATGCAGCCCGCTCTTTCCCTTCATCGTCCACCTGTGCTAAAACCGCCCCTATGGAGTCCTCAATAATCGAGATGTATAGGATTAGGGTTTCCCAGGGACAGGAGGTTGCAAAACTGGGGGATTGGATAGATATTCCTTGAGGTCCTCATAGGCCTTCTGACAATCTTGATTCCATTCGAACTTGACCCCCCCGCTTTAAGCAATTCATAAAACGGACGGCACCTTTGAGAATGCTGGGATATGAATCTTCTGATGAATTGCAATCTACCAATCAATCCTCGAAGTTCCGTAAGGTTCTTCGGCGGAGGCATGTCCATGACAGCCTGTGCTTTGTTAGGATCGATCTGGATCCCCCGTTTGCTCACTATGAAACCTAGCAGCTTCCCTGAGGAGACACCGAATACACACTTCTTCGGATTCATCTTGAGCATGTACTCCCTGGCTCTTTGCAGCACCTTAGCCAGGATAGAGGGGTGGTCTTCCTTGGTTTTTGACTTCACCAGGATATCATCCATGTAAGCTTCCATACAGATGTGCATCATGTCGTGGAAGATAGCCATCATCGCCCTTTGATAGGTGGCACCTGCGTTCTTCAGACCAAATGGCATAACCACATAACAATACGTGCCCCAGGGCGTGGTGAAGGAGGTTTTCTCTTGATCTTCCGGAGCGAGACGGATTTGATTATAGCCTGAGTACCCATCCATGAATGACATAGCTTCATACCCGGCGGTGTTGTCTACCAGGACGTCTATATGAGGCAGCGGGAAATCATCCTTAGGACATGCTTTGTTAAGATCCCTGAAATCAATACAAATACGCACTTTTCCATCCTTCTTGATAACAGGGACTATGTTTGCCACCCACTGAGGATATAGAACAACTCTGATGAATCTAGCCTTGTATAATTTGTCGACCTCTTCCTTGATCCTCAAGGCCATGTGGGGGTGAAATCTTCTTGACCTTTGTTTTACAGGCGTTGCCCCTGGTTTAAGCACGAGTCGGTGTTCCACTAAGGAGGGGTCAAGACCTGGCATGTCCTCGTAAGACCAGGCAAAGGAATCGCTATACTTCCTTAGTACCTTGATTAATTCCTCTTCTACTTGTGGAGGGAGGTTAGCAGCAATAATGATGGGCCTTGGGTCTTCTTCCGTTCCCAAGTTGATTTCCTTTGTAGGTTCATCCACTACCGTAGACGGCTCGTCGAATCTTTTTAGTCCTTGTGCATATAGATCGGCAGTGTCATCTACATCGCTGTCTTCATTAATTGGATCCTTCTCATCCAAAATCTCATAGACGCCTAATCCGTCGTCGCTCCACACCCCTTCTATTTCCTCGTCATCTTCAATCACAATTGCTGTAGCAACAAATTCCGGGCACTTCAAAAGAGCATGGCAACGCTGAGCTAAATCTTGCAAGAACCTATCAGGAACAGATCGGAATGGATGAGCAAGCGAGCGCGGCTCAGAAGAGGAAGGGTTGGACGACCTAGAACAAGACCCTACTTCTCTAGACCTAACTGACTCTACTTCCCTAGACTCGACGGACCCTAATCCTAACCTAGGAGAGAGGAGGCCTAGTGGAAGGGAAGGAGCAGGGGACTCGTGCCCCTGGGAGGAGGATGGCGACATGATAGCGTAATCTTCCACTGAAATCGCCGTTTCAAATTTGATGTTTTTTTGGAGATCAGCGGAGACTATACAGCAAGAGGGAGGAGGTGGGAGCTGCATAGGGAACAGCTCGGGGAAGATGCAGTCGAAGAAAGGATCAGAAGAGGAGAACCACATCTCGTGGAGTTGAGCATTGGGAGGAGGAGGAGTGAAGAGAGTGGATAGATCAATGCGCGGGCACCTCCCGCAAGCACAAGGGACAAAGAGGATCTCAGGTGGATCAATAAAAGATGGATTTATCATGATGGGAGGAAGACGAGGTATGTGATCCCCTTGCTGAAAAATGGATTGAAAGTGTGAGGGAGACCAAGAAAAGATAATGGGAGAGCTCCCCGTTTCCTGTAGATCAACAATAGGCCGCTTCTTCGGCCTCCACTGCATAAGCCGAACTTCTTGTCATTTCTGGCAGTCTTCTTCGTGAAACATCCCCTGAAGGGCTTGACCATAATCAATCATATCATCCTTTGCTCCCTTTAGCACTGGAGGTGGACTCGCAATTGGACAGATTGTATTTCTTATAGGCAGAGCTGGCTGCGGAGCTAATGTGCCAGGCTGGAGAGGCCCTCGAACAAAGTGTTGACGGTAGTCCCAGGTGAGTGGCCCAGAATCACCTATCATAGATAATGCAGTTTCCATGTAGCCGAGGCCTGTCCTGTCCATTTTTCTTCCCTTTAGTATGGGCTTGGTCATTCCTTGCAATTGTGCACCGAGGCCTCTCCCCGGTTGATAGCCCAGTTTCAGTATGATGTTCCAGCCCTTGGAATCGCGAATCTGAGGCTTCACTTTGACGTTGACTGGAGTAGTGATAGGCCTAGGAGATGTGTAAGCCCAAGGAAAGTTTAAGTCGAGCACTGATATGACGGGCCGACTGCTGGGCCAAAGCGTGGGAAGAATCTGTTCTGAAATAGCCTTAACTGACTGCACTGTGGATAGGCTTTTGACCTTGACGACCCTCTCTTGAAAAGGGAATTTGACGCACTGATGTGCGGTGGAGGGTACAGCACCGAGTGTATCGATCCATGGACGACCCAAGATAGCCTTAAACAAAGGGTCAATGTCCAGCACATAGAATTCCATGGCCATTGTAAGAGGTCCGAGCTCGGCTTGGATAGTGACCACCCCGTGACATGCTCGCCTTGAGTTATCGTATGCTGCTATAGTGGTGGGGGTAGGCCGTAGTAACTCTTCTGATATGTTACAAGCTCGTAGAGTACTCAGTGGGCAAACATTAATTGAAGCCCCTGTATCAACCAGTGCTGCTTCAATGTTGACCTTGTTCTGAGTGATCGTAATGCAGAGCGGCATCTGACGTGCTTCCGGAGGTGCTAGCTCGGTCTCTTAAAATGTAATTGCCGGTCCTTTGGAGATAGTTGCTAGTGCCGTTGGTAGGCTATCAACTGCCATATCTTCGCTGACCATCACCTTCTGTAAAAAGTCTCTCAGTGCATCCTGATGAAGGGTAGACCTTTTGATCAGCTCCAACACAGATATTTTAGTGGGCACTCGATCCAGATGATGTAGCAAGTCATAATGAGTACCCGGCAGAGGCTCAGTTTCTTCCTGCTCGGCCGTCGGTTGAGAGGACTGGGGATTGGAAGTAGTAGGGTAATTCTGATGGAACATCTTCCTGCTCCTCAAAGCACAATTCACCGCGGCATCTGAAGATAGTATGATGGGCCCTGCAGGGTGGATGACTGGAACAGGTGGTGTGGGGGAGACGGTTTGGTGGAGCGTAAGGTTGATGGGGGTAGTAGGTGATGAGCGGATGATGGGTGAAGGATTGGTGGAAGGCAGGGTGGTGATGAGTGTTGACGCGGGTGGAGGGAAGGCTAGCGGAGGGGTAAGGATGGGTGAAGGGTTGGATGGTGGTGTGATGACGGCGACGGGAGTAAGTGGTGGAGGGTGTGACGAAACGGTGGGTGGTAAGGGGTTTGCTGAAGTGGGTGTAATTGGGAGGATGAATGGAGGGGATGCTGGGTGTGCGGGAAGGACGAAGGAGGGGGTAAGAGGATTGCGGTGGTTATGGTGGAGGGCCATGACTTGTGGTGTGGCACCATCATCATCAAAAGACCACCCGGCATTGGGGGCCGGTGGTTGGACCACGTTTACTTGTGCTGGTGCTGGCGGCTGCTGCTGAGGAGCGGGTGGGTGGTTCGGCATCAGATTCTGATGGATGCCCAGGTCCTGTACTTGCTGTGGTTGTTGTGGTGGTAGCTGCTGCAGTTGCGGTGCTTATTGCTGCTGCACTTGCTGCCTCGGCTGCTGCCCTCTTTTCTCTTTGATCTCAACAATGGCCCGATGCATCGCGGCCCAATCTATCGTTTGTCCTTCATGAAGATCATATACCAGGTCCCGGAACTGAAAACATCCTTCTATGGTATGGCCCAGCTGCCTATGGAACATACAATATTTAGTCTGATCAACGGCCGGGTTCCAATTAGGCCATTCTGGAGGGAGTTGGATTGCATTCACTGACATGAGGGTGGAGAAGATATCTATAAGTGTCTCTGGCAATGGGGGGTATTGAGCTCTCCTGGGAGCAGGGCACTTGCTGTTAGGGTTGTTGTTATAGCCGTTAGGTGGAGGGACATTGTGGTATTGTGAGGTGGTGGTGGTTGTTGTGGAGCGACGAAGGCGTTTTCTGGAGTGGCAAAGGTAGGCGGAGGGCTTTGCGGAGTGACCTGGAAGTTTTGTGGAGCGGAGTTTTGTGGATTGCGGGGGTTTTGGGGGAAGCGGAACGGTGTGGCCTGGAATGGAAAGGCAATGGCTTGTACTTGTTCATTTGTCTGGACTCCCTCGGTAGCCGGCCCTTGTGGTTTCTTGTGGTATTTGGGCTTTTGGTTTTCAAACAGTGAGTGGATGGGGGAATCCTTAGATTGGGTTTGTATGAAGCGCGCTCGATTGTAGAGCTGGTGCATGTTGGCTATGTCATTCATCGCCAGGATGTTCCGGAAGGTCGGAGTAGCATTCGAAATTAACAGCTTGACCTTCTCTTCCTCTGGAATGTGGCCAGGCACCCTAGCGGCCATCTGTCTCCATCTGTCTGCATAAGTGGCGAACTCTTCATCTGGCTTCATCTTCTCGGCCACCAGATCTGTGAACGAGTATTCCGGGCCGACCCTATCTTGGAACCGTTGGATGAATTTGTCTTTCACTACCTTGAAACTTTCAGCTTCTTCTAGCGGTAAAGAGTAGAACCACTCCAGAGCAACACCATCCAGAGATCGTCGGAATAAATACGCCATAAGGCGATCATCATACTGGAATTGCGCCGATTCATATAGAAAATCCCTCACATGAATGAAGGGATTGCTGTTCCCATCGTACTTGCGATAGCTGGGGAGCTCTGATTGTGGAGGGAACCGAATGTTCTGGAAGCTCGAGATAGGAACATCCGCCAATGATTGCGGGCCAACCTGCTTCTGAAGGAAATCGAGTTGTTGCTGCATGGCGGCCCATTTATCAAGCAAGTCCTGCTCTCGGGAGAGAGCATGGGTAGTGAAGGATGCTGATTGAATTTGAGGAGCAGATGGAACGGTTGTGACAGAAGGTGGAAGCCCATAGGTAGGAGTGGAGGGATAAATAGTAGAGATGGGGGGGCCCATAAGAAGGATATTGGACCTGGGATTGGCCCAGATTAGAAGGAGCTTGGGCCACCCCTAGCCGAGGGTGCAAGAAATCGGAAGGGCCCATGAGAACTTGCGGAGCTACCGGAGTAGATACGTGATGATCCAGTTGAACAAAAGAGGGGATGGGCGACTTTCCCTTATCGAAAGATTGTTGGGCCGAATTGGAAGACTGGCCCGTTTCCATGCCCGTGAAAGTGATGGTCCGTGGTTGGACCGGGGTAAGATCAATTGGAGTGGGCTGAATGGGGAGCCCAACAACGGAAGGATTGGCTTGATTTTGGATGATGGTGGGAGGAGATGTGTTGGACCCTTGCATGGCCTGATAAAGAACTTGGAGTTGGGCCGGATCCAATTGGGCCATCATCTGAAGGATAGAGCCCGCGGAAGGAGTGGAGAGAGAAGGGGTAGCTTGACCACCTTCCATAGAAGTGGAGGATGGGAGAGGGGTAGTCCCTTCTCCGGAAGAAAAGGTGATAACCCTAGCAGGGTTTTCAAGAAGCCCTTGAGGGAGAGAGTCCTCTTGGGAACGGGGAGGATTAAAGGATGCCATGGTGGACTCGAAAAGAGGATTGGAATAGAATGTGAAGAAGGGATTAATTTGAGGAGAGGATTCGGACGAACGAAAATAACCCCACATGCAACGAACAACCTTGACAAATGCAAACAAACCACAAACAATCACAATGAGTAACCAAACTCGAATGTTTAAACACAAGATGTAAGTGATAAAAGATGAAGACACTCAAAGTCAACCAAGTTGTTTTAAGATGATGCAACACGATTCTTTGTGATTTCTCCTTTGGAACTTTAGTGGATTGATTGAAATGTGCTCTCAACAATGGGTTCCTAACAGGAGATGGTTATGGGACTTGATTTGACTCTAAGTGTAATCACTCCTTCACTTATGCAACCCTAGACACGGGGTGGGAAAGGTACAACCAGCCCGGCGTCCGTGTGGGAATCCACGGCTCGCGGGGACTTATGAAGGTCCCTGGTGTGATTTCCTAGTCGGCTCCAAGGAATATGGAGATGAGAGGTCCGCACACCAAGGTAGGAGAATGCAATCTAGGATATGAAAAGATGAATGGTCCTATGTGCACCGGAGTGCATGCAAAGTCTAGCCTAAAATCTAGCAATCAATGATGCACACAACGATATGGAGATATAAAACAAAGCAAGGAGGAAGTCAAGTATCACCCAAGCAAAGAGTCACAGCAGAAACTGCGGAAGTAACTGCACCTCAGATGCGTACCTGTCTGGAGTATAACGGTCTAGGAGCCCTGCGTCAGGGGAAAATAACGGTCTAAGGCCCGACCATCAGACATAATATAACGCAGGGGGCTAGGACCGTCAAGTGAGCCAGAGAACCAAAATCAACCAGAAATAACAGGAAAAACCGTGAAAGCTCTCGCAGCAGAACAAATGTGGCGGTCTAATGCCCCTGCGTCAGAGGACTGTAACGCGGGGACACAGGGCCGTCAGAGCACCCAGAGAATCAGGACCAACAGGAAATAAGGGGAAAACGGGAGGGGAACAACACAAGAGATGATGGCAGGTTTAACAGGAATCAAAAGCACAATTGGCACAAGTTGTCCCACCGTGATTGCCTAAAAATTATCTGTTGATTAGTTTTGCCTATCTTTTTTTCTTTTTTGGGGTTTTTGTTTTGTGAATGTGATAAGATGACAAGCAAGTAATCAAAGATCTGCTCTTAACCTATGAACATGTGATCATGAACCTAGGCAATCAAAGCTAGCTCTAGCATGGGCATGCTATCTCAATCAGACTAATGCTAAGGAAATAAAGAAAAACACACGCCGGGGCGTGGAGCAAGAAGTAAATGAAAACACACCGCGAGGGTGGAACAAGCAAGGAAATAAAGATATATGTGATGAAGGAGAAAACTAATGCCCAATACCAAGGAAAAGATGTGATCGCCACCAAAGTAAAAACAAGCCAAAGACTTGAATATACCTTGGAAATAGGTGGATGAAACACCCGCCCATGGGAGAGGAAACCAAAGAGAACCTGCAGGTCAGCTAGAAGTAACGGCCAGAACCCTGTGCGTCACTTGGAAGCGACGGTCGCTCGATAGACCGCTAGAAGAATATGACGCGCCTGCACAGGGCCGTCGTATAACCTGCAGTGACAAAGTATGAGTCCTTTTAACTCCAACTCTTCCAGCCGGCTAGAAGACTTGGGCCTCGTCCTAGTGAACTTGTAAACCTGCCAAAGAAGTGGAAGACAAGAACAAAATAACCCAAATTAGCCCTTTCAATAATATAGCATCAATTCTTCAATAAGCAAAATATCATCAAAAGGAAAGGGGAATACCGGGGAGGTTTTGGTTTTTTAACCCCTCTGGGCGTTTTAAAAGATTAGGAGAATGTTTTGATGATGAAAAACCAGTGAAAAACGTGGAGGAAGGAGAGAAATAATGCTTATGATGAAAGAGAGATTGAATGGAAACTCAATATGCAATTGTGAACTTTGGAACCAATGGAACAAACACTCCCTTCACCAGGCAGCAAACGAACGTGAGAAGCACTTCTCCTTGATCAGACGTGGCTCTAGAATGCGGCAGCACTTCGACGCAAACTCCATATTTTTCTTTTTTCTTGGCCATGAAGTCAAGGGTTCTATTTATAGACCCTCAAACTCTTAGGTCGAGCAGAGGATAAGCCAGCAAGATAAAGGGATAATTCTTAGCAAATCCTTGAAGATAATATCACCAAGAGTCCATAGAAACAAACAGAAGGTTCTGAGGATCATATTTGAAAGAGATATCGTCAATCCAAGTTCTTATCTCGACCACGGAGTAGCAGAGAAAAGGCCTGAACTGCCAGGACTCTCTGAAGGAAGTAACGGCTGCACGACAGACCGCCACTTGGAAATAACGCCCCAAGGAACGTCCGTTACTTTCAACCTTATCCAAAAAGATAAGATCAACGGGAAGAAAATCAAAGCAATAAGACTCTGCAAGGAAATAACGGCCAAGGCATAGGGCGTCATACTGAAACAACGGCTGCACGATAGACCGTTATTATCAACGTATAAACTAAAAAGATAAGGATTGAAACAAGCCCTTAAGCCTTAGGACTCTTCAAAGAGTAACGGCCCATGACCCATCCGTCAGAATGAAACAACGCGCCTGGGACAGACCGTTATTATCAATGGAGTTCAAATTAATGAATGAGGGTTTTGCTAAGCCCTAGTCAAAGGAAGTGCCACAAAGAGCCATATCCGATCAAGGAGAAAGACCCAAGAAATAGGCTCCAAATCAATCAAGAGACTCAACAAAGAGTGAACAACTCGGAGCATCATATAGAATGAATAAGGAAATGACCCGACTTATTGGTCATAAAACGAGTGTCAACAGCAGAGACGACTTATCGGGGCATCATTAATGTTCCCATACCCGGGGTCCTAGGGAGGTGAGAGTGCCGAAGCGGACACGGTCATGTTCATTATTCTTTATTTATTCTTGTTATTATTATTTTAAATGGATGAATACACTTTATTTATTATTTATTTGTTTCTTTTGTTTTATTTTATTATTATCTTCTTTTTATTGGATGCATTCATATTTTATTTCCTTTATTGACATTTATTTGGCATTTATTCATTCATTATTTTCTTTGTTGTTTATTCATCACTTTTATTCCTTTTTTATTATTGTCATTGTTATTTATTTAACCATTATATATATAAACACACATGTATATACGAGCACGAGTGAAACGGCGTGAGGTGCATGGTGGAGGCTAATATGGCATGCAAAGGTGAAAGACATGCTTAAAACGGCGCGCACATGAAAGTTAATCCGGCGCGCTCCAAAGCTATAAACGGCGCGCACATGAAACTTAATCTAGCGCGCTAAGGTCGCGCCGGTTTAGGGCCCATGGGGTTGGAATGACTTTTGAGTGTAGGGCTAAAACGGCGCCGGGGGGGGGGGGGTACCGCACCGAAAAATGGCGCGCCGGTTTAGGGTCGCACTAGATTAGGGCAGGTTTGGTTGATTTTAGGCTTGATTTTCTTGGAACTTTGATGTTAATTAAGAAGATTAAAGAGTTTATTCATGTCGCAAATACCCTACAAACATGACAAGTCTAGACTTATGCGAGGTTCCAACTCGAGCATAGTCCAAAATAGACTTATAGCTGAAAATTCATCACAATTCAGACTAAGTGTTCAGTCAAAAATTGGGCAGCACCTCCCCATGCCCAGAGTGTTGGGACCGGTGAGATGGATTTAGAGCGGAGTGAATGAATCTCCCCTTTAGAAATTTGCCCAATTAAAAACTATAACAAGATACGACAGTGGAATCCAGACTAGTTAAGCTATACAAGATAAGAAGGACAATGATTGTCTTGAACAAACAGTTGAGCTACAAGAGTGCAGACTTCTAAGCAAACTTGCGTTATTAACTGAACTCAATCAAGTGAACAAATGGAACTTAAATGCTTAGATGACTTGAGTGAATTTGACACTCTCCAGAACCAATCTCAAATAAACAATATGAAATAAATTCTTCGCTAGACAAACGATTCAGATCGAACCTAAGCATACATCTAGCAGATCAGAATAGACACTCAAACCACGATGCAAGAAGAGTTTTTAGGTGGTTCGGTCCACAGACCTACGTCCACCCCTCACTCCAAACCGGAGTGAGGCTTCCACTAGCAACAGCTAGAACCGCAGACTCAGTCTGCAAACAAATGCTGCCTAACAGCTTGACCAGGGGAACAACCTCCCCTCTTCCTCCAGACCGGAGGGAAACCACTAGTGACTACCTGTCACTAGCAACCAGAGACCGAAGTCTCTCTTCCTCCACCCAGGAGGGAACCCACTAGTGACTACCCGTCACTAGCAACCAGAGACCGAAGTCTCTCTTCCTCCACCCAAGAGGGAACCCACAAGTGACACCCAGCCACTTGCAACCGGAAACACCAGGTCTCCCTTCTCCTGAGTCCACAGGAGGAACCCCGATCTCAAACCAGATAATCTGAAAACATAGTGATCAAATAAAAATAAAAATAAGAAATGATAAAAACACAGTGATGCGGGACGAGACCACGGACACGACAAGCTCGTGACTGCCCCTTAACGAGGGAAGCGTCGATGTGCGCGGTTGAGAAACCGGCAACGAGCTAGGGTGATCTGCTCTCTTTTGTGCCCGGATCGGGTCACGGGACGGTCTCGCACTCTCTCGCAGCAGCGGTAATGAATAGATAAAGCGAGCTAGATATCCCTACACATGCTCTCTAGCAGCGGCATAAACAAATATATATGAAGTAAGCAAAATGCCGAGAAGGGAGCGAAAACGATACCTCCACACGCTCGGCGTGGGGACGACGGACCCGGCCGAAACTCGTACTCCCGGGATAATTAATACACCATATTACAGCAAATGAATTACTGCCCACTCCACGCAGGGAGGTAAAGGGCTACACAAACGGGCCCGTGAGGACCGAATTCGGGTTGACGGGCGGCTTCTCGCGTCTCTTCGGCAGCACCCGAACTAGTGATGGTGGGGCCCACGTGCTGTCCGGAGGGGTCGAGTGGGACCCGGTGACACCGCTGTCGTGGGGACACTTAGGGAAGCGTTCCCCGGGCTGGCGGCACGCTGGTTCACCGACCGGAGGCCGGGCGGCTCCGATCGGCACCGGTCGGAATAACCGGCCACGGACCTGCCGGTTCTGTTTTCCGGCACGCGCTCCGGCGAGAACGGATGCTGCGATCAGCCCCGACGTCGGAATGCGACGAAACTAGTGCCGTTGGAAAGATGCTTTGAAGGTCTTCAACGCAGGGTGATTACAGAAAAATAATCAAGCTTGTACTTCTAATTGGCGAATTTTGAAGGTTGCTATTGTACAGTTCTTGAAATCTCAGGTCAGTAGAAAAGTTTCCTGTGTATTGCCTTTGACCGTGAGGTAGACGTCCGAATCTGGGGTTCTGTTCTTCAGAAAAGGTGTGGGAAATCAAGTTACGAAACCAGGACTGTTTTTGGATCTAGATTTGGAGGTGGTGGTGATTTGTTATGATTTTAGAAGTAGAGGGTGGTCGGATCTCGGATCTGATTGACAACACTGTAGCTAACAAAGAACATGAATTTCTAAAAATAGATAGAAGGCTAATAAAATATTACGAAAATTTGTGGATGTAGGGGGTGATGGACAGAACTCCCAGTAAAATTGGGAGGGTTTGAACAAATCAAAAAGGTGGCCGGAGGTGAGAAACACAGGGCTGATGTCACTGTCGATAGAGACAAAACAGAACTAGGAATGAAAGATGCACGAAAATGGGAAAATACTAAACGATGGAATTTGGGCGTGAAAATTTAGGTGGAGCTTGGGATAAAAGGGAAGAACATACCATAAAAATTGCAGCTTAAGATCGTCACGTGGTGGAGAGCATATATTCAGACAAGAAGCCTCTATCCAGGATGGACAGAACACCGAAGGCGGCTCCGCGGAGGCGTGATGGCGGCACGAACGGCGGCGGCGGCGGCACTGATGATCACCGGAGGTGGGGGGGAAGGAGATATCACTCTAGAATGGGGGTTGGGGATGAAGAAACCAGGGGGAGAGAGAGGAGAGGTCAAAATTCTCCAAGAGAGGGGTTCTTGCACAATGATTTTTTCACTTTCATTAATTCAATCAATTGGAAAATACAAGGTATATATAATAAATGTAAAAAGACACTAAATGCCCATAGATCTGGGGTTTTGAAGGGCATATCAGGGAGTTCCTAAATATTTCTCCCATGTGATCAAAACACTTAATATCTATTTTAATCTAACTTAAACCAATTCTATTCAAACCTACCTAATTTTCACCAACCAAGCCTAATAAGGCCAAAGGAAGAGGGCGCCCCCTTCATGGGCCTCCCTTGGGCCAAGTATGGTTAAAGGCCATGTAACAAGCCCACTAACCATGCTAGACTCTTCCACCCTTGGTGGCCCATGAGAGGGAGAAGCCTATTTGGGCCTAAGTGGCTATTAAGGTCCATAATGATGGCCTTAAGACCCAATATGGAATAAGCTCCTAATGGACTCTACTAATGGCAACCTAGCCATGGACTATACATTACAAATGGCCCAATGACTTGTTATAAGCCTTACAAGGAGCCCAAATGAAAGAAATTACACAATTACAATCTCATACAAGCCAATACACACAATACAACCCATAAGCTCTTGATGTCCTCATCAATTCTCCCCGGGTGGGAGGAACTCGACCCCATCGAGTAGGGGTTGGGATGCTCGAATACTCCGGCGGATCCGTCACCGTTCCAAGTACGCGGGTACGCTCCACTCCAAATGATCATCACCTGCTCATTCCATATATACTCGATATGCGCGACTGCTATGGGCTAAAGGTGGACACTCCGAGTGGGGCACTCTCAAAAGGGAAGGAAGCAGCTCGAAGACTCACTAGGAATCACCGCTGAGTCCCTTTAGGTGGCTGATCCGGGTATTGATGTAGAACCGATCCCATACTCATCGAGTGAGTCCACTCGCCTCTTACTCATAAGAGATCAACAACGAGCTTACACAAGACACATGCAGACAAACAAACAACACACAAACCATGCAAACAAACAACACAAATAAGAAACTGACTCATGCATGACTCTAGACACACCTATTGTTAGTCCGACCCGTACATAGGTGACGGTAGACCAGGACACCCGAATGTGTGCCATGCATGCATGTTATGTAACCGGAGATGGGTGGTATGGGGAACACCTAAACATCCAAGTATGACCCAGTCATGCATGGACGGCCCTTTAGATTTAGGAGACTTGAGTGGGCTAGGAAAGCCGGGTGTGGAAGAGCCGGGTGTAGGTGTATCGTGGACGGGCTTGGTGGGTATGGCGGACCCGACCCGTAGGAAAGGGGTATGAAGGTGGACTTCCCCGAAGAAGTGAAGGGAATATGAAGGGTCTAGGGATCCACTAGGGAAGGGGTCAAAGGGATCAAAGAAGGTATGACCCCTTATGGTGGGTTCCTACATGACATGGTCCCAATCATGAAATTCTTGAAGGTGCGGGTGGTCACCTTCCTCCGTCATGGTAGATGGGACCGTGTATAGGAAATATGACTCCTCCCTCGGAAGCAAAGTCATGAAGTCGGGCTCATCCGGTAGCGGGATAAGTAGAAGAACCTCCGTGGTGACACAACCCACGGTGCACTCGGAGGTAATGGACCCGAAGGCCGGATGGGTGAAGCTACGACTCGTGGGTTGGTCGAAACCTCGGGCCAACATATGTGTCAACTGCCATTGCCAACCTAAACCAAGGATAAGGTCACCGAATGTGTCAACATGGTGACGAGATCGGAACGTAGTATGGTAGGAGTTGGCGGGCACTAAAGGTAGGGTAGGGTCCATAGACGGGTAAGGGAGTGGGACCAAGCCATCCTTGAGCCAACTAAGAAGCGGCTCGGCTATGTATAATGTACCCGTTAGAAATACGGGTGGCTCGGGATGAGGTGGCTCCAAGCGCGAATCCGAAGGTGGAGTGGGCCTCTGGGGCTGGGTGGCTGGACATACGGGGTCCCTAAGGGTGATCTTACTGGGTAGGTAAGGTGGGCATAAGGTGCAAGTCCTCTTGTCCCAGTCAAGATTGGCCCTTCTCTCTCCTAATCACTTTTGCCCTAAATTGATGCATGAACCAGCAAGTGTGCCGATCCTGCACCATGCACCATCGGTGTAGAGAACAGATCCGATCCTCTTATAGAACTCAACAAAAGCAAAATCACCATCGTGGACAATCTCACCTGTCTTGGAGAGAGACTCCACGATGTCAAGAGAAACCCAATTACCCGACTCCCTATCGGTGAAATGGAGTTCCGTTGTGGACCCGTTGGGTAGAGAGACTTTCATAGTGAGAGGGGTAAAACCAAGGGCTCGGTCCATGAGGACATTGACTTTGACCACAAAGGTTGACCACTCGGACGTATGGTCTTAGGGAATGGCCATGGGTAGCGGACATGGACATGCATACACACGGTGACAAGACACTAGACCGACTATGCAAGTTTGGAATGCATGCACACTAAGGACCCTAGACGTAAACCAAGACTCGGTACGTGGCGGAGTTAATCGATCCGAAGATCACTCGTGCAAGTGTGCGGCCTTCCCGATAGGCGTAGCCTAACGTTCAGACAACACCTTTTGATATACCGACTAATGGTATGCAAATGCGACCCAAAAGACACTTTTTTTATTTTAAAACAATGATGACCCTAAACACGACTTAGATAATGACTAATGGCTAGACGTAAATGACACCCTTTTTTTTTTGGACACCCTAGACTCAAACTCGCTCTGATACCAAATTGATGCGGGACGAGACCACGGACACGACAAGCTCGTGACTGCCCTTAACGAGGGAAGCGTCAGATGTGCGCGGTTGAGAAACCGGCAATGAGCTAGGGTGATCGGCTGTCTTTTGTGCCCGGATCGGGTCACGGGACGGTCTCGCACTCTCTCGCAGCAGCGGTAATGAATAGATAAAGCGAGCTAGATATCCCTACACATGCTCTATAGCAGCGGCATAAATAAATATATATGAAGTGAGCAAAATGTCGAGAAGGGAGCGAAAACGATACCTCCACGCGCTCGGCGTGGGGGCGACGGACCCGGCCGAAACTCGTAATCCCGGGACAATTAATACACCATATTACAGCAAATGAATTACTGCCCACTCCACGCAGGGAGGTAAAGGGCTACACAAACGGGCCCAGGAGGACCGAATTCGGGTTGACGAGCGGCTTCTCGCGTCTCTTTGGCAGCACCCGAACTAGTGATGGTGGGGCCCACGTGCTGTCCGGAGGGGTCGAGTGGGACCCGGTGACACCGTTGTAGTGGGGACACTTAGGGAAGCGTTCCCCAGGCTGGCGGCACGCTTGTTCGCCGGCCGGAGGCCGGGCGGCTCCGATCGGCACCGGTCGGAATAACCGGCCACGGACCTACCGGTTCTGTTTTCCGGCGCGCGCTCCGGCGAGAACGGACGCTGCGATCAGCCCCGATGTCGGAATGCGACGAAACCGGTGCCGTTGGAAAGATGCTTCGAAGGGCTTCAACTCGGGGTGATTACAGAAAAATAATCAAGCCTGTACTTCTGATTGGCGAATTTTGAAGGTTGCTGTTGTACAGTTCCTGAAATCTCAGGTCAGCAGAGAAGTTTGCTGTGGATTGCCTTTGACCGCGAGGTAGACGCCCGAATCTGGGGTTTTGTTCTTCAGAAAAGGTGTGGGAAATCAAGTTCCAAAACCAGGACTATTTTTGGATCTGGATTTGGAGGTGGTGGTGATTTGTTCAGATTTTGGAAGTAGAGGGTGGTCAGATCTGGGATCTGACTGACAACACTGTAGCTGAGGAAGAACACGAATTTCTAAAAATAGATAGAAGGCTGATAAAATATTACGAAAGTTTGTGGATGTAGGGGGTGATGGACAGAACTCCCAGTAAAATTGGGAGGGTTTGGACAAATCAACAAGATGGCCGGAGGTGGGAAACACAGGGTTGCTGTCACTGTAGACCGAGACAAGACAGAACTAGGAATGAAAGATGCACGAAAATAGGAAAATAATAAACGATGGAATTTGGGCGTGAAAACTTAGGTGGAGCTTGGGATACAAGGGAAGAACACACCATAAAAATTGCAACTTAAGATCGTTACGTGGTGGAGAGCATATATTCGGACAAGAAGCCTCTATCCAGGATGGATAGAACACCAAAGGCGGCTCCGCGGCGGCGTGATGGCGGCACGAACGGCGGCGGCGGCGGCACCGATGATCACCGTAGGTGGGGGGAAGGAGATATCACTCTAGAATGGGGGTTGGGGATGAAGAAACCAGGGGGAGAGAGAGGAGAGGTCGAAATTCTCCAAGAGAGGGGTTCTTGCACAATGATTTTTTCACTTTCATTAATTCAATCAATTGGAAAATACAAGCTATATATAATAAATGTAAAAAGACACTAAATGCCCATAGATCTGGGGTTTTGAAGGGCATATCACAGAGTTCCTAAATATTTCTCCCATGTGGTCAAAACACTTAATATCTATTTTAATCTAACTTAGACCAATTCTATTCAAACCTACCTAATTTTCACCAACCAAGCCTAATAAGGCCAAAAGAAGAGGGCACCCCCTTCATGGGCCTCCCTTGGGCCAAGTATGGTTAAAGGCCATGTAACAAGCCCACTAACCATGCTAGACTCTTCCACCCTTGGTGGCCCATGAGAGGGAGAAGCCTATTTGGGCCTAAGTGGCTATTAAGGTCCATAATGATGGCCTTAAGACCCAATATGGAATAAGCTCCTAATGGACTCTACTAATGGCAACCTAGCCATGGACTATACATTACAAATGGCCCAATGACTTGTTATAAGCCTTACAAGGAGCCCAAATGAAAGAAATTACACAATTACAATCTCATACAAGCCAATACACACAATACAACCCATAAGCTCTTGATGTCCTCATCACACAGCGACTGAAATATGTAAAGGATAATAAAATAGATGTGGCTCCCATGGAGCTGACTGGCCTGGATTTGATCCATGGTCCAGTAGACATATCTTCAATAAAGTCTTCTTTCTTCTTCTCCACGAACTCTCTCTCTCTTTCTCTTTTTCTTCTTCTGCTTTCACACTCTGCCTCTCTGCTTCTCATTCTTTTTCTTCTCACTATCTACTCTTCTCTCTACTCTTCTTCTTCTTCTTCTCCTTCTTCACGAGCTCTCTGTCTCTCTTTCTTTCTCTTTCTCTTTCTCTTCTGCTTCTTCTCTCTTTCTCTTCTTCAATCTTTTTCTTCTTCTGGATCATGCAGGCTCTAATTCACTCTCTACTTCTGCCCCTTCTGCTTCGATCAAAACATCTTCAGAGGAAGAAGCTTCATATATATAGCAGCAGCAGGAAGGTGGGCGTGTGTCCTTCACAGTTTCCGCCCTAACACCTTGGCTGCGTGGCAGCATTCCAGCCTGCAGGATGACACGTGTCACAATCCTGGCTTCTTGGATCACGTGCCCTTCTCAATTTCCTCGAGCAGATATTCTGTCAGGTCAGACGAGGATAATTATCAGTTTAAGACTGTAAAACTTTGTACAGACTTCATTCATGCAAGCAAGATAGTGCATGGCTGAACAGACTTGGTCAAGTGAACCAATGGAGGTTGTATAGACTTTGTGTATGCTTGAAGCACAGAATCCACTGGCTAAGGTTATGAGTGTATAGACTCTGCATGCGTGCTACGTCAATGTACAGACTTGCTGACTATGAGTGTGCAGACTCTGTGTGCAATGTATAAACAATGCGCAGACTTAGAATGCATGCATGCGGCATCGATGTACAGACTTGCTGGTGTGTAATGCAGTATGCATATTTCAAAGTATGTACATTGAAGATGAGTGCCCTGACATGCCAAACGAATGTGTAGACTCAGCATGCAGCAATGTGCAGACTCACTCAAATGATGCACGAACACAGCAGTAGGTAATGTGTAGACTCTACTTTGAACGATGCACAATATATAGACTTGATGTTCGTGCAACGTAGGTAAAGATAGGAATGTATAGACTTGAACGCATGCAAGCAGCGTATAGACTTTGAGCGTGTGCAATGCAGCAACCAGCCAATGTACAGACTTTGTTTTGCAGCAGCCAGCCAATGTACAGACTTAGTGTTGCAGCAACTAGCCAATGTACAGACTTAGTGTTGCAGCAGCCAGCCAATGTACATACTTAGTGTTGCGAACACAGGCTGTACAGACTTTGAATGTGTGTGCGAGACAAATCAATGCACGAACTATGCATAAACATATCAGCAGAGAATGTATAGACTCTGCTGTAATGAATGCATGCTAAGATAATGTACAGACTTGATCTTGCGAACACAGGCTGTACAGACTTTGAATGATGCATGCACAAAGACGCTAAGTGAGACGCTAAGTGAGGCGGATCATGCTAAAACAATGTACATACTTGTAAGATGCTAAGTGAGATGCTAAGTGAGATGGATCTTAACAAGCACTGACTTGAGGATGCACGATGTATAGACTTAATGGTTGTGTGAGCATGCAGCAGCCAATGTATAGACTTGCGAGTGCAGAAGCCAATGTATAGACCTGTGAGTGTGTGAGCATGTGATGCAATGTACAGACTTTGCCACGCCTACACCAAGACGATGTACAGACTTGCTACTGAAGAATGTACAGACTTGTCTGATGTAATCTAGGCAAAAACTCTATACAGACTTTATAGCGTGTAGACATTGAATATGCATAAACCAACCGTAGAGTGTACAAACTTTGCTGAGGGATGCACACATGCAAAATGAACATGGATGAACAGACTAAGCCACGAGCTGAGCTCTAACGAATGTATAGATTCTATGTGCAAGCAACCTGATGATGTATAGACTCTGTTAATGCACTGATCAAGCAACCTGACGATGTATAGACTCTGTTAATGCACTGATCAAGCAACCTGACGATGTATAGACTCTGTTAATGCACTGATGCATAGTATGCATATGACAGAAATTGAACCGATGCAGTGAGAGAAAGAAAACAAGAATGCAATCTATATACCAGAACATTCAAACAGAATAATGCATTCAAAACATCATTTCATCATCATTCTTATGTGGAGACTCATTGAGTAGCTATCATCAAAACAACCAAACAACAACACCATATCATCAAATCACAAGGGGCACAACAATCTCCCCCTTTTTGATGATGTCAACACAATGAGTTACACAGACTCAGCAAACAATTCTCCCCCTTTGATAAAATCAAAAAGGTTTGTGAGTGGGATGAAAGACATGTATGAAGTCTGATACCAATTCTCCCCCATAGAAACATGCAAAGAGAGTACTAAATATAATAACTCCCCCTATCAACATGAAAGTTTGACAACTCTCCCCCTTTGCATAGTACATGTTGTCCCCCTGGGATGCTATCAAACAGACAATTATTCTCCCCCTTTGCCATCAACAAAGAGGAGGTAAAAAAAATAAGGGAAGAAGGACATCTGACTGGCATTCTGAGCAAGTAGTTCAGGAATTAAGCATTCTAAAGCACAGAGTCTTCAGTCATATGAATTTAGAAATTGCTTAGAGATAGAATTCTGGTTTGAAGGTTATAAAAGTTAGAGTTCATGCACTACAATCATTGAATGAGTTTGCTATGCATGATAATAGCAATAAACCAGAATCACATTTGAGCATGAGAGATTCAGTTTCAAAGCATCTTACTTTCTTAGACTCAGTAAAATTTGTTAAGAGATACCATGTCATGTATTGAAATTAAACAATTTGACATACCTGAATTTTCTCTTAGAAGGATCAACATTTTCAATTTCATTTCATTAAGGGCATTCAGGCGGCATTTGTCTTTTTGCGTAAGGGTACACGTTTATCATATGCCAGTACCCCTAGATACTCAACATGATGTACCATTCTGCCTATAATCAAATTCAACAGGAATGATTTGCACCTTTTGTGTGAAGGTACATGTTTATGAGACGCAGGTACCCCCAGGTACTCAGTGAAACCACCCTACTGTTTTGATCTTTTATACAGAGATAACTGATACACATCATGACATGCGTGTTGTCCATTTCTTTGATGGATCACTCAGTTTCTCAGTGCTTTACCAATCATTGCTCTGCCAATGTTATTTTTCAAATATTTTTCATGATTTTTCAATATTTTTCTTAGCTGTCCTTTATTTGTTTCAGAATGACTTGTTTAAGGACAATACACATACTTAGCCTTCTCCAACAGGATTTCATGTGAGTTTTCAGATTTCAGACACAATTAACTTTGTCTGACATGTAATGAAATAAGGGTTGAGAGTTATTATCAATTATTAACACTCTTATTTACTAATTGCAATCTTTAAACTCTAAAGTTTATAAAATTTAAACCATTAAGTCAGTCTTTAAACAATTAAAATTCTTATAAAGGAAGAAGTCTATTTTCTATTGCTTAAGAATTAGAACTGACTAACAGATTGCCATATTGTTAGACTCAACTCATCAGGGTCAAGGGCTTTAATGAATTCAAGAGAGAAAAGAATTTGAGTTTCAATGAAGTTGATGACCTCTCTGAATTACATACAACACTCCCCCTGTCTATATGCATGTGATTTTGCAAATGAATGGGAAGAATTAGAGGAGAGAGAGCTTAGACATAGTAATGGCTGAATGATATGCAGTGAGGATCATTTCTTTTTAGATTTTTCAAAATTGATGATCTGCAATACACTGCTCTACATGCATGCTTATGCAATGACTCTCTTTCAGATATTTTCTGAACATGAATGTCATGAACATTATGCACGGATAACCAAACTCCCCCTAACTATATGCAATAAGTGAGGTTTCTTAATGCAACATATGCAATATCATTATGCAGGGAAGTTGACAAATATGTATCATAGCAAGAATGTATAATGCATTCATCAAAGGAGTTGTCATGATATGCAAGCATCCGGAGCACACAAATTCAGAAGATAGAATTTAAACTGAGTTTTCAGAACTAACCTGAATAGTTCACTCCTGGGGGGTTTCACTTGTGAGTGCCTTGGATTATTAACCCCTTTATTCATCAGCTTCCAAGGCACACCTGCAGCACATTAATCATTTTGATCCTGCAGGAACCCAAGCAGTCTTGGGTCCTTTATTAGCAGTGACACTCCTAGCAGGTTTTCTCAACAAGTTTTTAGCTTGTTTATCATCAAAACATATGATATGACAATTATACATTGAATGCCCAACCTTCCCACAATAATGACATGATGTAACAGCCTTTGAGTTCTTTTTGTGAACATGATTATAATCATGGAATCTATGTGGATAAACATGGAAATTTCTGTTACTTACATGAAATTTTGGTTTATCATAACCTTCCCACCAGCATTCTGAAGCTCAGTGGCCAAGTTTTCCACATTCAAAACATACAAGAATCTTTTCTTTGAAAACAGATTTATTTCTACCAAAATCATTTCTGTTTGCAAGGAATTTGGCAATTTCAGAATTAAATTTCTTTCCCTGAACATGCCAACAATCTTTTTCCCTATGGCTTGGCTTCCCACAATTGAAGCACCTACCGCGCTGATTTATGATAGCAGATTTGTTCTTATTGATAACATTCTAATGGACATGATTAACATGAGGATAGAATTTTCTCTTGCCTTCTGCTGACCAGCACTGAACAGCAACATGTCCCATTTTTCCACAATTATAGCAATGAATTTTCTTTTCCCTAGAGACATACTTTCTAACCTGATTGTTTTGTTCAGCAGTTAAGTCATCTTTTTCAATCAAATTACACTCATGCATCAGATGACCGAACTTGTGACAGTAATGACATATCATTTTCTTTTTAGATGCATGTGAGTGTGCGGGTAGAACATGCAAAGTGGGGACAAGAACATGTTGGTTCTTTTCTTTTTATTTTTCTGTTGTTTTCTTTTGAGCAGATAACTGAGAACCAGGAAGGTTCTGAGGGCTGTGAGAAGTTGAGCTGGAAACAAAGGAAGTTTGAACTTTATTTTTAAAACTCTTCTTGTTTGAAGGGTTATAGCCCAACCCTTCCTTCTGAAAATTAGCCTTTGTTCCTAGAATCTTGTCCAGATTATCTTTTCCGTCCACAAATTTTGACAAGGAATTATTCAAATCCTTAATTTCATTTTCCAGAGAAACGATGTGTATTTCATAACTGGCAATCTTTTGTTCATTGCAATTTACACATTCGTTTAGCACCTTGTTTGCAGTTTTATATTTCTCAACTTCTTGTTCCAGATTTCTCAATTTTTCAGATTCTTCAATGTAAACAGATTTTTCTTTTTCTAAGAAAGCAAGTTTCTCTGACATAGCAGTGTTCAACTGCTTCAATCCTTCAACCTCTTTAGTTAATTTGTCATTTTTTGATTTCAGATTTTCAGTTTCTTCAACAGAGCCTTTATCAATTTTCATTGAGCTCATTTTATCATTCAACTCTTCCTCTATCTGTTCAAGCTCCAGAGTCTTGTTTAACAGATCTCTGTTTTCTTCCTTTAGGGAAACAATTAACTCCTTCTGCCATTCTAAATTTGAGTGAAGATTTTTATTTATTTCCTTGAGAAATGGACACTCATTGCATCCAGATTTACCAGAACATATTGTTTGAGCCTGGAGTTTTTCACATTGTTTCCTAAGACATTCATTTTCAGATTTTAGAACATCCAATTCAGAGCTAACACATTCAAATTCTTTCAACAGCTTTTCATTCTGAACTAAATTATTAAAATGAACCTGATCATCATCAATCGAGCTAAGTTTTTCTTTTAGTTCAGAAGTTTCACATACAAGTTCTTGATTTTCTTCTTTAAATAAGCCAATTTGTTTCTTAAGCACTTGGACTTCAGACAAGCATGCATCATAGGACTGTTTTCGTTTTAAGAAATTTTCACATGAGGACTCTGAACTATTCAGATTAATTTTCTTTTTCAATTTTTTATATTGTTTTCTTAACATCTCATGTGACTCAAGAAACTCACCATATGCACCCTGCCAATCATCTAAAGTATAATTCTCGAAGAGGTTTACCTCATTATCACCCTCTTCTTCATTTTGGCTGCCACTTTGATTTCTTCCGTTAGCCATCATGCAGCTGTCCTCATTTCTCCTCTGAGCTAGCTTCAGGTTATCTAGAATGTCCTTAGCGGACCTGCAGTCATGAAAACAAGAATGTAGGGCCTTGTCAGTAGCTTCTTTCATTAGATTCAAAACTCTCTGGTTCTCTCCATGCCTTGATCTGTGACTGTCAGTCCATTTGGATTCTTTCTTTGGTAGTCTGTGAGGACCGTGTGACATTAACTTCCACAGATCCGGATCAATCAGTTTCACATAGTTATGGAGACTGCTAACCCACGAGTTAAAATCTGAGCCATTGAAAACAGGTGGAGAACCCATGGAATAAATCGGCAAACAGATCAATGCACCAGAGGGTAAGTTCAAAAATGCACCAAAGATGACAGAATCCTCTGCAGATCGTTGAATCTGATCAGTCTGAGACCCGCTCTGATACCAATTGTTGGGACCGGTGCGATGTATTAAGAGGGGGTGAATGAATCTCCCCTTTAGAAATTTACCCAATTAAAAACTATAACCAGATACGACAGTGGAATCCAGACTAGTTAAGCTATACAAGATAAGAAGGACAATGATTGTCTTGAACAAACAGTTGAGCTGCAAGAGTGCAAACTTCTAAGCAAACTTGCGTTATTAACTGAACTCAATCAAGTGAACGAATGGAACTTAGATGCTCAGATGACTTGAGTGAATTTGACACTCTCTAGAACCAATCTCAAATAAACAATATGAAATAAATTCTTCGCTAGACAAACGATTCAGATCGAACCTAAGCATACATCTAGCGGATCAGAATAGACACTCAAACCACGATGCAAGAAGAGTTTTTAGGTGGTTCGGTCCACAGACCTACGTCCACCCCTCACTCCACACCGGAGTGAGGATTCCACTAGTAACAGCTAGAACCGCAGACTCAGTCTGCAAACAAATGCTGCCTAACAGCTTTACCAGGGGAACAACCTCCCCACTTCCTCCAGACCGGAGGGAAACTACTAGTGACTACCCGTCACTAGCAACCAGAGACCGAAGTCTCTCTTCCTCCACCCAGGAGGGAACCCACTAGTGACTACCCGTCACTAGCAACCAGAGACCGAAGTCTCTCTTCCTCCACCCAGTAGGGAACCCACTAGTGACTACCCGTCACTAGCAACCAGTGACCGAAGTCTCTCTTCCTCCACCCAGGAGGGAACCCACAAGTGACACCCAGCCACTTGCAACCGGAGACACCAGGTCTCCCTTCTCCTGAGTCCACAGGAGGAACCCCGATCTCAAACCAGAGAATCGGAAAACATAGTGATCAAATAAAAATAAAAATAAGAAATGATAAAAACACAGCGACTTAAAGCTGTATAGGATAATAACATAGATGTGGCTCCCATGGAGCTGACTGGCCTTGATTTGATCCACGGTCCAGTAGACAGATCTTCAACAAAGTCTTCTTTCTTCTTCTCCACGAACTCTCTCTCTCTTTCTCTTTTTCTTCTTCTACTTTCACACTCTGCCTCTCTGCTTCTCTTTCTTTTTATTCTCACTATCTACTCTTCTTCTTCTTCTTCTCCTTCTTCACGAGCTCTCTGTCTCTCTTTCTTTCTCTTTCTCTTCTGCTTCTTCTCTCTCTCTCTTCTTCACTCTTTTTCTTCTTCTGGATCGTGCTGGCTCTAATTCACTCTCTGCTTCTGCCCCTTCTGCTTCGATCAAAACATCTTCAGAGGAAGAAGCTTCATATATATAGCAGCAGCAGGATGGTGGGTGTGTGACCTTCACAGTTTCCGCCCTAACACCTTGGATGCGTGGCAGCATTCCAGCCTGTAGGATGACACGTGTCACGATCCTGTCTTCTTGCATCACGTGCCCTTCTCAATTTCCTCGATCAGATATTTTGTCAAGTCAGACGAGGATAATTATCAGTTTAAGACTGTAAAACTTTGTACAGACTTCATTCATGAAAGCAAGACAGTGCATGGCTGTACAGACTTGGTCGAGTGAACCAATGGACGTTGTATAGACTTTGTGTATGCTTGAAGCACCGAATGCACTGGCTAAGGTTATGAGTGTATAGACTCTGCATGCATGTTACATCATTGTACAGACTTGCTGACAATGAGTGTGCAGACTCTGCGTGCAATGTATAAACAATGTACAGACTTAGAATTAATGCATGTGGCATCGATGTACAGACTTGCTGGTGTGTAATGCAATATGCATATTTCAAAGTATGTACATTGAAGATGAGTGCCCTGACATGCCAAACGAATGTGTAGACTCAGCATGCAGCAATGTGCAGACTCACTCAAATGATGCACGAACACAACAGCAGGTAATGTGTAGACTCTGCTTTGAATGATGCACAATATATAGACTTGATGTTCGTGCAACGTAGGTAAAGATAGGAATGTATAGACTTGAACGCGTGCAAGCAGTGTATAGACTTTGAGCGCGTGCAATGTAGCAACCAGCCAATGTACAGACTTTGTGTTGCAGCAGCCAGTCAATGTACAGACTTAGTGTTGTAGCAACTAGCCAATGTACAGACTTAGTGTTGCAGTAGCCAGCCAATGTACAGACTTAGTGTTACGAACACATGCTGTGCAGACTTTGAATGTGTGTGCGAGACAAATCAATGCACGAACTATGCACAAACATATTAGTAGAGAATGTATAGACTCTGCTGTAATGAGTGCATGCTAAGACAATGTACAGACTTGATTTTGCGAACACAGGCTATACAGACTTTGAATGATGCATGCATAAAGACGCTAAGTGAGATGCTAAGTGAGACGGATCATGCTAAAATAATGTATAGACTTGTAAGACGCTAAGTGAGACGCTAAGTGAGACAGATCTTAACAAGCACTGACTTGAGGATGCACGATGTATAGACTTAATGGTTGTGTGAGCATGCAGCAGCCAATGTATAGACTTGCGAGTGCAGCAGCCAATGTATAGACCTGCGAGTGTGTGAGCATGTGATGTAATGTACAGACTTTGCCACGCCTACACCAAGACGATGTACAGACTTGTTGCTGAAGAATGTACAGACTTGTCTGATACAATCTAGGCAAAAACTCTATACAGACTTTATAGCGTGCAAACATTGAATATGCATAAACTAACCGTAGAGTGTACAGACTTTGCTGAGGGATGCACACATGCAAAATGAACATGGATGAATAGACTAAGCCACGAGCTGAGCTCTAACGAATGTATAGACTCTACGTGCAAGCAACCTGACGATGTATAGACTCTGTTAATGCACTGATCAAGCAACCTGACGATGTATAGACTCTGTTAATGCACTGATGCATAGTATGCATATGACAGAAATTGAACCGATGCAGTGAGAGAAAGAAAACAAGAATGCAATCTATATACCAGAACATTCAAACAGAATAATGCATTCAAAACATCATTTCATCATCATTCTTATGTGGAGACTCATTGAGTTGCTATCATCAAAACAACCAAACAACAACACCATATCATCAAATCACAAGAGGCACAACACAGAGGGTTGCGGGGGCTAAGTGGAGATAGTCCCACAACATCTGGGGTACGCTCCTTACAATCGGGAGTGCCAAACGGTGACCGGCAGACTCAGATGGATGGAAACCCCGAGGACTAACCTACGAGAGGCACCAGTACTCCATGAGCCAAAACGTCACTTAAAGTGACGGCCAGAATGGAGGGAAATCTCGAGGGCTAGCGTACAAGAAGTACCCTACCCACGGCCACCACCATTCCCAAGGGAATGTGGATTTAATGTTGGGTCAACGGACCCATTGCTATTCACCTTAGATAGCTTACAGGAATCTGCGCCACAGACGGACGGGACCCTGTAGCACAGTGGTGATTCAAA
Organism: Amorphophallus konjac; assembly: GCA_022559845.1. NCBI lineage: Eukaryota > Viridiplantae > Streptophyta > Magnoliopsida > Alismatales > Araceae > Amorphophallus > Amorphophallus konjac. The sequence continues at coordinate 259,199,353 of CM040124.1, read as the reverse complement.
GGAAATGATGCTCATATATATATATTCGTGGTGAGTGCATACACGTAGGAGATGCCATCACGGCAGTCGGCAAGCCCGAACGGTCCGGTGACTTATCTCACCTAATGAGGAGATGCAGAAAAAAAGGGGGCATTGTGCCACAGAACAGAGTATCAGAAAAGGGTCAAATAAATAAACGAAGAACTATTTACCTCTATACTCGTACCGTTCAGAGGCCACATCTGAGAAGCATAGATGGACCTCTGACCTCGAATGGGGCAGTTTGTGGCGGTGACCAACAGACAAAATCACCCTGGAGTGGAACAGGCAGGGATCATATTATGTAAAACAACGCCCCTGGCATACATTTGGGGAATTAATGATCCTCAAACGGAAGCGAAGTGAGCATCGATATTCATATCCCCTCCAAAGCATTATGACAAAACCACTTAAGTTAAGGGATTGGAGGATGATAGTGAGTGATTAGCACATGGTTGTGGCATACGAAAGGAATTCATCGGCCTTGAATGGAGGAGAAATAAGTGAGGGATGGGAGTACACAGAACATTCACCCAATGAAACTCCGATTCATATATTATTCTCCGAAGGAAACAACACATTACATTAAAGAAAAGGAAGAAAACTACTTAATCTATAAACAAAGGATGAAGAAAACATAGGGGACGGGGAAGATATAGCCCAACATGGGCACCAGCCAATGGAAGCCCACCTTCTACCGCAAGAATCCTCTGATCCTCCCTCTTTGGTGCCTCTCTTCTCTTTCTTTTCTTCAGAGTCTCTCTCCCTCTGGGCGCATCTTCTCTATTCCTCTGTCGACCCCCTTTTCTTGCACTAGAAGCATGTCCTTTATAGTGTGGAAAGGCCTCTTAATACGGCGTGTGAACTTGGCGCGCCAGGTGACTGACCTCGAAGCATTTTTGCGCGCCGGTTTAGCATGGCGCCGGGTTAACAATGGCCGCGCCAATTTAAAGCCCTTTTAACCCATTTGTAGCGTCCTTTCGCCATTTTGTTTGTCTGGGCCCAATTGTGTTTATTTTCATCTTTTGTGAGGGTTAGCCCATCGATTGACCCGTACTTGTTGTTCGAGCTTCTCTCTATTTCTTCGGGGATGGTCCCGAATATTCTTTCGAGCTCTCGGGGCTTGCTTTAGCAGTTGTCCGTTGGAGCCGAGCATCTTTTCTTTTCTTCTTTTTCTTTGGTCTTATCTTTTGTTCGGCTTCTGCCATTCTTTTTCTTCTTTTCTTCTCTATCGGCACAAGAGCACTCGATCAGAACTTAAGGCCTGCAGAAGTAGAAGTTAGGAAAAATTAGAAATATTTTTAGTGTCAACAGGTGGCTGACTGTTGCTCCTCCAAGGCCTTCCTCAAGGCCTCGGTCCTACTTTCGACCTTCTACAGTTGAGAGGCTCGATCTTAAGCATGCGTCTGAGCAACCTCCGCATGGCCCCTCTGCTCGGCCAGGGCAGCCGCCAGCTGATCCAGCCGCTCCTTTTCCTCCCGGATGGCTGCCAATCGCTGAGCTCTCTGCTCCTATGCCTGACGAAGTGTCAAGTACTCAGCCCATATCGCTACCAGCCCCGACATCCAGTACTCTTGAGGGAAACTGGGGATGTGATAACCCTGGGTGCACTCTGCCAGCCGCCTCCTCAAGTCCTCCGGAGACGGAAGAGGATCACCCTGAAGGTACCCCCATGCGTGCTGAAGCAAAGAGGATGCCACACACCCATCAACCAACAGCTCCGACGGTGGAGTGGAGGTGGGACACTCAATCCCTAAGCTCAGGGAAGGGTCGGCCATCTCCATCAGCATGTCAGTCGAGGTTATAGAACACCAAAAAGAACAAATGGGAAGTGAGAAATATATGTGAAGTTTTCCATGACAAATGAGGTGGAAAACTTGAAAAAAATTCTCAACCCTTACACATAACAAGCCCTTCCGCGCCTGTGGCACCACTCGTCGGGGTAGGAGAAGGCAACAATTCCTCGATGACCGGGGAGACCTCTGCCGTGGCCCCCTCCTCTCATGCACCCACGAGTAGGACGGGATGCTCCTCTCGGCCCAATATAGTAGGAGCCGATACATGCTCCTCCTCCGATGCTAGTGCTATATGCAAAACAAGGGAATCAATATCTTGCCGAAAAGCATAAATTTACAAAGGTGGGGAGGAAAGGAACCCCACACACCTGCAGAAGTAACCTCAGTCTCCGTCACCTTGGTAGATGAGGCCCCATAAGAGAAGGAGCTTGATCTCTCCTCTGTCTCCATCGCAAGGCTATCACTGCCCGAGGAGCCCGAGGAAGCTTCCGATGAATCTCCAGAGGCAGTGAAAAAAGAAGCCCCTATGGACCAATGAAACAATGAAGTCAACACACAATCTGACCCTACAAAAATGATGCCGTCCAGCCAAAAGTATTTAACAAAGCTTACCAGTCGAGGCACCTCTGTCGGAGATCCCCTCTATGTCGTTGATCTCCTCGTCCTCTCCAGTCGGAGCCATAGCTGTAGGCTCCCCACCTGTAGCTCCAAAAGTGTCAGGAGGAAGCCCACCCTCCTCCAAAGGAGATGACGTACCTATAATACATACTAGGAAAATTTCAGTATTGGCAAAACACAGAAAGCTAGCACGGGATGCAAGTTTCCAGTCACATACCTGAGGGTCCCATGACGGAAGACCCAACTAGCCCCATAGTGCAGGATGAAACCATAGCCGGCAAAGGAGAGAGAGGCAACGCCGTCGGCAACAGTGACGACGGGACGACTGCGGCCCCAACAACAAGGGCTGTCAGACCGCCCACTGCTCCCAGCTCTGTTTCGAAGGAGGGAAGCTCCACTGATGGTCTAGTACTAACTAGCTCCTTCACCATCTCCAAGGCAATGGCCTGGTCATCAGCTAGAGAGACAAGACAACAAACCCAGTCAACAACCCCAATAGAGCGAACACTAGGAAAGGAGGAGTCGACCCTCCATGTAATGACTTGGCACTTATTGAGGTATCCTGGGGCTCCTCAGGCCCCTGCCCACCAGCAGAAGTGGGCACTTCCCCTCCGGTCCCAAGACAGACAAGGGCCCTTGTCGTCTCCGCCATCTCTGCATGTGAACATATGGCAACATCAGTTTCCAGAAGAAAACATTACTATGGACATAGCATTACCAGTCCTTGGGATCCTACTTGGCTGAATGCTCCTGGGAGTCTTCCATGACTCAAAGTGAGGAAATGCACCAGTGTCAAGGCCAGTCTCGTCCATCATCTGGAGAACCTCATCTACGTCGATATCACACTCGATCTCATCATCCAGCAAAGGATTGGTCTCTAAGGGTGGCAAGAAAGCCACCTCGGCCCCAGCCTCTAGTGGAGCTACAAAGTCAGCCAGAGATGCCAAGTTAGTCAACCACAATGACTAAATCAGTGAAAGAAGAAGGATTGAGCGTGGCAGTTTCTCAGAGCCGGATCTACCTTGATGTGTTCATCCTACCCGGGCCCGCGAGAGGACTCCCCGGCCTTCACTGTACCAGCATCTACACGGGGGCTTTTCCGCTTAGGCTGAACATCTTCGCCACCACTCCCAGTGGATGCCCCGCTGAGGAATGATCTTCTGCTGTCGAGGAACCTGCCAGGGAAATACACCAAAGAATTATATCTCACCCAAAGGCACAAAGGAAAAAGGTTGAGACAGTGCAATAAAGAATATGTCTTACTTGGAGCCCCGAAGGGAGTCAGTGGTAGAGGAACCAGCTGCTTCGACTTCAACCCTAGCACACGGGCAGCCTTTGCAACTGCATCCTTAATGTCTCTCAGCGTGTAGGCGCGCTCGATGTGTGAGACGAACTCCACCGGCACTTTCGAACCGATCGCGTGGGCGATGTGACCCATCTAGTCTGTAATAGCAGTGTCGATAAAATTCCCCTCCGGGAGCATGCCACCAAGGGTGGTGCTCCTCCTAAAGCCGCAGTCGGCTTGAAACTGGGTCCACCAGGTCCTCAGTGCTCCCAACCATGACGTCCTATCACCAGCAGTCACCGGCCCCGTCTACGGCAGCCTCAGGGGCTTGATGGTCGCACTGTAACCCCACCTTGATGACGAGGAGGCCCGACCTCCCTAGGGCCACTACTGCTCCAGCCGCTCCACATCCCGACGGATCCGGGAAAAGCGGGTCCTCAGGTACTCCGCGTCGATTGAAATGGGAGGTTCATACTCTCGTAGAAGTCGGCCCTCCTCAGCCTTTCTGATCACCGAAGCCTTCTGGAGATATAAATGGCTATGCTCAAACCACCACCGGGCATAGTGACGTCGAACCTCCCTCGGTGATCTAGCCCTAGTGTCGGTAGCTTCTTCGGCTCCCCTCGATAACTAATGTCCCACCAAGCTACCGCCAACAAGTGACTTTCCCGGCCCTCATACACCTGGCCTGCTAACAGAAACTCCTAGTTCGGCGGGATTGCCTAATCATACCTGAAGTTCTTAGCAAACCGGTGCGGGTAGTTGGGCTCCAGGACACTGGCGCTGGACCGGTGCAGGGCTAACACTGTCGGTCGGGTGCTGATCACCCACTCTGTGTACACTAGCATGTCTGGCTCTCGCTGGTGTGGTAGGGCGCAGGCTGCCCTGTCACTCGTCGGCACCAGCACAGGTCGAAAACCTCTCGACCTACAGTCGAATGGGAGTCTGTCCTCTCCTCGGCCTGGCAAGTAGGATAGGGCCCTCATGGCCTGCTCTAGCTGGTCTGCTACCTCTACATCCAGCTGACCAGTGAATCTAAAGAGTAAGGGTGCCGCTGGGTTCGCCACTATCGCTCTCGTCACTAGCCTGGGAAAAAGTATACCGACCCACACACTGAGGTAGTGGGTCGGCAGAAGAAGACTCCTCCCTCAGGGTGTGGGGTGTACTCACAATGCCCTCAGCCCATGGTAAATGTTGGCCAAGGCCGCTAGAGCCAACGCCAACCTCTGTCCCTCCGCTAACAAGCATGCGGCCCATAGTGGCTCTGCCCGCAGAAGACTGTCCTCTCCGTAGGGGACCATAAAAGTCGCTAGCCAAGAAGCCAGATACGCAGCCAAATATGTGACATCCGGCAGCCCATGGGGGTTCCACCCCTCTCTTGGCACATAAATGTATCAGGACTAACTCCAGAATCGTAGCTGTCACGCCCCGAGCTTTTATTATAGCATAACACGATCTCGAGAAACGTGAACAACCGAAATGGTAAGCCTCTTGCAAGCAAGAATAATCAGAGCGTAATAACAATCACATATAAAATGTAATTGCACAATAAGTTACTGAAACCTTCACCTTTATTAATAAGGAGAATAACTCAAATACATCAACTAGTCAACTCTTTCAAATGTACTTGACTCAATAAAAAAGCAAGATTACATGGCCTCGATCTAGACATTGTCGACTCATAAGTCTTCACTCTCAATTTCATGTGACTTTCATTCGCTCTCGGACCCATCACTTGAATAACTTGAATCCAAATCCGAACTACTTGCATCTCCTGAAAAGATTGAAAATAGGTAATGAGCACTCTTGCACAGTAGGTATCTTCGCATTAACATGATTGGCAATATTAAAGTGATTAACATTTTAGCTCTAAAGAATAAGGTAAAATCATGCGAAATGTGGTAAATCACGTGAATAAAACAAGTAACATAATAGCACGATAAGATTACGATGAGAAAGGATATGTGAACAAGATCGAGTTGAATATAACAAGAACGTAAAATGGCCTTTCATGAATACGAACATGCTTGCATGCATCAAGAATGCACTTTCACTTTCACTTTTCACTTTCATAACCATAAATGTTATGTACTAGAATGTCATGTAACTATCATGTAGCAATTCAATCAAGAGAGAGTCTCGCAAGAGTTCCGTGAATTTTCACTTATTTATAAACAAAGTACTCCTAGCGCAATACGATGCCAGTAGCATCATACCCCATTGTTTACAGTATGTTTTCGATAATCAGCCGAGGGGACTAGCATAGAGCCCTTGAACACAATCAGTGCTCGAACTGCATCTTCACGTATAAATCAAGCTACTTCCACGTTTATAACAATAAGGCCAAGAATGCACAATTTCTGTAATAGCTCCATGATGAGGTAACCAAAAATAAGAAATGCTTGTATTGAGAATAAGAGATTTCAAGAAATGCATTAGATAACTAGGTTATGCCATGGAAATAAATCGGCAGCATAACGGTATGTTCTTTATCTTTCACAATTTAGTTAAATCATCTTGATAAAGGTGACATGTCCCAGAGATTTAATAGTCTTTCTAGGATCATATGGATATTAACCATTGGGTCAAACCTTGGGTTAACTGAACTCAAACATTTTAGCGGTCTATAATTGGGCCGTTACATGAATATAGTGGTCTAGTTCTGGACCGTTAAGTACAAGACTATTCGATATTTGAAAACAGGCTCTCTAGAGTCTTTGGCGGTCAACGGTAGATCCGTCAAGATCCCTTTAGCGGTCTAGATAAGGCGTGCTGGAAGAATATGGCGGTCGACTATTAGGCCGCTAAGATCCAGAAATATAAAACATTAGTAGTGCTTTCTAGACAAATGGGCTTTAATGGTACAACCCACTCGACATCCTAGTGGGAATCCCAGGCTCGCGGAGAATTACGGAGGCCTTGAAGTAAGATTTCCTAGTCCATTAGAAGGAATATCCAAGGGAGAGGTCATCATGTCCAAGATTATGTTCCTATAAGTGTAAAGTGTGTAACTAATGGTCAAATACCGGAATATATGCCATGAACTTATAGAAATGACTCTAAGACAAGAATAGAATGTGTACTATGAAAAATCAGCGTTAAATCTCATCAATACAAGCATTCAAACCATAATTTAATATAAAATTATATGGGTTTTTGACACAAAATACCTTATGCAATTAAAATAATCGTAAGTACCACAAGAAACCTAACTCACTGTATATGAATCAGGAATTAAAACTCAGAGTAATAAATACCATTAAAATAGGTTAGTATATAGTTAACTAGGCTTAATTATAAGTTATATGGCTGTTCTTAAATCTATCTCATGTTGACAGAAAACAGCACAATGGCAGTCTATCATAGAGCCGTTACAGGACGCTGGCGGTTTATCGTAAGACCGCCACAACAACGCTAACGGTCTTCTTCCAGTCTGCCAGAGGCTTCATGAAAATGAAATTATAAAGTGTCTAGCGGTTCATCGTAAGGCCGCTACATAGAGATGGCGGTCAAACCCTTAGCCGCTAGATCAAGACAGACAACAGCTTAAATAAGAGGGTTCTAGGGTTTTTAACTCACATCATGTCTGAAAATCAACATATTAATAAAACTACTACATGATAGAATGAGAAATAGGCTATCATATGCATGGGAATCATGTATTGGAATAAGAGAATTTATTTGGTTCATTAAGGTTAATGAATATGCATGAATGAAATACTAAGTGCATATGTCCTATTAAAACATGAAATTCTCCACACATGAAGCATGAAATCGAGTAAAACCAGAGGGCTTTTATCCCTAGCCATTCATGAAATGACCTACCTCTGCTAAAGCCTTTAAACTTCGAATTTGATGCTAGATGCTACCCTTAATCCCTTATACTCCTTGTGACAAATCAGCAACTTCAAGCTGCTCTAACTCCTTACTCTCTTCACCTAATGATGTGAAATTTGGAGGGTAAGAAGTATATACTAAGGGGAACAAAAAGTTCTAACGACACTTATGCTAAATACCTCGATTTGGTTCTCTAATCATTTGATCTTCACCGGACCTTTGTACAGTTTTCTGGGTCGCTAAGATGGAACCAGCAATTTTGTAGGCTTCTATCTCCTTGTGTGCTTGATCTCCTAGCATGAACTTTTCGGAGATGTTAGTCCTATGTATTATCAATAAAAGCTTTTAAAGAACCTACCTGAAATAATGTCGTCTTACCTTGATTCCACGCGAGCCAATGTAGGGTCGCGCAGGTCAAAACTAGGTCCTATTTATAGTGTTTTGCTAGGGGTTGAGGATTAGATAGATTCTAGAGTCCTTGTTAAACATTAGATCGACTTCTGAGAGTCTTAAACATGATTACTAGCTCTTCCATCTTGATCTCTAAAGGATAGACTAGCAAAAATCCTATCTTTTTGCTCTTTCTTCAATTCATGGAACTGACAGAAAATAGCGGTCGAAGCTTGGTCCGCCACATGCTTGTAGCGATTTTATGATAGACCGCTACAGGTCCTGGGTACCGAATTTGAATGAGTTCAAACTCTATTATTGTCTTATCAACTAAATTATCTAATTAATGGGTATTTATCCCTATATTTCATGAATAAGCCAATTAACCTTCTAGAATATGGGCCAAACTTCATGGGCTTGGTCTTTAAACCTTTTGGACCTTATTTAAATAGGCTAGGTTAATTATTTACCATAATTGGGCCTTAATAATTATTTATTTAACCTAATATTTATTTATTTATCCATTTTGGGTCTTAAAATTCCCAGATAATACTTAAATATTCCATAAATAATTTATAAAAATTCTGGGGCATTACACCCTCCCCCACTTAAGAGAATTTGATCCCTAAATTCATAACATGAGTTTTTACGGCGAGTGTACATACTTTAATGTATTAAAATTTAATGTAAGGTGAATGGGTTAAGAGGGTACCTTTAATCATTTGACCTTCCTTGTCTAGAATGACATTTAATCGACCTCGTTTCCCACGTCCGTTGTTATCCCTTGAAGATTGTTCATTTATGAGAGGACACATGGGCAAGCGATGTTCCCGACTTCCACATTTGAGACAAGCGTCGAGACGCTTCCAACATTCTTCTGTCGAGTGCCTAAATTTTTCACAAAATGAGCAAGCCGTGGAGACTTGCATTCTCTCTTCTTCTTTAACTTTCTAATTCTTTCTGTTTCCATTTCCATTTCTTTTTCCGTTACCGTTCCCATTACGGGACCTCTTAATGTGACGATTTTCATCCTCATCCACTTCTTTCTCTTCTTGCCTATCGTGTTTTCAGCTTGACCTTTCTCCTTGGAGCCTTTTCTCCTTTTCCATGGTTCTTTCACATAGATGCGCTCTTTGAACCATCTCGGTATAGGTGCGGATATTCTGAGTTCCAAGTAGTTGGATAAATCCAGGTCTTAAACCATCCATAAATCAATTAGCCTTTAGCAAATCAGTGCTAATCAAGTGCGGAGCATATGGCGCTAGTCGAGAGAATTGTAATGCATACTCTGCCACGGACATCGTGCCTTGTTTTAAAGAGGCAAATTCCATAGCCTTACTCTCTTTTACATGCTCGGAGAAGTACTAAACTCGCAAAAGTGTAAGAAAACCTTCCCATGTATGAGGTGCATCTGCAGGTGGTGCCGGAATGGATTTCCACCATGTACGAGCATCCTTATTGAGTTGGAACATGGCAAGTAGAACTTTCTCCTGGTCGGTGCATTGCATGACATTGAATATTCGATTTATCTCGTCGATCCAATTTTTCGCTTCATCTGGGTTAGAAGATCCAGAGAACTGTGGGGGATTTAAACTTCAGAAATTGCCATGTAAGTTCCCCGCGCCAGCCCTTCCACCAGCTTGGGCCACTGTCTGTAGGGCTTGGGTAAGTCCCGCAACAGTTTGCTGCATTTCATCCCAGTTCACACGATGAGCCATTGAGAATCAAGGTACCTAAGAACATGGACATTTTAGTTATTTAGAGTCGGGAAGATTTACCCTAAGATAATTTTTATAAAACTATGTCATCCCGGGTTCTACCCAATTCTCACATAGGTGGGGAATTTCCTTCTTAGTTCATAGGTATGGGTCCTAAAACCTTAGACTTATCCTATGACATGACTCTTTCCTAGGACATATTTATGCATAGGCTCTGATACCACTTTAACTATCACGCCCCGAGTTTTTATTATAGAGGAAGATGATCTCGGGAAACGTGAACAATCGGCATGGTAAGTCTCTTTCAAGCAAGAATAATCAGAGTGCAATAACAATCACACATAAAATGTAATTACATAATAAGTTACTCAAACCTTCACCTTTATTAATAAGGAGAATAATTCTTACACATTCTACCTTGGTTACATGAGCTTGATCTTGGAACTCTTGGCCATTCTATTCGTGGATGTCTAGATTTCGTGGGATCTACGATCCAAACAAATCATTGCCAAGGTAATCATATTTAAGGGCCCAGTCTGGTCCTGAGAGGAGCACCCGGAAAGTACTTGATCCCCGGGGAGGTGAATGACTAGGTGTGGCATTTGGCACTGAGTAGTATCTAGCGTGTTGCGGCCTTCTTATATGGCTATTAGTAAGGTTCCCACGAGCTCACGCGTCCAGAGAGGATTGGGGACGTTGATCCACGTGGCAGAATGTCAGAGATATTCTTCCTGGGACCTCATGCCAATCATTGTTTATGTTATCCTTACGAGCTCACGTGCCATATGATGAGTCCTGCCCTTGTGCAGATCATATGCTCGAATGTATGGCCAAGCTTGTATGAGTTGTCGTAGCCTTGGACCTGCACAGACTTGTGCTTGCGGCGCTCGCAAAATTGCACCCACTTGTGCTTGCAGTGAAAACTTGCACTTACTTGGGCTCACAGCAAAGTTGCACTGACTTGAGTTCGCAGCAAGGCTTGCACCGTCCTTGAGCTCGTAGTTAAAAACTGCACCGATAGTGAATATACGTTAGACGAGAAAACCTTGCACTGACCCTGTATACAACTAACATTGACCTTAGTATGCACATAGTACAACTTAGCACAGACCTTATAAATGCATGTAATAGAGTATGCATAGACTTTGTTCTGTGCAAGGAAGAATGTGCACGGACTTAAATGATACATAGACCTAAATGTTGCACGGACTTGGATAGGCTTGCTAGCATGAAGTGCACTGACCTCATGTTCCTTAGCACATGCGTTGTGTATGCATGATGCAAGCTATGCACAGACCCTATATGTGCGGTATGATGGCTTGCACCGACCTTATATTCCTTAAGCAAAGCAATGCACTGACCTTATGTTAGTTTGGCCAAAACATGCATTGAGTGTATATGCTGTAGGCACAAATGCATGAGGTGCTCACAGCAAAGAATATTCACCGACCTACATGCATGCGCATGGCAAACAATGAACCGACCCATGAATGCTTATTGCATGAGACCTAAAACATGCACTAACTAGATGCTCACTATATGCATCCACCTTAAGGTATGCACAGACACGAAACATGCTCAGACCTGGGTATGTTGAGACATAACATGAGACACTAAGTGAGACGGACACAGAATGTGCACCGATTTGAACAATGAAGTGCACGGACCTTTATAATCCTTAGCACCGACTTCGTGTGCAAACATGCACTGACTTTTAGACAATTAAGCCAAAACACACAGGGAAATAATATGCACACATTCACAAATGCATATTCACACATATGAATCATCTTAACATGCACTCATATGAATCATCATGGTCTTTCATGCACACATGCGCACATATGAATCATCTTGGTATTTGCCATCATCAAAATCATAGAGACACAATAGTCAGGCCAAGGTCACCCTACCGGCGATAACCGTGAAGATACCTTTGCCGCCTCTTAGCGTAGATCCGCCTTTGTTCCCGCCGGTCCTGAGGCCCATAGCCCTGCGGTATCCGAAGGATTATATGATGGTAGTGGGCACAGAGGCGCCGGGGATGGTTGCCAGGTCTGAGCCGTCAGCTATGACTTTGGAGCAGCAACAGCTTGTCATTGCCGACGAGCCACTTCAGAGTGAAGAGGGCCTCCCTGGGGCAGAGGAAGGTGAAATTGTGGAAGAGGTGATCGGGAGCTCGCCGACTCAACCCCTGCCATCGAATCATCATTGGTGGCAGCTGGAGGGGCTGGAAATGGCAACCAACCGGTCCCTGCTATCGAAGGTCAAGATGTGGCGCTCTTGCCCGAGGTTGGGAGAGAAGTAGCTATCATCGATAGTCCCTCTATTGCATTGTCCACGGGGACTGGTCTTGGTGCGGGCGCCTTGCAAGACATGCCATCATCATCTTCTGCGCCGAGCGACAATATCTCGGCTGCAGTTGACAGCCGCGTAGAATTTTAACTCCCGGATACGCCGTCACTTGGTTTGCAATCCTCGAGTGATCTGGTATGGCAGTATTTGGAGACATTACGGGGGACCGTGACAGTCCACCCAGGCTTAACTTATGCGCAGTTGAGGGGCCTTGCAGAACACCTCTCTCGCTCCCTGTTGGCTTTTGGCTGTCCCATGGAGGACTAGGTGCAGCGGGTAGTTCTGCTCCTGAAGCATGTGAAAATGAGAGAGTTCATCGGCCACAGCTTGATAGATCAAATAGCGGCCGCAAAACTTGAAAGGAGAGAGTGTCAGACTACTCTTCAATCATTGAGAGGAACCGCCCATCAGATGCGGGATGCCACCGACGATTCTGGCCAACGTCGGGCTTCTTTAAAGGTTCAGATAGCTGAACTCCATGCCGAACTTGACCGGGCTGAAACAGAACTAGCACTATCCGACCAATTGTGGGTTCAACACATCGAGGCGACTGAGCTGGCAGAAGGGCAGGCTACATCGCTTGAGGAGAAATTGGTGCGACCGCAAGACGAGGAAACCTGTCTGTAGGAGATGGCTCGCTACCTATCTTTAGGGCTGCTGGAGTTTGAGGACATCTTCCACCGCTTGCTGTAATAGATCCATCATTTTCTCTTCTCCCGTTTTTGTGAACTTCCACGTATTCCTGTGGGTGTATGCCTCGGGTAACATGTATTTCCCTTTTATGTTTGAATGAAAACTCTGGTTCCCTTATTTTGCACATCTGCGTACTGAGCCAATTTATTTAGTCCAGGGTATGTCAATTGCTAAGGCAGGAGAGCGCTCACACCTTCAGGGAAGGGGCGAGGGGTTCGCTCCACCACAACGCAACTTCTTCTCGGAACCACTGATCCGCCTAGGCTGAGCATCGTGGAATAAGGAGAGAGGTTTACGGACCGCCAAGGGCCGGAGGGTAGAACTGTTGTGTCCCCTGGTTTTGATGATAAAAAATCATAAATCATTAATAGGTGGTTGAGAAATATCTAACTTATTTTTGAGTTGATGAATTGATTAAACAAGTGCAGAAGAATCTCACTAAGTGATGTCTCGACACGGCCCAGTGATGTCTCGACACATCCAAAAGAGATTATGTTGAAAATCCAACAAATTGAGCTACGGCATAACAGAATGTGTCGACACATCCGATTCGTGTCTTGACAGATCCATAATAATTCAAGCTGAAGCCGTTCTGACTAAGTATCTAGATTCACTGATGTCTCGACACACTGAGTGAAAAGTGTTGACACATTCGTGTGATAATCTCTACACAAGGTTCTTATGTCCCGACACCTTCTTACAACAACTCTGGACATGGCTCACATGTCTCGACACCGTTTGGTATTGTCTCGACTTATCAGCCATGGTTCATCAAGAACTTCAAAAGGATGTCTCGACACACTAGGGGTAAGGTGTCGACACATCCACGATCAACCAGAACGATTCTCCAATATTTTCAAAGGAATGTCTCGACACACTGGCAGGAAAGTGTCAACACACTTAGTTCGACAAAAACGGATCTGAATCAGACAGAAGCTGATTTCAAGATCTAGAACTTAATCCAGAGGATCCGTTTGCTCTGGAAAAAGCCGTCAGATTGCTTCGGTGTCAGAAGACTGTGATTTGGCAGAGATATTTTCTGAAGAAAATCGTACCTTTTCTGCTATGGTCTCCTACCTACCCACATTCCTACAGACTAAAGATAAATGGAGTCAACTATGCAAGTGGAAGCAGATCAAATAATGTGGATATGACATTCTGGGTGTTGCTTGCGAAATGGACAACGTTAGTGTCGCCGTAGGACACCAATATACATAAGGAGCATGAGCTCCAGTTCAAAAAGCAAGCAGTAGAGCTAAGAAAGAGAGCTGAGAAGAGTGCTGAGCAGAAAATGAAGAAGAAGAAGGCTTGCTGTCCAAGCTACTCTTTGTCCTGGTGCTGTCGGCGTGAGTGAAACCAGAAGAAGACATTTTCTCTTCCTCACGATGAAAAGAAAACCTCCTTGGCTGCTATGAAGATTCAATGAGAAGAAGAAAGCCAAGGCTCTCTCAAGCTCATTCCCAGACAGGAGACTTCTTTGTCATAGCGTTTTCATTACTATACTCTGTCTGGCCATTTCATCTTTAGTTTGCTTTTCTTCTAAACAAACTTCATATCATTATATCCCTACCTGCGTGTAGGAAGACAGAAGGTTTGGTCACCTGTCTGTGTGGTTTGGGTTGCGATCCCGCAAGCTGTGTGACAGCAGAGTGTGAGAGTGTATCTCTCAGTTAGAAGTTGTGAATCAACTGTTGTGTGTTGGCACTAGTGAAGCCTCAATGTGTTGTGTGAGGGGTGGACGTAGGTCTCTAGATTGAGAATGAACCACCTTAAAGATCTTGTCTTGTGATTTATCTTCTCCCTTGTTCCAACGGTAGAAGCTTGATAGGACCGTTTCCAGACATCTTGTGTGTATCTAGCTTCTTAGATATTAACTAATATCTGCCGCATTATCTCTGTGTTAGACTTAGTTTTTATTTCTGCAAAGAAGGGTAAAAAGGGGCTGATCTATTCACCCCTCCCCTCTAGATCTGCCTATCACCACTCAACATGTGGTATCAGAGCTAGTCTCTCTGAATGTGGTCTAACGACCTTGAGAGAACTGGTGATATGGCTTCTAAAGCTCTTATGGCTGAAGGACATTCTGTAAATAGGCCTCCCTTTTTCACTGGGACAAATTATCCTTACTGGAAAAATCGCATGCATGTCTTCATTAGAGCCCAGGATCATGAAGTCTGGCGAGTGATCAGCAAGAGACCATTTGAGCTGCCTCCGGACAAAGATACATGGACTAAAGAACAAATCAGGCAATCAACTCTGAACTGGGGTGCGAAGCATATCATGCAGTGCTCCCTTCATCCAACAAAATACTCAAGGGTGTCAACTTGCAAAACTGCAAAAGAAATGTGGGATCGTCTTGAGGTAATATATGAAGTGACACAGATGGTACGTGCAACCAAAGCTAATACGTTGGTATCTAAATATGAGAAGTTTAGAATGAAATCTGATGAGTCCATTTCGGACATGTATGCTAGGGTAACCTCGCTCACTAAAGGCTTGATTGAGCTAGGTAAGACCTACACTGAGCAAGAGATAGTAAGAAAGATTTTGAGATCACTAGCCCCTATCTGGCATACAAAGGCCATTGTGGTTGAAGAATCAAAAGACCTAACCACCATCAAAGTAGAAGAACTCAGAGGGTCCTTGATGACCTATGAGATGAATCTGAAAAACAAAGAAGCTGAGGTAAGTAAAACGAAGTCTCTGGCTCTTAAAGCTGGACCAAGCACCAAGGACCTATCTGATGATGAAGAGCCTTCAAGCAGCAACACTGAAGAAGATGAAGTTGCCCTATTGACAAGAAAGTTCAGAAAGTTCTTAAGAAAAGAAGGTACATGCTTCACTAAGAAGAAGCCCCAGGTAAGAAGAGATTTCAGGCCAAGACCTGAAAATGCTAAAAAGTCTGAAAAGCTTGTATGTTACTCTTGTAGGAAACTAGGACACATCAAGTCTGAATGTCTTGAAGGAGCTAAGAAAGCTATGCCCAAGTGGAAGAGTAAGAAGAAGCAAGCCATGGTGTGCACTTGGAGTGATGATGAAGAAGAAGAAACTGAAGACAACTCCTCTGAAGAGGAAAAAGATGATCTCTGCCTAATGGTCAAAGGAGAAAATGACAGCGAGGTGAGCTATCCCTTTGAACATTTCTCCACTGATGATTGGGAAGAAGCTTACTTTGAACTGATGAATAAATATGAAGTATACAGAAAAGAAAACAAAACCTTAAAAAAGAAGGTTGAATCCCGTGGGCATGATAAAACTCTCAATGAAAATATAATCTCTTTAGAAATTGAAATTGAAGATCTAAGAAAAATGAATGAGAATCTTGAAGAAGGACGAAAAGAAATGAGAGATTTGGAAGATGAAAATGAAAGGCTAAGAGATGAAATTGATGAATTGAAATTAAAAATGCAAGTTATGCAAAGGACAACAATCTGTACAATGAAAAGGTTGAAGCCTTTAAACAGGTCAACTCTCAACTGTTGAAAGAAAATGAGAAACTTCAAAAGGACCTAGCAGATAAACAAATCTCTCTTGAAAAAAAAAATCATGGGAGTGAGAACTTGAATGCCCTGCTAGGAACCAAAATAAACTTCAACAGAGAAGGGCTAGGATATGAGCCTACCAAAAAGAAAACATTTGGGCTAAAGACCACCACTTTTGTATCATCTTCTGAAGCATCAACCTCTAAATCAACACACCAAGAAAATGTTGAAAACAAGGGAAAAGAAAAGATAGAAGAACCAATCAACAAAACCTTCCAACAACTCAAAAAGGTTCACAAACAATCCCAAACAGGTCGACAACCGTCCAAGTCTCAGCCTGCACATCACAAAGGAAGAGACAGTAATAATGTTAGAACAGGTCGGGACACTCCATGGAATAGGTCGACACCCACCAGGTCAAACGCCCAACAAAATCCCAGATTTGCACCAATAGGTCGATAGTTCCCATACAGGAGGTCGACACATCCCTTATCCAGAAATAGTTATAGACGGACTGAATAGTGGACAGGTCAAGACTTTGCCTTCTACAGATCGACACCTCCATGGGTAAGAAACAATAATGCTCCCTATGGTCATAGGTTCACTCAACCCCAACGACCTAGGCAATATGACACTTCCTACTCATCCAGACCAACAAACTGGAACAGATGGTCTAATCAACAATCCTTCTCCACCACTTTCAAAAGTCACAAAGTCCAAAAAACTAAAGAAAAGAAAAATTAGAACTCCCAACAAAGCAAAGATGATAAGAAAGTTTGGATTTGGAAGTCTGTCTTATCCTGCTTTGCAGAAATGAAGAAACTATTGGGACCCAACTATCATTGGGTTCCAAACATTGTCACTTAATTCCTTGTGCAGGAGTGTCTTGCAGCCATGCACAACCGTTGGTATCTTGACAGTGGCTGCTCAAGACACATGACTGGAGACAAAACTAAATTTTGTCTCCTGGTTGAAAAGGAAGTTGGACATGTTACATTGGGAGGAAAGAACAAACAAAAAATCATTGGTTCAGGTAAAATTGGTAAGAACCCCTCCAACTCAGTTGATAATGTATTGCTTGTTGATGGTCTGGAGTACAATTTGCTGAGCATTAGCCAACTATGTGATAAAGGTCATACTGTTGTTTTTGACTCAAATGAATGTAGGATCTTACAACCTAATTCTAAAGAAACCATGTGTTCTGCTAAAAAAGTCAATAACGTGTATATGATTGACTTAGATGACCCTGCTCACATAAATCTTTGTCTTGCTGCACCCAAATCTGAACTAGCTTGTTTGTGGCATCGCAGACTATGACATGTTAGTTACAACACTCTTCATAAATTGGTAAAACATTCTATTGTCAAAGGTCTGCCTGAAATTAAATTCAAATTGAACACTAAGATCTGTGATGCATGTGCTCAGGGAAAACAGACTAGAAAGTCATTCAAAAGCAGAACTAAAAACTCATCTTCTAAACCACTTGAACTAATCCATATGGACCTGTTTGGTCCAACCAAAACAGCTAGCTTAAGTGGTAAAAGATATGGTTATGTCTTGGTAGATGACTTTACTAGATTCACTTGGGTATTCTATCTTGCACATAAAAATAATGCCTTTGATGAGTTTAAGGCACTGTATATGCAAGTGAAGCAAGATGGTAAGTTTAAAATTTCCAACATCATTTCAGATCATGGTGGTGAATTCGACAATGCTGACTTTGAAAATTTGTGTAGGACTGAAGGAATCGTTCACAAGTTTTCTTCACCACAGACTCCTGAGCAGAATGGGGTAGTTGAGAGGAAGAACATAACTCTCATAGAGATGGCACGCACAATGCTTGCTGAAAGGTATCTACCAAGGAGATTTTAGGTAAAAGCGATAAACACTGCATGCTATATCATCAACCGCTCAATGGTAATGCCCCTCACCAAAATGACTCCATATGAGTTGATGAAAGGGAAAAAGCCATCTCTCTTTCACATGAAAGTGTTTGGGTCAAAGTGTTTTATTCATCACAATGATAAAAGAGTTCTGGACAAGTTTGAGCCCAAGAGTGAAGAAGAGATATTCCTTAGGTACTCTGACAAGTCTAGAGCTTATAGAGTCTATAATGTTAGGACCCTTTGTGTAGAAGAATCTCCTCACATCACTTTTGATGAGATTGATCATAACAACCCTTGCAGGGAAGATGATGATGGCGAATTTCTAAACATAAGAGGAAGAGAGGAACTTCCATAAGAAGAAATACAAGCAAATGAGGACCAAGGAGAACCAAGTAATACTCCAGTCACCAAAGCAGATGAAGGTAATGCTCAACCTGATCTAAGAGTGTTGAAAGATCATCCGTTGGAAAACATCTTAGGTAATCTGCATGACCGAACCAAAACTAGGTCTCATTT
Source organism: Amorphophallus konjac (assembly GCA_022559845.1). Lineage (NCBI taxonomy): Eukaryota > Viridiplantae > Streptophyta > Magnoliopsida > Alismatales > Araceae > Amorphophallus > Amorphophallus konjac. Next base: position 259,180,759 of record CM040124.1, on the reverse strand, counting down.
CAAAATTATGGATGAAATTGAATAACTTGCTCTTGTCTCAAATTGAACCCAAAAATGTTGTAGAGGCCCTAAAAGATGAAAACTGGATCAATTCCATACATGACGAATTAAATCAGTTTGAAAGAAACAATGTATGGCATCTTGTGCCAAGGCCTAAAGAAAAATCAGTCATATGAACTAAATGGATTTTCAGAAATAAACTAAGTCAAGATGGAAAGATAGTCCGAAACAAATCCAAATTGGTGGCTCAGGGGTATAATCAAGAATTTGGCATAAATTATGAAAAATCTTTTGCTCCTATTGCTAGACTTGAGGCCATTAGAATTTTGCTAGCATTTGCATGTTCTCATAAAATCAAACTGTAGCAATGGGTGTTAAGAGTGCTTTCCTAAATAGTCTTATTAAAGAAGAAGTTTATGTAGAGCAACCCCCTGATTTTGAATGCACATATTTCAAAGATCGTGATTATAAGTTGGACAGGGCTTTGTATGGCTTGAAACAGGCACCTAGAGCTTGGTACGACAGACTAAGCTCATATCTCACCGAATAAGGGTATTCAAGAGGTAATGTAGATCAGACATTATTCACCAAGAAATAAGGTAAAGATATCTTGATAGTTCAGATTTATGTGGATGACATAGTGTCTGGGTCCACTAAACCTTAAATGTATGAGGAGTTTGCTAAACTCATGACCAATGAATTTGAAATGAGTCTAATGGGTGAGCTTCAATTCTTTCTTGGCTTGCAGATCAGTCAAAGCAATGAAGGCTGCTTTATCAATCAAGCCAAGTATGTAAAGGAGTTGCTGAAAAAGTTTGATCTGACAAACTGTAAGCCTTTAGAAACTCCAATGGGGACTGCCACTTCACTAGATGCAGATGAACAAGGTATTCTTGTAGATGCAAAGAGATACAGAGATATGATTGGATCATTGCTATATCTAACTACATCTAGACCAGACATTCAGTTTAGTGTTTGCCTTTGTGCTAGATTTCAGTCTAGTTCTAGAGAGTCCCAGTTGACTGCTGTCAAGCGTATCTTTAGATACCTTGCTGGCACACAAGAATTGGGACTATGTGTCCTGCATCTTGTGAACATTCACTTATTTCATATTCAGATGCAGATTATGCAGGATATAAACTCTACCGCAAGAGTACTAGTGGCTATTACCAATTTCTCAGTGGGTGTTTGGTTTCTTGGGCTTCCAAGTAATAGCACTCGGTTGCACTCTCAACTGCAGAAGCAGAATATGCTGCTGCTGGGAGTTGTGGCACCCAAGTACTATGGATTAAACACCAACTCCAAGACTATCTAATAGATCTTGGCTGTGTACCCATTCTGTGTGATAACACTAGTGCCATAAATCTTACAAAAAATCTAGTCATGCACTCTAGGACTAAACATATTGAAATTAGGCATCACTTTATAAGGGATGAAGTCCTCAAAAATCACTTTGAGATCCATTTTGTAGATTCTGAAAATCAGATTGCAGATATCTTCACAAAACCCTTAAGCAATGACAGGTTTACAACCTTAAGGAGAGAGCTTGGACTATGCAGACCTCAGTCCACTCAAGTTTGAGCTATAAATTCCTCCTTTAATGATCTGCTTCCCTGTCTTTACCATGACTGGAACAAGCATATCTGAATTATTTTAGATCTAGTCCATTTCCATCTCAAATCGCTTGCCTCTCAACCTTGTTTCTAATTTTAGATCTAGTCCATTTTAGATCTAGTCCATTATTTATAATGACATCCACTATTGTTTCTTGGACGCGTTTTCACAAGAAACGACACGCGTCAAGGCGTCAATTTAAAATTCGACGCCCTAGAATAAGGCGTTAATTCCATTTCAGTTTCGTTCGAACCGGGAACTTATCCAGGGTAAGTTGATAACTATGGGAAAGAGTTCGAATGTAGTAAGGACTCTATCATGGAAGTATTACTTCCAATCAAACTCTAGCCCTAATAGGACCCCAAAAATCTTATAAATACTCTCCTGTTTAACCCTCGTACGCTATTTGGCGTTCGAATTCTTCAAAGGTATGTAACGAACAGTATGTCTTGTCTGCCTTCGATTCATGAAGAATCACTGATTCTTATTCTTCTTCTCTTCTTATAGGTTAAGAAGATTATCGTTGTGAAGAACAAAAGGGTAAGTTCTTCTTTCCTCTACCTTCAGTCAAGTATTATGAAGAAAAATACTGATGTTTCGTATATATATATTCCTCTGTAGGAAAAGCTCTCTACCTGAAGAAACGAAGTGTTCTTCATCTACGTTCTTTTTATCAAAGCCATCGTTCAGTAGCAGTTCCATCTAGTTCAGGAGTCTCTGTTCTTCTTATCAATCTCTTCACGTTTCTCCATCCAGATTATTGACCAAGGTAGGTTTTCTCAAGACACTGTAGCCCAAACAAAGTAATTCAAAATATATGCTAGCATGGCATGCATGTACATGGTTTATTATAGTATTAAAGCGTTTTCTGTAATATCTTGAAAGAAATGCCCATGACAAGGGCGCTAATTTAAAGAAACGACCTGCCCAAGGTCGTCAATTACAGATTTGACGCCCTGCCCTGTAGGCGTCAATTTCATGCAATTTTCTGTAAATAATAAATACCCACGTTTAAAAATTAAATATCTATGAAATCCTGAAACTAATGTAAGGCATGAACTTACCTGTGAAGTCCTGCTATTTTTCTTGTCATGATTATATACCTTGTCTCCTGAAATTTTATTATCCTGAAATTCATAAAAATTCCTGGAAACTGTGAATTCACGACCTGAATCAGGTCGTTTCTTATTGAACCCACGCCGCATACTAGGACGTGAATTTAATTATAACGCCCCTTCCCAGGGCGCATTTTTGATAAACTCCTGAAATTATATATCCTCTGAAAATATTGTAAATAAAAGGACGCCTGACATAGTAGGCGTCAAATTTAAATAAAACGACCCTGCACAGGGCGTGTTTTTGATGAAATAACGAATTATTGAAATTCCTGCAAAATAGGAAAAATAGATGAACGCCCTTATCTAAGGCGTTAATTACTTGAGTAGTGACTTTACTTAAGTCGTTATTTTCCTGTAAAAATGTTTTTACCGGTTTCTGATAAACGATGGTTTCAGTATATCTATATATATGTATATCGACATTATATCTCCACTCCGTGAGTATAGTCCCACGTTTTTATGATGTTTTATCGATCACCCTCAACTCTCATTGACATATGAGCTCTCCATTGGACATTCCGTTCCTTTGGACTAGAGAGTTAGTCATATAGACCTCCGTAAGACTCCTCGCCGCCTTGGATTCCCTCAAGGCCGACTGAGCTGGTTATACCCTAAAAAACTCATTACACTATTGAATGCCATGTCACTCTAAAGAAACATGGTATACCGGCCCTTATGATATGCAAAGAGTATATCATGAGAATTCTTAATGGGATGATGATATCATGCCATTTGTTCTTGTGGACCTCAATTCTATAATAAGAATGAGGGTATCTTGCCTTTGATATACTGTTCATGTGGACCTCAATTCTATAAAAAGAATGTCCATACTTGTTTGTCATGGTACCCGAGTTAAGGGAACCTAATTCCACCTAGTTTCATCGATAAATCGTGTTTATACCGTTATTATGTCCAATGTTATATTTTGGACTCCATTCTCTCAAAGTTATTCTACGTATCTACAAGCTTAAAATGTTGAAATTTCATATTGGCTACATATATATACAAGAGTGGATGTCAAAAATACATGATAAATGCCTGCGCATATAGGGCCCGATCTGGTCCTCTGAGGAGCACCCGAAAGTACTTGTGCCCATGGGAGTTGAATGATAAGGTATCTGGCATTATACCGAGTGCATGACTAGCTTGATTGGACATTCCACACAAATATTGAACTTGACTCGTACTTGACTTGACATGACTTACGTGACCTGAAAAAAAGGGTAATTACTTGCTTGCTTGATACATGATAGCCAAAGTTCTTGACATGACTTGCTAAAAAGTACTTGCTTGAATATCTGTGATCTTTTCTTGAAAGCTCATGACTAGTTCATCTTGCTGTCGTATTGATAAATTCTCTCTCTATCTTTTCATTTTATGCGAGCATGCATAGCTATAGTACATTCATGAAAAATGTAATTACTTAAACCCCTTGCTAAGCGCTTGAGATATAATTTCCTACTGAGCGTTTGCTCACTCCGTGTTTGTCCCTTACTTTTCAGGTAAGTCCGACGAAGAAGGTCAAACTGATGGGGAAAGTCAAGAGTGAAAGAGCTAGAGCTTTTCCAAGTGTCATCTAGTCTTTTTCCTATTTTCTTGAGTCAACTATGTACTTTTCCTTTTTAATTGAATAGAGTATTGGATTTGTAATAGTCTATCCATTATGAAATAAAGGATTGGGTTATCTTTCTATTTTGTGCATCTCTGTTTTGGTGTCGAATACACTACTACTCTGATTGACATGATTGATATAAACTCGTCGCGCATATGCGAGTATCTTCCGTGCTCGGGGCGTGACAATTTTTGTGGTATCAGAGCCTAGGGTATTCAATTCCTAGGAAAAACCCAAGTCCAAGGATAGGTTTTAACCCTTTAACCAGTGAGATTGGGTAGAACCAAGGGTTAAAGTTAACATAGAATGCTAGTCTTTAAGATACAAATCACGTATTAATCTAGTTATTATAATTGTAGGATAATGGCTACCGAACGTGCTCAATGGCGCAACATGCAGCGTACACTGCAAGGCATGACTCAAGTGCTGCAACAAGTAACACAAGGAGGTGGACAACGAGCAGGAAGTCTCCACCAGACCTTCAAGAACATGAACCCGCCCAAGTTCACGGGTTCTACTGATCCAGATGACGCTGAACACTGGATTAGGGAAACAGAACGAATATTCCGTCTTATGCAATGCACGGATCAAGATAAGGTCTTATTAGCTACTTTTCAGTTAGAAAGGGATGCTAGATGTTGATGGGAATCAATAGAGGCTACTATAAATCAAGATCAAGTTTCGTGGGAGGAATTCGTTGAACACTGCAACGCAAAATATTTCTCGGACCGAGTTCAGGAAAAGAAGGCTGCAGAATTTGTTGCATTAAAGCAACGATCTTTGTCAGTGGCCGAGTATGAGGCCCAATTCTCTAGATTGTCTCGGTATGCTAAGCATATAGTTAGCACCGAGAAAATGAAAGCTAGGAGGTTTCTTAATGGGCTCAGGCCCCAAGTTATTACTCAACTAGCGCCGATGGACATTCAAGTCTACTCGGAGATAGTACGCCGAGCTCAACTATTAGAAGATGCCACGGAACTGTCTGATAGGATTCGTGGTAAGGATAAGAAGGAACAAGTTCCTTTAAACCCAACTTCAAGAAGAGACCTAGCAATGGAGGTATTTCCTCGCAAGAGCAAAAGTTCAAGAAGACCAAGACCTTCTCTATCACCACTACCTCTCCAAATACATTGTGCAAACATTGTGATAAAGCGGGTCATAGAGCAGAAGAATACTGGAGGAAACTAGGAGCATGTCTCCGTTGTGGGAGTCGTGAGCATCGGATTCCCGATTGCCCATTACTTAACGATCAAGCCGATGTCGGGAAACGTCCAGTAACCAAGAATGCTCGTCTTCATGCAATCAAGGAGACCGAGCAAGAAGAAGAAGGCGGCTTAGTGGAAGGTACATTGAAAGTTTATTCCAGGAATGCATATGTCTTAATTGATACTGGTGCATCGCATTCTATTGTTTCTAAGAAGTTTGCTGACCCATTACCCCTAGAACCGGAATGGATAAAGTTAGTTTTGTCTACTCCTTTGGGTGATGAGACTGATATTACACATCATTACCAAAACTGCGAAGTATCGGTTCAGGGTAGAAATCTCCCTATTGATCTCATATGTTTAGATCTGAAAGAGTATGATGTTATACTAGGGGCAGATTGGTTATCCAAGTATCAGGCAACAGTTGATTGCCGCAATAGTAAGGTTACATTCAAGGAATTTCCAGAACTAATCTTGACTAGCCCTAAGAGTCGGAGCAAATCCCCTATTATTTCAGCTCTCCGAGCTAGCAAGCTCATCAGGAAAGGATGTGTATCTTTCCTTGCATTTGTCACAGTTAAAGAAGCTAAGGAAGCTAAGCTAGAAGACATTCTAGTGGTACAAGAATTTCGGATGTATTTCCGGAAGATTTGCCGGGATTACCCCCGCAAAGAGAAGTGGCCTTCACCATTGACTTAGTCCCTGGTGCTGGTCCGATTTCAAAGGCACCTTATAGGATGTCACCTGCTGAACTCAAGGAGTTAAAGGAGCAATTGAGGGAACTCATTAAGAAAGGAATCATTAGACCAAGTACTTCCCCGTGGGGAGTGCCTGTATTATTTGTAAAGAAGAAAGACGGATCCATGAGGTTATGCATCGACTATCGACAGTTGAATCACCTCACTATCAAGAACAAGTATCCACTGCCGAGAATCGATGAATTGTTTGATCAAATTTCAGGATCCATGTACTTTTCCAAAATTGATCTTAGGTCAGGATATCACCAACTAAGAATCAAGGACGAGGATATTCATAAGACCGCATTCAGAAGTAGGTATGGCCATTATGAATTTGTTGTTATGCCTTTCGGACTAACGAATGCCCCTGCTGCCTTTATGCAGTTAATGAATAGTATATTCAGATCTTATTTGGATCAATTCGTGGTGGTCTTTATTGATGATATATTGATTTATTCCAAGACCAAGGAAGAGCATGCGGAACATTTGAGGATTGCATTACAAATATTGAGGACAAACCAATTATATGCAAAACTTAGCAAGTGTGAATTCTGGCTTAAAGAAGTGACTTTTCTCGGACATGTTATATCAAAGGATGGCTTGTCTGTAGACCCATCAAAGGTTGAAGCTGTAAGGAACTGGGAAAGACCGACCAATGCTAGCGAGATCCGAAGTTTCTTAGGTCTTGCCGGCTATTACAGGCGATTCATCAAGGATTTCTCAAAAATCGCCGTGCCACTTACGAGGTTAACTCGCAAGGAGATCCGTTATGAATGGGATGAGGAATGTGAAAGAAGCTTCCAAACTCTCAAGGATCATCTTACTACGGCTCCTATCTTAGCATTGCCAATTGAAGGAGAAAAGTTTGAGGTATACACTGATGCTTCTGGCATTAGCCTCTGGTGTGTTCTAATGCAACAAGGGAAGGTTATAGCCTACTCTTCTCGTCAATTAAAGAAGCATGAAGAGAACTACCCCGTCCATGACCTAGAATTGGCTGCGGTAGTATTTACACTGAAGATATGGAGACATTATCTATATGGAGTGCAGTTTACTGTATACTCCGACCACAAGAGTCTCAAATATCTCTTTTCACATAAGGAACTAAATATGAGGCAAAGACGATGGCTGGAATATCTCAAGGACTTCGACTTCAATATACAATATCATCCCGGAAATGGTAATCATGTAGCAGATGCCCTTAGTCGAAAGCCGAGAGCACTGTTAGCCAATTGTATGATTCAAGAATGGAAATTGCTGGAGCAATTCTCTGAACTCAATATAAGCATGGACACAGACCCTAGATGTGTCACATTATCTCATGTAAGCATACAGTCAGACCTATTAACTGAAATACAAGCACTTCAAGATAATGACCCAATGTTAGTAAAGATCAAAGGCACACTGGAAGGACAATCGGATTTCCAATTAGCTTCCGATGGAAGATTAATGTTCAAGAATAGAACTTGTATACCGAACTGCCCAGAATTGAAGAAGAAGGTCTTAGATGAAGCTCACAGATCAAGATATACAATTCATCCTGGATCTACCAAAATGTACCAAGATGTAAAAAGAAATTTTTGGTGGCCCAACATGAAAAGAGAAATAGCGGACTACGTATCACGCTGTCTCACGTGCCAACAAGTCAAGGCGGAACACCAAAAGCCTGCTGGAAAATTACATCCTCTAGATATCCCTAAATGGAAGTGGGAGGATATTGGTATGGATTTCATCATGGGTTTATCTAAATCAAAAAGAGGACATGATGGAATATGGGTTATCATTGACCGATTGACTAAATCAGCGCATTTCTTGCCAATCAAGAGTCGATGGTGAGTTGATGTCTTAGCTGCACTATACATCAAGGAAATAGTCAGATTACATGGTATTCCTGTTTCAATCGTGTCTGACAGAGATCCCCGTTTTACTTCTCATTTTTGGAAAGGACTACAACACTCGTTGGGAACGAGACTTAGCTTTAGTACAGCTTTTCATCCTCAAACAGATGGTCAGACCGAGAGAACCAATCAAGTAGTCGAAGATATACTAAGAGCATGCATTACTGATTTTGATGGAAACTGGCATGATCACTTGCCTCTGGTCGAATTTGCATACAATAATAGCTACCAGGCAAGTATACAACTGGCACCTTTTGAAGCCTTATACGGAAGGAGTTGTCGATCACCCTTATGCTGGGACGAAGTTGGAGAGAAACAACTGTTAGGTCCGGACATGGTAAGGGATACTACCGAGAAGATACAATTAATCAGAGAAAGACTGCAAGTTGCTCATTCTAGACAAAAGGCTTATGCTGACACAAGAAGAAGAGATCTTGAATTCCAAGTTGGAGATCATGTATTTCTCAAGATATCGCCTGGACGTGGAATACGAAGATTTGGTGTTAAGGGCAAGCTTACACCAAGATTTATCGGACCTTTTGAGATACTAGAAAGAGTTGGCGAGGTTGCTTATCGCATCGCATTGCCACCTCAACTGTCCGAAGTACATGATGTGTTCCACATATCTATGTTGAAGAAGTATGTGCATGATCCATCACATATTATTGAGCATGGAAATCTAGTAATCCGGAAAGATCTCACATACGAGCAGAAGCCCATAAGAATACTAGATCGAGAAGTACGAACTCTGAGGAATAAGGTTATTCCCATGCTTAAGGTGCAATGGAATAAGAATTCTGAAAACGAAGCAACGTGGGAGACTGAGGAATCAATGAGGAAGCGATTTCCAGAATTATTTTAGAAGGTATGAGCTCTACACTCTCCATATGTAAATATATGCTATGAATTTGGGGATCAAATTCTTTTAAGTGGGGGAGAGTGTAGCAACCCGTATAAAATTAAAAGAAATAAATTTAGATGAATTGAAATAAACTAAAAAGTGAACAAGGCCCTGATGAAATTAACGCCTTGGAGCAAGGCGCTACTTGACAAGAAACGCCCTCACCTAAGGCGTGTTTTTAGAAGGGACGCCCACATTTCAAGGCATCAAATCTTAAACAACCAAAATTACATAAAGAGGCAAGTATTTGAAACGCCCTTTTCTTGGATGCGTTTTCATAAGAAACGACGCGCGTCAAGGCGTCAATTTAAAATTCGACGCCCTAGAATAAGGCGTTAATTCCATTTCAGTTTCGTTCGAACCGGGAACTTATCCAGGGTAAGTTGATAACTATGGGAAAGAGTTCGAATGTAGTAAGGACTCTATCATGGAAGTATTACTTCCAATCAAACTCTAGCCCTAATATGACCCCAAAAATCTTATAAATACTCTCCTGTTTAACCCTCGTACGCTATTTGGCGTTCGAATTCTTCAAAGGTATGTAACGAACAGTATGTCTTGTCTGCCTTCGATTCATGAAGAATCACTGATTCTTATTCCTCTTCTCTTCTTACAGGTTAAGAAGATTATCGTTGTGAAGAACAAAAGGGTAAGTTCTTCTTTCCTCTACCTTCAGTCAAGTATTATGAGGAAAAATACTGATGTTTCGTATATATATATTCCTCTGTAGGAAAAGCTCTCTACCTGAAGAAACGAAGTGTTCTTCATCTACGTTCTTTTTATCAAAGCCATCGTTCAGTAGCAGTTCCATCTAGTTCAGGAGTTTCTCTTCTTCTTATCAATCTCTTCACGTTTCTCCATCCAGATTATTGCCCAAGGTAGGTTTTCTCAAGACACTGTAGCCCAAACAAAGTAATTCAAAATATATGCTAGCATGGCATGCATGTACATGGTTTATTATAGTATTAAAGCGTTTTCTATAATATCTTGAAAGAAACGCCCATGACAAGGGCGCTAATTTAAAGAAACGACCTGCCCAAGGTCGTCAATTACAGATTTGACGCCCTGCCCTATAGGCGTCAATTTCATGCAATTTTCTGTAAATAATAAATACCCACGTTTAAAAATTAAATATCTATGAAATCCTGAAACTAATGTAAGGCATGAACTTACCTGTGAAGTCCTGCTATTTTTCGTGTCATGATTATATACCTTGTCTCCTGAAATTTTATTATCTTGAAATTCATAAAAATTCCTGGAAACTGTGAATTCACGACCTGAATCAGGTCGTTTCTTATTGAACCCACGCCGCATACTAGGGCGTGAATTTAATTATAACGCCCCTTCCCAGGGTGCATTTTTGATAAACTCCTGAAATTATATATCATGTGAAAATATTGTAAATAAAAGGACGCCTGACATAGTAGGCGTCAAATTTAAATAAAACGACCCTACACAGGGCGTGTTTTTGATGAAATAACGAATTATTGAAATTCCTTCAAAATAGGAAAAATAGATGAACGCCCTTATCTAAGGCGTTAATTACTTGAGTAGTGACTTTACTTAAGTCATTATTTTCCTGTAAAAATATTTTTACCGGTTTCTGATAAACGATGGTTTCAGTATATCTATATATATGTATATCGGCACTATATCTCCACTCCGTGAGTATAGTCCCACGTTTTTATGATGTTTTATCGATCACCCTCAACTCTCATTGACATATGAGCTCTCCATTGGACATTCCGTTCCTTTGGACTAGCGAGTTAGTCATAGAGACCTCCGTAAGACTCCTCGCCGCCTTGGATTCTCTCAAGGCCGACTGAGCTGGTTGTACCCTAAAAAACTCATTACACTATTGAATGCCATGTCACTCTAAAGAAACATGGTATACCGGCCCTTATGATATGCAAAGAGTATATCATGAGAATTCTTAATGGGATGATGATATCATGCCATTTGTTCTTGTGGACCTCAATTCTATAATAAGAATGAGGGTATCTTGCCTTTGATATACTGTTCATGTGGACCTCAATTCTATAAAAAGAATGTCCATACTTGTTTGTCATGGTACCCGAGTTAAGGGAACCTAATTCCACCTAGTTTCATCGATAAATCGTGTTTATACCGTTATTATCGCCTCTCTATGTCCAATGTTATAGTTTGGACTCCATTCTCTCAAAGTTATCCTACGTATCTACAAGCTTAAAATGTTGAAATTTCATATTGGCTACATATATATACAAGAGTGGATGTCAAAAATACATGATAAATGCCTGCGCATATAGGGCCCGATCTGGTCCTGGGAGGAGCACCCGAAAGTACTTGTGCCCATGGGAGTTGAATGATAAGGTATCTGGCATTATACCGAGTGCATGACTAGCTTGATTAGACATTCCACACAAATCTTGTACTTGACTCGTACTTGACTTGACATGACTTACGTGACCCGAAAAAAAGGGTAATTACTTGCTTGCTTGATACATGATAGCCAAAGTTCTTGACATGACTTGCTAAAAAGTACTTGCTTAAATATCTGTGATCTTTTCTTGAAAGCTCATGACTAGTTCATCTTGCTGTCTTATTGATAAATTCTCTCTCTATCTTATCGTTTTATGCGAGCATGCATAGCTATAGTACATTCATGAAAAATGTAATTACTTAAACCCCTTGCTAAGCGCTTGAGATATAATTTCCTACTGAGCGTTCGCTCACTCCGTGTTTGTCCCTTACTTTTCAGGTAAGTCTGACGAAGAAGGTCAAACTGATGGGGAAAGTCAAGAGTGAAAGAGCTAGAGCTTTTCCAAGTGTCATCTAGTCTTTTTCCTATTTTCTTGAGTCAACTATGTACTTTTCCTTTTTAATTGAATAGAGTATTGGATTTGTAATAGTCTATCCATTATGAAATAAATGATTGGGTTATCTTTCTATTTTGTGCATCTCTGTTTTGGTGTCGAATACACTACTACTCTAATTGACATGATTGATATAAACTCGTCGCGCATATCCGAGTATCTTCCGCGCTCGGGACGTGACAACAGCAACTTGGCTTTTGAAATGATTGGCATGTATTATTTTTAAACATGTTCCCTTCCTTACGTCTATTGGTGAATACGCCTCTAAAAACCATGCTGCTATAATTTCAGAGCAATGACCTCTCTTCAGAGAAATTAGATCCGCCATCAATGAAATAAAGGTTAATCTAGTCATGATGAGGAAAGTCACCTCTGTTCAAAAGAATTCAGAAAGATAAGCTACACTGAGTAACCAGGGACTCTGGCGTCTAAACAACGTGTTTCCTTGTGTCAAAAAGTGAATGCTATATCAGACTGTTTAATTAATTAAAAAAAATGGTTTGAGCTTGACTTTACAACTTGCTTCAAAACAAAAAGGGGTTTTGTTTATTTTCAATACTTGCTTGTCTTCTTTTCCAATCATGCCAAATGAATGTGATGAGTAAGTCAAATAGGCTTGGTTCTATTCTCTTACTTTCCCAAATGTTTAAGTCATATTATTTGTTGCAAAAATGGTTTGCTCAAACTTTTATTACTCAAAAATGAGCATATAAGCCTTAAACCATCTGAACTTTACATGGGGGTATATACACCATTTCAAATTTCTGGGTTGTCTTTCTCAAAAGTAATAACCTCAACTTTCCCCATTTAACTCGACGGTGAAAATTAATCTCTCACCCTTTCTTCTTTATCAAACCCTACTTCTCTCTCTCTCACACCTGCGCTCCGGCAATCCTGCACACCGTCACAGTGGAGGTCGACGCCCTCGCCCCCTTCTCCGTTTTCTTGTGCACGATAGCCCCAGCTAGCTCTCGCACTCCTCTCCTTCCTTTCCGTCCACTCTCCATGGCTCCACTGGTCACCCGCGGTAAGAAGAAAGAGGGGGCTTCATCTAAGAAGGCCGCTGCCTCGCAAGCTCCGTCTGAAGGGCGATCCAAGCATATTAAGGACCGTCCAGCTGCAGAACCCGCCAGAAAAAGGGCTGCCGAGGCCCAGGGGTCCAACACCGACAAGGGTTCACCGCCGCAACCCAAGGCCAAACAGCCACGACTGTCCGCCAAAGAAAAAGTGAAGGCCAAAGTTCAATCAGCTCCTCCGAAGCCCAGTGCTGCTGTCTTCGCCAGGGAAGAAGAAAGTGATCCCTTCCGGATACTCTTCCCTAGGTATGTGGATTTTAGTGACCAAGAGATGGATGTGTATTTTCTTGAACTACTACCGTTGTTCAAGTTCCAAGGTTGGAATAGTTTTTGTCTGAGCACAGGGTATACTACCCATTTCTAGTTCAGTAGTTCTACAAGAACTTATTTTTTGATGAGAAAAAGAAAGTCCTTCGGACTGTAGTCAAGGGGGTTTCCATCAAGCTCACAACTAAGCTTCTTCACAGAGCTTTACACATACCCCGGGATGGGGAAATAGAATCTGAGGTTCAGATTGACCTGTCTACTGCTTACACCCTCCTGACTGGCAAGCCTAGAAATCCTCAGGATGACACCCAACTTTTGGTCAAATCATTTGACACTAATCGGTTTCCACCACTGCAGCGTCTACTGCATCATATCTTCACTACGATGATTACCCCACAAGAGGGTGGCAGAAGCAGACTTACTGAGACACAGAGATTCCTTTTTTACTGTCTATTCAACAAATGCCATGTTTGTCTTCCAGAAATCATGCTTTAGGTTATGGACAGTTGCACTTTCAACAGGCGTAGCCGACCTTATGCTGCACACCTTACTGTCATCTTTTAGAAGGTTAGCATCCCTCTTGACAAGGAAAAATCCATAACTATTCCCTAGAGTAATGTCTACACCCTGACGTTCATCCAAAACTATATGCACTTCAAGAAGGAAGGTGACAAAATGGTGAGGAATCTACCTGGTCATGTACCTGACCCTCCTGTTCAGCCAGCTCCATAGGAATAGCTTCCACAGGAAGAAACCTCCACAAGGTCAACCCGCATAGGACCAACAAGATTTAGAAGCACAGTTAGATCAGCATGAGGAATTGTTTCATGCAGATATCCACTTTGAGCAGGCTTCTCAGCAGCAGTAGTTTGCAGATCCCATGGACCAGCCTGGGATGATGATGGCTTTTGGTATCCAACCTCCTTTGTCTCCAGAAAATGAGCCTAGAGTGTTCACTACAAGGGCTGCCCCACCTGAATTTCATGTCGAGGCCTCCACCTCACAAGGTCCTGCATTTGGTGCCACTGGCAGTTTAATGGATATTCATCCTGCCCTCACTCAATTTCTCACTGCCCAATTTGGGAGTTTGAATTCCTCCTGTCATTAGATCAGTCTACAAGTGGATAGACTGGAAGCTAGATAACTCCATTATGAGCAAGTTCAGAACAGCCGATGGGAGAAATTTGTGCACGACAAACATAAGTCAGATGAAAGGATGAAAAGCTTCATGAACTCCTTGATAAATGTGTGTGAACGAGTAGGAAAAATCATGAAAAGACTACGAGCAATCCACACTGAAATCCAAGAGAAAACTGCTGAAATGGTCATGCATGCCTATGACATCCGAGAGGATCAAGGTAATCTCAACATTAAGTGTGCCAAACTGATGGAGTCCTCCAATCATCTAGCTGAACAAGTGGCTGGACCACTACATCCATCAGAGCACAAGCAGTTGGCGCAACTACATCCATCCGGGCACATGTGACCGCAGAGATCAACAGATCTCTTGATGCCACCTCCAATCTGGAAAGAACCATCAATGCCACTACTTCTCGCTTACTGGATGCTTCCCAATGGTTGAAAGGGAAACTGTATTCTGGCACCAATAAGCTACTTGATGCCTCCTCCAAGCTTGCCGACACAGTTCATATTGACACAGCAAGAGCAGTGAAATCTTGGAGCTCATACGTCTGCATAAAGCTCAACTCCAACCAAAGCTGAGGTAAAGATGGACGTCGTATACAAGAAATTGGATATGGTTGCTAGTGAAATCTTGGAGCTCATACGTCTGCATAAAGCTCAACTCCAACCAGCCCTGCAGGACGCAAGTGATGAATGGTGTCCTCCTCCTCAAACAGAAGCCACCTCTTCTCGTTTTCCACCACAAGGCTCCCAACAGAGGGCTAAAATAGAATACATGTGTGAGATGATGTATACCTGGCTCAAGGGCATCAAAGAAAATGTCCAGAACTTACACCGTTTTATCAGTCAAAGGAATGAGCAGTTAAATCATGGGATTGGCTCTCTAGAGATAGCCATCTCCCACCTGCAACATGAGTTCCAAGAGGCACAGATCCTGCACCTGGCCAGCACCAGCACCATGCCTCCACCACAGCAGCCTCCTCCTTCACCCCCTCCTTGCTGATGACAAAGGGGGAGAAGTACTGAAGACCAGCATCATCAAGCATCCAGCATGTAGTTAAATTTGTCATCTAGATTTTGCATGTGGATTTGCAGTGTAACTACTTGAACACACATCCTTGCTTGATTTGTACAAAACTATGGTTGATTAATGAATCAAGCCTTCTTGCGGCTGTTGAAAATGCTATATGTTGAAAAATGCTAACATTCAGTGGTTGTGTGAATGGATTAATTTTGCTTGGTTGATGGCCCCTCAAACCAATTTGATTGTATCGATGTATGAATGCTTGGACTTAATGATTCATGATTGTCATCATCAAAAAGGGGGAGAATGTTGTGTCCCCTATTTTTGATGATAACATATCATAAATCATTAATAGGTAGTTGAGAAATATCTAACTTATTTTTGACTTGATGAATTGATTAAATAAGTATAGAAGAATCTCACTAAGTGATGTCTCAACACGGCCCAGTGATGTCTCGACACATCCAGAAGAGATTATGTTGAAAATCCAAGAAATTGAGCTCCGGCATAACAGAATATGTCAATACATCCGATTCATGTCTCGACACATCTAGAAGAATTCAAGCTAAAGCCATCCTGATTAAGTATCTGGATTCACCGATGTCTCGACACATTGAGTGAAAAGTGTCGACACATTCGTGTGATAATCTCTGCACAAGGCGCTTATGTCCCGACACCTTCTTACAACAACTCTGCACATGGCTCACATGTCTTGACACCGTTTGGTGTTCTCTCGACTCATCAGCCATGGTTCTTCAAGAACTTCAAAAGGATGTCTCGACACACTGGGGGTAAAGTGTCGACACATCCACGATTAACCAGAATGATTCTCCAATATTTTCAAAGGAATGTCTCGACACACTAGCAGGAAAGTGTCGACACACTTAGTTCGACCAGAACGGATCTGAATCAGACAGAAGTTGTTTTCAAGATTCGGAACTTAATCCAGAGGATCCATTTGCTCTGGAAAAAGGCATTAGAGTGCTTCGGTGTCAGAAGACTGTGATTTGGTAGATATATTTTCTGAAGAAAATTGTACCTTTTCTGCTATGGTCTCCTACCTACCCACATTCCTGCAGACTAAACAGAAATGGAGTCAACTATGCAAGTGGAAGCCGAGTAAATAATGTGGATGTGACATTCTGGGTGCTGCTTGATAAATGGACAACGTTGGTGTCACCGTAGGACACCAATATACAAAAGGAGCATGAGCACCAGTTCAAAAAGCAAGCAATAGAGCTAAGAAAGAGAGCTGAGAATAGTGCTGAGGAGAAAATGAAGAAGAAGAAGGCTTGCTGTCAAAGCTACTCTTTGTCCTAATGCTGTCGGCGTGAATGAAACCAGAATAAGACATTTTCTCTTCCTCATGATGAAAAGAAAACCTCCTTGGATGCTATGAAGATTCAATGAGAAGAAGAAAGCCAAGGCTCTCTCAAACTCATTCTCAGAGAGGAGACTTCTTTGTCATAGCGTTTTCATTACTATACTCTGTCTGGCCATTTCATCTTTAGTTTGCTTTTCTTCTAAACAAACTTCATATCATTATATTCCTACCTGCGTGTAGGAAGAGAGAAGGTGTGGTCGCCTGTCTGTGTGGTTTGGGTTGTGATCCCGCAAGCTGTGTGACAGCGGAGTGTGAGAGTGTATCTCTCAGTTAGAAGCTATGAATCAGCTATTGTACGTTGGCACTAGTGAAGCCTCACTGTGTTGTGTGAGGGGTGGATGTAGGTCTCTAGATTGAGACTGAACCACCTTAAAGATCTTGTCTTGTGGTTTGTCTTCTCTCTTGTTCCAACGGTAGAAGCTTGATAGGACCGTTTTCTGGCATCTTGTGTGTATCTAGCTTCTTAAATATTAACTAATATCTGCCTCATTATCTCTATGTTAGACTTAGTTTTTATTTCCACAAAGAAGGGCAAAAAGGGGCAGATCTATTCACCCCTCCCCTCTAGATCTATCTATCACCACTCAACAAGAACTAGGGATTTATTTGATGATTTTTCCGAAACTGGCAAAGGTTGATGGTAAAGAGGGGTTTGCCCATAAACACGGACGTAAGGTCCGGACTAACGGAAATGTTGACCGGTCTTGTCGATGGTGACAAGGGTCAATAGTAACTCATTCATTGACATTGGGTAGACGCCGAAGCGAAGGAGGTTTATTCATTAATGAGGACGAAAGGTCCAAGTTAAGGGAAGAGTCAACCGATCTTGCCGATGATGACAAGGGTCAGAAGTAGGTCGACTGATCTTGCCGATGATGACAAGGGTCGAAAGGAGGTTGACCGGTCTTATCGTGATGACAAGGGTCACAAGTAGGTCGACCGATCTTGCCGATGGTGACAAGGGTCAGAAGTAGGTCGACCGATCTTGCCGATTGTGACAAGGGTCGCAAGGAGGTTGACCGATCCTGTCGATGATGACAATGGTTAGAAGTAGGTCGACCGATCTTGCTGATGATGACAAGGGTCAGAAGTAGGTCGATCGATCTTGTCGATGATGACAAGGGTCACAAGAAGGTTAACCGGTCTTGCCGATGATGACAAGGGTCAGAAGTAGGTCGACCGATCTTACCGATAATGACAAGGGTTAGAAGTAGGTTGACCAGTCTTGCCGATGATGACAAGGGTCGCAAGAAGGTCGACCGGTCTTGCCGATGATGACAAGGGTCAGAAGTAGGTCGACCGATCTTACCGATGATGACAAGGGTCAAAAGTAGGTTGACAGGTCTTGCCGATGATGACAAGGGTCAGAAGTGGGTTGACCGATCTTGCCGATGATGACAAGGGTCAGAAGGAAGTTGAGAACTCTAAATCATCACTTTACTGACTTAAGCACCCTTTTGGGTTTTCGCTGAAGCCAGCCCCCTCTTACTTTTGCCCACGCGCCCTTTCGGGTTTTCACGTGGCGGGATACCCGATTTTACCTGCGGCGCTCTTTCGAGTTTTCGCCATAGCCGGGTTATAGCGATTTCTGCCCTTGTCTTGATGTGGGAACAAGTCCGGCGAGACACCTCTATTTTAAGCCTCATTTTTTTCTTTCTTTTTTTTGAACGGAACAAATCCGAGATGAATGCAAACTTGTTTGTTAACAACGGATAAGGGATCCGGGCTACTGAGACACCGACTGGCCTTATTGATGATGGCAAGGGTCGAGTAAAGGTTTGTTCATTGACACTGGTTGAGTGCCGAAGCAAGAATAGATTCATCAACAAGGATGGAAGGTCCAAGTTAAGGGAATACCGATCGGTCTTGCCGATGATGGCAAGGGTCGAGAGTGGCTTGTTCATTGGCATTGGACAAATGCCGTAGCAAAGGATAGATTTATTAACGAGGACGTAAGGTCCAAGTTAAGGGAAAATGTTGACCGGTCTTGCCGATGGTGGCAAGGGTCGAACACAAGTTTATTCATTGACATTGGTTAAATGTCGAAGCAAGAGATAGGTTTGTTAATTAACAAGGACGGAAGGTCCAATGTTAAAGGAAAATGTTGGCCGATCTTACCGATGATGGCAAGGGTCGCAAGGAGGGGGACCGATCTTGCCGATGATGACAAGGGTCGCAAGGAGGGGGATCGATCTTGCCGATGATGACAAGGGTCGAAAGGTGTTGAGGAAAAAGGTCTCCGGTGGGACTTATGGTTATCGTCCCTTCTGGAGTTTCATTGGGATGAGAGTGAAGAGGAACTTTAAGTTACCACATTTCTAGCTTAAGCGCCCTTTTGGGTTTTCGCCGAAGCCAGCCCCCTCTTGCTTTTGCCCACGCGCCCTTTCGGGTTTTCACGTGGCGGGGTACCCGATATTGCCTGCGGCGCCCTTTCGGATTCTCACCGCTGCCGGGTTATAGCCATTTTTGCCCTTGTCCTAACGTAGGAACAATCCCGGCGAGGCACCTCTATTTTAAGCCTCATTTTTTTCTTTTCTTCTCTTTTTTTTAGTTCATCTGACAGGAATATGTTGATAGGTCAACATGTGATGTTAGACCCTTGGTGATGGCAAATAGCTACTGACTGAGACACATGGTCTTATGTCAGTAAAAGTGGTTTATTCGATGGCAGAGGAACAATGCCAGCGTAAAGGAGGAGCTTTAACCAATCTGGGCGTAAGACCCGTAGTGGTGATATTATGTGAGGGTCATCTAAAACGCGGAGTCTTTTGCAGACAACAGGGGTTTATTCGTTGGCAAGAAGGTAATGCCAACGCAAAGGATAGATTTTGTGCCGATTCAGGCGTAAGGCCCGTGATGGCGATTTTGTATGAGAGTCGGCTAGGACACGAAGTCTTGCGCCGGCAAAGGGGTTTATTCGTTAACAAGAAGGTAATGCTAACGTAATAGATGGACTTTATGCCGATTCGGGCGTAAGGCGCGCAATGACAATGTTGTATTATATATTATTATTTATATATATGTATATATATTTTGAGAGCTCGACCAGGGCAGAGTGCCACTAAACCAAGGTGGGTAGAGCTCGGCCAGGGCGGAGTGCCACTAGGCCAAGGTAGGTAGGGCTCGGTCAGGGTGGAGTGCCACTAGGCCAAGCTAGGTAGGGCTCGGCCAGGGCGGAGTGCCACTAGGCCAAGGTAGGTAGGGCTCAGCCATGGCGGAGTGCCAATAGGCCAAGGTAGGTAGGGCTCGGCCAGGGCGGAGTGCCACTAGGCCAAGGTAGGTTGGGTCATTCTGGGAATGCTGGTTGAGCTATGTAATACCGCTTCATATGCCTTCCATTAAGGGGAGAGAACTGGATAATTCCTTTATGATCTATAAGGACATACACACCCCCTTCATATGCTCAACGGATGACATATGGTCCGACCCAGTTTTCAACCAACTTCCCTTTGGGGTTGGAGGCCATCACCTCTCTTCTTTTGACTATTACTAGGTCACCCTTCTTGAATTCTTGACCCTTGACTAGCTTATCGAAAGCACGGGCCATGCGGTCTTGGTAGAGTTGGATATTTTGTTGCGCACGGAGATGCTTTCCTTCGAGCTCGGCGAGCTCCTCCAGTCTTCTTTCCACGTTAGTCTGCTCGCTGCTAACCAACCCATGTTGGATGGCGATTCGCAACGAGGGGACCTCCAATTCAATTGGTACCACAGCCTCTGGCTCGTACACGAGGGAGTACAGTGAGCAGCCAGTCGGGGTTTTGTAGACTGTATGGTAAGCCCAGAGTGCTTCGTACATCCTTTCTTCCCAGTCTCTTTTATTAGCCTTGACAATCTTTGCCAGCAGGGTGCATAGCGTTTTATTGAAGGCTTCTGCAAGTCCATTGGCTTGAGGGTAGTAGGGGGAGGATGCTCTCCAATCAATCTTGTATTTGTCGGCCAGTCTGTACACCTTCTGATTCTTGAAGTGACTGCCATTGTCAGAGATGATTCGGCTGGGTACTCCAAACCGGAATATTATATTCTGCCGGAAGAATCTGGCGACTAGCTCTCCTATCACTTCTCTTAGTGCTATTACCTCTGCCCATCTGGAGACGTAGTTTGTAGCTGCTAAGATATACTTGCATCCTGATGAAGATGCTGGTAGTGGCCCTACCACATCCGTACCCCATTGAGCAAATGGCCAATTTGGTATGGTAGGATGCAGCGGCACTGACGGTCTTCTTGACACAGTGGCATGTTCTTGACACTTCTGGCAAGCCTTGGCAAACTTGCAGCAGTCGTCGAACACAGAGGGCTAATAGTAGCCCAGTTTCTTTACTTCAATCTTCATTTTCGGACCGGCCCGGTGTGCCCCGGCTGACCTGGCATTGACTTCTTGCATTACTTGCCCGGCTTCCACTGGAGCTAGGCAGCGAAGTAAGATATTCTTTCGGGCATCCGCCATTATTCGGAACAATGTTTTGTTACTCATTTCATAAGAGTCTTTAACTCTTAGAAGCTTCATTCTTTATTCTTTTTCTTTTGGGAGCTGTTGGTGTTGAAACAAACGTAGGAGGTGCTCCCACCAATCAGACTACTGGATCTCTTCTACAGCTGCCACTTCGTTAGCTTGTTCATCGGCAAGGGTTTCAGTCATACTGGGGACCTGCCGCTGGTTGATTACTGTTATATTCAGGCTTGTATCTGGTGAGACTGCCAAAGAACTAGCCAGTTTTACGAGGGCGTTTGCTTGAGCGTTTTGTCCTTGGTTGATGTGCTTGATGCTAATGAAATAGAATCTTGTCATAAGACAGAGTGCCAGATGGTAATAAGGAAGGAGCTACTACTTCCGCACGTCGAACTCTCCTTCCAGCTGTTTTATAACTAGCATAGAATCCTGAATACTTCTATCATCTGGATCTCCATGGATAGAGCAATCTGCAATCCGATTATGAGGGCTCCATATTCTGCTTCATTATTTGTGCAAGGCTTGTTTATTGAACAGGATGTATATATGACTTCTCCTTTGGGAGATTTCAGGGCTATGCCTACCCCCGCCCTGACTCTGGCCGATCCAGTTGCTGGGGTGTCAATTCTGGATGCGCCGTCAAAGTATAGCTGCCACAAGTAGGGCTGCACTAGGATGGCTTTTAGGGTCTCATCTTTAGGAAGCTCTGGCTCTAGCGGACAATCATTAGGTACTGGGTGCTCAGCGAAGAAGTCCGCGATGTCTTGGCCTTCAATGGCCCTTTGTAGCACGTAAGAGATATCATACTCCATAAGAATCACCGCCCATTTGCCTAGGCGGCCCTTGAGTGCCGGTTGAGACATGGTGTATCTAAGCGGATCCTCCTTGAAAATCAGCTTAACTTCATGTGATAGCATATAGTGTCGATGCTTCTTGACTGCGAAGACTAGTGCCAGACAGATCTTCTCGATATAGGTGTACTTCTCCTCAGTTCTGACCGTTCTTCGACTGAGGTAGTAGAGGGCTTGCTCTTTCCCTTCTTCATTATTCTGGGCTAGCATTGCCCCCAGGGAATTGTGTGTGGCCGCTATGTAGGGGACCAGTGACCTTCCTTTTATCGGCACACCCAGCACTAGAGGAGTCTTCAGATAATCCTTCAGCTTGTCAAAGGCTGTCTGGCATTCTTCGTCTCAACAGAAGGGAACATCTTTCATTATAAAGATATGAAAGGGGTGGCATCACCCCGACAAGTTGGATATGAACCGCCGAATATATGCCATGCGGCCCTGTAGAGATCTCAGCTCAGAGACGTTCCTTGGCGGAGGTAGCTCCTGGATTTCTTTGATCTTTGCAGGGTCTATCTCAATCCCCTGGTATCTGACAATGAAACCCAAGAACCTTCCGCTCGATACTTCGAACGCACATTTCATAGGGTTCATCTTCAATTCATACTGCCTTAGCCTCTGAAAGATAACTCGGAGGTCCTGCATGTGGTCTTCTTTCTTTCTGGTTTTGACTACAAGGTCATCTATGTAGCACTCGACTTTATGGTAAAGCAGCTCATCAAATATTCTAGTCATTGCCCGCTGATAAGTTGCGCCGGCGTTCTTCAATCCGAACGGCATTCTCTTTTAATGGTAAATGCCTTTTGGAGTTTGGAAGGCAGTGTGGACCCGGTCATGTTCCACGATCCATATCTGGTTGTAGCCGGATGACCCATCCATGAATGATAGGGCCTCATGGCTGGTTGTTGCATCCATCATGACCTCCGTTATTGGCACCAAAAAGTCATCTTTAGGGCAGGCTTTATTCAGATATCGGAAGTCAACACATATTCGGATCTGTCCATTCTTCTTCTTCACGGGCACGATGTTAGCCGGCCACGTGGTATACTGATTTTCTTCGACAAAGCCCACATCAATGAGCTTGTCAACTTCTTTGCAGATTTGAGTGATGAGCTCTGGCCTCATGCGCCGCGGCGGTTGCTTCACCGGTTCGGCTTCAGGGCTTATTTCTAGCTCATGCTGTGAGACTGAAGGGCTCAGTCCTGGCATTTCCTTGTAGGTCCAGGCAAAGCAATCTCGGTATTCTTGTAGCAGCTGGAAGTACATCTTCCGTTCTTCAACAGATAACCGGGTACTGAGAAAGGTTGGCCTGGGGTCGTCCTCGTCTCCCAAGTTGACTTCTACCAATTCATCGACCATGGCTTGGGCTCCATCTTCTATCTCTGGGGGTGCCGACTGGAGGTCGACAAAGTCGGGTATATCATCTTCGGGGTCAAGGACCTCGATCTCTTCATTCCGCCTCATCTGAGCTTTATCGGGAACCACTAGTTCGGCCAGTAGGGGCTGCGTGAATTGCTTCGTCAGCAAATTTACCTAAGTTGTAATACCGAGGGGTAAGTCGATCGCCCCATCCCCTGCTGACGGGCCTGCAGTCCTTAAGGATTGGTGGTTGTTTGTCATTGAACCAGAGTAGCACTACAGCTCTATGGTATAATGTGGGAAGGTCCCACTCTCTTGGGTCATCACATCTGGAGGTAGATTTTCCTCCGCTAGCAGCATCCAACTCTCGATCAGGCTTGGGAGAAGTTTTCCTGACCACTTCAAGAAGTGCTGACATCATCATCAGAGGAGGGCTACTGTAGGGAGGCAGCCCTGCTTCTTCAGTATCTTCAGCTTCACTACTGCTAGCCGTGTCGAATTTGGCTTGAACAGTCGCTTCTTCAGGATAGACCTGTTCCCAGCACCGGCAGGGGAATATGGCTTCTGATTCTAAGTCTCATGGTTGAGCTGGTTCAGTGTATTCAGCTTCTGCTGGGTGTTCATCGAAAGTTGCCCCCAATGAGTGGTCCTCAGTCGGGTAGAAAGCGGAGATGGTGTCCACTTCATAGCGCCCGCTGTAATAGTATTCCTCGAGGGTGAAGCCCAACCCTGGGTGTTGAGAGACACGTCTCATTTCTTTATCCAGGTTTGGGGGATACCACAGCTTCTGGAATGCTTCTTTCTTCTTGCAAGGCTAGCCAGAGGGGATATGCTGCTTCTGGAACATCTTGGCCATTCGATTTGTTACAAATGCCAATCCCTGTATGGGAACTAACGGGTCTCCTATATGTTCAGGCAGATGACAATCAGTATCCTCCTGTGTAGGATGCTCCTCAGCTGTGTAGAACAAGCTGCTGGGGCCATCTATCTGTGCCACCTCCCAAGCCTTGAAAGGTTCGATAGTGATATTATCGAGGCCGAGAATTGGCTTGGTAAGGCCTTTCGGGATCCCAATGTGGTCATGTTGCTGGTCAACCTTGGCTTCATTATCTTTGGGGTAGATGGCGGGAGGTGCTACCCTGCCCACATCCCCAGTGGTGGTGATGTGTGAGACCGTCTTGGGATTAACATACCCACGCGGCGACGGAGGGAACCAGTCGACGTCGGAGGTGCTTTTTGATGTGCCGGAAGAGGCCTTGGCTTCAGAGGTCTTCTGCGTTCGTTCTACATATAGCGGGGCGTCCGCCAAGTGACATTTGAACACTTCAAATGGGTGGAGATCAGCGAATACTCTCTCCTCCTTCCCTTCCAGGTTGTATTTGATGCATTGGTGGAGCATGGAAGGCACCACCATATTCTCATGTAGCCAAGGGCGACCAAGAAGCGCCTTGTACAAAGTACGGGAATCGATGCCATGAAACTGCACCTCTGCAACAAAGTCCGCCATAGTGAGTGTGAATTCCGCTACTCCTAGCGACACCTCACATTTTTGGTTGAAGCCGGTGATACGCATATCTCTGACTTTTTGGAGACGCACGTTGAAGTAGTGCCTCTCATATATCCTGTAGGGCAGGATATTGACAGTCGCCCTGAAATCCATAAGGATTCTGTTCAACTCCTGGCCATTCAGATGCCCTCTCATATACAACGGTCTATTATGGCTAGTAGTGGGGAGTAACATGTCCTCCTGAGTGAAGGTCATGCTGGCCTCTGGCAGTGCTTCAGCCAAGTAGGTTTCATATTGAGCAGGCGTCTACAGAGCAGTAATGATTGCTTGTCGGGTCTCTTCACTCAGAGAGAGGATTTCCCAGACAATGAATCTTACCGGGAGCTTTTTCAACAGCTTGACTACCCGACTTCTTGCTCAGACATTGGATAGTTTCATTTCTTCTGCCCATCTGGGCTTGGGAGAGTCTTGAACTATAGCCCCTGATGGGCCTGCTTCATCGGGTTCTAAGGCCGCACCCTTCTGCTTGGGGTCGTCTCCTTGCTGTCCCTCATCGGCTACCGTTGGGTAAGCTTCTTCTTCATCCGGCAATCCGGAAGGTTGCTGGAGCTGCGGGTGAGTGCCCCTAGTTGCTGGTTCGACATCTTGGCATGGTTGCTTCCCTTTTGACATCTTCAGGAACTCTAGGAAGGAAGGGGCGGCAGTGCTGCCCCCATTTTGATTGTATAGGCCTAACGGAGGAGGGATTTGAACTCCCCTGACCTCCGGAGGGGGTATCTAATAGGGCTATTCCCCCCTGAAGATAATGTTATGGTTGGCGGGCGGCTGACGCCCCCATCTTCGGCCTGATCGGGTTGCATGTATAGCAGTTGCGGCTTCGGCCTGACTTTCCTTAGCGGCGGGTGTGAAGCATATCTCTTCTTCATCCTCCTCACCTGGCAAATTAAACAGAGCAGAGAGGGTGTTACAAGAAAGGATTATACCCTTTGTAGCCTTGCTGGCCCATCTTTTCTTTCTTCGACTTCTTTTCTTTTCTTCGGCTGATGCTTGCCCCCAGAACAGGCTGTCATCCTTGTCTGATGCTTTGTTAGCTTCCTCTTCCTGCTTTATTGAAAGCTGTTCTAGTTCCTGCCACGAGACATGATCTCGTACCAGTAAAGGTTCCAGTTTAGGCTATACATATTCATCTAGCCCGTTTATGTAGTCTTGTAGCCGCCGGGCTTCTGGACTAATCTCCTTGACCACTGGTAATGGAGTCTGCCTCCGTCGGTTGTGGGTAGGTATTCTAATAACTGCAAGTGGGTTGGCCCACACAGGTGTTGGCACTGGCAGAGGGGGTCATGGTGTGATGCCATGAATATGTGCCCCCACAATTGGGCGAGACGTGCCCCTCTTCTTGTTTTTTTGCAGGGATTTGTTGCCATCCCTCTTGTTCTTTCATTGGGACCAGAAAACATGCTTCATAAGTATGCTGAGTACTGACTTCTGCGGTCTCTTCAGTCAATGCCTGATATAGAGAGACCATGTTGACTGCGGCTCTTCTTAGAGGCGCCTCATGTGGTTGTGGAGGGTCAACCATGTACTCCCCCAGGTCTATCTCTTCTTTCTTCAGCATGCCTTCGATAATATCCTTGAAAACATAACAGTCTTCAATCGGATGTCCCAGCATCTGGTGGTAAGGGCAAAATCTTTGGCTATCTCTCCTCTTCAGATCCTCCGACCTCTTTGGCTCAGGCAGGGTGACCTTATCGTACTGGGTGACCCAGTCAAACAAGATCCTGGACTTCTCCTTCGGAAAAGAGTAGGCCTTCTTCATCTTGTCCCGGAGTGATGGACCTTCTTTGCCATCTTCGATTTTAGCAGGCTGAGGGGCAACTGCCTTCTTGCCTTTGTCTTTTTGTTGTTCAAACGCCTTGATATCATGGGCGTTCACTTTTTTAGGTGCCTGGCGCCGCTCTGCTGCCTTGCCTTTTTGTGCAGTGGCAATAGTTGATGTCCGGGCAGGTCTTGCCAGGAAGGCTTCTACCTCGGCCACAACATTATTCAGGCGGTCGAACTACCAAATTTTCATGCCAATCATCTTTTCTAGTACCCCTCTCCTGAGGTTCTGCTTGTAGATTTGTACAGCGTCCTCCTGGTGCGGGGGCCGCTTGCATCTCATTCCGAGGTTCCTCCACCTCTTGATATAATCAAGGGCTGTCTCATCTGCCCTCTGTCTTGTTGAGTAGAGTTCGGCTACTGTGACTTCCCTCTCTGTGACATGAAATCTTTCTCTAAACTTCCTCTACATGTCCGACCAGTCGCTGATCGACCTGGCAGGGAGGCAGGAGTACCATTCAAATGCGAGCCCCGTGAGCGAGGACCAAAAAAATTTCAGCAAATATGACTCGTCGGTGGCCAGATCACCCATGACAGTCATGTAGTAAGTGACATGTTCTTTTGGGGATCCCTTCCTGTTGAACTTGTCGAATTTTGGCGGTTTGCTAATCCCAGGAGGGAGCCGCTTGGCAGAATGATGCGGCGGGTATGGAACCCCATATGCATCAAATGTGACATAGTCCCCTTCACTTCTCTCAGCGAGCTTCAACTCGATCATTCCCTTCACCATCATCTTGCTCATGACGGTCGGATCAACCGGTTCTAGGTAGAAATGTGCCGGCTACAGGTAGGGGGTGACCAGAGTGGTCGCCTGTGGATGAGGACGCAGTAGTGGAGGTGTATGGTGCACCTGCGGTAGCACGGGCTGCATCAACGGCTGTGGTGGGCATTGCTGAGTTGTCGCCAAGCTTGGTTCTGCCGGCTGGGGCACGACATATTGTGGCGAGGGGTCACTCCGGTTGACGGCTCCCCGTGATGATTCGCCCAGCATTTCGGGTTGCTTGGAGGCTGAAGATTGCTCTGTCTTCTCCATCAATTGCTTCTTCAGTAGCTCTATTTCCTGGTGGTACCTTTGTAGTATCATTAATACCGCCAGATCCATAGCTGCAGTGTTGGGGATAGCTTCCGTTGTCTCCCCAGATGCACCCTCAGGTAGGATGTCGAGCAAGACATCTTCTTCTTCTTCTACCGTCACCACATTTGTGGTAAGAATAATGGCCTTATCATGTTGTTGCTGGTGGGCCAGGGTTTGCTTTCCCGTGGTTTCCGCCAACTTTTCTTTTGCAGCTTCCGCCCTTCGAGTATTCGGCCCCGGCCTTTCGGCCAGCCGAGCAAGCTCTTGAGGCTCCTCAGGCAATCTTCCATAGTGGCCAGACACCCTAGCCATGTTGTAGGTAAAAATCTGCATTCTTCTTTTCTATCTACAAACCCTCCTTTGGCATTCTCTGGGAAGGTGAGCCTTTCAAATACAGAGACTCTTCATATTTCCTCCAGGTGGGGAGTAATTTCATAGGCTGGAAGATCCAAGCCGTTTTCAAACCCGTTATCGTCAACCGACGATGCCATTCTTCTTCTCCTTCCACTGCCATTGACGAGCAGTGATCTTCTTCGACCACGGCTGCCTGCAATAGCCGTTGTTGGCACAATGAGGGGTTGCCCAATCCCCTAAAATAGCTTCTGACCAGATTGGTCATCTCCTCTTTCCCTCGTCCCGTGTGTAGGATCGGGGAGAGTTGTCGACCTCCTATCGGAGGGATGTAAGCAAGCCGGGCTCTTCCGGCAACTTGCTGAAATCTTCTTCTCACAGCGGGGATGTTGGCCTGTCGGGCGCAGGCCCTCAAGCTTCCATGGCGTGGAGGGTCCACGACCGTTTCTTCCTTTCTTGGGGCATGGCCCCTCTTCTTGTTCTCATCTGCTCCAGTAAACCTGGAGCGGTGCTGGATTGGTGCATCTTGGTAGGTAGGCTGGACCCTCTTAGAGAGCCAAACCTGCTTGAATCTCTTCGGCCTGGGGACCAACTTCTCATGGCCATGGCGGCCAGGTTCTTCTTTCTCAGCTTTCCTCCCAGAGAGGGCCTGGAAGGAATTGTAGATAGCCATTGTGGGGATCACCCGATCCGAGCTCACTCGAGCTTCACGTCCATCCAGAAAGACGCGAACTCCCCCGATCAACATAAACTTGCTGGACATGGAGAGACGTCTGGTGACAGTAGTAGCGACCTTCCTCTAGGGGTTCCGGTGTCGACGCCTCCCGAAATTCTTGGTAGGGACGGGGCGGGCCCCGTGAGTAATATGGTGCACCATGCAGTTGGCGACTTGAATTGGGCTCGTGAGCGAGCCAGCATATTGTCGAGCCTCTGAGGCCTCGACCTCTTCTGTAGCTTTCTCCTCCGCGGTCTCCGAGGACTCCACTTGCAGCATGTTTACAAAGGCTAACCCCAAGAAGTTGGGGAAGCCTATAGCTAGTGGGAAGGACCCGAAAACAGTGGGCACCGCCAGGTACCCGTGCTCAGCGTGGCCAGCGATGATCGCGGGGCCGAAGTCAAGAGCGGTGAGTTCCGATGACATCATCATTTACCTATGGTAAGTAGACAAACAGTCAGTATTCACGGGGGAAGCCCCCGAAGGCATCCCCACTTGGCAAAGAGATGAAGGGAGACTCAAGTCCCACTGGGCGTGCCACTTTGGCAGAATGATTTTTATTTAATAAATAAATAAATGCGTAGGCGTGCCAGTCACATAAGTGACAAGTTTATTATGTGCTCGATCTGACTTGGTCAGTCGATTGTGAAGTTTGTGTCGGGACCCGAAGTCTATCATACCATAAAGCTTATGACGTTAATTACATCCTCTAAGAAAGAGGACAACCCTTGATTAATTGCCAAGAGAGGATGCCTCGAGAGATGATGCGAAGGCATAAGAAATATTGACTAAATGCACTAATTGGATGCTGTGGAATGAGGTCATTTGGTTGACCATTCATGCAAAGTGCGATGAGTTCATTAATTAGTGGGCTCACGTAATTAAAGGTTCAGTCATGCTCGTTTAGATAACAATGCATGCTAATGTGGATGTATGTTCATGAAGAATGCTTCAGCATGGTTGAAGACATTAAAACCCTTTTTTTAGTCATTTGTTTGATCAATCTTATTGGATCATTTGGGGCTATGACATTAAGCATCAAGAATCAACACACGGTCAATGAAATGCACATAAGGCCAATGCATGTATCGGGTTGGGTCAAAGCATATATGAGATGAGTCGATGCATATGTAGGGCCAGTGCAGGGTATGCACGGGGTCTGTGCAGGCATGAGGTAGAGGTAAGTCTAAAGTCGGTGCATAAATGTGCACCGAGTGGATTTCGTTGATTCATGAAGAAGGGTTGGTGCATGAATGAGGTTGATGCACAAATGAGTGAGGTCGGTGCATGCACTGAGTTGGGTGGTGGCTAAGTCAGTGCAGAGAGTGCATCGACGTCAGGGCAAGTCAATGCAGCTTGCTAGAGTCGAAGTATGAAGAAGGGGATGAAGCCTGTGCATGTATATATGGAGTTGGCTTAAAACAACGCGGTGGCTGCTTGGAGTTAAAACGGCGCGCCCCTGGGCGCGCCAGGTGGAGGCCAAGGTGGGCAGATTGAAAGATGAGTGTGAGGTTAAAACGGCGCGGGGGGGGGGGGGGGGGGGCAGAAATTGGCGCACCGGATTAGGGCCGCACCAGATTAGGGTGATTTTGGGCCGTTTGAGTTCTAACGAAATGCCAGGCAAATTTCTTAGAACTTGGTGTTATTTCAGAAGATTAGAAGACTTCTTTAAGTCCCAGATGCCCTGCAAACAACATAAATCCAGACTTATGCAAGGTTCATACTGGAGCACATTTTACAGTGGACTTCACAAGTGTAAATTCACTGTGATTTAGACTAAGTCTTCAAGCAAAATTTGGGCAGCACCTCCCCTTATCCAAGTGGTTGCGGGGGCGAAGTGGAGATAGTCCCATAAGATTGGGGTACGCTCCTTAAGGCCGGGAATGCCAAACGGTGACCGGCTGATCTCAATAGAGGGAAAAGACCCCGAGGACTAGCCTGCCAGGGGCATCCAATTCTACGAGTCAAAATATCATTAAGGGACAGCTGAGACGAGAAAGTACCTCGAGGGCTAGCCTATGAGAGGTTACCTTCTCACAGCCACCACCACTCCCAAGAGAAGGTGGATTTAATGTCAGGCTAAGGCCCTGTTGATTTTCACCTTATGGTCCATGAGGTTCATATCATTAAGAGATACGACTCCATGGTCTGACAGTGATTGAAGATACTTATGGGGAATGTTCCCCTCCCCGAGCAGTAGGTTCATCGAGGGAACGGATCATTAGATGCGATTACACACAGAATGCACTCGATCGATGAGTGGGTAGCAAATGATCATATATATACGTATACATCAAGGAAAAAGGCTAGAAGGGAAGTTAACAGGCCAGACTGAAGACCCGAAGATTAGCCAGAGGACTGAGACTCTGGAAGGGGCAAACAGTAGAACAGTTCAACAGCTTCTGCAGCACGACCAAATACGACACACAGATTTCAGAAATGGTCTCTTCTCCCAGCCCAGAATCACGGTGAGGGAGATCTCGAGAAGTCATCTCTGGGGCCGAAGAAAGATGCATTTATATGCACGACTTTGTCCTTGGGAGAACACATGGACATGGTGTCCATTCGATACGATCTATGCGATGAAAGGACCCCGGGGAGGGGGGTGATTGATGTTGCCCCGAGAAACAATGGGGCGTGTTCGGTGGAAAAACTGAAAACAATCACCCACGGAGTATAAAGAAGATAAATTGTAATCAGATAAGAAAGTAAGCCCCAAACATGCATCTCTTCATTCATTCAAACCCACAGGGGAGGCATTACAGAGAGCATTACATGTGACTGCGGTTCGGCGTTGTCGCACGAAGCCGGCTTCCTATCGTGGAAAGGAAAAGGGAAAATAGAGGGGAATAGAGGGCAGGAGCTCGAAGAACAGTCGGGCTCATATCATCGCCCCTTTCGATACATCGCTCCGCGAAGCCATTCTAGCAGAAGGGTGAAAGAAAATAATAGAATAAGCACGGACGCCTTCCGCCAACCCACCTCAGATCTTCACAGCAGAGAAATAGAGTATCAAAATCAGACGGGCTCTCCGCTCCCCTTCTTCCTCTCTGAGCTTCTTTCTCTGTATGTCCCCCTCTCTATCTGTTCTCTTCTTTTTCTTCTCTATCCTCCTCTACTTCTTGTATCCCCCTCTTTCTTTTCATTCGAACACAAGGCCCTTTATATATAGAGAACCTCGACCATCCTTCATCCGGTGTGGGTTTAGCGCGCTGGTTTGAGGGTCTTCTTTGCGGGCCGGATTAGCAGCTGAGCAGGGCGCATCGGATTAAGGTGGCGCGCCGGATTCGAACCATTCCATCACGTCGACTTGATACGAGTCTGACAGCGGGCCCTGGACTGACTCTGAGAGTCACTGTGATTCTTCATCTCTCCATGGTCTTGTCAAACCATAGGGGGAGAGATCGACGAAGCTTCCGGGCCACTAAACGGCCACTTTCGGAACTCGTGCACCTTCAGCTCGGGCATGCGGGTTTTCCACTGACACGGCTCTCGGCACAATGGTTCATGCTACTGGCTCAGCTCGTCTTCTATTGGTAGCTTTCACGGGAAGTGGTACGCTGCCCGGGGTGTTTGTGCTTTGACTGGGCGATCATCTGGCCACTAAAGGACCCAATATGCTGAGAAGCCGTACCTATGCCGGGTAATCGGGGTCTTCTACTGACAGAGCCTTCGATCCCTTATTCTGAGGGGTCAAGGGCATTCTATCACCTGGGGAGGATCTTCCATTCAGGCGGCGTGCCACCATGTATACCTATGTCCTTGGTCGGACAATGGATACACGCTCGTCCTTGGTCGAATGACGAGTACATCCTCGTCCTTGGTCGGATGATGGATATATTCTCATCCTTGGTTGGACGACGGGTATGTCCTCGCCCTTGGTCGGATGAAAGATATATGCTCGTCCTCGGTCGGACGACGGGTATATCCTCGCCCTTGGTCAGACGACAGATATTGTCCACACGGTACGACTGAGTCGATACCAGTTCATTCTTGATCCTCTTGAGGTGAAGTCTCCGGCATTCATACTGGGTGAGCTAAGGCTCTGGCAGCTTGAGAGGGCTTCAATGTGCTGATCTTCTTCGGCTTCTCTGCTTCGGTGGGCCACATCATTTGTCTTTGAGGCTTGATCGCCATTGAGTATATTTTTAGTGCCAACAACGGTCTAATCAGGACCGTATGCACAATATAAACGGTCTAAGCTGGACTGCTAAAAGGCTAGCTGGGTCAAAGATCCAACCCAGAGAGAACGAGTATAAAATGGTCCAAGGTGGGCCGTGATCAGGAATAGATGGTCTTGGCTAGGCCACTTGAAGAGACAAATGGTCTAATATCAACCGTGTACATTACAGTGTCCAAAAGACTAAGGTCGACGCACAGTCGGTTAAACATGGTCACAAGAGGGCAGTTCAAACAGTCTGGCGGTCATGACTGGACCGCTTACTGATAGAAACGGTCACAGGAGGGCCGCCATCAACAGATAGTCCCCATTCTGGGATTTAGCAAAAATACACGATTCGATCGAGTCAAAAAGGTTCAGGCTTGTGGGTACAACCCGCCCGGCATCCTAGTGGGAATCCTAGGCTCGCGGGGGCTTACGGAGGACTCAGAACATCAAGACCTAGTCCAGCAAAAGGAATATCCGACGGAGAGGTAATTGAATGCCCAAGAATTTAATAGCTCACAATCAACAGAAAATCAAATATTCGGTCCAATCGCCACCACCGGAGTGGCACGACCTTAAAGTAGAGCTAATAAGATAGCAAGAACAATGAAACTAACATTTATTTATCTACTCATTTTCAATCATAAGATATCAAGAATGATGATGATCATGGAGGAATAATCATGAAGAAGATTAACTTAGATCATAAAATTCCATTTTTCCTAGTTATCAAGGTGATATTTAACATGAAAGTCCTACCAGCAAGCTATATAACATGGATTAACAATGTATAACACTGTAATTAAATGAACAACACAGGGTAGGAAAAGGTCACAGAGCAAACCGCCAGAAGCCCTAACGGTCAAGGGTAAGGCCGCTTAGACTAGCTAGCGGTCAAACTTACGGCCGCTAGAGAAATAGTGCAAAAATCGGATCCATGCGATCTATCGGGCGACCGCTAGACACATAAGCGGTCTATTGTAAGACCGTTAAGCCTAGCGTAGCCCTAATACGAAGCAAACGGTCAGTCGCGGGGCCGCTAGATCATGCAAACGGTCTATCGTGCGACTGCTTGAAGCATGGTGGTTCCTGGAACGACCGTTTCGGTTAATCTGAACCCAGAACTTAAAACGCAAAACATTGATCCAAATGAAAGCATGATTTCAACATAAATATAGAATGAAAATTGGGTTATTTACTATCAAAATGTAGGTATCTTAAAAACGCACGTCATGGCATGCTTAATTTAAAGATTGCACTACGATTATTCTATGTAAATCGGACGAAAATGGAAAGAGTATAAACCCTAATCACATGCCCTTCATAAAACTAGGAATACGCATGATAGGGACAACAAAAATTGGGCAAAATAGGTTCAAGAGAAAGCTAAGGATGAGATCTATCTATCCTTGTTGTTTAATTAGATTGGGCTTGAGAGAAGCCTACCTTAATCGAGGAAGAAAAGGGGGAGACGCGCTAGCTGGAACCCTAACTCGCGCCGCCCTAGAACGACCAAAAGTCCGCACCATGAAAGTCCACGCCACCTGTTCTAAAAAAAAAAGAGGCCTAGGGCTGCTAAATCTCTCTATTTATTGTGTACTAGGAGGCTTCTAGAGATCAAATTCGACCGAAGAGTCATAATAGGAGAAATCGGCAAAAAAAATGGGATGAAGCCTAATCCGTCGCCGCCGCCACCAATCTATGGGTCTAGGGTTCGGGTTTTCATATGGGAAATGGGCTTCTAAGACGGGCCTATCATTTGGGCTTGGTTTGGGCCCGAAAGGTTAAGAATTGGGCTCTAATTTGATCGTTAAAGATTGACCTATTAAAATAACGAATTTCATCATTAATTCCTTAATTAAGCCTAATAAAATTTTTATTAGGGGTCGACCCAGTTGACATTATTGCTAAACACTTCGTTCTCTACAAGAATATATTTTTTTTCATATTTTTAGAAATTAGTCAGAACTTTGACCTACGGGTGAAATTCAATTAATTTGATTTATACCTATTAAATTAAATTCAACGTAGAAAATTTGATTGCATCTTGGAATATGAAAGTCTTTTTATGGTGATTGTATAAAAATAATTATTGATATAATTTGGCCACTTTAAAAAATAAATATTATTCTTTAATTAAAAAATCATTGAAGTCATTAAATAACAAGTTAATAGCTTTTAATTCCAATACATATTTCAAAATTTTACTTTTATTTATTATTTAACCGGTGTGTTACATGGGTCGACCCCCAGGGTCGACTCCCTTACACTCAAACCCCTTTAGATAGACCCCTGGCCAAAAATAGAACGTCTGAAGAAGGGGGTCGACCCGCTCCAAGCAAAAACCTACAGTCTGTGAGCACACAAAACAGACCCACTGAGGGGTTTACCCCAGGGGTCGACACCCATGACAGGTAGCCTTGAAATCTATTTTTCAACAGATGTCTGCACATTGGGGGTCGACCCCAGGGGTTGACATCCTTCCTAAACAAATCTAACCCTTGATAAACTGCATCAATCTGAAATTTGTTCGACCTTACCTAAACCCCTTATGATATAAAACTATTCTGAGCATCTACTAACCTGCAAAAACACATGAACTCGGTCGATTTTATATGGACATTAAAAGGCACGAAGTATAAGCAATAAGGAAGTTAATTCTCTCACGCTTACCATTCTCACACGATCAAGACAAAATGATAACAATCAAACCACAAGCATACAGATGCGAGATAGGATTTTTAGGTGGTTCGGGACCACGACGGGCTCCCTACGTCCACCCCTCACAGAACTGGTGAGGATCCACTCTCTTCAAATGAAGCGCACGGATCTTCCGCTGCAAAAGACAAGGAGACATAGTCTCCTACACGATCCTACCACGGATCAACAATCACACACACACTCGCCGCAACGCCCGCGGCACAAGAATACCACAACCGTTTGCAGACAGTCAACAGACTCACAGAGTTGAAGTTTCAAAAATAAAGATATGTTCAATACAAGCATGCAAACCTGAAGCTAGTGACTCCACTAGACACAAACAAGATCTAGAAAGAAATCTCCATGGAAAGAAAGGGCTGTAGAAATTCTTCTCTAAGCCTCGGGTCGGAAGGAAGCCGTATGTTGACGATGTGAACGTCCTCGCGTTCCCCTTCTCGTTTCGCTTCTTTTCTTCTTCAATCACGAACTCCAGAAACGATCGAAAGTAGATGAAAACCTTGGATCTTTGCTCATGTAAGACCCCAAATTCTTTAGAAATTTATTTAGAAAGTTATTTGTAATTATTTGGAATTTATTTGAAATTATTCGAAATTAATGAGAATTATCCAAATTAATTAGATTAATTAATTAATTAATAGAATAAGTCATTTTCTACTATTTTCTAAAAATCCCCAAAAATCACATCTTCTAGAATTAATTTTGTTTATCAACTTTATCTTCTACAATTAAGCCTAATACAATCGTTCATTAAGCCGAATTAGCGAACTAATTCTTTCGAACTTAATATTTAATTAATTACGGAATAGTAGAAATGGAATTTTATCTAACATATAAAAATTCATAAAAATAGTAATTAAATCATAGATGCTTCGACTAACACTTTTGTCTTCTTGGAGTAAGCCTAATTAAATCATTATCTAGGCCTAATCAGTGGATTAAGCCTGACTTATAACCCACCTAACCCAAATTCGAATTTACTATTCACCCAAACTTTGAACATCAAATTCGAGCTTGTTTCTCAACCAAATGGGGTGATTCTAGAGGAAAATGAAAGGTATTACATAAAGGAACATTTACGCTCAATCAATTTGAGGTAAACTTAGTCTCAAAACGTGCTGCCGACATAGTTTGGTCAAGTCAAGGATTTCGGCGCCGTTTCTAAACTCGTAGCTTGCAGCAGCAAATACTCCCAATTCAGAAGGTTCCAGAAGCTCTATGAGCTATCAAAATGAAGCCCTACGAGTCTTCTTTCATTTGGCTGCTGTGGGGTTCGCTGAAATTTCGGATCTGGAGAGATCTTGTTCGATTTGTGGAGGTCGGTCAGTAGGCCGTTGGCTTCCCTTCATCATTCTTTGATCAATCGATTAAGGTAGGAATTCTCAACCAAATCTTGATCATGAGTATAGCAAATTGTACCTCTCATCGAGCTCTTTCCATTGGTGGCAAAAGCCCCAATTTTCATTAGGTATCCGTGGAGATATCGAAGTTTTAGTGAGGTGCTGTCAAGTTGTTCTTTATTCTAGGTTTCGAGTTCCTTCTTCAATTTGAGGTAGGTGATAACAGCTCAATTTCTAATTAACATACATGAATGTAATCAATAGCATGTTAGCTTTCTTTTGACATCAAAATCCCCAATTTTTATAGATCATGTCTAGAGTATTTTGTGTGTTATTAGAAGCATGCTAGCAAGCTAGACTTCACTTGTGTTCTTCATAGAATAGGATTTATTTCATTGGATTCCTATCGAAATTCGTGATTTAAAATCGTGTTTCATGACCCTAAGATGCATATTATTGACCCTAGAGTCTATGGTTATGATCCCAATACATTTAGACCCCAAATTCTTGGAGTTTTTCATCGCTTTTTGGGTCTGGAAACCCAGGGGTCGACCCGTGGGTCGACCCATTTCCACCCTGCAAGCAGCAGCAATGCTGCCTTGCATGGGTCGACCCAATGGCTCGACCCACGGCCTGCAGGGGTCGACCCATGGGTCGACCCATGCACCCAGAGAAGGGGGGTCGACCCAATGGGTCGACCCATGAAGCCTGATTTTTAAGGGGTCGACCCAGGGGTCGACCCATCCCTGGAATTTTTCCAGGGGTCGACCCATGCAGTGTAAACCCATTTTTTTGATGATTTGACCCGGGGATCAATCCGGATCATCGGGGAATCAAACCATTCAACCTAAACACTTTGAAAACTACATTTTTGAGGAACTAATGACCTATTCATGTACCCTTTTAGTTTCAATTAACATTGGTCCATACATGCAAACTTAGTATAAAAAACACACCGTTTATCATCTTCATTTCAATGCATACAAGATTAAATAGAAACCCACATAATTAGTGGTTAATGATGTAACTAAATCTCTGTTAATGCATTCTATTTCACTCCTGTGGGAGTTGTTCTTTGCCTTATCATCTTGAATCAGCTTCTTGGCAATTGTCTTAATGCAAATGATAATGGTTAAATCATGATATCTTAACTTGATGATTAGGATTAATATGTTGATTAACTTGTTTGATTGCTGCTGTTTTACAGTAGCGCAGCACGATTAACTCTTGTTATGACTTGATTTCAATCTCCTTGATGATTATACTTACCTTGAAATTCTGGAAATGAATCTCCTTCCTACTTGAAGTTGTTATTGCTACTTAGTTTAAACCTTGGAATTCTGGCCATAAACTGTGGAAGTCTAGATTCGTGGGATCTTTGATCCAAAGAAATCAATGCCTGGCAAACAATTAAGGGCTCGGTCTAGTCCTGGGAAGAGCGCCCGAACACTACGTGTACCCCTGGGAGGTGAATGACTAGGTGTGGCATTTGGCACCAGTACTTGACATGTGTTAAATCTAGGACTGTCCACTACTCATTCCACTACTCTCTCCACTACTCCCTACATTACTTTCTACTACTTTTCACTTTCCACTCGTCACTGTTCTATACTCTACTTGTGGTTACTGTACTTGCTCATTACTTGGACGTGGAAATAAAATTACATACGTGCTTGACATGACTTGAATCGACTTGATATGGCCAACTTTTTATCGTTATCTCCTGTAGTAAATTCTTGTCTTACTATTCTATTCATTATATTTCTTGACCTTGCAAGATCTTTGAATTTCGTTTCGTGATATCATCGTTATCTTTTATTGTTTTTATCATTTGTAGCATGACATTTTGAAAATGTAATTAAACTGTTAATCACTTATACATGTCTGTTACTTCCTACTGAGCGTTAGCTCACACCCCGTTGTTTCCCCCTTTCCAGGCTTTTCAGGTGACGCGCTTACCGATGGGGAAGGGCAGGAGTGATGTCTTGAGTGTATCAGTTCTAGTGTGTTAGTAGTGTGTTATCCCTCTTTAGTTGTGTTTTGGAGAGCTTTTAGTCTCAGTCCTGTTATTGAGTTTTAGTGGTTGATTATTCCAGTTGTATTAAGTTGAACTTGAGGATTATTGTATTAGTCGTGGTTTATTATTAATCATTTAGCATTTCCATCTTGTAGCACTTGTGTATTGTTTTAGATTTAGTTCCCTCTCTTGCTAGCGTGTCCCTAACTGTACGTCCCGATACTTCCGCCTTGTTCGGGGCGTGACAGTTTAGTTGGTATCAGAGCCCTAGGTTTCACATTCCTAGGTTTCCTAAGTTTAAGTTTTCTTGCATTGCATCCCAATAACCAGTATATAAAAAGGTGTTGCCCGAACGTTAGGCTATGCCTATCGGAAAGGTCGCACACTTGCGCGAGTGGTCTTCGGACCGATTACCTCCGCCAGGTACCGAGTTTTTGGTCGTGTCTAGGTGCACTAGATCCCTAACCTTGTAAAAGTCTAGGACCTGACCTGGTGAGATTGGGTAGAACTTGGGTTAAGTTCGTTTCTTAATCGTGTAATTATCTATCTTATTTGAACCTAAGTAACCTATTTCTCGTGTAGATGGCAGCTGATCGTGCTGAATGGAGGAACCTGCAACGTACGGTTCAAGGCCTTACTCAGTCCCTTCAGCAAGTAGCTCAGGCAGGAGCGGCACAGCATGGCACCGGTGATCTATACTGGAACTTTCGCGGAATGAATCCGCCTAGATTCGCTGGTTCGACTGACCCTGACCAAGCCGAGCACTGGCTAGATGAGATGGGGAGAATCTTTGAAGTTATACAATGCACCAACCAGGAGCGTGTCCTTTTGTCCACATTTCAACTGGAACATGATGCACGTACTTGGTGGGATTCTATCAAGGCAACTCTCGGAGATCGGCAAGTTATGTGGGAAGAGTTCGAGGAATTCTTCAACAGCAAGT
This sequence comes from Amorphophallus konjac, assembly GCA_022559845.1. Classification (NCBI taxonomy): domain Eukaryota; kingdom Viridiplantae; phylum Streptophyta; class Magnoliopsida; order Alismatales; family Araceae; genus Amorphophallus; species Amorphophallus konjac. The sequence continues at coordinate 259,140,565 of CM040124.1, read as the reverse complement.
ATTTTTCCGATAGAGTGCAAGAGAAGAAAGCGGCAGAGTTCGCGGCCTTGAAACAGCGAGGTTTGTCCGTGGCAGAGTATGAGGCTCAATTCGCACGGCTTTCTCGATATACTACACATCTCATTTCCACCGAGAAGATGAAGGCGAAGCGCTTTCTCAATGGTTTGAAGCTTCATTATATCAACCAATTGGCACCGATGGAGATTTCCACTTATTCCGAGATGGTAAGGAAAGCACAAGTTCTAGAGGATACTCTTGAGATGACGGAGAGAATCCGTGGGAAAGGCACCAAGAAAGAATTACCTACGGGTTCCGGGAGTGTCAAACCCGGGTATACCAAGAAGAGGCCTGTTAGTGGACCTGGTTCGTGGAGCCGGTCCGGATCGTGGAAGGGCAAGATGCCGAGGCATGAAGACAAGAAGCCTGGCCCTATTGTTCCATTCAAGGGCGTGTGCAACTATTGTGATCGTCCGGGTCACAAGATAGAGGAGTGCTGGCGCAAGCTAGGCGCCTGTTTGCGATGTGGAAGCAAGGAGCACCGTATCCCCAATTGTCCTCTCATATCGGAACAAGCTACACCGGCAAAACCTCTAGTCTTCAAGAAACCACAAGGCAAGCTTCAAGCTTTACATGAAGATGAAACTGGGATTTCTGATGATGACGGACTCGTCGAAGGTACCCTTACTATAATCGATAAGCCCGCATTTGCTCTCTTTGATACTGGTGCCACACATTCTTTTATTTCACGGAGATTTGCTAAGTCATTAGCTGTGGAACCTGTTTTGATGAATACTCCGTTAGAGATTTCAACCCCTATTGGCACTAGATCAACAATCCAGTATTTCTATCCTTCTAGTAAGGTTATGATTGGTGAACATAACTTTCCAGCAGATTTGGTCTGCATGGATATGAAGAATTATGATGTAATCCTAGGAGCAGATTGGTTGGCTAAGTATGAGGCCAATGTTCACTGTAGTTCTAGCTCAGTGACTTTTACTGGACATTCTGGTTTATCTTTTACGGGAGTCAAGCACCATAACTCCGTACCACTCATTTCGGCTCTTCGAGATGATAATCTTTTGAGGCATGGGTGTGAGGCTTTTCTAGCCTTCGTTTGTGCAACTCCTGAGTAGCAGATGGAGATTAAGGACATTCCTGTTGTCCAAGATTTTCCTGATGTCTTTCCAGAAGAACTACCAGGACTTCCGCCTGATCGGGAAGTTATCTTTTCTATTGATCTTATTACTGGCATAGCTCCTATTTCTAAGGCTCCTTATCGTATGTCTCCTGCGGAACTGAGGGAACTGAAGCAGCAACTGATGGAATTACTCGAGAAGGGTTTTATTCGTCCTAGTACTTCTCCGTGGGGAGCCCCTATGTTGTTCGTCAGGAAGAAAGATGGTTCGATGAGGTTGTGCATTGATTATCGGCAAATAAACCCGCAGACTGTCAAGAACAAATATCCCTTGCCGAGGATTGACGAGTTATTTGACCAGATAGCGGGAGCTCAATATTTCTCTAAGATCGATCTTCGATCTGGATATCACCAGTTGCGGATTAAGGAAGAGGACATTTATAAAACAGCTTTCCGCAGCAGGTATGGTCATTTTGAATTTGTCGTTATGCCTTTTGGTCTAACGAATGCTCCAGCAGCTTTCATGCAGTTGATGAACGATGTATTTCGGCCCTATCTTGATCAATGGGTCGTAGTCTTTATTGATGACATCCTGATTTATTCTAAGAATGAGGAGGAGCATGCTGAGCATCTGAGAATGGCATTGCAACTATTGAAAGATCATCAGCTATATGCTAAGTTCAGTAAGTGTGAGTTCTGGCTACAAGAAGTGTCCTTTCTCGGACATATTATCACCAAGGAAGGTATTTCTGTTGATCCTTCGAAGATTGAGGCAGTGAAGAATTGGGAGCAACCTACTAGTGCAACTGAAGTTAGAAGTTTTCTAGGCCTGGCAGGCTATTACCGAAGATTTATTCAAGATTTCTCCAAGATTGCAGTACCTATGACAAGATTAACCCGCAAGGAGAACAAGTTTGATTGGTCAGATGATTGTCAGCGAAGCTTTCAGACTCTGAAGGAGTGTTTGACTACTGCACCTGTTTTGGCTTTACCTTCTGGTGAAGGAGGATTTGTTGTTTATACTGATGCTTCAGGTATTGGCTTAGGCTGTGTACTCATGCAGCATGGGAAGGTGATTGCCTATTCCTCTAGGCAGTTGAGGAAGCACGAAGATAATTATCCTGTTCATGATTTGGAACTTGCTGCAGTCGTGTTTGCTTTGAAGATATGGAGGCATTACTTGTATGGAGAAACCTTTACAGTGTTTTCAGATCATAAAAGTTTGAAGTATTTATTCTCTCAAAAGGAACTCAACATGAGGCAGCGGAGATGGTTGGAGTACTTGAAAGACTTCGACTTCTCGATTGAGTATCATCCTGGCAAAGGTAATGTTGTGGCAGATGCATTAAGCCGGAAGCCGGTAGCTAGATTGTCAAGTCTCATGTTACAAGAATGGAGATTGTTGGAACAATTATCTAGTCTGGATCTCAATATTGACAATGATCGGATCTTGATTGCTCAGATTCAACTTAAACCTGAATTATTGATAGAGATCAAGTCCTTGCAAGATAATGACCCCAAGTTGGTAGAGATCAAGGGAAGCTTGAGTAGCAGACCTGACTTCATGTTGGCCGATGATGGTAGATTATTATTTAAAGGCAGAACTTGTGTTCCGGATGAGGCTACAATAAAGAACAAAATTCTTGAGGAAGCCCATAGATCCAGATATACCATTCATCCTGGAGGCACTAAGATGTACCGAGATTTGAAAAGGTCCTTTTGGTGGCCGAATATGAAAAGAGAAGTTGCAGATTTTGTGAGCAGATGTTTGGTATGTCAGCAAGTTAAGGCCGAACATTTCAGACCAGCAGGGAAATTGAAACCACTCGACATACCCCAATGGAAGTGGGAAAGTATTGGCATGGATTTCATTATGGGTCTACCTAGGACTCGTGGTGGATTTGATGCGATATGGGTGATTGTCGATCGATTGACGAAGTCGGCTCATTTCTTACCAATTAAGTCGAAGTGGACGATTGATGTATTGGCTGCTTTGTATATAAAGGAAGTGGTGAGATTGCATGGTATCCCAGTGAATATAGTATCTGATCGAGACCCCAGATTTACTTCACATTTCTGGAAGGGACTGCAAGAGTCTTTGGGTACTCGTCTGAATTTCAGTACTGCTTTTCATCCACAGACAGATGGACAGACTGAAAGAACCAATCAGATAGTGGCAGATATGTTGCGAGCTTGCATGATTGATTTCGGTGGTAATTGGAGTGAGCATTTGGCATTAATTGAATTCGCCTACAATAACAGCTATCAGTCTAGCATTCAGATGACTCCTTTTGAAGCACTATATGGTAGAAGTTGTCGTTCCCCGTTGTGTTGGGACGAGGTAGGTGTGAAACAGTGGCTTGGACCAGATCTTGTTTCGGAATCATCACAGAACATCCGTGTTATCCGAGACCGGTTACAAGTAGCCCAGTCAAGACAGAAGAGTTATGCCGACAACAGGAGAAGGGCATTGGAATTTCAGGTTGGCGAGCATGTGTTCTTAAAGGTCTCTCCGACGAGAGGGATCCGAAGATTTGGCATTCATGGCAAGCTGGGTCCGAGGTACATTGGTCCATTCGAGATTCTAGATAGAGTGGGAGAGGTGGCATACAGACTGGCTTTACCACCACATTTGTCTGGCGTACATAATGTTTTCCATGTGTCTATGTGACGGAAATATGTGTACGATCCCACTCATATCATTCAGCAAGTGGATTTTGAACTGAAGGAAGATTTGACCTATGAGGAAAGACCTGTCAAGATTCTGGACTGGAAGCATCAGCAACTCCGGAATCGTTCGATACCGATGGTCAAGATTCAGTGGAGTCGGCGTGGGACCGAAGAAGCTACATGGGAATCCGAAGAGACTATGCGAAAGCGGTATCCCGATCTATTCTAGGTGAGCGATCTTTTTCTACTCTCAGTTTTAGTGCAGTGAATTTGGAGGACCAAATTCCTTTAAGTAGGGGAGGGTGTAAGACCCCAAATTCTTTAGAAATTTATTTAGAAAGTTATTTGTAATTATTTGAAATTTATTTGAAATTATTCGAAATTAATGAGAATTATCCAAATTAATTAGATTAATTAATTAATTAATAGAATAAGTCATTTTTCTACTATTTTCTAAAAATCCCCAAAAATCACATCTTGTAGAATTAATTTTGTTTATCAACTTTGTCTTCTACAATTAAGCCTAATACAATCGTTCATTAAGCCGAATTAGCGAACTAATTCTTCCGAACTTAATATTTAATTAATTACGGAATAGTAGAAATAGAATTTTATCTAACATATAAAAATTCATAAAAATAGTAATTAAATAATAGATGCTTCGACTAACACTTTTGTCTTCTTGGACTAAGCCTAATTAAATCATTATCTAGACCTAATCAGTAGATTAAGCCTGACTTATAACCCACCTAACCCAAATTCGAATTTACTATTCACCCAAACTTTGAACATCAAATTCGAGCTTGTTTCTCAACCAAATGGGGTGATTCCAGAGGCAAATGAAAGGCATTACATAAAGGAACATTTACCCTCAATCAATTTGAGGTAAACTTAGTCTCAAAACGTGCTGCCGACATAGTTTGGTCAAGTCAAGGATTTTGGCGCCGTTTCTAAACTCGTAGCTTGCAGCAGCAAATACTCCCAATTCAGAAGGCTCCAGAAGCTTTATGAGCTATCAAAATGAAGCCCTACGAGTCTTCTTTCATTTGGCTGCTGTGGGGTTCGCTGAAATTTCAGATCTGGAGAGATCTAGTTCGATTTGTGGAGGTCGGTCAGTAGGCCGTTGGCTTCCCTTCATCCTTCCTTGATCAATCGATTAAGGTAGGAATTCTCAACCAAATCTTGATCATGAGTATAGCAGATTGTACCTCTCATCGAGCTCTTTCCATTGGTGGCAAAAGCCCCAATTTTCACTAGGTATCCGTGGAGATATCGAAGTTTTAGTGAGGTGTTGTCAAGTTGTTCTTTATTCTAGGTTTCGAGTTCCTTCTTCAATTTGAGGTAGGTGATAACAGCCCAATTTCTAATTAACATACATGAATGTAATCAATAGCATGTTAGCTTTCTTTTGACATCAAAATCCCCAATTTTTATAGATCATGTCTACAGTATTTTGTGTGCTATTAGAAGCATGCTAGCAAGCTAGACTTCACTTGTGTTCTTCATAGAATAGGATTTATTTCATTGGATTCCTATCGAAATTCGTGATTTAAAATCGGGTTTCATGACCCTAAGATGCATATTATTGACCCTAGAGTCTATGGTTATGATCGCAATACATTTAGACCCCAAATTCTTGGAGTTTTTCATCGCTTTTTGGGTCTAGAAACCCAGGGGTCGACCCGTGGGTCGACCCATTTCCACCCTGCAAGCAGCAGCAATGCTGCCTTGCATGGGTCGACCCAATGGGTCGACCCACGGCCTGCAGGGGTCGACCCATGGGTCGACCCATGCACCCAGAGAAGGGGGGTCAACCCAATGGGTCGACCCATGAAGCCTGATTTTTAAGGGGTCGACCCATCCCTGGAATTTTTCCAGGGGTCGACCCAAAGGGTCGACCCATGCAGTGTAAACCCGTTTTTTTGATGATTTGACCCGGGGATCAATCCGGATCATCGGGGAATCAAACCATTCAACCTAAACACTTTGAAAACTACTTTTTTGAGGAACTAATGACCTATTCATGTACCCTTTTAGTTTCAATTAACATTGGTCCATACATGCAAACTTAGTATAAAAACACACCGTTTATCATCTTCATTTCAATGCATACAAGATTAAATAGAAACCCACATAATTAGTGGTTAATGGTGTAACTAAATCTCTGTTAATGCATTCTATTTCACTCCTGTGGGAGTTGTTCTTTGCCTTATCATCTTGAATCAGCTTCTTGGCAATTGTCTTAATGCAAATGATAATGGTTAAATCATGATATCTTAACTTGATGATTAGGATTAATATGTTGATTAACTTGTTTGATTGCTGCTGTTTTACAGTAGTGCAGCACGATTAACTCTTGTTGTGACTTGATTTCAATTTCCTTGATGATTATACTTACCTTGAAATTTTGGAAATGAATCTCCTTCCTACTTGAAGTTGTTATTGCTACTTAGTTTAAACCTTGGAATTCTGGCCATAAAATGTGGAAGTCTAGATTCGTGGGATCTTTGATCCAAAGAAATCAATGCCTGGCAAACAATTAAGGGCTCGGTCTAGTCCTGGGAAGAGCGCCCGAACACTACGTGTACCCCTGGGAGGTGAATGACTAGGTGTGGCATTTGGCACCAGTACTTGACATGTGTTAAATCTAGGACTGTCCACTACTCATTCCACTACTCTCTCCACTACTCTCTACATTACTTTCTACTACTTTTCACTTTCCACTCGTCACTATTCTATACTCTACTTGTGGTTACTGTACTTGCTCATTACTTGGACGTGGAAATGAAATTACATACGTGCTTGACATGACTTGAATCGACTTGATATGGCCAACTTTTTATCGTTATCTCCTGTAATAAATTCTTGTCTCACTATTCTATTCATTATATTTCTTGACCTTGCAAGATCTTTGAATTTCGTTTCGTGATATCATCGTTATCTTTTATTGTTTTTATCATTTGTAGCATGACATTTTGAAAATGTAATTAAACTGTTAATCACTTATACATGTCTGTTACTTCCTACTGAGCGTTAGCTCACACCCCGTTGTTTCCCCCTTTCCAGGCTTTTCAGGTGACGCGCTTACCGATGGGGAAGGGCAGGAGTGATGTCTTGAGTGTATCAGTTCTAGTGTGTTAGTAGTGTGTTATCCTTCTTTAGTTGTGTTTTGGAGAGCTTTTAGTCTCAGTCATGTTATTGAGTTTTAGTGGTTGATTATTCCAGTTGTATTAAGTTGAACTTGAGGATTATTGTATTAGTCGTGGTTTATTATTAATCATTTAGCATTTCCATCTTGTAGCACTTGTGTATTGTTTTAGATTTAGTTCCCTCTCTTGCTAGCGTGTCCCTAACTGTACGTCCCGATACTTCCGCCTTGTTCGGGGCGTGACAGCTCAGCTTCTCTCCTTCTCTCTTTCTTCTCCTATAAGACAAATAGAGAACATTAGAAACCATAAAGATCTCCCAAATTCGTAACTCATATATATGGCCACAAGAGATGCATGAAAAGACCTATATACCCATCATAAAACCCCTTCAAAATGTGTCTAACATGTGTATGAATGCCCTAGGGGTATTAGGGTCAAGTTTGGCCCTAAATGGATCTCCAAAAGATGGGTTTCGCATCCATTTCATGAAGCCCGATCCCGTAGCAGAGAAAGTCCGGTCGACCGATTTCTTTGGGGCGGTCGACTGGTGACAACACGGTTCTGTTTTGGGCATAGCAGAGAAAAATCGGTCGGCCAGTTTTACTGGGCTGGTCGACCGGACAGAACTGGGTTCTGTCTGGCTTTGAATGGTCGACCGGTTTAGTGGGGCGGTTGACCGATTCTGGTTCTGCACAAGACAGACCAGAACAAATTTGAGAGATTCAAGGGGTTAATGCCAAGGGTTTAAAAGCAAGATGTATATACATAATAGCCCAATGTGAAAAGGAACATATGACCACTTCGAACCCAATTAACATCAACACTTTTGCCAATTAAATCAAGGATTAACCGTATGTTTAATTTACATGAATGCTCATTGTGATGCTAAGTTTCAACCAATGTTTGCATTACGAACCAAGAATTGATTTCATCTTTTAAAACTCTAAAAGAATATGCAAGAATGCTCTTTGAAGATCAATAAGACACACCTAGCATGAATGACCTACTGGCATGAATATGAGCAAGGTGTGAAACCCAAAAGAACTATTTTCAACCAATCTTTACAACACATGATTACTCAATATGCAAGTTCCATCCAAAGCATTCCAGAAATGCACAAGATTGAACATTTGATACCTTTACAACCCCAATGATAGTTTTGCAATCATAGATCTTACCATTCCATCTTCGATGATCGTTGTGTGGGAATTTCAACCTGTTTGGTCTTGTTGATGACACGATACATGTTCCTTCAATCCTTTGGTTTCAAGAGGGTGTTCACTATGAATTTCAGTCCTACAAAGCAAAGTTGTCATATGTTGCATGAGATCCTTGATTAACCATTCATTCATAAATTTGATATTTTACATACCACATGCACACAAGCATGCACACAAGTTTTGTCAACATTAAAACTAAATCATCAAACACACCAAGGGGTCCAACAATCTCCCCCATTTTGATGATGACAAAACATGCATTGTGTGCCCGACATTTCATAAACAAACTAGAACGTCTGTTTGTGCATGGTTCAGAATAGTGATTGAAAATGCCACTAGGAGATGATATTAAGAATGCCAATGACAACGTTATGCACACATGTTCTCCCCCTTTTTGTCAGCACCAAAAAGTAAGCATGCAAACATGAAAGACAAACAAGACCGACAAGCATGCATATAAATATGTATAGCTCTCCCTAAGTTGGATAGGCGGATAGCAAATGAGCATTTGATTTGAATCAGAATGTGAGAAATGAATCATAATCAAAAGAGGTAGTGCATATATATGTTTGAAGCACTGCATGAACTATGATAAGAGCAAATTCAAGATACACATACATGACAATAATACCCGAGTGAGATATGTGAAAATGAGCAATGAACTTCAAGCATATATAGATATTGGAAGAATTTCTAGAAAACACTATAAGGTTATTTCTTTTCTACAAACCCATTTAGATCCTCGACTTTTGGTAGCTTCGCACAACCCCCCTTTTTTTTATTTGATTTCACCGTTCGGCACGAGTCACCTCATGTGTCTCAATGGGATTTCCCGGCTACTAGGATTCATCACAATTTTCTTGTGGATTTTAGCTTCACTTTTCGACGCGAGTTTCCTCCTTTGTTTCAGGGGGGGTTCCCGACTACTCGGTTCCACATTCCACTTATTGAATGGGTTTGGCAGCTTTTTCCTCACGATTACTCTTCATTTCCATGTAGAAATTTAATTTCCCTTAAAGTGTTGAAAATAAGTTCTGAAATCCTTATTAATAAAAGTCATATGCATCATCTTGTGCAAGGTGTGTTGGTAATTGCTGTAGCAACCCTGATAAATAAAATAAATCAAAATGGATTAAAAGATTTAATAAATAAACGAAAGAGCTTGGAATAAAAATAATTAAACCCTGATGAAAATAACGCCTTAGATATAGGCGCTACTTTACAAGAAAACGCCCTCACCTAAGGCATGAATTAAAGGACGCCCAAATAATAAGGCGTCAAATTTCAAACGACCAAAAATAAATAAAAAGGGCAGGTTTGCATAACGTCCTTTGAATGGACGCGTTTCAATAAGAAACGACGCTTGACTAGGCGTCAATTTAAATTCGACGCCCTGACCTAGGTCGTTAATTTAGTTTGAGTCTCGTTCGACCCAGGAGTCTATCCAGGGTAAGTTGATAACTATGAGAAAGAGTTCGAATGTAGTAATAACTCTATCATGGAAGTGTTACTTCCAATCGAACACTAACTCTATTAGGATCACCTAAATCCTATAAATAACCTACTGCTTGAACCGTGAACGCTATTTGGCGTTCGGACTATTCTACGATAGGTGAAGAACCAAGGTTCTTTCTTCTTCTTTTCTGTTTACGATGGTATGAAGAACATTAACAGGTTCTTCGTCTTCTCTTCTTACAGGTTAAGAAGATTCACGTTGAATAGAACGAAAGGGTAAGTTCTTCTTTCTTCCACCTTCAGTCAAGTATTATGAAGATAATACTAATGATTATATATATATGTTCTCTGTAGGAGTCATCGTAACCTACTGAAGAATTGAGGGTTCTTCATCTGCAACCTATTACTACCTTTGCTGCTGCTATTAGGATCGAAAGCTTCAAAAAGACTCTATTTATAAAACAGAGTATCATTTTTCCCAGAACCTACATCTGTTCATCCGTTAGTTTATCATCATCAAGGTAGGTTTTCTCAAGCACTGTAGCCCAAATCACCATAACAAATATATTAAACCATATATATTAGTTCATGCATGTAGTTTTCACGAGTTTTAAAGGTTCTATTGTTGGAAAGAAACGCCCTTTCCAAGGGCGCTAATTTTATACGCGACCCAGACTAGGGCGCTATTTAAATAAACGACCCTGACAAGGTCATCAATTCAAAAGATTTGACACCATGTACACAGACGTTAATTTAATTACCTGATAATTACCCATGTTAATTAGTCCAATATTCACTTAAACATGATTCTAAACCAGTGCATAATCATTAATCCTGATATTATCCTGTCATGACCATATCTCGTTTTCTGGAAATTTCAATACTTGAAAAATTGTAAATTCTTGAAATACACGACCCTGTATAGGTCGTCTCTCACTTAACTAACGCCCCTGTTCAGGGCGTGAATTGAAAAGTAACGCCCCTGTCCAGGGCCTGTTTCTGATAAATTATAAAAAAAATATATTCTGTAAAAATAGAGGTAAAGAATGAACGACCATTGTATACGTCGTCAAATTTTAATTAAACGCCCCTTACCAGGGCGCGTTTTTGGTAGAATACGGAAATATTGAAATTTTGAAAAAAATTGTAAAATCGATAAACGCCCTTACTGAAGGCGTTAACTACTTGAGTAGTGACTTTACTTAAGTCGTTATTTTCCTGTAAAAATATTTTTACCCTGTTTCTGATAACCGATGGTTTCAGTATATATATATATATGTATATCGGCACTATATCTCCACTCCGTGAGTATAGTCCCACGTTTCATGATATTTTATCGATCACCCTCAACTCTCATTGACATACAAGCTCTCCATTGGACATTCCGTTCCCTTGGACTAGCGAGTTAGTCATAGAGACCTCCGTAAGACTCCTCGTACCTTGGATTCCCTCAAAGTCGACTGAGCTGGTTGTACCCTAAAAACCCATTACACTATTGAATGCCATGTCACTCTAAAGAAACATGGTATACCGGCCCTTATGATATGCAAAGAGTATATCATGAGAATTCTTAATGGGATGATGATATCATGCCATTTGTTGATGTTCTTGTGGACCTCAATTCTATAATAAGAATGAGGGTATCTTACCTTTGATGTACTGTTCATGTGGACCTCAATTCTATATAAAGAATGTCCATACTTGTTTGTCATGGTACCCGAGTTAAGGGAATATAATTCCACCTAGTTTCATCGTTCATCGTGATTACACCGTTGTTATCGCCTATCTATGTCCAATGTCGTATTTTTGGACTCCATTCTCTCAAAGTTATCCTACGTGTCTACAAGCTTAAATTGTTGAAATTCCATATTGGCTATATATATATATACAAGAGTGGATGTCAAATATACATGATAAATGCCTACGCATATAGGGCCCGATCTGGTCCTGGGAGGAGCACCCGAAAGTACTTGTGCCCATGGGAGTTGAATGATAAGGTATCTGGCATTATACCGAGTGCATGACTAGCTTGATTGGGCATTCCACACAAATCTTGTACTTGACTCGTACTTGACTTGACATGAATTGCGTGACCCGAGAAAGGGTAATTACTTGCTTGCTTGATACATGATAACCAAAGTTCTTGACATGACTTGCTAAAGAGTACTTGCTTGAATATCTTGTTATCTTTTCTTGAAAGCTCATGACTAGTTCATCTTGCCGTCTTATTGATAAATTTTCTCTCTATCTTGTCGTTTTATACGAGCATGCATAGCTATAGTACATTCATGAAAAATGTAATTATTTACACCCCTTGCTAGCGCTTGAGATATAATTTCCTACTGAGCGTTCGCTCACTCCGTGTGTTCCCTACTTTTCAGGTAATTCCGACGACGTGGGAAGTCAATCGGATCCGGAAAGTCAAGAGTGAAAGAGCTAGAGCTTTTACAAGTGTCATCTAATCTTTTTCCTATTTTCTTGAGTCAACTATGTACTTTTCCTTGAATAGAGTATTGGATTTGTAATAGTCTATCCATTATGAAATAAAGGATTGGGTTATCTTTCTATTTTTGCGCATCTCTATTTTGGTGTCGAATACACTACTACTCTGATTGACATGATTGATATAAACTCGTCGCGCATATCCGAGTATCTTCCGCGCTCGGGGCGTGACAATTGATATGCATGTAGAACATGAATTTGTCAAAAACATAGCTAGGACTCCCTCTAAATGTATGCACAATTGGAAATAGTTCCTCCTCCTTTGTATGTGTCATGATTCACAAATGATCAAAATTAAAGTATTTTATTTAGCAAGGAAGTGAGCTCTTAGAAGATTTTCAAGAAATGATTTTTTAGATATATATATATATATATACATGCAATTAAGCAAGGATATGAAAGTAAAGTCATGCAAGATGATTTCCGGTATGTGGCGGAGAACATAGGTCCGAAGACCACCATCACGCATGAGGAATGCTTCCAGCTAGACATAATCCAGCCTTCTGCAATCGCCATTTGATATACCAAAAAATCATGGCATTAAGGCATAGTTACTCATTCAAATAGCAAATTCCAAGTTCTCTTATGATTTGAGTGAATTTTTCAGGAGTTAAGGGTTTTGTGAAAATGTCTGCAAGTTGATTTTCTATATTTACATGCAAAAGTTCAAAATGACCCTTACTCACATGATCTCGCAAGAAGTGATGTCTAATCTCTATGATCAGGACAGGATCTTTTGGGTCTCTTCCTCAATCCAAATCCAAATGAATTACATCATATGGAATATAAGAGGAATAGGAAATGACATATCTATTGGGAGGGTTAAACTATTCATCAAGACCCACAAAATTGATTGTATTGTTGTGCTGGAACCCAAAATCCATGTCAGTAAAATGACTCAAATTTGCAAAAAATTAGGTATGAGTAACTGTGTTGCTAACTGTGATGATATGGCGCACATTTGGATTTTCTGGAGAGATCCCCTGGATTTTTCAATTGTTAAATTGGATGAACAGCAAATTACAATCACTCAAACTGGTTCTGTCTGGCCTCTATTCCATCTATCTTTTGTTTATGCAAAATGTACTATTCTGGAGAGGCAGGCCTTATGGATGTCCCTTCTATCAGTGCATTCTCAAATCTCAGGGCCTTGGTTAGTTGCTGGAGACTTTAACTGCATTATGACAGTTGATGAAAAAATTGGTGGCAATCCACCAAATATGGGTGCCATCTCTGACTTTGTAGAGTGTGCTTCAGACTGTGCTCTTTTTGATGCAGGCTTCATTGGCTCTCAGTACACTTGGCACAACAACCAATCTGGAGGTCATGGTATATGGGCTCGGCTGGACAGAGTGCTAATAAATTCGGATTGGCAAAATCTTTTCCCTATTTCGGTTGAACATTTATCTAGGGAAGCTTCTGATCATGCACCTTTATTGGTGAAATTACTTCTCAAGAATACTTTCAAGAGCCGGTTTTGTTTTCAGAAAATGTGGACTTTGCATGATAATTTTCTTATGGCTGTTAATACTTGCTGGCTTACCAGCCCCTTGGCCTCCTCTCCCATATCCACTCTGTACTTGAAGTTCAAATACCTGAGAAGTATGCTTCGAATTTGGAACAAGCAGACCTTCGGTAATGTTCATATGAATTTGATGGCAGCTGAGGATGCGGTTCTAAAAGCAGAACATGATTATGATATACACCCATCTTTGGAAAATCTTAACATTTTAGAGAAGGCGAAATCCTTTTAATCTGAAAAGCTCTTGCATGAGGAATGTTTTTGGAGACAGAAATCAGGGACCAGATGGCTCAAGGAGGGGGACAGAAACAATAAATTCTTCCATACTTCGACAAAAGCTAAAAGAAACAAACAGTATATTCCTCAGCTCCGAAATTCAGCAGGATTGCTAACCTCAGATCATGAGGATATGAAGAACATTGTTGTTGCTCATTTTCAGTCAGCATTCTCCTCTCAACTACATACTATTGAGGAAACCTCCTTAAACTGCATTCCAACTTTAGTAACACAGCAAGATAACTTCATGCTCTGTGATGTTCCTACTGCTCTGGAAATTAAGGACACTGTCTATGCTCTTTCTGCTGACAGTGCACTAGGGCCGGATGGATTCACTGGTGCTCTCTTCCAGAAGACTTGGCCTATTATTTCTGATGTGGTTGTTAGTGCTGTTCAAGAGGTTTTTACTAACTCACAGCCTCTCCCAAGATTTGTTTCTTCCACTTTAATTGCTTTAATTCCAAAAAACCCAAAGGCAGTGGACATTTTAGACTACAGGCCAATCAGTCTTTGCAATTTCTTTTATAAGATCATCTCTGCCATTGTCAACAAAAGGTTAGCAACAATACTGCCAAATATTATTTCTCAGGAACAAACTGCTTTTGTAAAAGGGAGGCACATTACTGAAAATATTGCTTTAGCTCAAGACTTGATTCAGGAACTTGGCAGAAAAACCAGAGGGAAAAATATCATCTTTAAACTAGACATGGCCAAGGCATATGATAGACTGGAATGGGACTTCCTGTATGCTGTTCTGCAAAGATTCGGCTTCAGTCAAACTTTCATACAGCTGATTGGCAAGCTTATCTAGAATTGCTGGATCTCCGTTTTATTGAATGGTGATGTTGCTGGATTTTTTAAGTCATCTAGGGGTGTCCGGCAGGGTGATCCGATTGCCCCCTCCTTATTTATTATTGCTGAGGAAAGTTTGAGCAGAACTTTAAAAGAAGCTCAGTACAAGAGACAAATTGAAAGTTTTCAAGGGCCTCGGAGGTGTCCTACTGTTTCCCATTTATTATTTCCAGATGACACATTGATATTCAGTAAGGCTAGCATTAGCTCTGTTAGGAACTTACTGAAATTGCTTACAGCTTATGAACGTGGATCAGGTCAGCTTATCAATACTAGTAAGAGTGGTTTTCTTTTACACCCTAAGACAAATGATTCCACTGCTAATCAAATATCCAGGATAACAGGTTTCATCAGACACAGCTTCCCTCTCAAATATCTTGGCTTCCCTCTGGCTATAGGCCGCACCAAAAAAGTTCATTTTGCAGGTATCATTCACTCCATACAAAAGAGGATTTCAGGTTGAAAATCCACTCTCCTTTCACAAGGTGCTAAGTTGATTCTGATAAAGCATGTCCTCACATCTATTCCCATTTATACCCTGTCCACTACTCCCTTTCATTCTGGTACTCACCAACTTCTAGAAAAGTCATTTGCAAATTTTTTCTGGGGCTCCTCCCCTAATGGACACAAAAGACATTGGAGATCTTGGGACCTCATCTGCAGACCCATTTCTCAGGGAGGTCTTGGTATCATGTCCCTTAGGCAGATGGATATTGCTCTTAGAGTTAAGATGCTATGGCAAGGATTGCATTCAAACTCCTTGTGGGCAAATTACTTCAGAGCTAAACATATTGGGCAGCATCACTTGAGAGATGTGAACTTTCATAAAATGGTTGGACCTGCAAGACGAAGCTGGATCAAGGCAAAACAGATTGTCCTACAATATCACAAGACCATCATTGGAGATGGGAAACACACAAACTTTTGGCATGATCACTGGATTGGTCAGCATTGTCTATCAGACTTTATTCCTGAAAACAGTATCCCAAACTCTAATATTACTGTGAATGACTTCCTGCAGCATCCCAAAAGAGAGGAAATTGAATTACTGGACAGCTTTCTATCTACTAATCTAAAAATAGCCATTCTTCATACCTCTCTTAAACCTGAAACTGATCTCCCAGTTTGGAGTTTGTCCTCCACAGGACGTTGCTCGGTGGCTTCCACTTACAAAATTCTTTCAGACACCTCATTCAGTCAGCAAGCCATTCAATGGTCTAGTCTTTGGTCTCCGTGGCTACCAACCAAAATTTCAGTCCATCTATGGAAAATTCTACACAACAGCCTTCCTGTTGACAGAAATGTCCAACGACTGGGTGTCCAAATGTGTTCTAAATGCTCCTGTTGTCAGGCTCATCAGGGGGAAAGCCTCAATCACCTGTTCATCCACAGTGAGTTAGCAGATTATATATGGTCTTATTTCCAATCGAAGGGGCTGTCTTTTGAAGGAAATTCTTTTGTATCTTTCATTCCCAATGCTGCCTGCCACATAAAGCCGAATTCAGCCCATGGTCTTCTAGTCCTAGCAGTGATTGGTTTTGGTTTCTGGGAAATGTGGAGAGCAAGAAACTCTATGAGATATGACGGCTGTGATATTTCCAACCGACGTGTACTCCTTCAAATTATTGCTAAAGTTAAACAGGTTTGCACAAGTGCTTCCTACAAGGAGCATGATATTAGCAAACGGAGGGTACTTGACTCCTTTGGGATTTCTCCCCCTTTTTCTATAGGTGCTCAGTTGAAAGCTATTAAATGGGTGTCTCCCCCTTGGCCATCTTTAAAATTAAATACCGATGGAGCTTGCAAGTCGGATGGAACCTCAGGGGGAGGTGGTGTCATCAGAGACCATAAAGGAAATGTTCTTCTAGCTTTCTCCCATTTCTATGGTCAGGCCAACAGTCTAGTTGCAGAGGCAAGAGCACTAATTGATGGTATTAAGTATTTACATACAATTTCAGATCACTCTGCTTATATTGAATGTGATTCTCAAGTTCTTGTTCGAGTTATCAACAAGGAATACCATTGTCCATGGTCAATCCTTTCTTATGCTAGAGAGATTTGGAGATCAATCACTCATTTTGACAAGATTGTTCACACCTACAGAGAAGGAAATAAAGTTGCGGATCTGCTGGCCTCTTTAGCCTGCTCTTCAAAATGTAATACTTTTTTTCCTACATTGATTTACCCCCTGCTATAAAGGGAGAGGCTCGAATGGATAAGCTGGGAATGCCCAGCATCCGACAGATGTAATTGTTTTTCCTATTATTCAGCAATAAAATTCACCCCCTAGTGGCTGATGGCCCACCCATCTGTCCCTAGGTAGGGCTTCTTGGATCGAAAAAATGTCTAATCTCTATGTGCCTTGTGCGAGAGTGCAAAACATGATTTTTGGAAAGATTAATCACAGAAGTGTTATCACAAAGAATGGGCGTGTCATTCAAAGAAATGCAAAAGTCAATTAATTATTGTTGGATCCAAAGCACTTGGGCTGCACAACTACCTATCGCCATGTACTCGGCTTCGGCAGTTAACAATGCCATAATATTTTGTTTCCTAGAGGCCCATGAGACCATGCAACCTCCAAAAAATTGACATTACCCACTTGTGCTCTTACGATCCATTAAACACCCAGTATAATCAGAATCCGTGTAAGCTACCAAATCAAAAGTGCAGCTACATGGAAACCAAAGACGAAGATCTGTGGTGCCTAACAAGTATCTGAAAATCCTTTTGACTACTAAGATGTGTGAATTTTTAGGATCAGATTGAAATCTTGCACACATGCAAACACTAAACATGATATCTGGCCTACTAGCAGTCAAGTACAATAAGGAACCAATCATTCCTCTAAAAAGTTTTTGATCGACAGAGTTATCTTCTTCATCTTTCTTCAATTTCACTGTTGTAGACATCGGCGTCTTTTGTGGCTTTGCATTGTCGAATTTGAATTTCTTGATGAGCTCCTTTGTGTATTTCCTTTGGTTTATGAAGATGCCATCTTTTTGTTGCTTCACCTGCAAACCCAAAAAATATGTCAACTCCCCCATCAAACTCATCTCAAACTCTCCCTGCATCAATTTTACAAAGTCATCATTCAATGAAAAAGAAGTGGCTCTAAAAATAATGTCATCAACGTATACCTGAACAATAAGCATGTGTTTATTGTTGCTTTTAATGAAAAGAGTTTGATCGATATTACCTCTCTTGAAGCCATTTTCTGAAAGAAAAGTACTTAGCCTTTCATACCACGTACGAGGGGCTTGTTTCAGACCATAAAGTGCTTTCTCAAGTTTGAATACATGGTCTGGATGCTTCTCGTCTTCAAAACCCGGTGGCTGCTCAACATAGACGTCCTCCTTCACTACACCATTCAAAAAGGCACTTTTAACGTCCATTTAAAAGAGTTTTATATTTCTCGAGCATGCAAAGGCAAGTAATATTCTAACAGTCTCAAGCCTAGCCACGGGTGCAAATGATTCATCAAAATCAATTCCTAATTCTTTACTATAGCCTTGGGCTACAAGCCAGGCTTTATTCCTAATCACCACCCCTTGATTACTAAGTTTGTTTCGAAAAACCCACTTAGTTCCTATCACTGGGTGGTTCTTAGGTCTAGGCACACGAAACCACACCTCATTCCTTTGGAATTGGTGTAATTCCTTCTGCATAGCCAAGATCCAGAAATTATCATTTAATGCTTCATTTACGTATTTGGGCTCAATATTAGAAAGAAATGCAAGATTATCAATTTCTTCAACTTCCCCGATTGAAGCCCTTGTTCTTATGCCTTGTTCCATGTCTCCTATGACATTGTCTTGTAGATGGTCCTTGTGGAACATCCATTGCTTGGGGAGCTCCTCATTTTGAGTTGGAGCTTCATCATTCTTGTTGCAATCCTCATTTTGGGTTGGAGCTTCATCATTCTTGTTGCTCGACTCTGCTTGATCCACATCTTGATTTTCCTTATCTTTCTTTTCTTCTCCATCTTCATGCCCTATATCAAAAAAATGATTATCTTTGTCAGACATTCTTAAGTTGTATTCATCAATGATAACATGTGGGCTTTCCTCCACCATAAGAGTACGTAGGTTATATACTCGATATGCTCAAGATGATGATGAATAACCAAGAAATATACCTCTATCACTCTTTGCGGCAAATTTCTCTAAATAATCTTTAGAATTATTCAAGATGAAACATAGAGAACCAAAAGGTTTAAGATATGCAATATTCGGCTTCTTACCTTTGTATAGCTCATATGGAGTTTTCTTGAGTATAGGTCTTACCATGGCTCGATTGATGATGTAGTAGGCCGTGCTTACCGTCTTGGCCCAGAAATACCTTGGTAAGCCATTTTCTGCAAGCATTATCCTCGCCATCTCCACGAGCATCCTATTCTTTCTTTCCACGACTCTATTTTATTGTAGGGTTCGAGGTGCTAAAAACTTGTATGTAAATCCCTGTTTCCTGTAAAAATTATCAAAGTCATAGTTATCAAACTCTCTTCCATGATCACTTCTAATTGCTTTAATTTGATACCCCTTATCAGTTTGTAAGTTCCTGCAAAGATCTTCGAACTCCTACAAAGCATCATTCTTATGGGTTAAAAACAATACCCAAGTGAATCTTGAGTAATCATCTACAATAACAAACCCATAAAGTTTCCCTCCAAGACTTTGTGTCCTAGCAGGACCAAATAAGTCTAGGTGAAGGAGTTCAAGGGGTCTAGTGGTGGTGACATTGTTTTTGGATTTAAATGACACTCTAGTTTGTTTTCCCATAGCACATGCATCACAAATTTTATTTGCATCAAAATTCAATTTTGGTAAGCCTCTTACCAAATCTTTTCTAAACATTTTTGAAAGAACACTAAAACTGGCATGACCAAGTCGTCGATGCCACAGCCATGCATCATCCGACTTATTAGCAACTAAACAAAGATTTTTATTTTGAGAAATTTCAAGATCAACAGAGTAGATGTTTCCATCTCTAACACCAATGAACTTTATTTCATGTGAAACTTTATGTACAATGGAGCAGTGTGTGTTTTCAAAATGACTTTGTGACTGTACCCGTACGTGGAAGGAGTGACCCTTGTCTCAAAGTTGACTGATGCTAAGCAAACTGTGATTCAAACCATTTACAAGCAAGACATCTTCAATGGATTGGTATGAATCCTTACCTATTCTTCCAATTCCCACAATTTTACCTTTGTCGTTTCCGCCAAAGGTGACCAATCAGCCTTCCTTTTCCTTCAGGTTTGAGAAGAGTTCCTTATTGCCTGTCATGTGTCTAGAGCATCCACTGTCTAGATACCATTTGTTTCACTTGGCTCTTAAACAGACCTGTACAGTCAAAACAACTCTCAAGTTGATTTAGGTACCCAAGCAAGCTTGGGTCTCGAAGTGTTAGTCCTACCATGAGAGAAATGCATTCTATTTTTCTTTTCAAAATATTCATCATCGACCCTCATCAAATCACAAACATACATTGAGTGGTCGAACATTCCACAATAGAAGCATGTGACATTTGGATTTCTAAACCGACTCTTATGCATGTAAGATCTATCAACAAAAGAGTTCATGCATGAGTCAACATGATTAAAGCCATATGAGTCAAATGATTTTCAACTTTGTTTTTCACAAATGAAATTTTCTTTGCGGGTGAGTGCCCAACATTAATTCTTTCATTTCTAACATTTCCATTGCTAGCCTCACCATGTTCAACAATTTTCTCTTTTCCTTTCAATTGTTTTTGAGTAACATCTTTCAAACCTTTCAATTCAACATGCATGGTTTTGAAGTTGGTTTCCAACTCTTTCTTTGATTTCTCACATTCACTCAATCTCAACTTAAATCCATCCAACTCCTTTAACAGCTTCTCATTTTCATTTTTCAAATCGTCCACTTTTTCATAGGCATTCTATTTTTCAATTTCCAAACATGTCAATTCATCTTCATACAGTGTCATTTTGGATTGAAAATCTTCTTTATCCTCTTTGAACTTTTCCATTTGCATTTCATAAAAGTTGCACCTAGCACATGGATTTGTTGAACTAATCAAATCATGAAATTTCATTTTCAAGTTCTTAACAATAGTTTTTGACTTCTTGTACTTTTGGTATAACTCAGCATATGGAAATTGCCATTGATCAGGAGTGAGATTTTTGGAATCAGAATTTACCTCGGAGTGTTCCTCATCCGCCATCAAGCAAAGATTCTAGACTAACTCGTCTAGTCAGTCTATGTTCCCTTCGGATGTTGAGCTATCCGAATCTTCATCGCTCCAGGTGGCTTTCATGGCCTTTCCTTTCTTGGCCTTGTCCTTCTTCAACTTCTTCTGGAGGTCGGGGCATTGACCCCTCATGTGGCCGAGCTTCTTACACTCGTAACATATAATCTCCTCTTCCTTGCTCGGCTCTCCTTTCTTGAAGGCGTTTCTTCTCAAGAATCTCCTCGAGAAGTTTCCTTCTCGTCTTGACTTTCTAAAGAATTTCCTGGCTCCCTTTGTGACTAGAGCCATCAACTCCTCTTCCTCACTGTCAATGCTTGATTTTCCATCACTGTCGTCTGACGATGCTGGATATCCCTTCAAAGATATCGTCTTCTTCTTTTTGCTTTCCTCTTCAGCTGGCTTCATGATGTTGATTTCGTACGTCATCAGCGATCCAATGAGTTGATCCACCGTGAGTGTGGTGAGATCCTTAGAATCTTCGATGATGGTCGCCTTTGTGTGCCAATGGAGGTGTGAGAGACTACAACACCTTTATCACCAAATCTTGATTCGAGTACTCTTTTCCCAAAGCCTTCAAATTGTTGGTTATCTCGCTCAGCCTTGTGTACATTTGCGTGATGTTCTCCTCAGGCTTCATTGTAAAAA
Organism: Amorphophallus konjac; assembly: GCA_022559845.1. Taxonomy (NCBI): domain Eukaryota; kingdom Viridiplantae; phylum Streptophyta; class Magnoliopsida; order Alismatales; family Araceae; genus Amorphophallus; species Amorphophallus konjac. Next base: position 259,118,905 of record CM040124.1, on the reverse strand, counting down.
CCTCATATTTCTGAACTAACAGATTTGCTTTAGTCTCCCATACTTCTGAAGTACCTTCATAGATGGTCTTCAATTTGTTCCACATTTCTTGCGCAGAAGAACACATAGAAATACATGAGTACTCATTAGGATGTATAGCGCATTGAATGGTATTCATAGCTCTAAAGTTTGCACATGATTTATTAATATGCTCATCATCCCATCCATCCTCATTTGGAGGTAAAACATAGGGACCTTTGTTGATGACCTTCCAGGTGTCATAGTCTTGTGCTCGCATGAACACAATCATATGATTTTTCCAATAGGGATAGTTCGTCCCAGCAAAGAAGGGAGGTCTATGAATCGAATGTCCCTCGGGGATCATTCCCTTGTTGGCCATATCAAGAGATCTTTTCTCTACAACCGTGAGGTTATCCTAAAATCAGAGACCTCGCTCTGATACCAGATTGTTTTCCCTAGCTCCTCGTATGGACAAGAAGGGGGGTTGAATTGTCCTCGCCAAGCGGAATGGTAACTTTTAAATTTTCAACACAGCTAATTAAAATAGATGCCAAAGCAGAGAAAGATTACACGAAGTATAAGCAATAAGAAAGTTAATTCTCTCACGCTTACCATTCTCACACGATCAAGATAAAATGATAACAATCAAACCACAAGCATACAGATGCGAGATAGGATTTTTAGGTAGTTCGGGACCACGACGGGCTCCCTACGTCCACCCCTCACCGAACTAGGGAGGATCCACTCGCTTCAAATGAAGCGCACGGAGCTTCCGCTCCAAAAGAGACGGATACGTAGTCTCCTACACGATCCTACCACGGATCAACAATCACACACACACTCGCCGCAACACCCGCGGTACAAGAATACCACAACCGTTCGTAGACGGTCAACAGACTCACAGAGTTGAAGTTTCAAAAATAAAGATATGTTCAATACAAGCATGCAAACCTGAAGCTAGTGACTCCACTAGACACAAACAAGATCTAGAAAGAAATCTCCATCGAAAGAAAGGGGTGTAGAAATTCTTCTCTAAGCCTCGGGTTGGAAGGAAGCCGGATGTTGACGATGTGAACGTCCTCGCGTTCCCCTTCTCATTCCGCTTCTTTTCTTCTTCAATCACGAACTCCAGAAACGATCGGAAGTAGATGAAAACATTAGATCTTTGCTCAGCTTCTCTCCTTCTCCCTTTCTTCTCCTACAAGACAAATAGAGAACATTAGAAATCGTAAAGATCTCCCAAATTCGTAACTCATATATATGGCCACAAGAGATGCATGAAAAGACCTATATACCCATCATAAAACCCCTTCAAAATGTGTCTAACATATGTATCAATGCCCTAGGGGTATTAGGGTCAAGTTTGGCCCTAAATGGATCTCCAAAAGATGGGTTTCAGATGCATTTCGTGAAGCCCAATCGCGTAGCAGAGAAAGTACGGTCGACCGATTTCATTGGGGCGGTCGACGGTGTCAACACGGTTCTATTTTGGGCATAGCAGAGAAAAACCGATCGATCGGTTTTACTGGGCCGATCGACCGGATAGAACTGGGTTCTGGCTGGCTTTAACCGGTCGACCGGTTTAGTGGGGTGGTCGACCGGTTCTGGTTCTACACAAGACATACCAGAACAATTTGAGAGATTCAAAGGGTTAATGCCAAGGGTTTAAACGCAATATGTATATACATAATAGCCCAATGTGAAAAGGAACATATGACCACTTTGAACCCAATTAACATCAACACTTTTGCCAATTAAACCAAGGATTAACCTTATGTTTAATTTACATGAATGCTCATTGTGATGCTAAGTTTCAACCAATGTTTGCATTACAAACCAAGAATTGATTTCATCTTTTAAAACTCTAAAAGAATATGCAAGAATGCTCTTTGAAGATCAATGAGACACACCTAGCATGAATGACCTACTAGCATGAATATGAACATGGTGTGAAACCCAAAAGAACTATTTTCAACAAATCTTTACAACACATGATTACTCAATGTGCAACTTCCATCCAAAGCGTTCCAGAAATGCACAAGATTGAACATTTGTTACCTTTACAACCGCAATGACATTTTTGCAATCATAGATCTTACCATTCCATCTTTGATGATCATTGTGTGGGAATTTCAACCTGTTTGATCTTGTTGATGACACGATACATGTTCCTTCAATCCTTCGGTTTCAAGAGGGTATTCACCATGAATTTCAGTCCTACAAAGCAAAGTTGTCATATGTTGCATGAGATCCTTGATTAACCATTCATTCATCAATTTGATATTTTGCATACCACATGCACACAAGCATGCACACAAGGTTTGTCAACATTAAAAATAAATCATCAAACACACCAAGGGGTCCAACAAACAGCATGGTTGTGGCCTTCTTCCTAACACTGAGTACGCGCCACAGACAACACCCCACAGACAACATGGATAAACCCGGTTAGGGGTTACGTCGCGTTAAGGTGATCACGGTCAGCATGGGCACCGAGATCTACCAAGGACATGGTTGGTCATCTGACCGCATCAATGAACCACCTTTCCAGCCCCTTTCAAGTGAACGTGGTGTTTGTTCATGATGCGTTCCCTATCCAGAAGTTGAACGCGGTTTGGGACTTGACCGCGTTAGTGTTTCTGATCTGGACTTTTGCGAACAAACACGAAATCGTCTGTTCCACACCCCGTTTGTGTCATACGAAAGGGAAAACATGTAAAAATATTCCTTTTCCTTCCATACTCCGGAAGGACTCAAGAAAACATAAACATGACTAAAGAAATGGGCGATTACATCATTTGCGCTATAAACATTCATCACATTCCACATATCACTATCGGCCTCATGTCAGCCTCAAATCACATGGAAGACACAACAGAATGGAGGCGAATTACATCCTACCATTCTCACATCTCAGAATCTCATGATTAATTCAAAAATTGCTACCTTGTTGTAACGGTGCGATCGATACAGAGGGGGGGTGAATGTATCCCCTTCAAGAATATTGCCCAAATTAAAAACAATTTGCCTGCTACTAGATACAGTTGCAGAATAAAGGCTATCGAGTTCAAATAGACATTTGATCGACCAGATGAGCTGCTGACTATACTAGTAGAACCTGATGAAGTCTAATGCCAAATGACAGTACAATGCAAGCTAGACTCACTTACCAAGATGTAAAGCTCAAGGCCACTGTAACTCGAAACAAGACTATTTAAACAACCTGTGAAACAGATAGAAGATATGGAAGAGCACACCACAAGCAAACCACAGAACAAGGGATTTTTAGGTGGTTCGGTCCTCCAGACCTACATCCACCCCACACTCAAACGGAGTGTGGCTTCACTAACAGCTGGGCAACACAGCTTGCCAACAGACGCTGATACACAGCTTACCCAGGGGAACAACCTCCCCTCTTCCTCCTAGACGGAGGGAACCTCCAGCAACCCACGGTCACTAGAAACCAGAGACTCACGTCTCCCTTCCTCTATACCAAGAGGGAACCCCACTAGTAGCAGCCCCGCTACCAGTGAACCAGCCAGTAGCACTCTGCTACCAGTAATCCACCAGAGGCCTAGCCTCTCTTTCTCCTAGCCCGGAGGGAACCCATAAGCAGCCCCCCTGCTGCTTGCAAATCGGAGATCAAATCTCTTTTCTCTTGACCCACCAGGAGGAACCCGACCTCACTACTAAGAATTGGAAGAACTCAGTAAATCAGAAAGAATAAAAAGAAAAATAAGGAACGAAAATAACACAGCAAACACAAGCTGTAAAAGAAGGAACATCAGATGTGGCTCCCATTAGGCTGACTGGCCTGGATTTGATTCACGGTCCAGTAGACAGATCTTCAGTAACTTTCTTCCTTTTTCTCCACAAACTCTCTCTCTCTCTCTATCTCTCTTTCTTTCTCTTCTGCTCTCCTTTTCTCTCACGTTGTTCTCTCCTTCTTCTATTCAACTCTTTTTCTTCTTCTTCTCTTCTGGCCTATCTCTCTCGAGTTCTCTTTCTACTCTCAGATGGCCTCTTTCGCTTCACTTCTTCCTTGGAGTGAGCTATGCTTTTCTGAAGATGAAGAAGCATTTTTTATACCAATAACAGGGGCTCCGGAGGATAGGGCAGACGCCCTAGAGAGCTTCGATGGGTTGGTCCACGTGGTGAAGTAGCAGGCCCCAGCTTCCACGTGTCTGACTGCTGGCACGTCCTTTGTTATAGGATCACGTGCCCTTTCATAATTGGGGTCTCCTTGTACTGTATCGAAATATTCTAGTAATTTACCACACTTACTGTTTCTGGAGACTGACCACGTTGACGCACTGGCATCACTGCGTCTACTCTTTGCTTGTACATATTTGAATTTGCCCCTCTGCGTCGACCCTGCTGTGGATAGCGTTGACGCGTTGAAGACAGCCAAAGATAAGTCGCCCCTTTCTTGAACTGCTGCGTCGACGCTGCCAATTGGTGGCGTTGACGCACTGATGAAAATCAGAAGTGTGTATTGGCCTCTCTTCCGCCGCTGCGTCGACGCTGCTCCATTGTGTCGTTGACGTAGTGGAAGATATCGTGAAGGCTTCGTCAACTGATGCGTGGACGCTTTAAGCTCCCAGCGTCGACCCTGTTCCAGACTTGTCCAATGTGTTGACTTCAACAAGGAGGCAACGGCTGTATAGACTTTAAATCTTAAAAGCAGTGTATAGACATTGAAGAACAACAACCAATTTATGGACTTTACAATGCAAACAACAATGTATAGACTTCATGTAAGAGCCCAATGTATAGACATTGAATTCGAAGACCAATGTGCAGACTTTGGAGAACAGTTCAATGTATTGACTTAGCGTTGTATAGACTTGGCTTTGAACCCTTGAGCTGAAGACAATGATGTAATGTATAGACATGAAGAAACTGTGCACATTGTATAGACTTGAAAAAGCAAGGCAACGTTGTATAGACATGAAGATGAATGATCAGACAATGTATAGACTTCAGAGTTCAACAGCCATTGTATGGACTTTGAAACAGCAAATGAATAAGTATGTACACTGAGTAGAAGAGGCAGGCTGTATAGACTTGGAGTTTAATATGCATGAAAACCAGTGTGCAGACTTGCTATCCTCACAGCTGACGACTCTAGTGTATAGACTTGCTGAGGGAGTGATTGAAGAATGCTTGCAGAAGGCGATGAAGTGTACAGACTTCATGAAATGCAAACGGCTGAACAGACTTGAATGAGTATAGAGTGTATAGACTTGAAGGCCTGAAGGTGATGTGCATACTTGCTAAGTTGACGCTGCAGCACAATGAGTTGACGCTGCAACGTATACACTTTACGTTCAACTGATGATGTGTAGACTTGAAGTTAGACAAACCAGACAATCAGTGTTCTGATGGGTCGACGCATCAGCAAGAGTGGGTCGACCCACTACTGTTCATACTAACTAAGCAGAGTGTAGCAATGAATGCTCTATGCATCAGTTAACATGACTGAACATCAAAAAATGTTAAACTAAACTGAGCAGCAAGATGACTGAACATTTGATAGACTGAGTTATGATCAGAAAATAACTGAATAACAGCATGATGACTCACACATCAGGATGACTCACAGTGATTAACTCACATCAAAAACCAATCATCAAAACCATCATCAAAATCACAGGGGCACAACATACCTAAATTGGCAGGAATCGCCACTCAAACCCTAGTAGGAAATGCAACCCAAAAATGGCCAAACTCGCTCAATCTCGCTCGTATCGATTCGAAACCGTGGGGAATAACTACATAAGAGCTAGGGATCAACCCTCCTACCTCAAACAATGCTTTACAACATTAGGGAAGCCAAACCCTCACTAATGCACCACGTTCAATCCCACAAAATCCACGGAACTCTGCCACCACGCTTGGTCCCGCGCCCGCCACATGTCGTCCACACCGTCTTCCGCGCTTCTCCACGCCTCCGTGGCCACCAGTGCGAAGGAGAGGGAGGAAGAGAGGGAGAGACGTAAGGGAGAGAGGAGAAGTGTGGGAGAGGAGAAATGTGGGGGAGAAAGTGGGTGCGATTAGGGTTTTAGGAAAAGAAAAAAAAAGGGATTTTCTCCTAAACCCTAAAAAGACCAATATTCTAATTATGCCCATTCTCTCCTCATTTTTCAAAATAACATAATTAATCTTCATTTAAAGTCTGAATCAAATGATCCAAAACTCGCGGAATTATTTTGAAACTCGTAAATGTCAGATCCACAAACCCGAGTCGCTACATAAGTGGATAAGGCTAGCAAATAGCTATACTAACCTTACAATTGGGCAGTTGTAACGACCATAGATTCGGATACCGGAAATAACCCGATAACATTCGAATCCTGGCCCTCCACCCATGAGTCGGAGGGCTGGAAAGGGTTAGAAAGGAGTGTGGAGGTACATTAAAATTTAAAATAATGTAGTAACAACTATATAATTAACAATTTAGATGATAGAAATAAAATTACATTTTCAATTAAATAACTAACTACATAGTCTTGTCTAACAAAAGTACAGTATATAGGGAAGGAAACATACTCTAACACCGAGTGAACACTCGGCCCGGTGAGTTGGCAACTACGAACCTTCGTGCTACACCTCCGAATGTCAAGGAGGAACCACTACACCTGAAAAGACAGGGGTGAGCCTCATCTCATTTGCTCAGCAAGGGTCCCGCGGAACCCTTCCACAAAACAACGGTGGTAACAACAGTGCTAGGAAGAACAACAATAGTAACAGCAGCGGCGAAAGGAACAACAATAACGAGAACGATAAGCTACTCTATGGGACCCCTGCTGAGCCAATGCAACCTCGACTCTATAAGCTACTCCTAGTGACACGGAAAGCAAACCGCGATCTCACTATCGGGGGACCATCGAACTAATAGAAAACTATAGTTACACTGCTAGAAGAAACATCACGACACTTCTATCATGGAGTCCCGTCCTCATAGACGAAGGCCCAAACCGAGACCACGCGGTCCAATGGCACAATCACAACTTCTCCGTCGTGAATCCTACACTATCTATGGGTGAAACCTCGGTAACTCTACCGGAAACCCTTGACCTGGATGTCGGGAAGATGCTTGGAAGTCACCTGAAGAAACATGATGAAACTCGTCTCGTGTGATAGGAGTACTGCCCACTAGAAGCAAGGCCGGATGCATCCACCGATGACTTAGAACACATCCTCAGGTGTCTCCTTACACACCCCAGGCGGACACTAAGACACCTTATAAGGAACACAAGACAAGGGTCTAGTCGGGGCCATGCTCGTCAGCATGCGTCCGAAGCCCGCGACCACGTGTGCACACACTGACTGACTGTGCTATGTCAGGCCCTCTAGCTGGTTTTCCTCCCAGCTCGGACTCGAGCCGACAGAGTGGGAGGCCTTACGGTAACCAACCTAAAAACTGTCTCACTCGGGTCTAGCTCTCCACCACTCCTGGGTGGGTAGGCACACGCGTGTCCAGGCAAGCTACGACTAGTGGGGAAAGGTCACTCGAGGAGGGACTCTCAGAAGAAAACACCGGAGCACTGACAGGATACGCACGAGCCCGTCACATGTAACTCGAAACATGGGGTGGCACGATGCCACCCGACTCGGGGTAGTCCACTAAACCTACCAAAGTAACTGTCCATGAGTCACGCGACTCAGATCAAGACCGCCATGTCACACGGCATCATGTCGTCAATCCGCCCAACTCCTAGGGTCAGAACCCACGGTAAAATAATTTACGAGGCAGCTCACGACCGCCAAGTTCAATCCCTTTCCAATGGGAAGCCAAGAAACCTCCATCCCCCGGGTTGGGTCATAAGACTCACAGTTAATAGGCAACACGCAGGGCTTACACGAAAATAACTTTTCGAGAAGGCTAATGTCGTGCGGGGACAGCCCTCCGCACTCATACCAATCCATGGTGACGCGATCTAGTGAAACATGAAAGCCAGGAACACATGGGGTCACCCGGACCCTCAAAACCATATGGGCATGCTAATCGAGGTACATGACACCTCTGGACACCCAAAAAAAGGGTCACGATCCCCACGGGGTGTCCGTTACATCCACGGTGCCAAAGGTTGACCAAAGGGTCACAACCGGGTCGACCAGGGGCCAAAACGGGCCAAAACAGGGCATTTCGATCAACCAATCCAATTGGGTCGGTCGACCAATGCGGGTTGGTCGACCAGCCATGAATGGCTAGTCGACTGGATGGTCGTGGTCGGTCCGACCTGTTGGGTCCTTGGGGTGCAACTGGATCTAGAAGGGGGGGTTGAATAGATCTTGGGAAAAACTTTGGGCTAATTAAAACTCTTGGTTGATAAAAGCATAAACCACTCCTATAAAGCAAATGAGACACTTAGACACAATGCACAGTGGATCTAATAAGAATAGCTCAAATGGAAACGGGAAAACATAGTTCACAAGCTGCTAAGGTCGACACTCCCAAGTGGTGAGGTCGACAGTCCTTCAACAGATCACAGCTATGTAGACAATTGAGGTCGACATTGCTATGTAGTGAGGTTGACAACCCTTCAGAGACGGTTAAGAGCTAAGTAAGATCTATTGCACTGGATAGTAGGGATCATAATACACATCAACTAGGTATGAACTGACTACCTGTGTTTGTGTGCTTTTGTGATCAACCAGAATTTCATATATTGAGATTGGCTGCTCATCGAACCTCTAGTGTGTGTGTGTGAGCAATATGTTAATGTGTGCGATGGAAAATAATCAAGATTGCATACATTGAAGCTAGCACACAAACCTGTGAATGGGGATAGAGAATATGGAGCAATCACACAAGATGCACAACCCACTACATAGGGGTTTTTAAGGTGGTTTAGTCTGCAAACCCGCAGACCTACATCCACCTCTCGCCAAACCCTGTGAGGATTTACCACACGCTGCAAAGCAGTACGGGGACAAGTCCCAAACACACACGTTGATACACAGCTTGCGGGGATGAAACCCACACACGCACACACACGAGGATGAAGCTCCTCAACACGCACGGGGACGAACCCCCCCCCCCCCCACACACACACAAATAAGGAAACACAAGCTGCAAGTGCAGTAGAAACACTGAGACAGACTCCCAAGACCACACAAGGCTGAGCACAGCCAAGGACCCACTTCCAATCTCTAGGCAGAGCACCGGACACACACTAAAATGCAGATTAGAAAGTGCAAAAGAAAAGCATAAAAGACTGTAAGAAAAACACGTGTAGCTTCAGATACAGATCTGGAAGCTAGTGGCTGCAACTTCAGATATAGATATGAAGATCTTCTTTTTCTAGTTCAGATTGGCTATAGGGAGGGCTACTCTCCTTCCTTTTTCTTGTCTTTGAACAACACTAATTTGGGTCGAACCAGAGCTTGGCTACTAAGGCTATATGGCTGCTCACTCTTCTTCTCTACTCCCTTTCTCTTTTCTCTTACAGCACTGGACTGGGTCAGCCTTAGTGCTGGGCTGCTCACACACTCCCTTTTTCTTCTCACAGATTTCTTCTTGGATGCTCAAGGGACATGGCTATCTTCCAGGGCAGCAACAACTCTCTTCATGTAGATAGCTTCATATATATAGAAGAGCCAGTGAAAAATTTAGCTCCAAGAATTCTGCCATAAGACCAATTCAAATTAATGTATTTTCTTTTACCTCTGACCTACTTTCAGCAGAGCTTGACTTGGTCCATCAGATATAAGGAAGCACCTGGAAGTCAAATTTCCCTTCAACATCTTTTGTTGGCTTTGTAGAAAATATTCTGAGGGTATTGTCTTGAGCTTGCAGGGCTTTTCAGAACAGTCCTAGGAAAGGACAGTGGCAGGTAGAGAGTGGACCTTTTGTGAGAGCTATGGCAGAGGGACAAGGCTTTGTCCAGTGTGCACTTGAGGATAGACCACCTGGCGAGTCCTTTCTTAGGATAGAAGGGACCATCTTCTCGCAAAGAAGAACTTTGCAGATTTGGTCCCTGACATGGTCCTCGTCAAAAGATGTTCTGAGGTGTTATAATTAAATGGCAGGACCTCTGACTTAGGAACCTCTTCTATACCTCAAAAGAGGTGTTTTTGGATGTTTGCACATGGCATTAATGCTCTCTGGACGGTTTTCGAAAAGATAGATTTGTCAGAGTACTTTGAGATTTTCCTTCAGTAAGGTTGACCTGCTTTGATAGTGAGGTCGGCACTGCTTTGTAAAGTCCTGTCTTCAATGACTTTTGAAAGCACCATGAGGTCAACCTACTGTAAAAGTGGGGTTGACCTGTCTTAAGTGGTGTTGACCTTAAGAGGTGTTGACCTATCTTAAGAAAACTGCCATGATACCAGTCTCTGGAAGGCACATGAGTCGACCTGCTATAACAGTAGTGTCGACCTATCTTAAGAAAATTGCCAGTATACCATTATATGGAAGGCACATGAGGTCGACCTACTATAACAGTAGTGTCGACCTGTCTTAAGAAAACTGCCAGTATGCCAGTCTCTAGAAGGCACATGAGTTCGACATGTTGTAATAGTAGTGTCGACCTATCTTCAGAAAACTGCCCACTCCTTTGAAGCTGATGTTGGAGCAGCATGAGACGAGGTCGGAACAGCTCTCTTGAACTTGCAATTCTCACTTGAATTCTGCCTTTGCACCTTGAGTTACTTTCAACCTTGGCAACTAAGATCCATCATATGCAAGCTCCTTGTCCTTTGATGTTCTTTCCCCTTACTTTTTAGCCTCATATCAATATGGGGAAAGCCCTCACACCTTAGATAGACCATGCATAAAGCTTTAATGTTTGAACTGCCATTTCTATTGTTGATCTTGCTATTGCCTGCAGTTGCTCCCCAAGTCAACTTGGCTGAGTGCCTTGTACTCAAGAGAGTCTTTTCACGATGAGCATAGCATAGAGGTATGAATAACATTTATCATGCATGTTGAAGTATAGTTGAATCATTTCAATAGACTTGTAATGAATCAAACTTAGACATCATCAAAACAACATATATCCAACATCCTCTACCTTTTTGATGATGACAATTATGTGACATTATGAGACACCTTAACAGTAGAATCATGAAACAAATGATGACTCAACAAACCTTCTCTCCCCTTTGAATAGATGTTGACCCATCAAGACATCTCTCCCCCTTTGCCATCAGCAAAGAGGGCATAAATTAAAGACAATACAAGAATCAAAATATAATCACATGGGGTGATAAAGATTTAAAGTGCAAGACTGAAGCAACCAAATGCAATGAGCTCTGGATCAGCCAAATGCAAGAGCATAGCTTTGGAGGAAAGTTGATACCAATTGTCATTCTTTTTACCAATTGTTGGGTCGCTTAGGGGTTGGGCCCTTGGCTTGGCATCAACACAAGATGGCATCGGATGCCATGAAGACATGTCGAGGCAACAAGAGAGACAAAGATGTGCAAGGTGATTGAGTATAACAAGATGATGCAATCATAGATCAATTCTATAGCCATAAAACTGATTTAGTTTTTCAGGATTTTCAGATTTTTAAGTTTTCTAGTTGTCATTTTTTTATAAAATGTATTGTAGCACCCTAAAAATTTAATAAAGAAGAAATATCAATATTAGTCATAAAATGAATATGGAAAATATAATTTTGATAATAGAAATAACCTAGATAGATAATGGGCTTAAATATTAATTAAAAGGCTATAAATAGATTCCTTCAAAAGGATTAAAGCCCCACCATAAAGCTATAACTCAATGGGCCTCAGTATCAATTGGTGTGCTTTGAAAATCCATTACAAATGAATCCTCCAAAAATGGCTAAAACCCAATCCAGATAAAATTAAGCAAATGGGCCTCCTTGAGAATTAGTACCATTGATGGGCTTTAGTAGAAACCAAGACCTTATGTTAAATGACCTTCTAAAAGAATATACACATAAATGTTATTATAACAAGGTATGTGGGGTTAAACCCAATAACTTTCTCACGTCGAACCCTTGCATAAAAGCTTTAGGGTTTTAGTCTAACCAAGATAGACGGCTGTGAATGTGGAAAGGGTGAGATCGATCTAGGGAAACTTAAACCCATCAGGATTGTGCAATGGTGGAGTGGATTTCTATCTACCTCTGGTAGAGGGTGCATTCTCCTATTGCGCCTAGGTAGGGTTTTCCAAAAAAAAATATAGGATTGTGCATGGAGAAAAATTAAGTCCCATTAGGATTCATGTACAAAGGGAGTTCTCCTTCTATAAATACCCACCTATTCGATCAAGCCCGGACTATTGTTGCATGGGTATTCGAGGGAGCTTTTTTCTGTTGATTCGTGTTGCCGGTCTTGCTGCTCGACACTGCGTCCGTCTTCCCTTCGTCCTGCATCCGACATATTCTTCTTTTTCTAACGTTGTCAAGCGTGCGGCTATTGTTGTGGCAGTCGTTGACTTACATCATAAAGAAGCAGAGCTAGCTTCTCCCCATCTTATTCCTCTGCTACGCGAACCTACTGCAGTTGTTGTGCTACAGCCGTTGTTCATCTTTATATTCTTCCTTCTTCATTGGAGGACAAGGGTACTAATGCTGCTATTGTTCTCTTTCTCTGATACACGTACTCGTACCTGCCGCTGCAGTTGCTATTTTTGATCTTATTCCCTACAACTTCTTCGTCCGTTAAATGCATCCAAAGGTAGGCAATCTCCCAAGTAAAACCCAAGTAATTATCAGGTTAAATCACTAGAGCATGTAGACTATCTTCCATGAATCTTCCTGATTGTTTATAGCATGCCTAAGCATGTTTTTTTGAACGTCTGGAAATCGTTACAACAAGAAAATAATTAGCGACCATTGCGTGGCCGCTATTTCCAAGAACATGTGCCCGTCCAAACGGACACTAATTAATCAGCGACAATTGTTGTGCCCCTGTGATCATTTGAGTCTTCCTGTGGTTTGGGTCATTCGACATCGTCTTGTGGTCATTTGAGTTATTGGATATTCTTGGTTTTGATAATAGCTAAACACTATAAGTCATTATTGTTTTAACTCTCATATGACTCACATACGTGATATTTTGTTCATGACAGATATGCCAATGAATTGTCAAGGAATGAAGTGGAGATGGCAAATGTGAAAGCTCAATGTTGCGCCCTCGCACGCGGATCGACCTGCCCGGTCAGGTCGCGGGGATCAAGGGGGCAGCGCCCCTTGCGGGCGTTTTCGGGGGCGGAGCCCCCGGAACAAAATTTTGATTGAAGACTCAGTAATAAATCTTCAAGACAGTCAAGGGTGTTGCCACAGACATGAACGGGCTGCTAAAGGAGACAAGCGATGGAGCTAAAGCGATTAACGGACTGAACCGGGAAGACCCGGGGTCTGCCCAGCTGGCTGTCGATCGCTAGCACAGGGGCGGTCTACTGCCCCAGCCAACAACCTCCAAGCTGCAGCTCTTTCAGTAGCTGTCAACCGCCAGCCAGTAGCGGTCGACCGGAATTCCCAGTGACCATCCGTCTATAGTGTTTCTCAGTAGCGGTCGACCGCCACCTACCTCCGGTCGACCGCCAGCCCCGATGCAGCCATGTTTGACTTCAATTTCCACCTCGAGGCCAGCCCCTTTCCTTGTATTTATTTAACCCCAAAGTCACCCAATCTTCCATAGATTGTGGATCTGGTCTGGGGGATGTCTAAGGACCATTCAAAGATTATAAAACACATGTAAGAGGGTAGAAACCCTAGTTGATCATTTGTGAGTCCAAGGGAGATCAAAGGAGGCTACAAGGGTGAGAGGAGTTCGAGTACTGTAGCTATGAACAGTACTCCGGGAAGAAGTTCTTCATCCATTCAAGGGATTCAAGCCTAGATCTGAACCCATCTCAACCTCCAAGGAAGCAAGAAGCAATCCAGGCTCTCAAGGGTGATCTAAACTGCATCAAACTCTTCATCAACTCAAGGAGATCAAAAGGAAGATCAAAGCTACATCCATAGTCTTCTTCATCAACTCAAGGAAGATCATCTTTTAAGGAAGAAGACACCATTGAAGCATCCAACTCAAGCTCCAGCAATCTCAGACAAGATTTTTCTTCTTGAGCATATTCTCTACCTTGTTTGGTGATTGAGTGTTTTCATATTTGTTCTTCTTCATTTCATACAAACGATTGAAACTGAAGATCGTCCCTACCGGTGGTTAATAGGAAGGCAATCGGAAGTTGTCTGATCTGCAATGTTGACGTCCTTACCGGTGGTCTTTCCGATTTGCGGTTCAGTGCGAGGCACTAGTGGAGCCTCACCGGATTTGGTGAGGGGTGGACGTAGGACTGGGGATTCAGTCCGAACCACCTTAAAATCCTTTGTGTTATGGTTTGATTGTGTGATTGATATGTTTTAGATGCATGCTTAGGTTCAATCTCCATATTGTGAAATCATATTTCTAAGCAAATCATTTTATACATCGCTAAGCTAGTTGTATTCCGCTGTAATTATTTTTAACTAGCCTTATAGAGGGTTGTATTGCGAAAAGAGGGGCAGATCTATTCACCCCTCCCCTCTAGATCCACTGTCCACTACAGAACAAGTGGTATCAGAGCCTAATCTCTCATTATGGGGTCCAACGACCTTGAGGGAATTGGTGGATCAACGTCCAAGGGTTTTCTACCTGAAGGACATTCTGTGAACAGGCCTCCTTATTTTACTGGAGCTAATTATCCTTATTGAAAACATCGTATGCAGGTGTTCATTCGCGCCCAAGACTACGAACTTTGGCGAGTGATCAGCAAAGGTCCGTATGAGCTGCTGGATGATGAGGACTTGTGGACCAAAGAACAAATAAGGCAATGCACTATCAACTGGAGTGCTAAACGCATCATACAATGCTCACTCCATCCAGTTGAATTCTCAAGAGTGGCTACCTGAAAACTAATGTGGGACAAGCTAGAGGTAATCTACGAAGGAACCTCTCAGGTACGAGAAACAAAAGCCAACATTTTAGTTTCTGAATATGAAATGTTCGCATGAAGCCTGATGAGTCAATTCAAGATATGTATGCCCGATTAACTGTGCTTACTAATAGTTTGACTGCTTTGGGAAAGATATATTCAGAGCAAGAAATTGTAAGAAAAATTCTCAGATCGTTAACTCCAGCATGGCACACGAAGGCAACCGTGGTTGAAGAATCAAGAGATCTCGCAACAACTAAGGTAGATGAACTCATTGGATCATTGATGACCTATGAGATCAATCTCAAGAACAAAGAGGCTGAGGCACCTAAAAAGAAGTCCCTAGCTCTTAAAGCAGGACCCAGCGGTCAAGGCTCTTCTGATGAAGGTGAGTATTCGGGAAGTGAGCGAGATGAGGATGACGGGGCCATGCTCACACGTAAGTTCAAAAAATTCCTGAGAAAGGAAGCTAAGAGATTCATGAGAGGAAGGTCAAAGGTAAGAAATGGTTTCAAATCTAATTCTGAAAACTATAAGAAATCTGATAAAATCATTTGCTATTCTTGCAACAAATCAGGGCATTTCAAGAATGATTGTCCCAACAGATTCAGAAAAGCCGACAAATGGAATGGCAAGAAGAAGAACAAGGCCATGGTGTCCACATGGAGTGATGAAGAGGAAAGTGATGACGGAACTAGCTCCTCGGACAAAGAAAAAGAAGATATCTGTCTTATGGCCAAAGGTGATGAAGAAACTAAGGTAAATTCTCCATTTGAAGATTATACAATTGATGATTGGGAGGAAGCATATATACAAGTCATGGAAAAATATGAAATGTACAAAAAGGAGAATAAATCATTGAAAAAGAAAATTAACTCATTTTTGCATGATCATGAAATAAATGTCAAGAATGCTTCACTTGAAACTGAAATTGAGGATCTTAAGAAAATGATTGAGGATTTGGAAGAGGGAAGAAAAGAAATGGCTGACATGGAAACTGAAAATGAAAATTTGAGAAATGAGATTGATAGCATCAAGCTAAAAATACAAAGCTATGAAAAGAACAGCAAATTGAGTAATGAGAAGTACGAAGCTGTCAAACAAGTCAACATTCAACTTCTTCAAAATATTGAAAACCTACAAAAAGAGTTGAAGTATAAACAACAATCTTTAGAAAAGTTTGTGGATGGAAGACAAAATCTAGATGTATTGCTAGGAACTAGAATGAACCATAACAAAGATGGGTTGGGTTTTGATCCAACAAACAAAAGGCCATTTGGGCTAAAAACTGTCACATTTGTTTCATCTTCCGAAGCTTCCACCGTAAACACAACTCCCACACAAAACCAGCAAATATAAAAGGAGAAAGGGAAAGAAAAGATTGAAGAGGTAGTCACTGAAATTCCCAAAAAGTCTATCCAAAAGCCTAAGAAAGGTCGACCTTCCCCGCATCATAGGTCAACACTTCCTCAGTCATTGCATGCTCAATCTTCCAGATATCACCATAACTGGATTACACATTCATATAGGCCAATACCATCATATTCTTGGGGCAATTGTGACCTCTGTGTGCATCAATCTTATAGGTGACAAAATATTCATTTTCAACCCAAAACCAACCAGCCACCTCAATGGCTTAAGAAGCAAAATTCATCAAACTTCCACAAACTCCAACCAAGAGCCTCCAAACAGAAAATGAATGTCAAGATTGAAAAGAAAAATCAAATCCCTGCTCTAAGCAAACAAAACATGAATGTTAAGAAGGTTTGGATTCCAAAGAAATGGCTTCATGTTTTGAAAATTTGAAAAGTTTGATGGGACCCAAATTTGGTTGGGTTCCAAACGGCATTGTTTAATTGCTTGTGCAGGAATGTCTTGCAGCCATGCATAACATGTGGTACCTTGATAGCGGTTGTTCAAGACACATGACTGGAGACAAATCAAAGTTTTATCTCTTGGAGGAAAAGGAAGGAGGATATGTCACATTTGGAGGGAACAACAAGGGAAAAATTATTGGAACAGGTAATGTAGGTAAGAATCTCTCCAACTCTATTGGAAATGTGTTGTTAGTTAAAGGATTAAAATATAACTTGCTCAGCATAAGTCAAATGTGTGATAAAGGTCACAAAGTGTTATTTGATTCTCATGAATGTAAAATCTTTGAACCAAAATCTGACAAGGTAAAATTTTCTGATAAGAGATTCAACAATGTTTACATGATTGACTTAGATGATCCTGCTTATTCAAACCTTTGTCTTGCTGTACCAAAATCTGAAATTGCATGGTTATGGCATCGTAGACTAGGACATGCTAGCTACAATGTCTTACTTAAACTGTTAAAGCATTCAATGGTGAAAGGGTTGCCTGAATTATCATTTAAACAAGAAAACAAGTTGTGTGATGCATGTGCCCTAGGTAAACAAACAAGAAAATCTTTCAAAGGAAGATCTGAAAATACATCATCCAAACCACTCGAGCTAATTCATATGGACCTGTTTGGCCCAACCAGAACTGCTAGCTTAAGTGGTAGAAAATATGGATATGTCTTGGTGGATGACTTTTCTAGATTCACATGGGTTTTCTTTCTCACACATAAAAATGATACTTTTGATGAGTTTCAGGCACTCTACATGAAGATAAAGCAGGACGGTGAGTTTAAAATTTTCAAGATTCAATCTGATCATGGTGGTGAATTTGAAAATGCTAATTTTTATAATCTTTGCAGTGCTGAAGGCATTTTCCACCAGTTTTCTTCACTAAGAACTCTAGAGCAAAATGGTGTAATTGAAAGGAGGAACCGAACACTTATAGAAATGACAAGAACCATGCTTGCCGAATGGCAACTTCCAAGGAAATTTTGGGTTGAAGCGGTAAACTCGGCATGTTATATTATCAACCGCTCTATGGTAAGGCCACACACCAAAAAGACTCCTGATGAGTTGCTGAAAGGTAAAAAGCCTTCTCTCACACACATGAAAGTATTTGGGTCAAAATGCTTCATCCACAATAATGACAAAAGAGACTTAGATAAATTCGTGCCCAAGAGCGATGAAGGTATATTCCTTGGATATTCTGATAGATCTAGGGCTTATAGAATTTATAACATTGAGAGTCAAACTATGGAAGAATCACCCCATATTTTCTTTGATGAATATCATGATGATTCTAACAATGATAACTCTTACAGGAAAAATGATGAAGATGGGGAATTCTTAAGCATGAAGGACAAGAGTGATCCTCCACAAGAAGAAACAAAAGAAGATGGTGACCGAGCTGAATCAAGCAATGCAAGGGATCAAGCTCCAGGAGAAGGTAATGATTCTACAAACATTAGAATTCTTAAGGATCATCCTTTAGAAAATGTCATTGGTAGCTTGAATGACCCACCTAGAACAAGGTCACATTTTAAAATTGTGGAAGAATTAGATCAACTTGCTCTTGTCTCTCAGCTTGAACCCAAAAATATTGATTAAGCATTAAAGGATGAAAACTGGATAAATTCAATACAAGACGAGTTAAACCAGTTTGAGATAAACAAAGTTTGGCATCTTGTTCCTAGACCTTCATCACAATCTGTCATAGGCACTAAATGGGTCTTTAGGAACAAACTCAGTGAGGATGGCAAGATAATAAGAAACAAGGCTAGATTGGTGGCTCAAGGGTATAATCAAGAGTTCGGGGTAGACTTTGATGAATCTTATGCCCCAATTACTAGACTCGAAGCCATCAGAATTTTACTTACCTTTGCATGCTCCCTTAGAATAAAGCTGTATCAAATGGATGCAAAAAGTGCTTTCTTGAATGGCTTGATCAAAGAAGAAGTCTATGTTGAGCAGCCCCCTGGCTTTGAGAATTCTAACCATGCAGATTTTATATACAAGCTAGACAGGGCACTTTATGGACTTAAGCAAGCACCAAGAGCTTGGTATGAGAGACTAAGCTCGTTCCTCATTGAAAAAGGGTACACACGAGGTAAGGTAGATCAAACACTTTTCACTAAGAAGCAAGGTAAGAACATCTTGATTGTTCAAATTTATGTTGATGATATTGTGTTTGGTTCTACTAAATCTGAAATGTGTGAGGAATTTGCTAACCTCATGACTAGCGAATTTGAGATGAGCTTAATGGGAGAACTCCAATTCTTTCTCGGTTTGCAGGTAAACCAAGGACAAGATGGGTGCTTCATAAGTCAAGCCAAATATATCAAGGAGATACTGAAAAGATTTGACATGACGAACAGTAAAATCATTGCAACTCCTATGAGCACCACAACATCACTGGATTCGGATGAAAATGGTAAATTAGTGGATGCAAAGATCTATAGAGGTATTATCGGCTCTTTGCTTTACTTGACTGCATCCCGACCAGATATCCAGTTTAGTTTATGCCTTTGTGCTAGATTTCAAGCTAGTCCTAGAGAATCCCACTTGACTGCCGTCAAACGTATCCTTAGATATCTTTCCGGCACTCAAGATTTGGGATTGTGGTATCTGTCATCATGTGACTTATCTCTTATATCTTATTCTGATGAGGACTACGCTGGATGCAAGCTGCATCGTAAGAGTACTAGTGGCTATTTGCCAGTTTCTAGGTGGGTGTTTAGTTTCTTGGGCCTCCAAGAAACAACACTCGGTTGCCCTCTCAACCGTAGAGGTAGAATATGTTGCTGTGGGGAGCTGTGGCACCCAAGTGTTGTGGATTAAACACCAACTCCAAGACTACTTAGTGGATCTTGGTTGTGTCCCGATTCTGTGTGATAACACTAGTGCTATCAACCTTGCAAAAAATACAGTCCAGCACTCTAGGACTAAGTATATTGAGATTAGGCATCACTTCATTAGAGATGAGGTCAGTAAGAAAAATTTTGAACTGTATTTTATTGATACTCTAAATCAAAGTGCTGATATTTTCACCAAGCCCTTGTGTAATGACAGGTTTTCAACACTCAGAAGGGAGCTTGGTCTTTGCCGACCTCTGGCCAATAAAAATTGAAATGATGATTTTATTCAATTTAGTTGTGTGTTTTTACAGATTTGTATCCATGCATTGTTTTCATATATATATGTCATTTTGCATATGGTGTCGCATTGCATGTAGTCATGATGCATAATAAAGATTGAATTCATGTTCACGATGCCTTGCATGGTTGGTGTAGCATCATTCTTGCATGGCCATGGTATATTAAATGTTGATGTATGGAAAGGCAAGTTATGCTTACCTAGAAGCACTCAATATGCGTAAGGTTTCACCTCCGCCAAGTACCATGCGTCACTGTCGCATATAGGCCATATAGTATGGGGGAGTTGTCTCTTTGCAGCATTCATGCATATGTTTCATCTTCATTCTGTTGCATTTAATAAGTGTACAACCATGTGTTGGGTCATGCATTTCATGTCTGCCAAATTCATGTTTGATCAGGTCAACCCCTGCATGGTTCTAGTCAACCTCTCCTTGACATTCGTCATTCCACCTGATTGCAAACATAACTCCTTGAGTGCATTCACAGCATATCCTTAGGGGGAGTCCTGCTGCTATTCTTACTCTCTTGCAATCTGAAATTCATAGCTTATAGTCTACATATGAGATCATGAAACTGACAGAACTGCGGCATAAGAGCTTTCTATTATATGCCCTGATGATTTTCCATCCAATGAAAATGGTTCAGATTTAATGATTTTCTTGAAGTTCAAAAATATTTATTCTGAAATCATCTATGTTCTGTGGTTTTAATAGACCTTAACTAGAGATTACATATTGTGCTTTGCATGACTATCCTGAAATCTGAAAATCTAAACGTCATGATAATTTTGGTGATACTCTAGAGCTTAGTATTGCTTCTAAACATCTTGATGAGCTGGAATTCTTAGAAATTAATTTGACAGCGTAATGATATTTTTGCACGGAGAAATATGTCACGTCATCAAATCAAGTGACGAATGATATCTCATGATGTGCCCCTGTTATCTCTGTCTTAATTATATTTGGACTCTAGGCAGAACACTGGCATAATTGCTGAGAAATATATCTTCTCATCACAGAAATGAGATTGGATATGTCATGATGTGGCTTTGCTATCTCTGTTCATTCTGAAGCATAACTGTCAGTCTTGCCAACTATCTAGGAATACTAGCGTCTAAACAACGTGTATTCCTACGGTTAGGAGGCATGTACTAGACTTGATTGCTCGTAAAATATGAGTCTTGTGCCTTCAAATTCAAAAGATATTGAAAATCTAATTTGCTGCACTCATAAAATTCCATGCTTTAGTCATGATTGTTTAGCCTCAATACTCGTTTTTATGTTATTCCCCTAGTAGTTATTGAATACGGATATATAAGAGAAGGGAAGGTTAAACACTGCCATGATATGCACCTTTGGTTCATTACTATTAAATCTTGGATGTAGATGCTTTTCGAACTCTGTTGATGATCTCAGATTTCCTTAGATTTGAACCATATATGTTGCTCACAGTCTGTTTCAGGTTTGCATATATTGGCTTGCTCTCTAATCTCATTCACCTCTGGTCTCTCAGACATTCGTCACCTTCTCTATCTTATCCCTCCTTTTTGCTATTGTCAAAGGGGGAGAATGTCTTGCTGTTATGAGTCCTTTGTGAGTTGTCAAAGGGTGAGAATGCATTGTGGACGGGGGAGCGAACCTTTGTGAGCATTTGAGTCTTCTGTGAGCTTTTGGGGGATTGAAACTTTGCATTCCATGCATATATCTGCATTCACATCATTCCATGCATATATCCGCATTCACATCATCCATGCATATATCTGCATTATTGCATTCACATGCCTTCACTATCATGGATCTTGAGCTGCACATGTCGCATATATCATAATGACTCAACTTGGCCATCTTAGTTCTTACTGCCACATAATGACTCACAGTGTTGCCATCATCAAAAAGGCGGAGATTGTTGTGCCCCTATGATCATTTGAGTCTTCCTGTGGTTTGGGTCATTCAACATCGTCTTGTGGTCATTTGAGTTGTTGGATATTCTTGGTTTTGATAATAGCTAAACACTATAAGTCATTATTATTTTAACTCTCACATGACTGACATACGTGATGTTTTGTTCATGACAGATATGCCAATGAATTGTCAAGGAATGAAGTGGAGATGGCAAATGTGAAAGTTCAATGTTGCGCCCTCGCACGCGGATCGACCTGCCCGGTCAGGTAGCGGGGGTCAAGGGGGCAGCGCCCCTTGCGGGGGTTTCCGGGGGCGGAGCCCTCGGAACAAAATTTTGATTGAAGACTCAGTAATACATCTTCAAGACAGTCAAGGGTGTTGCCACAGACATGAACGGGCTGCTAAAGGAGACAAGCGATGGAGCTAAAGCGATTAACGGACTGAACAGGGAAGACCGGGGGTCTGCCCAGCTGGCGGTCGACCGCGAGCACAGGGGCGGTCGACCGCCCCAGCCAGCAACCTCCAGGCTACAGCTCTTTCAGTAGCGGTCGACCACCAGCCAGTAGCGGTCGACCAGAATTCCTACTGACCAGCCGTCTATAGTGTTTCTCAGTAGCGGTCGACCGCCACCTACCTTCGGTCAACCGCCAGCCCCGATGCAGCCATGTTTGACTTCGATTTCCAGCTCGAGGTCAGCCCCTTTCCTTGTATTTGTTTAACCCCAAAGTCACCCAATCTTCCATAGATTGTGGATCTGGTCTGGGGGATGTCTAAGGACCATTCAAAGGTTATAAAACACATGCAAGAGGGTAGAAACCCTAGTTGATCATTTGTGAATCCAAGGGAGATCAAAGGAGGCTACAAGGGTGAGAGGAGTTCGAGTACTGTAGCTGTGAACAGTACTCCGGGAAGAAGTTCTTCATCCATTCAAGGGATTCAAGCCTAGATCTGAAGCCATCTCAACCTCCAAGGAAGCAAGAAGTAATCAAGGCTCTCAAGGGTGATCTAAACTGTATCAAACTCTTCATCAACTCAAGGAGATCAAAAGGAAGATCAAAGCTACATCCATAGTCTTCTTCATCAACTCAAGGAAGATCATCTTTCAAGGAAAAAGACACCATTGAAGCATCCAACTCAAGCTCCAGCAATCTCAGACAAGATTTTTCTTCTTGAGCATATTCTCTATCTTGTTTCATGATTGAGTGTTTTCATATTTCTTCTTCTTCATTTCATACAAATGATTGAAACTGAAGATCGTCCCTACCGGTGGTTAGTAGGAAGGCAATCGAAAGTTGTCCGATCTGCGGTGTTGACATCCTTACCGGTGGTTAGTAGGAAGGCAATCGGTGGTCTTTCCGATTTGCGGTTCAGTGCGAGGCACTAGTGGAACCTCACCAGATTTGGTGAGGGGTGGACGTAGGACTGGGGATTCAGTCCGAACCACCTTAAAATCCATTGTATTGTGGTTTGATTGTGTGATTGATATGTTTTAGATGCATGCTTAGGTTCAATCTCCATATTATGAAATCATATTTCTAAGCAAATCATTTTATACATCGCTAAGCTAGTTGTATTCCGCTGTAATTATTTTTAACTAGGCTTATAGAGGGTTGTATTGCGAAAAGAGGGGAAGATCTATTCACCCCTCCCCTCTAGATCCACTGTCCACTACACAACAACAATAATTCTTTTAGATAATTAATAATTACAACACATTTAAAATTTAATAACTATGGAATCATGTATCTAAAAATCATGATATGCATATTTCTAGAATCCCTGCAATTTTCTCTTCACTGTCATGTCTTTAGTTTTCTAAAATTCTATTTGGATAGAAAGTAGCACTGTTCATCCCCTAATGAATAGTGACAATTGAATTAAAACGGAAGCATGAGCCTGCAAGCGCATCTAGGTGATGCGTTGCAGCGTAAAGTGTTAAAAAGAATCGGTGACCAAAAACCTGTCGCCTATGCGAACCTGCGCCCGTGCAAGCAGGCACTATTTCCTGAAGTTGATACATAGAAAAGAAATTATTTATAGAATTAGCGACCATCCCTGTGTCGCACATTAATGAACTTGCGCCCCTTTGAAAAGGTGTTGTTTTCTGTATTTTCAGATGCGGTATATATGAAAAGAAATAAATAAAAGGAACTGGCATCGTATCTCAGGGCGTAGATCGAAGATACTGCCCCTCTCCAAAGAGTCATAATTTCTAAAAATTTATTAATAATCTGGAATTTCAAGAATGGACGCCTAAACAGTGGGCACTAATTTAAATAGTGACCACTACCAGGGCGCAGTTTTCTTGTGATAATTTCTCCATCGTGTTTTGATCCATTGACCGCTGGATCTTTCGCACCATTGTCTCAAATCTGAGACTTGGTCCCTGTTATGCTTTATCCTTTGCACCCATAACTCTTGGTGATGATTGGACCCTCCGCGGGATATTCCTTCTTTTGGATCGGTACTTTCTTCATTGAGACTTCTGTAAGCCTACGCTAGCCTTGGATTCCCTCAAGGTAGCCGGGCTAGTTGTACCCAAAAAACCCTGGAATCTTTGATTGTCATGTCACTCTAAAGAAACGTGATACTTTAGCCCTCTTAGAGCGCTGTTTCTAGCCTCTTTGAGAAGTCTATTTTTTGTCTGAAAACTGTGACCATGACTTGGATGCCAAAAGGAATTGGCGATCAGCCAGTGGGCACAGATTACCGATTTAGAGACCGTGAAATGAAGGCTATTTCTTTGTGCATGTTCCTGTTCATAGAATGAGCAACGATGCCGTGGACGCCAATTCTGTAATCTATGATAACCTGAGTGGATGCCAATTACCCAGAATTCACGATTTGTTTTGGTTTCATGTATCGTCATACTATTTTTGTTAAAAGTCCATTCTTTCGAATCATTATTCCATGAATCTACCTTAATGATCTTACATGCTTGATCGTTGGAACTATTTGGCCATTATTTTAAGTGGAATTGGTCTAGACACACAAGGGGTTATGGGTCCAAACAAATTGATACTCAATGCTAGAACGTAAAAGTAACGCGGTCCGGATCTGATCCCAGGGGCGAGGTAAAGTCTAAACGTGTAACAATATCATGATTGATTGGGTGTGGCATTGCACCAACCAAAAGCAAGATTGATCTATGACATGCCACAAGTGATCGCTACTGGAATGATTGAACTTCTTTATACATATGGCCAATCCTATAAAGTGAAAGCTATGTGATATGCTCTAGAGAAAGTGAATGCCTTAATGAAACGATTGTTATTGTCCCCTCATAATGCTCTTGAAAACCTTACTGAAAAGCTTGTTATCTTGTCAAGGTTATTCTTGGAATTATTGTCCCGTCCATCTATTGTCCGTATAGCACTTGAAATTTTTCTATTGTCATGTCTACAATCCATTATATTGCCCCGGATTGTTAATCTATCTCATGTCATTATAGTTCTCGATTACGATACCTTGCATGACTTGCATGTTCATGTTAACTTGTTAATTACTTAAAGTTAGCTTGGAGCTTGAGATATTAAGACCTACTGAGCATTCGCTCACCGAGTGTTTTCGAATATTTTTTAGGTAATGACCATAGTGACGACGACACCGAACATGATGGGCAAGGGCAAGAGTGAAGAGAGCTCCGACAAACTTAGGTGAACCTCATGGTCTATGTCATTATGTTCATGTCAAGTCTAATTAGAGAGTCCATTGTAATTTTCTATTATTGAGTCCTTTTATTTGGGTCTAATTTGTAATAAACTTATATGTAAGTGAAATTCTATTTTGTTCAAATTATATCTTGTCTTATGGCTATGCTCTGATTGACACGACTGTTTATCTGCCACGTTCCGAGCAAACGACACGTTCCGCTGCTATCGGTTCGGGGCGTGACAGAAGATGGCATTAGAGCCTAGGCTTTCTAAGTCCCAAGGTCATTAAGTCCAAGTAATACATCAAGTTATCCTTGTCGGTTATCCTATAGAAATTCTATGAGATTGGGTAGAGCTATGGGCTAATCAATAATATATGACTTATCTACGTTAAAATTAATGTCAAGAGATGAGTATTTATTATTTTAAAACTTGTTTTGTAGGCTAAAATGGCTGCCGAGAAAGCTCAATGGAGGGATATGTAGCGTACCATCCAAGGGTTGACTCAGGCATTACAACAAGTTGCACAAGGTGGAGTACAACATGGAGCCGGGGATTTGCATCGAAAGTTCCAAAAGATGAATCCCCCTAAGTTTAATGGGTCTACCGACTCAGATGAAGCAAAAAATTGGGTACAAGAAATAGAGAGAACTTTTCAGGTTATGCAATGTACTGACCATGAGAAGGTACTATTGGGGACTTATCAACTAGAGAAGAATGCTCGGGCATGGTGGAAATCCGTAGAAGCAATCTTGCCCAACGATCAAGTCACATGGGATGAGTTCCTAGAACACTTTAATGAGAAATATTTTTCAAAGAGAATCCGAGAGAGGAGGGTAATGGAGTTCGCGGCATTGAAACAACGTAGTTTATCAGTAGCAGACTATGAAGTGAAGTTTTTTAGATTGGCTTGATATGCACCTCATTTAGTCCATACGGAGAAGATGAGAGAAAAGAGATTTATGAATGGCTTGAAGGTGGAGCTTATTCCTCAATTAGCTCCGTTAGAAATTTAAACTTACACAGAGATGGTTAGGAAGGCACAACTATTGGAAGATGCTATGGATATGATAGAATGAATCAAAGGAAAAATTGCCAAGAAGGAGTTAGCGAATGGATCCAAGAATAGGGAACCCGTGAATGGCAAGAAGATGTCCAATGGAGATAACGGTTCCCGGAAGGATAAGAAACCCCACAATTATGATCAACAAGTTGTTCCGGCCAAGGAAAAATGCGAGCATTGCAAGAAAGGAGGGCACAAACCGGAAGAGTGTTGGTACACTCTTAGGAAGTGTAATCGTTGCGGAAGTGAAGATCATAGAATAGTCTGTTGTCCACTTTTAAAGGAGCAAGCACCACGAGAGCAACAACAAGGTGGACCTAAGTGTCAGGGAAGACTTCAAGCGTTGGAAGGCAACTCCAACCCATCCTATTGGATATAGTGATCTTAGTTCTTAGCATGCTTTGAGAATGGGTCTAGCTAGAATAAATGTTTTAAATATGGTGATTCTACCCCAGTCTGGAAAGGAAATCATGTGAATTTGAGGACCAAATTCTTTTAAGTGGGGGAAGGTGTAGCACCCCAAAAATTTAATAAAGAAAAAATAGTAATATTAGTCATAAAACAAATATGGAAAATAAAATTTTGATAATAGAAATAGCCTAGATAGATAACAGGCCTAAATATTAATTAAAAGGCTATAAATAAATTCCTTCAAAAGGATGAAAGCCCCACCATAAAGCTAAAACTCGATGGGCCTCAGTATCAATTGGTGGGCTTTGAAAATCCATTACAAATGAATCCTCCAAACAGGCCTAAAACCCAATCCAGATAATATTAAGCAAATGGGCCTCCTTGAGAATTAGAACCATTGATGGGCTTTAGTAGAAACCAAGACCTTATGTTAAATGGGCTTGTAAAAGAATATACACATAAATGTTATTATAACAAGGTCTGTGGGGTTAAACCCAATAACTTGCTCACATCGAACCCTTCCATGGAAGCTTTAGGGTTTTAGCAAACCAAGAAAGGCGGCTGTGAATGTGGAAAGGGTGAGATCGATCTAGGGAAACTTAAACCCATTAGGATTGTGCATGGAAAAAATTTAAGTCCCATTAGGATTCATGCATGAAGGGAGTTCTCCTTCTATACATACCCACCTGTTCGATCAAGCCCAGACTACTGTTGCATGGGTGATCAACAGAGCCTTTTTCTATTGTTTCGTGCTGCCGGTCTTGCTACTCGACGGTGTGTCCATCTTCCCTTCGTCCTACATCTGACATCTTCTTCTTTTCCTAACGTTGTCAAGTGTGCGGTTGTTGCTGTAGCTGCCATTGCCTTACGTTGAGAAGAAGTAGAGCTAGCTTCTCCCCATCTTCTTCCTCTACTACGCGGACCTGTTGCAGTTGTTGTGCTGCAGCTGTTGTTCATCTTCGTCTTCTTCCTTCTTCGTTGGAGGACAAGGCTACTGCTGCTACAATTGTTCTCTTTCTCTGCTACACGTACTCGTACCTGCCACTACAGTTGCTATTTTTTATCTTCTTCCCTGCAACCTCTTCGTCCATTAAACGCATCCAAAGGTAGGCAATCTCCCAAGCAAAATCGAAGTAATTATCATGTTAGATCACTAGAGCATGTAGACTATCTTCCTTGAATCTTCCTGATTGTTTATAACATGCCTAAACATGTTTTTTTGAAAGTCTGGAAATCGTTACTACATGAAAGTAATTAGCGACCACTGCATTGCCGCTACTTCCAAGAGGGCCCGTCCAAATGGACGCTAATTAATCAGCGACAGTAAGACTGCCGCTAATTCTTTTAGATAATTAATAATTACAACACGTTTAAAATTTAATATCTATGGAATTATGTATCTAAAAATCATGATATGCATATTTCTGGAATCCCTACAATTTTCTCTTCACTGTCATGTCTTTAGTTTTCCAAAATTCTATCTGGATTGAAAGTAGCATTGTTCATCCCCTAACGAACCGTGTCAATCGAAATAAAATGGAAGCATGTGCCTGCAAGGGCATCTAGGCCATGCGTTGCAACGTAAAGCGTTAAAAAGAAAGGCGACCAGAACCCTATCGCCAATTTGAACTTGGGCCCATGCAAGCAAGTGTTGTTTCTTGAAGTTGATATATAGAAAAGAAATTGTTCATAGAATTAGTGTAACGCCCCGGAGATTTGGGTACCGGTAAACCGATGCCAAGAACTCGGAGACGCCACCCAAGAGGTTGATGAGGCCCCGTAAGGGTTGGGAGGATTGTTTAAGGAGGTGCATAATGAACAGGAATTACACACACATTTTTAAGATAATAATTTTAAATGGAAGCAATTTACAACATCAGAGTAATATATTCATATAATAGTCCAGGTCCATCCATTACAAGTCCAAGCATTGTACAGAAGTCAAAAGGAGACAACTACACAGGGCATACCACGGTCAAAACAAAGGAGAGACCACTGCTAGCACCTAAGATAGCCTGTCAAAAGCACGAGAATCACCCGCGGAATGCTGCTACGTCTCACCTGGAAGTCTTTGGTGCGGACACACGCCACTATACACGCTAGTGGACGAGGATATGGCGAGACCCGGATAGCTCAAGGAGGACGTGGATGCATAGGCCGAGCCTTCAACTTTATTTCACAATTGTTTGGCCTTGTTGGGCCCTATTTGGAGTTTGTGGACACTTAATGGGTTGTAATAGTGTGTAAAGGGCTAATGGGCTCAAGGTCTTGTAATGGGCTAGAATAGTGTTGGGCTTGACTATTGGGTTTCTACATGGGCCAAGCCCATGGGTTAGTGTGAAAGGAACCTAGTGGGTTGTGGGCTTCTAGAAGGGGCCTTGGTCCAAGGGGAGACAGCCACCTACTTAATGGTGACTCCCCTCCCTTAATGTCAACATTAGATAGCTTCCTTGTCTCCCGTCCCCCTTTCATTTTCAAAGGTAGGTGATTCATTGTCCCCCCTTGGTCTCCCCTCCCCTCTCCTTGTCAAAGGATCGAACCCCCCCTCCCTCCCCTTCATCCAATGTTTTTTCAAGCCCCCTCCCCTTGCCTTACCTCTATTTAAACATATGTATAGTATTCTTAGTGGAACTAATGAAAGATTTGTGAGAGAAAATTGCATTAGGAGAGTGATTCTCTTCTTTCCCCCTTGGGTGTGATGCCCTGCCAAATCCTGTGATGGGATTTACCTTAGGCGTGTGACTCGCCCTCTATCCTCCCCACCCCTTTCGCATCTATCTCCAAAAAAATTCTTTGAGAAGCTTCTACAAGTCAGGAAAATTTCAGAGGTGGTTTTGCATCGATCGGAGCTCTGGATTGCCAACAACAATTCATCTCGTGATGTTGCGCGGATCTGCCCGAGCTTGCTGTCCATATCTGGAGTTTCCTGAACCTGAAATTCTCCAGATTGCCTCACAAGTTTTATGGATCTGATTTCCTGAGTGATTGAAGGATCTTTAGTCCTCTTCGAGTTGCCACAGATCTTGTGTCGATCTGAGATATTTGCTGATCGTGGCGACGATTTTCGTGGGATTGCGCAAGCTGATCTGTTCATATCCGACTCAACATCAGTGCCGACTTCCCGAAGCTGCCCCACCTCCTCCCTTACAGATCTGTGCAAGCTCTTTGGTCTGCGACTTCCTCTGGACGCCGCCGACAAGCTCCCACAAACGGCGCCTCGTTCCGACATCAGGAACGAATTTTCCAGTAATTATTTGTCTTCATGTGCAGTTCTGTGTGCATAAAACTAGAAGCTGAGAAAAGTTGCTGCTATGCCCAGATCTGAAAAGATCTGATCGCGCCCTTCGAAGCAGACTATCTTCATCCTATCGCCGACGTTCTCCAAGAAACGGAACTCCGATCGGGCATCGGATCTTGGCGCACCGGCCCTGCAAGTTCACTATGCAGGGTGACCAGCGCGGGCAGAACCAAGTCGGCTTCCATTCGGCTCACATGGATCGACTCCGACTTGCTTCCCTCGCCTCCTACGAGTGCGGCCCATCAACCCAGATTTCAGCAACCCCAAAATTGGTGTTTGTAGCCCTTTACCTCCCTACGCGGAGTGGGCATTAAGTTCTGAAATTATAAACTTAACACTTGTGTGTATCGGGGTTGTTTGGATTCGGCCGGGGTTTCTTCCCCACGCACTAGTCGTGGAGGTACGTGCTTGTTCCTATACTCACATTTGCTAATTTAATATACTTTCTATCATGCTACGTTTGTCAAATTAGGGCCGATAGTTAGCTACAAATCACCGTGATTGTGAGTTGAGAGTGCCCGTTCCTTAGCTCCAGTCGAGCACCGAGCTCGGACTGCACCACCCTAGGCGACAGTGGTTCCTTAACCACTGCGATCCCACGTTTCCCTTGCAAGGGACAATCTTTGGGCAAGCTAGAGTTCCTATTAAGAGATGTCTCCACCCGGATAATGCCACGATGGTCAGCCGCCCGGCTTACCTTAGCGTGCTAGTGCTGGCCGCACATCGATTCCATCGTACGTCTTAGCCCGGTCGCGTCTTCATCCCGCATCAAATTGGTATCAGAGCGTCGGTTTAAGTCTAGGGTCATCTAAGTCCAAGGTTGCATTGTATTTCAATATTCGGTATATCAAAAGGTATCATCCGACCATTAGGTTATGCCTATCGGGGAGGTGATTCACTCACGTGAGAGGATCTTCGGACTCCCGGACTCCGCCAGGTACCGGATATCGATTTAAGTCTAGGTTCCTAGTTAGTGCATTCCAACCTTTGTGTCTTTGCATGCCCACCCGGCGTGGTACCCAATACCATCGCCCCGCATCTATGGCTAACCCACGCGATGCCGCCTCTGGAGACTTCCACTCCTCGCATGAGGTGATGATGGCCATTATCGCTCGGTTGGACCTGTCCGAAACTACCTTTCGAAACATCTCCGATAATATGGATGGTCACCTTAGAGCCATGGAGGGACGCATGGAGATGTCCGACAGGTCTGTCCAAGATCTAGTTTGACGGTTAGATAGAATGTCACACGGGGACCCTCTTGGAGCGCCCAAGGCCCACCCGCACCACCTCTAGTGGTGGTCCAAGTCCAACCCGCTCCCGTAGCCCAAGTGCAGCCCACTCCCGCGGCCCAAAACCAGCCCGCACCCGCTCCTCAGCCTGACCCTCATCGAGCCATCGAACCACCACATCGTGACCTTGGTTTAGAGGACTATGGGTCCGATAATGCGTATGGGGGGTACGGCCGACGTCGTCATGGCTTTCATCAGCCAAGAGATGAAGAGGACGATAGGGTCCTTAGGACCGTGCGAGCAGACCCTCCCACTTTTGACAGGTCTTTGGACCCAAAGGTCTATCTCGTTTAGGAGGCCGGTATGGACCGGTACTTCGAGTGGTTCGAGATGACAAATCTCTGGAGAGTCAAGTTCGCTAAAATGAAGCTATTAGGGCAAGCACAAACTTATTGGTGCAATGTGGAGAGCTTGCTATATCAGCGTCGAGAACCCCAGGTTGAGTCTTGGGATGAGATGAAGAAGAGACTTAGAACCATGTATCTTCCTGCCACATACCGTCAAAGGCTCATTAATAGGTGGCAGAATCTCAACCAAGGGGATCGGTCCCTGTCCGAGTACATCGCAGAGTTTGATGAATATTTTTTGCGATGTGGCGTCTCAGAAGAGAGCACGATGCCTGTTTCTCGCTTCCGTCGTGGTTTGCGGCCCCACTTTTAGTATGAACTCTTTCGCCACAATGTGACCACCCTGGAGGCCGCATATCAGGTTGCTCTCGAGTTAGAGCAATTTGAGTCAGATTTCGCTTCCGTCCAGCGACCGGGGACCATCCATCAGCGTGGTGTAGACACGACATTTTAGCATTATGCTGAGCAGATCCCGTATTACACTAGGACGCCCCAAAGTAGCTCGCACGGTTAAGTTAGTTGAGTAATCTCTAATTTAATCTAATAATCTGTGGCTTCTTGAATACTTCTTGTTAATGGGCTTGTGATCATTCCTACACAAAATAAAAAAATGTTAATGGGCTTGGTCCATCTTTTTAATCCTAAAAAAGGGGGAAGGTTCATCGTATGGGCTTGGCCCATTCCTATTCAAAAATATACCAAAAGAAAACATTTGTGCTAATAGGTTTGACCCATTCCTATTCAAAAATAATATATATATATATATATATATATATATATATGTGTGTGTGCTAATGGGCTTGGCCCACTTTTGTTCTAAAAAATCAATAAAATTTAATGGATATGGCCCCATCTTTTATTACATAATTTATTTCCTCACTCCCCTCCCGGGTCTCTCGGATCTTGCCCCCTCTCTTTAACACTCTCTCTCTCTCCCCTTCACACCTCCTCCGTAACCCACCACCCGTCGAATCCCCACACAACACACACACCATTTCCTCTCTCTGCCAATAGCCGTTGCCTTCGGCCACCTCCCACCTGCTAACAGCACCCCAACCCACTCCCTCTCTTCTCCACGCAGCAGACCCCCACTCTCGCTCTCTTCTTCCAGACACTCCCGTCGCCACGCGTATCTCCCCAGTCCACTGTCGCCTTCCCATCCCACCTCCACCGCATGCATACGTGCATGCCCCATGGCCCACCTACGCCCACGAGCACCGTGCCTGCACCACCGCGATCGCCACCGGACGCCGTGCGTGTTCCGTGAGCGCCCCAGCCGCTCGCCCCGACGCCGCCCGCAGTGCCCCCGCCTGCTCCGGCCACCTCTGGCCCCCCCAGCCGCAGCGCCCTCGCCTCCAGCCGTTCGCCCCGACGCAGCCCGCAGCGCCCCAGCGCCGCCTGCACGCCCCCGTCGTCCCGCCTGCACCGCCCGTCACCGCCCGCGGCCGCCTCCGGTCCCTGCCTCCGGCTTCGTCACCGCCGCACGCCGCCCGCGCCCTCGCGACGCCGCCCGCTCGCCCGCCGCTCCCGCCTCCGGTCCCTGCCTCCGGCTCCGTCTCCGCCGCGACGCCGCCCGCGCCCTCGCGACGCCGCCCGCTCGCCCGCCGCTCCCGTCTCTGGCTCCTCCTCCGCCGCTGCTACCGCCCCGCCTGCGCCGCCGGACCCCCCCCTCTCTCTCCCTCTATCTCTCCTTCTCTCCCTCTCTCCCTGTCTTGTTCTCTCTCTCTCCCCACCCCCGCGTCTCTCTCTCCCCATCTCTGCTCTCTCTCTCTCTCGCATCCCCCTCTCTCCCGGTTCCTCTCTCTCTCTCTCCCTCACTTTCTCTCCCTGTCTCTCTCCCTTCCTCCTCTCTCTCTCTCCCTCCGCCTCCGTTCTCTCTTCTTCTCTCTCTCTCTCTCCTCCCCTCCGTCTCATCTCTCCTTCTCGTTCTCTCTCTCCCCCCACGTTTCTCTCTCTCTCTCAGTCTCTGTCTCTCCTCTCCCCCCCTCTCAGTTCTTCTCTCTCTCTCTCTCTCTTTCCCCTCTCTGCGTTTCTCCCCCTCTCTCTGCTTCTACCTGCCCCCCCCCTCCATCGAGTTCTCCCTCCCTCTCACTCTCATTTTTTTCTTTTTTTTTATTACTTTCCTCCCCC
This sequence comes from Amorphophallus konjac, assembly GCA_022559845.1. Taxonomy (NCBI): domain Eukaryota; kingdom Viridiplantae; phylum Streptophyta; class Magnoliopsida; order Alismatales; family Araceae; genus Amorphophallus; species Amorphophallus konjac. The sequence continues at coordinate 259,084,891 of CM040124.1, read as the reverse complement.
TTCTCTCCCCATCCGATCTCTCTGCTTCTCTCCTCTCTCTCCCCCTCATTCTTTTTTTTATTTGTTTTATTCTCCCTCTCTCTTCTTTTCTCTCTCTCCCCCATCGTCTCTCTCTCACCTTCTTTCTTCCTGTCTCTTTTTTTTTCTTCTCTCTCTTTCCTCCTCACCCCGCCGTCTCCCTCTCTCAGTTTCTCTCTCTCTCACTCTCTCTCTCCCTCTCGATCTCCCTTTCTTTCACCTTTTTTTTATTATTTTTCCCCCCCTCATCATCACTCTACCCCCTCCCTCTTTCTCTGCTCTCACCCTCTCCCTCACTCTCACGACTTCTTCCCCACTCTCCCTTTCTTTTTATTTTATTATTATTATTCTTCTTTTCTCTCATCTCTTTCTCCCTCATCTTTTTTATTTGTTTGTTTTATTTGATTTCTCTCTCTCCCTCTCTCTTTCTCTCGGTTTCTCTCTCTCTTCCCCTCTACTTCCTCTCACCCTTTCTTTTCTTTTCTTTTTTTTATCTCTTTTCCCTCTGCTTTTCTCTCTGTTCTCCCTTCTCTCCTCTCTCCCGGCCTCACATCTCTCTTTCCCTCTCTGCCCATCTCCCCCCTTTTCTCCTTTTCTGTCTTTTTCTTCCCTCTTCTGCACCTATTAGATATATATATGTATATATATATTATTTACGTATATATAGCATCTATATGTTTATGTTCATGTATATGTGTATGTGTGTGTTCGTGTAGGGGTACGTATCTGTGAACGTATGCACGTGTTGATTTGAAGTGGAAAAGAGACTTTAAAGCAGTCATTCTGCTGCGCTACATGCCTGCTTTACTCTCACCTTGCCGAAGAAGCTCACCTTCGAGCCCACCATCTATATCTGAATAAGCTTTCTTCCCCCCTTTTACTGTCTACTTTTCATTCATTTAATTGCATGCATGCATCGTTTGCCATATCCATCAAATTCTTCTCTTTGAGAGAACTTTTGTCATTTATTCACCATGTCGCTCATCCATCCTATTCTAAAGGGGTTTTAAACAACACTAAACAGGTGTGTGTGTTTGAACATGATTATGTCATTGTCATTTCAAGGGACCGGTACTACCCTACTATTCTTCTAATCCATCATCTGTTTCTTTTGTATGTCGTGTTTTGCGAGGGCTAACCAGTCGGGGATCCCGCTTCTTCCGTCGACCAAAAGAGTAGGAGGTCATCCCTCCCTTTGAGGTACCCGGCTATTGTCTCTCTCATCTATCCTAGTTCTTTCCTTCATCATTATTATTTGTTGTTAAATTTCCATCTTCATCCTCCTTTACGTTTCGTTTAACAATAAGTCTATATTTTCTTAGCATTCTTTTCCTATATCGTACTACCTTATTCTACCATCTATCACCCGATTTCTCTCTTTGCTCTCTCACCTTTCTCTTAAAAAAAAGATATAAGAACATAAAAATAATAAAAGCCACAAAACCCCAAAAAAAATATATGATAACAAAAAGTAAAACAAAAAAAAGGGATAATAAAATTCGGGTAACCAAAGAAGGCCCTCTTCGTCGGCCGGCCGACTAAAGAGGAAGAAAGGACCCGCACTGCTCCCGCTTCGGCGGCGAATGCGATCAAGATATTTCCTGTGGGGTTCTCAGCCGCTGGCGATCACATCCCCTTCCCCCTTTCTTTCATGTCAATTTTCCTTTTTGTTTAAATCCTGCGACGGAAGTCATTCCTCGCGAAGGTGTACGTGACGGAAGTCATTCCTCGCGAAGCCTTTTTATTCTGTCATTTTTTTCTTTGATTTCTGTCTAAACCCTGCGACGGAAGTAATTCCTCGCGAAGGTGTACGTGACGGAAGTCATTCCTCGCGAAGCCTTTTTTTTTCATTCTGTCATTTTATTCTTTCAATTTCTATCTAAACCCTGCGACGGAAGTAATTCCTCGCGAAGGTGTACGTGACGGAAGTCATTCCTCGCGAAGCCTTTTTCATTCTGTCATTTTATTCTTTCAATTTCTGTCTAAACCCTGCGACGGAAGTAATTCCTCGCGAAGGTGCACGTGACAGAAGTAATTCCTCGCGAAGCCTTTTCATTCTGTCGTTTTATTCCTTTAATTTCTGTCGAAACCCCGCGGAGAGCAATACCTCGCGGTGGTCTTACGTGTGTACATATAATATTTATTATTTATGCTGCAATAAAAATCCCGTAAGGCCAATGTCTTGCGGTGGTCTTAATATGTACATATACATTCATTACTGCTGATAGTATTATATTACTGTTAGAACCCCACAAAGACCAATGTCCTGTGGTGGTGCGTCTTGGTTCGTATTGTCCTTGTAATTGTCTAGAGAATGATATTCCGTTGCAATTTCTGAGTCTTCGTGCCTCCCCATTTCTGTTACTTAGATTCTCGGATTTTTCGGTATATAAAAAACTGCTCGTGAAACGGTAAGTCACGCTTACCGGGAAGGGGTCAGTTTGCGCGAGAGGGTCTTCCGACCCCTATCTCCGCCACGTACCGGAGTTCGTTTCACATCCTTCTTTCCTTTCTCCCCTTTATGTTCTTTCTCTTCTTGAGTTGATCTCGTCGTTTCCGTCTCTTAGGACAGACGAGGGTGGACGTCCCTTGCCGTCTCCACCTCTCTGGCAATCACCTTTTCATCATTACTTTACATCATTGTATTGTTTCTTTCCCCCGAGGGTGGACGACACTCTTTTCCCGTCTACACCTTTTTGGCGATCACGGTGGGACCTCTTTTATTTTCTCTGGTTACCCAAATATTGTCGGCACCCACGTGTGCCCCTCCATTCGGCACCCACGCGTGCCCCTCCATTCGCCACCCACGCGTGCCCCTCCACTCGGCACCCACGTGTGCCCCTCCACTCGGCACCCATGCGTGCCCCTCCACTCGGCACCCACGCGTGCCCCTCCATTCGGCACCCACGCGTGCCTCTCCACTCGGCACCCACGTGTGCCCCTCCACTCGGCACCCACGCGTGCCCCTTCATTCGGCACCCACGTGTGCCCCTCCATTCGGCACCCACGCGTGCCCCTCCATTCGCCACCCACGCGTGCCCCTCCACTCGGCACCCACGCGTGCCCCTCCACTCGGCACCCACGCGTGCCCTTCATTCGGCACCCACGTGTGCCCCTCCACTCGGCACCCACGCGTGCCCCTCCACTCGGCACCCACGTGTGCCCCTCCATTCGGCACCCACGTGTGCCCCTCCACTCGGCACCCACACGTGCCCCTCCTGATTGCGCCCGCGTGCGCTATATTCGTGTTCCCGCTATCACTCTTGGCATTCCAATTTCATCCCTCGTGCACTACGTGCATTAGTCTAGAGTCCCCTTGAAGTCTGAAGAGATTCGTATCATTGCAGAAAAAAGGAGTGTTGTGATGTTTGTTTAATTTCTTTTATTGCATATATTTGTTGTCTGTTTATATATCTCCTGTTAAATTCAGCGCTGCATTGCATATCATCTCCCTTTTATTTTTATTTCTTTTGTTCCATCTTTTAGGATCACCTTTTCCTGGTGAAGGAAGGACTCTCCGTCGGGAATTCCTCTCGACGGACTAGGATCTCCTCCACTGGGACCTCCGTAAGTCCCCGACATCGAAGGATTCCCTCTTCGTTCACTGGGCTGGTTGTACCACTGAAGTTCCCTGGAGATAGTTAACCCATTCGTGGTGAGTCGAGTGTCCTTAGATCACACGGCGAAAATCAATATTGCAACTAAGGTCACTCCTGTGGTGTGAACATTAGACTAGGAAAAAAAAGAAAAAAAGGGGAAAACCAAAAGAAAACAAAAAAAAAGGCGTTAAACATCAACTTGTTTGTTAATCTTTGCTAATGGTTTGAGTGTGTATGTTATTACATTTTAATTAAAAAGAAAAAGAAAAAAAAAGGAAAACAAAAAGAAAACACAAAAAGGCGTTAAACATCAACTTGTTTGTTAATCTTTGTTCTTGGTTTGAGTGTGTATGATATTGCGTTCCGGCAAAATCTCACGTTCCGAAAAAGATCAAGAAATGTCCGGGAACGGTCAGAATCCGACCCCGACTCACCAGGGGACACATGTCCCTGCTGAGGACGCAGGTTCCTCCCGTGAGCCCTCACATGAGGTGCGAGCCGCCGTCGGGGAAGCATCCCCGCCACAAGATATTTCCTCCTTGCTAGGTGTTCTCGCGAACACACAACTCAATTCCGATCAGATCCGAGCCTTTCAGGCCGTCTTGAAAGGGAAATCTGTTGATTCTACTCCTCAAAACCCAACACCAGTTGTTCTCTCTATTCAAGAGCCCGCACACAGGCAATCCCTCCCTCATTCCCTCTTGTGCAGACAAGTTTGCAGCCTCCCTCTTTCCAATTACCTCCCCAGTCTCAAGTTCCACCAATTCGTCATCCAACATTTCAGTCAGTTCCATTTACTGATATGCCACATCTGCAACCTCCCCCTTTCTAATTACCTCCCCAATCTCAAGTTCCACCAATTCCTCATACGACATTTCAGTCAGTTCCATTTGCTGATATGTCACAACGTCTCTCTCATCCGGAATTCCCTTCTCAGGCTTCTGCGAGGCCTCAGTGGCCACCACAACCTGCTCCTTACAATGAGGTCACTCAATCTCTCCTTCATAGGATGAACAAGATGGATGAACAATTCCGAGATTTCAAAAAGATCGTGGACGTCAAATCCGCGCCTGAGATCTCTTTACCAATCCTTCCAGTATTCCATCTCCCTCCTTCTGAAATGCCAACGTATCGACGGTACACCGGCACAGGCAACCCCCTCATTCATCTGAAGGACTTTATGTATGAGTCCTCGTTTTGGCAGAACGATCAAAGATCCTTGGCATACCTCTTCAGGAGATCATTGGACGGTCCCGCCTTAGAATGGTTCTATTCACTAGAGCCGAGTGAGGCTGGGAATTTCGACGTAGTGCAACGAAAATTCACACAGAAATATCGGGATAGGGTCGGCCCCTCCTTCTCTATTACCGACCTAGTGGCTGAAAAAATGAAGCCGGACGAAGATTTCATCCAATTTGACGATCGATGGAGATCCTTGGCAGAGAAAATGAGAGACCCCATTTCAGAATCAGAGCAAGTAAAGATGGTCGTGTCTAATGCCACTCCACAATTTAGACACGTTCTGGCAATGAACAAGCTCACCACTATGGAGGAATTGTATGAGAGGGCTCGATATATCCAAACACAGCTGAAAGATTCTCCCCTCATGCATATGTACGAGCCACCAAAGCCAAAGGTGTTTAGGAAGTCGGGCACGGGTGCCCAAGGTGGGGTAACAGAAGGGGTTGTAACAAATGAACAAGTGGGCGCGGTTGGCTATCCCAACCAGCAAGCTAACCCTAGGCCCCCACAACCCCCACAATTCCCCTTTCATCTGGAGCAACAAGGTCAGCAACCCTATTGTCCTCCCCCACAAAACAATCTCTTCCAGAACAATATGCCTCAACCGCTCCATCTCCAACAACAACAACAGCGACCTCCTCAATATAATCAGGTTCCACCACCCGGGGATTATGGCCTCCAACAACAGAGAAGGCCGATCGGCCCTAGGAGAGCTCATTACCCACCTTTGCCGGAGTCATTGCCGGACATCTTTAATGCTCTCATGGCTGCTAATTTCCTCACCTTGCCCAAGGAAAAAGCCGTATGGCCCACGAACGTCGACACTTCCAGATATTGTGTCTTCCATAGACAGCCGGGTCATACAGTGGAAAACTGTTTTCATTTCAGAGATTATATCTATGATATGAACGATGAACATCAAATAGATTGGGATGAAATGAGGCGATGCATCACCATGATGAAGGCCAGGAGACCTCCTCTTAGACAACAACAACAACAACAACAACAACAACAACAACAGCAGCAACAACAGCCTCAGCACCACAACAATAGCCAAATATGGGCATCCTCCAGAATCCGTTACCGGCGCACCAACAACCTAACCACCAAGTCAACCCCTTCTCTTCCTTCCTGGAGGTTGGAAGAGGGCAGGATTGGCATACGGAAAGCGGCTCTGTCCTTGTCACCAATCACGTTCCTATCCAATCCCCACGCCTTATTCGTCCCGCACCTGTCTATCCTCCACCCGGAGCACAACCCGCAGTGATACCTCACTTATTTCCACTGCTACCTCGTCCTCTCATCCGCGTCGCTACTGATGATCTCCCTTCGAGTCTCCAGCAAACACCCTCCACTTCCACCATAACACCGTTACCCTCAAAACCTCTCATCATTTCTCACGCCTCCACTTCATCATCCACCTTCATTCCGCCTCCATTAAACAAACCCCTCATTGCCCAATACCCTTCCGAGGTGCCCTCTACCTCCACCATAACACCGTTACCCCCAAAACCTCTCATTATCTCTCACGCCTCCACTTCATCATCCGCCCTCATTCCGCCTCCACTAAACAAACCCATTATTGTCCAACACCCTTCCGAGGCACCATCTACCTCCACCACAACCCCTTTACCCTCGAAACCCCTCATTATTCATCACCCATCCGGGGCACCATCAACCTCCACTATGCCTCCACCTTTTAAACCGCTTATCATTCGCTGTCCATCTGAGGCTTCATCCACTCCCACCATGCCTCCACCTAACAAACCACTCATCAGAGCCCCTACACCTATTATTGCCCCTGCTTCATCAATTGTTCCTCCACCACTACCCCTCGAACCCTTGCTAAACCCCATATCTAACTCTGTAAAGGTGTCGCCAAAACCGCAAGCCATGGTGCTCCGTAGTGGAAGGATGTTCCATCGGGTTTTTCCCCAAAACATTCAGGTCCCCGAGCAATCTCAGCCGGAGAAAGACACCGAAGAACAGCCAGAGGAGTCTATCCCCGGGACACAATATGACCTGTTGAAACATTTGGATAAAACACCAGCTCGGATCTCCATTCTCGAGCTAATCAAGAGGTCAAAAACCCATCAAGACGCCTTGATGGAGTATCTCCAAAAGGTCATGGTAAACGAGGATCTCCCAGTGGAAAAGATCTCATCGGTATTAACACCGACTGATACACAACCGGCTATTATATTTCACCACCATGAGCTTGCCCCCAAGGAGGCTCGAAAATATGCTTTGTGTATTGCAGTCAAGATCAATGGGGTGTCTGTAGACCCGTGTTTGGTGGACACTGGTGCGTCTATAAATGTGATCTCTATGATCACCCTCCAATCATGTGGGATTGACACGGAACAGATAAGGCCTTCATCAATCACGGTTACGGCCTATGATAATAGCAAAAAGCCGCCAATGGGGATGGTCATCTTGAATGTAGAATTGGGCCCTGCATCAGTCTTCACGGAATTCCATATCCTTGATATGGATCCCACATTCAAGGCCATACTGGGTCGCCCTTACATTGAGGTTATGAATGCGGTGCCTTCCACCAATCATCAGTGCTTGAAGTTTCCGTACAAGGCTTGGATTATCAAGGTAAATAGCATGCCCATCTTTTCTACAGTGGATGCTATTAATACCTCATTGCCTTCTGTTTGGCCAACTCACCGGCCAATTCTTTCACTGCTAGATGTGTGTGACCCTCGTCGCACCCATTCTACACAAAAGCCACTTCCAACACCAAAGTCATGTCACCCTTCCCATCCTAAGGGATGGGAGATCATGAGAAACATTGGCTACCAACATGGCAAAGGTTTGGGGGCACAATTACAAGGGAGACTGAAGTTGCCAAAGAAGACAAAGCTAACCCTTAGAGCCGGCCTAGGCTTTGAAGGGCCACTTGAAGCATATGAGGGACCTCTTACATGGACCTTGTACTCTCATTTCAGAAAGGGTCCGGTTATACAGTTGGGGGATTACCCGCGACAATCACATGGGAAACTGCATATTGCCAACTTGGCTGAAGGTTGCTTGAGAGCTGCAAAGAAGGGGAAACACGATGACCCGGATTGTGAGTGGAATAAGTGGATTGATATGCAGGATATTTCCATGGCACTACAACAGATGTTCTCGTCTCCAGAGTTAGAGGGGCCACTTTTGATCTCCGAGGTACCAAAAGATGTCATTGACATTGCCAGAATTCTAAGTTTTCCTCGCCGAGAGGAAGTTGCCACTGACGGACCGCTTTCCGTCATTCTCTCTGATCATTCTCCTCAGCCGTTGCTGCTGACTCTTTCTTGGACCCGACGTTTATCTGATGATATTCCCAGGTCCCCTTCTCTACTCACATTCTTGCGTGGATTTCCCAGCCCATGCCAAATTTTCAACCATGATATGCTCAATGAGCCATGCAACCCCCTAGCTATAGTTCCCTCCTCCTATTCTCTAATTTCTTTCAATTGTTTTGTAATTGAAAATGAAAATGAAAAAAAACGTCGATTTTCAAACTCCTCAACAGTGCATCTCCTTTGAGGAGACCTCCTACATCTCTCACGAGTGTGCCCCGACTTACGGGCCACTCATTCAAGGTCCCTTGAGCGACCTTCTTTGCCCCTCTATCGAGGGGTCTCTTCCTGTACATTCTTCAACTTCTTCTTCGTCTGTAGAACAAGTCAGTCAGGTTAGGAATAGCGAGTCAAGGGTAGTACCTAGAAGAAAATCCAAGGGCAGGGAAATTCCTCGTCGATTCCTTCTAGATCTAGCCAATAGGTGTCAAGCCTTTCTAGCCATTCCTCAATTGCTAGAAAATCCCATCCATCTATCGGAGTTAGAATGTGAGGAGGATTGCACAATTAATGAGGGATACGGAGTTTATGAGCTCACAGATGAAGAGTACCCTATTGAAGAAGGGGACGAAGAATATGAGGACGCGGCTGACGCATATGCTAGCAGAATGAGGAGGTTTGACGAACCATCAGCCGCTATAGAAGAACCCACCAAAGAGATCAATCTGGGGACCGAGGAAGACCCTAGGATCATCCTCATAAGTGATAATTTGCCGACATCTGAAGAGGAGGAATTGATCAAGGTTCTAAAGGAGTACAGGGACACGTTCGCTTGGAGCTACGAGGATATGCCGGGATTGGATTCTACCCTGGTCGAACATCGCCTAACATTAAAACCAGGGTCCGTCTCGATAAAGCAAAGGTTAAGACGTTTCCACCCCCAGATGGCTTTGAAGATGAAGGAGGAAGTCGATAAGCTCCACAAAGCCAGGTTTATTAGAGTCGTCCTATATCCTCAATGGGTGGCAAATATTGTCCCGGTCATGAAAAAGGATGGAAAGGTGAGAATCTGTATCGATTTTCGGGACCTTAACCGCGCGTGTCCAAAAGATGATTTCCCCTTGCCTCACATTGACGTGTTGGTTGATAATACGGCAGGCTATGAAACTCTCTCGTTTATGGATGGATTTTCAGGTTATAATCAGATCCGTTTGGCGGAAGAGGATCAGGAGAAAATATCATTCACCACACCTTGGGGAACTTACTGCTATTTGGTCATGCCGTTTGGTTTGAAGAATGCTGGAGCTACTTATCAAAGGGCTATGATGGCAATATTCCATGACATGATGCATGTGTATTTAGAGGTATACGTGGATGATTTATTGGTCAAATCTAGGACTAAGGCAGAACACCCGAAAGTTCTAGCTAAGGTGCTGCAAAGATCTAGAGAGTTCAATTTGAAAATGAATCCAAAAAAGTGCGTATTTGGTGTTTCGTCAGGCAAATTGCTTGGCTTCATGGTGAGTAAAAGGGGTATTGAAATAGATCCCAACAAAGCTAAAGCAATCAGAAAGATGCCACCTCCGAGAAATCTGAGAGAAGTTCGAGGTTTGATTGGAAGGTTGCAATTCATTCGTCGATTTGTGTCACAGCACTCACAAAGGTGCAAACCTTTCTACGAGTTAACTAAGCCAGGCGTAGAATTCCTTTGGAATTCTAAATGCCAAAAAGCTTTTGAAGGATTGAAAGAGTATCTGGCCAATTCACCCGTTCTAATTCCACCCACGCCAGGCAGACCTTTAATCCTTTATGTCTCAGTCCTGGATGACTCCGTGGGAGCTGTCCTAGCACAAGCCGATGAAGCGGGCAAGGAAAGGGCGACCTATTACTTGTCCAAACTCCTCAACCCCTGTGAGTAGAAGTACACGGCTATGGAGAAAACTTGTGCCGCCCTTGTCTGGGTAGTGCAGAAGTTGAAACATTACTTTCTAGCTCATGAAGTCCATCTGATTGCCCGAATGAACCCTATCAAGTTCCTTCTAGAAAAATCTGTCCTTACGGATAGATTAGCACGCTGGCAAAGTTTTCTCTCTCAGTTTGACATCGTCTACGTCCAGCAAAAGGCGATTAAAGGGTATGCTATAGCCGAGCATCTCGCTCACCATCCTCTTCCCAGATTCGATCCTGTCCAATCAGAATTTCCAGATGAGGAACTAATGTCCATCAACCAATCAGATGATTGCATGTGGACGTTATATTTTGATGGAGCTCTGAATTCCTAAGGGAAAGGAATCGGCATTGCCCTCCTGTCGCCTAAAGGCCTCACATTCCCACTGGTATATCAGCTCAAATTCCCCGTTACCAACAACATAGCTGAATATGAAGCTCTTCTAGCTGGCCTAGAACTCGCTCATTCTTTTCGTATCACTGAATTGCGAGTCGTAGGTGATAGTCAACTCATTCTTCGCCAGGTGCTCACCAAATATCGCACTCGCGATCCCAAGCTCAAGCCATACCAAGAACTCACTGCTGCCTTTGCCAAATTGTTCACCAAATTGGTCTTTGTCCATGTCCCTCGTCATCAGAACATTCTGGCCGATGCCCTCGCCTCATTGGCATCATCTCTAAGGTTCCCTCTAGGAAGATGGTTTGATACCATTCACGTCTACAAGCGTCACGGCCCTACAATCGACGACGCTTCATACGTAAATATCAAGGACAGGATAGCAAGACAGGCCCTACAGGAAGAAATCCTTGAGAAGAGGGAAATTATGTTGACAGAATTAGAGGAAGAATTGGCTGATGAGGAGAAGCCATGGTTTTACGAAATTGCCAAGTATTATAAAGATCAATCCTACCCTGAAGAAGCCACATCGGAAGATAGAAAAGCCATAAGGAGGGTGGCACAGAGGTACGTGCTGATCGGAGAAGTGCTATACAAGAGAAGTCTTACTGGTGTTCTTCTAAGATGTCTCGACGAAGAGGAAGTCTGGAAATGCGTCGAGGAAGCACACTCTGGTGTGTGCGGTGGCCATGTGAATAGCCAAATGCTTGCCAAGAAAATCCTTCGGCAAGGCTTTTACTGGCCCACCATGGAAGAAGATTGTGCCGTCTATGTCCGCAGGTGTGTCAAGTGTCAACTTCACGCCGATAAAATTCATTCCCCATCTTCTTCACTTCATCCAGTATCCTCCCCATGGCCTTTCTCCATGTGGGCTTTCGATGTCATTGGTCCTCTCGGTAATCCTTACTCCCTCACTAAGCAAAAATCATTCATCCTTACTGCAACGGAGTACTTCACCAAATGGGCCGAAGCCGAAGCTTACATGGAAGTTAAAGTATCAACAGTATGCAAATTCATCATGAAGAACATCATCGCCAGGTTCGGCATTCCAAGCACGATCATCACCGACAATGGACCGCAATTCATTTCTCAGAACCTTCAGGACCTCTGCAAAAGGTATAAAATTGCATTGCATCATTCATCACCTTATTATCAACAAGGTAATGGACAAGCAGAGGCCACTAACAAAACATTGATTAAAATCATAAAAAAGACATGTGAGTCTAACAAGTTCTCGGATTGGTCAGAAAAGCTGATTGAAGCTCTATGGGCCTATCGCACTTCAATCCGTACTCCCACTGGATAAACCCCGTTCGCCCTCACTTATGGGATGGAGGCGGTAGTTCCGTACGAAATTCTGGTCCCCTCTCTGAGAGTATAATTGGATAAGGACCTCCCCCTCGACGAACGTCGTGATTCACTCCTTGCCCAATTGGAACTCTTAGATGAGAAACGGTTGGCCGCTGCCGAGCATGCACGGGTATATCAAAACAGACTCACACGTTTTTATCAAAAGAAGGTCATTGAAAGGAAATTTCAAGTCGGTGAAATGGTAGTGAAAAGAATGTTTGTAAAACCTGGTGGGCCGCGTTCTAAACTCCAACCCAATTGGGAAGGACCGTACGTGATTCAGGCTGTGCATCCTGGCAACGCCTATAGGCTAGTCAATGCTGAGGGGATCGAGTTATCCCACCCTTGGAATGGGCTTTATCTTAAGAAATACTACCCTTAGATAGGTGTACATAGTGTCAAAAAATGATGAAACAACAAAAAAAAATAGAAAACAATGAAAATAACAAAAATATGTATATATACAACAACAAAAGACAAAAAATAGAAGGAAATGAAAAGAAAAAAAAATAGAAAATTTAAAATGCTAATGCCCGGAGATTGCCATGTAGTTAAGTCATTGCATTCAACCTCCGTGTTGGGATAGGGCCTATTAAGACTTGGTAGGTTCCGGGTCTTGGTTCGCCAGAACCGTGGGGATCCCTGTCCGGCTAGTTCGGCCTATGCCCCCCTCAAAAGGGGGCAACATACATGTACACATGTGTTCTATGAAAGATCGGTAGTATCGCTCATGGTGAGGCCTCACCCAGAAGGTCTCCAGAAGGCTTAAATCTTTATTCTCTCTCTCTTCGACCGAATGAGACACCCGGCGCCCTTAAAACGCTGAGCATGGAAAACACGAACACAACCCCTAGGGCAAGAGTAGGGCCCAATTCTTCGAGCATGGGTCAGAGCACGAGAAGAGGGCAGTGTCCCCGCAGGCATCCAAGAGGGATTCCATAATGTCAAGATACTATGTCCCTCGCAAAAATCTGTCAAGAAAAATCAGAAAAGAAGAACAAAATCAAAGTCAAGTGAAAAGCCTGGTCGTAACCGTGCCTGATCTCACAAATGAAACCCTTTTGACTGAAAGTCAAATTCTATGCAAGAGGGGCCATGAGATGTAAATGCTCGAGATTTGGTCTGAAGTTGTCCGAAAGGGAGAGTTGAGTGTGCCCCTACTGGCTCGCCGGGTTAACGGTTTTGCCGGTCCTCTCAGGAGGTTTGCCCCTAATACTCTTCCTTCTTCCCCTGAAGATGAAGGCTCAATGGAGTTCCTGAAGGGTGAAACTCACCAAAGTCTGGAACCACCTTTCAATTGTTTTGTATGATTGTCCATCTTGGAAAGCAGAAGTCATTGTCGTGAAAGAGTCTCCGTGTTTCTGGCCGGTCAAGACCCTTATCTATCACCTTAATCTATTCTTAGTCTAACCTCGGGCTTAGACCAATGCAAGCGCGTTACCTATGGGTGCGACGGCGTCTGATTCCGGGTCAGCATCGCGCGGTTGGTCATTTGGGTTCCAGGGTGTTCCATTACATATCATCTAGAGTTGTGAGGAAATAGACCCGGGTCGGGCAAATTATTTACCTCAAACACTTCTTGGGTGAATCCCTGTGGTCGGAAGCAACTGGGAGCCTAAGCATGGCATGACGGTATTGTCATCAGGGTAAGTCTTAGCCGGCGGGATTATTATTCGAGGAGTCTAGAGGCCCAAATCAACTTAGATGTGCACTTAGGATGCCTGGGAGGTTAGCAAGAAACCCTCGTCCTCATGCAGGTTAGATGTTATATCAAGTGGTTATCATGCATTAGCAAAAACAAAAAAAAATAAACAAACCAAAAACAAACAAAAAAATAACAAATCTAAAATCCAAAAAAAAGAAGCAAAAAATGTACATGCATAAAAAAAATGGAAATATAAAAGACCAAAAAAAACAACGAAATACAAAAAAATGAATACACCTACAAAAACAAAGAAAATCACATCTTCGCATGATCACATTTGTATGCACCATTCATTTTAAATTCTCGTTTGCATCCGTGTGCTTGTCTGTCGCATTCATTATCCTTTATTATTGCCTTTGTTAATAAAGGCTTGCCCCTTGACTCGTTATCAAGGATAACTCAAAATCACGTTTGTTTATTGAGCAAGGGGCAAGTCAGAGCAGAAATGCTAACTTGTTTGCTTAGATGTGTACAGGGATTCGGGAGAACAGAAAGAAGCAGAAGACCAAGCATAAAACATTTTATTCCACTCCCACTCAACAAAAACGAACAACAAGAGAGAACCTACATTAGCTCCCACCCTCCTTCTCTACATTACTCGTCTCGCCGCTTTCTGGACGAGAAGCTCCAGAAGGTGCTATCCAACCATGAAAAGCGGTACTTCTACCGCTCTGGGGTCCTCTTTCTATCTCCACTCCCCGACGTCGATCTGCGGGAGCAGCAAGGAAGCTACTAACACGAAAGCCACGCTCTCGTGCCCTTCGGTAGCGTTCCTCGCCATCCTTCAGCCACTGCTCGGCGAGACCGAGACTGGTCCTCAATTCAAATAGTTGGGCCTCCAGGGCCCTCCTCTCCTCTTTCTCGGCTGATCTTTTGGCCTTCTCTCTTTCCCTGTCCTTTTCCCTCTCAGCACGTTCTCTCTCTCTGTCATCCCTTTCCAGCTGAAGGGTGATCCTCAGCTCCATGGCGTCCCGAGAAAAATTGTCATATGAGCGACGTTGCAATTCCTCCTCTAGCTTCGCTATCCTGGCCTTCCCTTGTGATGCATGAGCAAACATCTCTTGCATCTCTTCGGCCTGCCATATCCGTCATTTCAGGGGTATGATGAGACATAAACAGAGAAGCTCGGATAAGAGAAACCTTCACCTGCACAGAAAGCATTCCCTCTGCCTCCGCGGCGCGCTGTGTTACACGGGCAAGCTGCTCATGGAGCGAATCTAGTTCCGACGAAGGAATCCATAGACTGGAAGAGGCACCCTCTGCCCCTACTGCTGGTAGGGTTGCGTCGAGCCGAGCGCGCTATGATGGCAAGAAGTGACAGTGAGCGGCTAAACACCAAAACCTAGGGGTATAATTAGGAATATGCATTTGCATACATACTCACCGAGACATGTAAGGCCTCACGGGTGTCACCCAACTCTCCTTCCGTGTCCGCCAATCGAGCCCGCAAGTTCGCTATCATGGTATCACGGGCATCCTAAACCCATGTCATAGAGTCAGCATTACATTTAGAAAAATGATAAAAAAAAATGATCAAAAAGTGAGAAAGGAGATATACCTCGACAAGTCCCTCAAGATGGAGTCGCTCTGCATACATCGCCCTATAGAGACGTAGATAATCTTCACTATCCCGGGCGTGCGACTCCATGAGCGTGCCACCCCGCTGCCAATCTTCATATTGTTCGGGGAAGCGCACCCGCCAGTCGACACAGGTTACCGGCCCACGTGTCTTCCTTCCGACGTGGGGTGGTGCGGTCATATCTACCCATTCCTGGGAAAGCCCTAGAGTCCTCATGACCAATCGTAGCCGGAGTGGCTCAATTTCATTCAGGCAGTGGACCCAAAGGTCCCGACCAAATCGAGGGCGACCTGCGATGACCCACGGTTGGTCGACATCGACCAAGCCCGAGTAAGGCCTCCAGATCACCTGCGTTGGCATGCGTGTATCTCCTTAATCACTCAAAAGAACCCAAAAAAAGAGAGACAAAAGAAAAGACAAAAAATGGAATCCTACCATCTCTGCGGGGAACTCTTGCAGCTCACGCCTTAATACCATCAGCTGGTAAGATAGAGAGGTTGTGCTCATAATGGGTTGCCACCGCCGAGCTATTGGTGCCACAGCCACACGCCACTATCGAGCTCGCCCCATTGGGATGTAGTAATAACTCCATACCTGTGTCGTCACATGTCATCAGCATTTCATGAAATAGATTAGTTGCATAAATAAATAAACAAATAATTACCTGGAGAAATGGTATGAAGCCACTCACAGTCACCTCTCGATCTGTCCCTTGGGACAGACTTGCGAACAGATGCGCCAGCATGGCGGCTCCCCAGGCATACTGCCCTACCCTCTCTAGGTCCACCAAAAACTCTAGGAAACGATAATGGATGTCGTCTCCTTTGGAACCCAGCAGTAATTTTCCCAGCAGGAAGAGGAGGAATATCCTCAAGTCCATGTTTGATCTCTCCCAGCTACTGGCATCCACGCAGTACACAGCGCGGGACCCTCTTTCCGCTCTCTCCATGAACTCCTCCAAGGACTCGTTATCACGGTGACGAGTGTCAGTGAGCCCCAGTGCCTCCATGATAGATGCCTTGGCTATTGACCTATTCTTTTGATCCTTTAATTCCAGACCAAGAAGCTTCTGAGCCACTTCACGATAATCGAGGTAAGTGACCCCGGTCACCGCCTCACCATCCACTCTAAGGCCGGTGATTCAGGCCACATCTTCGAGACTGGGCACCATGTGCCCCCAGGGCATCAAGAAGGCACGACTCTCTGGGTCCCATCTCTCGCGCAGTGCTTGGATGAGGACGAGGTCGAGCTTAATGGGTTCGATCCGGAGGAATGCACCAAACCCCATCGCATCTAGTCGAGCTTTCTGGAAGTCAGGCAGGCCTCGATAGGCGGCCACCACTAACTCCCATGAGATGTGTGACCTCGTCATACTCTGTGGATTACACAAGAAGTGAGAAGCGGTTGCATCATTGAAATAAAAATAGAAAGAGAATGAGAAAGGAAGGAAGGGATCATGAAGAAATATGGGGAAGAACTGGCTCATTTACAAGCTCCGATTGGGTCCTCTCACTGAGTGGCCTTTCAACATCGGAGAGTCTCCTGGAACTACCACTGGATCTGCTCCTCTTCGAGGAGCGGGAAGACTCGCCCTCCACCCTGAAACTGGACTCTCCCTCCATCTCAGAGAATGAGAAACTCTTACTCCCTCCTGTCGACTTTTCACTCTTCTAACCAGTCTCCACAACTCCGTGCTTTCGAGTGAAGCAGACGGGGGGAGTATTTATAGGATTGAAGGGATATGATCCAGATCTCTCCCACTTCCTCTTGCAATGGGCCTTGTAACAAAGCACCCATCTTTCACTCGAAGTAAACGAGGTCGGGAGCGTAGCGGGTTGATTCACACCCTACACATCTAGGTTCCCTGTGTTCATCATGATTCAAATAAATCTGAGATGAGGTCATCTACACGGAGAAAGGACAATGCAGGTCGACCTCTTCGAATTTGGGAGTGGACTCATCCACAGGAGAAAGGATAATGGAAGTCGATATCTTTGAATCCGGGAGTGGACTCGTCTACATGGAAGGAGGATAGAAGGGAGGTTGGTATCTTTGATTTCGGTGGTACATCATTAAAACTTGTGATGGATTCTCCCGAAAGAAACGCCCAATGAGTCTGAGACACGATCCGTTATCTCAGGAGAGTTCTGTTAAACACGTCACATGAGGACGGCATGAAGAGAAGAGGCGTAGAAGAGAAGGAACGCATGGAGGGCAAACCCGTCACAAGAGAGCATGTCGTTCCATTCATACGTCTATATAAACTATCGTGTTCACCGTGAGAAGAGAGTGAGTGTATGAGCAACTTGCTAAATCTCGCACTACCTCCTTGATCGTCTCTCTCCTCTCCTTTCAGGGAGGTCCCTGGGAGGTCATCTACAGCTCTGCGACGTTGCAATTGTCACATCGTATCGCGCATTCTCACCCTCTCTGGTGGCGCTCGTCGCCCTCCTCTGGCCTCTCTCGCAACCCCGACGGCCGCGAAGCTCTTGAACCCCAGGCTGTTTGCTGAGCCGCCCCCTACTCTGCAATGGGGACTACACCAACCCCAGGAGCTCCTCTACCGTGAGCTCCAACTCTCCTCCAAACGGCAGTGACTCTGAAGGAGTGACATGTCCGAGCGCTGTGTCTTCCGGAGCTTCATCACTTGGGCCTCACGTGCCCTCCTCTCGTCTCGATCCCGATGTCGCTTTATCCACTCCTCTTTCCATTCTCTCCCAGTTTACTTCCCTCCTCGCCACCTGAAGAGAAATCCTCAGCTCCATGACATCTCAGGGCATCTCCACATACTGTAGTTGCCTCAGTCCCCCAGATCCTATTCGGTAACGGCCGACCATCACCCGACGTCCGCCATTCCAGTCACAAAGAAAAGGAGGGGAGAGACTGAAACAACATGTAATGGCATTAAGGCTTCACATTTATTTCAAAACAAGATAACATACATCAGGGTTTGGGCACCTCAGGCCTCAGTTTCCTGAGCTCCATTACATAAGTCTCCCATAGCTCTCGATCCTCACTCACGGATGTCGTCACCTTCCTCGGAATGCTCGCCTTCCACGAAGCTTTAATCACCTTCACATCCTTCGCATCATCCTCCGTGCCCAGCTTTCTCTCTTTAATCAGAGGAAGGTTGGATGGCATGGGAAGAGAGTGCCGAGGAAGGCCAATTTGCAGGCAGCATCGGTGCGAGCCGTAAAGAACAAATTTGGTGACACTGACAAGCTGGAGTTCAGCATCGGGAGAAGATCGCGTGAGAAGCCTACGTGAAAGTAAACATGCTGGCACACAAGTGAACATCTCTCGCGCCAAGGAGCTGAAGTGAGTACGCCAGTCACCGCGTGTCTTCAGACAGGGCATGCGATTGGCCACCTTCCCACTAAAGCCCAACACATCGGCCATGTAATGGAGGGGGCTTCGTTCAAAAATCCTGGAGGTGGTCTGTACCCCTTCATAGTGATGAAATTTGAAGTGAAGATCAATCCAGCAGTTGAGGAGAAGCATGCACCCGTGAGGAGGCCTACCCATGCTGGAAGCCGTGAGACCACTGTAAAGATGCGCGAGGATAGCAGGCCCCACTCTCCTTCCCTCCCAAAGTCCACAAATCGCTCCTAATTGGTCTTCCTCTACGATGTTGTCAGTACAAGGAAAGAGGAGAGCTCCGGCCAAACAAATTGTGAACCCTTTCATAAGCCCTTCTAAATGTTCATCATCTGTCAACCCTTCTAAGGCAGTCACGGTCCAGTCTGCGAGCTTTTGCAAGTTGACTCCGTTCTGAGTCTGAACGCTCTTTATGGTTCCAGATGGCATAAAGCTTCCAAGAACTTCCCCGGTAGATACCCTCTTCCGCATCCACGAAATCTTTATCCTGTCATCCTTCATCGACCTTCTTAAGCCTAGCAGAAGTTCTGTCTCCTCGAGGAGGACCGTTGCCTCAAAAGTAGGGAAGATAAAAGTGTGGGTTTCCGGATGCCAAACCTCCGCCAATGCACCCAGGGCCGCCCAATCCATGGAAATCTTGTCATAATGCTTGGCATGGATCACCAACCCTTGGAGATGCCATTTTGAAATAACGGCCCTCATACTGACAGTGATGTTAGACGTAAGCTTCGATAGCCAGGGCAGCTTTAAGAATTTTCTCGGGCCCGGAAAAAGAGGATACGGCTGAAAGGAAGGAAAAGAAAGAAATAAAAAAAAAGCGAGGGAGAACTTATGAAGGAAACTAGGATGAAAAGCCAACTTACCGCTCGTGAGAGAATCCTCTCACTCAGATGGCCTTCAATGTCGGTCAACCTCCTGAATTCGCGACCGAACTTGCTCCTCTTGGCAGGGTGGGAAGGCCCACCTTCCATCTCAAAAGGGCAGGATTTCTCTCCCATCTCAAAAAGAGCTTGACTCCCCGAACCACCAATGAATGATCTTTTGCAAAGGAGCAAAGGGGTACTTATAGTGAAAAGGGGGGTAAAAAGGTAAATGTAAAGCATTTATGACAAGTTACCGTGGTGAATTTTAACCGAATAAATCTTGTCTGATTTGTGTCGTGTTTTCCCCTGCTCCTGTATTGATGTGCGGATGTCCTGTACAGTTGAATGTAATTTTACTTCTTATGAAATAAATCCTTCTTCACTGCTTGCTGTTCGGTGCAGGTTCCAAGAACAAAATAAGAAAGCAGGAGGGCGCCATTGCCCTACCATGTCCCACCATCAGTCACCCCGGTGACTGACCCCACTGTGTCATGCATCCTACTATATGATATCTACGCTATTAGAGCACGTCAAGGACCTTATGCCTTGGATGAATCTGGAGTTTGAGTTCCCCTCTAACAAAAACAGTGATAACCCCAGAGGAGTTCAGGACGTACGGACAGGCCGTTAGGTTGTGATAGCATGGGAACGATGGTTCCATTCGGTGAATCGGTGCGTGGATAAACGGGCCCCGGCTCGGTATCGTCTCATCGAATAGGTATCCTGACTCGTCCTAAGCAACTTAACAATATTATCCTTGGCTATTTTCTACTTTTAGTTTGTTTTAATTTTTCTTTAAACCCAGCATGCATTCATATAGGACTTTGATATCACTGTGGAAGATCATTCATTTAACTCGATTGTGAGGGCCGCTGTGCTTAAATTCTTGACTAATACGGGATATTCCATTCTGAATCAAGTACTGAGTTTCTGTGAAACCATCTTGGGCGGGTTGGCTGAAAGAGACCTTTGTTTGGATTTATCAGCTACCCTTTTTATTTACTCCATTGGACCCACCTTGGTCACAGCACTTCCACATTGGCTGGTAACCGCTCCCCAAGGTGAAACCTGCGGGTCTACGACTCAGGTACTTCCACGCCGAGAAGTTGGTCCCTCTTTCTGTTAGTCTTTTGTTATTTCCAGCCAGACAATCGTTGATTTCGGAGGACCTCCTTCAAGGTTGTTTTGTTGAAACTCAGGAAAGATTCCAATCACGTAGTGTTAAAAACGTGTCTCATCACGCCTTGGCATCCACTTTTCAGTCCATCCTCCACTCCACTTCATTACACTGCTATGTCATTCCACTCCGTGTCATTCCCCTGCAAAGCAGACGCCAAGGCGGGGCAGCTGTAGACACGGCATTTTAGCATTATGCTGAGCAGATCCCGTATTACACTAAGACGCCCCAAAGTAGCTCGCACGGTTAAGTTAGTTGAGTAATCTCTAATTTAATCTAATAATCTGTGGCTTCTTGAATAATTCTTGTTAATGGGCTTGTGATCATTCCTACACAAAATAAAAAAATGTTAATGGGCTTGGTCCATCTTTTTAATCCTAAAAAAGGGGGAAGGTTCATCGTATGGGCTTGGCCCATTCCTATTCAAAAATATACCAAAAAAAATCATTTGTGCTAATAGGTTTGACCCATTCCTATTCAAAAATAAAATATATATATATATGTGTGTGCTAATGGGCTTGGCCCACTTTTGTTCTAAAAAATCAATAAAATTTAATGGATATGGCCCCATCTTTTATTACATAATTTATTTCCTCACTCCCCTCCCGGGTCTCTCGGATCTTGCCCCCTCTCTTTAACACTCTCTCTCTCTCCCCTTCACACCTCCTCCGTAACCCACCACCCGTCGAATCCCCACACAACACACACACCATTTCCTCTCTCTGCCAATAGCCGTTGCCTTCGGCCACCTCCCACCTGCTAACAGCACCCCAACCCACTCCCTCTCTTCTCCACGCAGCAGACCCCCACTCTCGCTCTCTTCTTCCAGACACTCCCGTCGCCACGCGTATCTCCCCAGTCCACCGTCGCCTTCCCATCCCACCTCCACCGCATGCATACGTGCAGGCCCCACGGCCCACCTACGCCCACGAGCACCGTGCCTGCACCGCCGCGAACGCCACCGGACGCCGTGCGTGTTCCGTGAGCGCCCCAGCCGCTCGCCCCGACGTCGCCCGCAGTGCCCCCGCCTGCTCCGGCCGCCTCTGGCCCCCCCAGCCGCAGCGCCCTCGCCTCCAGCCGTTCGCCCCGACGCAACCCGCAGCGCCCCAGCGCCGCCTGCACGCCCCCGTCGTCCCCCTTGCACCGTCGGTCACCGCCCGCGGCCGCCTCCGGTCCCTGCCTCCGGCTTCGTCTCCGCCGCGACGCCGCCCGCGCCCTCGCGACGCCGCCTGCTCGCCCGCCCCTCCCGCCTCCGGTCCCTGCCTCCGGCTCCGTCTCCGCCGCGACGCCGCCCGCGCCCTCGCGACGCCGCCCGCTCGCCCGCCGCTCCCGTCTCCGGCTCCTCCTCCGCCGCTGCTACCGCCCCGCCTGCGCCGTCGGACCCCCCCTCTCTCTCCCTCTGTCTCTCCTTCTCTCCCTCTCTCCCTGTCTTGTTCTCTCTCTCTCCCCACCCCTGCGTCTCTCTCTCCCCATCTCTGCTCTCTCTCTCTCTCTCTCTCTCTCTCTCTCTCTCTCGCATCCCCCTCTCTCCCGGTTCCTCTCTCTCTCTCTCCCTCACTTTCTCTCCCTGTCTCTCTCCCTTCCTCCTCTCTCTCTCTCCCTCCGCCTCCGTTCTCTCTTCTTCTCTCTCTCTCTCTCCTCCCCTCCGTCTCATCTCTCCTTCTCGTTCTCTCTCTCCCCCCGCGTTTCTCTCTCTCTCTCAGTCTCTGTCTCTCCTCTCCCCCCCTCTCAGTTCTTCTCTCTCTCTCTCTCTCTCTCTTTCCCCTCTCTGCGTTTCTCCCCCTCTCTCTGCTTCTACCTCCCCCCCCTCCATCGAGTTCTCCCTCCCTCTCACTCTCATTTTTTTCTTTTTTTTTATTACTTTCCTCCCCCTTCTCTCCCCATCCGATCTCTCTGCTTCTCTCCTCTCTCTCCCCCTCATTCTTTTTTTTTATTTGTTTTAATCTCCCTCTCTCTTCTTTTCTCTCTCTCCCCCATCGTCTCTCTCTCACCTTCTTTCTTCCTGTCTCTTTTTTTTTCTTCTCTCTCTTTCCTCCTCACCCCGCCGTCTCCCTCTCTCAGTTTCTCTCTCTCTCACTCTCTCTCTCCCTCTCGATCTCCCTTTCTTTCACCTTTTTTTTTATTATTTCCCCCCCCTCATCATCACTCTACCCCCTCCCTCTTTCTCTGCTCTCACCCTCTCCCTCTCTCTCACGACTTCTTCCCAACTCTCCCTTTCTTTTTATTTTTTTATTATTATTCTTCTTTTCTCTCATCTCTTTCTCCCTCATCTTTTTTATTTGTTTGTTTTATTTGATTTCTCTCTCTCCCTCTCTCTTTCTCTCGATTTCTCTCTCTCTTCCCCTCTACTTCCTCTCACCCTTTCTTTTCTTTTCTTTCTTTTTTTATCTCTTTTCCCTCTGCTTTTCTCTCTGTTCTCCCTTCTCTCCTCTCTCCCGGCCTCACATCTCTCTTTCCCTCTCTGCCCATCTCCCCCTTTTTCTCCTTTTCTATCTTTTTCTTCCCTCTTCTGCACCTATTAGATATATATATGTATATATATATTATTTACGTATATATAGCATCTATATGTTTATGTTCATGTATATGTGTATGTGCGTGTTCATGTAGGGGTACGTATCTGTGAACATATGCACGTGTTGATTTGAAGTGGAAAAGAGACTTTAAAGCAGTCATTCTGCTGCGCTACATGCCTGCTTTACTCTCACCTTGCCGAAGAAGCTCACCTTCGAGCCCATCATCTATATCTGAATAAGCTTTCTTCCCCCCTTTTACTGTCTACTTTTCATTCATTTAATTGCATGCATGCATCGTTTTCCATATCCATCAAATTCTTCTCTTTGAGAGAACTTTAGTCATTTATTCACCATGTCGCTCATCCATCCTATTCTAAAGGGGTTTTAAACAACACTAAACAGGTGTGTGTGTTTGAACATGATTATGTCATTGTCATTTCAAGGGACCGGTACTACCCTACTATTCTTCTAATCCATCATCTGTTTCTTTTGTATGTCGTGTTTTGCGAGGGCTAACCAGTCGGGGATCCCGCTTCTTCCGTCGACCAAAAGAGTAGGAGGTCATCCCTCCCTTTGAGGTACCCGGCTATTGTCTCTCTCATCTATCCTAGTTCTTTCCTTCATCATTATTATTTGTTGTTAAATTTCCATCTTCATCCTCCTTTACATTTCGTTTAACAATAAGTCTATATTTTCTTAGCATTCTTTTTCTATATCGTACTACCTTATTCTACCATCTATCACCCGATTTCTCTCTTTGCTCTCTCACCTTTCTCTTAAAAAAAAGATATAAGAACATAAAAACAATAAAAGCCACAAAACCCCAAAAAAAATATATGATAACAAAAAGTAAAACAAAAAAAAGGGATAATAAAATTCGGGTAACCAAAGAAGGCCCTCTTCGTCGGCCGGCCGACTAAAGAGGAAGAAAGGACTCGCACTGCTCCCGCTTCGGCGGCGAATGCGATCAAGATATTTCCTGTGGGGTTCTCAGCCCCTGGCGATCACATCCCCTTCCCTTTTTCTTTCATGTCAATTTTCCTTTTTCTTTAAATCCTACGACGGAAGTCATTCCTCGCGAAGGTGTACGTGACGGAAGTCATTCCTCGCGAAGCCTTTTTATTCTGTCATTTTTTTCTTTGATTTCTGTCTAAACCCTGCGACGGAAGTAATTCCTCGCGAAGGTGTACGTGACGGAAGTCATTCCTCGCGAAGCCTTTTTTTTTTCATTCTGTCATTTTATTCTTTCAATTTCTGTCTAAACCCTGTGACGGAAGTAATTCCTCGCGAAGGTGTAGGTGACGGAAGTCATTCCTCGCGAAGCCTTTTTCATTCTGTCATTTTATTCTTTCAATTTCTGTCTAAACCCTGCGACAGAAGTAATTCCTCGCGAAGGTGCACGTGACGGAAGTAATTCCTCGCGAAGCCTTTTCATTCTGTCGTTTTATTCCTTTAATTTCTATCGAAACCCCGCGGAGAGCAATACCTCGCGGTGGTCTTACGTGTGTACATATAATATTTATTATTTATGCTGCAATAAAAATCCCGTAAGGCCAATGTCTTGCGGTGGTCTTAATATGTACATATACATTCATTACTGCTGATAGTATTATATTGCTGTTAGAACCCCACAAAGACCAATGTCCTGTGGTGGTGCGTCTTGGTTCGTATTGTCCTTGTAATTGTCTAGAGAATGATATTCCGTTGCAATTTCTGAGTCTTCGTGCCTCCCCATTTCTGTTACTTAGATTCTCAGATTTTTCGGTATATAAAAAACTACTCGTGGAACGGTAAGTCACGCTTACCGGTAAGGGGTCAGTTTGCGCGAGAGGGTCTTCCGACCCCTATCTCCGCCACGTACCGGAGTTCGTTTCACATCCTTCTTTCCTTTCTCCCCTTTATGTTCTTTCTCTTCTTGAGTTGATCTCGTCGTTTCCGTCTCTTAGGACAGACGAGGGTGGACGTCCCTTGCCGTCTCCACCTCTCTGGAAATCACCTTTTCATCATTACTTTACATCATTGTATTGTTTCTTTCCCCCGAGGGTGGACGACACTCTTTTCCCGTCTACACGTGGGTTCGACCCTCGTACCACGCCTAGTTCCTATAGTCGATTTCTGATGGTTCATCATCTGGAACCCCCTCGCCAGGACCCCTTTGCTCTCAGGCCTCACCCTCCGCCTCCAAGGGACCCTCCCCCTCACCCATAGGCAACATTCCCCACCCCACATCCCCAGCAGTCCGCATTGCCGACCCGACCTCAGCTCCCACCACCCCCGGCCCATCAAGAAGACAAGGGAAAGGGGCCGATGACCGGTGGAGCATCTTCAAGCACATGCCTGCGTGACCAGTGCTATAGGTGTGGTGGGATTGGCCACTTTGCGGCCAAGTGTCCCACTCGGGAATCATTGGCTATCTCTGACACTCCAGTCTGTGACCCCACACCGGAGCTAGTGCCGGTCAGCTATGAGGCGGATCCCGAACTCGAGGAGGAGTTCATTGAAGAGCTATTAATAGAGCATGCTGCCGACTCGGGTACTCAATCCCAGGGAAATGTGCACTTGGGTGTGATCCTCCCAAACCTCTGAATCCCCATTTAGAAGTCATTAGGTTCATATTAGGATGTCTAGGAGTCCCCAACTATGGGTTGCATTGTTTGTTTACGGGTATTACTTATGGGTGTCCAGGTTTATCTAAGGTCATGTATGAGTCTATTTGTTTCCACATTTGTCTGTCATGCATGGAGTTTGCATTAAGTCATCCCAATGAAAGGCTAACCAAGCATGTATAAGGAGTTAGCTGATGCACGCTACATGCCCGTGAGTTCAAAAGGTAGAGTACGTCATGATCAGGGTCATACTTGAACTGTTTCCCCTCGGGGACCATAAAGAAACTCTAGGCCCACGATACCGGCCCTTTCCGAGTCACGAAACAAGTGGGTTCGAATGCGTACGTTATTGAACTATCGGACGACTATGGTGTCTGTTCGACGTTCCATGTTTCAGGTCTGGTAGCATATTGGAATCTCGCGGTGATCCCTCGTGAGTTTTTTGGGCTTTCTCCTTCTATTGTGAGTGACACACCACCCGAGAGCCAACCACTTCCAGCCTCCACGCAAGCATATAGATTGTATACAGGATGAGCAGGTGATCACCACCAGGAACGAAGCCTACCAACACCTCATAGTGCATTGGCGAGGATGTCCCACGATGAACAATGCCTTGATCACATGCGGAGAGCTCAAGCCTCGGGACCCTTACTCGACAGGGTCGAGTTCCTCCCACCCGGGGAGAATTGGTGCGGACACACCTCACTATACACGCCAGTGGACGAGGATATGGTGGGACCCGGATAGCTCAAGGAGGACGTGGACGCATCGGCCGAGCCTTCACATTTATTTCACAATTGTTTGGCCTTGTTGGGCCCTATTTGGAGTTTGTGGACACTTAATGGGTTGTAATAGTGTGTAAAGGGCTAATGGGCTCAAGGTCTTTTAATGGGCTAGAATAGTGTTGGGCTTGACTATTGGGTTGCTACATGGGCCAAGCCCATGGGCTAGGGTGAAAAGAACCTAGTGGGTTGTGTGCTTCTAGAAGGGGCCTTGGTCCAAGGGGAGACAGCCACCTACTTAATGGTGACTCCCCTCCCTTAATGTCAACATTAGATAGCTCCCTTGTCTCCCCCCCCCCTTTGATTTTCAAAGGTAGGTGAGTCATTATCCCCCCTTGGTCTCCCCTCCCCTCTCCTTGTCAAAGGATCAAACCCCCCTCTCCCTCCCCTTGCTCCAACATTTTTTCCAGCCCCCTCCCCTTGCCTTACGTCTAGTTAAACATATGTATAGTGTTCTTAGTGGAACTAATGAATGATTTGTGAGAGAAAATTGCATTTAAGAGAATGATTCTCTTCTTTCCCCCTTGGGTGTAATGCCCTACCAAATCCTGTGACAGGATTTACCTTGGGCCTGTGACCCACCCCTCTATCCTCCCCATCCCCTTCGTATCTAGCTCCACCAAAATTCTCAGAGAAGCTTCTACGAGTCAAGAAAATTTCAGAGGTAGTTTCGCATCAATCGGAGCTCTGGATCGCCAGCAACAATTCATCTCGTGACGTTGCGCGGATCTACCCGAGCTTGCTATCCAGATCTAGAGTTTCCTGATCCCAAAATTCTCCATATCGCCTCACAAGTCTTCTGGATCTGATTTCCTGAGTGATTGAAGGATTTTTAGTCCTCTTTGCGTTGCCGTTGATCTCGTGTCGAGCCGAGATCTTTGCTGATCGTGATGATGATTTTCGTGAGATCACGCAAGCTGATCTATGCAGATCCGACTCAGCATCAGTGCCAACTTCCCGAAGCTGCCCCGCCTCCTCCCTTGCAGATCTGTGCAAGCGCTTCGGTCTGCGTCTTCCTCTGGACGTCGCTGACGAGTTCCCACAAACGGCGCCTCGTTCCGACATCGGGAACGAATTTTATAGTAATTATTTGTCTTCGTGTGCAGTTCTATGTGCACAAAACCAGAAGCTGAGAAACGTTGCTACTGCGCCCGGATCTGAAAAAATCTAATCACGCCCTTCGGAGCAGATGATCTTCGTCCTGTCGCCGACGTTCTCCAAGAAACAAAACTCTGATCGGGCATCGGATCTTGGCGCACCGGCCCTCGCAAGTTCACTACGCAGGATGACCAGCGCGAGCAGAACCAAGTCGGCTTCCATTCGGTCACCCGGATCGGCTCCGACTCACTTCCCTTGCCTCCTGCGAGTGCGGCCCGTCAACCCGGATTCCAGCAACCCTAAATTTGGTGTTTGTAGCCCTTTACCTCCCTGCGTGGAGTGGGCGTTAAGTTCTGAAATTGGAAACTTAACACTTGTGTGTATCGGGGTTGTTTGGATTCGACCGGGGTTTCTTCCCCACACACTAGTCATGGAGGTACGTGCTTGTTCCTATACTCACATTTGTTGATTTAGTATACTTTCTATCATGCTGTGTTTGTGAGATTAGGGCCGATATTTAGCTACAAATCACCGTGATTGTGAGTTGAGAGTGCCCGTTCCTTAGCTCCAGTCGAGCACTGAGCTCGGACTGCACCACCCTAGGCGACAGTGGTTCCTTAACCGCTGTGATCCCACGTTTAACTCGCAAGGGACGATCGTCGGGCAATCTAGAGTTCCTGTTGAGAGACGTCTCCACCCGGATAACGCCACGGTGGTCAGCCGCCTGGCTTACTTTAGCGTGCTAGTGCTGGCCGCACAACGAGTCCGTCGTACGTCTTAGCCCGGTCGCGTCTTCATCCCGCATCAGTCTTACATCATAGACTCAGTAGGGTTCATGCATATCCCTACCTCGCAGTTAAACTTATAAAAGCAGTTAATAATGCAATGGCATAGGAAAATGACAGTTAAATAAAGCTATACAGGTATAAGAACAATTAATTATAGCCAAACACAAATGCCATCTTATCCCATGTTAATTTGAACAAATAATTAAACACGAGAATCATAATCTACCAATAGAATTAAAGTTCAACATTTTAAAGTGACAGGAGAAAGAGAAGACCACCAGAAAATAACCAGACGTGTCCACTGATGACTTATACTGTGTCTCAAGTATCTCCACTAGCCTGGAACGCAGCAAGTGAGACACGTAACAGTAACCAAAGTCAAGAACTAGTCAGGGTCACACTTGTTAGTGTTAGTCCATGCCCCTGACCATGTGTGTACACACAAGCACAATGCCTTGAGCAAGCCCTCTAGCTAGTTTCCCCCCCAAGTAGGATGCTACTACCAAGAAAAGGGGCCCATGGAAAATAGCTTAAAAACCGTCCACCGGGACTACCCCGCCACCTCTCCCAGGTGGGCCGACACTAAAGGTCGTCGGCCTATGACTATTGGTTTCATCACAAGGAAAGAGAAAATAAGTCTACTTGGATATAAAAATGTGCCACAGTTCATAAAAATACTTAAACATGGCGAAGATGCAATATTAAAAGCACAATTAAATAAGCAGGATTGAATTTAAAAACTACAGGGATCAAACGGTCTAGTCAGGGCCGCAAGGCTCAGGTAAGCGGTCGAACGATTGGCCGCTTCACTGACCCAGGTGGTCTCACCATGACCGCTTAGTCACGGTTACTTCACTATATATATTGAACAAAATAGAAAACGGTCTTGGACAGGGCCACCTGATCAAGAAACAGTCGCGCGACTGACCGCCTACTGATGAAAAATGGTCCGGTCTAGGCCGCTACACTTACACCGCCTCAATCGGGACGAAGGAGCTTAGCAGTCGGTTGCTGGGCCGCTAAGGTCTACAGACGGTCGGACGAAGGACCACCATTAACAAGAAATGGTTAGGCCGAGACCACTAAGGTCCACCGCCTTATACGACTAATAAAACAGTCCCTGGAAGGACCGCTTGCCTTCCAGAGAACCCGAAATGTGGGGAATTCGAATGAAACCTCTCCCAATCGATTCCAATCGATGGGATTACAACTTTAAACCTATTTCTTGCCATCACACATCCATTCCATAGCATCTTTACATCCAAAAACACAAAGACAATGGCCATGGAGTGATTTTCATGGATTAAAACATAAATAACTATGTTCATGTGCTTTTCACTCAAACCATGGAAAAAAATAGAGCAATGGGCATGCAATTAGAAGTAAAGCATCCTAAGAGGAAGGGTAATCCATCCCCCTACTTATTTTGCCGATTGCTACGATGTTCCTCACCGTTCTTCACAAAGGAATTGCGCCCTACTCTCGGGGTTTTCCACCTCTACGCTCCACGGTCATATCCACGACGATGACACCACGCCACCTATCCCTTGGGCTCGCCAAGGCCACCTCCTGTTGATCCTGCAAAGCACCAGGGTGAGCACACCACCGGGAGAGCAAGAGAGGGGGTGGGACGTGCGTAGTAGAGAAAGAGAGAGGGAGAGAGAAAATTCTCCCCCAAAACAACCAAAATGATTTTTGTTGTCATTATTTTTGATAAATAATTAATTATTACGAAAATGTATTAAAAGAAGTAAACTTGCATATATGTACTATCTAGCTTCTAAAAGGTTATAGAAAATTGCTAAGCCCATTAAACTAGGCCCATTATGCCCATTAAAGTAGCTTCAACACATGAATTATTTTATATTTCAATACCGATAAGAATCCGTTAACTACCGGGTCTTACAGTCCCTCCCTCCTAATAGAAAATTTCATCCTCGAAATTTATAAGGAAACACGAGGAGAGAACTGAAGAGATATACCTTAATCGAATAAAAATGGAAACTGTTGACGTATTTTGTCCTCACGTTCCCAAGTAGCCTCATTATCGGACTGACGCTACCATACTACCTCTACCAGAGGAATAACCTTAGTCCTCAGTTGTTGTTCACGATGATCTGCAACACAAACAGGATTTCTGGTGTGGATAGATCTGTAGTAGCACCCACGATAAAATAATAGTGAAGTTGAACTTCTTAAATTAACAATCCTACATGAAGGCCTTATAAAAAGAACCATACCTTACGAGGGCTACTATATAAATATACAAAGCCTAACATCACTTAAATGCCAACACATGGATAGTACGTAGTGGGGTTTCTCTTTTTCCAACCGAAAAGGAATGGGCACCCCTTACTAGGGCGCCATTCACCAAATGGAGCCCCCATGCAAGGGTGCCATTTCCTTCAAGGGCCACCAACCAATTATATATTAATATATGCATACATCTTAAAGACCAACATGTGAAGGTTGCAGTTAGTGTCTAAAGCCATGAAGAATGGACGCCCTCATGTAGAAGCGTCATTTACATGAACAGGGTCTCCCATTTAAAGGGCGCCCCTATACTAGGGCACCATTTTTAAAGTGCTTCTAGAAGACTTTAAAACCTCATTTAGCTGGCAAAGCACCATCCTCTGACCATGGATAGTAATGATCTAGATTCTTGTTCCCCAACCGGACACGCAAGGCTATAAACCAATGATTTGCGTTGGCAACCAGATTTCCTATAACTATTTCCCTCCGTAGCACAGGCAGAGGCTACTACTGTTATCAGTGTTGCATGTAGAAGGGAATATTTCCCTTCTTTCATTCGGAAGACGTGAAGGGACGTCTTCTTCCTACATTCTACGTCCTACTGCTGGAGCTTTGCGGCGTAGAACATGTGGCTCGCTTACTATTTATTCCCTGAAGCTCTGCTGCAGAGACGAGAAGGGCTTGGCTTGGATTACTTCTTCCTTCTACTTCCTGTACCACATATACCACTCCAAAAAGGTAGGTGTTCTAAAGATCTAGCCCCCGTAGCTAAAGTAGGGTAACATAACATGCTAGTATAATCCATCTGTCATGCCATACAGCCTGTTCCATACTTTATAGCATGTTACACGGGTTTTAAGTAGAACAACTATAGCCTATTACACAAGTTTTCTACATAGTCTGTTATACTGATTTTACGGGATTCGAACATATCTCATAACACCAATTTTTACAGCCTTAAAATATCATGTTTAGCCCTAGTATATAACCTGTTTTACAAGATATACATATGAGGTTTAAAAACCCAGAATGTCCAGCCCTCAGGTAAAGGGCGCCCCTCACCAGGGCGCCATTTTCTGAAGGGGTGCCCCAAGATAGGACGCCATTTAATTGAAGACACTTCACAGTGTCGTGAATTCATTTTCCAGCAATTAATGATCAACGCATTCAAAAATCTATATCTATTTAACTAAATCATAAAATTCTTGCATGAGTATGATTCTGTGATCCTGATATTTTTCTCTATTTATACATGTCCTTAATTCCCGATTCCTAGAAACTTTGGAAATATGAATAGTGCATGACCCAAGTGAATAGGCACCCCTGACCAGGGCGCCATTTACTTCAATTGATGACCCGGCACAGTGTCGTCATTTAAATGAAGACTCCCTGGGGAGGCGCCAATTCCTTTTCCAGCAAATTATAGACACCCGTTAGAAAAATTAAAATCTATGAAACTGAAACCCAACAAATATGCATGAACATAATTCGGAACTCCCGATAATTTTCTCTGTCTACCCATGACCTTGTTTTCTGATTTCGTGAACCTAAGACATTATGAATAGTGTTCTAAGTCTTGAGATGTACCTGACCGGTGTAAATAGGGCCAAATGAATTGGCTCCCTAGCCAGGGGCGCCAATTTGTTGAATAGTGACCTCCAGAGAGTTGTCATTTAAATGAAGACTCTTTGCAGGGGCACCATTTTCATATATAGAAATTTGAAAGAAGCCCTAACCCCCAGGCGCCAATTTCATGAAAGCATGCCTGACACCCAGGCTTCAATTTCATGAAAGCCTGCCAGACCCCCAGGCGCCAATTCCCTGAAAGACTGCCTGACCCCCAGGCGCCATTTCCTGAAAACATAAAAGCAGGGCAAACCCCTCGGAGCCAATTCAGTGAGGCAGCCTGCTAGTTGCCAATTTCGTTTAGATGGTTTAGTGAGCAACAGATTCCGTTCTGATTCCTGATCTGTCTTGTGGTTTATACCGACATAACCCTAGTTCATCTCCTACATGATATATGCCTTTGAACTCCATTCCATGACAATCTACCTTATGTATATATCCTACAATGGTCAACCCTTAAAATTCTATATTGGCTATAAAAATGAGAGTGGATGTCGAAAGAAATACATGAAATGATGTGCATATAGGGCCCGATTTGGTCCATGGAGGAGTGCCCGAAAGTACTTCTGCCCATGGGAGTTGAATGATCACGGTGTTTAAGCATTGCACCGAAGTACTTGCTTGACTTGCTTGACTAGAGACATTCCACACTTACTCTCTCTACTTGCTTGACTTGCCTTGCGTGGCCCAGAATGGGCAATACTAGACTTGCGTGGCCCGAAAAAGGGCAAGGTACTTGCTTGACTGAAATAGCCATTTCTATTTACACGTACTTGATACTACTTGCTAGAACAGGAATTTTACTTGCTTGTACATGAGTTCTTGCTTGCCTGAAAAGTGGCATCAACATCTAGAAAGTTCTGAATATCCTGCTTGTCAAATACTTGGAATCATGTGATACTCTCTTTATACAGTTCTTGATCTCTTACTTGTTCATCATGCATAGATATACTTCTATACCTGAATTTCTTACTTGATCATCATGCATTGTTATACCGCATTACACGTAACATGTAAACCACTTATAGATTGCTTGAACTTGAGATGTAATTCCTACTGAGCGATTCGCTCATCCAGTTGTATTCTAACATTTTTCAGGTAATTCAGATAGCGACATCCACATGAACGGGAATGAGACCGAGTGAAGAGTGCTAGAGTCACCGGTTTTCTATTGCCAATTAGTCATGTCCTTTGTGTTTTATGTCTTACCTTGTATCTTTAGTTATGACTGGTCTAGTCGAATGAAACTTGTTGAGGCTTGTAGCCCAGTAGATGGATTTGAATAATGGACTAGAATTGTTGTTAATGAATTAATGGTATAATTGCCATCTTGAACATTTGGTATCATTTTAGAAATTTAGAATTTTGCGCACTCTATCTTTTGTCAAAAATAATATATATAAAAAATTTACTGCTCTGATCGAGTGGTTCTATATAAGCTGGCAACGACCCGGGTATCTTCCGCCCTCGAGGCGTGACATCCTTCGTGGTATCAGAGCCTGGGATTTCAATTTCCTAAGGAATAAGAGGTTAGAAAATTAGAAGTCATGATTGAAATCTATGAAAAACCCAAGTCTAAGGATATGTTTACACCTTATACCCGGTGAGATGGGTAGAGCCATGGGTTAAGTTCTATAATGACATTCGACCTTATAAATTAAACATGATACTTAGTACACTTAAAATTCTCTTGTAGGATCATGGCCACTGAAAGAGCACAATGGCACGAGATGCAGTGCACTGTGCAAGGTCTTACGCAGGTGCTACAGTAACTAGCGCAAGGCGGAGCTAACCATGGAGCTGGTGATCTCAATAGAGGTTTTCACAACATGAACCCACCAAGATTCGCGGGTTCGTCTGACCCCGAACATGCTGAAAAATGGTTGAAGGAGATTGACAGAATTTTCCCTGTAATGCAATGCACGGATGATGAAAGGGTCCTACTGGCTATATTCCAACTAGAGCGGGACGCTCGAGGCTGGTGGGAATCCATAGAAGCAACATTGCTTGACGACCATGTCACATGGGATAACTTTGTTGAACATTTCAACAAGTAGTTATCCGACTATATTAAGGAGAAGAAGGCTGTAAAATTTACCGCACTGAAACAACGGACCCTGAAAGTGGCCGAGTATGAGGCCCAGTTCTCAAGACTGTCCAGGTATGCACCCCACTTGGTGTGTACTGAAAAGATGTAGGCGAGAAGGTTCCTTAACGAGCTTCGGCCCAACTATATTACACAACTTGCACCAATGGACATCCAAGTCTATTCGGATATTGTTCGGCGTGCCCAATCGCTAGAAGATGCCACCGAATTATCTGAAAGGATTCGAGAAAAGGACAAGAAGGAACCTATTACAGGTCTGGGAAAATTCAAACCATCATTCAGCAAGGAGAGGTTCTTCAATGGAGGGGAGTCCTCCAAGGGAAAGAGGTTTCAAAAGAATGACAAGCCCTTCTCCACCACTACATCTTCTAAGAAATTTGTAAATACTGTGGCAAGGCTGGTCATAAAGTCGAGAAATGTTGGAGGAAACTAGGAGCCTATCTCCGATGTGGAAGCCGAGATCATCGAATTCCTGATTGCCCATTGATGAATGAGCAAGACACTAAAGACGAGAGGCGTCCGGCAAAGAAATAAGGCTGTCTGCAAGCTCTTCAAGAGACGTAACCCACAGAAGGTGAATTGTAGAAGGTACTCTAATTATTTGTTCTAAAACTGCACAAGTTTTATTTGATACCGGAGCAACTCATTCATTCGTTTCCAGGAAATTTACTGCTTCATTTTCTAAGAAACCTGAACTGTTAGATTTGGTCATATCTATGCCTCTTGGGAATGAGTCTGATATCATGTATCACTATCCAAATTGTCAGGTTATTGTTAAAGGAAACCATCTACCTATCGACTTGATATGCCTAGATATGAAGGGGTATGATGTCATACTAGGTGCTGGCTAGTTATCCACGTATCAAGCAACTGTAACTTTTATGGATTTTCCAGAGCTGGTTTACACTAGCCCTCGGAATAGATCACCTCTTATCTCAGCTCCTCGAGCTAGCAAACTCATGAGTAAGGGGTGTATGGCTTTCATAGCATTCATGACTGCCACGGAAGTCGAGGAGATTAAACTTGAAGACATCCGTATAATTTGAGATTTTCCTTATGTTTTTCCAGAAGAATTACCTGGTTTACCCCCGGAAAGGGAAGTGTCATTTACAATCGACCTTGTCCCTAGTGCTGGTCCTGTTTCCAAGGCACCATACAAAATGCCCCCCGCTGAGCTGAAGGAGCTAAAAGAGCAAGCTAGTGGAGTTATTGAAAAAGGGTTTCATCAGGCGAAGTACTTCCCCATGGGGAGCACCCGTGTTATTCGTCAAAAAAAAGGACGGATCGATGAGACTGCATCGATTATCGACAACTAAATCACCTTACAATCAAGAACAAGTACCCCTTACCGAGAATTGATGAGCTGTTCGATCAACTATCTGGAGCTACATATTTCTCCAAGATTGATCTTCATTTTGGTTACCACCAATTGAAGATCAAAGGAGAAGACATTCATAAAACTGCATTCCGAAGCAGGTATGGGCATTACGAATTTACTGTTATGCCTTTCGGACTAACAAATGCCCCTGCAACCTTTATGCAATTAATAAACATCACCTTTCGGCCACATCTGGATCAATTCATCGTGGTCTTTATCGATGATATGTTGATTTATTCAAAGTCTGAAGAAGAACATGACGAACACCTGAAGAAGGCATTACAAATATTAAGGGAAAATAAATTATATGCCAAATTCAGCAAGTGCAAGTTCTGGCTCGAGGAAGTATCCTTCTTGGGCCATGTAGTCTCGAAGAACGAAATTTCTGTCGACCCTTCAAAGGTTGAAGCTGTGAAGAATTGGGAACAAGCAACAAATGCAACGAAGATTCGAAGTTTTTTAGGATTAGTTGGTTACTACCGGCGTTTCATCAAGGACTTCTCCAAGATCGTTGTTCCTCTCACCAGGTTAACTCGCAAGGAAGTGCCTTATGAGTGGAATGACGATTGTGAGAAGAGTTTCCATGTTTTGAAGGATCTCTTGACCACTGCTCCAGTCTTATCATTGCCAATTGAAGGAGAGAAACACGAGGTATATACCGATGCTTCTGGTATTGACCTCGGATGTGTATTGATGCAAAATGGAAGGGTCATTGTGTACTATTCCTGATAATTAAAGAAACATGAAGGGAACTACCTAGTGCATGACTTAGAGTTGGCCGCAGTGGTGTTTGCCTTGATGATCTAGAGACACTATCTCTACGGAGAATAATTCACTATATACTCCGATCACAAAAGCCTCAAGTATTTATTCTCCCAAAAGGAGCTGAACATGCGGCAAAGGCTATGGCTCGAATATCTCAAGGATTTCAACTTCACTATACAATATCATCCTGGTAAGGGTAATTCCATAGCTGATGCCCTTAGTCGAAAGCCAAGAGAAATTTTGGCCAACTGTATGATACAAGAATGGAAGTTGTTGGAGAAATTCTCTCAGCTTGATATCAGTATAGATGAGAAGAATGGGTGTATTATTCTATCCCATATGAGTCTACATCCAGATTTGCTGCCTGAAATTAAGAAGCTACAAGAAAAAGATCTTGCACTGGTGGAAATAAAGAACAAGCTAGACGAGAAACCAGATTTCAAGCTGGCACCCGATGGTAGATTGCTATTCTATGAACGGACATGTGTACCCGACTGTCCTGAGTTGAAAAAGAAGGTTCTTGAAGAAGCTCATCGATTGAGGTACACGATCCATCCTGGAGCCACTAAGATGTACCACGACTTGAAACAAACTTTCTGGTGGCCTAATATGAAAAGGGAGGTAGCAGACTTTGTGGCTCGTTGCCTGACATGCCAACAGGTGAAGGCAGAACATCAGTAACCCACTGGAAAATTGCATCCGCTAGATATTCCCATGTGGAAGTGGGAAGATATCGGCATGGACTTTATCATACGCTTGCCCAAGTCTAGGGACGGTCATGATGGAATTTGGGTAATCATTGACCGTCTAACTAAATCGGCTCATTTCTTGCCTATCAAGAGCTGATGGTCAGTTGATGTACTTGCTACCCTATATATCAAAGAGATGGTTAGATTGCATGGAGTCCTTGTGTCAATTGTATCTGACCGAGACCCACGCTTTACCTCTCATTTCTGGAAGAGTCTACAGCACTCTCTGGGGATGAAACTCAACTTCAGCACTACTTTCCATCCCCAGACAGATGGACAGACCAAAAGGATCAATCAAGTTGTTGAAGATATGTTAAGGGCATGTATTATAGACTTCGGCGGAAGCTGGCATGACCACTTACCCCTAGTCGAGCTTGCATATAATAATAGCTATCAAGCCAGTCTCCAAATGGCACCTTTCGAGGCACTCTATGACAGAAGTTGTCGATCTCCAATATACTGGGACGAAGTCGGTGAAAAATAAATTCTAGGCCCAGATATGGTGAGAGATTCAACTAAGAAGATACACCTCATTTGGGAAAGGTTAAAGATAGCACAGTCCAGGCAGAAGTCATATGCTGACAATAGAAGAAGAGATCTAAAATTTCAAGTTGGTGACCATGTTTTTCTCAAGGTATCTCCCGACCGAGGTATTAGAAGATTCGATGTAAAGGGAAAACTTACACCAAGGGTTATTAGTCCATTTGAAGTACTGGAAAGAGTGGGCGAGGTGGCTTACTGCATTGCCTTGCCTCCAAAACTATCAGAAGTGCATAATGTATTTCATGTTTCTATGCTGAAGAAATATGTGCACGATCCTTCCCACATCATTAACCATGCAGATTTGGTAATTCAAAAGGACCTTACCTCCGAGCAAAAGCCAATGAAGATCCTTGACCGAGAAGTTTGAGTTTTAAGGAACAAGATGATCCATATGGTGAAAATCCAATGGAATCGATGCTTAGAACAAGAAGCTACATGGGAAACTGAGGAGTCTATGAAAAGAAGACTTTCGGAGCTATTCTAGTCTGTATGTACTCTACACCCTCGATGTCGTCTTGCATACCGTTGAATTTGGGGACCAAATTCTTTAAGTGGGGGAGGGTGTAGCACCCCTAATAAAATAATAGGGATGTTGAACTTCTTAAATAAACAATCCTACATGAAGGCCTTATAAAGAGAATCATACCTCATGAGGGCTACTATATAAATATACAAAGCCCAACATCACTTAAATGCCAACACATGGATAGTACATAGTGGAGTTTCTCTTTTTCCAACCCAAAAGGAATGGGCGCCCCTTACCAGGGCGCCATTCATCAAATGGAGCCCCCATGCAAGGGCGACATTTCCTTTAGGGCCACCAACCAATTATATATTAATATATGCTTACATTTTAAAGACCAACACGTGAAGGTTGCAGTTGGTGTCTAAAGCCATGAAGAATGGATGCCCTCATGCAGAAGCGTCATTTACATGAACATGGTCTCCCATTTAAAGGGCGCCCCTATACCAGGACGCCATTTCCAAAGTGCTTCTAGAAGACTTGAGAAACGAACAACCTCATTTAGCTGGCAAAGCACCATCCTCTGACCATCGACAGCAATGATCTAGGATCTTGTTCCCCAACCGGACTCGCAAGGTAATAAACCAATGCTTTGCATTGGCAACCAAATTTCTTGTAACTATTTCCCTCCTTAGCATAGGCAGAGGCTACTACCGTTATCAGTGCTGCATGTAGAAGGGAATATTTCTCTTCTTTCCTTCGGAAGACGTGAAGGGACGTCTTCTTCCTACATTCTACGTCTTGCTGCTGGAGCTTTGCGGCGGAGAATGTGTGGCTCTCTTATTGTTTATTCCCTGAAGCTCTGCTGCAGAGACGAGAAGGGCTTGGCTTGGATTTCTTCTTCCTTCAACCTCATGTACCACGTATACCACTCAAAAAAGCTAGGTGTTCTCAAGATCCAGTCCAACCCGTAGCTAATGTAGAGTAACATAACATGCTAGTATAATCCATCTATCACGCCATACAGCCTATTCCATACTCTATAGCATGTTAGACGGGTTTTAAGTAGAACAACTATAGCCTGTTACACCAGTTTTCTACATAGTCTGTTATACTGATTTTACGAGATTCGAACATATCTCATTACACCAGATTTTATAGCCTTAAAATATCATGTTTAGCCCTAGTATATAACTTGTTTTACAAAATATACATATGAGGTTTAAAAACCCGGAATGTCCAACCCTCAGGTAAAGGGCACCCCTCACCAGGGCGCCATTTTCTGAAGGGGCACCCCAAGACATGGTGCCATTTAATTGAAGACACTTCACAGTGTCGTCAATTCATTTTCCAGCAATTAATGATCAACGCATTCAAAAATCTATATCTATTGAACTAAACCATAAAATTCTTGCATGAGTATGATTCTGTGATCCTGATATTTTTCTCTATTTATACATGTCCTTAATTCCTGATTCTGAGAAACTTTGGAAATATGAATAGTGCATGACCCAACTGCATCGGGGTCATTTAAATGAAGACTCTCTATAAGGGCGCCATTTTCATATATAGAAATTTGAAAGAAGCCTTAACCCCCAGGCGCCAATTTCATGAAAGCCTTCCGACCCCCAGGCGCCAATTTCATGAAAGCCTGCCTGACCCCCAGGTGCCAATTGACTGAAAGAGTGCCTGACCCCCAGGCGCCAATTGCATGAAAGCCTGCCTGACCCCCAGGCGCAAATTCCCTGAAAGACTGCCTGACCCCCAAGCGCCATTTCCTGAAAACCTGAAAGCAGGGCTAACCCCTGGGCGCCAATTCAGTGAGGCAGCCTGCTAGCTGCCAATTTCGTGTGGATGATTTAGTGAGCAATAGATTCTGTTTTGTTTCCTGATTTGTCTCGTGGTTTATACCGACATAACCCTAGTTGATCTCCTGCATGATATATGCCTTTGAACTCCATCCCATGACAAGCTACCTTATGTATATCCTACAATGGTCAACCTTTGAAATTCTATATTGGCTATAAAAATGAGAGTGGATGTCGAAAGAAATACATGAAATGATGTGCATATAGGGCCTGATCTAGTCCTGGGAGGAGCACCCGAAAGTACTTGTGCCCATGGGAGTTGAATGATCACGGTGTTTAAGCATTACATCGAAGTACTTGCTTGACTTGCTTGACTAGAGACATTCCACACTTACTCTCTCTACTTGGTTGACTTGACATGCGTGGCCTAGAATGGGCAATACTTGACTTGCGTGGCCCGAAAAAGGGCAAGGTACCTACTTGATTGAAATAGCCAATTCTGTTTACACGTACTTGATACTACTTGCTAGAACATGAATTTTACTTGCTTGTACATGAGTTCTTGCTTGCCTGAAAAGTGGCATCAACATCTAGAAAGTTTTTGATATCCTTCTTGTCAAATACTTGAAATCATGCGATACTCTCTCTATACAGTTCTTGATCTCGTACTTGTTCATCCTGCATAGATATACTTTTATACCTGAATTTCTTACTTGATCATCATGCATTGTTATACCGCATTACACGTAACATGTAAACCACTTAAAGATTGCTCGAACTTGAGATGTAATTCCTACTGCGCGATTCGCTCATCCAGTTGCATTCTACCATTTTCAGGTAATTCGGATAGCGACATCCACATGAACGGGAATGAGACCGAGTGAAGAGTGCTAGAGTCACCGGTCATCTACTGCCAATTAGTCGTGTCCTTTGTGTTTTAAGTCTTACCTTGTATCTTTAGTTATGATTGGTCTAGTCGAATGAAACTTGTTGAGGCTTGTAGCCCAGTAGATGGATTTGAATAATGGACTAGAATTGTCGTTAATGGATTAATGGTATAATTGTCATCTTGGACATTTTATATCATTTTAGAAATTTAGAATTTTGCACACTCTATCTTTTTTAAATATATATATATATATATATATAAATTACTACTCTGATCGATTGGTTCTATATAAGTTGGCCACGACCTGAGTATCTTCCGCGTTAGGGGCGTGACATCTGCTGTCACCTCAGGCCACACTGAATTATCTAATACATGAGATGCATCAGAAATATACTTCCTTAACTAGGAAACATGAAACACATCATGGATTGCTTGCATCGTCGATCTATCTCCTCGAATAGAAGACTCTAGACCTTGTGTGACCTATAAAAATGACCCTCAGGAACCCTATTTTCATTTGGGTGATGTGGCGGCCGACGAGGATCGTGGACGAGGGCGGATTCCGGTGATCACCGGCGGGGTGTTCTTAGCGTGTCGTCGTCCCTTCTTCTTCCTTCTTCCTCCGTTTAAGGTAGGTTATAGCAAGCCAAAGCTTAAGTATTATATATGATTAGAACCAGCATCGAGTGCCCTTTCTATTGAATGCAAAAGCCCTAAAAGTTGCTTAGTATCATGCGAGAATTTAGTAGAAGCATGTCATATCTAGGGTTATACTTGTTTCATCTTGTTTAAGTAGGGATTTCAGGCACTAAAGATTAAATCGAGCATGCTATACTATAAAACTTTTTATGCTCTTTCTTTTAAATCTAAAAGCCCTAATTATTATGCTCTGTACTATGCGTATTTAGCAAATCATTGTAACCCTACCAAACTCACCGGAGGCGGGCAGGGTGGAAGGGGCTTCACTATTTTTTTTGACTTGCGCGGCCTCACGATAGTCCGCCCAACGTGGTTAGGAGGCACATCACGAACCGTTTATGCGTTGCGATTCGTGTTACGTTTCTGGGAAGCGCGGCATGACCTAGACCGCCCTTCTGTCAGGCGGCCAGTTATTGACCGTTCATCTCTTCCAGCAGCTCATTACAGACCGCTCATCCCCAGAAGGCCCTCTGACCTGAGGGGGATAAATGGCCTGTCGTGCGACCGCCGAGGAGGATGAAAGGTCCCTACTGGACCGTCCATCTCTACAGAATTTATTAAGTTATCTTTTTCGCATGGTTTATGATTGTAGATTAGTGGTTAAATGTAAGTTAGCAACATGCATAAAAACCCTGGAAAATTATAACATTAAATGATTATAAATCTTGCTTATTTATTCATCTTGACCTTGGATCATCTTCCTTTTCAATGTTAATATTAATCATGACTCATTATTAAATTGAAAATGTTATTAGGGTTGTATGACAGTCGTTCTACTCCGGTAGGATTGACTGACCGTCTCACTGGTTTTCGATGTTTTATTAGCCCAAGACTAGTAGAGTGGCCCTACATGGACCGTGTATCCTTGACTTCGCTGTGGCTAGTCCTAAGCCCATCTCTATCCTGAACGGTCCACTCTAGACCGTGTATTGCTTGAGCGGCCCTGTTCTGACCGCTTATCATCCAGAAGTCATTTCCGTGATTTTTCGTGTTGAATCCAAGGACTTGATTGGTTCTTTATAACTTGAACTTTCTAGACATGATGTCTACTTCAACGTACCCTTGAAACTTTGGTAAGTTCCATATCTTAAAGTATTGGCCATCTAACTTGATTAATGTCTAGACATAACTTGGGATCTTAGATCCAACAAATCAATGCCAACGCATCATAAGGGCCCGGTCTGGTCCTGGGAGGAGCGCCCGAAAAGTACTTGTGCCCCGGGGAGTTTGAATGACATGGTGAGGCATTGCACCGAGTACATGACTAGCGTGATGTCTAAGATAATAATCTCTTACTTGAATTTCTCTTGACTTGGTTAAATCTTGCTTGTTGGCCAAATTCTCGGTTATATCGTGTTCTTGCCTTCCTTTCATTATTTTGTTGCATAGTTATTTCCTTTCGTTCTTTATTTACGCGCTCAAACATGCAATTTAATTGGTTAATTGCTTAAACTTGTCTGTTATTACCTACTGAGCGTTCGCTCACCTAATTTTCTCCCCCTTTTCAGGTAGCTCAGGTGAGGACTCGTAATCTGATGGGAATGGGCAAGAGTGATGACCGTGGAGTGAACCTGATAGAAGCCTGTGAAACTAGTTCTAGTTGTGGAGTTTTATTTGTATTTAAGAGTATTTTGGAAGAGTTGTAATTTGAAGTTAGCCAATGTAATAGTGTTAAGTGGATGTTGTCAAGATTATGTTAAGTGAGATCATGGTAGTTTGGAACATGGTTTGGTTATGTGCTATTTAATGAATGGAGCAGTTTCTATTTGTGGATGTGCGATCTTTTAGCTTTAACATATCATGTCTAGAAATCAACATATTATTATTATTATTATTATTATTATTACTTGTCTCTACTGCCAGTCCCGATATTCTGCATCGGGGCGTGACAGTTAGGTGGTATCAGAGCCTAGGTTTCTAATATTCCTAGGTTATTTAAGTTTTAGGATTCTAAGTGTTTGTCGTAGAACCTATACCCTTGTTATGAGTCAAAGGAGCAAACCTAGTGAGAATTTGGGTAGAGACTTGGGTTGAGTTAATAATCAACTCTAAACTCTTTCTCCTAAATGAACTTGAGATAAATTATTTTCGTGCTGGACGTTCCGAAGGTAGCTGAGTGTGCGCAATGGCGAGACATGCAGCGGACGGTCCAAGGACTTTCGCGGGATTTACAACAAGTGGCCCAAGGTGGAGCGGCGAATCATGGTGCTGGTGATCTACACAAGAATTTTCGTGGGATGAATCCCCCACGTTTTGGAGGTTCAACTGATCCCGATGAAGGTGAACACTGGCTTAAGGAGATGGAGAGAATTTTTGAAGTTATGCAATGCAGTG
The DNA here is from genome assembly GCA_022559845.1 of Amorphophallus konjac. NCBI lineage: Eukaryota > Viridiplantae > Streptophyta > Magnoliopsida > Alismatales > Araceae > Amorphophallus > Amorphophallus konjac. The sequence continues at coordinate 259,040,939 of CM040124.1, read as the reverse complement.
ACCAGGAGCGTGTGCTTTTAACAACCTTCCAGTTGGAACAGGATGCTAGGACTTGGTGGGAGTCAGTAAAGGCGACCCTCGGTGACAGACAAATTTCGTGGAAGGAATTTGAAGAATTCTTCAATAGCAAGTACTTTTCCAATATAATCCAAGAGAAGAAAGTCGCTGAGTTTGCTACTCTGAAGCAGCGGAGTTTATCTGTGGCGGAATATGAAGCTCAATTTTCTAGACTCTCTCGTTATGCTACTCATTTGATTTCCACAGAGAAGATGAAGGGGAAACGTTTTCTAAATGGGCTGAAGTTGCATTATATTAACCAATTGGCGCCAATGGAGATTCAGACCTATGTAGAGATGGTAAGAAAAGCCCAAGTTTTAGAAGATACCTTAGAAATGATGGCGAAAATCGGTGGGAAGAATGTTAAAAAGGAGCAACCTACTGGTTCCGGGAGTGCTAAACCCGGGAATAGCAAGAAGTGGCCCAATGGCGGGTCTGGTTCATGGAAGAGGAAAATGCCAAAGAATGAAGACAAGAAGCCTGTCCCGGTTGTTCCATTTAAGGGCGTATGCAAGTATTGTGACCGCCTCGGTCACAAGATGGAAGAGTGCTGGCGCAAGCTGGGCGCCTGTTTGCGTTGCGGGAGTAGGGATCACCGCATTCCAGAGTGTCCTCTCTTATCCGAGCAGGCTACCTCAACTAAACCTCAAGGCGGCAAGAAACAGCATGGCAAGCTCCAGGCCCTACAACAGGAAGACACAGGCACCACCGAGGAGGGTGGACTTGTGGAAGGTACTCTCATTGTTCATGGAAAGCCAGCTTTTGTTCTTTTCGATACCGGTGCTACTCATTCATTTGTTTCTCAGATTTTTGCTAAGGCATTAGCTGTGAAGCCAGTTTTGGTGAATTCCCCCTTAGAGATATCAACTCCTATTGGCTCTAGATCAGCGATTAAGTATTTTTATCCTTCTAGCAAGATTATGGTTAATGAACAGAATTTGCCGGCTGATTTAGTATGCATGGATATGAAAGATTATGATGTAATTCTAGGAGCGGATTGGTTGGCTAAGCATGAGGCCAATGTCCATTGTAGTTCCAGCTCTGTGTCTTTTTCTAGACACCCTGGACTTTCTTTTATAGGGGTTAGGCACCATAGATCTGTGCCACTTATCTCGACCATCCGAGCCGATAAGTTGATGAGGAGAGGATGTCAGGCATTTTTAGCCTTTGTTTATATGACCCCTGAGAAGAAGATCGAGATTAAGAACATTCCTGTTGTCCGAGATTTTCCTGATGTTTTTCCTAAGGAATTGCCAGGTCTTCCACCAGATAGGGAAGTTGTCTTTTATATTGATCTAATTCCTGGCGCGACCCATGTTTCTAAGGCTCCTTATCGTATGTCTCCTGCGGAGCTGAGGGAATTAAAGCAGCAGTTAATGGAATTACTTGAGAAGGGGTTTATTCGTCCAAGTACATCCCCGTGGGGGGCTCCAGTGTTATTTGTAAAGGAAGAAGGATGGCTCGATGAGGTTGTGTATTGATTATCGGCAACTGAACCAGTTGACTATAAAAAATAAATATCCATTGCCGAGGATTGATGAGTTATTTGATCAGATAGCAGAAGCTCAATATTTCTCTAAGATTGATCTTCGATCAGGCTATCATCAGTTGCGGATTAAGGATGAGGATATTTATAAGACAGCTTTTTGTAGCAGGTATGGGCACTTTAAATTTATTGTAATGCTTTTTGGACTAACGAATGCACCTGCAGCTTTCATGCAATTGATGAATGATGTATTCTGACTCTATCTGGATCAATGGGTTGTAGTGTTTATTGATGACATTCTGATTTATTCCAAGAGTGAGGAAGAACATGCTGAACATTTGAGGTTGGCGTTACAATTATTGAGAGACTATCAGTTATATGCCAAGTTTAGCAAGTGTGAATTTTGGCTACAAGAGGTGTCCTTGCTAGGGCATATCATTATGAAAGAAGGTATTTCTGTTGATCCGTCGAAGGTAGAGGCAGTTAAAGATTGGGACAGGCCTACTAGTGTAATAGAAGTTAGAAGCTTCCTAGGCTTGGCAGGATATTATCGGAGGTTTATTAAAGATTTCTCCAAGATTGCGGTACCCTTAACAAGATTAACCCACTAAAAGAATAAGTTTGATTGGACGGAAGTTTGTGAGAGAAGCTTCCAGACTTTGAAGGAGTGTTTAACGACTGCCCTTGTTTTAGCATTACCATCTGGAGAAGGAGGCTTCGTGGTGTACACCGATGCTTCGAGAATTGGTTTAGGTTGTGTACTGATGCAGCACAGGAAAGTGATAGCCTATTCTTCTAGGCAGTTGAGAAAGCATGAGGAGAATTATCATGTCCATGATTTGGAGCTAGCAGCCGTAGTTTTTGCCTTGAAGATATGGAGACATTACTTATATGGAGAGACATTCACAGTATTTTCAGATCACAAGAGTTTGAAGTATTTATTCTCTAAGAAAGAACTCAATATGAGACAGAGAAGATTGTTAGAATATTTAAAGGATTTCGACTTCTCTATAGAATATCATCCCGGGAAGGGTAATGTGGTGGCGGATGCCCTAAGCCACAAGCCGATGGCTAAATTGTCAAGTCTCATGCTGCAAGAATGGAAGCTATTAGAGCAATTAGCCGGGTTGGATATTAATGTTGACAAGGACCGAGTTATGATTGCTCAGATTCAGCTTAAACCAGAATTTTTGGCAGAAATCAAGTCCTTGCAAGACAATGACCCAGAGTTGGTAGAAATCAAGGAGAGCTTGAGTAGCAGACCGGAATTCATGATAGCTGACGATGGCAGACTGTTATTTCAGGGAAGGACTTGTGTACCTGATGTGGTCGAAGCTAAGAATAAGATCCTGGAGGAAGCTCATAGATCCCGATATACCATTCATCCTGGAGGTACGAAGATGTTTAAGGATTTGAAAAGATCTTTCTGGTGGCCAAATATGAAAAGGGAAATTGCAGAATTTGTGATTAGATGCTTGGTGTGTCAGCAGGTTCAGGCTGAGCATTTCAGACCTGCAGGGAAGTTGAAACCACTGGACATACCTCAATGGAAGTGGGAGAGTATTGGCATGGATTTCATTATGGGTCTACCTAGGACTCGTAGCGGATTTGATGCAATATGTGTTATCATTGAAAGATTGACAAAGTTCGCTCATTTCTTATCCATTAAATCTAAGTGGACTGTTGATGTTCTAGCAGCTTTATATATGAAGGAAGTGGTGCGACTCCATGGTATTCCGGCCAGTATTGTGTCTGATAGAGACCCCAGATTCACTTTACATTTTTAGAAAGGATTGCAAGAATCTTTGGGAACCCGTCTAAACTTCAATACTGCTTTTCATCCACAAACAGACGGACAGACGGAAAGAACCAACCAGATAGTGGAAGATATGTTGAGAGCCTGCATGATTGATTTCGGAGGCAGTTGGAGTGATCACTTTGCCTTGATTGAATTTTCTTATAACAAAAGTTATCAGTCTAGCATTCAGATGACTCCGTTTGAAGCTCGGTATGGAAGAAGTTGTCGGTCTCCATTATGTTGGAACGAGATTTGTGAGAAGCAATGGCTATGGCCAGATCTTATTTCTGAATCATCAAAGAATATTCGTATTATTAGAGACCGATTACAAGTAGCACAATCAAGATAGAAGAGTTATGCAGACAACAGTAGAAGAGCTTTGGAATTCCAGGCTGGTGAACATGTGTTTCTGAAGGTTTCTCCCATGAGAGGGATTCAAAGATTTGGCATTTGAGGTAAGCTGAGTCCAAGATATGTCGGTCCATTCGAGATTTTGGAAAGAGTGGGGGAGGTTGCATACCGTTTGGCGCTACCACCTCAGTTATCCGGAGTACACAATGTCTTCCATGTGTCGATGTTGAGAAAGTATGTGTATGATACTCATGTCGTTCAACATGCGGATCTTGAGTTAAAGGATGATCTGACTTATGAAGAGAGTCATGTTAAGATTCTGGATCGTAAGCAACAGCAACTCAGAAACAGGTCCATACCTATGGTGAAAGTGCAATGGAGTCGGAGCGTAACCGAAGAAGCTAGTTGGGAGTCAGAAGATACCATGCGAAAATAGTACCCCGATTTGTTCTAGGTGAGTTGTTCCACTCCCCATCGTGTTAAGTGCAATGAATTTGGAGGACCAAATTCTTTGAAATGGGGGAGGGTGTAATATCTTGATTTATTAAACAAATAAAAATTTCTACAAAATTTATAAGAAATTAATTAGAAAATCCTTAATAAATAGAATAAGTTAGATTTTGACTATTTTATAAAAATCTGGAAAATTTATAATCCTGTAGAGGATAAAATGATTGATAATAGTGTCTTCTGTGACTGACCCAAATAAAATCCGTAATTAGGCCAAATCAACTGATTAAGGCCCAAATCCACACTTAATCTAATTGGATTTTAAAACGCGAAATTTGAGCCCAATACCCGATCATTTAGGCTGAGACTGGATCCTAATGGAAGGCTAGGATGAGAGGATCATTTCCCCTCTTAGTTCTCCCCGAAACCCTAACC